>CM028131.1:111342500-112542500 GCA_016271365.2 Neoceratodus forsteri
ACTGTCTACTTTGGTGGGGTGGAGAGATCCCCCTTCACCAGGTGGTGACTTTCGACTTGATCGAGGTTGCGCTAAGGCCGTTGGCTTCACGGTGTCCCCATCAGGTCAGCCGGCCGAGACACCCGTCGACGCAGTCGAGATTTTTCTCAACCCGTCGGACGGTTTGTCGACTGGAGATGCTGACAATCCTACTTTACTGGTTCCCCCGGTGGAAACCGAGGACTTGCCTGTGCCTCCTGTGCTGGAGTCGCCGGTTAAGGTCCCTGAACCGGGGGAGGAGCAGGTTTTCCCCCGTCCCCTCTCTGACCCACCCTCGGATTCCCCGAAGGTCTCGGCCTCGGACCTCTTCCAGGGCCAGCCGGTCCCGCCGATGTCGGCAGTCCCGCACCATGGAAAGCGGCGGCACTGCTCATCCTCGCCATCCTTCGAGGTTAGGCTCCGCGCTAAGCCGCGCCGGTGCTACAAGGATTTAATGTGGCAGCAGCTCTTATTCTCCAGGAATAAGCAGACTCCGTCGCCTTCTCCGGCCATTAAGTGGCTGTCACCTGAGCGGCCGAAACAACCCCTCATAGTAGAGGGGCCGAAACCGGCACCGGTTGTCCGGACGAAACTGGCTGCTCTACCCATTGTGGTGGAACCTCCACCTCCACAACCGAAGACTGGGGCCCCGACCAAGGATTCTCGGTCTGGTCAGGGCTTCCCCCATAGGTTGTCGGTCACCCTCACTCCCAATCGACCTCGACACATGGAGGGTGGCTCAGGCGCTCGGCAGCTGTTCTCAGACTCCTCGGAGGTGACAACGATGACTCCTTGTTCTCCAGACGGCTTGACCTGGAATCTACAGGGGTCAGTCGGTGAATGAGAGCCCATCCTCATTTTAGGAATGTTTCGACCGTCTGGAGTCCACTGGGATGAAGCTTGAACCTGTTTCAAAACGGGCCAAATATCCCCTCACGGAGATACTGGACCGAGGAGATTCCCCTACGGAGGCCTTTCCAGTGGCCGAAGCCATTGTTGGTCTGGCCCTGGAGCTGTGGCCAGCATCTTGTCCCGCACCTTCAGCCAGGATGGCTTGAAAGTATGCGGTCCCTACCGGTTCACTCTCCGGTTTCTCAAAGCACCCCTCTGCGGAGGGGTTAGTGACTGATAGCGTTTTCCGGTGTTCCGGGAACGCTCGGGATGTGGACAAACCGCCCGATAAGGAGTCCAAGAAATTGGACTACTTAGGGCGGAAGGTATACGCCGCAACTTCCCTCGGCCTTCTTCAGGCTAGCTCGGCCGTTCTGATGGCACGTTTTTCACACGCCCTTTTGGGCTCCCTGGATGAGGTGATTCCTCATCTCCCGGCTGACCTTCAGATGACGGTCAGGCAGGTGCGTGATCAGGGAAGGACGGTAGCTAAACAGCAGCTCCAAACTTCTTTGGACATTGCTGATTCGTGTGCCCGGTCAGTAGCAGCCGCAGTGGCCATGCGCCGCAGAGCATGGCTGCGGATCTCCACCTTTACGGCTGAAACCCAGCACAAGCTGGCAGACGTCCCCTTCCTGGTCCCGACTTGTTCGGGCCCGGGGTGGAGGGTTATCTCCAACGGATCGAGAAGTCCAACGCCACCTTGGACTCGGTCACGTCTGCCCAGAAGAACAAAGGCCGCCAGCAGCAGCGTAAGCCCTTTCGTCCTTCAGCCCCTGCGGCACGTCCGGCCCAGAAACACCAGCATCAGGGCCAGCAGGCTCGTGCTTGGCACCCCAAAGCCAAGCCTGCTGCTTCCTCCAGCAGGAAGCCTGGAGGAAAAGGCCCAGTCGGCTCCTCAGCCGGCCATTCCTCCAAGCCTGCCCAATAACTGGTTGAGGAGTGTTGCCCCCAACCTCGTCACTCCTCCCCGGGTTCCCCCCATGGGGGGACTGCTCCGCCACTTCCTTTCCACCTGGTCCGCTATCACCACGGACCGCTGGGTGTTGGAAGTGGTAGGCAGGGGTCTGCCTCTGGAATTTGAGCAGTTCCCCCACCTATCGAGCAGTCTCCCCACGGGGGGGACTACGGGCTCCGCAGCCTCTCTGTCAGCTCATCGAGCCGCCATTGCCTTGCTTCTCTAGAAGGAGGTGATCAGGGAGGTGGCGGGACCCCCCCTCCAGACCCAGGGTTTGTGTCCAGGTACTTCCTGGTCCCAAAACAGGCGGGGCTGGCGCCCGATTCTCGACCTACATGACCTGAACAAGTTCCTAAGGTTTCGCACCTTCAGGATGGTCACTCTGGCTCAGATCATTCCATCCTTGGAACAAGGCGTGTGGTTCTGTTCTCTGGACCTTCAGGACGCGTTCTTTCACGTCCCAGTTCTTCCATCTCACCAGCGTTTCCTCCGCTTCAGAGCAGAGGAATCCCTTTACGAGTTCCGGGCCATGCCCTCCGGCCTCTCTCCAGCTCCCAGGGTCTTCACCAAATGCATGGCAGTGGTGACAGCATTCCTGCGCTGAGGGGTCCAGGTGTACCCTTACCTGGATGACTGGCTGATTGCAGCCCCCTCCAGGTTGGAGGTGGAGCGGTCCAGGGATCTGGCCGTCCAGGTCTGCTCTCAGATTTGCCTCCTCATCAACGAGGCCAAGTCGGAACTCGTGCCATTGCAGGTGATTCAGTTCATCGGGGCAGAGCTCGACTCTCTTCGAGCCAGAGCATGGCTCGCGGACAGAGGCAGAGGTCCTTTCCTCCTTTGCCCAATCATTTCTGGTTGGGCATTGCCCTGCCTGGGACTTCCTGGGCCTCATGGCGGCCTGCACCAGCATGGTCCGTTGGGCGGCTGGCGTATCGTCCTCTGCAATGAGGCTGGCCCAACAATGGTCACAGCGCTCCGGTCCTCTGGACCAGCCAGTGACAGTGACCCGGGAGATGTGGAATGGCCTCCAGTGGTGGCTCGTTCCAGCTCATCTGCAGGAGGATATCCCGTTTGTCCGCCCCGAGCAGACGGTCACTCTGGCGACCGCCTCTCTGGGTTGGGGTGCCCATCTGGGGGAGCTCAGAGCCCACGGCCTCTGGTCCCATCAGGAGTCTCGATGCCACGTTAACCTGCTGGAGCTTCGAGCTGTCCGACTAGCCCTCACCGCCTGCGCTCTGTTTGTTCAGGGTCAAGTTGTCCAGGTCCAGACGGACAATACCATGACCATGTACTACCTGAACCGACAGGGCGGGACGCACTCCTTGCCTCTGTGCATGGAAGCTCTCCGCACTTGGTCTCTCGTGATCAGCCTGGAGGTGGCTCTCCTAGCCATCAATGTGGCAGGAGCCTCAAACAGTCTGGCCGATGCCCTCAGCCAGATAGGCGCTGCTTCTCACGAGTGGTCTCTCCTGCTGGAGGTAGTACAAGATCTGTCCTCCCGCTGGGACACCCATCAGGTGGACCTGTTCGCCTCCAGGGAGAATGCGAAGCTGAGGCTGTTTCACACCGGCCCCCCTCAGCAGGGCTTACTGCAGGGGGATGCCTTCTCGAGGCTGTGGACCCCGGGCCTCTTCTACGCCTTCCCTCCATTCCCCTTGATCCACAAGGTGCTTCTCAAGGTGAAGAGGGACCAGGCGCAGGCGATTCTGGTAGCCCCAGACTGGCCCCGCCAGTTCTGATATCCAGATCTCCTCTACCTCAGCTCCAGGCTCCCGAGGCGGCTTCCAGCCCACCCGGACCTGATCTTGGTCAAAAAGGGGAAGGTACTCCATCCAGACCTTCAGTCCCTGCACTGGACGGCCTGGTTCCTGAGCGGCTTGAGTTCCAGGCCTTAGGTCTTTCTGACGAGGTCCTCAAGCGTTGTTGAGGCATCCGTAGGAGTCGACCAGAAAATGCTATGCCTTCAAATGGAAGAGATTCTCCATTTGGTGTCAGAGCAAGGGTTGGACCCTTCCTCATGTTCATTGGCTAGCATTCTGGACTACCTGTGGTCCCTTTCTCAGCTAGGGCTTGTTAGGCGCCTTAAGGGTGCACCTGGCAGCCATCTCTGCTTACCGGCTGGGCCAGCAAGCAGTCGGTGGCGCAGGAGAAGGTGGTCGGGCGTTTTCAAGGCCTTGATCACATATCCTCGATGCGAGACCTCCATCTCCGTGGGATCTACTGTTGGTATTGGCTAAGCTCATGGGCAAGCCATTCGAACCGATGAGGTGTGACATCTCTCACCTGTTGTGGAAGACCACCTTCTTGGTGGCTATTACGTCCGCCAGAAGGATGGGAGAGCTCCAGGTACTTTCCATCGAGTCTCCCTATCTGGTCTTCCATAGGGAGAAGGTTGTCCTGCGCTCCCACCCGAAATTCCTTCCGAAGGTGGTGTCGGAGTTTCACCTTAACTAGGTGTTGACTCTGCTGGTGTTCTACCCCAATCACACCTCGGAGGCCGAAATATAGGCTCCATACTCTGGACCCTAGAAGAGCGATCTCTTATAAGGAGCGGATGGCTGAAGTTCGGGGAGAGGTTCACCAGCTGTTTGTCACCTATGCTGAAGCCACACCTGGCAGACCTGCAGACAATAGGCAGGTGGGTCACCTCCTGCATAGATCTCTGCTATAGGTTGGTGGGCATGGAGCCTCCCAAAGGGATAAGAGCTCATTCTATCTGCCATACCGCTGCTTCAGTGGCTGCTTCCAGGGGCGTCCTATCCAGAAATCTGCAGGGCTGCTACCTGAAGTCAGCACACACCTTCATTGCCCACTATCACATCGACCTTGAGTCACACCGGGGTGCTGGTTTTGAGACCTCGGTTCTCCAGTCCTTATTCCCTAAGTAGGGGGTGCGCGCCTTGCCTCCCTCCTCTCGAACTGCTAGGAGTCTGCCAGTAAGCGTGGATTGAACAACATATCCACGTCCCTAGAAATACAGGTTCAAACAGCATGAAGTCTTGCTATATTATGACACATGCAGTGAGTCCCAACCTTCAAACTGCTCCGGAGGTGAAAGAGTTAACTTTCCATGCCAGGCATGGAACTTTGAGCACGAGCTTGGTTGAAAGCTCTGTCTGTTGTTCTTCAAACTCAAACTGTCAGATTTTTTACTCCGCCTCACTGAACAGTCACTCTTGAGATTTCTCCTTCTGCTCAGTTCATTTTGTCGGTTAAAGTATTTATTTTTCGTTTTTTTTTTTTTTTTTTTAATCTAATTTAAACTGCAACCGGTCGGTTCAAGCTCTGTCTGTGTGGTATCGTAAGTACTAGATAGGTTTTACATTTATTTCTGTGTGGAACTTGTAAACGGTATTATCGGTTCGGTTTGAACCGATCAGGTTGTTTAAAATTCATTAAATCTGTCTTTAGAGTGCGGTTCCCGGTTCTTATCGTTTCTAAAAAAAAAAAAACTGATTTCATTACGTTTTTTTCCACGACCCGTGACACGGTTGGGAACTGATAAGGGGGTCTTGCTTGGCGGATTGCCATAAACGGGCAAGTTTTGGTTAGGCTGGCACTATGTCTGAGAAACCCAAAAGAAAAACCGGGCCCACTGGGTTTCAACACTGCAGTGTTTGTGGGGATGCCTTTGCCAAGGCTGACCCCCACACCACCTGTGTTTATTGTCTGGGGTTTGACCACCTCGATGCAGACTGCCAGATTTGCAAAAATTTTCTTGCAGCTACCCTGGATAAGAGAGTTGGTAGGCTCAGGGAACGAGAGGCCAAGAAGTCCGCTGACCCGGATGGCCAGCCCGGTTCGGAGGGAGTACCCTCTGACCAGGGCGAGACTTCCTCGGGCAAAAGGAGGCCGACTCTGAGGAGTCGGTTCCAGCAAGAGAGACTAGAAAATCAGCAGGTGTGGAGCCAAATGTCCATCTCAACCGCTGAAGAAATAGAAAGCGATTAAATTGTTCAGTCGCTTCGTTTCCGACCGAACCGGCACCATCAGGTAAGCGTACGGTTCGGTCGGTTCCACCGGTTCAAGAATATGATTTAGAAGAATTTTATGAACTGGAGGAGAGGGAAGAGGAGTATGAGGAGTGTGAATGTGGATTTGAAAGTCTGGATGTGCCCATTGAACCGGACATCTCCCCAGACAGACCGTCGGGAGTGTCTCCTCTTAGGCTTCCTGAGTCCCCCTCATTTTATGTTTTATAAAAAAGTGACTGAAACCCTCCAGCTCCCTATGGAGGAAGCTGTGGATGATGAAGAGGAGCCGGACTATGTAGAAATGATGGATATCCCAGAGTCTAGGAGACTGTCTATTCCTTTGCATAAATCTTTTGGGAAACTGACAGTAAAAATTCTAAAAACTCCTCACACTATACCTCCTGTGGATAAAAGAATGGACAAGAGGTACACATTGTCAGGCTCTGATACGGAGTTCCTTACACAGCAATGCAGCCATGTTGGGGTAGTGCAGGCTGCAGCCTGTGACAAGGCTAATATTCCCTTGGCTTCACACCCCCCTGACAAGGACTCCAGGAGGATTGATGCTATGGCAAAGAAACAGTAGTTGGCAGCATCCTTGGGACTCGGACATGCAAATTATATGGCTTATGTTGCTAGATATCAGAAATCCAGATGGGATACTGTTATGGCTCTAGCAAAACAGGTCCCTGGCCAGCTGGCCAAGGAGCTGGAGCAGGTGGCTGCTGTTGGTATTGAGGCATCCAAGGTGCAATTCCATGCTGCAGTGGACTCGAATGATGTGTCATCAGGAGTCATGGCTACATCTGTGGCACTTCGCAGAATGTCTTGGCTCAGATGTACTAGCCTGTCACAGGATACCCAGACTAAGGCCATGGATTTTCCTGTTGCGGGTAATTCTCTGTTTGGGGAGCAGACAGAGAATTACATGAAGAAAATGGATGAGTATAGGACCATCTATAGGAGTGCACAGGTCAAGGAAAGGCAGGCCACTCCTCAAAGGCAGCCTTCCAGGGGCAGGGGCAGACCTTTTCATAGGCCTTTTTACCAAGCCCAGGCCTCCTCTTCAGCTTATGCCCAGAGGGGGTTCTTTAGAGGGAGAGGCAGACGGGGTACAAGCAGACCTGCTTCCACCCCTCAGCCTAAAGCCCCTGCCAAGCAGACACCCTGATCGGGGTGGCCAGGGCCGATTCTCCACTACCTGTAGGGGGCAGGCTGGCTTACTTTGTCCAGGACTGGAAGTCTTTAACATCAGACAAGTGGGTCCTGGAAGTAGTAAGCCAGGGGCTGGTTCTCAGCTTCAAAAAATTTCCAAAGATGGGAACCAGGTCCTTTCCACCTGCAAATCCATCAGAGGCACTTGCCCTAGAAACAGAAGTTTCTACCCTCCTGGCTCTCAGAGCTGTGGAAAGGTTCCACCCCTACACCAGGGCAAAGGTTGTACTCCAGGTGCTTCCTTACCCAAAAAGACAGGAGAATGGCGGCCCATCCTGGATCTCGGATACCTAAACAAGCACCTTTTAAAACCAAAATTCAAAATGGTGACTCTGGGAATTATTTACCTCTCTAAGGCCAGGGGACTGGCTGTAGTCCCTGGACCTCAAGGATGCCTACTTCCATGTTCTTATCAGAAGCTCCCATCGAAGTACCTCAGATTCGAAACTGCCCTCAGGCCATTACCAGTTCAGAGCAATGCCCTTCGGCCTCACCTCTGCCCGAGGGTATTCACAAATGCCTGGCAGTAGCAGTTGCCCATTAAGAAGGCAAAGATTGCCATCTTTGCTTACCTGGATGACTGGCTCATAGTAGGCCAGTCTCAGACAAGATCGAGACTACACCTTCAGGTAACTCAGCAACTGTTCACATCTCTAGGTTTCCTTCTCAGTCTTCCAAAGTCAGTTCTAGAGCCTGTCCAGCTTCTCACCTTCATAGGTGCAGAACTGAGCACAAAAAGGCAGAGCCTTCCTTCCTCTGGAAGAGCAAGGACCCTGGTGTCTCTGGCCTCCTCCTTCACCCTGCAGGTCTCTCGACCAGCAAGGCATTTCTGCAGCTCCTGGGGCACATGGCTGCTTCTACAGCAGTGGTGCAGGGAGCAAGATTTCAGATGAGGACATCCAGTTCCATTTGAGAGCCTTTTGGTCTCAAAGGAGAGACCCTCTAACCAAACTGATCCCAGTGACTCGAACCCTGATCCAAGCCCTTCAGTGGTGGCAGGACCAGAGCAATCTGAGACAGGTGGTCCCATTCACCCCTCAGTCTCACTCCTTAATCCTTACTACAGATGCATCCCTCTTGGGGTGGGGAGCTCACATGGGCGACCTCACTACCCAGGGATTGTGGTCCCCTCAGGAATCTCTGCTCCACATCAACCTGTTGGAACTCAGAGCAGTTTTTCTAGCACTTCAAGTTTTTTCCACATCTGTTCAGAACAAAGTTGTACAGGTCAGAAAAGACACCACTACAATGTGGTACATCAACAAGCAAGGAAGCACTCGGTCTACGGCCTTGTGCACCGAAGCAATGAAGTTGTGGTCTCTGGCTTATTCCCTGAACACCTCCCTTACGGCAGTTCACCTCCCAGGCAAGTACAATGTCCTGGCAGATGCTCTCAGCAGGATTTCCCAGGGCCATCACGAATGGTCACTGGATCCCCTAGTACTGGAGGTAGTATTTGCCAGATGGGGCACCTCGCAGATAGATCTTTTTGCAGCCCCAGACAATCACCAACTTCCCCATTTTTGTTGCAGGCCCCCAGTGTTGGGCTCAGTCCCTCTGGATGCCTTCCTTCTCAGTTGGGAAGGGAAGTTTCTCTGTGCTTCCCCCCCTTCCCTCTTCTGTTCAAGGTGCTAGTCAAAATCAGATCTCAACTCTGCAAGATGATCCTGATTGCTCCAGTTTGGGCCAGACAGCCCTGGTACCCACTCCTTATGTCCTTAGCAGTCCACCTTCCCCTGTGTCTTCCCAGGAATCACAACCTGTTAACCTGTGCTCAGGGGAGAGTTTGGTACCTGAATCTCAGATCTCTCAATCTCAAGGCCTGGCTCTTGAAGAGTTAGTTTGCTGACCTACACCTCTCCCAAGGTGTATTGGATATCTTGAAGGCTTCTAGGAAGCCTTCCACCAGGGCTACTTATAATTCCAAATGGAAGAGGTTTTCCATATGGTGCTCTGGCAAGCACATTTCCCCAGATTCTGCTGACTTACCCACAGTCCTGGATTATATGGTGCATTTGAATACTTTGGGGCTGAGACCAGCTACCCTAAATGTGCACCTGGCAGCGTGTCTGCTTTATCAGCTGGTAAACCCTCTTCTCTTTCAGCTCATCCTGTATTCTCTAAGTTTTCAAGGGGTTGCTTCACCAACCCTCCATTCAGGGACCCTGCCCCTGCCTGGGATCTTAATATTTGCATTGCCCAGCTTATGCAACCCCCTTTTGAGCCCTTGTCTTTAGCAGAGCTTAAGTACTTGACTTGGAAAACTGTGTTTTTGGTAGCCATCACTTCTGCGAGGCGCATAAGTGAATTACAAGCATTGTCAGTGGAGCCTGTTTTTATTTCCTTTCATAGAGATAAGGTGGTCCTCAGGACTAACGAAGTTCTTGCCTAAGGTGGTTTCAGACTTCCACCTTAATCAATCTATGTCTCTCCCTGTGTACTTCACTGACCATTCCTCCTCTGGCGAGAGGAGACTGCACAGTTTAGATATCAAAGAGCCCTTAGTTACTACATAGAAGCGTGCCAAGGGTCACAGGTTTGACTCCCTCCAACTGTTCCTCATTTATGGTGAGGCTGGTAAAGGGAAACCTGCCACTAAAGATCCATTGCCAGGTGGATTGTCTCTTGTATCCAGTTTTGCTATGAAAAACTGGGTAAGGTTCTCCTCAGGCCTGAGGCTCACTCTACCAGAGGTACAGCTGCGTCTCTGGCTGCTGCCAGGGACATCCCTATCCTAGAGAGATGTCAAGCAGCTACCTGGAAACAGTTCACACTTTGCCAAGCATTACTCCCTGGACATCCAGGCTAGGAGTGATGCTGCTTGGCACAGCTGTGCTTCAGAGCCTATTTCCTAAGTAGGTTCTGTCCCTCCTCCATGGAGGTACTGCTGTGTAATCTGCACATGTCATAATATAGCAAGACTTCATGTTGTTTGAAGAAACAATTATTCACCTTAGTAATGTTGTTTCTTCTAATGGATCTTGCTATATTATAAACCTCCCCGCCCCTCTCAGAACCTCTGCTCTTGGGATGTGGGTGGGCAGTGCAGTGTTGGCACTAGTAGATGCCCACCTTGTTTTTCCACCCTCCTTTTGGGGTGTTGGGTGTTATGTTTTATTTTTGGATCCCTGACTTGAGTCTTTGTTTTGGGACCAAAAATGTGTTCTATATTTAGTAGCCAGTTGGCTAGTGTAGATTACAGCTTCCACACAGAACCTTAGTGAGTTTTGCTCGTAAAGATCTGACAGTTTGAGTTTGAAGAACAACAGACAGAGCTTACAACCCGACTCGTGCTCAAAGTTCCATGCCTGGCATGGAAAGTTAACTCTTTCACCTCCGAGCAGTTGAAGGTTGGGACTCACTGCATATGTCATAATATAGCAAGACTCCATTAGAAGAAACAACATTACTAAGGGGTAATTTTCTTACTCACCTGTAACAGGAGTTCTAGGAGTGGTATATGTTGTTCATCCACACAACCACCCGACCTCCCGGCCGATGCGCCCAACCTGGCTTCAGCGGGCTAGATCTGGCGTCATGGGCGGGCTGAGGTTCTGACCCAGGTGGGTGGGAGGAGCCAGCTTGAAGACCTTCCGACAAGATTTAAAGTGGCAAGGAACCTGCCAGTAAGTGTGGATTGAACAACATATACCACTTCTAGAACTCCTGTTACAGGTGAGTAACCTGTATTTCCAGGGATTATGGGGAATATTGGCAGAGTGAATGGACCTCTGGTCTTTTTCTGCCGTCGTGGTCTGTTTCCTTGTTGGCTTCTGTTGTCTACACCTTTGAAACAGTAGTCCCAAACTGGCAACCCCCTTGTTTAGCCTGTTTTTTAAGATTGAAAAATTGTGCCATTATTAATAAATTAAAAATTAACCCAATTTCCTTGAAACGGGGAACTTCTTGGGTACATACCCTAAGCCTGGGATGTCTGGTGCTGGCCGACAAGATAAAGACCGGCAGCCTTCTTGGGCACCTCAAGGAGAAAAAGCACCTTCTGCTGGTGGCTTTGGGGAAGGGCTGTTGTACACAAAGGAATGAGTGCTCCTTTTCTAAATGGTTTTACGTCATAAAGCACCTGTTTGCCTCATGTGTTTGACACAGCGGCATTGTGCACTTAGGGTGGGCCTGGCTGAGGAATTCCAAAGGAGGCTGGGGTTCACAAGCCTGTGACAACCCTGATAGGTGGAATGCAGAGTCTCACCACAGAACCATGCCCCATATGAGGGACAAAGGCGTGGTAAACAAAGGTGAAAGTGCAGGGGACTTGGGACTGAAGTCCCTCACCGACCATGTCCAGCTGGGCTGGAAGATCGATTCCAGTCCAAGGTACTAGAAATAGTTTAAAATAAAAATGCCTTTTAAGTGACAGATCTGGGATTCTGTATGGTCCTGAGATAAGTACACAAACTCTGAAATGGGAGACACTTGCAAGTGCATTAACAACACTTAGCAGTGTTTTGGGTGGGCATTGTTTTTGTCGAACCATGGTGAATACTTTGCTGGGTGGTTAATGGGCCTGTGAGCTGGAGAGGTTGTGTGTGTGTGTGTGTGTGTGTGTGTGTGTGTGTGTGTGTGTGTGTGTGTGTGTGTGTGTGTGTGTGTGTGTGTGTGTGTGTGTGTGTGTGTGTGTGTGTTGAGAGGAAATGGAAACATTAGAAATGCACAAAGGGAATAAAAGGATGGATTGCCAGCAGCTGTTCAGGCAGTGGAAGGGTCTGTAACAAGCGGGCACAACTGTTAATTTGGGGGGTCAGGAGGGACATGGAGAAGAACTACTTAGAAGTGGATGGTTTTGGCGGAACCATCTACATGCTTCAACATAGAGTGGGATGGGCACCAGGATTAGTGAAAATGATTGGGGAAGGGGGTGGCAAGGAGGGGCTTAGACATCCTACAAAGCAGAGCTGTCAGCAGGGAGCACTGCTTAAACCCTACCATAGCTGTACTGGAGGGACTGGGGTACAGCCCAAGTAGACTTGATGGACCACAGGTGTTTTTATGCTTGTAAAATTCTGATCGTCGAGATACAGCTCTTGCAGCAGGTTACACCATTAGGACTGAGGCCGGCAGGCGTCAGGACCCCATGGAAATCTTCTAGCTAGCAGTCTTCAGTGGGGACCGCCTCAGACGTCAGTCCGGCCCCCGACGTCAGACGTAGTACATAAGGAGGCGGTCCCGCCAGAATCCCAGTTCTTTCCCGCCATCGACTTGCATGTCTCGACCCTCGGTCCGCTTTCTAGCACACGACGCCTGGAAAGTTCTTTTCTAGGGACATGGATATGTTGTTCATCCACACTCATTGGCAGGTATCCTTGCCGCTTTAAATCTTGCCGGAAGGTCTTCAAGCTTGCTCCTCCCACCCACCCGGGTGGTATAACTCTCGGCTCCGCCCCATGACGCCAGATCTTCCTTACCACTTGGAAGCTCAGGTTCCCTCCTTAACGCTCTGCGTTTGAGACTGGTTCCTATTTCTCCGTTTGCAGATTTAAAATAATTTTCACGAAAAGACTTCGAGTCTTGATCCCTCGCGGCTGCGATGGACAAATCGACTCGGATTTCGAGATGCCCTGCGAATCAGAAGCTGTCTCGGACGGATCCACACTCCACGTGTGTCTACTGCTTAGGCCTTGAGCACGACCGCGGGATTGCGACCTGTGCTCATCTTTCTCGGCCCTCGTCCTCGAAGACCTGCTGCCCGATTGCAACTGGGCGTCCTGAAGCATTTCCTCGGTGAAGTCAGGAGGCCCGGTTGGCGGTGTCCGCGGCGGCGGGCTCGGCGGATCAGCTCGAGCGGATGGTCGCCCTCGAAGAGGAGGCGGCGCGGGCCGTATCTTCCTCGGCCGCGGCATTTATCCCGCTCTCTCTGGGTTCTTCCTACACGGCTTCTTTAAGGAGCTTTGTCTGTCCCTCTCCACTAAGGGAGAAGGGCCTGACGTCTGCTGGACCTTATTCTCGGTCCAAAAAGAAGGACAAGGGTAAGTCCCTCCGTCGACGCTCTTGGGAGCGGGAAAGGTCCCTCTCCCCGAGTCGTCGACCGTCGACTTCGGTCGACCGCTCGGCTTCGGCCACTGGCCTCACGGTGTCCCCGTCAGGTCAGTTGACCGAGACTCCCACCGACGAAGTCGAGATTTTTCTCGACCCGTTGGACGGGCTGTCGCCTATAGCAGCCGAGATTCCCCTCTCCCCGGTTCCCCCGGGAGGAGTTGGGGATCCCGTGGGCTCGCCTGTGCCTCCGGTTCCGGAGCCCTCGGATGAACCATCCGAGCCGAAGGAGTGCCGGTTCCAGTCGACACCTCCCGCACGACCTCGGAAAATCGAGACTCTCGGTCTCTGACCTCTTGCAGTCAGCCGATCCCACCGTCATAGGTGGTCTCGGTCTCGGCACCGTGATGGCAGCGTCGCGCTTCGTCCTTGTCCTCCTCCTCGGACGAGGGAAGCCGGCGTAAGATGCGTCGTGATGCGAGGAGACCTTATGTTGCAACAGCTCCTCTTGGCCGAGAATAAGCAGACTCGTCGCCTTCCCGGCCATTAAGTGCTGTCACGGAGGCCGCGACACAACCCCTCGACTTATCCGAGAGCCTATACCCAGGCGGTTGTTGGCCAAAACCAGCTGCTCCACCGATTCGGTGGAACCTCCGCCTCACAGCCACTAAGTGGGGCTCCGACCAAGGATTCTCGGTCGGCTAAGGTCTACCCATCGGCTGTCAGTTGCCCTCACTCCCGACCGACCTCGGCAGGTGAAGGGTGGCTCAGGCCAGAGGCAGCTCTTGAGGACTCTTCCGAGTCCAAAGATGATTCCTCCTTTTTCTCAAGCGACTGGACTTGGAGTCTTCAGAGAGTCAGTCATTGGACGATAGCCCGTCGTCCTTCCTAGGACTACTCGGCTCATCTCGGGTCCACCGGGATGGAGCTCGAACCAGTTTCCAAGCAGGCGGGTATCCCTCACGATTCTGGACGGGGATTCTCAATGGAGGCCTTTCCGGTGGCGAGGCCATAGTGGGTCGGCACTGGAGCTTTGGCAGCGCCTGCTTCCTGCCCTCGCCCTGGCCAGGATGGCCAGGAAGTATCTGGTCCTACGGTTCCCTGTCCGGTTTGGAACCCCCCTCTGCTGAGGGGTTGGTTACAGACAGCGTTTTCGGGCGCCCGCAATGCCAGGGATGTGGACCAACCTCCTGACAAGGAGTCCAAGAAATTGGACTATGTCGGGCGAGAAAGTCTATGCTCGTCCTCTCTCGGCCGTCGGCCAGTGCCCGTCCTCATGGCACATTTTCTCATGCCTGTAGGGCTCCTGGATGAGGTCATCCCTCATCTCCCACCGATCTGCAGACTACGGTTAAGCAGGTGCGGGACCAGGGCAGGGCAGTGGCCAAACAGCAGCTCCAGACTGCTTTGGATATAGGGGACTCATGTGCCAGATCGGTGGCGGCCGCAGTGGCTATGCGTCGGCGGGCTTGGCTGAGGATATCCACCTTTACTTCGGATACCCAGCACAAGTTGGCGGATGTTCCCTTTTTGGGGACTGACCTCTTCGGCCCTGGGGTGGAAGGTCACCTGCAGAGGATCGAGAAGTCAATGCTACCTTGGACTTGGTCTCTTCGCTCAGAAGGACAAAGGCCGCAAACCACAGCCTAAGCCCTTTACGTCCTTCTGCATACGGCCTCGCCCAACAACATCAGGGCCAGCAGGCTCGACCTTGGCATCCCAAACCCAAACCACGGCTTCCTCTAACAGGAGGCAGGAGAAAAGGCCCAGGAGGTCCCTCGGCGGTCCCTCCTCCAAGCCTGCCCAGTGACGGCTGAGGGTGTCGCCCCATCCCAGTCACCTTACCCTGGGTCCCCATTAGAGGGCAGCTCCGCTGCACTTCGTTCCGCCTGGTCCGCAGTTACCACGGACAGGTGGGTTTTGAAGGTGGTGGGAAGAGGCCTGCCTCTGGGACCGAGCAGGCGCCACCCTTCAAAGCCGTCGCCCCTGGGAAGCTTCGGATCCCCAGCCTCACTGGCGGCTCGTCGAGCCGACATCGCTCTCCTCCTCCAGAAGGAGGTGATAAGAGAGGTGGTGGACCCTCCTTCAGACCAGGGTTTGTGTCCAGGTACTTCCTGGTTCGAAGCAGACGGGGCTGGCGCCCCATTCTGACCTACCACGACCTAAACAAGTTCCTAAGGTCTCGAACCTTCAGGATGGTCCTCTGGCTCAGATAATACCATCCTTGGGCAGGCATGTGGTTCTGCTCTCTGGACTTGCAGGGCCGTTTTTCACGTCCTATCGTCCGTCTCACCAGAGATTCCTTCGCTTCCGAGCGGAAGGATCCTTTCGAGTTCAAGCCATGCCCTTGACTTGTCTCCAGCTCCCAGGGTCTTCACCAAATGCATGGCAGTGGTGACAGCATTCCCTGCGGCACGAGGGTCCGGGTGTACCCTTACCTGGACGACTGGCTGATAGCAGCTCCCTCCAGGGCCGAGGCGGAGTGGTCAGAGATCTGGCCCTCAGTCTGCTCTCAACTGGGCCTCCTTATCAGCGAGGCCAAGTCAGAACTCGAGCCGAAGCAGGTGATTCTGTTCATCGGGAGCAGCTCGACTCTCTTGAGCCAGGCCGGCTCGGCGGACAGGGCCGAGGTTCTTTCCTCCTTTGCCCGATCATTTCTGGTTGGGCAATTGCGCCTGCCGGGACTTCCTCGCCTCCTGGGTCTCATGGCGGCTTGCACCAGCATGGTCCGTTGGGCCTGCTGGAACATCGATCCCCTTCAATGGGGACTGGCCAGCCAGTGGTCTAGCGCTGCGATCCTTTGGACCAGCTTGTGTCGGTGACACAGGGGATGTGGGCAGCTCTCCAGTGGTGGACCGTTCCAGATCATTTGCAGGAGGGCATCCCGTTCGTCCGCCCGAGCCGACAGTCTCTATCGACCGATGCCTCTCTGATGGGTTGGGTGCCCATCTGGGGAACACCGGGCTCATGGCCTCTGGTCCCGTGGAGTCGATGCCACATCAACCTGCTGGAGCTCCGGCGGTCCGCCTAGCTCTCACCGCCTTTGCTCCGTTCCTCCGGGGTCAAGTGGTCCGAGTCAGGCGGACAATACCACGACCATGTACTATCTAAACCGCCAGGGCGGGGCCAGCTCCATGCTTCTATGCAAGGAAGATCTCGCATTTGCTCACTCGCTGCACAACCTGGAGGGATCTCCTAGCCATTCATGTGGCAGGCCTCCAACACCCTGGCCGATGCCCTGAGCCGGATAGGGGCTGCATCCCAAGTGGTCTCTCCTGCGGAGGTAGTACAGCATCTGTTCTCCCATTGGGGCACACCTCAGGTGGACCTGTTTGCCTCAGGAGAGCGAAGCTGAGACTGTTCCATGCCCGCCCCTCAGCAGGGCTCGCTGCAGGGGATGCCTTCTCGAGGCAGTGGACCCGGGCCTCTTTCGCCTTTCCCCATTTCCCTTGATCCACAAGGTGCTTCTCAAGCGAGGAGGGACAGGCGCAGGTGATTCTGATAGCCCCAGACTGGCCTCGGCAGTTCTGGTACCCAGATCTCCTCAGTCTCAGCTCCAGGACTCCGCAGCAGCTTCCAGCTCGCCCGGACCTGCTTTCAGTCAATCAGGGAAGGTATTCCATCCGGACCTTCAATCCCTGCACCCTATGGGCCTGGTTCCTGAGCAGCTAGAGTTCAGGCCTTGGGTCTGTCCAGCGAGGTCCTCAATGTAGTTGAGGTGTCCCGTGAGTCGACCAGAAAATGCTATGCCTTCAAATGGAAAAGGTTTTCCATTTGGTGTCAGGAACAGGGCTTGGACCCTTCCTCCTGTTCCTTGGCAAGCATCTTGGACTATTTATGGTCCCTTTCTAATCAAGGGCTTGGAGTCGCGACCCTAGGGTGCACCTGGCAGCCATCTCTGCTTACCAGGCGCGGGCGGGAAGCAGTCGGTGGCGCAGAGAAGAGGTGGTCTGGCGCTTTTCAAGGCCTTGATCACATTCCTCCAGTCTGGGAACCCCACCTCCGTGGGATCTACTGCTGGTACTGGCAAAGCTCATGGGCAAGCCATTCGAACCTATGCACAGGTGTGCTCTCTCTCACCTGTCGTGGAGACCGCCTTCTTGGTGGCTATCCGTCAGCCAGAAGGATGGGAGAGCTCCAGCGCTTTCCATCGAGTCTCCTACCTGGTCTTCCACAGGGACAAGGTTGTCCTCGCGCCCACCGAGAATTCCTTCCGAAGGTGGTGTGGGAGTTTCACCTTAACCAGGTGTTGACTCTGCTGGTGTTCTACCCCAATCACACCTCGGAGGCGAATATAGGCTCCATACTTTGGACCCTAGAAGGCGCTCGCCTATTACAAAGGCGCCGGCTGAAATTAGGGAGAGGTTGCCAGCTGTTTGTCACCTACGCTGAAGCCGCATCTGGCAGACCTGCAGCCAAGCGGACGATAAGCAGGTGGGTCACCTCCTGCATAGATCTCTGCTATAAGTTGGCGGGCATGGAGCCTCCCAGAGGATAGAGCTCATTCTACCCCATACTGCTGCTGCATGGCTGCTTCAGGGGCGTCCCTATCCAGGAAATCTGCAGGGCTGCTGCAGAGTCAGCAAACACCTTCATTACCCATTACCACATCGACCTTGAGTCACGCGGGATGCTGGTTTTGGGGCCTCGGTTCTCAGTCTCTCTTTCCCAAGTAAGTATTGGGGTGTCGTCTTGCCTCCCTCCTCCCGGAGAACTGCTAGGAGTCTGCCAATGAGTGTGGATGAACAACATATCCATGTCCCTAGAAATACAGGTTACTCACCTGTAACAGGAGTTCTAGGAATGGTATATGTTGTTCATCCACCACCCACCTGACCTCCCGGCAGGCGCACAACCTGAGCTTCCAGCGGGCAGATCTGGCGTCATGGGGGCGGAGCCGAGGTTATACCACCCGGGTGGGTGGGAGGAGCAAGCTTGAAGACCTTCCGGCAAGATTTAAATCGGCAAGGATACCTGCCAATGAGTGTGGATGAACAACATATACCATTCCTAGAACTCCTGTTACAGGTGAGTAACCTGTATTTTCCGACTTGGAAACCTTTTTTCACATCGAACATCTGCCATCTGATGTCCTCTCCAACGACTGCAGAAGGCCATCCATCGAAGTGCGCCTGTGGGAAGCAAATTCCCTTTAAAGACGCGCATTCAGCGTGCGTGCGGTGCCTAGGCCCGGACCATGACACTCGGGCCTGTTCCTTCTGTCAGGGTTTAATAGCCGGACCCCGGATCCGTCGCCAGAAGGCCCTTCAGCGTGCCTCCCCAGAGAGAGCGTAGAGGCCATGGATTCTGCCTCCAAGGGAATCGTCTGAGAAAGCTTAGCGGCACCTAGTAAAAACACAGGAAGGTGAGATCCAAAATTCCCTTCTAGGGCTTCGACTCCGTGGCTCCGGCTCCCAGTCCGACTGCTCCCTTCCCAGGCCGCTCTCAGCCTCCCGGTCGCGGTGAAGTCATCTTGAGTTCCTCTTCTCTACAGCCTGTTAAGACCTCAGGCCTTCTTCATCTGTTTCAAAGGCCTCCCAAGGTCAGGGACCGCCACCACCACAAGTCCGGCTCCACCACCCGGACCCCGGCGCCTGATCGGTCTCATTGCCTCCTCCACCCCAGCGGAAGACCAAGGGCTGACTTTGCTCAAGGCGTCGGACCCGACTTGGCCCACCAACGTCAGCTAAGCATCATCGGTCCGGGACCCGGCGACTGCCAGGCGCCCGTCGCAGTCAGACCTTCTCCACCTCGGGCGCTGGCCGGGGACCGGCGTCCGTTCCAGTGAAGATAACACCTCGCCACCTACCGGCGTCGGCCGGAGGCGCTCGGAGGAGGAGCTCAGCCCAAGACCAGGCAGGCGAACCTGGTCTGCTCGAACCCTTGAGGATCCGGCAGCAGAACCCGGCGCCCGGCCCGTCGTCGGAACCTCAGTATTTCAGAGGTTGAGGTTATTCACCTATGGTGGGATACCATAAGAAGGGCGTGGTTCCACACCTCCTCCTCTTCCTCCTTCCTCCACCCATGACTCCCCGGCTTTAGCACCCCCCACCCCATCCGGGGCAGCAGGCCAGTACGCTTCCTCCAGGAGCCTCACGGAGCCTCCTGAGGGACAGACCAGACGAGGAGACCTCCATCCAGATCTTCTTCAGGGTCACCCAGCCCCAAGAGACCCAGAAGACTCCGCCACTCGCTTTCGACGGAGGACTCGGGATCAGACTTCTCAGATGGATCCAGATCCCTTCTCCCATCAGTGTCCCTCTCCGGACCCGTGAGCTCCCAAGATCTCCTCCCGGATGACCCATCGTTCTCCAGGATTATGAGGCATATCCAGGAGAACATGGGCTGGGGCCATGAAGAACTTGACCCGGAGGGCTACGCCTTGCTCGTTATCTTCGGCAAAGGACCCAAAGCCGTGGTGGTACCACCCTTGGTGGAACACCTTCGTGCAAATCACCAAAGACAGCGTGGAAATGTCCACACTCGCTCCGGCGATGCCAAGAAGGCTGACCGCCTGTACAAGGCCCCTAGGAGGACCAGTACTTGGCATCCCATCCTCTGGCCGATTCTCTGGTCATCACAGCCTCACATGACCAGTCCCAGGGCGCAACATTTGAGCACCTGCCACGGACCCAGAGGTCAAGCAACTGGATGCTATGGGCAGGCGTGCGTATGCAGCTGCTACCTGCGCCATTAGGTTCCTCAACTATCTACCCACATGGTCCAGTTTCAGAATGCCTTGTGGGAGCAGGGACTGGATCTGGCAGAAAAGATGCTAGAAAGGTGAGCAGAAGGTTGCTGCAGCTCCTCCGCATGGGTTTGGGCGTGGGAACCCAGGTGCTGCGAGCCGCATATGATTCCGAACTCCTCAGCCAGGCGGCAGCCTCAGGCATATGCCTCCATGAACACTCCATGGCTCCGTGTCTCCAGATTTACCCAGACGTCCAGAAAAACATTCTGGGCGCCTCGTTCCATGGAGAGTTCTTTTGGTGAGTCCTCGGAAGGTTCTCACCAAACTTCAAGAATGGTCGGGAAGGCAGTGCGGTCTGTCCAAGCCATGTACAGACCCAAGCTCGGCTCCTTCGCGGGAACCAGAGCCATTTTCGAGGCGGATGCAGAGACAGCAGTCCCGCACCGGTCCGCAACAGAGGCTCCTTCTCCCAAAGGGCAAGAGTATGCGGAAGGCCGGAGGCGCCCTGCCAAATGCGTGTCAGGCTGCAGGACCCTCGGCTGCCACAGCATGACTCCTTCCCGGCCCCCGCCCCTCAGGATCAATGGGACACCAAGGTCGGGGGTCATATTGCGGACCACCTGCCAGGGTGGCAGTCTATAACCACCGACAGGTGGGTTCTTCAATTGGTCAAACAAGGCCACTTTATAGAATTCATGGACAAGCCACCCACAAGGCCTCCTCTGCTCTCCCGTTACTCGGGTCAACACAGATCGCTCATCAGGCAAGAAGTACTCACGCTCCTACAAAAAGGAGCGGTGGAGTACATCCCGGAGAACCAGAGAGGAACCGGCTACTATTCCCACTTTTCTGGTTCCAAAGAAAACAGGGGACCTCCATCCAATATTGGACCTCAGTGACCTCAACATGTCTTAAGCCTACAAGCGTTTTTGCATAGTGATCCTCAAGGGCTCATTCCCATGCTGAAAGGGCCTTTCTAGCATCTCTGGACATGGGGACGCCTACCACACATCCGTGTAGCTCAAGCGCACTGGGAGGTTCCTGCGCTTGATTTCTCAACCACCACTTTCCAGATTTCAGGCTCTTCCTTTGGGACTGTTGCTTCGGCCCCAGGGTCTTTACCAAGTGTGTGGCAGTCGTGGTAGCGTCTCTAAGGAGGCAGGGGCCACTCGTGTTCCCGTACCTGGACGACTGACTTCTCATGGCCGCCTCAGAGGCGCTGTTGATTAACTATCCAGAACACCCAAGCTCTTTTTCAGTCACTGGGCATTCTTATCAACTCTGAGAAGTCTCTCCTGGTACCGTCCCAGAAATTGCAGTTCATAGGCGCAGTTCTGGACACGTCCAAGGAAAGCCTTTCTTCCGAGGAAAGAGCGGGCGCATCAGGTCCTCATCAGGGACCTCTCAGCAAGAAGACTGTCCCGCAGACTGGTCCTTCACCTGCTCGGACACATGGCTGCGGCCATTCCAACCGTCCCTATGGCAAGGCTCCACATGCGGGTGACTCAGTGGATGCTCAAAGTGCAGTGGGACCAAAGGCAAGACCATGCAGCAGCCGGTCAGAATCACGAGCCGTGATTGGGGACTGGCAATGGTGGCTAGACCCAGGGACACCCTCTGCGTGGTTTCTGTTTGCAGCGCCATCGGAGGTGATCCTTTAGACCAGATACCTCAGGGCTGGGATGAGGGACACACCTGAATGGGGTGAAGTCCCAGAGTGCGTGGACCCTCAAGGCTCACCTCCACATCAACATTCTGGAGATGAGGCGGTCCTTTATGCCCTGCAGGCCTTCCAGTCAGAAATCCGCACGAGTACTCTTCTGCTTCAAACAGACAATATGGCGGTGATGTATTACCTCAACAAACAAGGAGGCGCACACTCTTACCCCCTTTGCAGGGAAGCTATGAGAGTGTGGGATTGGGTAATCCGATACGGCACGAGCCTGATTGCAGTTCACGTTCCCGGAGTGGACAACACAATCGCAGACGGCCTGAGTCGTTCCCAGGCCAGAGTCCACGAGTGGGAACTTCTTCAGGAGCTAGCAGAGGATCTGTTTCTTCGATGGGGCACTCAGAGTTGGACTATTAAGCTTCCCCATCCAGCATAAAACTGCCCAATTTTTGCTCACTAGACCCAGGGACCTGGTGTTTTCTGGCGAGGCGTTGTCCCTCTCCTGGGCGGACAGATTCCTCTATGCTTTCCTCCTTCCCATTGATCCAGAGGTTCTTCTCAAACTGCGTAGGGAGCACGCAACAATGATCCTGGTAGCGCCTTTCTGGCCCAGACAGATCTGGTTCCCCATGCTGACGCAATTGTCCCGGGAACCTCCACTCCCGTTGCCCTTCAGCTCCCACGTGCTGTCTCAAGGGGGGGGGGTTGTTAGTCCATCCAGACTTGCGCTCACTGAGCCTGCATGCTTGGCTCCTCGAGACATGGCCATTATGCGACACGGGGTCTCGCAAGAGATGGCGGAGGTTCTTTCTGCTGCCAGAAAGCCGGCAATGCATGCGACGTACGCCATGAAATGGCGCCGATTTTGCCTGTGGTCTCGGGCATGCGGCCTCTCCCTTTTAGAATGCCCAGAGAAATCAGTTCTGTAATACCTGCTTTCCCTTTTTCACTCAGGCCTTGCCTACTCCTCGATTAAGGTTCACCTCTTTGCAATTTCGGCCTACCACTACCCGATAGGTCAACGCACAGTGGCACAACTCTATGCCTCTCGGGACTTTCTGAAAGGGGTGTTACACCTTAGGCCACCCATCAAGGATCCCGTCCCTCCTTGGGACCTACTCTTTGTCCTGGAACAGCTCACGCGGTCCCCTTTTAAATCTGCTGCAGATTGCAAGCTGCGTTTTCTGTCGTGGAAAATGTTATTTCAAACAACATGAAGTCTTGCTATATTATGACAAGTGCAGTTTGTCCCACCACTAGAACTGCTCCGGAGGTGAGAGTTAACTTCCATGCAGAGCATGGAGCTTAAGCCTTGAGCTCGGTTAAAGAAGCTCTGTTAGGGTGGTTTCAAACCGAAACCGTCAGATTCTTTACTCCGCCTCACTGAACAGTTGCTCAGATTCCTCTTGTTGCTCGGTTCATTTCCTCGGTTTAACGCTATTTCTCAGTTGAATTACTTCGATTTATTATTTTAACCCAAACCGATCGGTTCAAGCTCTGTCTATGGTATTGTAAGTAATAGATAGGTTTTCTGTGTGGAACTTGTAAATTATTATCAGTTCGGTTTAAACCGATCAATTAATACTTAAACTTGGTTTTAAAGCCTTTTAAGGCTTGTTAGAGTCTGGTTCCTGGTTCTCATCGGTTCTAAAAAAGCAGTTTCATTACGTTTTTCCATGACCAATGACACAGTTTGGAACCGATAAGGTGTCTTGCCTGGCACTGCCATTAAAAGGAAGTTTGTTGGTTAGGCTGGCATCATGTCTGAGAAACCCAAAGAAAAACCGGGCCCACTGGGTTTCAGCACTGTAGTGTCTGTGGAAGCCTTTGCCAAGACTGACCACACACTACATGTGTCTATTGTCTGGGGTTTGACCACCTCAATTCAGACTGCCAGATTTGTAAAAATTTCCCTGCAGCCACCCTGGACAAGAGAGTGGGCAGGCTCAGGGAACGAGAGGACAAAAAGTCCGCTGACCCGGATGGCCAGCCCGGTTCGGTGCCAACAGAACCGGAGGGAGTGCCCTCTGACCAGGGCAAGACTTCCTCGGGCAAACGAAAAGCTGGCTCCGAGGAGCCAGTTCCAACAAAGAAAACTAAAAAAATCAGCAGGTTTGGGTCCAAATTCCTTCTCCAACTGCTGCAGAGATAACCAGAGCAATACAGATTTCCAGTCTCTGTCCCGGTTCCCTCGAACCGCTACTATCTAGCAAAGGTCAGTTCCACGGTTCAGGAATATGATATGAAGAGTTTATAGAACCAGAGGAGGGGAGGAGGATTATGATCAGTGTGAATGTGACTTTGAAAGTCTGGATGTGCCCATTGAACGGACATCTCCCCAGACAGACCTTTAGGTGAATCTCCCCCTAGGCTTTCTGAGTCCCCTTCTCATTTTTTGTTTTATAAAAAAGTTGCTGAGACCTTCCAGCTTCCCTTGAAGGAGGCTTTTGGATGAGCAAGAGGAGCCTGACTATGTAGAGATGATGGATATCCCAGAGTCCAGGAGATTGTCCATCCCTTTGCATAAATCTTTTAGGAAACAAACAATAAAAATTTTAAAAGCTCCTAATTCTGTGCCTCCTGTAGATAAAAAAGATGGACAGGAGGTACACTTTGTCAGGTCCTGATGCAGATTTTCTTTCACAGCAATGCAGTCATGTTGGGGTAGTTCAGGCTGCAGCCTGTGATAAAGCTAATATTCCCCTGGCTTCATATCCTCCTGACAGGGACTCCAGGAAGATTGATGCCATGGCCAAAAAAACAATACATGGCAGCATCCTTGGGACTCAGACAAGCGAACTATATGGCTTATGTTGCGAGATACCAGAAATCTAAATGGGATACTGTCATGGCCTTAGCCAAACAGGTCCCTGGCCAGCTTGCAAAGGAGCTGGAGCAGGTGGCTCTTGATGGTATTGAGGCATCTAAGGTGCAATTCCATGCTGCAGTGGATTCTAATGATGTATCCTCTAGAGTCATGGCTACATCTGTGGCTTTTCGGAGATTGGCCTGGCTCAGGTGTACTACTTTGTCACAGGATACCCAGTCTAAGGCTATGGATTTTCCTGTGGTGGGAAATTCTCTGTTTGGGAGCAGACAGAGAATTGTATGAAGAAAATGGATGAATATAGAACCACTTATAGGGTGCACAAGCCAAGGCAGCAAGCCACTCCTCAGAGGCAGCCCCCAGGGGTAGGGGCAGGCCTTTTCACAGGCCTTTTTACCAGACCCAGGCCTCCTCCTCTTCAGCTTATGCCCAGAGGGGGTTCTTCAGAGGGAGAGGCAGACGGGCGTACGAGCAGGCCTGCTCCCACCCCTCAGCCTAAAGCCCCTGCCAAACAGGCACCCTGATGGGATGCCCAGGATCGGCTCTCCATTACCTGTAGGGGGCAGGCTGGCTTACTTCCTCCAGGACTGGGAGTCTTTAACATCAGACAGGTGGGTCCTGGAAGTAGTGAGCCAGGGTCTGGTTCTCCGCTTCAAAAATTTCAAAGATGAGAGCCAGATCTTTTCCACCTGCAAACCCTTTAGAGACTCTTGCTTTGGAAACAGAAGTCTCAACCCTCCTGGCTCTCAGAGCTATAGAAAGGTTTCTCCCCACACCAGGGCAAGGGCCTGTACTCCAGGTACTTCCTTACCCCAAAAAAGACAGGAGAGTGGCGGCCTATCCTGGATCTAAGATATCTAAACAAGCACCTTTTAAAACCAAAGTTCAAAATGGTGACACTGGGAATGATTTTACCATCCCTAAGGCCAGGGGACTGGCTAGCTTCCCTGGACCTCAAGGATGCCTACTTCCATGTTCTTATCAGAAACTCCCATCGAAAGTACCTCAGATTCGAACTGCCCTCAGGCCATTATCAGTTCAGAGCAATGCCCTTGACCCTCACTTCTGCCCCAAAGGTGTTCACAAAATGTCCTGCAGTAGCAGTTGCTCATCTAAGAAGGCGAAAGATTGCCATTTTCCCTACCTGATGACTGGCTCATTGTGAGTCAGTCTCAGATCAGAGTCATATCACACCTGCTAGTTACCCAGCAGCTGCTTACCTCTCTGGGCTTTCTTCTCAATTTTCCAAAGTCAGTTTTGGAACCTGTCGAGGTACTCGCCTTTATAGGCGCAGAACTGTACACAAAGCAGGTCAGAGCCTTCCTTCCCTTGGAAAGGGTAAGGACCTTAGTGGCCCTGGCCTCGTCCTTCACTCTGCAGGTCTCTCGACCAGCAAGGCATTTCCTGCAGCTCCTAGGACACATGGCTGCCTCCACAGCTGTAGTGCAAGGGCAAGATTTCAGATGAGGACATTCAGTTCCATTTGAGAGCTTTCTGGTCTCAAAGAAGATATTCCCTATCCAAGTTAATCCCAGTGACTCGAACCCTGATCCAGGCCCTTCAGTGGTGGCAGGATCAGAGCAATCTGAGACAAGGGTGCCTTTCATCCCTCTGTCCCACTCCTTGACCCTTACTACAGATGCATCCCTTTTGGGATGGGGGGCTCCATAGGCGACCTCTCCACCCAGGGGTTATGGTCCCTCAGGAATCTCTGCTCCACATCAATCTGTTGGAACTCAGAGCTGTTTTTCTAGCACTTCAGGTTTTTTCTGCATCTGTTCAGAACAAGGTGGTACAGGTCAAAACAGACAACACCACTACAATGTGGTACATCAACAAACAAGGAGGCACTCTGTCTTCGGCCTTGTGCACCGAGGCGATGAAGTTGTGGTCTCTGGCTTATTCCCTGAACACGTCCCTCATAGCAGTTCACCTCCCAGGCAAGGACAATGTCCTGGCAGATGCTCTCAGCAGGATTTCCCAGGGCCATCACGAATGGTCACTGGATCCCCTAGTACTGGGGTTAGTGTTTGCCAGATGGGGCACTCCTCAGATAGATCTTTTTTGCAGCCCCAGACAATCAGCTTCCACTTTTTTGTTGCAGGCCCCCAGTGTTGGGCTCAGTCCCCCGGATGCCTTTCTCCTCGATTGGGAAGGGAAGTTTCTTTATGCCTTTCCCCCCTTCCCTCTCCTGTTCAAAGTACTAGTCAAAATCGGGTCTCAGCCCTGCAAAATGATCCTGATTGCTCCAGACTGGGCCAGGCAGCCCTGGTACCCACTCCTTCTGTCCTTAGCAGTCCATCTTCCCCTGTGTCTCCCCAGGAGCCACAATCTGTTAACCTGTGTTCAGGGGAGAGTTTGGTATCCGAATCTCAAATCCCTCAACCTCAAGGCTTGGCTCTTGAGCAGTTAGAGTTTGCTGATCTACAACTTTCTCAAAGTGTTCTCGAAATCCTGAAGGCTGCTAGGAAGCCTTCCACCAGGGCTACCTATAACTCCAAGTGGAAAAGGTTTTCCATATGGTGTTCTGGGAAGCATGTTTCCCCGGAATCTGCTGATCTACCCACTGTATTGGACTATATGGTCCATCTTAATTCTTTGGGACTGAGACCAGCTACCCTGAAAGTGCACTGGGCAGCTGTCTCTGCCTTCATTTCAGCAGGGAAGCCCTCTTCTCTCTCTGCTCACCCTGTATTTTCCAAGTTTTTTAAGGGATTGCTTCATACCAATCCTCCATTCAGGGACCCTGCCCCTGCTTGGGATCTTAATGTATGCATTGCTCAGCTGATGCAACCCCCTTTGAGCCTCTGTCTTGGCCAGGGCTTAAGTATTGACTTGAAAACTGTATTTCTAGTAGCCATCACTTCTGCCAGGCGCATAAGTGAGTTACAGGCTTTATCAGTAGAGACTGACTTTATTTCCTTTCACAGGGATAAAGTAGTCCTCAGGACTAACAGGAATTTTTGCCTAAGGTGGTTTCAGATTTACACCTTAACCAATCTATTTCACTTCCAGTGTTCTTCACTGACCATTCCTCCTCTGGTGAGAGGAGGCTGCACAACAGATGTTAAGAGGGCCCTAAGTTACTACATAGAGCGTACCAAGAGTCACAGGTTTGACTCCCTCCAACTGTTTCTCACTTATGGTGAGGTTGGGAAAGGGAGACCTGCCACTAAGAGATCCATTGCCAGGTGGATGGTTCTTGTATCCAATTTTGCTATCAAAAGCTGGGTAAGGTTCCCCCCTCAGGCCTGAGGGCTCACTCTACCAGAGGTACAGCTGCATCTCTAGCTGCTGCTAGAGACATCCCTATCTTGGAGATATGTCAAGCAGCTACTTGGAAAACAGTACACACTTTCACCAAGCATTACTCCCTGGATATTCAGGCCAGGAGGGATGCTCGGTTTGGCACAGCCGTGCTTCAGAGCCTATTCCCTAAGAAGGTTCTGTCCCTCCTCCATGGAGGTACTGCTGTGTAGTCTGCACTTGTCATAATATAGCAAGAATTCATGATGTTTGAAGAAAAAATTACTCACCTTAGTAATGTTGTTTCTTCTAATGGAGTCTTGCTGTATTATGACCTGCCTGCCCCTCTCAGAACTTCTACTTTGGGTATGGGGTGGGCAGTCCACTGTTGGCATTTATTGATGCCCTCTTTCATGTTTGGGTGTTGTGTTTATTTAGTTATTTTATCTTATTTTTCTGGTCCACTGACTTGAGTCTTGGTGTTGGGACCAGGAAAATGTGTGAATATGTTAGTAGCCAGTTGGCTAGTGTAGGTTACAGCTTCCACACAGAACCTTAGTGAGTTTTTGCTCGTAAAGATCTGGCAGTTTCGGTTTGAAACCACCTCAACAGAAACTTCTTTAACCGAGCTCGCTCTAAGCTCCATGCTCTGCATGGAAGTTAACTCTTTCACCTCCGAGCAGTTCTAGTGGTGGGACAAACTGCACTTGTCATAATATAGCAAGACTCCATTAGAAGAAACAACATTACTAAGGTGAGTAATTTTTTCTTTTAGTTGCTGTTACGTCAGCAAGGAGAATTTCTGAGCTACACGCTCTCATGTGTAAGGAACCTTATTTAATTTTCCACCAGGACAGAGTGTCTTTGAGGACAAATCCTAAATTCTTGCCTAAGGTGGTCTCTGCCCTTACTCTTAACCAGGACATCGATCTGCCTTTGTACTTTACCAAGTACACTAATAGAGGAGAGGCATTGCTTCACACCCTAGATGTTCACCACCCCTTAAGATACTACTTGACCAGGACTAAACAGCATCGTAGGTCCGAACAGCTGTTTATATCCTTCGCTGAGAGGATGTTGGGCCAACCAGTCTCAAAACAGACCCTTTCACGCTGGCTTGTCCAGTGCATTTCGTTTTGCTACAACAATAAACAGAAGCCCCTTCCGGGCACAGTCCGGGGCCACTCAACCAGGGGGGTGGCTACTTCCTTCACAGCACCGAGGAACGTCTCCACCTCAGCCATTTGTGCTGCAGCTACTTGGAGCTCAGTACACACCTTCATTAGGCATTACAGCCTGGACATTGCCTCATGGCGGAGGCCGTTTCGGCCTTGCCGTTCTACAGGGTCTCCTGTCCTAGACTCAGGATTTTCTCAAGATCTTTCCGTTGTGCCTCCTCCCAGAATGCTTAGAGGCGCTATTGCTGAGGAATCTGTCCTAATGGTGTAACCTGCTGCAAGAGCTGTATCTCGAAGTAAGATAGTACAGTTACGTAAGAACTTACCGTAACAGTATATCTTCGAGAACAGCTCTTGCAGCAGGTACTTTCCCGCCCACCATTCCCCCTTGGAGGAGGTATGGCCTAACTAGACTATGGCAGAAGCTTATGCTCTTTCTTCTTCTGATGGCGGATCATCTGTCTTCACTTCTGATGTCATCCAGCGGCTGGAAGTCTCCAGCGGGAGAACTCCTCCTTATGTACTACGTCTGACGTTGGGGACGAGACCGACGTCGGAGGCGGTCCCCGCTAAAGACTGCTAGCTAGAAGATTTCCGTGGGGTCCTGACACCTGCCGGCCTCAGTCCTAATGGTGTAACCTGCTGCAAGAGCTGTTCTCGAAGATCTACTGTTACAGTAAGTTCTTATGTAACTGTACTTTCCTATGTGTCCGTACCCTGACGTACAGATCGGCTGCTAACAGAGGTCCATCAGCCAGGCACCTACAGTGGTAGCCATCCTAATCTTCCACTTTGCCATGCAACAGTTTACCACATTAAGGTACTGCAATACAATTCCCCTTAAGGCAGTATTATTCAAAGTACCACTCTGTCTGAAGTGTTACCTTTTAATGTGCTGACTAAGCACCACTGTACATATCTCTTTTGGTTTCATCTGGAGTCCTGTCCGCAATGTTGGTTTGCATTTCTTTTACCCACAGATCATTTGTGGAAACTACCTTATACTTGTAAAAGCCTCTAAATGACTAAACTATATATATCTGTAGTTGCCCTTCCCCTGTGGGACTCGCTGTGGGGGCTTATAGAAACATAGACATTGAAGGCAGAAAAAGACCACTGGTGCATCCCGTCTGCCCATACATGCCAGCAAACCCAGGGCCTTATGTCCATACGGGGTTCTAACCCACACTGTCCAACCCCGTGCTTCCCACCCTGCCACAGTCGCCCTGAGCAACCACTGAGCCCTTCACTGTGTCCCGGCTGTGCTTGAAACCATTGATGGTTTTGCTGCCCACCACCTCAGCTGGGGCAGATTCGTCCACAGCTCCATCACCCTTTCTGCAAAATAAAACTTTATCGCATCACTCTTGAATCCCCGCTCCTGTTAGTTTCTACTTGCGACCCCCTGTTCTTGATCCCCTACTCATGCTAAATAGTTCCTCGCAGTTTATCGTTGCTATTCCTTTCAGGAACCACTTCCGGGGGTATCTCAGTCGTCCGGTAGCACCATAGGAATCTTCGCCGTTGGTGAAGGGGAATCCACACGGAAGATTTTCAGCCTTACAACTGGAACTACCCGTGCCATTGATGTCCACTGACATCAGCAACCCTATAGATGTGTTGGCCTCCCCTCCTCAAGTTTTTTCCACCACCATCGCCTTGCTTGCACAGTCTCCGCAGAAGCTTCATTGCAGTGTTCGCACCTTTTTCGGCATATGGACATGTGTTTTGGATCTCCCCTTCCCCCACCAACCCTTGCTAAAATCTCTCTAGAGAGTTTTTCTTTTTGTTTGTCAAGAGTTAATCCTTCTCTTTTCTGTCACTGCTGCTGCGGAAAGAAGATTGCCTCCACAGATGGACACTTTGTCTGCTGTCTTGGGCCTGACCACAATGTCTCTGACTATGAGCTCTACCAGAAGTTTAATCATACAACCCTCAGGCAACACAAGAAGGCTCTGAAAAAAATGAATGGAACAGGTAGTCCGCTCTGGGCAGGGGTTTGCGGCTGGTGTGCAGAACAAGGTGCTTAACACTACCTTTCAGTGGCACCAAGCTCTTTGGCCCCAATGTCCAGGACCTTATAAATGATAAGCAGGCCTCTGGCACAGCCATCAAATCCGTCCACCCTCTCTACCATACTCGGCCACGAGGTAGAGGACGGGGTCTACCTTTTGTAGATGGGCCAATAGGCCAGGATCAGCACTTAGTGCCCAAAGTAAATGTAGAGCCCAGGCTCGCTTGCCCACCCTCTCCAGTGCTGGAACAGTGGCCAAGCATCCCAGAAACGATGGACCAACCTCTGTAACTGGTTCCACCTCTGCTTGACTCTTTGCCAGACCCTCCTCCTTTGCTCCAGACCCAGAAGGTGACGGTCAGAGGTGGGTTCTCCTCCATCTGAATCAATGGAGAACCATAACTTCAGATGCATGGATCCTGCCGATCATAGAGAAGTTTCACATAGAAACATAGTTGACGGCAGATAAGGACCACCTTGTCTGCCCATTTCCCTACCTACTGTATGAACTCCAGATCCTACTTGATCTGCAGTCTACCTCCTCTTTCCCACCCCTAGTGTTGCCTTCTGCCTGTCCCATGCATTCTTGAATTCGCCTACCATTGTTGGCCCCACAACCTCTTCAGGGAGACACTTCCATGCATCCGCCACCATTTCTGTGGAAAAAATACTTCCTCACATTGCCCCTGAGTCTTCCCTTCCAATCTCATGTTGTGACCTTTTTCTTGCACCACTTCTTTTATGAAAGATGCTGCCCTCTTGAACTCTATTGATCCCCTTGAGATATTTGAATGTTTCTATCAGAGTCTCTCTCCCCTCCTTTCCTCCATATCGCCTGAGGCACAGGTCTGGAAGCATGGGAAACCAGGAGCAGTCTCAAAATTCTCAATGAGTGTTTATTATCAATAACAGTTCGTTGGTCCGGTTGTCCTGAGGGTTGAGGTTCCGGACGCAACCCAGGAACAGTCTGGTCATCGGGGGTCAGCAGAGAGGAGGAAGGATTAAGCATCCCAACGGATGTTGTCCGGATGGGGTTACTGGGCAGAGGACATGCCCATATCGCTGCTGCCAGTGGAAGCACGGGCAGCAGGGCACATGGATCCTCAGGAGTCTTGAATGGGAAGGGTGCGGTGTGTGCTTGACGACAGCATGCGATAGCATGCCGTATGGCTGGACGGCAAAGTCCTTGGCATCGGCGCCCTCAGGTAGGGACAAATAGTGGAGAAAACCACAGGTAAAAATCTCCCTGGCAGCATGCATCTTGACGTTGGGTTCCTGGTACAGTGGGACCTAGCTGACAAGACTGGAAGAAAGTAGAGGTTCCTCTGGGCTGAGACCGAGGGACAAGTGTGAAGGAAAAAAAAAATTATTCTGAATAACTATTTATTTACAAAGGCAGTGCAAACGGAGAAAACACATCCTTCTAAGTGTTTCTTCTCAATTTCAAATCTCAGTCTTTGTGTCTCCCTCTTGCAAATCATTGCAGCTCTTTTTATAGCAAGTTTTGCAGGGCGCTTGTTGAAAGAACATTCTGCTTCTCACACAGTGTTCTTGCCCGTTTCAGCAGGTGCAGCAAAAAGAACATTGTGACCCAGAACTGATCTCTTGTTGAGAGCTCTGGAAATATTTTTCAAACCAGCATCTCTGTGTAGTCGAGGTACAGGTCAGGAAACTAGGAAAACCAGGAACAGTTGTAAAATTTGCAGCCAGTTGATTCATTATTAATAACAGTAAAATAAAATTGTTCAGTATAACTATTTACAAAGGCAGTATAAACAGAGAAAGTCTATCTAGGCTTCTTCTTAATTTCCAATCTCGGTCTCTGTGTCCGTCTTTTACAGAACATTGCAGCTCCTTTTAATAAGTCTGTGCAGGAGCTCATTAAGAAAATAGCATGCTTATCACACAGTGTTCTTGTAAGTTTTCAGTGTTCTTGTCCGTTTCAGTAGGTTCCGCAAAAAGAACTTTGTGAACAAGAATTGACCTCTTGTTTACATCTTCTGCAAAAGGCTTAAAAATTGCATCTGACGTTAACCCATTGAGTTCCAAATAGCTTTGCAATCATTTCAACAGTATGACTATATATAGTTTTAAACAAAGGGATCCCAGTATCCGTGACACGTCCACATAAAGATTCACATATATTTTTCTGTCTGTAGATATGCAAGGGGAAGGAAAAGACAAACAGTAAGTGAAGGCAGAGAGCTAGCAAGAGGCAAAAAATTGCGAGACTGTTGGAGTGATCAGTTCCTAGGTCTCACAGAAAATGTGGTTGCACTGCCAGGCAGAGAAGAGACCTGAAAGGAGAGAATAGAACAGATCCTTGCATTTTTAAACTTTATCCATAACTGGGACAGGACCATATTCAACCCTGTCACACTTGGATTAACCCCTTGAATTCCAGTTTTTGCAATCATTTCACCAGTATAACACTTTTAAACAAAGGGATCACAGTATCAGTGACATTTCCACGTAAAGATTCACATATATTTTATACCTGCAGACATGCAAGGGGGAAGGCAGAGAAGATAGCAAGAGGCAGAGAATTGCAAAACCGTTGAAGTGATCAGTTCCTAGGTCTCTAAAAATTTGGTTTCACGGCCAGACAAATGAGACAGAAAAGAGGACAGAACAGACCCTTGCGTTTAAATTCTTTCTGCATAACAAATGGGGCAGGGCCTTTTTCAACTCTGTCACACTCCAGTGTATACATATTGAGTTCCCGCAGTCTCTCCTCGTATGGTTTCTGGTGTAGCCTTTGCACCATTTTCATTGCCCTTCTGTGGACTGCCTCCACGCTGTTAATGTCCTTTCAGAGATGAGGTCACCAGAACTACACGCAGTACTCCTGATGAGGCCTCACCAACTGCTTGTACAGCAGCATCACCACCTCCTGTTTTCTACTGGTGATAACTCTCCCCATGCACCCTTTGGCTACTTTTAGATCATTTGTTACCCCAGGTCCCTTTCCAGTTTGGTGGTGGTTAGTACCTCCAGATCATGTATTCCTCCCCTGGGTTTTTGTTTTTGTTCCCCAAGTGCATGATTTTGTACTTCTGGGCATTGAATGTGACACACTCTTGACCATGCCTCCAACTTTGCTAAGTCTCTTCTCTCTCCCGGAGTGTCAACCTTATTGCAGATCTTGGTGTCATCTGCAAGAGGCATACCTTTCCTTGAGTCACACCTCAATGTCAGTAAAGACATTAAAGAGGACTGGCCCCACTACTGGAACCCTGTGGCACCCCACTGATTACTCCCCTTTCTTCAGATTGAACTATGTTTACCACCTTCTGTGTCCTGTTTCTATGCCAATTTCTGATCCAGTTTACCACCTTGTGACCCACTCCAAGACTGATCAACGCTCTTACTAACCTCTTCTGTGGGTCTGTGTCAGACGCCTTGCTAAAATCTAGGTAGACCATGTTCTAGGGACATGGATATGTTGTTCGTCCACACTGTCTGGCAGGTTCCTTGCCGCTTTAAATCTTGTCGGAAAGTCTTCAAGCTGGCTCCTTCCACCCACCCGGGTGGTAAAACTCTCGGCTCCGGCCCGTGACGCCAGATCTTCCTTACCGCTTGGAAGCTCCCGTTCCCTCCTTAACGCTCTGCGTGATAGACTGGATCCTAATTCTTCGGTTCACCCGAAACTAATTTTAAAATTTTTAAGACTTCGGTCAACTTTCTCCCTTGCGGTTGCGATGGACAAATCGACTCCGGGATTTCGGCGGTGCCCTTGTGGGCAGAAGATGTCCAGGACGGACGCGCACTCCACATGCGTCTACTGCCTCGGCCTAGAACATGACCCGCAGGCCTGCAAGTCATGCCGTTCGTTTTCGGCCAACGTCCTGGAGGACCGCGCTGCCTGGTTACAGCTTGGATTCCCCGAGAAGCGCTACCCGCCGGTTAAGTCGAAGGAGGCCTGTTGGGCAGTTACTGTGTGGGGCTGGCTCAGCTGAGCAACTCGAGCAGATGATTGCCCTCGAGGAGGAGGCGGCCGAGGCCACATCATCCTCTTCCTCGGTCGCGGCGTTTATCCCTCTCTCTCTGGGTACCTCGTATTCAGCTTCGTTCAAAGAGCTTTGCCAGTCCCTTTCCACGAAGGAAGAGGGGCCATCGGGACATTCCTCTCAGTACAAAAAGAAGGACTCTAAGGGGAAGTCTCATCGTCGGCATTCGTGGGAGTGGGCGAGGTCTCCTTCCCTGGACAGCCGACTGTCGACTTCGGTCAAGGTTGCGGCTAAGGCTGCTGGCTTCACGGCGTCCCCGTCAGGCCAGCCGACCGAGACATCTGTCGACGCGGTCGAGATTTTTCTCGACCGATCGGACGGGCTGTCGACTGGTGAGGCCGACAATCCCTCTTCACCGGTTCCCCCAGTGGAGACCGAGGATCTGCCTGCGCCCCTGGTGCAGCAGTCCCCGATTAAGGCGTCCGAGCAGAGAGAAGAGTGGGTGTCCCCCGCTCCTTACCAGCCCCGTCCTCGGAAACACCGAGGGTCTCTGTCTCGGACTTCTTCTCGGTCCAGCCGATCCCGCCGACATCGGCGGTCTCGGCACCAAGGTAAGCGGCACCACCGCTCATCCTTGTCTTCCTCCTCAGAAGAGGAGAGGCTTTGGCGCAAATTGTGTCGACGCTACGAGGACCTGATGTGGCAGCAGTTACTTCTGTCCGGGAGCAAGCCGACACCTTCCCCGGCCATCAAGTGGCTGTCACCTGAGCGGCCGAAACAACCCCTTGCCGTAGTAGAGATGCCCAAGCCTGGGCCGGTTGTTTGGCCGAAACCTGCTGCCCCACCGATTTGTGGTGGAACCTCCGCTTCCACAACTGAAATCGGGGGCACCAACCAAGGACTCTCGGGTCAAGGCCTGCCCCACAGGTTGTCTGTCACCCTCACTTCCGACCATACTTGGCAGATGGAGGGTGGCTCGGGCCCCAGGCAGCTCTTCGTGGACTCCTCAGAGTCCGATGTCTCCTCCCTGTTCTCCAGGCCGGTTGACCTGGAGTCCTCCGGGGGACAGTCATTGGTCGAAAGCCCATCGTCCTTCATGGGTTTACTTCAGCTCATCTTGAGTCCACGGGATGCAGCTCGAGGCCCGTATCAAGCGGGCCAGGTAACCTCAGCGGAGATACTGGGCCGGAGGATTCCCCCGTTGGCCTTTCCGTGTGGCTGAGGCCATTGTTGGCCCAGCCTTGGAGCTTTGGCAGCGGCCTGCTTCCTGCCCTGCGCCTTTGGCCAGGAAGTATGCGGTCCCTACCAGGTCTTTGCCCGGGTTTTTGGAACACCCCTCTACCTAGGGGTTGGTCACCGACAGCGTTTTCTGGCGTTCCAGTAATGCTAGGGACGTGGACAAGCCCCCCGACGAGGAGTCCAAAAAGCTGGACTATGCCGGGCACAAGGTGTACACTGCGTCCTCCCTTGGCCTCCGCCAGGCCAGCTCGGCCATGCTGATGGCACACTTCTCCCACACCCTCATGGGCTCCCTGGACGAGGTGATACCTCATCTCCCGGCTGACCTGCAGACCATGGTCCGGCAGGTGCAGGACCAGGGTAGGGCAGTGGCTAAGCAGTAGCTCCAAATGGCTCTGGATATAGGAGACTCCTGTGCCAGATCGGTTGCGGCCACGGTGGCCATGCGCCGCAGAGCATGGCTGAGGATATCCACCTTCACGGCGGATACCCAGCACAAATTGGCGGACGTCCCCTTCTTGGGGACCGACCTCTTCGGCCCTGGAGTGAAAGATCACCTCCAGTGGATCGCGAAGTCCAATGCCACACTGGACTCGGTCACCTCCACCCAGAAGGACAAAGGCCGCCGACAGCAGCAGCACAAGTCCTTTCGCCCTTCTGCACCTGCGGCATGTCTGGCCCAACGGCACCAGGGCCAGCAGGCTCGCGCTTGGCATCCCAAACCCAAGTTCGCGGCTTCCTCCAATAGGAAGCAGGGAGGTAAAGGCCCAGGAGGTCCCTCGGCCGGTCCCTCCTCCAAGCCTGCCCAGTAAAGGTTGAGGGGTGTCGCCCCCAGCCTCGTCACTCCCCCTGGGTTCCCCCGTGAGGCACGGCTCCGCCACTTCCTTTCCACCTGGTCCGTTATCACCACGGACCACTGGGTCAATGGAGGTGGTAGGAAGGGTCTGCCTCTGGAGTTGAGGCAGGCCCCACCCTTTCAAGCCGTCGCCCCTTGGGGAGACCACAGAGATCCGCAGCCTCTATGTTGGCCGCCGAGCCGATGTTGCCCTGCTCCTAAAAAGAGGTGATCAGGAAGGTGGCGGATCCTCCTCTAGACCCGGGTTTGTGTCCAGGTATTTCCTGGTCCCAAAGCGGTCGGGGCTGGTGCCCATTCTCACCTACATGACCTGAACAGGTTCCTAAGGTCTCGGACCTTCAGATGGTCACTCTGGCTCAGATAATCCCATCCTTGGAATGAGGCGTGTGGTTCTGTTCCCTGGACCTTCAGAACGCGTTCTTTCACGTCCCAATCCGTCCGTCCCACTATAGATTCCTCTGCTTCAGAGCAGAGGGATCCCTTTACGAGTTCCGGGCCATGCCCTTTGGCCTTTGCCTAGCTCCCAGGGTTTTCACCAAATGCGTGGCAGTGGTGACAGCATTCCTGCGGCGCCAAAGGGTCTGGGTGTACCCCTACCTGGACGATTGGCTGATTGCAGCTCCCTCCAGGGCGGAGGTGGAGCGGTCCAGAGATCTGGCCCTCCAGGTTTGCTCTCAGGTTGGCCTCCTCATCAGTGAGGCCAAGTCGAAACTCGTGCCAAAGCAGGTGATACAATTTATCGGGGCAGAGCTCGACTCTACGAGCCAGAGCACAGCTCCCGGCGGGCAGGACCAAGGTTCTTTCCTCCTTTGCCCAATCATTTCAGATTGGGCAATCACGTCCTGCCCGGGACTTCCTGGGCCTCATGGCGGCGTGCACCAGCGTGGTCCGTTGGGCCCGCTGGTGCATGCGTCCCCTTCAATGGGGGCTGGCCAGCCAATGGTCACAGCACCTTGATCCGCTGGATCAGCTAGTGACAGTGACCCAGGGGATGTGGAACGCTGTCCAGTGGTGGACCGTTCCAGCACATCTGCAGGAGGGCATCCCGTTTGTCCGCCCCGAGCAGACGGGGTCTCTATCGACCGATGCCTCTCTGATGGGTTGGGGTGCCCATCTGGGGGAGCACAGAGCGCATGGCCTCTGGTCCCCTCCGGAGTCCCAATGCCATATCAACCTGCTGGAGGTTTGAGCAGTTCGTCTAGCCCTCACCGCCTTTGCTCCGTTTCTACGGGGTCAAGTGGTTCAGGTCCAGACGGACAGTACCACGACCACGTACTACCTAAACTGCCTGGGCGGGACGCGCTCCATGGCTCTGTAAAGGGAAGCTCTCCACATTTTGGTCACTCGTGCACAGCCTGGATGCAGATCTCCTCGCCATTCATGTGGCAGGAGCCTTCAACAACCTGGCCGATGCCCTAAGCCGGATAGGGGCTGCTTCTCATGAGTGGTCTCTCCTGCCGGAAGTAGTACAAGATGTCTTCTCCCACTGGGGCACGCCTCAGGTGGACCTGTTTGCCTCCATGGAGAATGCGAAGCTGAGACTGTTTCATGCCCGCCCCCCTCAGCAGGGCTCACTACAGGGGGGTGCCTTCTTGAGGCCGTGGACCCCGGGCCTCTTCTACGCCTTTCCCCCATTTCCCTTGATCCACAAGGTGCTTCACAAGGCGCAGGTGATTCAAACAACATGAAGTCTTGCTGTATTCTGACTGTTGCAGTGACATCCAACCTTTTAACTGCCCCGAAGAGGAAGGAGTTAACTTTCCATGCAAGGCATGGAACGCTGAGCTCAAGCTCGGTTGAGACTCTTGTCTGTTGTTGTTTGAACCCAAACCGCCAGTTCTAGGGGCGTGGATATGTTGTTCAATCCACACTTATTGGCAGGTTCCTTGCGCTTTAAATCTTGCCGGAAGGTCTTCAAGCTGGCTCCTCCACCCACCCGGGTGGTAAACTCTCTCTCCGCCCCATGACGCCAGATCTTCCTTACCACTTGGAAGCTCAGGTTCCCTCCTTAGCGCTGTGCATTTTAGACTGGATCCTAACTCTTCGGTTCGTCTGAAATTGGTTTAGAAGTTTTCTAAACTTCAGTCTTCATCTTCCCTTGAGGCTGCGGTGGACAAATCTATTCCTGGCTTTTGGAGGTGCCCTTGCGGTCAGAAAATGTCCAAGACTGATCCGCACTCCACGTGCTTCTACTGCCTTGGCCTAGATCACGACCCGCAGGCCTGCAAGTTGTGCCGCTCTTTCTCAGCCAGCATCCTGGATGATCGCGCTGCTCGATTGAAGCTCAGGCGCCCCGAGGCGTTCCACGATAAAATCAAAGAGGCTCATTGGGCGATCCATGCAGCGGCTGGCTCGGCTGAGCAACTTGAGCAGATGATTGCCCTCGAGGAGGACGGCCCAGCCACATCTTCCTCCTCCTCGGCCGCGGCATTTATCCCGCTCTGTCTGAGTTCTTCGTATATGGCCTCGTTCAAGGAGCTTTGTCAGTCCCTTTCCACGAAGGGAGAAGGGCCATCGGGACAATCTTCTCGGCCCAAGAAGGAGTCGAAGGGTAAGTCCCACCGTCGGCGTTCGTGGGAGCGGGAGAAGTCTCCTTCCCCAGACAGCCAACCGTCGACTTTGCTCGAAGTTGCGGCTCAGGTCACTGGCTTCACGGTGTCCCCATCAGGCCAGCCTGCAGAGACTCCCATCGATGCAGTCGAGATTTTTCTCGATCCGTTAGACGGGCTGTCGACTGGTGAAGCCGACAACCCTCCTTCACCAGTTCCCCTGGTGGAGACTGAGGATCTGCTTGTGCCTTCGGGGCCACAGTCCCGGTTAAAGTGCCAAGTCAAGGGAAGGCGGGTGTCCCCGCCCTTCCCAGACCCACCCTCGGTCCCCAGGGTCTCTGTTTCGGACTTCATCTCGGTCAAGCCATTCCGCTTAACATCGGCGGTCTCTCTCGATGCAGTAGCGGCGACCCGTTCCTCCTCGTTCTCTTCCTCGGATGAGGAGGCTTGGCGGCAAGTGCGTCGGCATACGAGGAGCTTATGTGGCAGCAGCTGCTGTTGTCCGGGTCTAAGCCGACTCCGGTCCAGACCCTGGCCATCAAGCGACTGTCGCCCGAACGACCGACGCAACCACTTGCCTCAGTCGAGTTGCCCGTTTTTCAGGGCCGGTTGCTGGGCCAAAACCAGCTGCGCCACAGATTGTGGTGGAACCTCCGCCTCCACAACTGAAGTCTGGGGCACTGACCAAGGATTCTCGGTCGGGTCACGCCTGCCCCACAGATTGTCGGTCACCCTCACTCCCGACCGTCCTCGGCAGGTAGAGGGTGGCTCAGGGCTGAGTGGCGCTCGCGAGACTCCTGGAATCCGGCCGACTCCTCCCTGTTCTCGGGCAGGTCAACCTGGAGTCCTCGGGGGCCAGTCATTGGCCGATAGCCCATCGTCCTTCTTAGGGTCTGTTTCGACTTATCTCTGAGTCCACTGGGATGCAGCTCGAGCCCGTGTCCAAACGGGCCAAGTATCCCCTGACAGAGATACTGGGCCGAGGGGATTCCCCCACGCAGGCCTTTCCGGTGGCTGAGGCCATTGTCGGCCCAGCCTTGGAGCTTTGACAGTGGCCTGCTTCCTGTCCTGCGCCCTCGGCCAGGAAGTATGCGGTCCCTACCGGCTCTTTGCCCGTTTCCAGAGCACCCCTCTACCGAGGGTTAGTCACCGGCAGCGTTTTCCGGCGTTCCAGTAACGCTTGGGATGTAGATAAGCCCCCTGTCAGAGTCCAAAAGCTGGACTTTGCCGGGTGCAAAGCGTCGCTGCATCCTCCCTCGGCCTCCGACAGGCCAGCTCGGCCATGCTGATGCACACTTCTCCACGCCCTCTTGGGCTCCTTGGATGAGGTTGTCCCTCATCTCTCAACCGACCTGCAGACCACGGTCTGCCAGGTACGGGACCAGGGTAGGGCGGTGGCGAGCAAGCAGCTTCAGACTGCTCTGGACATAGGTGATTCCTGTGCCAGGTCAGTAGCGGATGCGGTGGCCATGCGTCGCAGGGCGTGGCTTAAGATATCCACCTTCATGGCGGATACCCAGCACAAGCTGGCGGACGTCCCCTTCTTGGGGACTGACCTCTTCGGCCCTGGAGTGGAGGGACACTTCCAGCGATCGAGAAGTCCAGTGCCACCCTGGACTCTGTCACCTCCACCCAGAGGGACAAAGGCCGCCGTCAGTAACAGCAGAAGTCCTTTTGTCCTTCGGCCCCTGCATCTCGACCGGTCCAACAGCACCAGCAACAGGGCCAGCAGGCTCGCACTTGGTGTCCCAAGCCCAAGCCGGCAGCTTCCTCCAACTGGAAGCAAGGAGGTAAAGGCCCAGGAGGTTCCTCGGCCGATTCCTCCTTCAAGCCTGCCCAGTGACGGGTTGAGGGTTGCCGCCCCCAGCCTTGTCACTCCCCCCTGGGTTCCCCCCGTGGGGGGACGGCTCCGTCACTTCTTTTCCGCCTCGTCCGCCATCACCACAGACCGCTGGGTGTTGGAGGTGGTAGGAAAAGGCCTGCCTCTGGAGTTCGAGCAGGCTCCACCCTTTCGAGCCGTCGCCGCTCGCGGATCCACGGGGTCTGCAGCCTCGCTGTCGACCCGCCGAGCCGATATTGCCCTGCTCCTCGAAAAAGAGGTGATCAGGAAGGTGGCGAATCCTCCTCCAGACACAGAATTTGTGTCCAGGTATTTCCTGGTCCCAAAACTGACAGGGGGCTGGTGCCCCATTCTCGACCTGCACGACCTGAACAGGTTCCTAAGGTCTCGGACCTTCAGGATGGTCACTCTGGCTCAGATAATCCCATCCTTGGAATGAGGCATGTGGTTCTGTTCTCTGGACCTCCAGGACGCTTTCTTTCATGTCCCAATCCGTTAGTCTCATCAGAGATTCCTCCACTTCAAAGCAGAGGGATCTCTTTAAGGGTTCCGGGCCATGCCCTTCGGCCTCTCCCTTGCTCCCAGGGTCTTCACCAAATGCATGGCAGTGGTGACAGCATTCCTGCGGTGCCGAAGGGTCTGGGTGTACCCCTACCTGGACGACTGGTTGATTGCAGCCCCCTCCAGAGTGGAGGCGGAGCGGTCCAGAGATCTGGCCCTCCAGATTTGCTCTCAGATTAGCCTACTCATCAACGAGGCCAAGTCGGAACTCGTGCTGAAGCAGGTGATACTCTTCATCGGGGCAGAGCTTGACTCTCTTCGAGCCAGAGCTTGGCTCCCGGCGGACAGGAGCGAGGTTCTTTCCTCCTTTGCCAAATCATTTCTGGTTGGGCAGTTGCGCCCTGCCCGGGACTTCCTGCGCCTCTTGGGCCTCATGGCGGCCTGCACCAACGTGGTTCGTTGGGCCCGTTGTTATATGCGTCCCCTTCAATGGGGACTGGCCAGCCAGTGGTCACAGTGCTGTGATCCGTTGGACCAGCCCGTGACAGTGACCCAGGAGATGTGGAACGCTCTCCAGTGGTGGATCGTTCCGGCGCATCTGCAGGAGGGCATCCTGTTCGTCCGCCCCGAGCCAACGGTCTCTCTATCGACCGATGCATCTCTGATGGGTTGGGGTGATCGTCGGGGGGAGCACAAAGTGCATGGCCTCTGGTCCCCTTGGGAGTCCCGATGACATATCAGCCTGCTGGAGCTCTGAGCGGTCCATCTAGCTCTCACCGCCTTCACTCCGTTTCTACGGGGTCAAGTAGTTCAGGTCCAGGCAGACAATACCACGACCATGTACTATCTGAACCGCCAGGGCGGGACGCGCTCCATGCTGTTATGCAAGGAAGCTTTCCGCATATGGTCCCTGGAGGTGGATCTCCTAGCCATTCACATAGCACGAGCCTCCAACACCCTGGCCGATGCCCTAAGCCAGATAGGGGCTGCTTCTCATGAGTGATCTCTGCTGCCGGAGGTAGGACAAGATCTCTTCTCCCACTGGGGCACGCTTCAGGTGGACCTGTTTGCCTCCAGGGAGAATGCGAAGCTGAGACTGTTTCATGCCCGCCCGCCTCAGCGGGGCTCGCTGTAGGGGGATGCCTTCTCGAGGCCGTGGACCCCGAGCCTCTTCTACGCCTTTCTCCCATTTCCCTTGATCCACAAGGTGCTTCTCAAGGCGAGGAGGGACAAGGTGCAGGTGATTCTGGTAGCCCCAGACTGGCCCCGCCAGTTCTGGCATCCAGATCTCCTCAGCTTCTGCTCCAGGCTCCCGAGCCGGCTTCCAGCCCGCCTGGACCTGATCTCTGTCAACCAGGGGAAGGTATTCCATCCGGACCTTCAATCCGTGCACCTGACGGCCTCGTTCCTGAGCGGCTAGAGTTCCGGACCTTGGGTCTTTCCGACGAGGTCCCCAACGTCGTTGAGGCGTCCCGCAAGGAGTCGACCAGGAAATGCTACGCCTTTAAGTGTAAAGAGATTCTCCATTTGTTGTCAGGGGAAGGGCTTGGACCCTTCCGCCTGTCCCTTGGCGAGCACTCTGGACTACCTGTGATCCCTTTGTCAGCAAGGACTTCGGTCAACGACCCTTAAGGTGCACCTGGCAGCCATCTCTCTTACCGGGCGCGGGCCAAGAAGCAGTCAGAGGCGCAGGAGAAGGTGGTTGGGCGCTTTTTCGAAGGCCTTGACCACATTTCCCCTCTGGTGCGAGAACCTCCACCTCCGTGGGATCTACTGCTGGTATTGGCCAAGCTCATGGGCAAGCCATTCGAACCGATGCACAGGTGCGCTATTTCCCACCTATCATGGAAGACCACCTTCTTGGTGGCTGTCACGTCAGCCAGAAGGATGGGAGAGCTCCAGGTGCTTTCCACTGAGTCTCCTTATCTGGTCTTCCACAGGGACAAGGTTGTCCTGCGCCCCCACCGAAATTCCTTCGAAGGTGGTGTCAGAGTTTCACCTTAACCAGGTGTTGACTCTGCCGGTGTTCTACCCCAATCACACCGGAGGCCGAATATAGGCTCCATACTTTGGACCCTAGACAGCGCCGCTTTTATAAGGAGCTGGACGGCTGAAGTTCGGGAGAGGTTCACAGCTTTTTGTCACCACGCTGGGAAGTCACGCACCTGGCAGGACCTGGGCAGCTGCTATTAAGCAGGTGGGTCACCTCCTGCATAGAGCTGCTATAGGTTGGCAGGCATGGAGCCTCCAGAGGATAATAGCTCATTCTACCCGCCATACGCTGCTTCGGTAGCTGCTTCCAGGGTTGTCCCTATCCAGGATATCTGCAGGGCTGCTACCTGAAGTCGCACATACCTTTACTACCCACTACCACATCGACCTTGAGTCACGCCGGGATGCTGGTTTTGGGGCCTCTGTTCTCCAGTCTCTTTTTCCCAAGTAAGTATCGGGTGTGCGCTTGCCTCCCTCCTTCAGGAGAACTGCTAGGAGTCTGCCAGTAAGTGTGGATTGAACAACATATCCATGTCCCTAGAAATACAGGTTACTCACCTGTAACAGGAGTTCAGGAATGGTATATATTATTCATCACATGACCCTTCGACCTCCCCAACCGGCCTTTGCACAACTTTCCACGGGCTAGATCTGCGTCATGGGGCAGAGCCGAGAGTTTTACCACCCGGGTGGGTGGGAGGAGCCAGCTTGAAGATCTTCTGGCAAGATTTAAAGCGGCAAGGAACCTGCCAATAAGTGTGGATGAACAACATATACCATTCCTAGAACTCCTGTTACAGGTGAGTAACCTGTATATTCTTAACTCCACCTCATTGAACAGTCGCTCCAGAGATTTTTCCTTCGCTCAGTTCAATTTAGTCGATTTAAAGTGACGTTTTTTTACCTCGGTTCAGCCAAATTTCTTCTATCTAACCTATCGGTTCAGTCTCTGTCTGTGGTACCGTGAGTACTAGATAGGTTTATTATTAGTTTCTGTGTGGAACTTGTAAACATCCAATCGGTTTGGTTTGAACCGATCAGGTTTGTAAAAAAAAGTTTGTTCTGCTTTTTAGAGTATGGTAACCGGTCCTTATCAGTTCTTAAAAAAAAAAAAAAAAAATTCTGATTTCATTATGTTTTTTTCCACGACCCGTAACACGGTCAGGAACAGATAAGGTTGTCTTGCCTGGCGGATTGCCAAAAAAAGGGTACATTTGTTTAGGACTAGCCATGTCTGAGAAACCCAAGAGAAAAACCGGGCCCACTGGGTTTCAACACTGTAGTGTGTGTGGGGAAGCCTTTGCTAAGGCTGACCCCCACTCCACCTGTGTTTGTTGTCTGGGGTTTGACCACCTCGATTCAGGCTGCCAGATTTGCAAAAGTTTTCCCACAGCTACCCTGGAAAAGAGAGTAGGAAGGCTGAGGGAATGGGAGGCCAAGAAGTCCGCTGACCCGGATGGCCAGCCCGGTTCAGTTCCAGCTGAACCAGAAGGAGTGCCCCTGACCAGGGCGAAACTTCTTCGGGCAAAAGGAGAACTGACTCTGAGGATTCGGTTCCAGTTAAAAGAAAAAGGGATAAGTCAGCCGGTTCGGATCCACAAGTTCTTTCTCCGACCGCTGAAGAAAAAGCCAAAGCGATAAGGATTGTTCAGTCGCTAACCTCGGTTCCGACCGAACCGGCACCATCGGTTAGGGGCTCGGTTCGGTCGGTTCACCCGGTTCCGGATTATAATTTAGAGGATTTTTATGAACTGGATGAGGAGGAGGGAGAGTATGAGGATAGTGATGGTGATTATGAAAGTCTGGATGTGCCCATTGACCCAGGCATCTCCCCAGACAGACCTTCAGGGGTTTCTCCTCCTCGGCTTTCTGAGTCCCCTCCCACTTTGTTTTACAAAAAAGTGGCTGAAACTCTCCAGCTTCCTATGGAGGAAGCAGTAGAGGATCAGGAGGAGCCTGATTATGTTGAGATGATGGACATCCCAGAGTCCAGGAGACTGTCTGTTCCCCTCCATAAGTCTTTTGGGAAACGCATTTATAATTAAGACCCTTAATTCCATACCTCCTGTGGACAGAAGAATGGACAAGAGGTATACTCTTTCAGCTCAGATACGGAGTTCCTTTCCCAGCAATGCAGCCATGTTGAGGTGGTGCAGGCTGCTGCCTGTGATAAGGCAAATATACCCTTGGCTTCACACCCCTCAGATAAGGAGCAGGTGGCTGCAGATGGTATTGAGGCACCCAAAGTGCAATTTCATGCTGCAGTAGACGCCAGTGATGTTTCATCTAGAGTCATGGCTACATCTGTGGCCCTTCGTAGGATGGCTTGGCTCAGATGTACTAGCCTGTCACAGGATACCCAGACTTAGGCCATGGATTTTCCTGTTATTGGTAATTCTCTGTTTGGGGAGCAGACGGAGAACTACATGAAGAAAATGGATGAGTACAGGACCGTCTATAGGAGTGCTCAGGCCAAGGAAAGGCAAGCCACTCTCCAGGGGCAGGCCTTTTCATAGGCCTTTCTACCAAGCCCAGGCCTCCTCTTCCACCTTTGCTCAAAGGGGGTTCTTCAGAGGGAGAGGTAGACGGGGTATAAGCAGGCCTGCTACTACCCCTCAGCCTAAAGCCCCTGCCAAACAGGCACCCTGATGGGTTTGCCCAGGTCGATTCTCCACTACCCGTAGGGGACAGGCTGGCTTACTTTGTCCAGGACTGGATGTCTTTAACATCAGACAAATGGGTCCTGGAAGTAGTAAGCCAGGGACTGGTTCTCAGCTTCAAAAAATTTCCCAAGATGAGAACCAGATCCTTTCCACCTGCAAATCCTTCAGAGGCCCTTGCCCTAGAGACAGAGGTCTCTTCCCTCTTGGCTCTCAGAGCCATAGAAAGGGTTCCACCCCCCACACAGGGGAAAAGGATTGTACTCCAGGTACTTCATAACCCCCAAAAAGACAGGAGAATGGCGGCCCATGCTGGGTCTCAGATATTTAAACAAGCACCTTTTAAAGCCAAAGTTCAAAATGGTGACTCAGAATAATTCTACCCTCTCTAAAGCCAGGGGACTGGCTAGTCTCCCTGGACCTCAAGGATGCCTATTTCCACATTCTCATCAGATGCTCCCACAGAAAGTACCTCAGGTTCAAGTTGCCTTAGGCCACTATCAATTCAGAGCAATGCCCTTTGGCCTAACATCAGCTCCAAGGGTGTTCACAAAATGCCTGGCAGTAGTGGTTGCTTTCCTAAAGAGAAAAATGATCTCCATCTTTCCATACCTGGACGACTGGCTTATAGTGGGTCAGTCTCCAGACCAAGTCAAGTCACACCTACAGATAACTCAGCAGCTGCTCACTTCTCTAGGATTCCTCCTAAATCTTTCAAAGTCGGTTCTAGAGCCAGTGCAGCTCCTCACCTTCATAGGGCGGAGCTGGATACAATAAGGGCAAGAGCCTTCCTTCCCCTGGACAGGGCAAGGACCCTTGTGACACTGGCCTGTTCATTCACCCTTCAGGTGTCTCGACCAGCAAGGCATTTTCTGCAGCTCCTGGGCCACATGGCTACCTCTGCAGTGGTCCAAGGAGCAAGATTTCAGATGAGGGACATTCAGTTCCACTTAAGAGCCTTCTGGTCCCAGAAGAGGATTCTCTGACCAAGCTAATCCCAGTGACTCGAACCCTGATCCAGGCTTTGCAATGGTGGCAGGATCAGGACAACCTAAGGCAAGGAGTTCCCTTTGTCACTCAATCTCATTCACTAATCCTTACCACAGATGCCTTCCTCTTGGGCTGGGGAACCCACTTGGGGGACCTGACCTCCCAAGGATTGTGGTCACCTCAAGAATCTCTGCTTCACATCAATCTCTTAGAACTCAGAGCAGTGATTCTAGCACTTCAAGTTTTTTTCCAAGTCTGTTCAGAACAAACTAGCTCAGATCAGGACAGACAATACCACCACAATGTGGTACATCCACAAGCAAGGGGGCACTCTGTCTACTGCCTTGTGCACAGAAGCATTAATTTGTGGTCTCTGGCCTGTTCTCTGAATACCTCTGATAGCAGTGCACCTCCCAGGGAAGGACAATGTCCTGGCAGATGCTCTCAGCAGGATATCTCAGGGCCATCATGAATGGTCCCTGGATCCCCTAATTTTGAAGGTGATCTTCTCCAGATGGGGCACTCCACAGATAGATCTTTTTGCAGCCCCAGACAATCACCAACTTCCTCTCTTTTGCTGCAGACCCCCAGTGTTGGGCTCAGTCCCCTTGGATGCTCTAGTTCTCGATTGGGAAGGAAATTCCTGTATGCTTTTCCCCCTTCCCTCTCCTGTTCAAGGTACTAGTCAAAATCAGGTCTCAACCCTGCAAAGTGATTCTGATTGCTCCAGACAGCCCTGATACCCTCTCTTGCTGTCCTTAGCAGTCCACCTTCCCCTGTCTCTTCCCAGGAATTACAACCTGTTAACATGTTCTCGGGGAAGGGTTTGGTATCTGAATCTCAAATCTCTCAATCACGAGGCCTGGCTCTTGAAGAGTTAGTTTGCTGATTTGTGTCTCTCTGTCAAGGTGTTCTGGATATTCTAAAGGCTTCTCGAAAGCCTTCCACCAGAAAGACTTACAACTCCAAATGGAAAAGGTTTACTATTTGGTGCTCTGGGAACCATATTTCTCCAGAGTCTGCTGGGTTGCCTACAGTCCTGGACTATATGGTTCATCTCAATAGCTTGGGACTCAGACCAGCTACCCTTAGAGTGCATCTGGCAGCTGTCTCTGCCTTCTTGTCAACAGGCAAGCCCTCTTCCCTTTCAGCTCATGCTGTATTCTATAAATTCTTCAAGGGATTGCTGCATACCAGTCCTCCCTTCAGGGACCCTGCTCCTGCTTGGGACCTTAATGTTTGCATTGCTCAGTTTATGCAACCCCCTTTTGAGCCTTTGTCCTCAGCAGAGCTTAAGTACTTGACTTGGAAAACTGTGTTCTTGGTAGCCATTACTTCTGCCAGATGCATAAGTGAGTTACAGGCCCTGTCAGTGGAGCCTGACTTTATCTCTTTCCATAGAGATAAGGTGGTCCTCAGGACTAATAGGAAGTTTTTGCCTAAGGTGATTTCAGATTTCCACCTTAACCAATCTGTCTCTTCCTGTTTTCTTCACTGACCATTCCTCCTCTGGGGAGAGGAGGCTACACAGCCTGGATGTGAAAAGGGCCCTTAGCTACTACATAGAGCGCACCAAGGGTCACAGGTTTGACTCCCTCCAATTGTTCCTCACTTAAGGTGAGGTTGGTAAGGGAAAACCTGCCACTAAGAGATCTATTGCCAGGTGGATTGCCTCTTGTATACAATTCTGCTATGAAAAATTAGGTAAAATCCCACCCTCAGGCCTGAGGGCTCACTCTACCCAGAGGTATAGCTGCTTCCCTGGCTGCTGCCAGGGATATTCCTATCTTAGAGATTTGTCAAGCAGCCACCTGGAAAACAGTCCATACTTTCAACAAGCATTACTCTCTGGATATCCAGGCTAGGAGTGATGCTCGGTTTAGCACAGCTGTGCTTCACAGCCTATTTCCAAAGTAGGTTCTGTCCCTCCTCCATGGAGGTACTGCTTGGTAGTCTGCAACAGTCAGACTACAGCAAGACTTCATGTTGTTTTGAAGAAAAAATTGCTCACCTTAGTAATGTTGTTTCTTCTAATGGAGTCTTGCTGTATTCTGACCTCCCCTCTCAGAACCTGGGTTTTGGGATGTGGGTGGACAGGAACAGTGTTGGCACCCTAGAGGTGCCCCCTTTTTCTCACCCTCTTATTTTTGGGGGTGTGTGGTGTTTTGTTTTTTGGGTTTCCTGACTTGAGTCTTTGCCTTGGAACCCAAAAATATTTTTATTAAATTTAGTTGCCAGTTGGCTAGTGTGAGTTTACAGTTTCCACACGGAGCGCCCAGTGAGTATAGCTCATAAAGATCTGGCGGTTTGGGTTCAAACAGAGTCTCAACCGAGCTCGAGCTCAGCGTTCCATGCCTTGCATGGAAAGTTCACTCTTTCCTCTCCAGGGCATTTCAAAGGTTGGATATCACTGCAATAGTCAGAATACAGCTAGACTCCATTAGAAGAAACAACCTAACTAAGGTGAGTAATTTTTTCTTCTGGTAGCCGCAGACTGGCCCCACCAGTTGTGGTATCCAGATCTCCTCAGTCTCAGCTCCAGGCTCCCGAGGCGGCTTCCAGCCCGTCCGGACCTGATGTCAGTCAATCAGGGGAAGGTATTCCATCCGGACCTTCAATCCCTGCACCTGACGGCCTGGTTCCTGAGCGGCTAGAGTTCCAGGCCTTGGGTCTTTCCGACGAGGTCCTCATCGTCATTGAGGTGTCCCGTAAGGAGTCGACCAGAAAATGCTACGCCTTCAAATGGAAGAGATATTCCATTTGGTGTCAGGGCAAGGGCCTGGACCCTTCCTCCTGTTCCTTGGCAAGCATTCTGGACTACCTGTGGTCCCTATCTCAGCAAGGGCTTCGGTCGACGACCCTTAAGGTACACCTGACAGCCATCTCTGCTTACCAGGCGCGGGCCGGGAAGCAGTCAGTGGCGCAGGAGAAGGTGGTCGGGCGCTTCTTCAAAGGCCTTGATCACATATCCCCTCCGGTGCGAGAACCTCCACCTCCATGGAATCTACTACTGGTATTGGCTAAGCTCATGGGCAGGCCATTCGAACCGATGCACAGGTGTGACATCTCTCACCTGTCATGGAAGACCGCCTTCTTGGTGGCTATCACATCAGCCAGAAGGATGGGAGAGCTCCAGGCGCTTTCCATCGAGTCTCCTTATCTGGTCTTCCACAGGGACAAGGTTGTCCCTGCCCCTCCGAAATTCCTTCGAAGGTGGTGTCTGAGTTTCACCTTAACCAGGTGTTGACTCTGCCAGTGTTCTACCCCAATCACACCTCAGAGGCCGAATAGGCTCCATGCTTAGGACCTAGAAGCGCTTGCTTATTATAAGGAGCGGATTTGGTGAGGTTCGGGAGAGGTTCGCCAGCTGTTTGTCACCTACGCTGAGTCAAGACCTGGCAGACCTGCAGCCAAGCGGACGATAGGCAGGTGGGTCACCTCCTGCATAGATGTATGCTATAGGTTGGCGGGCATGGAGCCTCCCAGAGGGATAAGAGCTCATTCTACCTGCCATACTGCTACATCGGTGGCTGCTTCCAAGGATGTCCCTATCCAGGAAATCTGCAGGGCTGCTACCTGGAAGTCTGTACACCTTCATCACCCACTACCACATCGACCTTGAGTCACACGGGATGCTGGTTTTGGGGCCTCGATTCTCAGTCTTTATTTTCCCAAGTAGGGGTGTCGCCTTGCCTCCCTCCTCCCGGGAACTGCTAGGGGTCTGCCAGAACAGTGTGGATGAACAACATATCCATGTCCCTAGAAATACAGGTTACTCACCTGTAACAGGAGTTCTAGGAATGGTATATGTTGTTCATCCTATTCCTGACCTTCTCCGGCTCGACGTATAACCTGGCTTCTAGCGGGCTGAAGCTCTGGCGGCTATGGGGCGGAGCCGAGTTTTACCACCCGGGTGGGTGGGAGGAGCCAGCTTGAAGACCTTCTAGCAAGATTTAAAGTGGCAAGGAACCTGCCAGACAGTGTGGACGAACAACATATACCATTCCTAGAACTCCTGTTACAGGTGAGTAACCTGTATTTTTTTGCGCTTTATTTGGAGGCTTGGCAACAAATAACGACAGACAAATGGGTACTCTGGTCATACACTGGAACTAATCTCTTTACCACCTCCGCTTCCTCCTCAGACACTTCGTTATCCTCAAGAACATCTTCCTATACTTAATTACTGCCCTATTGGACAAACAGGCCATTGTTCCAGTTCCGTTGTCTCAACAGGGCTTCTATTCCCATTTCTTTCTTGTACCCAAGAAAACTGGAGACCTCAGACTAATACTGGATTTGAGAAACCTAAACTAGTACAAACATATTCATATGGTTACCTTAATGTCCATTATGCCTTTTCTGCAACAAGGAGATTGGATGTGTGCCCTGTATATGAAAGACTCGTATCTTCATATCCCCATTCATCCAGCCCATCAAAATTATCTACACTTCCACCTGCTTGGCCAAAATTACCAAGTTTGGGCTTTGCCTTTCGGCCTTTCTTCAGCCCCATGGGTCTTTACCAAATGCTTAGCAGTGGTCGAAGGGGCCTTGAGAAAAAAAGGTAATATTGTCTTCACCAATTTAGACAATTGGCTGATTAAAAAGCAGACACAAGGGAACATGTGCTGTCCTCCCTTTTGGAGATTGTTCAGTTGTTCTACAACCTTGGGATTACGGTAAATTGGCCAAAGTCCAGTCCTCATCTGACCCAGTCACTCCAGTATATAGGGGCTATACTAGACACAAGTGTCGCCAAGGCCTATCTTCCCCCTGCTCGTCAGGATACCCTGACTGGCCTGTTCTTACAAATCCAGTCCCAAAAGATTGTCACTGTCTGACTCATGTTACGCCTCTTGGGGCACATGGCAGCGGCCATTCTGACAGTGGAGTTTGCATGCCTCCAGATGCGTCCCATCCAATGGATCATGCAAGATCAGTGGTGCCAGAAAACAGGACAGTTCGAAGACACCATCAGGGTGGCCCCAGTCCTCAAGTCTGCTCTCACCTGGTGGACACTCTGGTCCAACCTAAATCAGGGCTTGCCCTTTCGAACCTCCTCTCCTTGCCATGTTCTAACAGGTGCCTCTGTCAAAGGTTGGGGTGCCTGTCTCTGTCCATACTGGACCCAGGGCACGTGGCTCTCGGGTCACAGTCACCATCTTATCAATCTTCTGGAAATTAGGGCAGTTCTTCTGGTGCTGCAAGCCTTCAGTCCTTACTTGACCTTGGGTCAACTACTGATTCAGTCAGACAACACGACAGTAGTCATTTACCTCAACAAACAAGGAGGTACACGTTCTCACTGCCTTTGCATGGAGGCGATCAAGATATGGCACAGTGATCAAACACCTGACGCTAACAGCCATCCATCTGCCGGGCCGTCGCAACTAGTTAACGGATCTTTTGAGTCGCTGATTCTTGGCTCACGAGTGGACACTGCTAGACTCGGTCCTTGAACATTTCCTTCATCTCTGGGACATTTCACAGATAGATCTGTTTGCATCCCCCAGAGAACCACCAGCTCCCCAGATGTTTCTCCATTATCCCGAACAAAAGAGGAAGCTCTATAGATGCCCTGTCCCAACCCTGGACAGAACTCTTCTTATATGCCTCTTCTCCCAAAAAATCCCTCTCCTTCCTTGCACATTAATGAAACTACAGATGGAGCCAGCCACAATGATTCTCAGAGCTCCCTGTGGCCTCGACAAGCATGGTTTCCAATACTTCAGCTGTCGATAGTGAAACCTGTTCCATTGCCATTCAGACCGGACCTCTCTCGCACTGCCAAGGCTCTTGCATCCCAATATAAAGATCCTACATCTTTATGCCTGGCTGCCGAGGACACCTTCATTAGCAGATTACAAGTGTCCTCTCAGGTGGCTGATATTCTGCTTACCGCTTGAAAGCCGGCTACCAGAGACGCATACAGTTCTAAAGGGAAATGTTTCTCCATTTGATCAGCCTCTGAATCGCTTGACCCTTATTCCTGCCCTCTCACGAAGGTACTGGACTGTTTAGCATCCTTATCAACTGAGGGCCTTGACTATTCTATCAAAGTTCACTTGGCCGCCATATCTGCCTTCCATGAACCCTTGGATGGCAGACTACTGTATCAACATCACCTAGCCAAGATGTTTTTGAAAGGCATATTACATTTGAAGCCTCCTATTCGCCGTACCATTCCCCCATTGGACTTGAATTTTCTGATTTGAGAAGTTAACTTTGGATCCTTTTGAACTGGCTTCCACTTGTGACTTCTGCGTTTTCTCTCATGGAAAACATTATTCCTTGTGGCCATCACTTCTGCTCGACTAATCTCCGAGCTTCATGCCCTTATGTGCGGAGAACCTTATCTTTCATAGGGACAGAATTGTGCTTCGCACAAACCCTTCCTTTCTGCCTAAGGTGGTTTCAGAACAAACTTTGAATCAGTCCTTGGAGTTGCCAGTTTTTGGTTTTTTTTTTTTACCTTGAGTACGCCAACCTTGGTGAACATATTTTACATACTATGGATGCCCACCGCATTCTTCGCTGCTGTACTGATCGGACTAATTCCTTTCGCAAAACCTCAACTGTTTGTTACCTTTGCCCCTGGTCATGACTGACTTCGGTTGCAAAATGCACCCTCTCTTGCTGGCTAGCCCATTGCATTACGTTTTGTTACAAAATATACAATAAGCCCTTACCGGGCCATGTTCAAGCCCATTCCACTAGAGCCGTGGCTACCACAGCGGCTTGTTTCAAAGGTGCCTCTATTACAGATGTATGCAGTGCGGCGCCCTGGTCTACCATCAATACCTTTACCAGGCATTACAGTCTGGATGTCACCTTGCGACGCAGAATGGCCTTCTGCCACGCTGTCCTACAGGGCATCCTTTCATAACAGTCCTCCCACATGGGCATAACTGCTGGGGAATCTTCCAGAAGTAATGACCTACTGCAAAAGATCATTCCGTAGAAGATAGGGCGGTTACATAAGAACTTACCATAACAGTAGATCTTCGAGGAATGTCTCCTGCCATAGTTCCTATCCCACCCTCCGTCCCCCTGCCTTGTCTAACAGAGAAATTCTGATCTAAGGACTTGGGGTTGGGACTCACTGGCACCTCAGTTTCCCTCGGTCCTCGTCTTTGCGAGCTGAATCTGGTTGGGAACAGAGGATACCGGGGACCGTCCACGTTTATATAGGGAGCAAGGAGATGATGTCATTGGTGGGTGGTCCCTGGTAAAAGACTGCTGGAAGAAGCTGCCGTGTGACAGCGCCCTCTGCTGGAACCTCCCAGAAGTAATTACCTATTTAAAGAGACATTCCTCGAAGATCTACTGTTGCGGTAAGTTCTTTCGTAACCGCACTTTCTAAGAGTGGTATATATATTGTTCATCCAATATGGACCCACCCAACCTCCCGCTTTGACGCACAACCTCTACTTCCAGCAGGCAAGATCTAGTGTCAAGGGGCGGAGCTGAGGGATATACCACCGGGGGACCAGCTTTCAGACCATCTAGCAAGATTTAAAGGGAAAGGGACATGCCAGACAGTGTGGATGAACAACATATACCACTCTTAGAACTACTGTTACAGGTGAGTAAAGTGTTTTTCTGTACGCATTCCCTCCATTTCCACTAATTCAGAGAGTGCTGATCAAGCTGCAAATGGAGGGGGCCAGCAAGATTCTGGTAGCTGCATTCTGACCTCACCAGATATGGGTCCCTCTGCTTCAGCAGCTGGCGGAGGAACCTCCAGTCCTTCTGCCCCTTTGCAGGAATCTGCCGACCCAGGATCGAGGGACCCTGATCCATCCCATCTGGGGTCCCTCCATCTGCATGCCTGGCTCCTGAAAACGTAGCCATTGCCAGGTTCAGGGTCTCTTACAGTGAGACGGAAGTCCTGGTGGCTGCTCGGAAGCCTTCCACCCATGCCACTTATGCCATGAAGTGGGAGCAGTTTGCCATCTGGGCTGCCAAACATTCCCTAGTCTCTTTCACCTGTCCGGTGAATCATATCCTGGACTACCTGATTTCTTTGTCTGACTCAGACCTTCAGTATTCGTCCCTCAGGGTTCACCTTTCAACTATTTCTGCGTGTCATGAGCCTATAGGTGACTGCAGGATTGCTCAGCTGGATGTCTCCCATACCTTTTTAAGGGGCATCCTGCACCTGAAACCCCCCAATCTGCTCTCCGGTCCCAACTTGGGACTTGAATTTTATTTTAGAAAAGTTGACCCTATTTCCTTTTGAGCCAGTTGCAACTTGCGATCTTCCTTTCAGTCTTCATGATTTCATCACTGGTGGGTAATTGGTCAGGGACAAACACCCCGTGGGAGAATTTTTTTGTTTTGTAGGATAGAGGAACCGGCGCTACCCACGAGATCAACGCATTGCATGGTGCTCGCAGGTTGGCAAGTAACAGCCATTGGCTTCTCCTCCACCTTAGTTCTGCTTCTCCTGCTGTAGAGACGGCACCTTGCCTGCAGCTCGCATTTGCTTCTGTGTCATGCAGCCTAGTTAGACGGTTGAAGCCTTGGAGTCGCCACTCCTCGGAGCTGTCCTCCTCGACACCGAGCTTCAACACTGACACCACTCGCTCCACTTCAGTTCTGCCGCCCACTAGGCACAGTTTATCAAGTACCGGTAAGATCTTTCCTTTTCATTAAGCGGCGTTAAGTCTTTATTATTTTTTTTATTTAGTTACAGTCACATCATGCCTGGTCCTCAGGACAAGAAATGTTTTTCTAAGAGAACTGGCCGTCCTCCTATATATCTGTGTCCCTGCAGCTGGCAAATCTCTACCTACCGGCATGATGTTTGCCTCACCTACCTGGTACCCAACACGACATGGACACCTGCGACGCCTGCTTCTCTATGGACTGCTGCATTCTGGAGCACAGCATGTTGAAGGTTGGCAGGGCTCCGCAAGCTTTCGGGGTGGCATCTACACAGTCTGGTGAAGAGGGGTCTCCTCCTCTTCTAGCCTTGCTGCGGATGAAGTCTCTACTGCTGTGCCTGAGGTCACGTCTGGCTCCACTCGAGGCAGAGCCAGGTGTACCACTCTGGCAGTCACTTCTTCGGAGGCACAGGCCCCCCCCATTGTCGAGGCCCACGGCTTCAGGTCCCAGCACATGCATTCCTCAGCCGCCCATCGGCACCTTGGATCCTGCTCCGGTGATCGGAGCGATGCCACGAGGGGCGCAAGGCCAGCCCATGTGGCACCGCAGGCGGAAGAGCCCCCAGGTCCTCCAATCCGGAACTCCTCTGGATTGTTTCCTCTTCGGAGCCAGATGATTTGGAGGCTGAATTGGACTGGCGGCCTGACTCCTTTGAGTCGGAGGGTCATCCACAGCCTGGCACTCTAGCGCCTCCCCAGGTGCTCCCACCTGCGGTCCGCTTCAACTTTCGAACTGATGGCGGCTCGAAGGGGCAGGTGCAGGCTGGCGGTCCCGCTGCTACAGGAGTGGTGGTCCGGACTTTGAGGGAGGGGTTCGGCTGCTGTTCCTGGTGTCATCCCATCTCTCAAGGTCAAGACCAAATCACCCTCCTCTGCGATGCTCCTTGAGGAGTCTGCAGAACTGGGGGGTTCTTTGGCACGGGTGCAAGAAGAGGTTTTCCTCGGAGTTGGTGGGGTTGAGGGGATGGGGCAGGGCAGCGGCACCCCTCTGGGGCCTGGGGAGGAGCCACAGTGCTGAGCCCAGGTTCTTTCCTTGTCTCCTTGAGGAAGTCCTCATTGGGGGGGGGCTGGGGACCACCCTTCTGAATCAGGCAGCCCTGTTCTCTCATAGGGAAGTTTCCCTTACAGAGATCAGTCCCGACTGCTTTACTTTTCTCAATAGGGACGGTGACTTTGCAGACCTGTGGATTCCCTGTTAAGCCAGGATCGCCTGTCTGGTCTTCCAACCCTGGCAGAGGCATGTCACGTATGGTGACAGGTTCTCCCGTGTCTTGCGTCCAGCTCCTCCTCTCCCAGGCCATGTTGGTTCTTTAGAGCCTTTGACCTGGGAACAGTTTGGATCCTGGGCTACAGACTTCCCAGTACATTAGGGTTACGTCCCAGACAGGTCTTTCGACTGGTTTCCCCTCCATGGCAGTTCTGACTCCATAGAGTTTCTCAGCCTGCTCATCTTCCTCCACTGAGGAAGAGAGTCTTCTGTCCTTGTATCCTCTGACACTGATCAGGCCCACTATCAGCACTTCCTAGCGAGACTGGTCAGGGACTTGCATACAACCTGTTTTGCCCGTCAAAATAACGAGCTTTCAACGGAGGTAAATTCGGTGCACACCATTTGGTGGTACCCTTCTGGCCAGTTCCCTTCCAGGAGGCGTCGTACAGCACCTGACAGCTTCCATATGCCACAGTTCCAGCCCCCATGGATTGCTGGAGACAGTATTGTGCTCCCCAGGCTCTCTGCCTCATCCCACTTTGGGATTGACGTGTGGACACCCCTACTGGGCATAGACATCCTGTCCACAAGTGACCCCTGGATCCCTGACTTTGCAGAGTTCGATCGTCTGAGGTAGAGATTTTTCTCCTCTGTGCAGCTGATACTGTCCATTGTTCCGGAGGACCCATCTTTTTTCCCCCGCAGGGCAAGACTGGAACTGCAGGGGCGCCTCCGCGCTTCCGCCCCGGGGACAGGGGACCCTGCCTCGCCCTAATCGGTCCCAAGCCTAACTGGCTGGTGGAGGTCTCTCTTCTCCCCTCCCCGTGTATCCCTTGCAGGGGACTGAGATGCTATTCTCTCAGAAAGTACTGGGCCCCCCTTGAGAGGGCTCGGTACTCGCCACCGGTGATGGTGGTGAGAGACGGACACAGGGAAGATATGAAAATTACGACCTACCGTAATTCTTGATCTTCCTATGTATCTTCACCATTCATCACTGACTGCCACCCACCTTCCCCTCACAAGGCCTAAATCCCTGGGCCATGCCCCCTCCCTGCTTGCTGTCCTCCAAGGGGATCCGGTTGGGTTTTTCCCCTCTCTCTTCTCTTTGTGGCCTCTCCCTAGGAGACATCTGAGAGGTTCTCAGAGGAGGGCAGGCAGGGCCTCTGTGTGAGCTAATGCAGGGACTTTTTGGTGGGCCCTTCCTCCTTGTCCTGGGTCTGAGCTCTGGGGTCGACTAACCTCCTTGGGGTGCGCTGACTCCTGGGTCTCCTAGGATGGGGGTGATCTGGGGCTGACTGAACTCCCTTCCGCCCCACCTTTTGTTGTTTCTATTCCTCTCCTGGTTCCTTCCTTGGGGGGCACACTTACCAGATGGAATCCTCCACAGGAACCCTACTCGTTCTCCTGGTAACGAGGCGTGTCCTCTTGGGGGACAGGGGGCCGTCTCCATCTCTTCAGGAATTTTTTCCCGGCTCTGCATGGAAACTCCCATGTTATCTGCTGTTGCCTCCTGGAAGATCGGCTCTTGCAAGCTCTGTGTCCTGGATGGGTGTTGGTCCCTCCTCTGCTCTTAATTTATCTGTGTCTCTCCACCCCCCCACCCCACCCTTCTCTTCCCTTTTCCTGCCCTTTTTGGGCATCCAGGGACTGGGACTTTTTGGCCCATAACCTCCCAGGTTCTTCTCCTCTTCTGTCCTCTGGTCAGCCTATTCCTTTTTCAGTTTACATCCTTTCCTTTTGCTGTCCCTCGCTCTCTCTTGACCCACCCTTGTTTTTCCTTTGTCACCTTTTTCCTCTGTCTCTGAGGTGGAGGAGGAGCCAACGGCCATTACTGGCCAACCTGCGAGCACCACACAATGCATCTGCCTCGTGGGCAGTGCCGACGGCACTGGCTCCTCCCTCCTACAAAAAAAGCTCCCTCGGGGTGCTTATCTTCAGCCAGTCACCCACCAGTGATGAATGGTGAAGATACGCAGGAAAATCAAGAATTGCAGTAGTTACGTAATTTTCATATTTGCACTTTCTTGGAAAGCATTGTTTTTAGTTGCAATTACTTTTGCTCAAAGAATTTCAGAGCTTCAGGCCCTCTGGTGCGAGGAGCTCTATTTGATTTTTCAGAAATGCACACAAATCCTACGTTTCTACCCAAGGTGGTGTCTGAGTTCACACTTGGTCTAGCCACCTTCCTGTTTATTTTCCTGCCAATCTAGGGGAAGCACTGCTCCATACATTAGATGTGCACAGAACTTTGAAGTACTATCTGCTTTGGACTAGAGGCCAGAAAGTCAAAACAGTTGTTTGTTTCTTTTGCCCCAGGTAGAGCGGGCACTTCAGTTTCTAAGCAGTGTTTATCCAAATGGCTGGCAAATTGCATTGTGCTTTGGTATAATAAGTGCAGCAAAGAATTGCTTGGTGCTGTCAAAGCTCACTCTGTCAGAGACATGGCTACCTTGATGGCTTGTTTCAAAGGGGTTTCCGCCACTGACATTTGTGCGGCTGCCACCTGGAGTACAGTCCACATGTTCACCAAACATTACCATCTGGACATTGCCTCAGTAGCTCATGCAGGTTTTGGCAGAGCTATGTTACAAGGACTCCTCTTAAGTTTATGAGTCCAGCCTCCCAGACTGTCTGTTTACACTCGTCCGCTGCTTGGTACTCATTCCTACAGTGTTACCTGATGACCAGTGCCCCGAAGAGCAGAACAGTTGTGTAAGGTTACCATAACAGTAGATCTTTGAGGATCTCTGTCATCAGGTATGATTCCTCCACCATCCCCTTCTTGAGGGCTCCTGTCTAGGACCTGGCTATCTGTTGTATCCGTCTTCTATTTGGAGCTGGGCCCTCTGTCTCTCCTCCGTTCCCCAGGGCTAGAGCCTTGCTCCCTTCATCTCTGGGGGAAAGAACCTAGGAGGAGGGGCCCACATCTATATAGGATTTGGTGACGCCGACGGCAGCGAGTCGGTCCCAGTTGTACTGCTGGAAACCTTCCATGTAGATTCCCTTCACAGACAATTAAGGTTCCTAAGGTGTGTTACCTGATGACTGAGATCCTCGAAGACCTACTGTTACAGTGAGTTCTACGTAACTGTTCTGTTTCTAACGTACCTCCCTGTCCTCATCTGGCCTTTAGCGTTCATCTGTTCAGTGCCTTGAACCGATCCTCATAAGATCTTGTGGCACCTATCACTACCTCATTACTCAATCAAATAATACTGTCATGTTGATGTGACAAGACCTTCCGTCCATGAATCCGTGTTGTTTACTATCTTGGAGTCCTTTGTTCTCCAGGTAGTTCATGGGGTCCTGTTTGACTAGTGTCTCTATCGGTTCCACCCAATAGCAGTGAGACAGATATCTTAGTTACCTGGTTGCTGCTTGCCCTGTTATGGAGTGGGACTGTCTGCTACTCTCCAACCTTTTGGAACTACCCCTGTCTGAATTGAGCTATTGAATAGCCCCACCAGGGGTTCAGGTAGTTCCGTTGTCCATTCCTTGAGCACCCTCTGATGCATCCCATCTGGCCCCGGGGCCTTATCTATCTTTAGGGGCTGCTAGCCCTTTCCAAACCCTTTCATTGGTAAATACTGGCTGCCTCATCGCCCGGATCAGCCTTACTCGGGCCACTTTCTGGCAGAGGCCCTCTGCCTTCCTTTGTGAATACATATCAAAAGTAGTTAAGAATATCTGCTTTCTGCCAGTCCTCATCAGTTACCCTACCTCCCTCTGTTAGCCTAACAGTTCCTCCTCACTTCTTTCTTTTTTCCATAATACATCTAAAGAACTGTTTTTTCCTCATCCTTGACCCCCTCCACAGTTTGCGGCTCTGTGCCTGCCTTTGCATCTTTGACCACCTTTTCAGTTTCCTTTGCTCTCATTTTGTACTCTTCCCCATTCATTCTTCCTTCATTTGTTTTTTTTCTTGTATCTGATAAAGGTCTTTTTGACGCTCTCTGCTTCCCTTACCTTTCCAGAGAACCCTATGGGTTTCTTGTATCTTTCTTTTGATTACCATTCTCATGCAACAGGTGCACCGCAGGGTCGTCGACCTAAGCCCTTGACTAGAAAGGGACCATAAATAGTCCAAGATGCTTGCCAAGGAACAGGAGGAAGGTCAAGCCTGCCCTACGACACCAAATGGAAAACCTTTCCATTTGAAGGCATAACATTTTCTAGTAAAACTCACTGCGGGACGCCTCAACTACATTGAGGACCTCGTCGAAAGACCCAGGCCTGGAACTCTAACAGCTCAGGAACCAGGCCGTCAGTGCACGAGATTGAAGGTCCGGATGGAACACCTTCCCTGATTGACTGAGCAGGTCGGGCGAGCTGGAAGCTGCAGCGAGTCCTGGAACTGAGACTGAGGAAATCTGGGTACCAGAGACTGGCGAGGGCCAGTCTGGGGCTATCAGAATCACCTCGCGCATCCTCCTCGCCTGAGAAGCACCTTGTGGATCAAGGGAAATGGGGAAAGGCGAAAGAGGCCCGGGTCCATTGCCTCGAGAGGCATCCCCTGCGCGAGCCCTGCTGAGGCGGGCATGGAACAGACTCAACCCGGCGTTCTCCATGGAGGCAAACAGGTCCACCTGAGGTGTGCCCCAAAGGGAGAACAGATACATACTACCTCGACAGGAGAGACCACTCGTGGGGATGCAGCCCCTATCCGGCTCAGGGCATCGGCCAGGGTGTTGGGCTCCTACCACGTGAATGGCTAGGAGATCCGCCTCAGGCGCTGCCACAGTGACCAACTGGAGCTTCCTTGCATAGAAGCATGGAGCGCGTCCGCGCCTGGCGGTTTAGATAGTACATGGTCGTGGTATTGTCCGTCTGGACCGGACCACTTGACCCCGAGGAGCGGAGCAAAGCGGTGAGCTAGGCGGACCGCTCGGGCTCAACAGGTTGATAATGTCGGGACTCCTTGGGGGACCAGGGCCATGAGCCAGTGTTCCCAGATGACACCCCAACCCATCAGAGGCATCGGTCGACAGAGGACCGTCGACAAGGCCCGAGACGAGCAGGATGCCCTCCTGCAAATGATCTGGACGGTCCACCACTGGAGGCCTTCCACATCCCTAATGTAACCGACACAAGCTGGTCCAAGGGATGCTTGGCGTTGTGACCACTGTTTTAGCCCAGTCCCACTGAAGGGGACGCATGTTCCAGCGGGCCCCAGCGGACCACGCTGGTACAGGCATCATGAGACCCAGGAGGCGCAGGAAGTCCCGGGCAGGCGCGGTGCCCAACCAAGAAATGATCAGGCAAGGAGGAAAGAACCTCGGCCCTGTCCGCGGCCGCGCTCTGGCTAGAAAGTCGAGCTCGTGATGAATGGGAATCACCTGCTTGACCGAGTTCGACTTGGCCCTGGGTGATAAGGAGGCCCAGTTGAGAAACAGACCTGGAGAGCCAGATCTCTGGACCCTCCGCCTCCTTCCTGGAGGACTGCTATCAGCCAGTGCGTCCAGGTAAGGTACCCAGACCCCTCGGCGCCCAGAGAATCACTCACCACTGCCATGCATTTGGTGAAGACCCTGGGAGCTGGAGACAAGCCGAAGGGCATGGCTTGGAACTCAGAGATCCTTCGCTCGGAAGCGAAAGGAATCTCTGGTGAGACGGACGGATAGGGACGATGGCTTGCGTCCTGCAAGTCACGAGAAACCGAGAACCCCGCCCCGCGTTCCAAGGATGGTATTATCTGAGCCAGAGTGACCATCACCAAAGGTTCAGAGACCTTAGGAACTTGAGTCGTATGGAGTGGGGAATGGGCGCCAGCCCCGTCGGTACGGGAACCAGGTACCTGGACACAAACCCTGGGTCGGAAGGACACCACCTCTCTTACCACCTCCTTCTGGAGGAAGGCGATCTCGGCTCGGCGAGCCGCCAGTGAGACTGGGGATCGAAGCCCCCGGCGGCGGCTCCTGAAGGTGGTGCCTACGAATTCCAGAGGCCAGCCTTCCCACCACCTCAAGACCCACCTGTCCGTGGTAACAGCGGACCAGGTGAAAGGAAATGCGAGCCGTCCCCAGGGGCGAGGTAGGTGGCCAGGGGATGGGCGACACCCTCAGCCCGTCACTGGGCAAAAAACTTGGAGAGGACCGGCGAGGGAGACTCCTGGGCCTTTCCTCCTGCCTCCTGTTAGAAGAAGCCATGGCTTGGGTTTGGGATGCCAAGGCCGAGCCTGGCCCCTGGCGTTGATGGGCAAGCGCCACGAGGGCACAGAAGGGCGAGGCAGGCTGTGGTTTCAGCCTTGCCTTCTGGCAGGAAGAGACGAGTCAAAGTGGCATTGCTACAGATCCTCTGCAGGTGACCTTCCACCCCAGGGCGAAGAGGTCAGTCCCAAAAGACATCCGCCAACTTGTGCTGGGTATCCCAGTAAAGGTGGATATCCTCAACAAGCCATCGACCCTTATAGACCAACGGCCGCCACCGATCTGGCACATGAGTCCCCTACATCCAAAACGGTCTGGAGCTGCTGTTTGGCCACTGCCCTGCCCTGGTCCGCACCTGTAGCCGTAGTCTGCAGATCGGCGAAGATGAGGATGACCTCATCCAGGGAGCCAACAGGGCATGAGAAAATGTGCCATGAGGAGGCCGAACTGGCCTGGCCCAGGCCGAGAGAGGGCACAGCGTAGACTTTTTAAGCCGACATAGTCAATTTCTTGGACTCCTTGTCAGAGGTTTGTCCACATCCCTGGCGCGTTGCGGCCTTGACGCTGGTAACCAACCCCTCAGCAGAGAATTGTTCGAAAACGGACAAAGACGGTAGGGACCGCGCCTTCCTAATGTATCTGGCGGCGCGGAGGGCAGGAAGCAGGCGCTGCCAAAGTTCCAGTGCTGGACCCACCATGGCCTCGGCCACGGAAGAGCCTCCGTCGGAGAATCCCTCGGTCCAGAGATCTCCATTGAGGGGATACCTGGCCCGTTTAGGCAGGTTCCAGGCTCCATCCGGTAGACTCCGAGATGAGCGAAGCAGTCTAGGAAGGGCGGCGGGCTATGGTATTGGCTGACCTCCTGAGACTCCAAGTCCAGTCGCTTGGAAGAAGGAGGAATCATCTTCGGACTGGAAGGGCCTCGAAACTGCCTCTGGCCTGAACCACCCTGCACCTGCCGAGGTCGGTCGGGAGTGAGGGTAACTGACAACCGATGGGGTAAACACTTAGCCGACCGAGAATCCTTGGTCGGAGCCCCAATTGATGGCTGTGGGCGGGAGTTTCCCCGCAGCCGGTGGAGCAGCTGGTTTTGGCGAACAACCGGCTGAGTATAGGCTCTCGGGCAAAAGTCGGGGGTTGTCGGCCGTTCGGTGACAGCCACTTAATGGCGGGAAGGCGAGGTCGGCTTAGCTGACCAGGAGGAGCTGTTGCCTTATGGTCTCTCCGTCCGGCGTAATTCCTTGACCTCCTCATCCGAGGGAGGAGGGACGAGGGCAGCACGCCCGCTACCGCAGTGCAGACCGAGACCGCCTATGACGGTGGGAACGGCTGGACCGCGAAGAGGTCCAAGACCGAGACCCAGAGTCCCGAATTTCCGGGCTCGGTGCAGGGAGGTGTCGGCTGAACCCGACTTCACTCCCTTGGCTCGGAAAGGTCCATCCGAGGGGCTCCCGGGCAGGCACAGGCGAGAAACCCCGGGATCCTCAACTCCTCCCAGAGAACCCGGGAGGGAATCTGCTGCTAAAGGCGACAGCCCGTCAATGAGTCGAGAAAATCTCGACTTCATCAGTGGAGTCTCGGTCAACTGACCTGACGGGGACACCGTGAGGCCAGTGGCGAAGCCGAAGCGGTCGACCAAACCGGCGTTCCTGACGCGCGGGAGAGGACCTTTCCGCTCCCAAGGCGTCGACGGAGGACTTACCCTTGTCCTCTTTTTGGACCGAGAAAAGGTCCAGCAGGCACTGAGCCCTTCTCCTTTAGTGGAGAGGACAGACAAAGCTCCTTAAAGGAAGCCGTAGGAAGAACCCAGAAGGCGGGATAAATGCGGCGGCGAGGAAAGATCTGGCCAACGCCGCCTCCTCTTCGAGGCGACCATCCGCTTTCGAGCTGATCCGCCCGAGCCGCCCGCCCGCGGACACCGCCAACCCGGGCCTCACTTGGACTTCACCGAGGGAAACGCTTCAGGGGCGGCCCAGTTACAGTGTCAGACATACGGTCTTAGGGGACGTAGGCCGAGAAAGATGAGCACAGGCTGAACCTGCGGGTCGTGCTCAAGGCCTAAACAGTAGACACCGTGGAGTGTGGATCCGTCGAGACATCTTCGCCCGCATGGGCATCCTCCGAAATCCGAGTCGATTTATCCATCGCGGCGCGAGTTATCGAACTAAGTCTTTTGCAAAATATTATTTTTTAAATCCATGAAACGGAGAAATAGGAACCAGTCACAAACGCAGAGCGTTAAGGAGGGAACCTGAGCTTCCAAGCGGTAAGGAAGATCTGGCGTCATGGGGCGGAGCCGAGAGTTATACCACCCGGGTTGGTGGGAGGAGCAAGCTTGAAGACCTTCCGGCAAGATTTAAAGCGGCAAGGATACTGCCAATGAGTGTGGATGAACAACATATCCATGTCCCTAGAAATGAAGATTTGATTAAGGAAAAAGCGGAATATGTTATTCTTAAAACTAAGCGCGTTATCTGGACCAGGGGAAAACCCGCTGATTGCTTGCCCTCAGAGTTAAGGGAGGTAGAAAAACTCAAGGCTGATTCCTGCCAAGAGAGCACCCACAATGGGTCAATTAAAACCTCACCAAAGGACATCAACAAGAATTTTCAAATCTTTTACAAAGATTTGTATGCTCGCGAAGGCTTCTTTTCGGACTTCTTGTCCTGCTGTGGAAAATTTTCTGGATAGTGTCTCTCTCCTTGCTTGCAGTGAGCACCATTTGCAGTTGCTATCCTCTCTATTACCCTGAGTGAGATAGAAGAGGTTATTAGGGGTTTACCTCGGATAAATCTCCAGGCCCTGATGGGTTCTCTCTCCAATTTTTATAAAACTTTTTAGTAGCAGATTTCTCCTCTCCTTCTCAGGTTGTTTAACTACATTCTCTCTTCAGATTCTCTTGATCCCTCACTGCTGGAGGCTACAATAATTTTAATTCCAAAACCAGACAAACCCCAGCTGGACCCGGCCAGTTATCGACCGATTTCTTCTATTAAATTATAATATTAAAATCTTAACTAAAATTCTTTGCTTGAGAATTAAACAAGTTTGGCAATCCTTGTTGAGTCCCGAGCAGGTGGGATTTGTTCAGGGGAGATCCGCGACAGACCATCTGCGCACTCCTCCCACATCTTCAAGCAGCACAGGAATCCCAATCTCCCATGGCGCTAGTTGCTTTAGATGCAGAGAAGGCCTTTGATCAAGTCAATTGGGATTTCCTGTGGTCCACGCTGAAAGAATGGTTTCACAGAGATTTTCATTCAATGGATTAGATCAGTCTACTGTTCGCCTCGGCCAGGATTTATTGTAATGGCGTTTTCTCATCACGTTTCTTTTTGCATTCCGGAACCCGCTTAGGGCTACCCTGTCTCACGTATTGATTAATTTATATCTGGAACCTCTCATACTTAGCATTGAAAGCACCGCCTCAGGTTACTGGTTGTGTTATTTCCCAGAAAGACCTGACCCTCTCTGTTTTCGCAGATGATGTCCTTTGTATCTCTCGAATCCTGAGATTTCACTACCGCACTACAAATGACTACCCAATATGAAGTGCATCCACTACAGACTAAATCTGTCCATCGGTTATTTTCCCCTTAACTCCCTCAAGCTTAAGCCAATTTCTTCCAGCTAGGCATGAAATGGGCTCGACCTCGCTCAAGTACCTGGGCATACATTTGGCCCGGATCGGAGGGTTACCAAAAGGCTCAACCTGGATGATCTACGGATAGGATCCAGAAGGATCTTTTGTAGATGGACAGCCTGCCGTTATCCAGTATGGGGACGAGGTCAATATTATTAAAATGAACATACTACCCGTATTTTTATCCCTGAACCTTCTTAATATTTGGCTTCCTAGAACTTATTTCCAACAGATACACTCTGCTTTATCCAAATTTATCTGGAGAGGCAAACACCCCAGGAGGGCTTTTCCAGCTCAGTCTACCCAAAGACAGAGGGGTCTTCGCCTCCCTAATTTTGGTTTTATTATTAGGCAAGCCACCTAGCCAAACTTGGCTGTTGGTTTAGCTCTCAAAATAGTGTTATAGGCCCATCTGGCTGGACTTGGAACTCAAGCTGTTGGATAAACATAATCTCACCTCCTCGTATTTTTTATCATAGTTATTCCTCCTTACGGAGGACATTAGTAACTCGACCATAGGACTCTCCATTAAAATATGCTCTCAGTGTTGGAGTTTTCTTAAATTCCATTACATTAAGATATGCTTTAACCACTTAATCTCAACCCCAATATTAAAATAAGCGGATCCCACTTCCTCCAGATTGGCTTTACAAATCCATGATCGATTAGTAGACGATTTTACCCGGGGTTCCTCTCTCATCTACTAGTTTACGAGAGGAACTGAATATTTCACAAAATATATATTCAAGGTTTTCCAGTTGAGACACCTTTTGATGAAGAGTTTTGGAAATGTGAGGTACCTTCCAAACCAAGCCTTTCTTGGAACAAGTTCAGAATGTTTCTAGGCCTCATGGAATTTCCGCTTATATCTTTATCTCCTGGTTACTAAATATCCTGACCCATTATCTGGCTCCAAATTTGGACTTCTGTCATACAATTCACTTGAGACTTGGAACCAGATCTGGCGTGGAATATAAATATCACACACTAGATAGAAATAGGCTTATTCAGTTTTTTATTCTGATTAACTTGTACTATCGCCATCTAGTTGACTAAACTGGGTAGAATTGGGGTCAAGCGACTGTACAAGATGTGGTGCGGAGGAGGGTAACTTATTGCATATATTTTGGTCCTGCTGTAAAGTGGCCCCTTTATGGAATGCTATTCGAGCTACGGATCCAACCTTGAGGTTTAGAGGACTTATTTACAGCTGAGATATGTATACTGGGTTGTATAGGATATCAAAATCAGAGAATGGAAATACCACATAGCTTTAATTTCAGTTGCAGTTAAAAGGCTTGTCCTGAGACATTGGCTGGACCAAGCAAACATCTCATACAATGAATGGCTCAGGAAAATCTCCTTTTGCTTTAAGCCGGAAAGATTGATTGCCAGTTCCCGTAATGCCATGCCTTCCTTTAATCAGAAGTGGGGGAAATTGTATGCTTTATATTTACATTAACTTCCTTACAAATGCTACCTCTGACTATAGTACTACATTTGGCTTTGGTTTCTGGTCCGGGCCTGATTTGCTTTCAGGTCCATTTCAGCTGTCCCTTCCTGTTCTAGTTAGTCTAAGGTTTGGGGTGACACCTTCCAGGGGTTGGGGAGGGGGAAGAGGAGGGCTATATGGCATTCTGTACCAAGTTTTATCACAGCTTGTTGTTTTGTTCGGTATGTTATAGTTCTGGTCGGTAACTGTAACTCATGGTTGGTTGCTGTGAAAATTTAACAAAGAAGCTGAATTTCAAAAAAAACTCAGACCACTTTCGGAAGAAACTTAGGATTCGTTCTGAAGGAAACCCTTTCCCTGTGGAAAACTAAATAGGGCTCTTTACACATCACAGCCTGAAGCTCGGAAACCCTTTGAGCTGAAGTAACAGCAACCAAAAAACAAACCTTCGAAGAAAGGTAACGCAGCTCACAATCTGCTGCTGGTTCAAAAGGAGGGAGGGCGAGTTTCTCCAACACAAAAAGGAGGTCCCAGGGTGGGATAGGGTCCCAAATGGGAGGTCTCATATGCAGAATTCCCCTAAGAAAGGTGCAGGCGACATCCAATTGAGTCAATGCTCCGACTCCCACGAGAGCATGATAGGCGGAAATTGCCCACATGTGCACCTTGATAGAGGAGTAACTCAGACCCTTACCATTACAAGGAGAGGAGATACTGTAATGCTGAGTTCACAGGGCAGGTGACGGAATCAAGCGTTGCGATGCGATGCCCAAAGACAAAACTTCCACTTCATAGCATAGGCGGAGGCGGGTAGAAGGCTTTCTTGCACAAACTAGGACTGCCAACACTTCGGAAACCCATATCTATGTTGAGCTACGTCTGAAGGAGCCAAGCATGTAGGTGTAAGGACCGAAGGTCCGGGTGGACAAGCGACCCTTGGTCCTGGGACAGTAACTGCGAGCATATGGGCAGCGGAATTGGAGGTTCTGTTGATAACCGCTGCAGTAGTGAGAACCAAATCTGCCGAGGCCATTTGGGGGCCACTAGGGTCGTCAGGCCCTTCTGCCTGTAACAGAGCAGCACTCCTGAATGAGAGGAAAGGCGGAAGGCATAGAAACCTCCTGTCCAGCAAAGGGATACAGCGTCTGGCCAGAAAACTCCAACCAGCTCTGCGCCAGTCAGAATGTTGGCAGTTTGGAGTTGTGTGGTGATACAAAGAGGTCCAGCTCTGGAAGACCCCACCTGTTGAAGAGCTGGTCTGCTATGGACTGTAGCAGCTCCCACTCGTGCACTCTGGAACGCGACCTGCTGAGGCTGTCAGCCAGATCGTTGAGGACGCCTGGAACGTGCACTGCGGACAGCAGAATGTCCCGCTCCATCGCCCAGTACCAGACTCTCATCGCCTCCCTGCAAAGGGGATACGAATGAGTGCCCCCTTGCTTGTTGATGTAGAAGACAAGCACCATGTTGTCTGTCTGAACTAGAAGAGAGCCTGGTACCAGGTCCTCCTGAAAAGCGTAGAGAACCGCTCGCATTTCCAGCACATTGATGTGAAGGGGCTGCTCCTCGGATGACCAAACCCCTTGTGTTTGATGAGCACCCAGGTGTGCCCCCCCACCCCAGGTCCAATGCATCTGTCGTCAGAATCTGACCTGGTGGCTCTGGACGAAAGCGGACCCCTTTCTCTAAATTGCTGGGGTCCATCCACCAAAGCAAAGTTCTCCTGACTGGCTCAGAGATCCTGACCAGGGAGTCTAGATCATTGTGGCCTTGGTCCCATTGCACCCTAAGCATCCACTGTGGGACCCTCATGTGGAGGCGGGCCAAGGGAGTGACAGGGATGGCCACCGCCATGTGCCCCAGTAAACTGAGGAAGTTCCGAGCTGGAACTTGAGGAGTTATGGAGATCCGTTCTGCCATCTCTCGCAGGCAATCTCCCCTGTCCTGGGGAAGGAAGGCCATGCCCTGGATGGAATCCAGGATTGCTCCGATGAAGGCGAGTTTTTGACTGGGCTCTGGGGACAATTTTCGCAAGTTCAGGGTGATCCCCAGCCCTCGGAACAGAGTATAAGTGTCTTCGAGGGCACGCAGAAGGCCTACCCTTGACGGGGCTGTAAGCAGCCAGTCATCAAGGTAGGGGAACACATAGTGCCCCATGCACCTTAGAGCCGCAGCCACCACTGCAAGGCACTTGATGAAGACTCGCGGAGCGGAAGAGAGGCCGAATGGAAGCACTTGAAACTGATAGTGCTCTCCTTGGAAGTGGAACCTCAGAAACTTCCAGTGGGGAGGATAGACCCCGATATGCATGTATGCAGGGAGCAGAGCCAGTCCCCCTGGTGCAGCAAGGGAAAGAGTCCTTGGAGGGTCACCATCCTGAACCTTTTGTACTCGATAAAGAGGTTTAGAGGACTGAGGTCCAGAATGGGATGAAGGTCATGTGTCTTTTTTGGGACCAGGAAAAAGTGAGAATAAAACCTCTGTCCTCGCTGATGCAAGGGGACCATCTCTATTGCCCCTTTTTGCAAAAGGATCTGGATCTCTCCTTCTATATGTGGGATGTGAGAAGGAGGATAACGGGAGAGCTTTGGCGGAGTGTGCGGTGGAAACTCTGAACTCCAGCGTTTGTCCCCTCCTGATGATGTAAAAGACCCATTGGTCCGCAGTTATTGACTTCCACCCTTCGAAATGAAGGGAGAAGCGGCCCCCAACCGGCTCCCCTGGATCTTCCCGCGGAAGGGGGGGTGCAGAAGGGAGTCATTGGGCTGAGCCGGGAGTGGGGAGAGAGGCCTGGGAGGACTTGGGCCTGCAGCGGGGAGGTCCTACAGACTGCTGGTTGCGGATCTCCTCCGAAAGCCTCCTCTCTGCCCCTGTTGGTTGCTACGGGCTTGACCGTGACCGCCTGAGGACTTGCGAAAAGGCAGTTTACGGTGACGTCGCTGGTCGCTGCGGTACATCTGGCGGACCGACCAGACTGATTTGCCAGACTCCTGGAGACCGGAGATCAAGGCCTCCGTCTCCTGCCCGAACAGCATGGTACCCTGGAAGGGCAAATCCTTGATACCGGACTGCAGATCCTGGTGAAAGCCGGAGACTCTCAACCAGGCATGGCGCTGTAGGCACATCCCGGAAGCGGCTGCCCTGGCTGCCGTATCTGCCATGTCATACGAGGCTCTCAGGACACGGGAGCCTACGTCTGAGCCAGATTTGAGGAGGTCCAGGAGTTCTGTCTTCTGGGCAGAGTCTGGAAGGGTCTTCATCAGCTCTTGTCCCCTCTCCCAAAGTGCATTCTGGTACTGTACCATATGCGTCAGAAAGTTGAGGGAACGTATGGAACAGGTGGAAGCAGCATATACTTTTTTGCCCACCTGGTCCAAGTAGCGAGACTCCGGGTCGGGAGGCTGGGAGCTGAGGTGCTTCGGCTGCCTGGACTTATCATGGGCAGCTGTGATCACCGAGGAATCGGCGTGAGGGTGTTCAGCGAGAAAGGGCTCTGCCCTCGGGGCCTTATACAGCCTGTCCGACTTCTTTGGAACGGCCGGGACTGAGGCTGGATGCATCCAGGTGGTTCTGGTGAGGCCCTGGAGCGTATCCACCAAAGGAGGGATGACCAGAGGTTTTGGCTCCTTTTGCTCAGGTACATAGCCAGTCTCCGGCATTCCGGATCCAGGTCCTCTGTATCCCACTGGTTGGAGGCCTGGATGTGCCTCATGACGTCCATAAAAGTAGGATCGCCTGGAGGCGAGGGAGGCTGGTCCTTCTCTCCCGGGTAGCGCTGCAAACAGAGAGGAAGATGAGGTAGACGATGGTGAGCAGGATCGACTATATGACTTTGAATAGTCTGACCCTTCCCTGTGACCAGGCTCTCGCTGTTGTTGGTAGCTAGGGGACTGACGTCGGCCCGAAGACCGACTCCGGTCCCTGGACCGACGTCGGTCAGAGGACTGATGTCAGGAGCGTTCTCGCCTAGAGCGAGAAGGGCTCCTGGAGCGTGACCTAGACCGACGTCAATCACCAGAGTCCCTGGAGCAACGTCGGTTTTTCTCGGACCCAGTGCAGGAACGAGCCCTGGAGGGAGGTATAGGCAGGCGCTCCGGCGACTTCCGCAGGGAAGACTCACCTCCCGGCTGTGGTTTTTCCGCTGGGCCTGGAACTGGTGTCTGGGCCGGCGACGAGGAGGACCGCTTATGGACCTACCCCCAACAGAAGGAAAACAGATCCTGGAGCTCGTCCTTCGTGAAGATCTCAGCTGCCCGTCTCGGGAAGGAAGTCTCTGGGACGTCGGGGCACGAAGGAGAGCCCTCCTGGGTGCCCGGGGGGGAGGAAGACTTGGGCGACGGAGACGTCGGCTCTTCCGTGGCCGCTCCGGCATTCTTCGCCCCTACGACCGGCGTCGGTGCTGGTACAGACAACAGGGTGCCGCCGGGGGGCGCCGGAGAGTCCTTGGGCTCTGGAGGTGTGCCTTTAGCAGGGGCGCCGGTGCCTTAGTAGGTGGGGCCGAAGCAGGCACCTCTAAGGGATTAGTGGTGACCCTTAGCAGGGTCACCTTCGGCTTAGCCGGCTTCTCCCCCGAAGGGCCGACCTTAGCCCGAGAAGATTTCGGGTGCTCTCCAGAACCCGAGGGACGGGCCTTTTTCAGAAAGGGCCGCGAAGGCGAGTGGGACCGCGACCGGTGCCGGGACCAACTATGGTCTTTGCTATGGCGCTTCTTTTCTTTCCTCTTCCCCTCCGAGGACTGCAGATCCATTTTCTGCTCCAGCAAGTAGGCTTTTAGGGCCTTGAGGCAGCGGATGCGGGTCCTGCTGGTAAAAGCCTGGCAATCTGAGCAGTTGGCAGTGTCATGGTCCAGGCCTAGTCAAAAAACACACCACCGATGGCAGTCTTTCGTTGGGATCTGACTCCCACACTCACACTTGTTCAAGTGCTCTGGAGAAACCGACGCCCGAGAGAAGACCTCCGTCGAACTCAAGAAAACGTCGGGCAATGGCTGACGTCGGTAATGGGTAGAAGAGGAAAAAACGTCTAAAGAAGTGGAAAAATAACTGACGGGCAGCGGACTGACGCTGGTGTATCTTGAAAGTGAAACCATCGAAAAAACGTCTCCTAAGTCTTGACTGAAGACAATTTTCTGAAGATTTAGCTGCAACTGACGAGCAGAAGCTGTTCCTCCTTCTTCACATGCGGGCGCGGCGGGAAATAACTGAGGTGGAGCTGGGTCCGCCCCCTCTTGTACCCAGACCGACGTCGGGGTAGGGCTGGCATCGGGAGCGGTCCCTGCTGTGCACTGCTGGCGGAAGTTTAACTGGAGGGTCCTAGTGCCTGCGGCGTAGTCCTTATTGTAATAGCCTGCTGCAAGAGCTCCCACTCGAAGTAAGATCCTTGGATGCTTCAATCCCATCAGCAGCAACCCCCTTCAGCTCCTTGGCCAGCTGGGGGAAAGCCTGCTTAGCCAGTGCCAGTACAGTGTCCCATATGGACTTCTGGTACCTGGCTGTATAGGCCATATAATTAGCCTGCCTGAGTCCCAAAGAGGATGCCATGTACTGTTTCTTTGCCATGGCATCCAACTTCCTGGAGTCTTTATGTGGGGGGTGTGAAGCCAAGGGAATGCCTGCCCTGTCACAGGCTGCAGCCTGCACTACCCCAACATGGCTGCATTACTGGTAAACTCTGTATCCGAGGCTGACAGAGTATACCTCTTGCCAATCCTTCTGTCCACAGGAGGTATAGGGTTAAGAGACTTTAGAATGTTTCGAGTCTGCTTCCCAAAAGACTTATGAAGGAGAATAGATAGTCTTTTAGACTCTGGGATATCCATCATTTCAACGAAGTCAGGCTCTTCTTGGTCCTGCACAGTCTCCTCCATAGGAAGCTGGAGGGTTTCTGCCACTTTCCTGTAAAACAGAAAGTGGGGAGGGGACTCAGAAAGCCTAGTAGGGGAAACACCAGAAGGTCTGTCTGGGGAGATGTCCGGTTCTATAGGTACATCCAGACTTCTAAGCACTCATCATAATAATCCTCACATTGTTCACAGTCCCCCTCCTCAAAATCCGGTTCATAAAAATCTTCAGGGGCATAATCCTGAACTGGAGGGACCGAACCGAACCCCTACCAACCGGGACCGGATTGGTCGGAACCGAACGAAGCGATCCCACAATGCGAATCGCTCAGGCAATTTCTTCCGCGGTCGAAACATGGAGTTCTGGATCCGAACCGGCAGATTCTTCCTTTCTTTTCCTTTTTGTAGGAACTGACCCCTCAGGATCAGCTCTCCTCTTGCCCGAACAAGTATCACCCTGGTCAGAGGGCACTCCTTCTGGTTCGGTGGTAACCGAACCGGGCTGGCCTTCCGGGTTAGCGGATTTCTCCGCCTCATTCTCCCTAAGTCTACCTAATGTCTTATCCTGGGTCGACTTGGTAAAATTCTTACATATTCGGCAGTCTGAACCGAGGTGGTCAAACCCCAGACAGTAAACACAGCTGGTGTGGGGATAGGCCTTAACAAAGACCTCCCCACACTCACTGCAGTGTGAAACCCAGTGGTCGAGGTTTTTTTCTTGGGTTTCTCAGACATGGCCAACCTAACCAAATTTACCCTTTTTTCGGCAACCGCCAGGCAAGACTCTCTTATCGGTTTCTAAAAGTGTTACGGGTGTTTGAAAAAAAACACTAAAAACACGTTTTTTTTTTAAAAACGATAAGAACCAGTAACCACACACTAAAATGACTAAATCAAAAGACCTAAAGGATCGATTCATTCGAACAGATCAGGACTTTTACAACTTCCACAATCCAAAAACACTATCTAAGTACTTACTGTACTGCAGACAGAGTGGACCGAATCGTGGTAAAATAATTTGGAAAACCAAGACTTTAACCGACACTTTAACAAAGTCTTTGAAGCGAGCAACAGGAGAAATCTCCGGAGCGACTGTTCAGTGAAGGGGAGTAAAGAATCTGACTGTTTGGATTCAAAGTACTGCAGACAAAGTCTTCAACCGAGCTCGAGCTCAACGTTCTATGCCCTGCATGGAAATTTAACCCTATACTCTCCGGGGCAGTTCAAAGGCTGGAGCTAACTGCAATTGTCAGAATACAGCAAGACTTCTGTTGTTTGAATTATGATCTTTCTGTGTATCGTCACCATTCATCACAATCCTGCCTTCCATCCCCCTGGGGCCTCAGTCTCTGGGTCCCCCTCCCTCTCTGTGCCCATCCTCGCCCCCTCCTTTCTTTGTCAGGAGTGGGGTAAACAGGGGCACATAGGAGGATAATATTCTGGGGAGAGTGGTCAGCATGGTGGGCACTCCTTCTCCAGTGCGTTAGCTCCACCCCTGTAGGGTGGGAGTTGGCAGTTACCCTCCAATCTCTCCTCCTCCTTGTTCCCGTCTTATTTTTCCCTGTCCTTTGGACTATCCTTTATCCCCGGGGGGGGGGGGACTCATTTCCTTTTTCACCAAAAATCTTTCCTTGAGAGGGTGTTAATTCTCTGTGCACTGTCCTTCTTCCAGAATAGCCGATTCTGCTCAAATGGAGTTTTGCCAGCCATTCTGTGTCTTGAATTCTGGCAAGAAGCCTTTGGCTACTCCTTGCAGTTCCTATACAGTCTGGAGATGGACCAGGGTTTGGGATGAGTTTAATCTTCTCCCCTCTCATCCTACTACCTAAATTCTTTATCCCACCCTACCTCCTTCCTCTATTTCCAGAGATTGGGGCCCCTCCCAATCCCTTTAGTTTCCAACTTCTTCCTCTTCTGTCCTCAGTCGTTATTTCTCCTTTCAGTTTATATATCTTTTCCTTTTTCTGTCCCTTGGACTTCCTTGTCCCACCCTCCACTCCCTTCCTCTTACCTCTACGGTGACTCAGAACTGGCAGGCAGGCGGAGCCGACAGCGCCTAACGGCCAACCAGCGAGCGCCACGCAATTCGTTGGCCTCAAGGGCAGCGTCGATGGTGCGTCGGCTCTCCCTACCAAAAAAAAAAATGACCTCCAGCATGTACCCAATGGTGATGAATGGTGAAGATACACAGAAAGATCATAATTACGGTAGGTACGTAAATACAGGTTACTCACCTGTAACAGGAGTTCTAGGAATGGTATATGTTTTTCATCCACACTTATTGGCAGGTTCCTTGCCGCTTTAAATCTTGCCAGAAGGTCTTCAAGCTGGCTCCTCCCACCCACCCGGGTGGTAAAACTCGGCTCCGCCCATGACGCCAGATCTAGCCCACTGAAGCCAGGTTGTGCGTCAAGTCGATAAAAAAGTTGTGTGGATGAACAACATATACCATTCCTAGAACTCCTGTTACAGGTGAGTAACCTGTATTTCTAGGAACATGGCTATGTTGTTCAATCCACACTGTCTGGCAGACTCCTAGCAGTTCTCCGGGAGGAGGGAGGCAAGGCGCACACCCCCTACCTAGGGAATAAGGACTGGAGAACCGAGGTCCCAAAACCAGCATCCCGGCGTGACTCAAGGTCGATGTGGTAATGGGTAATAAAGGTGTGTGCCGACTTCCAGGTAGCAGCCCTGCAGATTTCCTGGATAGGGACGTCCCTGGAAGCAGCCACCGACGCAGCGGTATGGCGGGTAGAATGAGCTCTTATCCCACTGGAAGGCTCCATGCCCGCCAACCTATAGGAGAGATCTATGCAGGAGGTGACCCACCTGCCTATCGTCCGCTTGGCTGCAGGTCTGCCAGGTGCGGCTTCAGCGTAGGTGACAAACAGCTAACGAACCTCTCCCCGAACTTCAGCCGTCTGCTCCTTATAATAAGAGAGCGCTCTTCTAGGGTCCAGAGTATGGAGCCTATATTCGGCCTCCGAGGTGTGAATGGGGTAGAACACCGGCAGAATCAACACCTGGTTAAGGTGAAACTCCAACACCACCTTCGGAAGGAATTTCGGGTGGGCGCGCAGGACAACCTTGTCCCTGTGGAAGACCAGATAAGGAGACTTGATGGAAAGCGCCTGGAGCTCTCCCATCCTTCTGGCTGACATGATAGCCACCAAGAAGGCGGTCTGCCACGACAGGTGAGAGACGTCGCACCTGTGCATCGGTTCGAATGGCTTGCCTATAAGCTTAGCCAGTACCAGCGGTAGATCCCACGGAGGTGGAGGTTCTCACACCAGAGGGGATATGTGATCAAGGCCTTTGGAAAAGCACCCGACCACCTTCTCCTGCACCACCGACTGCTTTCAGGCCCTCGCCCGGTAAGCAGAGATGGCTGCCAGGTGCACCTTAAGGGTCGTCGACTGAAGCTCTAGTTGAGAAAGGGACCACAGGTAGTCCAGAATGCTTGCCAAGGAACAGGAGGAAGGGTCCAGCCCCTTGCTCAGACACCAAATGGAGAATCTCTTCCATTTAAAGGCATAGCATTTCCTGGTCGACTCCTTACGGGATGCCTCAACAACGTTGAGGACTGCATCAGAAAGACCCAAGGCCTGGAACTCTAGCCGCTCAGGAACCAGGCAGTCAGGTGCAGGGACTGAAGGTCCAGATGGAATACCTTCCCTGGTTGACTGAGATCAGGTCCAGCCAGGCTGAAAGCCACCTCGGGAGCCTGGAGCTGAGGCTGAGGAGATCTGGATACCAGAACTGGCGGGGCCAGTCTGGGGCTACCAGAATCACCTGCGCCTTGTCCCTCCTCACCTTGAGAAGCACCTTGTGGATCAAGGGAAATGGGGGAAAGGCATAGAAGAGGCCCGGGGTCCACGGCCCCGAGGAGGCATCCCCTACAGCGAGCCCTGCTGAGGGGGGCGGTCATGAAACAGCCTCAGCTTCGCATTCTCCCTGGAGGCAAACAGGTCCACCTGAGGCGTGCCCCAGTGGGAGAATAGATCTTGTACTACCTCCGGCAGGAGAGACCACTCGCATCGGCCAGACTGTTGGAGGCTCCTGCCATATGGATGGCTAGGAGATCCGCTTCCACGCTGATGAGAGACCAACTGCGGAGAGCCGCCTTGCACAGGGGCAAGAAGTGCGTCCCACCCTGTTGGTTGAAGTAGTACATGGTCATGGTGTTGTCCGTCTGCACCTGGACCACTTGACCCCATACAGACGGAGTGAATTCGGTGAGGGCTAGTCAGACCACTCGAAGTTCCAGCAGGCTGATGTGGCATCGAGACACCTGAGGGGACCAGAGGCCGTGGGCTCTGAGCTCCCCCAGATGGGCATCCCAACCCATCAGAGAGGCATTGGTCGTCAGAGTGACCGTCAGCTCGGGGCGGACAAACGGGATACCCTCCTGCAGATGAGCTGGAAGACTGGAGGCCGTTCCACATCTCCTCGCTCACTGTCACTGGCTGGTCCAGAGGACCGGAGCGCTGTGACCACTGGCGGGCCAGCCCCCACTGCAGGGGACGCATGTGCCAGCAGGCCCAACAGACTACACTGGTGCAGGACCGCATGAGGCCAAGAAGGTGCAGGAAGTCCCGGGCAGGGCGCATTTGCCCAACCAGAAATGACTGGGCAAAGGAGGAAAGGACCTCGGCCCTGTCCGCCGGGAGCCATGCTCTGGCTCAAAGAGAGTCGAGCTCTGCCCCGATGAACTGAATCACCTGTGATGACACGAATTCCGACTTGGCCTTGTTGATGAGAAGGCCAATCTGAGAGCAGACCTGGAGGGCCAGATCCCTGGACTGCTCCTCCTCCAACCTGGAGGAGGCTGCAATCAACCAGTCGTCCAGGTACGGGTACACCTGGACCCCTCAGCGCCTCAGGAATGCTGTCACCACTGCCATGCATTTGGTGAAGACCCTGGGAGCTGGAGAGAGGCCGAAGGGCATGGCCCGGAACCCGAAAAGGGATCCCTCCTCTCTGAAGCGGAGGAATCGCTGGTGAGATGGACAGATCGGGACATGAAATAATGCATCCTGAAGGTCCAGAGAACAGAACCACATGCCTCGTTCCAAGGATGGAATGATCTGAGCTAGAGTGACTACGCTGAAGGTGAGAGACCTTAGGAACTTGCTCAGGTTATTTAGGTTGAGAATGGGGCGCCAGCCCCCCATCCGTTTTGGGACCAGGAAGTACCTGGACGCAAACCCTGGGTCTGGAAAGGGGTCCGCCACCTCCCTGATCACCTCCTTCTGGAGGAGCAGGGCAATGTCGGCTTGACGAGCCGACAGAGAGACTACGGAACCCGTAGCCCCCCGTGGGGCGACGGCTCGATAGGAGGGGAACTGCTCGAATTCCAGAGGCAGACCCCTGCCTACCACTTCCAACACCCAGCGGTCCATGGTGATAGCAGACCAAGCGGAAAGGAAGTGGCAGAGCTGTTCCCCCATGGGGGGAACCTGGGGAAGAGTGATGAGGTTGGGGGTAACACCCCTCAACCCATCACTGGGCGGGCTTGGAGGAAGGGTCGGCCGAGGAGCCGCCTGGGCCTTTTCCTCCAGGCTTCCTGCTAGAGGAAGCAGCAGGCTTGGCTTTGGGGTGCCAAGCATGAGCCTGCTGGCCCTGATGCTGGTGTTGCTGGGCCGGACGTGCCGCAGGGGCTGAAGGACGAAAGGGATTACGCTGCTCCTGGCGGCTTTTTTCCTTCAGGGCAGACGTGACCGAGTCCAAGGTGGCGTTGGACTTCTCGATCTGTTGGAGATGACCCACCACCCCGGGCCCGAACAAGTCAGTACCCAGGAAGGGGACGTCTGCCAGCTTGTGCTGGGTATCTGCCATAAAGATGGAGATCCTCTGCCAAGCTCTGCAGCGCATGGTCACTGCGGCCGCTACTGACTGGGCACATGAATCAGCAATGTCCAACGAAGTTTGAAGCTGCTGTTTAGCTACCGCCCTTCCCTGAGCCCGCACCTGCTTGACCATCGTCTGAAGGTCAGCTGGGAGATAAGGAATCACCTCATCCAGGGAGCCCAAAAGGGCGTGAGAAAAGTGTGCCATCAGAAAGGCCGAGCTAGCCTGATGAAGGCCTAGGGAGGAAGCGGCGTATACCTACCTCCTTGAGTAGTCCAATTTCTTGGACTCCTTATCGGGCCGTTTGCCCACATCCCGAGCGTTCCCAGAATGCCGGAAAATGCTATCGGTCACTAACCCCTCCGCAGAGGGGTGCTCCAAGAAACTGGAGAGTGAACCGGTAGGGACCGCATACTTTAATGCCATCCTGGCCGAAGGTGTGGGACAAGATGCTGGCCGCTGCCACAGCTCCAGGGCCGGGCCAACAATGGCTTCGGCCACTGGAAAGGCCTCCATAGGGGAATCCCCTCAGTCCAGTATCTCCGTAAGGGGATACTTGGCCCGTTTTAAAACGGGTTTGAGCTGCATCCCAGTGGACTCAGATGAGTCGAAGCATTCCTAAAAACAAGGATGGGCTCTTGTCCACCGACTGACCCCCTGCAGATTCCAGGTCAAGCGGCCTGGAGAACAAGGAGTCGTCGTCGTCAGACTCAGAGGAATCTGCGAACAGCTGCCGAGTGCCTGAGTCACCCTCCACATGCTGAGGTCGATCGGGAGTGAGGGTTACCGACAACCTATGCGGCACGCCCTGACCTGACCAAGAATCCTTGGTCGGGGCCCAAGTCTTCAGTTGTGGAGCCGGACGTCCCACCACAATGGGTGGAGCAGCCGGTTTCAGCTCCTGGACTACAAGGGGTTGTTTCAGCCGCTCACGTGACAGCCACTTAATGGCCACAGAAGGCGACGGAGTCGGCATATTCCCGGACAATAAGAGCTGCTGCCACATTAAATCCTTGTAGCGCCGATGCAACTTGTGCCGGAGCCTATCCTCCGAAGAGGATGACGAGGATGAGCGGCGCTGCCACTTTCCATGGTGCCGAGACCGAGAACGCTGACGTCGGCGGGACCGGCTGGACCTGGAAGAGGTCCGAGACAGAGACCTTCGAGGATTCCAAGGGTGGATCAGAGAGGGGACGGGAGAAAACCTGCTCCTCCCTCAGTTCAGGGACCTTAACCAGGGACTCCGGCACGGGAGGCACAAGCAAGTCCTCGGTTTCCACCGGGGACACTGGTGAAGTAGGGTTGTCGGCATCACCAGTCGATAAACCGTCTGACAGGTCGAGAAAAATCTCGACTGCGTCAATGGGTGTCTCAGCTGGCTGACCTGACGGGGACACCGTGAAGCCAGCAGCCTTAGCCGCAACCTCAACCGAAGTCTAAAGTTGACCATCCGATGAAGGGGATCTCTCCCACTCCCACGAACGTCGACGGTGGGACTTACCTTTTGAGTCCTTCTTGGACCGATTGGAATGTCTCGATGGTCCTTCTCCCTTGGTGGAGAGGGATTGGCAAAGCTCCTTAAAAGAAGCTGTATATGAAGAGGCCAAGGAGAGTGGGATAAATGCCGCGACTGCGGAGGAAGAAGACGCAGCCTGGGCCGCCTCCTCCTTGATGGTGATCATCTGCTCCAACTGTTCCGCGGAGCCCGCTGCCATGGACAGCGCCCAACGGGCCTCCTTCGACTTGACCGGTGGATACCGTTTTTCAGGGCGCCCCAGAAGTAGTCGAGCAGTGCGGTCCTCTAAGACCGAAGCCGAAAAGGATTTGCACAAATCGCAAGCCTGCGAACTGTGGCCGAGCCCTAGGCAGTAGACGCACGTGGAGTGCGTGTCGGTCTGGGACATCTTCTGCCCACAGGGGCACCGACGAAATCTGGGAGTCGATTTGTCCATCGCAGCCACAAATTTGAGAATTAGTTTCGGGTTAACCAAAGAGTGTGGATCCAGGCCTAAAACGCAGACCGCTAAGGAGGGAACCTGAGCTTCCAAGTGGTAAGGAAGATCTGGCGTCATGGGGCGGAGCCGAAAGTTTTACCACCCAGGTGGGTGGGAGGAGCCAGCTTGAAGACCTTCCGGCAAGATTTAAAGCGGCAAGGAACCTGCCAATAAGTGTGGATTGAGCAACATATCCACTAGAACCCCTATTCATCTTGCTGGGGCCCCGATTTTTCCTTCTTCTGGGTCCCCTCCCACTTTGACGCCAACACTGGGAGTGCGCATGCACACAAAAGTGACCGTGCGTAGCCCGTAGCACCCGCCTGCATCCGTCCCTCCCACTGGCTTCTCTGACTGCACTACCACCTGTGGTCACCCAGTTCGCAGTGATACAGTGGAGCCAGCAACCCTTCCTCCCTGGAGAAGAATGTCCTCCTGGATGCTCGATCCTACTCCCCCGGCCGGCTTCAAGTGCCTCGCGTTTGTTCCTGAACACAGGTCACCGGCATCACGAGCACTACTGCTACCACTGTGCCGACGGACCAGCGATATCGGATGTAAACTTGAATGTACATTTGTATGTTCTTGCCTTCTTTCTCCTACGTCACCCATGTAAAAAGGACATTGTCCCATATATAATTTCTGATAGTCAAAATCTAAAATACTGTAAATATTAGAAACAGAATTACTAAAAATAAGTAAACAGCTAGAAAAGATGTGGAATGGGACAAAGGCAGAAGATCTGCTAAACAAAAAAAAACGAATTCAACAGTTAAGAGTGTACAAGGTATGTGGGTATGGGGGCGTCAGTATGGGCTGTGTGGTTAAAATTCTAACTGGACGGTTACACAGAACAAGACAAGTAAAGCAAAAAAGATAGCTCAGACCAGGATTGTTTGTGATGATCAGGTATACAATTCTATTGTTATTATGAAGCCAGACACAACAGTCCATTTGTACATGTTTTATCTGTCTGCACTACTAGGGATAAAGCATACCTTTCTTGAACGGTTTGTCTTCGGAGGCTTCAAATGGATCAAGACTTCGCCAAGGATCCAGCATTTCCTAATGAACCAACAGGACAAGAAAGAGCAAAGAGTGCATGAAGAAATCTGTTTCTTAAATGTACAGTATTAGCACGAGTCAGATCAATAAAGCAAGTGACCTGCAAATCCCAGGGCTAGGGATGATCAGAGCCCAAATGTCAATCATTTTATTGTGGGTGGGTGGTGTGTGCACAGTTAGGACTGGCTCACATACCTCGATACCTAAAAATATCCAGGTAAGCCCATTTTACTGGAAAATACATGCTATTTGAAAGGATGCTCACCCAAACAGCTAACATCCCTCTCAAACACCATGCATTTAAAAGGAAAATGTGATTTTTCTCATCTCTGCAGATTACTTAGAATGCAGACAAAGAAATTCTCCGAGACTTGCATGGTAATTTCTGTATCTGTTAGTTTCAATGTTGTCAATGGGAGTTAATTCCAATATGGGTAATGTGCACACCAACCAGGGGCTCACTGGTAGAGCTGAAGCTTTTTTTTATTGGTTCAATAAACAGAACGATGTAACACACATGCAATACAAACACGAATTACAAAGAGAAAGGTTCCATACAATACAATCATCTCAACCTTTTAAATACACTTGCATAGATAAAATTATTATACAGTGTATATCATGCAAATGAAGAAACATGATAAAGTAGCGCAGAGTGGTACAGGGAGCAGCAGATAAGGAGGCAGGTTAGAACTACAAATACAACACATGCCAATTTATTTTTGCTGTTTTGGGGCCTATCTTGTGGGTTCTCCCAAGCGTATGCAGGAAAACAGAGCATCGGCAAGTTTTGGGCAGGACGTAATGGATGCCGACCAGTCGGAAGGGAGCCAGGAACAGGAAGATAAGAATAAAAAGGAGCTGCTCCAGCGAGTCCCATCATGCTCAAGTCCCGCACATGAATGGAACAGTGCAGGAGTGGAACAGTTGAAGGGACTGGCATCTTAGGCATTCGCAAGTGACAACGGGCACGTAGGGAACTCTGCTGCTAAAATAAGGTAAGGTACAGTACCAGTTCACTTGCTGCTACATGTGCAAGAAGTAATGCAAAAGGATGTGGGCCCAAGAAATGTAGGTCCAAGGCTGTCAAGGCTCCTTGGCTCACTAAGGACCTTAGGATGCTTATGTCCCACCGTGACCGGGCTTGGTGGACTTATAAAGAAAGTGGGCTGCCTTCAGACTGGCAAATCTATAGGCAACTCAGAAATAAATGTAAAAACTTCCTTCAGAAAGCCAAATGCCATCATTACAAATTGCTACAAACTGAACACCTTTGTAATCCTAAGGAGTTCTGGAGATAGGTTCATTTTTTGGTCAAAGGAAGGCTGCTGAAATCCCGAGCTCCATCACTGCCCAGGGAATCACCCTTACAGAGCCCCCGCCCATCACCTCTGGATTTAATGAATTCTTTACTGATCTCCACATATGCACCTCACTCTTCCATAATTCATCTCCCCCAACCCCAGCACCACTGGTGCTTGACCTGCTTTCCATTTGAAGCTGGCCTCCCTCAAAGAGGTCCAGAGGCTTCTTGCTAATTTAAAAGCTGAGAGCTCTCGTGGTCACGACTCCCCTGAGCCCAAATTTCTTAGGCTGGGTGCTCCTGTCCTTGCTTGCCCTGTTCGTGATTTATTCATCCGGTCCTTCCTATCAAGCGCTATTCCAGATAAATGGAAGGTGGCAGTAGTCGTTTCTGTGTGTGGTGGGGGGCAGCGCAACACTGTTGTCGAAAATTTTAGACCCATATCCATCCTCTGCCCATTGGCTAAAATTCAGGAGCATATAGTATAGTATACAGTCACCTTCAGAACTATCTGGAACAACACAATCTGCTATCACCCATCAACATGGTTTCAGAAGGAATAAGAGTACCCTCACTGCCTTGATTAAAGTAACCTCTGACATATTCCAGGCTATGGACCAAGGTTCTGCCACTGGTGCCTTCTTCGTCAACCTTACAAAAGCGTTCGACCTGGTGAATCACGGTCTTCTGTTCCCATCAGCTACAAGTTCTTGGTCTTGATACCAGTGCCCTTGACTGGGTCCAAAGCTATCTATTCTGCCGTTCTCAAAGGGTCAAGTGGGCTGGTTCTGTCTCTGACCTTAGACCCGTAACGCACAGTGTTCCTCAGGGTTCCATTTTGGGTCCAATGTTGTTCTCACTATTAATGATTTACCCAGCTTCTGCGAAGGGCCTTATGTACACCTCTATAAAGATGATGCAATCATCTATCCCTCCTCTCCTGATGTTGATCTGATAAACGTAGAATTTGCATCAGACTTTGCTGCTCTCAAAGGTTGGTTTAGGCGAAATCAACTTGTCCTTAATACAAAAAACAAACAAAAAGTAAGCTATTTTCCCACCTACCCACCTCTACACGTACTCTCGCCCCTCTTAGCAATACCTCTCTCAGCGGTTATACCCTTGAGTCTGTCCATTCCTTTAAATACCTGGGCATCACCCTGGATATCCCTCTCTTCCTTAATGCACATCTCCAACTTAATTAAATCTCTGAACCAAAAGCTAGGTCTCCTCTATCGTATCTGCCCCTTCCTCACTTCCGCCTCTTTCCTTAAGATTACTCCATCGTCCCTTCTTCCTCTCCTAACTTATGGTGCGCCTTTATTGCGCTCAACTAATGCCACAATCCTGTCTCTCCTTACCCAGGCTTACCATAGGGTGGGAAGATTTCGCCTTGGGGGTTAACGCCCGCCACCACCATTGTGATGTCCTCTCTTCGTTGGGATGGTTACCTTACGAATCTAAACTGAGGTATACCAATTTGAGCTTCATGCATAAGCTGGTTGTCATCGAGGCACAGGTCAGGAAACATAGGAAAACCAGGAGCAGTTGTAGAATTCACCAAAAATTATTTATTTACACTAGCAGTATCATAAAATAAACTTGTTCAGTATAACTATTTACAAAGGCAAAATAAAGTTTTCTTTCAGTTTCTGTGTCCCTTGTTCTCCTAAGCTTTTTTTGCAGTCGCAGCTTAGCTCTTATGTAAGTATTTTCAACCTCCATTCTTAGCAAACAGCCTGTCCTTACAAGTTTCAGGAGCTCCTAGAACATAGTGTGCTTCAGCTGAGATGCCCCCTTCTGCAGCTTTTGCAAAAGGCTGGATTATTTGCACTCGTAACCTCTAGAGTTGCAATAGCTTTTTGCAGTCATCTCAAATTATAATTATATACATTTCAATAGTAATGCTGTGCATTTCCAAACAAAGGGGATGCCAATATCAGTTACATTTCCATACAATGATTTGTACATATTTTTATATCAGCAGATATGCAAGGGAGGAAAAACAAACAGTAAGGGAAAACAGAGACAGTAAGAGCCAAAGAATTGCGAGATTGTCGAGGTAATCAAATCCAAAGTCTCACAGGAAAATTTGGTTGAGCAACCAGACAGAGAAAAAACAGAAAAGGAAAGAATAGATCCATGCATTTAAACAGTTTCTCCATAACAAATGGGACAGGGTTACACCATGTCACACTGGTCCATAAATTGGCACCTCCATGCCACAGGGGGTCTATCCACCTAAGACAAGCTCCACAAGCCCACAGATCTGCCTCCCTCTCCCTTCTCATAAGGTCTAAACTGCGACTAGCTATCGACTGCAAATGTCTCACTGGAACTCCCTTTCTCCCTCCGCCCTGTCCTGCTCCACTCTTCCCAAGTTTCAAACCAATCTGCTTTCCTCTCTCTCTCTTCCTCTGTAACATGCTCCTGCTTCCGATGATGCCTCACCTATTCTTGTATTGCTCTATTCCTTCTCCTCTTCCTACCTAACCTTTGAACCATACCCATTTCCCTGCCCCCTGTCCTTACTTTCATGTATCACTTGTATTTGTGGTTCAGCCTTTCCTATGCACTGTATCTTGGCTCCTCAAGCTATGTTTTGTAGTCATGTCATTTTATATCACTGTATTGCTGTAAAGTACAGTTACGTAAGAACTTACCATAACAGTAGATCTTCAAGAGGAGTTCTTGCAGCAGGTAATACCATTAGAACTGAAGCCGTCAGGCATCAGGACGCCACTGAAAACTTGTAGCTAGAAGTCTGAGGCAGGGGACCGCCCCCGATGCGACCTCAGTTCTAGCGCCGGAGGCCCAGCTAGAAACAAACTTGGAGAACCGAGCAGGAATTCCCCACCATGTCTGGTGATATGATACCAAACAAAAACTATCCTGGAGGATGGAGGTTGGGAAATCCACCTGCTGCAAAAGCTCCTCTCAAAAATCTACTCTTACGGTAAGTTCTTGCATAACTGTACTATCTGCCTTCGGGGGTGGAGCTCTTGCAGCAGGTAATACCATTAGGACTGAGTCCCAAGCAGTACCCAAGGATCGGTCCAGGTCTGATAGGGTGGTGGGACATATGCTGAAACAGCTACTGATAAGCATCTACGAGAGAAGGCCCTGCAGGACTGCTAGTCCGAAACCTGCTCTCCTTCAGGAAGCAATGTCTAAGCTGTAGTGCCTGATGAAAGTGTGGACTGAACTCCATGTGGCAGCAGCACAAATGTCAGCTGAAGAGAGGTTCTTGACAGCTGCAAGGGAAGAGGCCACTGCTCTGATGGAATGGGCCCTAATAGCACCCGGAAGAGGTGTGTTATGGTGCTGATAATAGAACGAGATGCACTGTTCTAGCCAACGAGCTAGTGTCTGCTTAGAAACAGGAGCTCCCAGCATTTCCTTGGTGAATGAGACGAACAACTGGTCCGACTTTCTAGGGGAGCGAGTCCTGTGGAGGTAATACCTCAAAATACGGTGAACGTCCAAGATGTGCAACAGTGCTTCACCTTGGTTTGTAAACTCCAAATAATAAACCGGAAAGTTGATGTCCTGGTTAAGGGTCAGTACGGACACCACCTTCGGCCAAAATTTAGGGTTCGTGCGCAGATTCACCCTGTAACTGTAAAAGACTATGTACGGTTCTTTACACTTCAAAGCCTGGAGCTCAGACACCCTTCGAGCAGAGGTAATGGTTACCAAGAGGAGGGTCTTCCATGAGAGGAAGTGCAGTTCACATAAAGCTGCTGGTTCGAAGGGAGGAAGGGTTAGTTTCTCCAGCACAAATAGAAGGTCCCAAGGAGGAACGATGTCCCTCCTGGGAGGCCTGATGTGTAAGACCCCTCAAAGGAAGGTTTTGCAGGCATTAAGCTGTGCCAGAATTTTGTCTCCTATAGGGTCATCATATGCGGAGACCGCACACGTGCACCTTGATGGATGAGTAACTCAATCCTAAGTCCAGAAGGTGACGGAGATACTTTAGCATGTGCCTAGCCGGACAACCCAAGGGTTTTAGGGCGCGGGCCGTAGCCCACAGACAGAAGCGTTTCCATTTCAGAGCGTATGTGTCCCTGGTGGAAGGCTTCCTCACTATAACTAGAATTTCAGAAACCCTGCTTGACACTCCTAGTCTCTCTTCCTATAGGACTGCAGAAGTCACGCATGCAGGTGAAGAGACTGAAGAGCAGGATGGACGAGGGTCACATGTTCTTGTGAGAGCAACTCGGTGGAGAGTGGCAATTGAACTGGAGGTTCCAGAGACAGTTGCTGAAGCAATAGATACCAGATCTGACAAGGCCATAGAGGAGCCACCAGAATCATTCTGGCTCCCTCTGACTGCAATTTGAGCAGTACTCTCTGAATGAAGGGAAAAGGAGGGAAGGCGTACAGGAACTTCCGTGTCCAAGAGAGGGACAATGCATCTCGCCAAAAAACACCACGCCCTGGAACAAGCGAGCAAAAATTATGCAGTTTGGCATTGCACAGGGACGCAAAAAGGTCCAACTCTGGATGGCCCCAATGATTGAAGAGGTTGTCTGCGACATCTTGGAGCAGTTCCCACTCGTGGTTCTGAGAGGTAGAGCGACTGAGACTGTCGGAGAGAATGTTCTGGACCTCCGGAAGATGAACTGAGATGAGGTCCAATCGGTGTTCCACTGCCCAGCCCCAAACTCTCATGGCCTCCCTGCAAAGGGGGTACGAGTGAGTTCCCCCTTGTTTCTTCATGTAGGAGACTCCTGGTGTATTGTCTGCCCGCACCAGGAGAGGACCTGGTGAGAGCTGGTCTCTGAATGCGGCTAACGCATTCAGCACTGCTCTCATTTCCAGAACACTGATATATAGAGAGCTCTCTGTGATAGACCAAGACCCCCAGGTCCTGTGATCCCCTAAATGAGCCCCCAACCTGACGGAGAGGCATCTGTGGTTAACATCTGAAGAGATCAAGGTCTCCAGGGAGGATTCTATAGGAATAACTGATCTAACGTTCGATGGCTGTCGACTGCTAAGAGAGGCGTCCGTGGAGCTGAACTACACAGGACGACGGCGGGAGAAGAACTGAGGTGGCGCCAGGGGACTGCCCACTTTATACCACGTCTGACGTCCAGCGATGCCGAGGTCGGGGGCGGTCCCCTGCCTCAGACTGCTAGCTACAGGTTTTCCACGGTGTCCTGACACCTGACGGCTTCAGTCCTAACAGTATTAGCTGCTGCAAAAGCTCCACCCTCAAAGACAGATCTCAATGTTATTACTCTGTGTATACCTTTACAACTTCCTGTATTCTATGTGTGATGTGGAACCTTTGTAAAAGAGCCTCTGGCTCCGAGGTATATCTGATATTTCAAATAAATAAAAAATTGTCTGATACCCCTTCCCGTACCTATAATTTATCTATTTGCTAATAGTTTCTGCAGCCTGTACCCTCAATTGACTAAACCATGTGTTATGTGATTACTGAAGTGTAAAGACCTAGTTTATGATGTTATATTATGTTATATCGTACAGTATTTTATACCTTTTTAATGTGGTATGTCAATTTTTTGCTACCATTATCTGTCTTTTCTGTGTTATTGCACTGTTCCATATTTGCTTGCTGTAATCCCAGGTCAACCCTGAAAAAGGGACTGTAATTGTCTCAGTGGACTTACCCGGTCACGAAAACTCAAATAAATAAATAAATAATGCAGGAGGGTAAGGGGGTAACAGCAGAGAGATGACAGACCTTACAAACAGCACCTGTTGAGTGGGAAAAGGGAAACACCTGATCTAGGGAACAGGCATGTAAAAGGTAAAGTAAAGGGAAAAAGAGGAAGGCTAAGTAATAGGCAGGTTGAGATGTACAAGGGGAGGGGCAGAGCAACAAGCAAGGGGTAAAGTAAAGCAAAAAAGGGGTAAATAAGAAACACCCATATCTAGGGTAAGGTTACAAAGGGGTAAGGTAAAGCAAAAAGGTAAAAAACACAAACACCCTTTCTAGAGTAAAGTTACAAGTACTTTCCAGTAGAAGTAGAGAGTGACACAATGGGAATTTTGGGAATAGTGCAATGCAGTGGTTATGAAGCTGAAGTTTTCAGAGAGACCTTCTGGACACTGAGGTGCTGCCCTATCTTGCGGAGTTCAAACAAAAGGTCACTGGACTACAGGCCGAGCTGGCTGGGATCCAGAGCTCCTCTACCCTACACAAGGGCCATCAGGTCTACCACTGCTGCCCCAGAGAGCCTCTCAAGAAGGATGACTGGCTTGACTGTGGGGGGGTCTGGGAGGTGGGGTGGTAGATCAGGGCACATTCCTCAACCTGTGCAACTATATAATTCATTTGCCACTCTTGGGAGATGGGACTGCCATAAGGAGGCATCTGTGGAAGTGTCAAGGGAAGATGCAGGGGTCCTCCAAAGGAAGACCACAAGGTGGGACGTAGAGTACCCCCACCAGAGGAGGAAGCAACTTCTGGGTGGGAACTTGACTGTCAGGGAGCACGTTTTGGAAAAGGAAGAGAAGGAAGAAAAAATTACTCACCTTAGTAATTGCTTTTCTTCTCATGGAGTCTTGCTATATTATGACTATATGCAGTCAGCCACTGCAGCTGAACTGCCCGGAGAAAGAGTTAACCCAGAGAGTCTGAGTTCCACAGCGAGAGGCTATACCAAACTCTATCTGGCCAGTTTCAAATGAAACTGTCAGATCTTTCTGACTAACACTAAGCAACAAGTCTGTGGAAAGCTCTACACTAGCCAAGTGGCTACCTACTAGTAGGAATAACAACAATAAACACAACAATATAAACAGCAATAATAATAATAATAACAATGAATAATAGTATTAGTTTCTCCCTAACAAGCACTATTAGACCCCCTTCCCCAAGACTCAAGTCCAGGAAGGGGCCAACATATTACTTAAAACAGAAATACCTAATTCCTCAACCTAAATAAAGGGGAAGGGAAGAACTAAAATGGCATGACACAGTGCTTGCACTAATTTGCCACCCCTACCCAAGTAGAAGTTCTGAGAGGGGCAGGAGGGAGGGTGGTCATAATATAGCAAGACTCCATGAGAAGAAAAGCAATTACTAAGGTGAGTAATTTTTTCTTCAAACACCATGAAGTCTTGCTATATTATGACTATATGCAGATTACACAGCAGTACCTCCACGGAGGAGGGTCAGAACCTACTTAGGAAAATAGGCTCTGAAGCACAGCTGTGCCAAAGCGAGCATCTCTCCTGGACTGAATATCCAGGGAATAATGCTTGTCAAAGTGTGAACTGTTTTCCAAGTAGCAGCTTGACAGATTTCCAGAATGGGAATATCTCTAGCAACCGCTAGAGATGCAGCTGTACCCTGGCGGAGTGAGCCCTCAGTCCTGAGGGGTTCTCTACCTAGTTTTTGATAAAATTGGATACAAGAGACAATCCACCTTGCAACTGTCCTCTTAGTGGCAGGTTTCCCTTTGCCAACCTCGCCATAGGTAAGGAAGAGTTGGAGGGATTCGAACCTGTGACCCTTGGTGCGTTCCAAATAGTAGCTTAAGGCTCTTTTGACGTCCAAGCTGTGCAGACTCCTCTCACCTGAGGAAGAATGCTCAGTGAAAAATACTGGAAGAGAGATGGATTGGTTCAGGTGGAAATCTGAAACCACTTTAGGCAAAAACTTTCTGTTAGTCCTGAGGACTACCTTATCTCTGTGGAAAGAGATAAAATCTTCTTCCACTGACAGGGCCTGTAGTTCACTTATGCATCTGGCAGAAGTGATAGCCACTAGGAAAACAGTTTTCCAAGTCAGAAACTTGAGCTTTGCTGAGGACAGAGGCTCAAAGGGGAGTTGCATTAACTGAGCAATGCAAACATTCAGGTCCCAAGCGGGAGCTGGTTCTCAAAAAGGAGGGTTGGTGTGAAGTAACCCTTTAAAAACTGGAAAGCACAGGGTGAGAAGTAAAGGAAGCAGGCTTCCTGCTGACAGAAAAGCAGAGACAGCTGCCAGATGAACCTTTAGGTAGCTGGCCTAAGGCCTAAGGAATTTAAATGGACCAAATAGTCCAGTAAATGGGCAGATCAGCAGATTCTGGGATAATCTGCTTCTCAGAGCACCAGATGGAAAACCTTTTCCACTTAGAATTGTAAGTGGCCTAGTGGAAGGCTTCCTTGAAGCCTTTAAAATATCCAAAACACCTTGAGAAAGGTGTAAGTCAGCAAATTCTAACTCCTCAAGAGCCATGCCTTGAGATGGAGGGATCTGAGGTCCGGATACCACACTCTCCCCTATGCACAGGCCAGTAAGTCGTGGACTCTGGGCAAGCTCAGGGCAGGGTGGACTGTCAAGGACAGAAGCAGTGGGTACCAGGGCTGTCTGGCCCAATCTGGAGCAATCAGAATCACCTTGCAGGGCTGAGATCTGATTTTTACCAGTACCCTGAAAAGAAGGGGAAAGGGGGGAAAGGCATACGGAACTTCCCTTTCCAATCCAACTGAAAGGCGCCCAGGGGACTGATCCCAGCACTGGGGCCTGCAACAAAACAGAGGAAGTTGGTGGTTGTCTGGGGCTGCGAAAAGATCTATCTGAGGGGTGCCCCATCTGGCAAAAGACTGACCCCAGCACCTGAGGTTCAGAGCCCATTCGTGATGGCCCTGAGAAATCCTGCTGAGGGCATCCGCTGGACATTGTCCTTCCCTGGAAGGTGAACTGCTATCAGGGAGGTGTTCAGGGAGTAAGCCAGAGACCACAACTTCATTGCTTCGGTGCACAAGGCTGATGACCGAGTGCCCCCTTGCTTGTTGATGTACCACATTGTTGTGGTGTTGTCTGTCCTGACTTGAACTACTTTGTTCTGGACAGAAGCTGAAAACGCCTGAAGAGCTAAAAGGACAGCTCTGAGTTCCAAAAGATTGATGTGGAGCAGAGATTCCTGGGGAGACCACACTCCCTGAGTGGACAGGTCGCCCAAGTGAGCTCCCCACCCTAACAGGGAAGCATCCGTGGTGAGGGTGAGGGAGTGGGAACGGAATGAAAGGAACCCTTGTTTTAGATTGCTTTGATCCTGCCACCAGTGTAAGGCCAGGATCAGGGTTTGGGTCACTGGAACCAATTTGGAAGGGGTCCTCCTTTGAGACCAATAGGCCCTCAAATGGAACTGAATGTCCCTCATCTGGAATCTTGCTCCTTGCACTACAGCTGTGGAAGCAGCCATGTGCCCTAGGAGTTGCAGAAAATGCCTTGCTGGTCGAGAGATCCGCAGGGTAAAGGAGGATGCCAGGGCAATGAGTCTGTCTACCCTTTCCGAGGGGAGAAATGCCCTAGCTAACTTTGGGTTCAATTCTGCACCTATGAAAGTTAGTACCTGAACTGGTTCGAGAACTGACTTTGGTAAATTCAGCAGGAATCCCAGGGAAGTGAGAAGCTGGGTGACTTGCAAGTGGGATTTTACCTGATCTGGGGACTGACCCACTATGAGCCAGTCGTCCAGGTAGGAAACACAGCAATCCTTGCCTTCTTAAATGAGCCACTACCACAGCTAGACATTTCGTGAATACCCTTGGCGCAGAGGTAAGGCCGAGGGCATTGCCCTGAACTGGTAGTGGCCTGAGGTGTTCGAACCTGAGGTACTTTCGTGAGAAGGCCTGATCAGAACATGAAAATAGGCATCCTTGAGGTCCAGGAAGCTAACCAGTCCCTGGCCTCAGGAGAGCAAAATCATTGTCAGATTAACATTTTGAACTTTGGTTTCAAAAGATGCTTGTTCAGGTACCTTAAATCTAAAATGGGCCACCATTCTCCTGTCTTTTTTGGGGTAAGAAAGTATCTTGAGTACAGCCCTTGCCCTGATGGCAAGGAGGGACCCTTTCTACTGCTTTGCAGTCCAAAAGAGAAGAAACCTCTGCTTCCAAAGCAAGGGCTTCTGAAGGATTTGCAGTGGAAAATGTCTGGCTCTCATCTTCGAAACTGTTTGAAGCTGAGAACCAGACCCTGGCCTATTACCTCCAGAACCCACCTGTCCGAGTTAGGGACACCCAGTTCTGGCTGAAATAAACCAACCTGCCCCTCACTGGTACAGGAGAATCGGCCCTGGGCACCCCATCAGGGTGCTGCTTGCAGTAGCCTTAGGCTGAGGGAGGAGGCGGTTTACTTGTGCCCGTCTACCTCTGCCTCTAAAGAAACCCTCTGTGCAAATGCAGAGGAGGCCTGAAATTGGTAAAAGGCCTGTGGAAGGCCTGCCCCTACTCTCTGGGAGCGTGCCTCTGTGGAGTGGCATGCCTCTCCTTAGCCTGGGCACTTTTGTAGGTAGTTCTGTATTCATCCATCTTTTTCATATAGTTTTCTGTTTGTTCCCCAAACAGAGAATTACCCACAACAGGAAAATCCATAGCCTTTGACTGAGTATCTTGGGACAGATTAGTGCATCTGAGCCATGCCAACCTACGGAAAGCTACAGAAGTGGCCATGACCCTAAAGGAAACATCATTAACATCAACAGCAGTATGAAATTGAACTTTAGAGGCTTCAATGCCATCAGCAGCCACCTGTTCCAACTCACTAGCCAGCTGGCCATGGGCCTGCTTGGCTAACTGCAATACTGTGTCCCACCTAGATTTCTGATATCTAGCCACATAAGCCATATAATTTGCCTGCCTGAGTCCCAAAGAAGCTGCCATATACTGTTTTTCGCCATGGCATCAATCTTCCTGGAATCCTTATCAGGAGGATGTGAGGCCAGAGGAATATTAGCCTTGTCACAGGCTGCAGCTTGTACCACACCTACATGACTACACTGCTCAGTGAGGAAGTCTGTATCAGAGCCTGACAAGGTATATCTTCTGTCCATTTTTTTATCTACAGGAGGGACAGAATGAGGATTTTTTTAAATCTTTGTTGTTTGCTTCCTAAATGACTTATGCAAAGGAATAGACAACCTCCTAGACTCTGGTATATCCATCATTTCTACATAATCAGGCTCCTCTTGCTCATCCACAGCTTCCTCTAAAGGAAGCTGGAGGGTTTCTGCAACCTTTTTGTAAAACATAAAATGAGAAGGGGACTCAGACAGAATAGGAGGAGATTCTAAAGGTCTGTCTGGAGAAATGTCCGGTTCAATGGGCATGTCCAGACCCTCCCAGCCACACATGTAATGATCAAATTCGTCCTCCCTCTCCTGTGGTTCATAAAATTCCTCAACATCATACTCCTGAACCACTGGCACTGAACGAACCAACCTTTTACCAACTGTAGGTGGTTGGCAGGACCCTGAGACAGTGACTGGACAATCTGTATGGCTTTAGCTATTTCTGCAGCAGTTGGAGAGACAATTTTGGACCCAAACCTACTGATTTCTTTGTCTTTTCACTGAGACTGGTTCCCTGAACCAGCCTTCCTTTGCCCGAGGAAGTCTTGCCCTGGTCAGAGGGCACTCCTCTGGTCCAGTGGGTACTGGACCGGGCTGGCCATCCGGGTCAGCGGACTTCTTGGCCTCGTTCCTGAGCCGCCCAATCTCTTTCCAGGGTGGCTGCAGGAAATTTTTACACACCTGGCAGTCTGACAGGAGGTGGTCAGCCCCAGACAATAAACACAAGTGGTGTGTGGGTCAGCCTTGGCAAAGGCTTCCCACAGACATCACAGTGTTGAAACCCAGTGGGCCCGGTTTTTCTTTTGGGTTCTCAGACATAATGCCAGCCTAACCAAAAACTTGCCTTTTGATGGCAGTGCCAGGCAAGACACCTTATCGGTTCCTAACCGTGTCACTGGTATTTGAAAAACCTATTTTAAAAGCAAGGTTTTTTAGAACCGATAAGAACCGGGAACCGCACTCTAAAAGCCCAACCACACTTTAAAAGTACAGTTACGTAAGAACTTACGTAACAGTAGATCTTCAGAACAGCTCTTGCAGCAGGTTACACCATTAGGACTGAAGCGGCAGGTGCCAGGACCCCGAGACTTTCTAGCTAGCTATCTTCAGCGGGGACCACCCCGGCGTCGGCCCGCCTCCGGCGTCAGGCGTGACATAAGAGGGCGGTCCTTAGAATCCCCAGTTCTCCCGCCGGAGACTCCCGGCCAGAGGTTGCAATAGCGGGGGAGACCAAGGATCCACCGTCAGAAGGCAAAAAGGAGTACGAAAACCCTGAGTAGAGAAAAGGGAATTTCCCTTACAAGTGAAAACTGACTCCTGCGCTCGCCCAGCCATGCAGAAGAAAGCAACATCCTGCTGTCTGATCATTCAGATTGGTTGGCTGAAATACTCACCATCCTTTCTTCCCTCACTCCTCCGTCCTAGAGGAGCAACTGCGAGCGAAGACCTCCTCCAAGGGGGATACGGTGGGCGGGAAGGTACCTGCTGCAAGAGCTGTTCTCGAAGATCTACTGTTACGGTAAGTTCTTACGTAACTGTACTATCTTACTTCGAGATACAGCTCTTGCAGCAGGTTACACCATTAGGACTGATTCCCAAGCAGTAAAGTTTGACCCCTTCACATCGGGAGGAGGAAAAAGAAGAAGAAACCGAGGAGCAGCCGCCCAACCTCGATTCAGGACAGGAGACCCTGCAGCACGGCCTGGCGAAACCAGCCCTTCGCTAGAGGCGATATCCAGACTGTAATGCCTGATAAAGGTATGCACAGAGTTCAAGTAGCTGCAGCGCAAATAGTTGAGGTTGAGACATTCTTGAGAGCTGCAAAGTAGCTACACCCTAGTAGAATGGCCCCGGACGGAACCGGGAGGGGCTTTTTTGGATTGGTAGCAATGAGAGATGCATTGCACAAGCCAGCGGGATAAGGATTGCTTAGACACTGGCCGACCTCTCATTCTCTGTGCGAAGGACACAAAAAGTTGCTCCGAAGCCCGAAAGGACTTAGTTCTATTGAGGTAATACCTCAGGCTGCGGTGAACATCAAGAGTATGGAGCAAAGCCTCTCCTCTATTGGAATAGTTTGGGAAATAGACCGGAAGGTCAATATCCTGATTTAAGGTCAGAGCTGAAACCACCTTAGGCAAAAACTTAGGATTCGTTCTCAGAGACACTCTGTCTCGGTGAAAAACCAAATAAGGCTCCTTACACATCAGGGCATGAAGCTCAGAAATCCTTCTGGCTGAAGTAACTGCAACCAAAAACAACGTCTTCCAAGACAGAAAACGTAGCTCGCAATCCGCGGCTGGTTCAAAGGGAGGGAGAGTGAGTTGCTCCAAAACAAAAAGGAGATCCCATGGAGGAATCGGATCTTTAATAGGAGGCCTAGGTGCAGCACCCTCTCAGGAACTCCCGAGCGTCCAGTTGAGCAATGGTGCGGTGGCCCACCGGCTGGTGATAGGCCGAAATAGCACAAAGGTGTACTTTAATAGAGGAGTAGGCTAACCCCGAGTGAAAAAGGGAGAGGAGGTAGTCCAAGACTGCCCCCACAGGGCAACCTAAAGGAGAAAGGTCACGAGCCCGTGACCAAAGACAGAATCGGCGCCATTTCATGGCGTAAGTAGCGTGAGTAGCCGGCTTTCTGGCTGCAGAGAGTACCTCTGCAACCTCCTGCGAGACCCCGTGTCGCATGATGGCTACGTCTCTAGGAGCCAAGCGTGCAGGTTCAAAGACCGCAGATCCGGATGTAATAACGAACCTTGCTCCTGAGACAGAAGGTGAGAACTGCGCGGCAGTGGGAGTGGAGGTTCCCGAGACAGCTGCGCCAGCAATGGGAACCAGATTTGTCTGGGCCAGAATGGGGCCACCAGAATCAAACGCGCCCGCTCCCTGCGCAGTTTGAGCAGAACTCTCTGGATCAACGGGAAAGGAGGGAAAGCGTAGAGGAACCTGTTCTCCCAGGAGATGGACAACGCGTCTCGCCAGAAAACTCCAGGCCCTGGATCTAGCGAGCAGAAATTGGGCAGTTTTGCGTTGGATGGGGATGCGAATAAGTCTAACTCTGGAGTTCCCCATCGAAGGAACAGATCCTCTGCGACCTCCTGAAGAAGTTCCCACTCGTGGACTCTGGCCTGGGAGCGACTCAGGCCGTCCACGATCGTGTTGTCCACGCCGGGAACGTGTACCGCGACTAGACTTGCGCCATGTCCAATTACCCAATCCCACACTCTCATGGCCTCCCTGCAAAGGGGGTAAGAGTGTGCGCCTCCTTGTTTGTTGAGGTAGTACATCACCGCCGTGTTGTCCGTCTGAAGTAGGATGGTACACGGTGGGATTATGGACTGGAGAGCGTAGAGTACCGCTCTCATCTCCAGAACACTGATGTGCAGATGAGCTTCCAGCGGACTCCATACGCCCTGAGACTTCACCCCATCCAGGTGAGCTCCCCACCCAAGACCTGAAGCGTCCGTGGTGAGGGTAATCTCTGGGGACGGCGCTGAGAAAGGACGCCCTTGGAGAGCGACCCGGGGGCTAACCACCATTGCCAGTCCTGAATCACTCGTTTTGTGATTCTGACCGGGTGCTGCAGATGGTCTTGCCTCTGGTCCCACTGCGCCTTGAGCATCCACTGCGTTACGTGCATGTGGAGCCGCGCGAGAGGGACCGTGGGAATGGCCGCAGCCATGTGACCGAGCAAGCGAAGGACCAACCTGGCCGGAGCGGTTTGATTCGCTGATAGGTCCTCTATGAAGGACCTGATGCGTTCCGCCCTGTCGCCTGGGAGGAAGGCCCTCCCCTGGACCGTGTCCAGCACTGCAACTATGAACTGCAGGTTCTGCGACGGTACCAAGACCGACTTCTCCTGGTTTATCAAAATCCCGAGCGAACTGAACAGGATCTGAGTGTCCTGGATCGCCTGCAGAAGTGCCTCTCTGGAGGCGGCCATGAGAAGCCAATCGTCGAGGTACGGGAACACATAGTGGCCCTTCCTCCTTAGAGCAGCTGCCACGACCGCCATGCACTTGGTGAAAACCCTTGGAGCGGATGACAGTCCGAAGGGAAGAGCTCGGAATTGGAAATGGTGGCCTAAGAACTCGAAGCGCAGGAACCTCTGATGCGCCTGAGCTATGGGGATGTGCAGGTAGGCATCCTGCATGTCTAAGGACGCTAAATAGGCGCCTTTGTTTTAGCATGGGAATGAGACCGGAAGGGTCACCATAGCAACCTTTGTAAGCGACCGACAGGTTGAGGGTCGCTAAGTCCAGAATTGGATGGAGGTCCCCTGTCTTTTGGGAACCAGGAAGAAGTGAGAATAATACCCTAGTCCTCTCTGGTTTCCTGGGACAGGTTGAATTGCTCCCTTGTCCAAGAGAGTGATCACCTCTTACCAAATCAAGTCGCGGTGCTGACCCGAGTACCGGGAGAGCAGAGGAGGCCTCAAGGGTGGCTGTTCTGCGAACTCTAGAAAGTGGCCTATGCTGACCAGCTGAAGAACCCACCTGTCGGTGGTTACTGCCTGCCAACCCGACAGGAAGTTTGCAAATACGACCCCCGACCGAAAAGTCCCGTTGATCCTGAGGGGCGGGGACCGGAAAGGAGTCATGCTGTGGCGGCTGAGGGGCCCGCCGGCTGGGTAGCCTTGGAAGGACGTTGACCTCTGCCAGCGGGCTGCTTCCCCTGGGATCTTCGGAAGCCAGAGCCCCTATGCTGTGTGGCGGAACGGGGCTGTTGCCTCTGAGTCCGCCCACGAAAGCGGCCTTGGCTCCTACGAAAGGAGCCAGGCCTCGGCCGGTACATCGCCTGGACTGTCCGGACCGCCTTTCCAGCCTCTTGCAGTTTGGTAATTATACGTTCTGCCGGATTACCAAACAACACCTCACCTTCAAAGGTAGCGTCCAAAATGTTCTTCTGGACGTCTGGGGTGAAACCCCGAGACACGAAGCCATGAGTGTCTCCGAAGGCACACGCCTGAAGCAGCCGCCCTGGCTGACGAGTCCGCAGAATCATACGCGGCTCTGAGCACCTGGGTTCCCACGTCTGAACCCGTCCGGAAGAGCTGAAGCATCTCCTCCTTCTGCTCACCTTCCGGCAGCTTCTCAGCCGCCTCTAGCCCCTGTTCCCACAGGGCGTTCTGGAACTGAACCATGTGGGTGAGATAGTTCAGGGACCTGATAGCGCAAGTCGCGGAAGCGTAAGTGCGCCTCCCCAGAGCGTCCAGCTGTTTGGATTCTGGGTCCAGTGGCAGAGCACTCAAATGCTGCGGTCTCTGGGACCGATCATGAGAAGCAGTAATGACCAGGGAGTCAGCCAGAGGTTGTTGAGATAGGTACTGGTCCCCCCTTGGGGCCCTGTACAGTCTATCCGCCTTCTTCGGCACCGCCGGGAGCGAATGAGGACGCTTCCATGCCGCCTTGGTGACGTCCACAAAAGTGTCCACCAAGGGTGGCACCACCACAGGCTTAGGGTCCTTCTGCCGGAAGATACTTTGCCAGGCGTAGTCTTTCAGGGTCAAGTTCCTCTGCTTCCCAACCCATATTCTCCTGGATATGTCTAAGGATATCCATGAAGGATGGATCGTCCGGAGGAGACCTGGAGTCTCACGTGGGCCCGGGCGAGAGGGAAGCTAGACCGAGATGGAGATCTAGAAGAAAATAAGAACCGTGGCCTCCGACGACGGCGACCGGACGCCGCCTCCTGGATCTCTTGGGACTGGGCGACCCGGAGGACGACGATCTGGACGGAGGTCTCTTCTATGCCTGCCCCTGGGAGGAGTCACAGGCTCCTGGGACGGAATGGCCAGCCGACCACAGGTGAAGGTGGGGCCGGGGCAGGAACCACAGGAGGAGGAGGAGGTGGAGGAGGAAGGACTGGGGGTACCACATCCTTCCTGACAGTAGCCCACCAGTAAGTGAACAGGTCCTTCACCTCGGCCAAGGACAGTCCCGGCGTCGGCTCCACGGGGACCTCGGGCGGTGGCGAGGGACCCCGGGGAGACTCCTCGTGGCCGGGAACGCCCGCCTGGACATCGGGCAAGGCCGAATCCTCCTCGCTGGGGGACTCCTGTCTGACCGACGTCGGAGGCACAGGAGCCCCTCACTCAGGCGTCGCAGACGTCGGTCCCCCCACCGACGTCCGATGCGATGAAGAGGCCGACAACGGCCGACCGACCGACGTCGGCTCAGAGAAACGCTGGCGTACGACCGACGGCGGTCTGGCCGACGCCGGATCCACCGGCTTCCTCAGCGGGTGAGCTTCACGGTCTCCGGGGAAGAGAGAAGACCGGACGCCGGGTCCGGGCGGGCGGGAGCCCGACTTGTGGTGGTGGTGGTGGCGTTCACCCGACTTCGCCAAGGCCTTTTGGGCTGAAGAGGAAGACGACGGCATGGCGGTAGAGGCCGGAGCAGGGTGTGCAGCGGGGGCCGCAGCCGGGAGCGACGAAGGCCTGGCGGGCGAGCGGTCTGATCGAGACTCGAGCCCGACTGGAGGTCCGAATCTGCCGACCGGCCGAGTCCCTGACCTCTTCTTCTTTTCCGCATGCCGAGCGTCAATCTTCCTTTGAGGCCATCGCTTCAAGTTTTTCCTCTAGTAGAAAGCTTGAAGGGCCTTCTGCCAGCGGATTCTGGTGCTATTGAACCCTGGCAGAGGAGCAGGCTTTGCTATCGTGGTCCGGCCTAGACACCTGACGACGCTGAATGCGGGTCCTTAGCGGGTATCTGCTTGCCGACGACACTTAGAAGAATGCCCGGTCGGAGAGGACATCAGACACTAGGCTTGATTGAAGAGAAGAAATCTTCCACAGAAGAACGAAAATTTCGAAAATTGGAAAACCATGAAGCAGAAAAGAACTTTACCGAGGGTCAAGCATGCACTGTCGACGGCGGGAAAGAACTGAGATTCTGGGCGACCGCCTCTTATACCACACGCCTGACGCCGGAGGCGGGTCCGACGTCACGTGTCCCCGCTGAAGATAGCTGAAGAAAAAGTCTGGGTCCTGGCGCCTGCCGGCTTCAGTCCTAATGGTGTAACCTGCTGCAAGAGCTGTATCTCGAAGTAAGATAGTTAAATTAAGCAAACCGATTGGTTCAAAACCGAACCGATAATTGAATTTCCACACAGACTTTAAATTTTCTACTTACGGTTTACCAGATAGAGCTTTTAACCGAAATGCGGTAAAATAAATACTTTTTGCGGGTTCAAATGAACCAAAAATACTCACTTGAACCGGAAAATGAACCGATGTGAAGGAGCTGATCTCTGGAGCGACTGTTCAGTGAAGCGGAGTAAAGAATCTGACAGTTTCATTTGAAACTGGCCAGATAGAGCTTTGGTATAGCGCCCTCGCGCTGTGGAACTCCAGACTCTCTGGAGTTAACTCTTTCCTCTCCGGGGCAGTTCAGCTGCAGTGGCTGACTACATATAGTCATAATATAGCAAGACTTCATGGTGTTTGAAATGAGGGTTATTCACTGATAAAGTACAGTCATATAAGAACTGACCGTAACAACAGATGTTCGAGAGGAGTTCTTGCAGCAGGTAACACCTTCGGGACTGAAGCCAGCAGGTGCCAGGTACCCACAGAAAACTTCTTTCTAGCAGTATACAGCGGGGGACCGCCCCCGACGTCATGTATGGTATAAAAGGGGCAGTCACCCAGCCCAACCCCAGTTCTCCGCTGAAGACCCCGGCAAGTAAGTAAAAATAGAGAACCGAGGAGGTTCCTCTAATTCGAGAAAAAACAAAGCTATATGTGATGTAGAAGCAGCTACCAGGGGGTAGGTAGGTGGGTGGGAAAGTAATACCTGCTGCAAGAGCTCCTCTTGAAGATCTACTGTTACAGTAAGTTCTTACGTAACTGTACTATCTTACTTTGAGAGGGCTCTTGCAGCAGGTAACACCTTTAGGACAGAGTCCCAAGTCGTAAGTAGTAAGTAGAGACCCCAGTCACCTGGGTGGAGGTAGAAATCTCCCAAAGAGGATTAAGAGAGGAGGCCCTGCAGGATTGCTAGTTCGAAGCCTGATCTGCCTTGAGAAGCAATTTCCAAACTGTAGTGCTTGATAAAGGTGTGGACAGAACTCCAAGTAGCAGTTGCACAAATGCTGCATGTATATCAGCAGCCAACACATTTCACAAGGAGGCAAACGAAACAGCCATGCCCCTGGTAGACTGATCTTTACCAAGCCCGGCAAAGGTTTGTCATACTTGTTGTAGCAGAAAACAATACAATTAACCAACCATTTGGATAAACATTGCTTAGAAAGAGGAGCCCTTTCCATTCTGGGGGCGAAGGACACAAACAACTAGTCAGATTTTGTAATGGCTTGGGTGTGCTCCAAGTAAAAACGAAGCACACTATGGCCATCCAGAGTATGAAGTAGTGCCTCCCCTCGGTTCAACAACTCTGGGTAGTAGACTGGAAGCTGAATAATCTGATTCAAAGTAAACTCCGATACCACCTTGACAAGAAACTTAGGATCAGTCCGCAAGGAGACACTGTCCTTGTGGAAAACTGAATAAGGCTCCTTACACAACAGGGCCTGAAGCTCGGAAATCTTTTAAGTGGAAGTAATGGCAACTAAAAAATACAGGTTACTCACCTGTAACAGGAGTTCTAGGAATGGTATATGTTGTTCATCCACACTGTCTGGCAGGTTCCTTGCTGCTTTAAATCTTGCCGGAAGGTCTTCAAGCTGGCTCCTCCAACCCACCCGGGTGGTAAAACTCTCGGCTCCGCCCCATGACGCCAGATCTAGCCCGCTGGAAGCTCAGGTTGTGCATTGAAGACGTGGAGGTCGTGTGGATGAACATATACCATTCCTAGAATTCCTGTTACAGGTGAGTAACCTGTATCTCTAGGGACATGGATATGTTGTTCATCCACACTGTCTGGCAGACTCCTAGCAGTTCTCCGGGAGGAGGGAGGCAAGGTGCACACCCCCTACATGGGAAATAAAGACTGGAGAACCGAGGCCCCAAAACCAGCATCCCGGCGTGACTCAAGGTCGATGTGGTAGTGGGTGATGAAGGTGTGTGCCGACTTCCAGGTAGCAGCCCTGCAGATTTTCTGGATAGGGACGTCCCTGGAAGCAGCCACCGATGCAGCGGTATGGTGGGTGGAATGAGCTCTTATCCCTCTGGGAGGCTCCATGCCCGCCAACCTATACCAGAGATCTATGCAGGAAGTGACCCACCTGCCTATCGTCAGCTTGGCTGCAGGTCTGCCAGGTGTGGCTTCAGCGTAGGTGACAAACAGCTGGAGAACCTCTCCCCGAACTTCAGCCGTCCGCGCCTTGTAGTAAGCGAGCGCTCTTCTAGGGTCCAAAGTATGGAGCCTATATTCGGCCTCCGAGGTGTGATTGGGGTAGAACACCAGCAGAGTCAACACCTGGTTAAGGTGAAACTCCGACATCACCTTCGGAAGGAATTTCAGGTAGGGGCACAGGACAATCTTGTCCCTGTGGAAGACCAGATAAGGAGACTCGATGGAAAGCTCCTGGAGCTCTCCCATCCTTCTGGCTGACGTGATAGCCACCAAGAAGGCGGTCTTCCATGACAGGTGAGAGATGTCACACCTGTGCATCGGTTCGAATGGCTTGCCCATGAGCTCAGCCAATACCAGCAGTAGATCCCACGGAGGTGGAGGTTCTCGCACCGGAGGGGATATGTGAACAAGGCCTTTGAAAAAGCGCCTGACCAACTTCTCCTGTACCACCGACTGCTTCCCGGCCCGCGCCCGGTAAGCAGAGATGGCTGCTAGGTGCACCTTAAGGGTCGTCGACCGAAACCCTTGCTGAGAAAGGGACCACAGGTAGTCCAGAATGCTTGTCAAGGAACAGGAGGAAGGGTCCAGGCCCTTGCCCTGACACCAAATAGAGAATCTCTTCCATTTGAAGGCGTAGCATTTTCTGGTCGACTCCTTACGGGACGCCTCAACGACGTTGAGGACCTCGTTGGAAAGACCCAAGGCCTGGAACTCTAGCCGCTCAGGAACCAGCCCGTCAGGTGCAGGGATTGAAGGTCCGGATGGAATACCTTCCCCTGATTGACAGACATCAGGTCCGGGCGGGCTGGAAGCCGCCTCGAGAGCCTGGAGCTGAGACTGAGGAGATCTGGATACCAGAACTGGCGGGGCCAGTCTGGGGCTACCAGAGTCACCCGCGCCTTGAGAAGCACCTTGTGCATCAAGGGAAAGGGGGGAAAGGCATAGAAGAGGCCCGGGGTCCACGGCCTTGAGAAGGAATCCCACTGCAGCGAGCCCTGCTGAGGGGGGGCGAGCATGAAACAGTCTCAGCTTCGCATTCTCCCTGGAGGCAAAGTCCGCCTGAGGCGTGCCCCAGTGGGAGAACAGAACTTGTACTACCTCCGGCAGGAGAGACCACTCGTGGGACGCAGCCCCTATCCAGCTTAAGGCATCGGCCAGGGTGTTGGAGGCTCCTGCCACATGAATGGCGAGGAGATCTGCCTCCAGGCTGCGCACGAGTGACCAAATGCGGAGAGCTTCCCTGCACAGGGCATGGGCGCGTCCCGCCCTGGCGCTTAGGTAGTACATGGTCGTGGTATTGTCCGTCCTGGACCTGAACCACTTGACTCGTAGAAACGGAGCGAAGGCGGTGAGGGCTAGACGACCGCTCAAAGCTCCAGCAGGTTGATGTGGCATCGGGACTCCCGAGGGGACCACAGGCCGTGCGCTCTGTGCTCCCCCAGATGGGCACCCCAACCCAGAGAGGCATCAGTCGAAAGAGAGACCGTCGGCTCAGGGAGGACAAACGGGATGCCCTCCTGCAGATGTGCTGGAACGGTCCACCACTGGAGAGCGTTCCACATCTCCTGGGTCACTGTCACTAGCTGATCCAGAGGATCGAAGTGCTGTGACCATTGGCTGGCCAGCCCCCATTGATGGGGACGCATGTACCAGCGGGCCCAACGGATCACGCTGGTGTAGTCCGACACGAGGCCCAGGAGGCGCAGAAAGTCCCGGGCAGTGCGCGATTGCCCAACCTGAAATGATTGGGCAAAGGAGGAAAGAACCTCGGCCCTGTCCGCCGGGAGCCTTGCTCTGGCTCGTAGAGAGTCGAGCTCTGCCCCGATGAATTGTATCACCTGCTTTGGCACCAGTTCCGACTTGGCCTCGTTGATGAGGAGGCCAACTTGACAGCAAACCTGGAGGGCCAGATCTCTGGACCGCTCCACCTCCGCTCTGGAGGGGGCTGCAATCAGCCAGTCGTCCAGGTAGGGGTATACCCGGACCCTTCGGCACCCAGGAATGCTGTCACCACTGCCATGCATTTGGTGAAGACCCTGGGAGCTAGGGAAAGGCCGAAGGGCATGGCCCGGAACTCGTAGAGGGATCCCTCCACCCTGAAGCGGAGGAATCTCTGGTGGGACGGACGGATTGGGACGTGAAAGAACGCATCCTGAAGGTCCAGAGAACAGAACCACACGCCTCGTTCCAAGGATGGGATTATCTGAGCCAGAGTGACCATCCTGAAGGTCCGAGACCTTAGGAACCTGTTCAGGTCATGCAGGTTGAGAATGGGGCGCCAGCCCCCCATCCGTTTTGGGACCAGGAAGTACCTGGACACAAACCCCGGGTCTGGAGGAGGATCTGCCACCTTCCTGATACCTCTTTTTCGAGGAGCAGATGACACTGCTCGGCGAAATGATAAAGAGGTACTGGACCCCTGGGAGGCCCTTTCCTACCACCTCCAACACCCAATGGTCCGTGGTGATAACGGACCAAGTGGAAAGGAAGTAGTGGAGCCATCCCCCCATGGGGGGAAACCAGGGGGAAGCGACGAGGCTGGGGCCAACACCCCTCAACCCGTCACTGGGCAGGCTTAGAGGAGGGACTGGCTGAGGGACCTCCTGGGCCTTTACCTCCCTGCTTCCTGTTGGAGGAAGCCGCGGGCTTGGGTTTGGGATGCCAAGCGCGAGCCTGCTGGCCCTGGTGCTGTTGGGCCGGACGTGCCGAAGGCGCAGAAGGACAAATGGACTTGTGCTGCTGCTGTCAGCGGCCTTTGTCCTTCTGGGCGGAGGTGACCGAGTCCAGAGTGGCACTGGACTTTTCGATCCGCTGGAGGCGACCTTCCACTCCAGGGCCGAAGAGGTCGGTCCCCAGGAAGGGGACATCCACTAGTTTGTGCTGGGTATCCACCGTGAAGGTGGATATCCTCAGCCATGCCTGCGGCACATGGCCACTGCGGCCGCAACCGATCCAGCACAGGAGTCTCCAATGTCCAGCGCCATTTGGAGCTGCTGTTTAGCCACCGCCCTACCTTGGTCCCGTACCTGCCGGACCGTGGTCTGCAGGTCAGCCGGGAGATGAGGGATCACCTCATCCAGGGAGCCCATGAGGGCGTGGGAGAAGTGTGCCATCAGCACGGCCAAGCTGGCCTGGCGGAGGTCAAGGGAGGACGCAGCGTACACCTTGCACCCGGCGTAGTCCAGCTTTTTGGACTCCTTGTCGGGCTTGTCCTCACGCCTCAGCGTCTCGAACGCCAAAAACGCTGTCTGCGGACCAACCCCTCGGCGGAGGGGTGTTCTGAAAAACCTGGCAAAGAGCCGGTAGGGACCGCATACTTCTTGGCCATTCTGACTGAAGGCGCAGGACAGGAAGCAGACCGCTGCCAGAGCTCCAAGGCTGGGCCAACAATGGCTTCAGATACCGGAAAGGCCTCCGTGGGTGAATCCCCTCAGTCCAGTATCACCGTGAGGGGATACTTGGCCCGCTTGGATACGGTCTCTAGCTGCATCCCGGTGGACTCCGAGATGAGCCGAAGCAAACCCATGAAGGATGATGGGCTTTCGTCCATCGACTGGCCCCTGGAAGACTCCAGTTCAATGGGCCTAGAGAACAGGGAGGAGTCGTCGGACTCCGAAGAGTCCGCAAAGAGCTGCCTGGGGCCTGAGCCACCCTCCACCTGCCGAGGATGGTCGGGAGTGAGGGTGACCGACAACCTGTGGGGCAGGCCCTGATCCGACTAAGAGTCCTTGGTCGCCGCCCCCGATTTCGGTTGTGGAGGCGGAGGTTCCACCACAATCGGGTGGGCAGCTGGTTTCAGCCGAACAACCGGTCCAGGCTTGGGCACTTCGGCTACAGCGAGGGGTTGTTTCGGCCGCTCGGGTGACAGCCACTTGATGGCTGGGGAAGGCGACGGCATCGGCTTGTTCCTGGACAGAAGTAACTGCTGCCACATCAGGTCCTGCTGGCGCGGCGCAACTTGCGTGTCAAGCTCTCCTCTTCCGAAGAGGAAGACGAGGGCGGTGCCCGCTAACCCGGTGCCAAGACGCCCGATGTCTGCAGGATTGGCTGGACCGAGACAATGTCCGAGACCGAGATCCTCGGTGTTTCCGAGGACGGGTCTGGGAAGGAGCGGGGGACACCCGCTCTTCCCTCGGCTCAGAAGCCTTAACCGGGGACTGCGGCACCAGAGGCGCAGGCAGGTCCTCGGACTCCACCGGGAGAACCGGTGGAGAAGGGTTGACGGCTTCACCAGTCGACAGCCCATCCGACGGGTCGAGAAAAATCTCGACCGCGTCGACGGATGTCTCGGCCGGCTGACCTAACGGGGACACCATGAAGCCAGCAGCCTTAGCCGCAACCTCGATCGAAGTCGAGTGTCTACTGTCCGGGAAAGGGGACCTCTCCCGCTCTCATGAACGCCGACAATGGGACTTACCTTTTGAGTCCTTCTTTCTGGACAGAGAGGAATGTCCCAATGGCCCCTCTCCCTTCGCGGAAAGGGATTGGCAAAGCTCCTTGAAAGAAGCTGAATATGAGGTACCCAGAGAGAGAGGGATAAATGCCGCGACCGAGGAAGAGGATGATGCGGCCTGGGCCGCCTCCTCCTCGACGGCAATCATCTGCTCGAGTTGCTCAGCCGAGCCAGGCGCCCGCGGTAACATGCCGGGCCCTCCCCGACTTCACCGGCGGGTGGCGCCTCGGGCACCCAAGCTGTAACCAGGCACCGCGGTTTTCCAGGACGTTGGCTGAAAACGAACGGCATAACTCGCAGGCCTGCGGGTCACGTTCTACGCCGAGGCAGTAGACGCACGTGGAGTGCGGGTCCGTCTAGGACATTTTCTGCCCACAAGGGCACCACCAAAATCTGGGAGTCGATTTGTCCATCGCAGCCGCGAGGAGAAACTTGACCGAAGTCTAAAAAATTTTAAAATAAGTTTCGGGCGAACCGAAGAATTAGGATCCAGTCTACACGCAGAGCGTTAAGGAGGGAACCTGACCTTCCAAGCAGTAAGGAAGATCTGGCGTCATGGGGCAGAGCCGAGAGTTTTACCACCCGGGTGGGTGGGAGGAGCCAACTTGAAGACCTTCCGGCAAGATTTAAAGCGGCAAGGAACCTGCCAGACAGTGTGGATGAACAACATATCCATGTCCCTAGAACAAGCAGAGCCATCTGGCTTGGGAACAAGGACTACAGGTGAGGCCCAGGGGCTGTGGGATTTCTGGTTTACCCCTAAATCGAGCATTTCCTCCACCTCCTTCCTAATGTCATTTTGGACAGCCTTTGACACCCAATATGTGGTTCTCCGTATGGGCGCCTGTGTCCCTGTCTCCACGTCGTGCATCGCTAAGGAAGTCAGTACAGGCTTGATGCTAAACAATGGGGTAAAATCTGCTAAAACCTCCCTTACTTCCTGGATCTGGTCCGGGGTCAACTGGGGCGACATTTTAATGGCCTCTACAGAGGACTCCTACTTGCTTTCTTCCAGCAAGCGCAGAAGGGGATCTTCTTCATCCATCCCCTCCCCAGGACTACACACTGCAAACACCATGTCAGCCCTGTTGGCATACAGCTTCATCGTGCTGACATGGTACATGCTTTGTCTATGTCTCCTGTCAGGTAGCTCCATAATGTAGTTTACATCATTCTTCTGTCTGACTACTTTGTACGGTCCTGCCCACTCGGCCTGCAGCTTATCTTTCCAGACCAGGATTAGGACCATGACTTCCTGACCCACAGTGTACAAGCAAGCTCTGGCTCTGCGGTCATACCATACCTTTTGTTTTTGTTGGGCAGCTGACAGGTTGCTCTGGGCTGTCCCCATAAGCTCCTTCAGCTTTTCCCTAAACTTAAGGACATGATCCACTATGGGAGTTCCCTGGGTGGCATGCTTGCCTTGCCAGTCTTCCCAGATCAAGTCTAGGGGCCCACGTACCCTGAGTCCATATAAGAGCTCGAAGGGGAAAAACCCTGTCGACTCTTGGGGCACCTCCCTGTATGCAAACAACAGGTGGGGAAGGTATTTCTCCCAGTTCCTCCCATGCTATTCAGGAAACACTTAGAGCATTGATTTAAGAGTACCACTGAATCTTTCCACAAGCCCATTGACTTGCAGGTGATAAGGTGTTGTGCGCGTCTGCACCACCCCACACTTCTCCCACAAACACTTCATCAGGTTCAACATGAAGGGACCCCCTCGATCGGTGATAACCTCCTGTGGGAATTCAACATGGGAGAAAATCCCTAGCAAGGCATCTGCCACTTTGTCTGTCCTCAGTGAGGATAGGGCGACTGCTTCTGGGTACCAGGTAGCATAATCCACCACAGTTAGGAAAAACCTCTTCCCAGAGGACCTGGGGGTATTCAAATGCCCCACAATATCCATTCCTACCCTCTGGAATGGCTCCTCCATTATGGGCAAGGGAATGAGGGTGGCTTGGGTTTTGTTACCCGCCTTCCTTATTTCTCGGAACAGGTCACAAGACCTGCAATGCTCCTTCACCTGCTGGGTGAAGTTGGGCCAATAGAAATTCTGGGCCAATCGCTGTGTAGTGCGTGTGATTCCCAGATTTGGGAATATCGTATGCAATTTTGAGCAACCACTCACAGTACACCTGGGGAACGACAAGCTGCCTTCCCATCGCCCCTCCCTTTACTGTTACGTCCTGCGTATACATCAGTCCATTGTATCAATAAACTTTATGATCCTGTCACCTCCCGGTGCTCCGTCAAAGTCTGCTCAAGTCCTCAGCTTCTCCAAACTAGGGTCACTTTTTTGAGCAGCAGCAAAATCCTTACACATTCCCAAGGCATGGGACAGGTCCCCTCCAGTTTCTAAACCGGGTCCCTAGCTCTAGCGTCAGGGCGTTCAGGTTCACTGCCATCCCTAACCCTCTGACAATGGGCTACCCTCCTTCCTCAGAGTAACCCTCTGTAGCTGTTCTGTTATCTGCTACCTGGGGAGTTTCATAGTTTTAATATCAAGTTCAGAAGACCAAAGTCCATAAATGAACTTGCCACCATACAGTGGCGGATCATAAGAATTTTTTGTCACCCATAAAGATGTCTAGGTTTTTTTTTTTAAACTGATATACTTCCACTGTCAACCACAAATCTTGACAGTGTACTCCAAGCATTTACAACTCTCTGAGTAAACCACTGACTCCTTTTTACTGTTAAACATTTCTCCTAGGAGTCTAAAATTGTGTGACCCTGTGTTCTTATGATGAAATGTATTTTTATTTAGACCAATAAGCTCAAATAATTCTGGGTAATTATAGGCCCTAAAAATGAAACATAACTCTCCCTTAGACGTCTGAAATCCACTGAGTATAACTGTAAAAACAGTAGTCTATCATGATATTGTAATCCTTTTACCTCTAATATTTGTTTAGTTGCTTTCCTTTGTACTCTTTCTATTCTATTTTTTCCTTTCACGGAATAAGGAGCACTAAAGGGAAGACAGTATTCCATGTGCGAACGTACAAGGGCTGTATACAGTGGAAGAATAATCGCAGAATCCCTACTTTTTATTGATCTCAGGATGCAGTGTATAATTTGACTGCATCTCCTGACAGTTTTATCAGTGTGGAAGTCAAATTTTAGGTCGTCAGATATCCAGACACCCAAATCCTTTTCATCAGTACATACCTCCAGCTCAACACTGTTCATACTGTATTGATATTTTAAATTCTATTCTCCGAGGTGCATAACTTTACATTTTTGTTCATTAAAAACTAATTTACGCTCATGTGTCCAACGAGTCAAATGACACAAACTATCTTGAGAAGCTTTTCTGTTACATCTTTATGGACGATACCACCCACTTTGCAATCATCTGCATACTTGCAGCACAAAGTTCCCACTGGTACTTGCATAGATGATAATATATTAAACAAAGCAGGTCCCAAAACTGAGCCTTTTGGAACTCCGCTGGACAAGTCCCCCCATGGGGACATAAAACCACGTATTGATACACACTGAGATCTATTACTCAGCCATGAGTTAATCCAGCTTATAATATTAGGATGGAAATTTAGTCTCATTAGTTCTTGAATTAGGATCTTAGTGGAGACTGAATCAAAAGCCTTCGAAAAATCCAGGAATACGACATCCACTGGCATGCCTGTATTCAAGGCAGCACTAACCGGTTCAAAAAAGGATAACACATTAGTCAAACAAGATCTGCCTGATACAAAACCATGATGAGTTATATCACAGTAACCTATATTGGTTAGATGTTTATTTTGCCTAACACTGATCTAAGGCTAAATAGGCCTGTAATTTTTAATATCTTGCTTTTTATCTCCCTTGTGAATAGGGGTCACAATTGCTTTGTTCTGTATGTTTAATGATTTCCCTTGTTTCAGTGATGAGTTAAATAAAATAAAAATGAGGTCTGCCAGCTCATGAATTGTTTCTTTCAGAAATGTTGGTGTTAGGCCATCTGGGCCTGCAGAAAGTACAGTTACGCAAGAAGAAAAAATTACTCACCTTAGTAATGTTGTTTCTTCTAATGGAGTCTTGCTGTATTCTGACTATTGCAGTTAGGTCCTGCCTTTCAACTGCACCGGAGAACAGAGAGTTAACTTCCATGGCCAGCATGGAACGTTCAGCGCGAGCTCGGTTGAAGCCCCTGTCTGCTGCTGTTTAAACTCCAACCATCGGATCTTTACGAGCAACACTCACTAGAAGTTCTGTGTGGAAACTGTAAAACTCACACTAGCCAACTGGCAACTAAATTTATTAAAAAGGGTTTTTTTTTTGGTTTCAAAGCAAAGACTCAAGTCAGGAAACCCAAAAAACAAAACACAACACAACCAAAGTAAAGGAGGGTGAAAAGAGCACCCCTAGGGTGCCAACACTGCTCCTGCCCACGTACATCCCAAAACCAGGTTCTGAGAGGAGGCAGCGGGAAGGTCAGAAAAGAGCAAGACTCCATTAGAAGAAACAACATTACTAAGGTGAGTAATTTTTTTCTTCAAACAACATGAAGTCTTGCTGTATTCTGAGTATGGCAGACTACCAAGCAGTACCTCCATGGAGGAGGGACAGAACCTACTTTGGGAATAGGCTCTGAAGTAGTGCTGTGCCAAACCGAGCATCACTCCTAGCCTGGATATCCAGAGAGTAATGCTTGGTGAATGTATGGACTGTTTTCCAGGTGGCTGCTTGACAAGATAGGAATATCCCTGGCAGCAGCCAGGGAAGCAGCTGTACCTCTAGTAGAGTGAGCCTTCAGGCCTGAGGGTGGGATTCTACCCAGTTTTTCATAGCAGAATTGTATACAATAGAAAATCCACCTGGCAATAGACCTCTTAGTGGCAGGTTTGCCCTTACCGACCTCTCCATATGTGAGGAACAATTGGAGGGACTCAAACCTGTGACCCTTGGTGCGCTCTATGTAGTAGCTAAGGGCCCTATTAACATCCAAGCTGTGCAGCCTCCTCTCTCCAGAGGAGGAATGGTCAGTGAAGAAAACAGGGGGAGACACAGACTGATTAAAGTAGAAATCTGAAACCACCTTAGGCAAAAACGTCCTGTTAGTTCTTAAGACCACTTTATCTCTACGGAAGGAGATGAAATCAGGCTCCACTGACAGGGCTTGCAATTCACTGATATGCCTGGCAGAGGTAATGGCAACAAAAAACACAGTTTTCCAAGTCAAGTACTTAAGCTCTGCAGAGGACAAAGGGTCAAAGGGGGGGTTGCATAAGCTGAGCAATGCAAACATTAAGGTCCCAAGCAGGAGCAGGGTCCCTAAAGGGGCGACTGGTGTGCAGCAATCCCTTGACGAACTTACAAAGCACAGGATGCGCTGACAGAGGAGAGGGCTTGCCTACTGACAAGAAGGCAGAAACAGCTGCCAAATGCACTTTAAGTGTAGCTGGCCTAAGTCCTAAGCCATTAAGATGGACCATATAGTCCAGAACTATAGGCAATCCAGCGGATTCTGGGAAAATATGCTTATTAGAGCACCACACAGTGAACCTTTTCCATTTGGAGTTGTAAGTCTTTCTGGTGGAAGGCTTTCGAGAAGCCTTAAGGATATCCAGAACTCCTTGAGAAAGGTGCAGATAAGCAAACTCTAGCTCTTAAAGTGCCATGCCTTGAGATTGAGAGACTTGAGGTTCGGATACCAACTCCTCCCCTGGGAGGATGGCAACAGGCTGTAATTCCTGGGAAGAGACAGGGGAAGGTGGACTGCTAAAGACAGCAACAGGGGGTACCAGGGATGTCTGGCCCAGTCTGGAGCAATCAGAATCACTCTGCATGGTTGTGACCTGATCTTGACTAACACTTTGAACAGGAGAAGGGAAGGGGGGAAAGCATACAGAAATTTCCTTTCCCAATTCAGAATCAGAGCATCCAGGGGGACTGAGCCCAAGACTGAGAGTCTGCAACAAAAAAGAGGTAGTTGGTGATTGTCTGGGGCTGCAAAAAGATGTATCTGTGGAGTGCCCCATCTCGAGAAAATCACTTTCAAAACTAGGGGATCTAGGGTCCATTCGTGATGGCCCTGGGATATCCTGCTGAGAGCATCTGCTAGGACATTGTCCTTCCCTGGGAGGTGAACTGCTATCAGAGAGGTTTGCAGGGAGTAGGCCAGGGACCACAACTTCATTGCTTCTGTGCACAAGGCCGCAGACCGAGTGCCTCCTTGCTTGTTGATGTACCACATTGTGGTGGTATTGTCTGTTCTGATCTGGACTACCTTGTTCTGTACAGATATGGAAAAGGCTTGCAGTGCCAGAAACACTGCTCTGAGTTCCAAGAGATTGATGTGAAGCAGAGATTCTTGAGGTGACCACCTTGGATGGTAAGATCCCCCACATGGTCTCCCCAACCCAGCAGGAGGCATATGTGGTAAGTATCACTGAATGAGACTGAGTGACATAAGGAACTCTTTGTCTCAAATTTTCCTGATCCTGCCACCATTGCAAAGCCTGGATCAGGGTTCAAGTCACTGGGACTAGTTTGGTAAGGGAATCCTTTCTTTGGGACCAGAAGGCTCTTAAGTGGAACTGAATATCCTTCATCTGAAATCTTGCTCCCTGGACCACTGCTGTGGAGGCTGACATGTGGCCCAGAAGCTGCAGGAAATGCCTTGCTGGTCGAGACACCCGAAGGGTGAATGAAGAGGCCAGTTCCATAAGGGTCCTAACCCTGTCCAGGGGAAGGAAGGCTCTTGCCCTTATTGTATCCAGCTCCGCCCCTATGAAGGTGAGGAGCTATACTGGCTCGAGAACTGGCTTTGGAAGGCTGAGGAGGAATCCTAAGGAAGTGAGCACTTGCTGAGTTATTTGCAGATGTGACTTGACTTGATCTGGAGACTGACCCACTATGAGCCAGTCGTCCAAGTATGGAAAGATGGAGATCTTTTTTCTCCTTAGGAAAGCAACCACTACGGCCAGGCACTTTGTGACACCCTTGGGGCTGATGTTAGGCCAAAGGGCACTGCTCTGAACTGATAGTGGCCTGAGGGCAACTCGAACCTGAGGTACTTTCGTGGGAGCACCTGATGGGAATGTGAAAATAGGCATCCTTGAGGTCCAGGGAGGCTAGCCAGTCCCCTGGCCTTAGAGAGGGCAGAATTATTCCCCGAGTCACCATTTTGAACTTTTGTTTTAAAAGGTGCTTGTTCAGATATCTTAGATCCAGGATGGGCTGCCATTCTCCTGTTTTTTGGGGGGTTAGGAAATACCTGGAGTACAATCCTTCACCCTTGTGTAGGGTAGGAACCCTCTCTATGGCTCTGAGAGCCAGGAGGGAAGAAACCTCTGCCTGTAGGGCAAGGGTCTCTGATGGATTTGCAGGTGGAAAGGATCTGGTTCTCATCTTTGGAAATTTTTTGAAGCCGAGAACCAGTCCCTGACTTACTACTTCCAGGACCCACTTGTCTGATGTCAGAGACTTCCAGTCCTGGACAAAGTAAGCCAGCCTGCCCCCTACAGGTACTGGAGAATCAGCCCGGGCAGACCCATCAGGGTGTCTGCTTGGCAGGGGCTTCAGGCTGAGGGATGGAAGCAGGCCTGCTCATTCCCCGTCTGCCTCTCCCTCTGAAGAACCCCCTCTGAGCATAGGAAAGGAGGCCTGGGCTTGGTAAAAAGGCCTTTGAAAAGGCCTGCCCCTGCCCCTGGACTGCTGCCTTAGAGGAGTGGCTTGCCTTTTTAAAGAAATCTTCCTTGGGCCTGGCGATCATGGCAAATTACCGTCCTATCTTCAATCTCCCATTTTTAAGAAAAGTGGTGGAGAAGGTGGTAGCGCTTCAATTGGAAGAGCACCTTGTGACTCACGAGATGTATGATCCCTTCCAGTCGGCTTTCCGGGCCAGACATAGTACAGGAACTGCGCTTGTTCGGGTGCAGAATGATCTCCTCAGGGCTAGAGATCGAGGAGACAGGACAATTCTTGTTCTCCGCGATCTCTCTTCAGCATTTTTATTTATTTATTTTATTTATTTAGTTCTTGTTGACCGGGTAAGTGCACTCGACAATTCCTGCCTATTTTCAGGCACGACCCGGGGGAAGGGGATACAGACGAATGCCAACTGACTTTGAACCAGATTAAGCTGTTTGTGGTATTTTTAGTGAATGAGGGAAATTTGGCCAGGACACCAGGGAAATTCCCCTACTCTTTTCGATAAGTGCCATGTGATCTTTAACATCCACCTGAACTACCACCAATCCAGGCAGATGGGACCTCGGTTTAACGTCTCATCTGAAAGTCAGCACCTCAGAAGTGCAGCACCCCTCTCATGCTGCAGTACAGTGTCAGTACTGGGATATTAACCCAAGTGCTAGATGTGGGAACTGAACCCACAGCCCTCTGATCTCCCGGCCTCAGAGGTGAGTGAGTGACATTTGACACTGTGGACCATTGTGTGCTGCTTACCCGCCTCAGAGAGCTATGTGGACTCACCGGGACTGTTATCAACTGGTTTGAGTCCTTTCTTACCAATAGGAGGCATCGGGTTATGATGGGTAATTCCTCATCTGTACCCTGTCTCCTTCCCTGTGAAGTCCCTCAGGGCTCGGTATTGGCCCCAATGTTGTTTGCAGTGTACATGCTGCCCCTTGGGGGGGGGGATCATTAGGAAGTATGGCTTGAGTTTTCATTGTTATGCCGATGATACTCAGCTATATCTGTCCTTTGCCCCAGGAACAGCCACAACGAGTGGACGCAGGCTAAACATCTGTCTGACCGAGATAAAATGACTGGATGGCTTCCAGCTGGCTGCGACTGAACCCAACAAGGCGGAGGTATTGGTGGTGGAGTCGAACAGAGTGTGTGATAGGATGGCCTCTGACTCAGCAACTGGACTTGTTCTTGGAGCTGTGTCATTGAAGGCCTCCTCTTGGGTGCGTAATCTTGGAGTGATTCTGGACAGGAATCTGACCATGGAGGCTCAAATAGCTTCCGTGGTTCAAACCTGTTTTTTCCATCTCAGAAATATTGCCAGGATTAAGCCCCTTGTTCCGCCTCTGGACCTCCCTACCTCGATACATACCTTAGTCACATCTAGGCTGGACTACTGTAACGCGCTCTATCTCGGGGTCACTGGGGGACTTCTCCGCAGACTGCAGCTGGTGCAAAACGCAGCTGCCCGGTTATTGACTGGGCAGCCAAAATTTTGTCATATCACACCGGTATTGCGCAAATTGCACTGGCTGCCAGTCAGATGGAGAATCCTCTTTAAGGTGGGTCTTCTCACCTTTAAGGCCCTACACGGACAGGGCCCTGGTTACCTGTCAGTCCTCCTGACACATACTTCCTCTATCCGCCCTCTTCGATCCTCCAGTGGTAGCCTCCTGACTGTTCCTAGAACGAGGCTAAAATCAGCCGGTGATAGATCTTTTAGTGCTGCAGCTCCCGTTCTTTGGAACTCATTACCAGCTTTGGTCAGGGAGGCTCCCACTATAGATGTTTTTAAGGTTCATCAGAAGACACTATTATTCTCATATGCTTTCGAAGTTTAGAGTATGATTTATTTTATAGTTTGTGCATTATTATTTTATTTCTGAATATAAGATTATGTTAAATGTTTTTAAATTTGTGCGGCGCCTAGAGCCTCTGGGATTAAGCGTCTTTTAAATAAATTTGCCTTGCCTTCTTTGGCCTGAGCACTCCTGTAGGTGGTCCTGTATTCGTCCATCTTTTTCATGTAGTTCCCTGTCTGCTCCCCAAACAGAGAATTACCAATGACAGGGAAATCCATGGCCTTAGCCTGGGTATCCTGTGATAGGCTAGTACATCTGAGCCAAACCATCCTCCGAAAGACCACAGATATAGCAATGACTCTAGATGAAACATCACTGGAGTCCACAGCAACATGAAATTGCACCTTGGATGCCTCAATCCCATCTGTAGCCACCTGCTCCAACTCCTTGGCAAGCTGGTCAGGGGCCTGTTTAGCCAGAGTCAGTACAGTGTCCCATCTGGACTTCTGGTATCTAGCTGTGTAGGCCATATAATTAGCCTGCCTGAGTCCCAAAGATGCTGCCATGTACTGCTTCTTTGCCATGGCATCAATCCTCCTGGAGTCCTTATCTGGAGGGTGTGATGCCAAGGGAATATTTGCCATATCACAGGCAGCAGCCTGCACTACCCCAACATGGCTACATTGCTGAGAAAGGAACTCCATGTCCGAGCCTGAAAGGGTGTACCTCTTGTCCATTCATCTGTCCACAAGAGGTATGGAGTCAGGAGTGTCTAGAATTTTAATTGTCTGTTTCCCAAAAGATTTATGGTGGGGAATAGACAGTCTCCTGGACTCTGGGATGTCCATCATTTCAACAAAATCAGGCTCCTCCTGATCCTCTACTGCTTCTTCCATTGGAAGCTGGAGGGTTTCAGACACTTTTTTGTAAAACAAAGTGGGAAGGAGACTCAGAAAGCCTAGGAGGAGAAACACCTGAAGGTCTGTCTGGGGAGATGTCTGGGTCAATAAGCACATCCAGACTTTCATAATCACCATCATCATCATCCTCATACTCTCCCTTCCCCTCCTCCGGTTCATAAAATACTTCTGAAGTGTAATCCGGAACCAGAGAAACCGACCGAACCGAGTCCCTGCCAGACAGTGACGGTTTGGCCGGAACCGAAGTTAGCGACTGCACTATTCTTATCGCTTTGGCTATCTCATCAGCAGTCGGAGTATGAATTTCTGGATCCGAACCGGATGATTTATCTCTTCTCTTCCTCTTAACCGGAACCGACTCCTCAGAATCGGCTCTCCTTTTGCCCGAAGAAGTTTCACCCTGGTCAGAGGGCACTCCTTCTGGTTCGGTCGGAACCGAACTGGGCTGGCCATCCGGGTCAGTGGACTTCTCGGCCTCCCTTTCCCTCAGTCTGCCTACTTTCTTATCCAGGGTAGCTTTGGGAAAATTCTTACAAATTTGGCAGTCTGAATCGAGGTGGTCAAACCCCAGACAATCAACACAGGTGGTGTGGGGATCAGCCTTAGCAAAGGCTTCCCCACACACACTGCAGTGTTGAAACCCATTGGCCCAGTTTTTTTTCTTGGGTTTCTCAGACGTGGCCAATCCTATCCAAAACTTACCCTTTTTTCAGCAATCTGCCAGGCAAGACTCCCCTATCAGTTCCTGACCGTGTTACGGGTCTTGGAAAAAACATAATAAAATCCTCTTTTTTAGAACTGATACGGACCGGTTACCACGCTCTAAGTAATTTCACAAACTTTTTTAAACTAAACTGATCGGTCTAGCCAAACCGATCCGAAATTTACAATTTCCTCACAGAAACTAAATGTAAAACCTATCTAGTACTCACGGTACCACAGACAGAGACTTAAATCGACAGATTCGGTAGTAGAAATTCCGTAGAAACCGAGTGATAAACGACACTTTAACCGACTTTTTTGAACTAAGCAAAGGAGAAATCTCCGGAGCGACTATTCAGTGAGGCGGAGTAAAGAATCTGACGGTTGGAGTTTAAACAACAGCAGACAGGGGCTTCAACCGAGCTCACGCTGAACGTTCCATGCTTGCCATGGAAAGTTAACTCTTTGTTCTCCGGGGCAGTTGAAAGGCAGGACCTAACTGCAATGGTAAGAATACAGCAAGGCTTCATGTTGTTAGAACTTACCGTAACAGTAGATCTTCGAGAACAGCTCCTGCAGCAGGTTACACCATTAGGACTGAAGCCAGCAGGCGCCAGGACCCCACGGAAATTTTCTAGCAAGCAGTATTCAGCGGGGACCGCCTCCAACGTCAGACATAGTACATAAGGAGGCAGTCCGCCAGAATTCCCAGTTCTCCCGCCAGAGACTCCCGGCCGCTGGATGACATCAGAAGAGGAGACTGAGGATACGCCATCAAATGGCAGTCAGAGAGATGCTGAGAACACCTGATCCTAGGAAAAGGATGTTGTAACTACAATCTACCTCCAGCAGGGAAAGTACCTGCTGCAAGAGCTTATCGAAGATCTATTGTTATGGTACGTTCTTACATAACTGTACTATCTTACTTCGAGATACAGCTCTTGCAGCAGGTTACACCATTAGGACTGATTCCCAAGCAATAATGGAATCCCACACCATGGAGGGAGGGAAGGTAGAAATCCTTAATGGAACCTAAGCCTAGGACAGAAGTCCTTGAAGGACTCCTAGACCAAAACCTGCTCGCCTCCATTCAATATCCAGGTCATAATGCCTGATGAAAGTGTGCACGGAGCTCCAAGTAGCTGCAGCACAGATGGCCGAGGTGGACACATTCTTAAGGGCCGCAAAGGAGGTAACCACCCACCTGTGGAATGACCCTTAACCGTGCCCGGTAAGGGTTTGTTGCGCTTCTGGTAACAGAATGTGATACACTGAATGAGCCACCTGGACAGTGACTGTTTGGAAACAGGAGCTCCCATCATCCTGTGAGCAAAGGAGACAAAAAGCTAGTCTGATTTTCGGTGGTGTTTTGTTCTGGTCAGGTAGTATCGGAGACACCTATGCTCATCTAAAGTGTGCAACAGGACCCCTCCTCAATTAGAATACTTAGGAAAATACACTGGTAGGTCGATGTCCTGATTAAGGGTGAAAACTGAGACCACCTTAGACAGAAACTTAAGATTAGTCCGTAGGGATACCCTGTCTTGATGAAAAACCAAATAAGGTTCTTTGCACGTGAGTGCATGAAGTTCAGAAATTCTTCTGGCCGAGGTAACAGCAACTAAAAACAACGTCTTCCAAGTAAGAAGACGTAGCTCACAATCCGCGGCTGGTTCAAAGGGCGGCAGCGTAAGATGCTCCAGGACAAAGGGCAAATCCCATGGCGGAATCGGATCCTTAATTGGAGGTCTAAGATGGAGAACACCTCTCAAGAAGGCTCGTGATGTGTCCAACTGAGATATGGTGCATTGGCCTATAGGACTGTGATAGGCTGAGAGGGCACAGAGATGTACCTTAATCGAAGAGTAGGTCAAGCCTGTCTGAAAAAGGGACAGGAAGTAGTCCAAGACCAACCTTTCTGGACATTCCATAGGCAAAAAAACCACGTGCTTGAATCCATATACAAAATCTACGCCATTTCATGGCATAAGTAGCATGGGTAGCCGGTTTCCTAGCAGCAGCAAGAACGTCGGCTCCTAGAGACATAGCCATGATGCGATACAGGATCTCGCAAGAGGTAGCAAAGCGTGCAGGTTCAGCGAACGAAGGTCCGGATGAACCAAGGAACCTGCCTCCTGACACAGCAAGAGGGAGCTGATTGGCAGAGGAACTGGAGGTTCCCGGGACAGCTGACGTAGTAGAGGGAACCAGATCTGCCTGGGCCAAAATGGCACGATAAGTATCAGCGTCACTTGCTCTCTGCGAAGTTTCAGAAGGACCCTCTGGATCAATGGAAAGGGAGGAAAGGCATAGAGGAATCTGCCCACACAGGAGAGGGACAACATGTCTCACCAGAAAACACCAGGCCCTGGATCTAGCGAGCAAAAGTTGGGCAGTTTTGCGTTGGATGGGGACGCGAAAAGGCCTAACTCTGGTGTACCCCATCTGCGAAACAGGTCCTCTACTACCTCCTGCAGTAGTTCCCACTTGTGGACTGTGGCCTGAGAGCGGCTCAGGCCGTCTGCGACGACATTGTCCACTCCTGGGACATGAACAGCAATGAGGTTTGCGCCGTGTTGCAAAACCCAATCCCACACCCTCATGGCCTCCCCACGAAGCGGGTAGGAATGGGTGCCTCCTTGTTTGTTGAGGTAATACATCACCGCAGAATTGTCTGTTTGTAACAGAAGAGTACCCGGTGGACTCTCCGACTGGAAGGCCTGCAGGGCGTAAAGAACTGCTCTCATTTCCAGGATATTTATGTAGAGATGAGTCTCTTGGGCTGTCCACAGGCCCCGAGACCGGACACCGTCGAGGTGTGCACCCTATCCGAGCCCTCAGGCGTCTGTGGAGATTATCACAATCGGAGACGGCGCAATGAAAGAGACTCCAGCCGATAGATTCTTTGGATCTAACTACCATTGCCAATCCCAGATTACGGCCTTCGTAATCCAGATTGGGAGCTGCAGATGGTCTTGCTTTTGATCATACTGGACCCGTAACATCCACTGGGTCACCCACATGTGGAGACAAGCAAGCGGGACTGTTGCAATGGCCGCAGCCATGTGTCCGAGCAGGTAAAGAACCAATCAGGCAGGAACGGTCTTCTTCGTCAAAATGTCCCTGATGAGGGATCTGATGTGTTCCGCTCTGTCCTGGGGAAGAAAAGCTTTCCCCTGGATGGTGTTCCAGAACTGCGCGTATGAACTGCAGAGTCTGTGACGGAACCAGGCGTGACTTCTCTTGATTGATAATGATGCCCAACGTCTCGAACAGAGAGCGAGTAGAATGAATGGCGGACATCAGGGCCTCCCGAGAGGGCGCCAACAGAAGTTAGTCGTCCAGGTAGGGGAACACATAGTGGCCTTGTCTCCTCAGAGTCGCTGCTACGACCGCCATGCACTTCGTGAATACCCGAGGTGCCGATGACAGTCCGAAGGGGAGGGTCAGAACTGATAATGGTGGCCCTGAAACTCTAAGCACAGAAACTTCCTGTGCGCTTGAGGAATGGGTATATGCAGGTAAGCATCCTGCATGTCCAGGGACGCTAAAAAGGCGTCCTGCTTGAGCATGGGAATCAGACCTGGGAGGGTCACCATGCGGAAGCGTTTGAACAGGACCAACTTGTTGAGATCGCTGAGGTCCAGTATCGGACGGAGGTCCCCTGTTTTCTTAGGAACCAGAAAGAAGTGAGAATAATATCCTGCACACCTCTAGTTCCGTGGTGCTGCTCTATCGCTTCTTTTCCCAGAAGCGCGAGCACCTCCTGCTGTATGAGCAGGGCCTGCTGACCCAAGTAACGGGAAAGCAGGGGAGGTCTTGCCGGTAGGTGGTCGAGAAATTCTATGAAGTGACCTTTCTTGACCAATTGGAGAACCCACCGGTTGGGGGTAATCGACTGCCACCCTAAAAAGTGGCGAGCTATGCGACGCCCAACCTTTTTTGCCCGTTGATCCATAGGAGGGGTGGGGTCCGGGAAGGAGTCATGTTGTGGCAGCACTGGTCCCTGCAGGCTGGGCCAGTTTAGTGTAGCGTTTGGCTCTGCCTGGGGACGACTTAGCCTGGGCTTTGCACTGAAAGGTGCCCCTTTGTTGCTGGCCGGAACGTGGCTGCTGCCTTTGTTGCCAGCTGCGAAAACGGCTCTGGTTCCTATGAAAGGAGCCAGGCCTGGATCTGTACATGGCCTGTACAGACCTGACTGTCTTCCCAGCGTTGTTGGATCAGATGGTCCAACTCAAGCTTAGTTTGTTGTAAATGGGGAAATACCGAAGTGTCCCCTCGTTTATGAGCCATTTGCAGAAAGTGGAGAGAATCTTCCAGCTTGGCTCTTTGTTCCTTGCGTTGCCTTTCTAATTCTGCAGTATATTTTATTACGTGTCCTCGGAGTACTGCCTTGACTGCGCCCCAGTGTATCGCCGGGGTAACGTCCACAGGGGAACTGCCTGCTATGATTTCGGAGATCTTATCTGAAAGAAATTCACGAAATTGTTTAGAACGCAAATAGTAAGGGTTTAGTCTCCACTGTGTGTTTTTGGGTTGAAGCCCCATATCCCACAAGGAAATCAAAGGGGCGTGGTCCGAGACAGAACTATCCCCCAGCTGGACATCTTGTAAGACTCCTAGCTTTTCCACCTGGGTATATGCGTGGTCAATGCGTGAATAGGTGTGGTGTGCCGAGGAGTAGTAGGCGTAGTTTCTTGTTTGGGGATGTAGCCTCTGCCAGACATCACACCATCCCACCTCCACCACAAATCTTTTGAAGAATTTCTGCATGGCTGATTGCCTAAGGGGTCTCCTATTAGAAGTGTCAATAGTAGGATCGATCATAAGGTTAAAATCACCCGCCATTATAGACTTTGACGGCAGATAAGGACCGCTTGGCCCACCTAGTCTGCCATTAAGAGGATTCCTTTGGTCTTTTGTACTATTTTATCTAGTAAGGGTTTCAGGTGGGAGGTGGAGATGCCCGAGGGAAAGTACACATTCGCCAAAGTAACTTGTTCATCATTAAGCACACCCTGCACTATTATAAGCCTACCCTCTGGGTCCGCCCAAGTGGATTCCGCTCTAAATGGGGTGTGTGGGGTTATTATTATAGATACACCTCTTCGTCTGCGTCCTTTACTGGAGGAATGGTAGACCTGCCCCCTACTTAGCTTGGCAAGTTTTGTATGCTCAGCGGTATTCATGTGTGTCTCTTGGAGGCATACTAGATCAGATTTTGACCTTCTGATAAAGGCTAATGCCTTTGATCGTTTGATTGGTGAGGCTAAACCGTTAATGTTCAGGGACAGTAATTTCAGTTTAGGTGAGTGCATTGCTAAAATTCAATAAACCAGATGTTGCCTAACCCTCTGCCATTCATATGAGGTTTTCCTCTTATCCTGTTTAAATTGAGAACTTGCATGGAACTTTGGGAAGACCCGATGACTTTTTTAAGACAATAACAGTAACAGAACCACATATTCTGACATCCAAGAACTTGTAGAAACAAACATCTTCGAGGTGACCAACATGGTCCCCCTAACAAAAAATAACAAACTTGTACTTCCACTAATCAGAGTTAAACCCTGATCCTATGGTAAGGATGATGCCTTACTTCAAGACTTCAAGAGCCCTATGCAATCCTGGGCCTTTTGGCACTTACAGTGCCTAATAGGGGAAAGGTAAGTGACGTATATGGCCGAACAGCAGACACCCCTTTGAGATCAGAGGTAAGCTAGAGGATGCGCCAGGGTCAGGAGAGCAGCAACCTTTTTATTTTTTATTTATTTGTGAAATCAGTTTACAACCTTTGAGCCAGAGGCTCGTTTCCAAAGGTACCTCGTCACATTAAAGACATACATAGAGTTTTAGGTTACATAGCATAGGTTTAGCTAAAAATAGGCGTTCATCAGAGGCGTCTCGTCACACTGAGGTCAGACAAAATACATTTAGGTTACAGGGTACAAGTAATTGAGAACAGGTGTTACACAGGTTGGTATCAAAATTGAGCAATCTAATAGGCATACAATGAAACAGCTGGCATTGGCCAGGTTAGACATAGGTACGGTGTACCGGGAAGAGGTGGTGGGGAGGGTTAGGTGGAGAGCCGCCCGGTGGGCGTTGTCATGAGAAGTCGAGGTGGAGGCTGCCTTCAGAGACAGGAGCAGCTACGAGTGTTGAAGAGTTGGTTTCGAAGGGTGGTTTTGAACTTGGAGATGGTGGTGGCATTGGTGATGGGAGCAGGGAGAGAGTTAAACCAGGATGGGGCTCTGTAGCAGAAGGACCTCTGGCCACGGCTGGTTCTTGATCTGGGGACCATTAGAGTGGTCTTGTTGGATGACCGTGTTGCAATAGTGGGTGGGCTCCGGTGGATGGATGCCGTCACCCCAGGAGGGGAGAGCCCGAGTAGGGTTTTTTTTTGTGAGGAGGCAGGTTTGATATCGGAGCCGTTCATCCAGGGTAAGGAGTTTAGCCTCGTCATACAGCTGACAGGTGTGTGTGAGCCTGGGGGCACCAGTAATCTGCAGGCTTTATTCAGGGTTAAGTGAATTTTTTTGAGTGCAGTCGTGTCGGCAGCACCATAGACTGGTAGACCATAGTCTACAAGGGACAATACGGAAGCCGTAACAGCGAGCCAGAGCGCATTTGGGGGAAGGCAGGTTCTATGGCGGAAGAGGATGCCAAGCCGTGTGTTAGTGGTGGATGTTAGGGCATCAATGTGGTTGTGAAATGTGAGGGCTGAGTCGAAGGTAACCCCAAGGTATTTGTAGGAGCAGACTTGTTCCAGTGGCTGTTTGGTACTAGGAAGGATATAGAGTGGGTGGTTGCTAGCTTTGTTTAGCGGGTGGGAAAAGAGCATAGCTTTGTTTTTTTAAGATTGATGACGAGTCTGCGCTCCTTAAACCAGGCTTCCGCATTATTGAAAGACTGCTGTAGGGTGTCCTGAAGGGAGACGGGATTGCGGTGGGTGGCAAAAAGGACAGCGTCATCTGCATACAGGAGAATTTTGCCAGGGCATGCACTGGGCAGGGTGTTCAGATAGAGTGAGAAGAGAAGGGGGCCCAGGATGGAGCCTTGGGGGACCCCAGAGTGAATGGGACGGGTATCAGAGAGTATCCCATTGATTTTAACACACTGTGATCGAGCGGCTAGATAGCTTGTGCACCATGCTAGGGGGCCAGCCGAGAAATCAGTGTGGCAGAGAGCATTCAGCAGAAGAGGGTGGGAGACGGTGTCGAAAGCCTTTAAGAGGTCGATGAACACTGCACCAGCTAGGGAGCTGGTATCCAGGGAGGAGTGTAGGAAGTTGGAGAATTCAATTAGTGCAGTGCTGGTACTGTGACCAGCATGGAAGCCATGTTGCTCTGGGCATAAGATGTTATGCTTAGCCAGATAATCAGTGATTTGAATGGCCACCACTTTCTCCAGGGTTTGGGGGGTGGAGACTGGCGGTAGTTGTTGGCAGACGACCTGTCCCCCTTTATGAATGGGTGTGATTATGGCGGATTTCCAAGCCGTGGGAAATTGTCCGAGGCAGAGCGATCGGTTAATTAGGCTGGTGAGTGGGGCAAGGACTTCATCTAGCACCAGACTGAGGATACTGGGGTCCAGTGAGTCACTGCCGGGACTGTTGCTATTCAAAGCTTTGATTAGGATGGGTCTGGCTTCCCGGGCAGAAATCTTGTGCAGGTGGAAGCTGGGGTGCTGGAGGACAGGGGGAGGTTGGTTGGGGGGAGGGTCAAAGAAATTACTAGGGAGGACTGAGCTAAGGTCAGTGAAAGCGGTGTTGAGCCAGTTAGCTATGATGGCAGGCTCGGTGGCGGTAGTGCCATTGCTAGTGAGCTGGGATGGGGCAGGGGAGCGTGATTTTCCATTTAGTTGTTTAATATTATCCCAGAAAGTCCGGGCCGAGCCCCAGGAGGAGGTAAGGGTGGCCTGGTAATGGTCGGCCTTGGCTTTCCGGACGGCCCAAGAGCACTTATTCCGGGCTGCATTGTAAGCCTGCCTATCAGACAGCCGACCCGTTTCAGTGGCAAGGTGCCAGAGGTTATCCCGATTTCTTAGTAATTGTAGAAGGGCAGGGCTAACCCAGGGTGCGTTCTGCTTTTTGGATCGGATTTTGGTGAAGGGTGCAAAGAGATCACCAGCCATGTTGAAGGTGTGTGTGAAGAAGGCTAGGGCAGTGTCAATGTCGGTTGCACGATGAATGGGGGACCAGTTTATCTGAGTGAGGAATAGTTTAAGTTTTTGCAGCCCACCAGGGCGGAGGCGCCTACGGAGGGTGGTCTGGGCTTTGGGTTTGGGATTGGGGACTGCCCAATGAAATAGGATAGGTGAGTGGTCACTTAGGGAATCTGGTAGGACCTGGATGTTTTGGATTTTTTGGGGTCGGTTGGTGATAATAACATCCAGAAGGGTGCTGGTTCCTCTCTTAGGGTTTATTCTAGTGGGCTGGGTGACGAGTTGTGTCAGGTCTTGGGCGGCAAATGAGTCTCTAACCGTGGAAGAGGAGGTGCTGAGCCAATTTACGTTAAGGTCCCCAACTAGGATTTGTTCCGCCTTATGGTGGAGGGAGGCCAGATAGTCAGTTAAAGATACCAGGGCTGGGTGCTGGTTCTTTGGGGGAACGTAGGCAGTGGTGAGATAGAGAGGGCCCCTAGAGGGGTCCAGGGTGAGTTTGAGGGTAAGAGCCTGGGCCTCATTTACAAGGGCAGGGGTGGGAAGCGCGTGTCCAAGTATTGTGTCCCTAGTGTAGATTGCACAGCCTCCCCCTCGTTTGCCTACTCGGTCCTCCGGTATAAGGTATAGCCTGGGAGGAGACAAATGAGTCAGGGGTGGTTGGACAGCCAGGTTTCAACCAGGGCTATGATGTCTGGTTGATGAGCCATGGCCCAGCACTGTAGGGCATCAAATTTTTCAGCAGGCTGCATATGTTCATGGAGACTATTTGGAGACCAGTGGGCCGAGTAGGTGGGTGGGAGGGCAGGGCCTGGGTTGGGATGTATGTTCCCTGTCAGGAGCAGAACTGCTCTGGTCAGAGGGTGGCAGAAGGAGAGTTTACGCCTGGAGCGATAGGAAGAGAAAGGGGGTTTCGTAGCACAGGGGGTGGGTAGGGCAGCACAGGCAGTGAAGGCTTGAGTGATCAGATGCCCAGGGGAGCGGGGGAGGAGGAAAGGTAATGTCTGGATGGGAGGTGAGGTGGAGAGGAGCATATGGGGTGTGTGGAGGAGGGGGGGAGCAGTGGAATAGGAGGAGGGGAGGACAGGAGGGTAGGTAGGAGCACTGGAGTAGTGAGGCTGAGGGTTAACAGGGACAATAGGGTTGGTGGAAGGCAAAAGGAGGAGGAGGAGAAGAGAGAGGCAGGTGGGCAGGAGGTTTTCCCTGAGTGGGGGAGGCACCGGTCTAGGTGTTTGGTGGCGTGCTCCCTGCTCCTGACCCAAAGAAGGAAAGCGGAGAGGGGGAAGGTAGGATCAGTCCTTTTATTATTTATTTATTTATTTATTAAGTCTAGGATTACAAATACCTTTGAATAAATGACAACCAAGGAAGGGGCTGGAGTAGAACAGTGAAGCAGTCTAGGGAGGTCAAATCATGGAAAGCCATGTGTGCAAATGCCAGGAGCCTTAGCAACAAGATGGAAGATCTGGAGGCTGTCATGGTGCAGTCAGACCTGGACATTGTGGCCATCATTGAAACCTGGTGTAATGATAACCACGACTGGGAGATGGCCATACCTGGCTACAACATATTCAGAAGAGACAGGGCAGGCAAGAAGGGAGGAGGAGTGGCACTGTATGTGAAAAATGACATAAGGGCCACACAGATCCAGAAGGAACAAAATGGGGGAGAGATACTGTGGGTTAAGCTGGAAAGGAAAATGGGGACAGCCATCTGCACAGGTGTGGTCTATAGACCACCAGCCCAGGAGGAAGAAACAGATAGGGAGCTGATGCTAGCCATCCAAAGGATGGCAGACAAGAGTGAGGTAGTACTGGTTGGAGACTTCAATATTCCAGACGTGGACTGGAGCATCCCAGCAGCAGCATCAACTAGAGCAGATTTATCCTGGACTCCCTTCAGGGTGCCTTCCTCAAGCAACTGGTCATGGAACCAACTCGGCAGAAGGCAATACTGGACCTTCTGCTCACAAACAGGGACAGTGTGATGGGGGTAACAGTGGGGAGCACCTGGGTAACAGTGACCACCAGTCATTGTGGTTTGAAATCACAGAAAGAGCAGAACCAAACCACACAAAACACGATACTGGATTTTAGGGGGCAGACTTTGGGAAAATGGGGAGATACCTGAAAGAGGCATTAAGGGAATGGGACAGGAATCAGGGTTGAGGAACAGTGGCAGTATTTAAAATGGGGATTATAAGAACAACAGAATTATGCATTAAGAGGTTAGCAAGAGGAAAAGGAAGAGGAGACCATTATGGTTTTCCAAAGAGGTAGCAAAGAAATTGAAAGCCAAAAAGATTGCATTCAGGCAATACAAAAAGACAGGCAGAAGGGGATAGGGGAAGTACCAGGAGAAGCAAGGGAGGCAGGGAAGTCAGTAAGGAAGCCAAAGCTCAGCCAGAAGAACACATTGCAACATCAGTGGGTAAAGGGACAAAACCTTTTACAGGTACATAAGTGAAAAAGAAAGACAAAGGAGGGATAGTGAGACTGAAGGGGAGGATGGGAGCCGTGGAGGATGACAACAGTAAAGCTGACATATTGAACAGGTATTTCTGCTCAGTCTTTACTGAGGAAGAGGGGTAATGGGTCTGAAGGAGTACAAGGGTGAGAATGGTGCAGAAATGGACCAAGTCCTTTACACGAGAAAGGGTCCTGAAGGAACTGGAAGTAATAAGAGTTGATAAAGCAATGGGGCCAGGACAGGGTGCCCAAGGTCCTTAAAGAACTAAGAGAGGTGGTGGCTGAACCTCTGGCTAGCCTGTTTAGCCGATCACTGGAAACAGGGAGGTACCCAAAGACTGGAGGACAGCAGATGTAGTCCCTTATACAAAAGTGGGAACAAAGAGGAAGCAGGGAACTACAGACCAGTCAACCTCCACCTCGGTAGTGGGAAGATCATGGAAGCACTACTGAAGGAGAGATTGGTGGAACATCTGGTTGTCAATGGACTACAGGACCCAAGGCAGCATTTTTTCTACGGGGAGGTCATGTCAGACCAACCTCGTTGAATTTTTGACTGGGTGACTAGGGAGGTGGATCAGGGAGGGCAGTGGACATGGCCTCATCTGGACTTCAGCAAGGCCTTTGACACTGTGCCACATAGAAGACTATTACACAAACTGGGGAATATGGGTGGGCAGGACAGTAGTTTGGTGGGTATGTAACTGGCTGGGTGGCAGGACACAGAGGGTGGTGGTAAATGGCTGTCACTCCACAGAGGGAAGAGTGACCAGTGGGGTACCACAGGGATCAGTGCTGGGACCGGTCCTATTCAACATCTTCATCAGTGACATTGCGCAGGATCTAGAAGGCAGAATTTCACTGTTCGCTGATGACACAAAGCTCTGTAACAGAGTAGACACACCAGAGGGTGTAGACAGAATGAGAGCCGACCTGCAGAAACTTGAAGAATGGTCAGGGGTTTGGCAGTTGAAATTCAATGCAAAGAAGTGCAAGATAATGCATATGGGGCACAAAAACCCTGGCACAATATATCAGTTGGGGGGTGAGGATATAGCATGCACCAAGCAGGAAAGGGATCTTGGGGTTGTCATCTCTGATGACCTCAAGGTAGGGAAACAGTGTGACAAGGCAGCAGGTAAAGCAAATGGGATGCTGGGATGTATAGGCAGGGGCATCACCAGCAGGAAAAGGGAGGTCATAATTCCGCTATACAAGACACTAGTGAGGCCCCACCTGGAGTACAGTGTACAGTTCTGGAGACCATACCTACGTAAGGACATAGACAGGGTAGAGAAGGTTCAGAGGAGGGCAACAAAGATGGTGCATGGATTGCATCACAAGTCCTATGAAGACAGGTTGAAGGAACTGAACATGTACTCCCTGGAGGAGGGAGAGAGGGGATATGATAGAGACATACAATTATCTTACAGGGAGGAACAGGGTGCAGGAAAACACTATTTTTAAGCGAAAAAGATGTCCCAGGACTAGAGGCATGGGATGAAGTTGGAGGAGGACGATTCAGAGGAAACATGAGAAAGAATTTCTTCAGAGCGAAGTGGTGGACAAGTGGAACACCCTGCCAGAGGAAGTGGTGGGGGCTGAAACAATCACGGGATTTAAGAATTCATGGGATAGAAATAAAGGAATTCTAGAGGTCAGGGGTAAGGGGAAACAGACTTCTAGGAAAACAAACTGAACTTACAAGCTCAAATGGGCAGACTGGGTGGGACATAGGCCCTTATCTGCCGACACTGTCTATGTATCTAGCCGTGGCTCTTTTAGAAAGGTTCCACGTCAGAGAAATACAGGTTACTCACCTGTAACAGGAGTTCTAGGAATGGTATATGTTGTTCATCCACACTCATTGGCAGTATCCTTGCCGCTTTAAATCTTGACGTAAGGTCTTCAAGCTTGCTCCTCCCACCCACCCGGGTGGTGTAACTCTCGGCTCCAGGCCCATGCCAGATCTGGCCCGCTGGAAGCTCAGGTTGTGCGCCGGCTGAGGTCGGTGGGAGTCAGATGAACAATACATACCATTCCTAGAACTCCTGTTACAGGTGAGTAACCTGTATTTCTAGGGACATGGATATGTTGTTCATCCACACTCATTGGCAGACTCCTAGCAGTTCTCCGGAGGAGGGAGGCAAGACGACACCCCATATACTTACTTGGGAAAGAGAGACTGGAGAACCGAGGCCCCAAAACCAGCATCCCGAGCTGACTCAAGGTCGATGTGGTAGTGGGTAATGAAGGTGTTTGCTGACTTCAGGTAGCAGGCCTGCAGATTTCCTGGATAGGGACGCCCCTGGAAGCAGCCACCGTTGCAGCAGTATGGCGGTAGAATGAGCTCTTATCCCTCTGGGAGGCTCCATGCCCGCCAACTTATAGCAGAGATCTATGCAGGAGGTTACCCACCTGCTTATCGTCCGCTTGGCTGCAGGTCTGCCAGATGCGGCTTCAGCGTAGGAGTGACAAAACAGCTGGCGAACCTCCTCCTCGAATTCTCAGCCGCACGCTCCTTTATAATGTTTAGCCGCCTTCTAGGGTCCAGAGTATGGAGCCTATATGCGACCTCGAGGTGTGATTGGGGTAGAACACCGGCAGAGTCAACACCTGGTTAAGGTGAAACTCCGACACCACCTTCGGAAGGAATTTCGGTGGGCGCAGGACAACCTTGTCCCTGTGGAAGACCAGGTAAGGAGACTGATGAAAGCGCCTGAGCTCTCCATCCTTCTGGCTGACGGATAGCCACCAAGAAGGCGGTCCACGACAGGTGAGAGAGAGCACACCTGAGCATAGGTTCGAATGGCTTGCCCATGAGCTTTGCCAGTACCAGCAGTAGATCCCACGGAGGTGGGGTTCCTGACTGAGGGGAAATGTGATCAAGGCCTTTGAAAAAGCGCCAGACCACCTTCTCCCGCGCCTGACTGCTTCCCGCCAGCGCCCGGTAAGCAGAGATGGCTGCCAGGTGCACCTTAGGGTCGCCGACCCAAGCCCCTTGACTAGAAAGGGACCATAAATAGTCCAAGATGCTTGCCAAGGAACAGGAGGAAGGGTCCAAGCCCTGCCTCGACACCAAATGGAAAACCTTTTCCATTTTGAGAGGCATAACATTTTCTGATGCGACTCATACAGGGACGCCTCAACTACATTGAGGACTCTGGCCGAAAGACCCAAGGCCTGGAACTCTAGCCGCCCAGAACCAGGCCAGGTGCAGGGATTGAAGGTCCGGATGGAACCTCTCCCTGATTGACTGAGAGCAGGTCCGGCGAAGCTGGAAGCTGCGCAGGAGTCCTGAGCTGAGACTGAGGAGATCTGGTACCAGAACTGGCGAGGCCAGTCTGGGGCTATCAGAATCACCCGCGCCTTGTCCCTCCTCGCCTTGAGAAGCACCTTGTGGATCAAGGGAAATGGGGAAAGGCGAAAAGAGGCCGGGTCCATTGCCTCGAGAGGCATCCCCTGCAGCGAGCCCTGCTGAGGGGCGGGCATGGAACAGACTCAGCCTGCGTTCTCCATGGAGGCAAACAGGTCCACCTGAGGTGTACCCCAAAGGAGAACAGATGCTGTACTACCTCCGCAGGAGAGACCACTCGTGGGATGCAGCCCCTATCCGGCCCAGGGCATCGGCCCAGGGTGTTGAGGCTCCTGCCACGTGAATGGCTAGGAGATCCGCCTCCAGGCTGTACAGATGACCAAATCGCGGAGAGCTTCCTTGCATAGAAGCATGGGCGCGTCCGCCCTGGCGGTTCAGATAGTACATGGTCGGTATTGTCCGGCTGGACTCGGACCACTTGACCCGCGGAGGAACGGAGCAAAAGCGGTGAGAGCTAGGCGGACCCGCTCGAGCTCCAGCAGGTTGATGTGGCATCGACTCCGGGGACCAGAGGCCATGAGCCCGTGTTCCCAGATGGGCAATCAACCATCAGGAGAGGCATCGGTCGACAGAGAGCACCGTCGGCTCGGGCACGTAACGGGATGCCTCCTGCGAAATGATCTGGAACGGTCCACCACTGGAGAGCGTTCCAACTTCCCTGTGTCACCGACTAGGCTGGTCAAGGGATCGCAGCGTGACCACTGCCTGGCCAGTCCCCACTGAAGGGACGCACGTTCCAGCAGACCCAACGGACCACGCTGGTGCAGGCCGCCATGAGACCCAGGAGTAGCAGGAAGTCCCGGGCAGGGCGCAATTGCCCAACCAGAAATGATCGGGCAAAGGAGTGAAAACCTCGCCCTGTTCGCCGGAGCCGCGCCTGGCTCAAGAGTCGAGCTGCGCCCGATGAATAGAATCACCTGCCTGACTCGAGTCTGACTTGGCCTCGTTGATAAGGAGGCCCAGATGAGAAGCAGACCTGGAGACAGATCTCTGGACCATCCGTCTCCTCCTGGAGGGACTGCTAATAGCCAGTCGTCCAGGTAAGTGTACACCCGACCCCTCGGCGCCACAGGAATGCTGTCACCACTGCCATGCATTTGGTAAAGACCCTGGGAGCTGGACAAGCCAAGGGCATGGCTTGAACTTCAAGAGGGATCCTTCCGTTCGAGCGAAGGAATCTCTGGTGAGGACGGACGGATGGGGACGTGAAAAAAGCAGCGTCCTGCAAGTCCAGAAACAGAACCACGCCCGCGTTCAAGGATGGTATTATCTGAGCCAGGTGACCATCCTGAAGGTTCGAAGACCTTAGGAACTTGTTTGGAAACGTGTGGGTAGAATAAGTAAGCCCGTCCGTTGGAACCAGGAAATGCCTGGACACAAGCCCTGGGTCTGAAGGAGGTCCCACCCTCTCTTACCACCTCCTTCTGGAGGCGATGTCGGCTCGACGGGCCGCCAGTGAACTGGGATGCGGCCCCCGAGGCGGCAGCTCTGAAGGTGGTGCCTGCTCGGGAATTCCAGAGGCAGAGCCTCTTTCCACCACCTCAAGACCCCACTGTCCGTGGTAACAGCGGACCAGGCGGAACGGAAGTGCGGGCCGTCCCCCACAGCAGGGGGACCCAGGGGAAGGTGACGGGATGAGGCGGCACCCTCAGCCCGTCACTGGGCAGGCTTGGAGGAGGACGGCAGAGGGACCTCCTGGGCCCCTCCCCTGCCTCCTGTTGGGAAGCCGGCGGCTTGGGTTTGGGATGTGAGGCCGAGCCTGCTGGACCAGCGTTGCTGGGCCGGGCGCGAGGCTGGGAAGGGCGAAAGGGCTTAGGCTGGTTGCGGCCTTTGTCCTTCTGGCCGGAAGGGCACGAGTCAAGGTGGCATTGGACTTCTCGATCCTCTGCAGGTGACCTTCCACCCCAGGGCCAAGGGTCAGTCCCAAAGAGACATCCGCCAACTTGTGCTGGGTATCGAAGTAAGGTGGATATCATAGCCAAACATGACCTTATAGCCCTGCGGCCGCCACGATCTACAACGCAGGTCCCTATGTCAAAAGCAGTCTGGAGGTTGCCTGTTCGCCTACTGCACGGCCTGGTCCCTTTACAACTTAACCGTAGTCTGCCAGATCGTGGGAGATGAGGATGACCTCATCAGGGAGCCCAACAGGGCATGGGAAAATGTGCCATGAGGGCGGCCGAATGGAACAATGAAGGCCGAGAGAGGGCATGGCGTAGACTTTTCGCCCGACATAGTCCAATTTCTTGGACCCTTGTCAGGAGGTTTGTCCACATCCTGGGCGTTGCCGGGCCACAACGCTGTCGGTAACCAACCTCAACGGTGTTCCACTTGGACAAGAACCGGTAGGACCGCATACTTCCTGGCCATCTGGCGGCGCAGGGCAGGAAGCAGGCGCTGCCAAAGTTCCAGTGCCGGACCCACTGTAGCCTCGGCCACGGAAGGCCTCAGTCGAATCCCTCGGTCCAGAATCTCGTGAGGATACCTGGCCCACGTTTGGAAGCGGGTTCGGGCTCCATCGGTAGACTCCGAGATTGAGCAGAGCAGTCCCTGGGAAGGACGGCGGAGCTGCTCGTCCATTGACTGACCTCCTGAAGACTCCAAGTCAGTGGCTTGGAGAAGAAGGAGGAATCATCTTCCGGACTCGGAAGAGTCCTCAGAGCTACTCTGGCCTGAGCCACCCTTCACCTGCCGAGGTCGGTCGGGAGAGAGGTAACTGACAGCCGATGGGGAGAACCCATGGCCGACCCGAGAATCCTTGGTCGGAGCCCCAGTGGTGGCTGTGGGCGGAGGTTCCACAGATGATGAGAAGCAGTTTAGCGAACAACGGCCTGGGTATGGAAATCCTCGGATGAGTCGAGGGTTGTGTCGGCCGGTGACACACTTAATGGCCGGGAAAGCGACGGATTATTCCAACAGGACTGTTGCAACACAGATATAATACCGTCGGCAAATTTACATGACCTCCCTCATACGAGGGAGGGCAGAGGCGACGCCGCTTACCTTGATGCGAGACCGAGACCGCCTGGCCGTGGATCGGCTGGACGCGAAAGTCCAACCGGACGGAGTCGGAATTTCCGAGGCCGGTGAGGAGGTATCGGCCAGAACGACACTCCCGCCGGGATGGTCCATCCGAGGCTCCGAACGGAGGCACAAGCGAACCCGAGATCTCAACTCCTCCCGGGGAACCGGAGAGATCTCGGCTGCTAAGCGACAGCCGTCCAATGGGTGAAAAATCTCGACTACAGCGGTGAGTCTCGGTCAACTGACCTGGCGGGGACACCGTGAGGCCATGGCGGCAGCCATGACCAAGCCGGCGGTGCAGCCGAGAAAGGACCTTTCGCTCCCAAGGCGTCGCGGAGGACTTACCCTGTCCTCTTGCTGGACGAAATAAGGTCCAGCAGGCAGGCCTTCTCCTTTATGGAAAGGGGACCGCTCCTTAAAAGCCGTGCAGAAGAACCCAGAGGCGGGATAAATGCGGCCGAGGAAGATCGACCAGCGCCGCCTCCTCTTCGGCGACATCGCTCAGGCACAGAGTCCGCCCGAGGCCACGCGCCTTGACACACGCCAGACTCCTTGAACTTCACGGGAACCGCCTGGGGCCCAGTTGCAATGAACATACAGTCTTGAGGCGGCGAAAGATGGCACAGGTGGCAAGCCTGCGGAGTCCGTGCTCAAGGCCTAGTGACACCGTGGAGTGTGGATCCGTCCGAGACATCTTCTGCCCGCACAGGCATCTCAATCCGAGTCGGTTGTCCGCCGCGGCGCGGGGAATAAGGCCTAAGTCTTTACCAAAATTTTTATTTTTTAAATCCATAAACAGAAGCGGAACCAGTCTAAGCATAGGCGTTAAGGAGAAACCTGAGCTTCAAAGCGGTAAGGAGATCTGGCGTCATGGGGGGAGCCGAGGTTATACCACCGGGTGGGTGGAGAACAAGCTTGAACCTTCGGCAAAGATTTAAGCGGCAAGGATACTCAATGAGTGTGGATAGACAACATATCCATGTCCAAGAAATGGGTTACTCACCTGTAACGGAGTTCTAGGAATGGTATATGTTGTTCATCCACACTTAATCAGGTTCCTACGCTTTAATCTGCAGAAAAATAACTCACCCCAACCACCAGCTCCGCCCCAGCAGCCTCAGATCTAACCATGGAAGCTCAGTTCCATCAACGTCAGCCGAGGAGGTCGGGTGGATTGGTGCGGATGAACAACATATACCATTCCTGGAACTCCTGTTACAGGTGGTAACCTGTTTCTGGGACATGGATAGACAGGTTACTCACCTGTAACAGGAGTTCTAAAGATGTATGTTGTTCATCCACTCATTCGTATCCTTGCGCTAAATACCGGTCTTCAAGCTCTCCCACCCACCGGGTGGTATAACTCGGCTCCGCCCACGGCCCAGATCTGGCCGCTGAGCTCGGTTGTCGCGTCGAAGCAGGAAGCCGGGTGATCGTGTGGATGAACAGCATACATTCTAGAACTCTGTACGGTGGTAACCTGTATTTCTAGGGACATGGATATGTTGTTCATCACTATGAACTCCTAGCAGTTCTCCAGGAGGGCAAAACACCCCAATACTTGGGAAAGACTGGAGAACCGAGGCCCCAAAGCCAGCATCCCGGCGTGACTCAGGTGAGATAGTAGTGGGTAATGGTGTTTGCTGACTTCAGGCCAGCCTGCAATTTCCTGGATGGGAACCCTGGGCAGCCACCGTTAAACAGTATGGCGGTGAAACAAAACCATCCTCTGGGAGGCTCCATGCCCGCCAACATAAGAAGATCTGGAGGTTACACACCGCTATAAATCCCGCTTAGCTGCAGGTCTGCCAGATCTGGCTTCAGCGTAGGTGACAAACAGCTGGCGAACCTCTCCCAATTTCAACCGTCGCTCCTTATAATGCGGCGCCCTTCTAGGGTCAGTATAGATATATTGACACCTCGAGGTGTGATTGGGTAGAACACCGGCAGAGTCAACACCTGGTTAGGTGAAACTCCGACACCACCACAGGAAGGAATTTCGGGTGAGGCCCAGGACAACAGCCCTATGGAGACCAGGTAAGGGACTCGATGGAAAGCCTGGGCTCTCCATCCTTCTGGCTGGTAATAGCCACCAAAGCGGTCTTCCACGACAGGTGAGAAGAACACACCTGTGCAGGTTCATAAACACCGCAGGCTTTGCCAATACCAGCGAAGTGGGTACGGAGGTGGGGTTCCCGCACTGGAGGAAATGTGATCAAGACTGACACTGAGCATGAACCACCCCTTCTCCTCATACCGACTGCTTCCGGCCAGCCCGATGAGAAAATGCTCTAGAGTGCACCAGGGTCGTCGACTAGCCTTGACGAGGGACCACAAACAGTCCAAAGATGCTTGCCGGAACAGGAGGAAGGTCCAAGCCCTTGCCCTGACACCAAATAAAACCTTTTCCATTTGAAGCATAACATTTTCCAAATCGACTCATGCAGGGCAGCCTCAGCTACATTGAGGACTACGTCAGGCCAAAAGCCTGGAACTCTAGCAGCTCAGGAACCAGGCCGTCAGGTGCCTGCAGTTGAAGATCCGGATGGAACACTTCCTGATTGATGAGAGCAGGTCAGGCGAGCTGGAAAACACCCGCGAGTCCTGGGCTGAGACTGAGGAGATCTGGGTACAGAACTGAAACCAGTCTGGGGCTATCAGAATCACCTCGCCTTGTCCTCCTGCTTGAGCCTTGCAGATCAAAGGAAATGAGAAAAAGCGTAAAACACCAAGGGTCCTGTAGCCTCGAAAACCCCCTGCAGGCCCTGCTGAGGCGGGCATGAAACAGACTCAGCTCCCGCGTTCTCCATAGGTAAACAGGTCCACCTGAGGTGTGCCCAAAGGGAGACAGTGCTGTACTACCTCGGCAGAGAGACCACTCGTGGATGCAGCCTATCGGCTCAGGCGCCGACCAGGTAGTGACTCCTGCCGTGAATAGCTAGAGATCCGCCTCCAGGCTCCTAAGTGACCAAATGCGGGCTTCCTTGCACAGAAGCATGGAAGGCGTCCAGCCGGAGGTTTAGATAAATACATGGTAGTGGTATTGTCCGTCTGGACTCGGACCCTTGACCCGGAGGCGGAGCAAGGCGGTGAAGCTGGCGGACGCTCGAGCTCAGCAGTTGATGTGCATCGGGACTCCGGGACTGAGGCCATGAGCCGATGTTCCCCAGATGGGCACCCACCCCATCAGAGAGGCATCGGTCAACAGAGACCGTCGGCTAAAGGCGGACGAGCAGGATGCCCTCCTGCAAATGATCTGACGGTCCACCACTGAGCGTTCACATCTATGTCACCGACACAAGCTGGTCAAGGATCATGGCGACATGACCACTGGCTGGCCAGTCCCACTGAAGGGCGCATGTTTAGAGACCAACGGACAGCTAGTACAGGCCGCCATGAGACCCAGGGCGCCCAGGAGTCCCGGGCAGGCTGGTGCCCAACCAGAATGATCGGGCAAGGGAGGAACCTCGGCCCTGTCACTTGGGAGCGGCTCTGGCTCGGAAGTCGAGCTGGCGATGAATAAATCACCTGCTTGACTCGAGTTCCGACAGGCCGTTGATAAGGAGGCCCAGTGGAAACAGACCTGGGGCCAGATCTCTGGACCTCCGCCTCCTTCCTGGAGGAGCTGCTATCAGCCAGTCGTCCAGGTGGTACACCAGCACCTCGGCGCCACAAGATGCTGTCACCACTGCCATGCATTGGTGAACACCAGGAGCTGAGACAAGCAAGGACATAACTTGGAACTCGAAGATCCTTCCGCTCGAGCGAAGGTCTGGTGAGACGGACGGATAGGGACGTGGCAGCCCTGCAAGTCAGAGAGCAGGAGAACCACCACGCCTGGCGTTCAAGGATGGTATTATCTGAGCAGGTGACCATCCTGAAGGTTCGAGACCTTAGGAACTTGTTGAGTCGTATGGGTGAGAATGGGCGCCAACCCCGTCGTTCGAACCGGAGTACCTGGACACAAACCCTGGGTCTGAAGAGGTCCACCACCTCTTACCACACCTACTGGAGGAGGAGGCGATATAAGCTCGACGAGCCGCCAGTGAGCTGAGATCGAAGCCCCAGGCGGCGGCTCTGAGGTGGTGCTGCCGGTCGAGGCAGGCCTCTTCCCACCTCAAGAACCCACCTGTCCGTGGTAACAACGGACCAGCCGGAGCAGGAGGACGGCCCCAGGGGGCCCAGGAGTGGTGGCGAGATGAGGCGACCTCAGCGTCTGGGCAGGCTTGGAGGAGGACGGCCGAGGCCTCTGGGCCACACTCCCTGCCTCTGTTAGAAGAAGCCGGCTTGGGTTTGGGATACCAGGCGAGCCTGCTGGCCCTATTACTGGGCGGGCGCGCGAGGCACAGAAGGCCGAAAGGCTTAGGCTGTGGTTCACGCTTGTCTTCTGACGGAAAGACCCGGTCAAAGTGGCATTGGACTTCTCGTCCTCTGGGTGACCTTCACCCCAGGGCGAGGTCAGTCCCAAAAGGAACATCCGCCAACATGCTGGGTATCGTAAAGGTGGATATCCTCAGCAAAACACACTTGCAGCCACTGCGGCCACTTCCCCGATCTGGCACATAGGTCCCCCTACATCCAAAGCATTCTGGAGCTGTTTGTACTACCCTGCCCTGATCCCCGCACCTGTAACGTATCCTGCAGATCGGCAGGAGAGTGAGGACATATCATCAAGGGAGCCCAACAGGGCATGAAATGCCATGGACGGCCAATGGCACAACGAAGGCCGAGAGGGCCATAGCGTATAGCGACATAGTCAATTTCTTGGACTCCTTGTCCAAGTTTGTCCATCCTGAGCGTTGCCAGTGGCGACGCTATCGTGTCAACCCCTCAACAGAGAGTGAAAACGGACAGGAACGGTAGGGACCGCCTTCCTAAGACATCTGGCGGGCGCGGGGCAGGAAAGAGGCGTACCAAGTTCAGTGCTGGACCCACTGTGGCTGAACGAGGCCTCCGTCGAATCCTCGGTCCAGAAGATGTGAGGATACCTGGCCCGTTTGAGCAGGTTGAGCTCCCGGTAGACTCGAGATGAGCCCGAGCAGTCCTAGGAAGAACTGACGGGCTATCGTCTTGGCTGACCTCCTGAAGACCAGGTCAGTCGCTTGGAAGAGGAGAATCATCTTCGGACTGGAAGAGGCCTAGAAACCACCTCTGGCCTGAACCACCTTCACCAGCCCGAGGTGGTGGGGTGAGGCTAACCCCGATGGGGTGAAACCTGGGACAAAGTCCTTAATGCCAGCCCCCAATGGTGGCATGGGCGGGGTTCCACCGCCCAATCGATTAGACAGCTGGTTTGGCCCGAACAACCGGCCACAGGTATAGGCTCCTGTGGACAAGTCGGGGGTTGTGTCGGCGTTCCGGTGACAGCCACTTAATGGCGCGAGGCGCGAGTGGTATTCGGCCAGGAGGACTGTTGCAACACAAGGTCTCGTGCGTCGGCGTAATTGAAGCCTCCCTCATCCGAGGAGGGCGGGGCAACGCCCGCACCAGCGATGCGAGACCGAGACGCTGGCGGGGGCGGCTGGACACAAGAGGTCAGACGAGACCGAGAGTCGGAATTTCGGGGTCGGTGCAGGAGGTGTCGGCGGACAACCTCCCCCAGCTCGGAAGGTCCATCGAGCTCAGGACGGAGGCAGGCGAGCCAGGATCTCAACTCCTCCCGGGGGAAGGGAGAGGGAATCTCGGCTGCTAAAAGGCAGCCGTCAATGGGTGAGAAAAATCTAGGCTTCATCAGTGCAGGTCTGGTCAGCTGGCGGGGACACCGTGAGGCCAGTGGCGAAGCAGCTGATCGGCAGCCAGACGATGGACGGCGGAAGGGACGCTCCCGCTCCCAGGCGTCGGCGGAGGGACTTCCCTGACCTTCTTTTGGACCGAAAGGTCCAGCAGGCCATGAGCCCTTCTCCTTTAGTGGAGGGACAGACAAAACTCAAGAGCCGTTAGCAAGCCCGGGCGGGATAAATGCACGACAGGAAAATCGACGCGCGCCTCCTCTTGAGGCGACCATCCGCTCGACTGATCCCTGACTACCGCGCACACGCCAACGGGCCTCCTTGGACTTCACGGAGAAAGCGCTTCTCGGGGCCCAGTTGCAATCGGGCAACCTACGGTCTTGAGGCGTGGGCCGAAAGATGAGCACAGGTCATGAAGCCTGCAGGTCGTGCTCAAAGGCCCTAGCAGTAGACACCGTGGAGTGTGGATCCGTGGGGCATCTTCTGCCCGCATGGGCATCTCCGAGAAATCAAGGTGGTTATCCTGTCGCCCCGGCCCGAGGGATGGGAACAGTCTTTTGCAAATATTATTTTACTTCAAATCCATAGCGGAGAAATGGAACCAGTCGGCAGGGCGTTAGGAGGAACCTGAGCTTCAGCGGTGGGAAGATCTGAGTCATGGGCGGGCCGGGGTTATACCACCGGGCGGTGGGAGGAGCAAGCAGAAACCTCCGGCAAGATTTGGGACAGGATACACCTGGAGTGTGGATGACAACATATCATGTCCTGAAATGTTGTTCATCCACATGATAACGAACTATAATTCTCCGGGAGGAGGGGGCAAGCGCACCCCCTAATACTTGAGGGAACAAGACTGAGAACAGGCAAAAACCAACATCGGTGACTCAAGGTCGTGTGGTAGTGGGAAATAAAGGTGTGCTGACTCCAGTAGCAACCTACAGATCTCTCGATGAGACATCCTGAAGCAGCCACCGATGCAGCAGTATGGCGGGTAGAATGGCTCTTATCCTCTGGGAGTCCCGCCCGTAACTCATAACAGAGATTTGCAGGAGAAGTGACCCATATCGTCCCGCTTGCTGGGTCTGCCAGATGCGGCCTCAGCGTGGTGACAAACAGCTGAACCTCTCCCAATTTCAACCGTGTGCTCCTTATAATAGCGCCCTTCTGCGTCCGAGTATGAATATATTAGGCCTCAGGTGTGATTGGGGTAGAACACCGAGAGTCAATACCTGATTAGGTGAAACTCCGACCTACCTTGAGAGGAATTTGAATTGGGGGCGTGGGACATTTCTGTCCTGTGGAGGAGGGAGGGAGACCAGGTAAGGAGGCTGGGTGGCGCTGGGTTCTCCATCCTTCTGTCGTAGACACCAAAAAGCAGTTTTCCGACAGGTGGAGAGACCACTGTGCATTCGATGAATGGCTTGCCCATGAGCTGCCAATACCAGCAGTAATCCACGGTGGGGGTTCCCATGAAGGATCAAGCCTTTGAAAAAGCGCCGACCACTTTTCCTGCGCCACTGACTGCCTGACCCGGCCAGCGCCCGGTAGCAGAAATGGCTGCCAGGATTTTTATAAGGGTCGTCGACCTAAGCCCCTTGACTAAGATGAGGACCATGGAATGGTCAAAATGCCACAGGACACGAAGATTCAACACTTTTCCCGACACAAATGGAGAACCTCTTCCATTTTGAGCATAGCATTTTCTGGTGGACTCCTTCGCAACGCATCAACAGCGTTGAGGACCTCGTCCGGAAAGCCCAAGCCTGGAACTCTCGCCGCTCAGGAACCAGGCAGTCAGGTGCAGGATTGAAGGTGGATGGAACACCCCCCTGACTGACTGAGAGCGGTCAGGCGAGCTGAGAGCAGCCAGGTCCTGGAGCTGAGACTGAGAGATCTGGACCCAGAACTGAGGCAGTCAGGGGAATAAGTACCTGCTTGTCCTCTCGCTTTCAGCAGGACCCTGTGAATCAGGGAACAGGGAAAAGGCGTAAAAAGCCAGGGTCACGGCCTCAAGCATCCTGCAGCGAGCCCTCCTCAGGCGGGCATAAACAGCCTCAGCCCGCGTTCTCTGGAGGGAGATCCACCAGGGTGTACCCCAGGGAAAACAGGTCTTATGTATCTCGGCGAGACCACTCGTGCGATACAGCCCATATCCGGCTCAGGGCATCGGCCAGTGTTGGAGGCTCTACATGAATAGCCAGGAGATCCGCCTCCAGGCTCGCGCAAGTGACCAGATGCGGAGTTTCCTTGCATAGGCAGGGCCGCGTCCCGCCCTGGCGGTTTAGATAGTACATAGTAGGTATTGTCGTCACGGACTGGGACCACTTGACCCCGGAGAAGCGAAGCAAGGCAGTGAGAGCTAGGCGGACCCCTGAGACTCAACCAGGGATATGGCATCGGAGACTCAGGAGACCAGAGGCGTGCCTGTGTTCCCCAGATGGGCACCCCAACCTATCAAAGAGGCGTGGTGATGAGACAAATCCGCTCAGAGCAATTAAGCAGGATACCCTCCACCAGATTGGGCAGACGGTCACCACTGGAGGCGTTCACATCTCCTGGAGTCGTCCTGGCTGGTCAGAGGGTCGCAATGCTGCTCCAGGCCACTGGCCGGCCAGACCCCGGGCGCATGTGCCAGGCGTGCCCAGCAGTTTCTCGCTGGTACAGGCACCATAAGACAGGGTGCAGAAGACCGGGCAAGGGGTGCCCAACCAAATGATTGGGCAAGGTAGAACCTCGGCCCTGTCCGCCGGGCAGTGCTCTGGCTCGAAGTTGAGCTCTGCGATGAGATATCCTCTTGGCTCGAGTTCGACTTGGCCTCATTGACCAGAGCCCAGTTGAGCAAACCGGAGGGCCAGATTTCTGGACGCTCCACCTCCCAACCTGGAGAACGCTGTCAGCCAGTAGTCAGGTGAGGAGTACACCGGACCCCTCGGCGCCGCAGGGAAGGCTGTCACCTGCAATGCATTGGTGAGACCCAGGGCTGAAGAAGGCCAAGGGCATGGCCTGGAACTCGAGGATCCCTCCGCTCTGAGCGGAGGAATCTCTGATGAGACAGGGCGGATAAGGCGTGAAGAGCATCCTGGAGGTCAGAGAACAGAACCACCGCCGTGTTCAGTGATGGTACTATCTGAGCCAGGTAACCATTCCCAGGTTAAGACCGTGAACATTCCAGGTAATGTAGGTCTAGATAAACCCAGCCCCGTCGTTCGGGACCAGGAGTACCTGGACAGACCTGGTTCTGGTGAAGGTCCTCTATCTCTTTTATCACCCTTTTTTGAAGGAGGAGGCGATGTTGACTCGCCGAGCCTGCAAATTCTGGGACCCCAAAGCCCCAGCGAGGCGGCTCTGAAGGGTGAGCTAACAAATTCAGGGCAGCCTCTTCACCACCTCCAAAACCACCTGTCCGTGGTAACAGCGGACCAGGCGGAAAAGGAAATATGAACCGTCCCCGAGGGAACAAGTAATGGCGAGGATGAGTGACACCCTCAGCCGTCATAACGAACTTGGAGGAAGGACGGCCTGGGGACCACCAGACCTTTCACTATGCTTCTAGAGGAAGCCGATGGCTTGAACAGATACCAGGTCTAGCCTGCTAGCCCTGTTCACTGTTGTTGGGCGGGCGGGCAGGAGTAGAGGACGAAAGGACTTAGGCTGGGCCATGACCCTTGTCCTCTGTGCGGATGGACGAATCAAGGTGGCATTAGTTTGATCCTCTGGAGGCCTTCCACTCCAGGGCTGAACAGTCTGTTCCCAGAAGGCGTCCGCCAGCTTGTGCTAGGTATCATGACAAGGTGGATATTACAGAGCCCGCCACGCACATGCACAGCGGACCGCCTGACCCGACACATGGTCTCCTATATCAAAACAGTCTGGAGCTGTTGTTTGACTGCCTGATCCGCCTGCTTGACGTGGTCTACAGGTCAGCAGAAGATGAACCGTCATCCAGGGAACAACAGGGCATGGAGAAATGTGCCATGAGGAAGGACGAACGATGTGGCGAAGAAGAGCAGATACACTCGCCCAGTGGTCAATTTCTTGGACTCTTTGTCCGGCGGTTGTCCACGTCCTGGCATTACGGCGCGGAAAACACTGTCCGTGACCAGCCTTCCAGCGAGGTGTTCAGAAAACCTGGGCGAAGCCAGTGAGGACGCATACTTCCTGGCCATCTGGCGGGCGCAGGACAGGAAGCTGGAGCTGAGTTCAGGGCCGGCCGACAATGGCCCGGTACTGGAAGGCCTCCGATGGGAGAAGTCCCTCGGTCAGAATCTAAGTGAGAGGATATCGGCCCGTTTGGATGGGTTCAGCTTATCCCAGTGGATTCTGAGATGAGCCTAAATCTAGGAAGAGACGAAGGCTATAGGTCACAGCTGCCCCAGGGACTCCGATCAAGCAGACAGGAGAGTCATCGACAACGAGTTGTCGAGACTGCTGGGCCAGCCACCTCCACTTGCAGGCTTGTCAGGCGTGAGAGTGACCCGACAGCCTCACAGGAAGGCCTTGGGCCAGTGATCTTCGTCGAACCCAGCTGTCGGCTGGTGGGCGGTTCCACCACAATTGGTGGGGACCCGGAATGAGTCGGACAACTGGCCTGAAACAGGCTCTCGACCACTACCTGGTCGGTGGCAACCACTTAATGGCTGGAGAAGAGGCCTGGGCCTGCTTGTGTGAAAAATTTGCGCCACATGAGGTCCTCGTATTTTACAGTAGCTCATGAAGCCTCCCCCCTCGGCCCAGGGGAGGAAGAAGCGGCGCCGCTTACCCGTGATGCGAGATTGGACACGTCTGTGTCGTGAGGTGGCTGGACCCCATGGTCTCGAGACCGGGACCGAGACGAGAGTCGGCTAGGCCGAGGTCGGTGGCGAGGGGGCCGAGGATCAGCTGATCTCGGTTCGGTCGGGAAAACCAGCGGCTCCTGATTCACGTGCAGAGGCAGACGACATCTCCAACCCTCCCGCGGGGCCCGGGAGGAATCTCGGCTTCTCCGCCGACAACCATCTGGGTGGGAAAATCTCGACTCTCGTTGGTAGAGTCTCAGTGCCGCTTTAAATCTTGCCGGAAGGTCTTCAAGCTTGCTCCTCCCACCCACCCGGTGGTATAACTCCCTGCCCGCCCCCATGACGCCAGATCTGCCCGCTGAAGCTCAGGTGTGCACGCGCCGGGAGGTCGGTAGGTTGGGATGAACAATATATACCATTCCTAGAACTCCTGTTACAGGTGAGTAACCTGTATTTCTAGGGACATGGATATGTTGTTCATCCACACTATTGGCAGACTCCTAGCAGTTCTCCGGGAGGAGGGAGGCAAGACGCACACCCCCAATACTTACTTGGGAAAGAGAGACTGGAGAACCGAGGCCCCAAAACCAGCACCCCGGCGTGACTCAAGGTCGATGTGGTAATGGGTAATGAAGGTGTGTGCTGACTTCCAGGTAGCAGCCCTGCAGATTTCCTGGATAGGGACGCCCCTGGAAGCAGCCACTGCTGCAGCAGTATGGCGGGTAGAATGAGCTTTATCCTCTGGGAGGCTCCATGCCCGCCAACTTATAGCAGAGATCTATGCAGGAGGTTACCCACCTGCTTATCGTCCGCTTGGCTGCAGGTCTGCCAGATGCGTTTCAGCGAGGGTGACAAACAGCTGGCGAACCTCTCCTCATTTCAGCCGCAGGCCCTTATAATAAGCGAGCGCCTCTAGGGTCCAGAGTATGGAGCCTATATTCGCCTCCGAGGTGTGATTGGGGTAGAACACCGCAGAGTCAACACCTGGTTAAGGTGGAACTCCCACACCACCTTCAGAAGGAATTTCGGTGGAAGAGACAACCTTGTCCCTGTGGAAGACCAGGTCGAGACCTCGATGGAAAGCGCCTGGAGCTCTCCCATCCTTCTGGCTGACGGATAGCCACCAAGAAGGCGGTCTTCCACGACAGGTGAGAGAGAGCACACCTGTGCATAGGTTCGAATGGCTTGCCCAAGAGCTTTGCCAGTACCAGCAGTAGATCCCACGGAGGTGGGGGTTCCCGCGACTGGAGGAAGTGATCAAGGCCTTGAAAAGCGCCAGACCACCTTCTCCTGTGCCATCGACTGCTTCCGCCCGCGCCTCGCAAGCAGAGATGGCTGCCAGGTGCACCCTTAGGGTCGCCGACCTAAGCCCTTGACTAGAAAGGGACCATAAATAGTCCAAGATGCTTGCCAAGGAACAGGAGGAAGGGTCCAAGCCTCTTTCTGACACCAAATGGAAAACCTTTTCCATTTGAAGGCATAGCATTTTCTGGTCGACTCTTATGGGACGCCTCAACTACATTGAGGACCTCGTCGGAAAGACCCAAGGCCTGGAACTCTAGCCGCCAGGAACCAGGCGCTGTCAGGTGCAGGGATTGAAGGTCCGGATGGAACACCTTCCCTGATTGACTGAGAGCAGGTCCAGGCGAGCTGGAAGCTGTCATGAGTCCTGGAGCTGAGACTGAGGAGATCTGGTACCAGAACTGGCGAGGCCAGTCTGGGGCTATCAGAATCACCTGCGCCTTGTCCCTCCTCACCTTGAGAAGCACCTCTGTGGATCAAGGGAAATGGGGAAAGGCGAAAGAGGCCTGGGTCCACTGCCTCGAGAAGGCATCCCCTGCAGCGAGCCCTGCTGAGGGGGCGGCATGGAACAGACTCAGCTCGCTTCTCCATGGAGGCAAACAGGTCCACCTGAGGTGTGCCCCAATGGGAGAACAGATGCTGTACTACCTCCGGCAGAGAGACCACTTGGGATGCAGCCCCATCCGCCTCAGGCATCGGCCAGGGTGTTGGAGGCCCTGCCACGTGAATGGCTAGGAGATCCGCCTCCAGGCTGCGCACGAGTGACCAAATGCGGAGAGCCTTGCATAGAAGCATGGAGGCGCCCCGCCTGGCGGTTTAGATAGTACATGGTCGTGGTATTGTCCGCCTGACTCGGACCACTTGACCCCGGAGGAACGGAGCAAAGGCGGTGAGAGCTAGGCGGACCGCCGAGCTCCAGCAGGTTGATGTGGCATCGACTCCGGGGACCAGAGGCCATGAGCCCGTGTTCCCCCAGATGGGCACCCCAACCCATCAGAGAGGCATCGGTCGATAGAGAGACCCGGCTCGGGGCGATTAACGGGATGCCCTCCTGCAAGTGATCTGGAACGTCCACCACTGGAGAGCTGCCCCACATCCCTGAGTCACCGACACAGCTGGTCCAAAGGATCGCAGCGCTGGACCACTGGCTGGCCAGTCCCCACTGAAGGGACGATGTTCCAGCGGGCCCAACAGACCATGCTGGTGCAGGCCGCCATGAGACCCAGGAGGCGAGGAAGTCCCGGCAGGGCGAATTGCCCAACCAGAAATGATCGGGCAAAGGAGGAAAGAACCCTGGCCCTGTCCGCCGGGAGCCGCGCTCTGGCTCAAGAGAGTCGAGCGCGCCCGATGAATAGAATCACCTGCTTGCTCGAGTTCCGACTTGGCTTCGCTGGATAAGGAGGCCCAGTTGAGAGCAGACCTGAGGGCCAGATCTCTGACCACCTCCGCCTCCTTCCTGAGGGAGCTGCTATCAGCCAGTCGTCCAGGTAAGGGTACACCCGACCTCGGCGTGCAGGAATGCTGTCACCACTGCCATGCATTTGGTGAAGACCCTGGGAGCTGGAGACAAGCAAGGGCATGGCTTGAATCAGAAGGATCCTTCCGCTCGAAGCGAAGGAATCTCTGGTGAGACGGACGGATAGGGACGTGAAAAACGCTGGCCCTGCAAGTCCAGAGAGCAGAACCACGCCACGGCTCCAAGGATGGTATTATCTGAGCCAGAGTGACCATCCTGAAGGTTCGAGACCTTAGGAACTTGTTTAGGTCGTAGGTCGAGAATGGGGCGCCAGCCCCGTCCATTTCGGAACCAGGAAGTACCTGGACACAAATCCTGGTCTGAAGGAGGGTCCACCACCTCTCTTATCACCTCCTTCTGGAGGAGGAGAGCGGCGTCGGCTCACAGCCGCCAGTGAGGCTGGGATCTCAAGCCCCGAGGGGCGACGGCCTGAAGGGTGGTGCCTGCTCGAATTTCAGAGGCAGGCCTCTTCCACCACCTCCAAGACCCACCTGTCCGTGGTAACAGCGACCAGGCGGAACGGAAGTGCTGAGCCGCCTCTCACGGGGACCCAGGGGTAAGGGACGGGAATGGGGCGACACCCCTCAGCCCGCCACTGGGCAGGCTTGAGGAGGGACCGCCGAGGGACCTCCTGGGCCTTTTCCTCCCTGCCTCCTGTTAGAGGAAGCCGAGGTTTGGGTTTGGGATGCCAAGGTCGAGCCTGCTGGCCCTGACGCTTGGCCGGGCGCGGCCAAGCACAGAAGGACGAAGGGCTTAGGCTGCGGTTTGTGGCCTTTGTCTTCTGAGCGAAGAGACCGAGTCCAAGGTGGCATTGGACTTCTCGATCCTCTGCAGGTGACCTTCCACCCCAGGGTCAAGAGGTCAGTCCCCAAAAGGGAACATCCGCCAACTTGTGCTGGGTATCCGGCAAAGGTGGATATCCTCAGCCAAGCCCGCCGACGATAGCCACTGGCGGCCGCCACCGATCTGGCACATGAGTCCCCACATCCAAAGCAGTCTGGAGCTGCTGTTTGGCCACTGCCCTGCTCCTGGTCCCGCACCTGCTTAACCGTAGTCTGCAGATCGGCGGAAGATGAGGGATGACTCATCCAGGAGCCCAACAGGGCATGAGAAAAATGTGCCATGAGGACGGCCGAACTGGCCTGAGACGGCCGAGAGAGGACGAGCTAGACTTTTCGCCTCGACATAGTCCACTTTCTTGGACTCCTTGTCAGGAGGTTTGTCCACATCCTGCTATGCCAGGCGCCGGAAAACGCTGTCGGTAACCAACCCTCAGCAGAGGGGTGTTCCAAAACCGGACAAGGAACTCGTAGACCGTGATACTTCCTGGCCATCCTGGTCAAGGCGAGGGCAGGAAGCAGGGCGCTGCAAAGCTCCAAGGCTGGGCCACTATGGCCTCGCCACTGGAAAGGCCTCCGCCGGAGAATCCCTCGTCCAGAATCTCCGTGAGGGGATACCTGGCCCGCTTGGAACGGGTTCGAGCCCATCCCGTGGACTCCGAGATGAGCCGAAGAGTCCTAGGAAGGACGACGGGCTATCGCCCATTGACTGACCTCCTGAAGACTCCAAGTCCAGTCGCTGGAGAAAAGGAGGAATCATCCGACTCGAAGAGTCCTCAAGAGCTGCCTGGCCTGAGCCACCCTTCACCTGCCGAGGTCGTCGGGAGTGAGGGTAACTGACAGCCGGGGGTAGACCTTAGCCGACCGAGAATCCTTGGTCGGAGCCCCAATTGGTGGCTGTGGAGGCGGAGGTTCCACCGCAATCGGTGGAGCAGCTGGTTTTGCCGAACAACCGCCTGGGTATAGGCCCTCGGCAAGTCGAGGGGTTGTGTCGCTGCCCGTGACAGCCACTTAATGGCCGGGAAGGCGCCGAGTCGGTTATTCCCGCCAGGAGGAGCTGTTGCAACATAAGGTCCTCGCATCGACGACGACTTTACGCCGAGCCTCCCCGTCCGAGGACGACGACAGGGCGACGCCGCCATCATGGGTGCCGAGACCGAGACCGCCTATGACGGTGGGATCAGCTGGACCACGAAGAGGTCCGAGACCGAGAGTCCCGGAATTTCCGAGGTCGGTGCGGGGAGGTGTCGGCCGGAACCGGCACTCCCTTCGGCTCGGAAGGTCCATCCGAGGCTCCGGAACCGAGGCACAGGCGAGCCCACGGATCTCAACTCCTCCCTGGGAACCGGGAGAGGGGAATTCGGCTGCTAAAGGCGACAGCTCGTCAATGGGTCGAGAAAATCTCGACTTCGCCGGTGGGAGTCTCGGTCAACTGACCTGACGGGACACCGTGAGGCCAGTGGTCGGCCGAGCGGTCGACTCAAGCCGACGGCCCACTGCCCGGGAGAGACCTTCCGCCCCAAGAGCGCCGACAGAGGGACTTACCCTTGTCCTCTTGGACCGAGAATAAGGTCCAGCAGACGAGGTCCTCTCCTTAGTGGAGAGGGACAGACAAAGCTCCTTAAAAGAAGCCGGTTGGAAGAACCCAGAGAGAGCTGGATAAATGCCGCGCCGAGGAAGATACGGCCAGCCGCCTCCTCTTCGAGGGCGATCATCCGCTCAGCTGATCCGCCGAGATACCACCGCTGACACCGCCAACCGGCCTCCTTGGACTTCACCGAGGAACGCTCGACGGCCCAGCTGCACCGGGCAGCACGGTCTTCGAGGACGAGGTCGAGAAAGATGAGCACAGGTCGAAGCCCGCTGGTCGTGCTCAAGGCCTAAGCAGTAGACACGAATGCGGAGCGTGGATCCGTTCGAGACATCTTCTGCCCGCATGGGCATCTCCGGAACCGGAGTCGATTTGTCCATCGCAGTCGCCGAGGATCAAGATCAAAGTCTTTTTCGCAAAATTTATTTTTAAACCGCAAATGGAGAAATAGGAACCAGTCTCAAACGCAGAGCGTTAAGGAGGAACCTGAGCTTCCAGTGTAAGGAAGATCTACGCCATGGGGCGGAGCCGAGTTATACCACCCGGTGGGTGGAGGAGCAAGCTTGAAGACCTTCCGCAAGATTTAAAGCGGCAAGGATACCTGCCAGTGAGTGTGGATGAACAACATATCCATGTCCCTAGAAATACAAATTATGGGGAACATCAAGACAGACATTACAACAATGTGGACATTGCAAACAGAGTACAGATTAATACAATTCAAGGGTAGCATTGTAACAAGGCAGCCAGCGGCATTGGTCAGAGAAAATAGACAACAGATAAGAAGTGCCAGAGTCATTGGGGGGGCCGGGAGGAATGTAGGAAGGGTGGGGAGAGGGTGCAAAGTGCAGCACTGGGTATACCAAGATGTGAGGGTAGAATCTAGTGAGGAGGAGACCACTAAAGCAGGAAGGGAAGTGGAGAAACAAGGTTAAGTTGGGCAGTCACAGGAGCTGTTGGTAGTGACATGGTCCCGAAAGCCTAGTTTTAAACATACCAATTGTTGGGGAAGAGGAGATGGTGGGGCTGAGGCCACTGAACCAGAGTGGCGCTCGATAAGCAAAAGAGCGTTGTCCCTGTGAAATGTGACAGTGGGGGACTTTCAGTAGCTGTAGCGTGGCTCTCCCAAGGCACCATTTGTTAATTCAGTGTTCTAACAGAGTTGAGACCCCAGAAGGTACAAGGCCAAGGTAGATTTTTTTCGCCATGAAGCAGGTGAGAAACTTTATGTGGTTTGATAGTTGGAGCCAGCCGGTCTGAGTGTACAGGTCACATGTGTGGGTGAGACGGTGAGCACCAGTAATGAGCAGACATAGATACATACATAAATACATAGACAGTGTCGGCAGACAAGGGCCTATGGCCCACCCCAGTCTGCCCATTTGAGCTTGTAAGTTTACTTTATGTTTTCCTAGAAGTCTGTTGCCCCTTAATCCTGACCTCCTGAATTCCTTTATGTCTATCCCATGCATTCTTAAATCCCATGATTGTTACAGCCCCCACCATTTTCTTCCTCATTTCCTCTGAATCGTCCTCCCTCCAACTTCATCCCATGCCCTCTAGTCCTGGAACATCTTTGCAGTTGAGAGGCGTCTAAGGGTTGTGGTTGTGGCCGAGCCATAAATGATGAGACCATAGTCTATTACAGAGATCACAGAGCTCAGGACTGCAACCTTCAAAGCTTCCAGAGTGAGGTGTGGTCTGTGTTTGTAGAGGAGACCAAGCCGTATATAGCAGCTCTAGCTACATTATCTACATGAAGTCCATAGGAGAGATTAGGGTCAAGCTGTATCCCTAAGTATCTGAAGGACCCCACCTGATCTAGAGTGTTCCCCTGGGTGGTGGAGATAGCCAAGTGGTGTAGCTTGTGTGGGTTATGAGAGCTGCAGAAGAGCACTGATTTGGTTTTCTTGTCATTGAGGACCAGTTTATGATTAAAAAAACATGTCTCTACAGAACTGAAACCAAGTTGAAGGTTGTGTTGAAGAGTTGCAGGATCTTTGTGAGTGGAGAATACAACAGCATCATCGGCATACAGTATGATCTGCTCAGAGCAGAGGTAAGGGAGAGAGTTTAAGAAAAGGCTAAAAAGGAGGGAGCCCAGTATGGATCCCTGTGGGACACCTGAGCTAACACGCAGGGTGTCAGAAAGAGCGTTCGCAATTTTTACTCGCTGTGACCAGTTTTCTAAGTAGCTTTTAAACCAGAGAGAAGAGTCAGGTGATAGCCCGGCATTCAGTAGTTCGTGGATTAGTAGTCCATGGTGTACTGTATCGAAGGCCTTGAAGAGGTCAATGAAAACAGCCCTGTGAAGGCTGTTGTCAAGGGATTTGTGCAAAGCTCCAGTGAAATCAAGAAGGGCTGTGGTGGTGCTGTGGACAAGGTATATTGTATTTATCCAAGTGGTTGGTAAGTTGATCAGCCACGATGCGCTCGAGTGCCTTAGAGAGTGGGGGCAATATGGAGATAGGGCGATAATTTGAGTGATTCGTCTTATCCCCAGTTTTATGGAGGGGTGTCACGGTGGCTGTTTTCCATAGGTCCGGAAATTTTCCACCGCTGAAAGAGAGGTTTAGGATTTTTGTTAATGGATGAATTACCTCATCGAGGGTGAGCAACAGAAACTTAAGGTCCAGGGTGTCGCTACTAGATCTAGATTTAGAGATAGCTGCAGTAATATAGCGGCAAGCTTCATTCAGCCTTACCTCCCTGAAGTAGAAGAGGGGATGGTTAGATTGAGCGGTTGAGGTATTTGGGGAGTAGGCCCTGTTTTCGAAAAAGTCATGGGGTAGAACAGCACGATTGCATAGTGGGGTCTCCAGTGCCCTACCCCTACCTCCACCTCGCAATCCCAGCCTCTCATCCGGTATCGCTCAGCTGCACATGGACAGTGCATCGGTTCCTGACCTTCCCTCCATCTATATCTCTGTTCGAACAGAGCTATGCCATTCATCCTAGCTCACAGTTGCTCTTATTTCTATAAGTGGTGCAGTGGTCAAGGACAACGGGGAGGAGGTAACTGGCCCAGCTCTCATGCCCTTCCATGTGTAATAGGCCTAATATCGTGGCCTGTCTTTGCTAAAATGCTTCAGAGCCGCTTTACAACAGGCTCCTGATCCACCCAGCTCACCAGTCAACCCTGGAGCACCCCCAAAGATCAGCGACTCAACAGAACCAGCCAAAGCGAGTGAGCTGTCACAAGAACTGCTGGGGTGAAGCTCACCACCCCTCCAGGGCCAGGGAACTAAGCCAGAGGCCCCACGATGCTGGGCCCCACTCAAACACATCCACAGCTCAGGAAGGCCACAAAACTAGCCAGAGCACCCCCACAATCAGGCTCAGAGCATCCTTGGGAATAAATTTCCAAACTTGACTTTAATACTGAGCCACTAGCAGGTCAGGTGTACAAACACAATTTATTGTCCTTAGTTTTATACTTGCTGTTGTTCAGGTTTTTGCAGCTTGTGCTTCCTCGACAGCATCCCGGGGTCAGCTGTCTGGCTTTCAGCGTACCCACGATCTTTTGGATTGCTTCCATTCCCTGTCGATGTCTGGAGTCTCTCTGATTGTTGCTCCAGACCTTTTGTGCAAGCTTGGTGGCGATTGATGCTTCAGAATTAGGGCGCTGCTGGCCAACATCTATTTTCCTCGTTTTCAGCTCGGTTACCACTGCTGCCACGTTGTCAAAGGTGAGAGGGCCTTCCTGGAAGAAAATCACCATCTTGGAGGGGTAGGGGGTTCTAAACCGTATGCCTGCTGCTTTAAGAGCTCTCATAATCAGGATGTACACTCTTCTTCGTGCCATCACCTCAGGCGCGTAATCATTATTGAAATACAGTCTCTGGGTTTAAAAGTGTACTGCACCATGTTTCCAAGCTGTATGCAGCACTGTCTCCTTATCTTGATGTTGTAGAAATTTGATCACGATTGTTCGAGGTCGGGCTCCCGGCGACGGTCTGGGCCCCATGGTGCTGTGTGCTCTCTCTATTTCCAGGTCAGTGATTCAGGTAGGTGAAGTATCTCCCTGAGTGTTTTCTGGATGAATGGTATCATCTCTGTGCCCTCAGCCCCCTCAGGAATGCCGGACAGCCGGATATTGTTTCGGCGAGTCCTGCTTTCTGCATGGTCTTGTAGGGCTTTAAGACTGCAGTGTAACAGCACGATGGCCCACTCTGCCTCTTCCATCCACTTGTCTGTATCTGCTGCCTGGGTTTCACTGGCATCTTGGCATTTCTCAAGTTTGCTGATGTCCGTGCAGAGGGCAGTAGCTGTGGATTTCCTTTCCTTTCTGAAATCCCAGATTTCAGTTAACATTTGTGCCATTTGCTTTTGAAGATTTGTATAAGGAACTTGGTCGGAAGTTGCAGTGCTGTGTCGGGAGGCCGACGAGGCCCGGGAGTCTTCGCTCTCTGACTCTTCGTCCAGTGATCTCTCCCCATCTTGGCGATTCAGTGGTCTGTATTTAGCATCTCCTCTTTTTTTTTTGGCATTTTGCAACTTCTTACTGTTTTTAAATGTCGTATTTGGAGTTTTAAAGCTGTATTTAGGAGGCGATTTAGCAGATCTCAGGGGGAGCCTCTTGTCCTAGGCTGCAGCTTGATCCATGACGTCACCGGAAGTCTCCCTCCTTCCCCCTCTGATGCTTCCATTCCCCACCCTTCCTCTGTATTCCCTGACTATGTAACTACCTCCTCCAAGATAATTCAGGGTACCATGTTTTTAATCTAAATACTGCGCTTGTGGTTGTCCACCAGCGTTATCATCCACTATATATCACCGGTTAATACACGGTGTAATTTGTCTTCTTGCCTCTGTATACCAATTTTTTTTTTAGCAAATTCCGTTTCCCTGGGTGGTATTTGTATTTCTTAATACTTTGTCCTCTTGAATATTTTACTGGAAATTGCTACTGTTCTGTGAAGAGTGTCTCCAGCCCAGCTACACTGGAAACGGGCATCTTCTGGTAAAATTTAAAAACAAAAAAACAACTGATAGATTAAAAAAAAAAAAAAACTGATATAACCAATCTTACAGTTTTAAGAGTGGTATAAAATTCTTACGGTGTCAGAATCGTTCACTTTCAGAGGGCAACTAATCTGCTGCTCCTGTCACTGCATCTCTTCTCTCCTCTGAGCTTCTAAACGTTGAATCTCTTGTTCTCTCTGCTTCTTAGTTTCTTTTTGTTGTATAGCCCTTCATTTGAAAAAGTCCATCAGGCTTTCAGGTTCTGTCACTGCCTGTTCTTTTTCCATAACTTATGCTGGCTGTACAATCTCAGACTGGATTTCAGTTTCTGCTAGTTTGGCTGCCATTCTCCTGGTAACCACTCCTGGACTTGCTGCTGCAGAATCCATACCTTCCTCTGTGCTTCCCTGGTACTAGGTCTAGTATCCACACACAAAATTCCTGTCTTAGGGTATGCACGGCTTAAATCCCACGTAGGCTGACACCATCTGTCATCGAGGCACACGTCAAGAAGCATACAGAAAACCAGGAGCAGTTGCAGAATTCACCAAAAATATTTATTTACAGTAGCAGTAACATAAAAAGAAATAAACCTGTTCAGAAAAACTATGCACAGAGGAGAAATAAAATAAAATCTTCCTTCAGTCTGTGTGTCCCTTTTCTTCTTCAGCAGTTGCAGCTTAGCCCCATTATAAGTCATTTCAACCCCCACTCTTAATTCAAGCATCTGGTTTCTTGCAAAGTTGTCTGTTCTGGTTAAGTATCAGGCAGGGTGAACACAGTAGAATAGAGTGTGCTTGCTGAGGCCCAGTTTCCACAGCTTTTGCAAAAAGGCCTAAAATTTGAACTTGGGTAACCTCTAGTTTACAATAGCTTTCTAAAATCTTCTCAAAATATAAATATATACATTTCAACAATAACACTATATATTTTCTAAACAAAAGAGATCCCAACACCAGTTACATTTCCATACAGTGATTTGCACCTATTTTTATATCAGCAGATCTATATATTCAAGGGAGGAAAAACAGACAGTGAGAGGCAAAGAACTGCGAGCCACTTGGGTTGATCAAGTCCGAAGTCTCAGAGGAAAATTTGGTTGCATAAGCAGACAGAGAAGAGACAGAAAAGGAAAGATCCTTGCATTTAAACACTTTCTCCAGAACAACTGGGACAGGGTCCTATTCTACCCTGTCACAGAAAGACACAAAGAGTTGCTTGCCTTGAGAGATATCCCCAGTTCTTATCTATGTAGAATAGTAGAGTTATTTTAACGTCCCGTGTGTTCCCCTTCATTTTGGAAGTTAGAGAAATAAGTCAGAAGAACCATGGGCCGGTTAAGCTGGAACTCCAAAAGAAATTTGGGCAGGAACTTCAGGCGAGTGCAGACAACCACCTTGTCTTTATGAAAGATGGTATATGGGGAGGGTCTGTGACCAAGGCATGTATTTCAGAGACCCTGCAAGCAGAAGTGATGGCTACCAGAAAGGCGCTCTTCCAGGTCAGAAACTTCAAATCACACGTGGCTAGAGGCTCAAAGGGTTTACGAGTGAGCATGTCTAGCACAAGATTAATATCCCAGGAGGCAACCGGCTTTCTAACCGGGAGCCTTGTGTGAGGAATGCATTTGAGGAATCTTTTTAACAGCAGTAACTGAACCAGATACGATTTTAAATATTTGGGTATAAATACTAGATAGTAAACGGTCTTTTGAATTACATGTTAAACAGCTCAGAAAAATAATACATCAAAGACTAGGTCTTCTCTATCGTGTAAAATCATTTCTAACATTTGATTCTCAAAGGCTACTCTCACATAGCTTTCTTTTAAGTGTTGTTGATTATGGTTTACTGGTTTATTCTGCATTAACTATCACAGTACTGAAGAGCTTAAGGGTTACTTATAAATACAAGTTACTCACCTGTAACAGTATTTCTGGGAATGGTATATGTTGTTCATCCACACTGTCTGGCAGGTTCCTTGCCACTTTAAATCTTGCCGGAAGGTCTTCAAGCTGGCTCCTCCCACCCACCTGGGTGGTAAAACTCTCAGCTCCACCCCATGACGCCAGATCTAGCCCGCTGGAAGCCAGGTTGTGAGTCGTATGGATGAACAACATATACCATTCCTAGAACTCCTGTTACACGTGAGTAACCTGTATTTCTAGGGACATGGATATGTTGTTCATCCACACTTATTGGCAGACTCCTAGCAGTTCTCCGGGAGGAGCGAGGCAAGGCGCACACCCCCTACTTGGGAAATAGAGACTGGAGAACAGAGGCCCCAAAACCAGCATCCTGGCGTGACTCAAGGTCGATGTGGTAGTGGGTGATGAAGGTGTGTGCTGACTTCCAGGTAGCAGCCCTGCAGATTTCCTGGATAGGGACATCCCTGGAAGCAGCCACCAATGCAGCGGTATGGGGGGTAGAATGAGCTCTTATCCCTCTGGGAGGCTCCATGCCCACCAACCTATAGCAGAGATCTATGCAGGAGGTGACCCACCTGCCTACTGTCTGCTTGGCTGCAGGTCTGCCAGGTGCGGCTTCAGCGTAGGTGACAAACAGCTGGCGAACCTCTCCCCGAACTTCAGCCGTCTGCTCCATATAATAAGCGAGAGCTCTTCTAGGGTCCAAAGTATGGAGCCTATTCAGCCTCCGGGTGTGACTGGGGTAGAACACCAGCAGAGTCAACACCTGGTTAAGTGAAACTCGACACCACCTTCGGAAGGAATTTCGGGTGGGGGCACAGGACAACCTTGTCCCTGTGGAAGACCAGATAAGGAGACTCAATGGAAAGCGCCTGGAGCTCTCCCATCCTTCTGGCCGACGTGATAGCCACCAAGAAGGCGGTCTTCCACGACAGGTGAGAGATGTCACACCTGTGCATCCGTTCGAATAGCCTGCCCATAAGCTTTAGCCAATACCAGCAGTAGATCCCACGGAGGTGGAGGTTCTCGCACCGGAGGGGATATGTGATCAAGGCCTTAGAAAAAGAGCCCGACCACCTTCTCCTGTGCCACCGACTGCTTCCCAGCCCGCGCCCGGTAAGCAGAGATGGCTGCTAGGTTCACCTTTAAGGGTCGTCGACCGAGGCCCTTGCTGAGAAAGGGACCACAGGTATTCCAGAATGCTTGCCAAGGGACAGAAGGAAGGGTCCAGGCCCTTGCCCTGACACCAAATGGAGAATCTCTTCCATTTGAAGGCATACCATTTTCTGGTCGACTCCTTACGGGACGCCTCAATGACGTTGAGGACCTCATCGGAAAGACCCAAGGCCTGGAACTCTAGCCGCTTAGGAACCAGGCCGTCAGGTGCAGGGATTGTAGGTCCAGATTGAATACCTTCCCCCTGATTGACTGAGATCAGGTTCGGTCGGGCTGGAAGCCGCCTCGGGAGCCTGGAGCTGAGACTGAGGAGATCTGGATACCAGAACTGGCGGGGCCAGTCTGGGGCTACCAGAATCACCTGCGCCTTGTCCCTCCTCACCTTGAGAAGCACCTTGTGGATCAAGGAAAATGTGGGAAAGGCGTAGAAGAGGCCCGGGGTCCACGGCCTCGAGAAGGCATCCCCCTGCAGTGAGCCCTGCTGAGGGGGGCGGGCATGAAACAGTCTCAGCTTGGCATTCTCCCTGGAGGCAAACAGATCCGCCTGAGGCGTGCCCCAGTGGGAGAAGAGATCTTGTACTACCTCCAGCAGGACAGACCACTCGTGAGACGCAGCCTCTATCCGGCTTAGGGCATCGGCCAGGGTGTTGGAGGCTCCTGCCACGTGAATGACGAGGGAGATCCGCCTCCAGGCTGTGCACGACAGACCAAATGCGGAGAGCTTCCCTGCAGAAAGGCATGGAGCGCGTCCGGCCCTGGCGGTTTAGGTAGTACATGGTCGTGGTATTGTCCGTCTGGACCTGAAACACTTGACCCCGTAGAAACGGAGCGAAGGCAGTGAGGGCTAGACGAACCGCTCGAAGCTCCAGCAGGTTGATGTAGCATCAGGACTCCCGAGGGGACCAAAGGCCGTGCGCTCTGTGCTCCCCCAGATGGGCACCCCAACACATCAGAGAGACATCAGTCGATAGAGAGACCGTCGGCTCGGGGCGGACAAACGGGATGCCCTCCTGCAGATGTGCTGGAACGGTCCACCACTGGAGAGCGTTCCACATCCCCTGGGTCACTGTCACTAGCTGATCCAACGGATCGAAGCGCTGTGACCACTGGCTGGCAAGTCCCCATTGAAGGGGACGCATGTACCAGCAGGCTCAACGGACCACGCTGGTGCAGGCCGCCAGGAGGCCCAAGAGGCGCAGGAAGTCCCGGGCAGGACACGATTGCCCAACCTGAAATGATTCAACAAAGGAGGAAAGAACCTTGGCCCTGTCCGCCGGGAGCCATGCTCTGGCTCGAAGAGAGTCGAGCTCTGCCCCGATGAATTGTATCACCTGCTTTGGCACGAGTTCCGACTTGGCCTCGTTGATGAGGAGGCCAATCTGAGAGCACACCTGGAAGGCCAGATCTCTGGACCGCTCCACCTCCACTCTAGAGGGGGCTGCAATCAGCCAGTCGTCCAGGTAGGGGTTCACCTGGACCCATCGGCGCTGCAGGAATGCTGTCAACATTGCCATGCATTTGGTGAAGACCCTGGGAGCTAGGGAAAGGCCGAAGGACATGGCCCGGAACTCGTAAAGGGATCCCTCCGCTCTGAAGCAGAGGAATCTCTGATGAGACGGACGGATTGGAACGTGAAAGAACGCATTCTGGAGGTCCAGGGAACAGAACCACACGCCTCGTTCCAAGGATGGGATTATCTAAGCCAGAGTGACCATCCTGAAGGTCCGAGACCTTAGGAACCTGTTCAGGTTGTACAGGTCGAGAATGGGGCGCCAGCCCCCCCATCCGTTTTGGGACCAGAAAATATCTGGACACAAACCCCGGGTCTGGAGGAGGATCCGCCACCTTCCTGACCACCTTTTTTTCGAGGAGCAGGGCAATAACGGCTTGGCAGGCCGACAGCGAGGCTGCGGACCCCGTGGCCCCCCGAGGGGCAATGGCTCAAAAGGGTGGAGCCTGCTCGAACTCCAGAGGCAGACCCTTTCCTACCACCTCCAACACCCAGCGGTCCGTGGTGATAGCGGACCAGGCGGAAAGAAAGTGGCGGAGCCATCCCCCCAAGGGGGGAACCCAGGGGGCAGTGACAAGGCTGGGGGCGACACCCCTCAACCTGTCACTGGGCAGGCTTGGAGGGACCGGCCGAGGGACCTCCTGGGCCTTTAACTCCCTGCTTCCTACTGGAGGAAGCCACGGGCGTGGGTTTGGGATGCCAAGCGCGAGCCTGCTGGCCCTGGTGCTGTTGGGCCGGACGTGCCACAGGCGCAGAAGGACAAAAGGGCTTGTGCTGCTGCAGTCGACGGCCTTTGTCCTTCTGGGCGGAGGTAACCGAGTCCAGAGTGGCATTGGACTTTTCGATCCACTGGAGGTGACCTTCCACTCCAGGGCTGAAGAGGTTGGTCCCCAAGAAGGGGACATCCACCAACTTGTGCTGGGTATCCGCTGTGAAGGTGGATATCCTCAGCCATGCTCTGCGGCGTGGCCACCTGACGCAACCGGTCAGCAGAGAGAGGTCCCTATGTCCAGGTGGTTTGAACTGCTGCTCACCGCCCTACCCTGGTCCCGAATCTGCCGGACTGTGGTCTGCAGGTCGGCCGGGAGGTGAGGGATCACCTCATCCAGGGAGCCCATGAGGGCGTGGGAGAAGTGTGCCATCAGCACAGCCGAGCTGGCCTGGCGGAGGCCTAGGGAGGACGCAGCGTACACACTGCGCCCGGCGTAGTCCAGCTTTTTGGATTCCTTGTCGGGGGGCTTGTCCACGTACCTAGTGTTCCCGGAATGCCTAAAAACGCTGTCGGTGACCAACCCTCGGCAGAGGGTGCTCCAAAACCCGGCAAGAGCCAGTGGGGACCGCATACTTCCTGGCCATCCTGGCCGGGCGAGGGGACAGGAAGCAGGCCGCTGCCAAAGCTCAAGGCTGGGCTGACAATGGCCTCAGCCACCGGAAGAGCCTCAGTGGGTGAATCCCTTGGTCCAGTATCTCCGTCAGGGTACTTGGCCCGCTTGATATGGGTTCGAGCTACATCCGTGGACTCGAGATGAGCCGAAGCAGACCCATAAAGGATGATGGGCTTTCGTCCAGTGACTGGCCCCCAGAGGACTCCAGGTCAACCGGCCTGGAGAACAGGGAGGAGTCGTCGGACTCCGAGGAGTCCACAAAGAGCTGCCTAGGGCCTGAGCCACCCTCCACCTGCCGAGGACGGTCGGGAGTGAGGGTGACCGACAACCTGTGGGGCAGGCCTTGACCCGACCGAGAGTCCTTGGTCGGCGCCCCTGATTTCTGTAGTGGAGGCGGAGGTTCCACCACAATCGGTGGGGCAGCAGGTTTTGGCCGAACAACCGGCCCAGGCTTGGGCATCTCGACTGCAAAGAGAGGTTGTTTCGGCCGATTGGGTGAAAGCCTCTTGATGGCCAGGGAAGGCATCGGTGTAGACTTGCTCCTGGACAAAAGTAACTGCTGCCACATCAGTTCCTAGTAGCGTCGACGCAATTTGCGCCGAAGCCTCTCCTCTTCCAAGGAGGAAAATGAGGACAAGCGGCGTCACCGCTTACCTCGGTGCCGAGACCGCTGATGGCGGGATCGGCTGGACCGCGAACAGGTCCAAGACTGAGACCGAGATCCTCGGACGGGCCTGGGAAGGAGCGGGGGGACACCAGCTCTTCCCTCGGCTCGGACACCTTAATCGGGGACTGCTGCACCAAGGGCGCAGGCAGATCCTTGGTCTCCACAGGGGGAACCGGAAGAAAGGGTTGTTGGCTTCACCAGTCGATAACCCGTCCGACGGGTGAGAAAATCTCGACAGCGTCGGCAGGTGTCTCGGCCGCTGACCTGACGGGGATGCCGGTGGAAGCCAGCGGCCTTAGTCAAACCTCAATCAAGAAGGTCGGCTATCCAGGAAGGGACCCTCCGCCGACCACAAACGCCCAACGATGGGATTTACCCTTGGGAATCCTTCTTTTGGACCAAGAAGAATGTCCTGATGGCCCTCTCCCTCTCGTGAAAAGGGATTGGCAAAGCTCTTTGAACGGCTGAATACAAGGTACCCAAAGAGAGCGGGATAAAGCGCGACGGAGGAGGATGCTGCCTGGGCCACCTCCTCCTCGAGGGCGATCATCTGCTCGAGCTGCTCAGCCGAGCCAGCCGCGCGGTAACCGTCAGCGGGCCTCTTTTCGACTTTACTGACGGATGGCGCTCAGGCGCCGAAGCTCAACCGGGCAGCGCTGTCCTCCAAGACGCGGCGAGAACGAACAGCATGACTCGCAGGCCTGGCGGGTGTGGTTCTAGGCCAAGGCAGTAGACGCACGTGGAGTGCGGATCCGTCCTGGACATCATCTGCCAACAAGGGCACCGCCGAAAACCGGGAGTCGATTTGTCCATCGCAGCCGTGAGGGAAAAGGAAGAGTGAAGTCTTGAAAATTTTAAAACGAGTTTCGGACGAACCGAAGAGTTAGGATCCAGTCCATCACGCAGAGCGTTAAGGAGGGAACCTGAGCTTCCAAGCGGTAAGGAAGATCTGGCGTCATGGGGCGGAGCCGAGAGTTTTACCACCCGGGTGGGTGGGAGGAGCCAGCTTGAAGACCTTCCGGCAAGATTTAAAGCAGCAAGGAACCTGCCAGATAGTGTGGATGAACGACATATCCATGTCCCTAGAAATAATTATTTTTCTTTACTTCTGTTTTTTTTTTTTTGTTTGTTAAATAACAGAAAGTAATAAAACAACTAAAGATGAACGACTAGATGCTGCTACGTATAGACGGGGAGATTTGACTCCTGATGGGCAAGCAACGTTGTCACTGAAGCACACTCTATGGCAGGAAGAGAGTAACTGAGGTGGTTGGAGGGTCAACGCCAAAATAGCCTACACAGACGTGAGATAGTCTCACAGTGCCACACATGCATGGTCCTACCTCGGTGCTGACCCTAGTGAAGATTTTTGGCTCTTGCAGGGTTCCAGTGCCTCTGGCTTGTAACCCAGAAGAATTTAAGTCCAGGAAGATCAACGAGTCATGCTATGAAGCTGGTGGGGGTTGATTCAGGAAAGATGTGAGGAAGTACTTCTTCACAAAAAGACTGGTGGATTCCTGAAACAGTCTTCCACTGGAGGTGGTGGAGGTGAAGACAATGGCAGGATTCAAGAATGCATGGAACAGGGATAAGGGTATCATAGTGGAGAGGGAGAAAGAGACTAAGACCGATTAGAGTCTGCGGTGATACTGTAGATGGGGAAAAATGGGAAGACTAGGTGGGTCAAGCAGTCCTTATATGCAGTCAACTTCTATGTTAAGAAAGCACGTGAGACCACTTTTACAACTATAAGAGTGATCTCGGCAGGGGTATTGACATACAGAATTGGGATAACTGCGGTCTCTCACTGCTACAGCATCTAAAGTCATTTATTTTTTATTTATTTGTATTCAGTCTAGGAATTTACAACCCTTTGAGTCAGGGACTCATTTACAAAGGCTCCACGTCATACATTTAGTGAGGACATATACAGAGTAATATACGGTACAGTAACAAGTACAGACAACACAATGGGATAAAACCTGTACAGAGCATCACCAAAGGTGCAAAAGATCTTCGGCAATATTATTTACAGAGTTTTATTTAGCAACATACACCTAGCCTGCTCAAAAACTGCACTCTAAATTGAACCATCGTCTCTCATTGCAGTGGGATCTGAAGCTAGTCACTTAGGTTGCCAAATACTGCACTGGGAATCTAATCACAGTCTCTCATTGCAGTAGGCTCTGAAGCTAGCCACCTAGCTTGTTTAGAAGACACAGTACTGGGATACAAATTGCTGTCTCTCACTGCAACAGAATCTAAAGTCATGCATCCAATTTGCTCAAAAGGGAAAGACAATTTTATTTATACGGCACCCAATTCCATAGGCTCTGGATCCGTTACAATAAATACAAATAAGAAATAAATAAAACAATACGAATATAAAGATAAAATTAATCTCTCTATTGAAAACATGTGCTTTTAGATTTTTTTTTTTTTTAACAAAGGGCTAGTGAAGGCACACCTCTTACTTCTCCAGGAAGGGTGTTCCAAAGAATGGGGGGTAGCCACACCAAATACCCTATCCCCCGAGGATTTTAAACTGGATCATAGTAACAATAAGAGGTTCACCACCACTGACCAGAAGATGCAACCAGGAGCCTATCGCACCAGAAGGTCTTTCAGGTACTCAGACCCAGCTCATGCAGGGCCTTGTATGTCAACAAGCAAACCTTGAAACTGATGAACCACCTTACTAGCAGCCAATGCAGAGCACGGAGAACCGGCGTGATATGTTCAAACCAGGAGGTTCCCGCAACTAGCCAGGCTGCCGCAGTCTGGACCAGCTGGCGGTGGTGCATCAGCCTCACGGATAACCCAAGGGAAAAAGCGTTACAGTAGTCCAGCCTCGAAGAGACAAAGGCGTGAACCAGTGTAGCCAAGTCAGAAGGTTTAAGACAGGCCTTAATCCGGGTGATACTATGACAGTAATAGATGCCACTGCGAACGTCTGACACCTACAAAAAATGAAAATTACGTACCTACCATAATTCTTTATCTTTCTGTGTATCTTCACCATTCATCACTGTTGGGTTCTGGCTGGAGGATCAGGACCGCACAGCAGCTTTTTTTTTTTTTTTTTGCAAGGGCGAGGAGTCTATGTCAGGGCAACACTGCCCTCAAGGCCGACGCATTGCGTGGCGCTCGCAGGTTGGCCAGTAACTGACGCCGATCCCTCCCCAGCCCAAGTTCTGCATGCCGAACACAGAGATAGAGAAAAACAGAGGGTATGGCAGCTTAGATTCAGTGCTAAGAAGTGCAAGGTGATGCACCTGGGAAACAAAAACCCAGGGGAAGAGTACACAACTGGGGGTGAGATACTAACAACAACAAAAATGGAAAGGGACCTGGGGGTAGTCATATCAGATCACCTAAAGGTGAGCAAGCAATGTGAGAGGGCAGTAAGGAGGGCTGTGGGGATACTGCGATGCATAGGGAAAGGCATCACACGTAGAAAACAGGAAGTTGTTATCCCTCTGTACAGACAGCTGGTGAGACCCCATCTGGAGTACTGTGTGCAGTTCTGGAGACCCAATCTCAGCAAGGACATAAACAAGATGGAAGCTGTCCAGAGGAGGGCAACTAAAATGGTGGTGCAGGGTCTGCACCAGAAGACATATGAAGAGAGACTAAAGGAGCTTAATATGTATAGCCTCGAGGAAAGGAGGGAGAAGGGGGACATGATAGAAACTTTAAGCACCTCAAGGGAATCAACAAAGTCCAAGAGGGTAGCATCTTTCAAAAAAAGAGGTGTGCAAGAACAAGAGGGCACAATTTGAAGATGGGGGCGGCTCAGAGGTAATTTAAGGAAGTATTTTTTCACAGAGAGGGTTGTGGATGCATGGAACAGCCTTCCAGAGGAGGTTGTGGAGTCAAAAACAGTGGTGGAATTCAAGCATGCATGGGACAGTCATAAGACAATTCTAGGGGGTGGGGGTAGGAAGAAGTAGGCTGCTAGTTAACTAGGATCTGCAGCTTATTCATTTGGTAGGGAAATGGGCAGACTGGGTGGGCCAAGCGGTCCTTATCTGCCATCAGATTCTATGTTTCTATGATCGCACCTGAAGAACAGGCCTAGAGAACTGTTCCAGGTGTAGGGATTAGCATTACCCCAGGCCAAAGAACTCTTCTCCCAAGCTGGAGAAGGGCCTGAATAAGGCTGTGAAGCAGCAGGCTGGCACAAGCCCAGGAGGTTGGAGAAATGCAAATTGAGGAATGCCATACAGGGGTACAAAGAACAAGCAGTGTCTCCACCTCTTGTCGAGGGTATCTGAAGTGGGGACAGGGCCACTTCGGAGGAGTATCCCTTGAGGAGAAATACCCTCTGGGTTTCATTAGAGAGGCATCACCTCCAGTGGAGGAAAGCTATGCAGCGGAGGATTTACTATCCTCTGAAGACCGGAGAGGAGATTCGAGGGGAACCTCATTAGGGACACCGCTTAGGACACGGTTAGAGGGAAGGAAAAATTAACTGAGGGAGTCACCAGGGTTCCCTCCCCACCATACTACCTCAAGAAAAGTACAGTTACGTAAGAACTTACCGTAACAGTAGATCTTCAAGAACAGCTCTTGCAGCAGGTTACACCATTAGGACTGAAGCTGGCAGGCGTCAGGACCCCACGGAAATTTTCTAGCTAGCAGTCTTCAGCAGGGACCGCCTCCGACGTCGGTCCCGCCCCCGACGTCAGGCGTAGTACATAAGAAAAAATTACTCACCTTAGTAATGTTGTTTCTTCTAATGGAGTCTTGCTATATTATGACAATTGCAGTTTGTCCCACCATTAGAACTGCTCCGGAGGTGAAAGAGTTTACCATTCTAAGAATGGAGTTTAGAGCGCGAGCTCGGTTAGAGAAGCTCTGTCTGGATAATTTCAAACTGAAACTGTCAGATCTTTACGAGCAAAAACTCACTAAGGTTCTGTGTGGAAGCTGTAACCTACACTAGCCAACTGGCTACCTAAATATTAACACATATTCCTGGTCCCAACACAAAGACTCAAGTCAGGGAACCAGAAAATAATAAAATAAGGTAGAATAAAAGAAAAAATGACTCACCTTAGTAATGTTGTTTCTTCTAATGGAGTCTTGCTATATTATGACAGTAGCAGTTTGATCCAGCTCTAGAACTGCTCCGGAGGTGAAATGGTTAAAACCATTCCAAAATAGAATTTTGGCCACGAGCTCTAAGAAGCAGCTCTATCTGTGTTATTTCAAACCTGAACTGTCAGATCTTTACGAGCCAAACTCACTAAGGTCTGTGTGGAAGCTGTAACCTACACTAGCCAAATGGCTACCTAAATAATAACAACCATTGCTGGTCCCAACACCCAAGACTCAAGTCAGGGGACCAGAAATACTAACACAATTCTAATCATATGAGAATAAAACATAAGTATAATAAAACACACACACACACACACACACACACACACACACACACCAAAGCCCCAAAAGGGGACAAAAATGCTAACAGGGCATAAAAAGGTGCCCACACCAAGTTGCCCGCACCCCACCCAAGTAGAGGTTCTGAGAGGGGAGGTTGGGAGAGTCATACTATAGCAAGACTCCATTAGAAGAAACAACATTACTAAGGTGAGTAAATTTTCTTCAAACAACATGAAGTCTTGCTATATTATGACAGTAGCAGAATACACAGCAGTACCTCCATGGAGGAGGGCAGAACCTACTTAGGAATAGGCTCTGAAGAACAGCTGTACAGGCGGAGCATCTCTCCTGGCCTGGACATCCAGGGAGTAATGCTTGGTAAAAGTGTGACGTTTTCCAAGTAGCAGCCTGGCAAATCTCTAATATAGGGATGTCTCTGGCAGCAGCTAGAGCACGCAGCTGTACCCCTGGTAGAATGAGCCCTCAAACCAGTGGGGGCTCGCCCAGTTTCTGATAACAAAATTAGATACAAGAGACAATCCACCTGGCAATTGATCTCTTAGTAGCAGGTTTGCCTTTCCCAACTTCACCATAGGTAAGGAAAGTTGGAGGGATTCGAACCTGTGACCTTTGGTACGCTCTATATAGTAACTAAGAGTTCTCTTAACATCCAGGCTGTGCAACCTCCTCTCACCAGAAGAGAAGTGATCAGTGAAAACTACTGGAAGGGAGATAGATTGATTAAGATGGAAATCTGAGACAACCTTAGGCAAAAACTTCCTATTAGTCCTAAGGACTACCTTATCCCTGTGGAAAGAAATAAAGTCAGTTTCCACTGACAAGGCTTGCAACTCACTTATGCGTCTGGCAGAAGTGATAGCCACTAGAAAAACAGTGTTCCAAGTTAGGTACTTAAGCTCTGCAGAAGACAGAGGTTCAAAACGGGATTGCATTAACTGGGAATGCAAACATTAAGGTCCCAAGCAGGGGCCGGTTCTCGAAAGGGTGGATTAGTATGGCGTAATCCCTTAAAAAACTTGGAAAACACAGGATGAGAGGAAAGAGGGGATGACTTTCCTGCTGACACAAAAGCAGATACAGCTGCCAAATGAACTCTCAGGGTAGCTGGTCTGAGACCCAAGGAATTAAGATGTACCATGTAATCTAACACAATGGGCAAATCAGCAGATTCTGGGAAATATTTTTCCCAGCACACCAAATGGAAAACCTTTTCTATTTAGAACTATAAGTACTTAGTGGAAGGCTTTCTGAAGCCTTTAGGATCTCAAGAACACCCTTGAGAGAGGTGTAAATCAGCAAACTCTAACTCCTCAAGAGCCAGGCCTTGAGGTTGAGGGATTTGAGGTCCGGATACCAAACCCTTCCCTGGGCACAAGTCAACAGGTTGTGATTCCTGGGGAGGCAAAGGGGAAGATGGATTGTCAGTGGCAGAAGGAGTGGGTACCAGGGCTGCCTGGCCCAATCCGGGGCAATCAGAATCACCCTGCAAGGCTGAGATCTGATTTTGACTAGTACTTTCAATAGGAGACGGAAGGGGGGAAAAGCATAGAGAAACTTCCCCTCCCAATCCAGAAGAAGGGCATCCAGGGGAACTGAGCCCAGCACTGGAGGCCTGCAACAGAACAGAGGAAGTCTGTGATTGTCTGGGGCTGCAAAAAGATCTATCTGAGGGGTGCCCCATCTGGCAAAGACTATCCCCAGCACTTGAGGATCCAGGGACCATTCTGTGATGGCCCTGGGAAATCCTACTGAGAGCATCCGCTAGGACATTGTCCTTCCCTGGAAGATGAACTGCTATGAGGGAAGTGTTCAGGAATAGGCCAGAGACCACAACTTCATTGCCTCGGTGCACAAGGCCGAAGACCGAGTGCCCCTGTTTGTTGATGTACCACATTGTTGTGGTGTTGTCTGTTCTGACTTGTATCACCTTGTCGTGGACAGATGCAGAAAATGCTTGAAAAGCTAAAAAGACAGCTCTGAGTTCCAGCAAATTGATGTGGAGCAGAGATTCCTGGGGGGACCACACTCCCTGAGTGGAAAGGTCGCCCATGTGGGCTCCCCAACCCAGAAGGGAAGCATCTGTAGTGAGAGTCAAGTCGGGTAGTGGGGGAATGAAGGGACCCCAATCTTAAATTGCTCTGATCCTGCCACCACTGGAGGCTTGGATCAAGGTTCGAGTCACTGGGACCAACTTGGAAAGGGGGTCTCTTCTCTGAAACCAATAGGTTCTCAAGTGAAACTGAATGTCTCTCATCTGAAATCTTGCTCCCTGCACAACAGCTGTGGACGCAGCCATGTGTCCCAGGAGCTGCAGAAAGTGTCTTGCTGGTCGAGAGATCTGCAGAGTGAAGGAGGAGGCTAGAGCCACTAAATTCCTTACCCTTTCTAAGGGAAGAAAGGCTCTGGCTAGCTTTGTGTCCAATTCTGCCCCTATAAAGGTGAGTACCTGGACTGGTTCCAGAACCGACTTTGGTAGATTTAGCAGAAAGCCCAGGGAGGTGAGAAGCTGCTGGGTGACCTGCAGGTGAGATTTTACCTGTTCTGGGACTGGCCTACAATGAGCCAGTCGTCTAGATAGGGAAAACAGCAATCCTTTGCCTCCTTAAGTGAGCCACTGCCACTGCTAGACACTTTGTGAATACCCTTGGGGCAGAGGTAAGGCCGAAGGCATTGCTCTGAACTGGTAATGACCTGAGGGCAGTTCGAATCTGAGGTACTTTCGATGGGAGCTTCTGATTAGAACATGGAAATAGGCATCCTTGAGGTCCAGGAGGTAGCCAGTCCCTGGCCTTAGGGAGGTAAAATCATTGCCAGAGTTATCATTTTGAACTTTGGTTTCAAAAGATGTTTGTTCAGATATCTGAGATCTAATATGGGCTGCCATTCTCCTGTCTTTTTTGGGGTAAGGAAGTATCTGGAATACAGACCCCTGCCCTGGTGCAGGGGAGGAACCCTTTCTACTGCTCTGAGAGCTATCAGGATGAGACCTCTGCTTCCAGAGCAAGGGTCTCTGAAGCACTTGCAGGTAGAAAAGTCTGCTTCTCAACTTGGGAAACTTTTGAAGCTGAGAACCAGACCCTGGCCTACTACTTCTAGAACCCACTTGTCTGAGGTTAAAGAAGCCCAATCTGGCTGAAGTAAGCCAGCCTGCCCCCTACCGGTACAGGAGATTGGCCTAGGCACCCCATCGGGTGCCTGCTTAGCAGGAGCTTTAGGCTGGGGGGTGGGAGCAGGTCTGCCCACCCCTCGTCTGCCTCTGCCTCTGAAGAAGCCCCTCTGAGCATAGGCAGAGGAGGCCTGAGTCTGGTAAAAAGGCCTGTGAAAAGGCCTACCCCTACCCCTGGGGGTATGCCTTTGAGGAGTGGCTTGCCGCTCCTTAGCCTGGGCACTCTTGTAAGTAGTCCTATATTCATCCATCTTTTTCATGTAGTTCTCTGTCTGCTCCCAAACAGAGAATTCCCCACCACAGGAAAATCCATAGCCTTAGTCTGGGTATCCTGTGACAGACTAGTACACCTGAGCCAGGCCAACCTACGAAAAGCTACAGATGTGGCCATGACCCTAGAGGAAACATCATTAACATCCACAGCAGCATGAAACTGAACCTTAGAAGCCTCAATGCCATCAGTAGCCACCTGTTCTAGTTCACTAGCCAGCTGGCCATGGGCTTGCTTGGCTAATTGCATCACAGTATCCCATCTAGATTTCTGATACCTAGCTACATAAGCCATATAATTTGCTTGCCTGAGTCCCAGAGGCTGCCATATACTGTTTTTGCCATGGCATCAATCTTCCTGGAATCCTTGTCAGGAGGATGTGAAGCCAGGTGAATATTAGTTTTATCACAGGCAGCAGCCTGAACTACCTCAACATGACGGCATTGCTTGAGAAAGGAATTCTGTATCAGGACCTCTACAATGTGCACTTTCTGTCCATCTTTTTATCTACAGGAGGCCAGAATTAGGAGTTTTAAAATTTTTATTGTTTGCTTCCTAAAAGACTTTATGTAAAGGAATAGACAATCTCCTAGACTCTGGAATATCCATCATTTCTACAAAATCAGGCTCCTCTTGCTCATCCACAGCTTCTTCTAAGGGAAGCTGGAGGGTTTCAACAACTTTTTGTAAAACATGAAATGAGATGGGGACTCAGATAGCATAGGGAGATTCTAAAGGTCTGTCTGGGGAGATGTCCGTTCAATGGCACCCAGACCTTCCCAGCCACATTACTATGTTCATAATCATCCTCCCCTCCTCTGGTTCATAAAATTCTCAATATCATATTCCTGAACCACTGGGACGGACGAACCGACCTTTGCCAGATAGTGCAGTTCGGACGGACCCTGAGACAGTGACTGGACAATTTGTATGGCTTTTGCTATCTCTCGCAGTTGGAGAAGGGGTTTTGGACTCCAGACCTGCTGATTTTCTTGTTTTCTTTACTGGAATTGGTTCCTCAGAACCAGCTTTTCTTTGCCGAGGAAGTCTCGCCTGGTCAGAGGGCACTTCCTCCGGTTCTGTTGGCACCGAACTGGGCTGGCCATCCGGTCAGCGGACTTTTGGTTCCCTGCCCCTGAGCCTGCCCAATCTTTTTCCAGGGTGGCTGCAGGAAATTTCATATATCTGGCAGTCAGACTGGAGGTGGTCAAACCTCAGACAATAAACACATGTGGTGTGTGGTTCAGCCTTGGCAAAACTTCCCACAAACATCACAGTGTTTGAAACCAGTGGGCTGTTTTTCTTTTGGGTCTTCTCAGACATAATGCCAGCCTAACCAGAAAACTTGCCCTTTAACGGCAGTGCCAGGCAAGACACCTTTATTGGTTCCTAACCATGTCACGTGGTATTGGAAAAACGTAATAAATCTGTTTTTTTTAGAACCGATAAGAACCGAACCGCACTTAAAATATTAAATTTTAGTTTTTAAATGAGTTTTAACTCAACTGATCGGTTCAAAACCGAACTGATAACTTACAAGTTCCAACAGACAAAACCTTCAATTTACTTACGGTTACCACAGATGAGAGCTTGAACCGAACGGTTTTATGTTAAATAAAACTATTCTCGGTTGAACTAACCGAGAAAATACTTTTTAAGCCGAGAAATGAACCGGTATAAGTAGGAGAAATCGGAGCGACTGTTCATTGAGTATGAGTAAAGAATCTGACAGTTCAGGTTTGAAATAACACAGATAGAGCTGCTTCTTAGAGCTCGTGGCCAAAATTCTATTTTGGAATGGTTTTAACCATTTCACCTCCGGAGCAGTTCTAGAGCTGGATCAAACTGCTACTGTCATAATATAGCAAGACTTCATGTTGTTTGAACACCACACCCCAAAACCCCAAGAAGGGGTGAAAACATATCATGGGCATAACCGGTGCCCACACTGGACTGCCCACCCCATACCCAAGTAGAAGTTCTGAGAGGGGCAGGTCATAATATAGCAAGACTCCATTAGAAGAAACAACATTACTAAGGTGAGTAATTTTTTCTTCAAACAACATGAAGTCTTGCTATATTATGACAATTGCAGAATACAGCAGTACCTCCATGGAGGAGTGGACAGAACCCACTTAGGAATAGGCTGTGAAGCACTGGTTGTGTTAAATTCAGCATCCCTCCTGGCCTGGATATCCAAGGAGTAATGCTTGGCGAAAGTGTGTACCGTTTTCCAGGTAGCTACTTGACATATCTCTAAAATAGGGATGTCTCTGGCAGCAGCTATAGACTTAGCTGTCTCTGGTAGAGTGAGCCCTCAGACCTGAAGGGGAACCTTTCCCAGTTTTTGATAACAAATTGGATACAAGAGACAATCCACCTGGCAATGGATCTCTTAGTGGCAGGTTTACCTTTTCAACTTCACCAAAAGTGAGAAAAGTTGGAGGATTGAACCTATGACCCTTGGTACGCTCTATATAGTAACTAGGGGCCTCTTAACATCTAAACTGTGCAACCTCCTCACCAGAGGAGGAATGGTCAGTGAAGAACACTGGAAGGAGATAGATTGGTTGAGATGGAGTCTGAAACCACCTTGGGCAAAAACTTCCTGTTAGTCCTAAGGACTACTTTATCCCTGTGAAAGGAAATAAAGTCAGTCTCCACTGACAGGGCTTGTAACTCACTTATCGCCTGGCAGAAGTGATGGCTACTAGAAAACAGTTTTCAAGTCAAATACTTGAGCCTGCAGAAGACAGAGGTTCAAGGGGGTTGCATCAACTGAGCAATGCAAACATTAAGATCCCAGGCAGGGGCCGGGTCCCTGAAAGGTGGATTAGTATGAAGTAATCCTTGAAAAACTTGGAAAAAACAGGGTGAGTGAGAAGAGGGCTTTCCTGCTGAAATAAAAGCAGAGACAGCTGCCAAATGAACTTTCAGGGTAGCTGGTCTCAGGCCCAAAGAATTAAGATGGACCATATAGTCCAAAACAATGAGCAAATCAAGAGATTCCGGGAAATATGCTTCCCGAGCACCAGATGGAAAACCTTTTCCATTTAGAATTATAAGTAGCCCTAGTGGAAGCTTCCTAGAAGCCTTCAGGATGTCGAGAACACCTTGAGAAAGGTGTGGGTCAGCAAACTCTAACTCCTCAAGAGCCAGGCCTTGAGGTTGAGGGATTTGAGATTCGGATACCAAACCCTCCCCTGGGCACAAGATAACAGATTGTGCCTCCTGGGGAGGCACAGGGGGAGATGGACTGCTAAGGACAGAAGGAGTGGGTACCAGGGATGCCTGGCCCAATCTGGAGCAATCAGAATCATCCTGCAAGGCTGGGATCTGATTTTGACTAGCACCTTGAATAGGAGAGGGAAGGGAGGAAAAGCATATAGAAACTTCCCTTCCCAATCTAGAAGAAATGCATCCAGAGGGACTGAGCCCATCACTGGGGCCTGCAACAAAACAGTGGAAGTTGGTGATTGTCTGGGGGCTGCGAAAAGGTCTATCTGAGGGTGCCCATCTGGCAAACCTCCCAGTACTTGGGATCCAGTGACCATTCGTGATGGCCTGGGAAATCCTGCTGAGAGCATCTGCCAGGACATTGTCCTTTCCTGGGAGGTGAACTGCCATGAGGGAAGTGTTCAGGGAATAAGCCAGAGACCACAACTTCATTGCTTCGGTGCACAAGGCCGAAGACCGAGTGCCCCCTTGTTGGTTGATGTACCACATTGTGGTGGTGCTGTCTGTTCTGACTTGTACCACTTTGTTCTGAACAGATGCAGAAAACACTTGAAGTGCTAGAAAGACAGCTCTGAGTTCCAGCAAATTGATGTGGAGCAGAGATTCCTGAGGGGACCACACTCCCTGAGTGGAGAGGCCGCCCATGTGAGCTCCCCATCCCAGAAGGGATGCATCCGTAGTGAGGGTCAAGGAATGAGATAGAGGATGAAGGGGACCCCAGTCTTAAATTGCTCTGATCCTGCCACCACTGAAGGGCCTGGATCAGGGTTCGAGTCACTGGGATCAACTTGGAAAGGGATCTTTCTCTGAGACCAAAAGGCTCTAAGTGAAACTGAATGACCCTCATCTGAAATCTTGCTCCTTGCACTCACAGCTGTGGAAGCAGCCATGTGTCCTAGGAGCTGTAAGAAGTGCCTTGCTGGTCGAGAGACCTGCAGAGTGAAGGAGGAGGCCAGGGCCACCAGGTTCCTTACCCTCTCTAAGGGTAGGAAGGCTCTGGCCTGCTTTGTGTCCAATTCTGCACCTATGAAGGCGAGTACCTGAACAGGTTCCAGAACTGACTTTGGAAGACTGAGCAAGAAGCCCAGAGAGGTGAGCAGCTGCTGGGTAACTTGCAGGTGTGATTTGACCTGTTCTGGAGGCTGGCCTACAATGAGCCAGTCGTCTAGATAGGGAAAGACAGCAATCCTTTGCCTTCTTAAATGAGCAACTGCTACTGCCAGACATTTTGTGAATACCCTTGGGGCAAAGGTGAGGCCGAAGGGCATTGCTCTGAACTGGTAATGACCTGAGGGGCAGTTCAATCTGAGGTACTGGGTGGGAGCTTCTGATTAGAACATAGAAATAGGCATCCTTGAGGTCAGGAAGCTAGCCAGTCCCCTGGCCTTAGAGAAGGTAAAATCATTGCATAGAGTCACCATTTTGAACTTTGGTTTCAAAGGTGCTTGTTCAGATATCTTAGGTCTAAAATGGGCACATTCTCCTGTCTTTTTGTAAGGAAGTACCTGGAGTACAGACCCTTGCCCTGGTGTGGGGGAAACCTTTCTACAGCTCTGAGAGCTAGGAGGGTTGAGACTTGTTTCTAAGGTAAAGGTCTCTAGAGGTTTGCAGGTGGAAAAATCTGGCTCTCATCTTTGGAAATGTTTTGAAACTGAGAACCAGACTCTGGCTTACTACTTCAGGACCCATTGTCTGATGTTAGAGACTCCCAGTTCTGAAACGAAGTAAAGCCTCGCCCCTACAGGTAGTGAAGGAGCCGGCCTGGGCACCCCATCAGGGTGCCTGTTTGTGGGCTTTAGGCTGAGGGGTGGGGCTGAGCTACTTGCACCCGTCTGCCTCTGCCTCTGAAGAACCCCTCTGAGCATACAGAAGAAGCCTGGGTTTGGTAAAAGGCCTGTGAAAGGGCCCACCCCTACCCCTGGGGGTTCTGCTTGAGGAGTGGCTTGCCGCTCCTTGGCTTCTTGCACCTTCATAAGTTGTTCTGTATTCATCCATTTCTTCATGAAATTCTCTGTCTGCTCCCCAAACAGAGAATTCCCACCACAGGAAAATCCATAGCCTTCGTCTGGGTATCCTGTGACAAATTAGTACACCTGAGCCAAGCTAACCACTTAAAGGCCACAGATGTAGCCATGACTCTAGAGGTACATCATTAGAATCCAGCAGCATGGAACTGCACCTTGAAGCCCTCAATACCATCAGTAGCCACCTACTCCAGCTCCTTGGCAGCTGGCCAGGGGCCTATTTGGCCAAAGCCATGACCGTGTCCCATCTAGATTTTTTAGTATCTTGCCACATAAGCCATGTAATTTGCTTGTCTGAGTCCCAAGGACGCTGCCATGTATTGTTTTTTTTATGGCATCAATCTTCCTGGAGTCCTTGTCAGGAGGATGTGAAGCCAGGGGAATGTTAGTTTATCACAGGCTGCAGCCTGAACTACTAACATGACTGCATTGCTGTGAAAGAAAGTCTGTATCAGGACCTGACAAAGTGTAGCTCCTGTCCATCTTTTGTCAACAGGAGGCACAGAATTAGGGGCTTTTAAATTTTTATTGTTTGCTTCCTAAAAGACTTGTGTAAGGATAGATAATCTCTAGATCTGGGATATCCATCATTTCTACAAAATCAGGTTCCTCTTGCTCATCCACGCTTCCTCTAATGGGAGCTGGAGGGTTTCAGCAACCTTTTTATAAAACAGAAAATGAGAAGGGGACTTAGAAAGCATAGGGGGAGATTCTAAAGGTCTGTCTGGAGAGATGTCCGGTTCAATGGGCACATCCAGACTCTCAAAGTCACATTCACACTGTTCATAATCCCCCCCCCGGTTCATAAAAATCTCCAATATCATATTCTTGAACTGGTGGAACCGGCCGAACCGACCTTTTACCAGACAGTGGCGGTTCGGACGGAACCGAAGAAAGTGACTGAACAATTTGTATAGCTTTTGCTATTTCTGCAGCAGTTGGAGAAGGAATTTTGGACTCCAGACCTGCTGATTTTTTAGTTTTCTTTGCTGGAACTGGCTCCTCAGAGCCAGCTTTACGTTTGCCTGAGAAGTCTCGCCCTGGTCAGAGGACACTCCCTCCGGTTCGGTTGGCACCGAACCGGGCTGGCCATCCGGGTCAGCGGACTTTTTGGCCTCTCGTTCCCTGAGCCTGCCCACTCTCTTATCCAGGGTGGCTGCAGGAAATTTTTACAAATCTGGCAGTCTGAATTGAGTGGTCAGGCCCCCAGACAATAAACACATGTAGTGTGGGGTCAGCCTTAGCAAAAGAATCCCCACAGACACTACAGTGTTGAAACCAGTGGGCGGTTTTTCTTTTGGGTTTCTCAGACCTTGAGTGCCAGCCTAACCAAGAAACTTGCCCTTTACTTGGCAGTGCCAGGCAAGACTTACCTTATCGGTTCCCAACCGTGTCACCCGGTCGTGGGAAAAAATGTAATGAAATCCGCTTTTTTAGAACCGATAAGAACTGAACTGCACTCTAAAAGCTTTAAAGTGCTTATTCTTTAAAGTTTTAACAACCTGATCGGTTCGAACCGAACCGATAAACATTACAAGTTCACACAGAAATAAAACCTGTCTGTACTTGCAATACCACCAGACATAGAGCTTGAACCGATCGGTTTGCGGTTAAGTAATAATACTTCGTGTTGAATTTAACGAGAAAATACTGTTTAAACCGAGAAATGAACTGAGCAGAAAGAGAAATCTCCGGAGCGACTGTTCAGTGAGGCGGAGTAAAGAATCTGACAGTTTCAGTTTGAAATTATCCAGACAGAGCTTCTCTAACCGAGCTCGCGCTCTAAACTCCATTCTTAGAATGGTAGTTAACTCTTTCACCTCCGGAGCAGTTCTAATGGTGGGACAAACTGCAATTGTCATAATATAGCAAGACTTCATGTTATTTGAAGGAGGCGGTCCCGCCAGAATCCCCAGTTCTCCCGCCGGAGACTCCCGTCCGCTGGATGACATCAGAAAAGGAGACCGAGGACCCGCCATCAGATGGCTAAGACTAAGAACCGACCTTTCCAAGTGTAGGTTGGAACCTACTTCCTCCAAGGGGGAATGGTGGGCGGGAAGATACCCGCTGCAAGAGCTGTTCTCGAAGATCTACTGTTACGGTAAGTTCTTACGTAACTGTACTATCTTCTTCGAGGTACAGCTCTGCAGCAGACCTATTAGGACTGATTCCCAAGCAATAGGCGCCTTGAAAGCCATCGGGAAGAGGCAATACAGAAGTTCCACTCCGTCCTGAACCTAGGATAGGAGGCCTTGTAGGACAGCAAGGCCAAAACCCGCCCTTCGCCATGAAGCGATGTCAAGGCTGTAATGCCTGATAAAGGTGTACACCGGGCTCCAGGTGGCTGCAGCACATATGGCCGATGTGGATACGTTCTTCAGTGCCGCAAAGGATGTAGCCACTCCTCTTGTCGAATGGCCCTTGACCACACCTGGTAAGGGTTTCTGGCGTTTGCTGTAGCAAAAGGAAATGCACTGAATGGGCCAGCGTGAAAGGGTCTGTTTTGAGACAGGAACCCCATCATCCTCTCAACAAATGAGACGAACAGCTATTCCGCTTTGCGGTGCTGTTTGGTCCTGGTCAAGTAGTATCTAAGACACCAGTGAACATCCAGGGTGTGAAATACAGGTTACTCACCTGTAACAGGAGTTCTAGGAATGGTATATGTTGTTCATCCACACTCATTGGCAGTATCCTTGCCGCTTTAAATCTTGCCGGAAGGTCTTCAAGCTTGCTCCTCCCACCCACCGGGTGGTATAACTCGGCTCCGCCCCATGGCGTAGATCTGGCCGCTGGAAGCTCAGGTTGTGCGTCAAGCCGGGAGGTCGGGGGTAGTAGGATGAACAACATATACCATTCCTAGAACTCCTGTTACAGGTGAGTAACCTGTATTTCTAGGGACATGGATATGTTGTTCATCCACACTCATTGGCAGACTCCTAGCAGTTCTCCGGGAGGAGGGAGGCAAGACGCACACCCCATATACTTACTTGGGAAAGAGACTGGAGGAACCGAGGCCCCAAAACCAGCATCCCGGTGACTCAAGGTCGATGTGGTAGTGGGTAATGAAGGTGTTTGCTGACTTCAGGTAGCAGCCCTGCAGATTTCCTGGATAGGGACGTCCCTGAAGCAGCCACCGTTGCAGCAGTATGGCGGGTAGAATGAGCTCTTATCCTCTGGGAGGCTCCATGCCCGCCAACTTATAGCAGAGATCTATGCAGGAGGTTACCACCTGCTTATCGTCGCTTAGCTGCAGGTCTGCCAGATGCGGTTCAGCGTAGGTGACAAACAGCTGGCGAACCTCTCCCAATTTCAGCCGATAAACCTTATAATGAAAGCGGCGCCTTCTAGGGTCCAGAGTATGGAGCCTATATTCGGCCTCCGGGTAGTGATTGGGGTAGAACACTGCAGAGTCAACACCTGGTTAAGGTGAAATCCCCACACCACCTCTGAAGGAATTTCGTGGAAGGCAGAGACAACCTTGTCCCTGTGGAAGACCAGGTAAGGAGACTGGTGGAGAGCGCCTGGAGCTCTCCCATCCTTCTGGCTGGCGTGATAGCCACCAAGAAGGCGGTCTTCCATGACAGGTGAGAGAGGCACACCTGTGCATAGGTTGAATGGCTTGCCCATGAGCTTTGCCAGTACCAGCAGTAGATCCCACGGAGGTGGGGTTCCCGCACTGGAGGAAATGTGATCAAGGCCTTTGAAAAGCGCCAGACCATCTTCCCTCCTCGCCACTGACTGCTTCCTGCCCGCTACTGTAAGCAGAGATGGCTGCCAGGTGCACCCTTAGGTCGCCGACCTAAGCCCTTGACTAGAAAGGGACCATAAATAGTCCAAGATGCTTGCCAAGGAACAGGAGGGAAGGGTCCAAGCCCTTGCTCTGACACCAAATGGAAAACCTTTTCCATTTGAAGGCATAACATTTTCTGGTCGATTCTTACGGGACGCCTCAACTACATTGAGGACCTCGTCGGAAAGACCCAAAGCCTGGAACTCTAGCCGCTCAGGAACCAGGCGTCAGGTGCAGGGATTGAAGGTCACGGATGGAACACCTTCCCTGATTGACTGAGAGCAGGTCCGGGCGAGCTGAAGCTGCGCGAGTCCTGGAGCTGAGACTGAGGAGATCTGGGTACCAGAACTGGCGAGGCCAGTCTGGGGCTATCAGAATCACCTGCGCCTTGTCCCTCCTCGCCTTGAGAAGCACCTTGTGGATCAAGGGAAATGGGGGAAAGGCGTAAAAGAGGCCCGGGGTCCATTGCCTCGAGAAGGCATCCCCCTGCAGCGAGCCCTGCTGAGGGGGGCGGGCATGGAACAGACTCAGCTTCGCGTTCTCCATGGAGGCAAACAGGTCCACCTGAGGTGTGCCCCAAAGGGAGAACAGATGCTGTACTACCTGCAGGAGAGACCACTCGTGGGATGCAGCCCCTATCCGGCTCAGGGCATCGGCCAGGGTGTTGGAGGCTCCTGCCACGTGAATGGCTGGGAGATCGCCTCCAGGCTGCGCCGAGTGACCAAATGCGAGAGCTTCCTTGCATAGAAGCATGGGCGCGTCCCCCCTGGCGGTTTAGATAGTACATGGTCGTGGTATTGTCCGCCTGGACTCGGACCACTTGACCCCGGAGGAGCGGAGCAAAGGCGGTGAGAGCTAGGCGGACCGCTCGAGCTCCAGCAGGTTGATGTGGCATCGGGACTCCCGGGGACCAGAGGCCATGAGCCCGTGTTCCCCAGATGGGCACCCAGCCCATCAGAGAGGCATCGGTCGACAGAGAGACCGTCGGCTCGGGCGGACGAACAGGATGCCCTCCTGCAAATGATCTGGAATGGTCCACCACTGGAGCGTTCACATCCCTGTGTCACCGACACAAGCTGGTCCAAGGGATCGCGTTGTGACCACTGGCTGGCCAGTCCCACTGAAGGGACGCATGTTCCAGCGGCCCAGCGGACCACGCTTGGTACAGGCCGCCATGAGACCCAGGAGGCGCAGGAAGTCCCGGGTCAGGCGCAATTGCCCAACCAGAAATGATCGGGCAAAGGAGGAAAGAACCTCGGCCCTGTCCGTGCGAGCCGCCTGGCTCGAGAGAGTCGAGCGGCCCGATGAATAAAATCACCTGCTTGCTCGAGTTCCGACTTGGCCTCGCTTGATAAGGAGGCCCAGTTGAGAACAACCTGGAGGCCAGATCTCTGGACCACTCGCCTCCTTCCTGGAGGGAGCTGCTATCAGCCAGTCGTCCAGGTAAGGGTACACCGGACCCCTCGGGCCGCCAGAATGCTGTCACCACTGCCATGCATTTGGTGAAGACCCTGGGAGCTGGAGACAAGCCGAAGGGCATGGCTTGAACTCGAGAGAGATCCTTCCGCCGGAGGCGGAGGAATCTCTGGTGAGACGGACGGATAGGGACGTGAAAACGCTGTCCTGCAAGTCAGAGAGCAGAACCACACGCCTGCGTTCCAAGGATGGTATTATCTGAGCCAGAGTGACCATCCTGAAGGTTCGAGACCTTAGGAACTTGTTTAGGTCGTGCAGGTCGAGAATGGGCCAACCCCGTCCGTTCGGAACCAGGAAGTACCTGGACACAAACCCTGGGTCTGAAGAGGTCCACCTCTCTTACCACCTCCTTCTGGAGGAGGAGAGCGTGTCGGCTCGACGGCCGCCAGTGAGGCTGGGGATCCCGAAGCCCCCGAGGCGTGGCTCTGAAGGGTGGTGCCTGCTCGAATTCCAGAGGCAGGCCTCTTCCCACCACCTCAAGACCCACCTGTCCGTGGAACAGCGGACCAGGCGGAACGGAAGTGCGGAGCCGTCCTCCACGGGGACCCAGGGAGTAAGATGCGGGATGAGGCACCCTTCAGCCCGTCACTGGGCAGGCTTGAGGAGGACCGACCAGGGACCTCCTGGGCCCTTTCCTCCCTGCCTCCTGTTAGAGGAAGCCGGGCTTGGGTTTGGGATGCCAGGCCGAGCCTGCTGGCCCTGGCGTTGCTGGGCGGGCGCGCCGAGGCACAGAAGGCGAAAGGGCTTAGGCTGTGGTTTGCGGCCTTTGTCCTTCTGAGCGGAAGAGACCCGAGTCCAGGTGGCATTGGACTTCTCGATCCTCTGCAGGTGACCTTCCACCCCAGGGCCAAGAGGTCAGTCCCAAAAGGAACATCCGCCAACTTGTGCTGGGTATCCAAGTAAAGGTGGATATCCTCAGCCAAGCCCATGACTTGATAGCCACTGCGGCAGCCACCGATCTGGCACATGAGTCCCCTACATCCAAAGCAGTCTGGAGCTGCTGTTTGGCCACTGCCCTGCCCTGGTCCCGCACCTGCTTAACCGTAGTCTGCAGATCGGCGGGAAGATGAGGGATGACCTCATCCAGGGAGCCCAACAGGGCATGAGAAAAATGTGCCATGAGGACGGCCGAACTGGCCTGACGAAGGCCGAGAGAGGACGCAGCGTTGACTTTTCGCCCGACATAGTCCAATTTCTTGGACTCCTTGTCAGGAGGTTTGTCCACATCCCTGGCGTTGCCGGCGCGCCGGAAAACGCTGTCGGTAACCAACCCCTCAGCAGAGGGGTGTTCCGAAAAACCGGACAAGGAACCGGTAGGGACCGCATACTTCCTGGCCATCCTAGCCGAAGGCGCAGGGCAGGAAGCAGGGCGCTGCCAAAGTTCCAGTGCTGGACCCACTATGGCCTCGGCCACCGGAAAGGCCTCCGTCGGAGAATCCCCTCGGTCCAGAATCTCCGTGAGGGGATACCTGGCCCGTTTGGAAACGGGTTCGAGCTCCATCCCGGTAGACTCCGAGATGAGCCGAAGCAGTCCTAGGAAGGACGACGGGCTATCGTCCATTGGCTGACCTCCTGAAGACTCCAAGTCCAGTCGCTTGGAGAAGAAGGAGGAATCATCTTCGGACTGGAAGAGTCCTCGAAGAGCTGCCTCTGGCCTGAACCACCTTCACCAGCCGAGGTCGGTGGGAGTGAGGGTAACTGACAGCCGATGGGGTAAACCCTTAGCCGACCGAGAATCCTTGGTCGGAGCCCCAATTGGTGGCTGTGGAGGCGGAGGTTCCACCGCAATCGGTGGAGCAGCTGGTTTTGGCCGAACAACCGGCCTGGGTATAGGCTCCTCGGGCAAGTCGAGGGGTTGTGTCGGCCGTTCCGGTGACAGCCACTTAATGGCGGGGAAGGCGCGGGTGGCTTATTCCCGGCCAGGAGGAGCTGTTGCAACATAAGGTCCTCGTACCCGTCGGCGTAATTTCGCCGAAGCCTCCCCATCCGAGGAGGAGGGGCCGAGGGCAGCCTGACGCCCGCTTACCAGCAGTGCCGAGGGCCGAGACGCCTATGTGGTGGGAGCAGCTGGACCCATGAAGAGGTCGAGACGAGACCGAGAGTCCCGGAATTTCCGGGGTCGGTGCAGGAGGTGTCGGCGGAACCGACACTCCCTTCGCTCGAAGGTCCATCCGAGGGCTCCGAACGGAGGCACAGGCGAGCCCACGGATCCTCAACTCCTCCCGGGACCCGGGGAGGGAATCTCGGCTGCTAAAGGCGACAGCCCGTCCAATGGGTCGAGAAAATCTCGACTTCATCAGTGGAGTCTCGGTCAACTGACCTGGCGGGGACACCGTGGAGGCCAGTGGCGGCGAAGGATCGACCGGGCACGGTCGGCGGCCCGGAGAGGGACCTTTCCGCTCCCAAGAGCGTCGACGGAGGACTTACCTTTGTCCTTCTTTTGGACCGAGAAAAGGTCCAGCAGACGCAGGCCCTTCTCCTTAGTGGAGAGGGACAGACAAAGCTCCTTAAAGGAAGCCGGAAGGAAGAACCCAGAGGCGGGATAAATGCGGCCCGAGGAAGATCTGACCCGCGCCGCCTCCTCTTCGAGGCGACCATCCGCTCGAGCTGATCCGTGAGCCACGCCGCCGCTGACACCGCCAACCGGGCCTCCTTGGACTTCACCGAGGGAAACGCCGGGACGGCCCAGTTGCAATCGGGCAGCACGGTCTTCGAGGACGTAGGCCGAGAAAGATGAGCACAGGTCGCAAGCCTGCGGGTCGTGCTCAAGGCCTAAGCAGTAGACACACGTGGAGTGTGGATCCGTCCGAGACATCTTCTGCCCGCATGGGCATCTCCGAAACCGGAGTCGATTTATCCATCGCAGCCTGAGGGATCAAGACTGAAGTCTTTTGCAAAATATTATTTTAAATCCAAACGGAGAAATAGGAACCAGTCACAAATGGAGAGCGTTAAGGAGGAACCTGAGCTTCCAAGCGGTAAGGAAGATCTGGCGTCATGGGGCGGAGCCGAGAGTTATACCACCCGGGTGGGTGGGAAGAGCAAGCTTGAAGACCTTCCGGCAAGATTTAAAGCGGCAAGGATACTGCCAATGAGTGTGGATGAACAACATATCCATGTCCCTAGAAGTAGTGCTTCTCCTCGATTAGCGTACTTAGGGAAGTACACTGGTAAATTGATGTCCTGGTTAAGAGTGAGAGCTGAGACCAACTTAGGCAAAAACTTGAGATTCGTCCTCAGGGACACCCTGTCCTGATGAAAAATTAAATAAGGCTCCTTGCACATGAGAGCGTGTAGTTCGGAGATTCTTCTCACCAAAGTAACAGCAACTAAAAACAAAGTTTTCCACGACAGAAAATGCAGCTCGCAATCTGCGGCAGGTTCAAATGGTGGCAGCATAAGCTACTCCAGGACGAAAGGTAAATCCCAAGGAGGGACGGGATCCCTAATAGGCGGCCTAAGGAGGAGGAGGACCCCTGTTAAGAAGGCACGGGAGGTATCCAGCTGTGCCACCGTGCGTTGGCCTATGGGGGCATGGTAGGCTGAGATTGCACACAGGTGCACTTTGATCGAGGAGTAAGCTAACCCTGCTTGAAAGAGGGAAAGCAGGTATTCCAGAACCAGTTTTTCTGGGCAGTCTAAGGGTGAGAAGCCGCATGCCTGTGTCTCACCTGTGACCACAAGCAAAACCTATGCCATTTCATGGCGTATGTAGCATGTGTCGCCGATTTTCTGGCGGCAGAAAGAACTTCCGCCACCTCCTGCGAGACCCCGTGTCGCAAGATGGCTATGTCTCTAGGAGCCAGGCGGGCAGGTTAAGAGAAAGCAAGACCGGATGGACTAGCGAACCCTCCTCCTGAGACAACAGGTGGGAGCTGATTGGCAAAGGAAGCGGAGGTTCCCGGGCCAACTGGCTCAGAAGCGGGAACCAAATCTGTCTGGGCCAAAAAGGCGCAATTTAGATAAGCGTCGCATGTTCCCTGCAAAGTTTGAGAAGAACACTCTGGATCAACGGGAAGGGAGGGAAGGCGTAGAGGAATCTGCCTGCCCATGAGAGGGACAACGCGCCTCGCCAGAAAACACCAGGCCCTGGATCTAGCGAGCAAAAATTGGGCAGTTTTGAGTTGGATGGGGATGTGAATAAATCCAATTCTGGAGTGCCCCATCTGAGAAACAGATCCTCTGCCACCTCCTGTAGAAGTTCCCATTCGTGGACTCTGGCCTGGGAGCGACTCAGGCTGTCTGCGACAGTATTGTCCACACCGGCAACGTGAACTGTAATGAGGTTCACGCTGTGTCGTATACCCCAATCCCACACTCTCATGGCCTCCCTGCAGAGAGGGTAAGAGTGTGTGCATCCTTGTTTGTTGAGGTAATACATAACCACTGGATTCAATGCTAAGAAGTGCAAGGTAATGCACCTGGGAAACAAAAACCCAGGGGAAGAGTACACAATGGGGGGTGAGATACTAACAACAACAAAAATAGAAAGGGACCTGGGGGTAGTCATATCAGATGACCTAAAGATGGGCAAGCAATGTGAGAGGGCAGCAAGGAGGGCTGGGGGGATACTGGGATGCATAGGGAGAGGCATCACCAGTAGAAAACAGGAAGTTATTATCCCTCTGTACAGACAGCTGGTGAGACCCCATCTGGAGTACTGTGTGCAGTTCTGGAGACCCAATCTCCACAAAGACATAGACAGGATGGAAGCTGTCCAGAGGAGGGCAACTAAAATGGTGCAGGGTCTGCACCGGAAGTCATATGAAGAGAGACTTAAGGAGCTTAATATGTATAGCCTCGAGGAAAGGAGGGAGAGGGGGGACATGATAGAAACTTTCAAGTACCTCAAGGGAATCAACAAAGTCCAAGAGGGTAGCATCTTTCAAAAAAAGAGGTGTGCAAGAACACGAGGGCACAATTTGAAGATAGAGGGCGGCTCAGAGGTAATTTAAGGAAGTATTTTTTCACAGAGAGGGTTGTGGATGCATGGAACGGCCTTCCGGAGGAGGTTGTGGAGTCAAAATCAGTGGGGGAATTCAAGCATGCATGGGATAGTCATAAGGCAATTCTGGGGGGTGGAGGTAGGAAGAAGCAGGCTGCTGGTTAACTAGGATCTGCAGCTTATCCAGTAGGTAGGGAAATGGGCAGACTGGGTGGGCCAAGCGGTCCTTATCTGCCGTCAAATTCTATGTATCTATGTTGTCTGTTTGCAACAGGAGAGTACTCTATGGGATGTCCGACTGGAAGGCTTGCAGGGCATAAAGGACCGCCCTCATCTCTAGTATGTTGATGTGGAGATGAGATTCTTGAGTGGTCAAAATTCCCTGAGACCTCACCCTGTTCAAGTGTGCTCCCCATCCCAGCCCTGAGGCGTCTGTGGAGTGTGTTACCACCGGGGACGGCGCTGTGAATAGAACCCCCACAGAGAGGGTTCCCGGGTTTAGCCACCATTGCCAGTCTCGAACCACGGACTTCGTGATTCTGACTGGATGCTGCATATGGTCTTGCCTTTGGTCCCATTGCACTCTTAGCATCCACTGGGTTACCCCGCATGTGGAGCCGTGCCATCGGGACAGTAGGAATGGCTGCAGCCATGTGTCTGAGCAGGCGAAGGACCAGTCTGGCTGGGACAGTTTTCTTCGCAGATAGGTCCCTGATGAGGGATCAAATGCATTCCGCTCTGTCTTTGGGCAGAAAGGCTCTCCCCGCGATGGTGTCCAGGACTGCCCCTATGAATTGCAGTTTCTGGGACGGTACCAGGAGAGACTTCTCATAGTTGATTATGATGCCCAGGGACTGAAAAAGGGCCTGGGTATGCTGGATTGCTATCAACAGCTCCTCCTTGGAGGAGGCCATGAGAAGCCAATCGTCCAGGTACAGGAACACATAGTGGCCCTGTCTCCTCAGAGACGCTGCCACGACTGCCATGCACTTGGTAAAGACCCTGGGGGCCGATGACAGCCCGAAGGGAAGCGCTCAGAACTGGAAATGGCGGCCGAGAAACTCAAAGCGCAGGAACCTCCTGTGCGCTTGAGCGATGGGGATGTGCAGGTAAGCATCCTGCATGTCCAAGGACGCCAAGAATGTGCCCTGCTTCAGCATGGGGATTAGACCCAGAAGGGTCACCATGCGGAAAACGTTTGTAGGCGACCGACATATTGAGGTCGCTGAGGTCCAAGATTGGACGGAGGTCCCCTGTTTTCTTTGGAACCAGGAAGAAGTGGGAATAATATTCTGATCCTCTCTGGTTCCCTGGGACGTACTCCAAAGCTTCTTTCTGCAGAAGCGTGAGCACTTCTCCCCTGATGAGCAGGGCAAGCTGACCCGAATAACGGGAGAGCAGAGGAGGCCTTGTCAGGGGCTTGTCTAAGAATTCTATAAAGTGGCCTTTTTTGACCAACTCTAACACCCACCTGTTGGTGGTGATCGACTGCCACCCCGGCAGGTGATCTGCGATGCGACCCCCGACCTTTGTTTCCCATTGATCCTGAGGGGCCGGGGCCGGGAAGGAGTCATGCTGTGGCGGCAGAGGGTCCTGCAGGTTGGGCCGACTTGGTGGAACATTGGCCTCTACCCGAGGACGCCTTGACCTGGGCTTTTCGGGAGAAAGAGCCCCTCTGTTTGCCGGGATAGATTGTTGCTCTGAAAGCTGCTACGAAAACGACTCTGGTTCCTACAAAAGGAACTGAGTCTGGATCTGTACATTGCTTGGACAGACCTAACAGCCTTCCCAGCCTCTTGTAGTTTGGTGATGACCTTTTCAGATGCTTCACCGAACAAAACTTCACCATGGAAGGGGGCGTCCAGAATGTTCTTCTGGACGTCCGGGGTAAATCCGGAGACACGGAGCCATGAGTGTCTCCGGAGGCATACGCCTGAGGCTGCCGCTCTGGCCGAGGAGTCCAGAGTCATACACAGCTCGGAGCACCTGGGTCCCGTCTGAACCCATGCAGAGGAGCTCCACCTTCTGGTCACCGTCTGGTAATTTCTCTACCAGTTCCTGTCCCTGTTCCCACAACGCGTTCTGAAACTGAACCATGTGGGTTAGGTAGTTCAGGGATCTGATGGCGCAGGTCGCAGCTACGTAAGTGCGCCTACCCAGCGCGTCCAGTTGCTTGGACTCCGGGTCCGGTGGCTGCATGCCCAGATGTTGCGGCCTCAGAGACCGGTCATGAGAGGCTGTAATGACCAGGGAGTCGGCCAGAGGATGATTAGCCAAGCACTGGTCCTCCCTTGGGGCCTTGTACAGGCGGTCAGCCTTCTTCGGCATAGCCGGGAGCGAATGTGAACGTTTCCACGCTGCCTTGGTGACGTCCACGAAGGTGCCCACCAAGAGTGGTACCACCACAGGCTTAGGGTCTTTCTGCCGAAGATAGCGGGCAAGGCGTAGCCCTTCGGGGTCGAGTTCCTCTGCATCCCACCCCATGTTCTCTTGGATGTGCCTCATGATCCCAAAGAACGAGGGGTCGTCCGGAGGAGACCTAGGGAGTTCACGTGGGTCTGGAGAAGGGATGCTGATCGGTGATGGAGATCTGGAACATACCGAGATGTCAGATCGTGAATCCTCCGTAGACGGTGAATAGTGGCGTCGTCTTGGTCTCTTGGGACTTGGTGACCCTGAAGAGGATCTGGACATAGGTCTTCTCTTGTCTGTAGGTCTGCCCCTAGGAGGTCCCACTGGCTCCTGGGGGGAAGGTACTCGACCTGCTGCCCCTTTTGGCGAAGGAGGGGGCGCAGGGGTCGGTGGTGCCGCAGGTGCGGGAGGAGGGTGCATGGTGACCACATCCTTTTTGATGGTGTCCCACCAGAACGTGAATAGCTCCTTCACTTCTGTTAAGTTAAGGCCTGATGACGGGCCGGGCGCCGGTGGCCTGTCGTCGGGTTTGGGCGTCGGTTCCCCGGGGGTCTCCGGTTCTGGGGAGGGTTCCCACGGGAGCTCGACGGGACCGGGGTTGCCCACCTGGTCCTCGGGCTGAGTAGACTCCTCCTCCGTCAACGCCTCCTGGCAGACGTCGGTAGGCGGCGGTGTGATTCTTCTAGCTGCTGTATCGGACGTCGGTCCCCCGGCCAGCGTCCTGGAAGGTGAGTGCCTAGCCAGCGACAGGTGACGAACTGTCGTCGGCTCCCAGGAGTGTTTATGAAGTTTAGCCGATGTTGGGTGGTCCAGCGTCCGCTTCAGGGAGGTCAGCTCCTTGGTCTTACGTTGGGGAGGTGGCGGCAGGGAGACTGACCAGACGTCGGAGGTGTGGTGCTCCCCTGACCTGGACGAGGTCTTGGAAGAAGAAGAAGGCCTGGAGGTCTTAGCAGGCCGCAGGGTAGAAGAACCGCTGGCAGACTTGACCATGACCAGGGAGGCTGAGAATGGGCCCGAGACGGAGAGCGGTCAGACCTGGAGCTGGAGCTGGAGCTGCGGGAGTCTGAGGCCCTAGAAGGGGATCTAGGTTTTACCTTCTCCCGGTGCTTCTCATGGTGCCTGCGGGATGTCTCAGACGATTCCCCCTTGGAGGAAGGATCCATGGCCTTGAGCTTTTCTTCTAAGAGGAAGGCCTGGAGAGCCTTCTGACGGCGGATCCGGGTCTGGCTATTAAAGCCCTGACAAAAGGAGCAAGCCTGGGTATCGTGATCTGGGCCCAGGCACTGGACGCAGGCCGAGTGGGGGTCTTTGAACGGGATGTGCTTCCCACAGGCGCACTTGGAAGAATGGCCCTCCACAGAAGTTGGGGAGGGCATCAGATAGAAGAGTAGATCTTGAAGAAGGTCTTCTTGAACAAATTCTGACTTTCGGAAGGAATTCCTGGTCGTTGCGCACTAAAACTGACCGAAGGGTCGAGACATGCAAGTCGACGGCGGGAAAGAAATGGGGATTCTGGCGGGACCGCCTCCTTAAGTACTACGCCTGATGTCGGGGGCGGGACCGACGTCGGAGGCGGTCCCCGCTGAAGACTGCTAGCTAGAAAATTTCTGTGGGGTCCTGATGCCTGCCGGCTTCCGTCCTAATGGTGTAACCTGCTGCAAGAGCTGTACCTCGAAGAAGATCCAAAAATTCTGGAAGGAGCGGACTAAGGTCCAGGAGATAGAGGAGGGTCTGTCTGGACTGAGAGGGAGTCCTGGAGACTCCCAACAGAGGGTTGCCTCCCTGTCTGTCTTACCCGGAATTAATCAACCCCTTAGGGGGAGAGGGGGAAGAAGGCACTGGAGAAGGGCCAGGGTCCTAATCTGAGAAGCAAACAGGTAGGAGGATCGCCCAGAGATTGAGGCCTAAGAGGGGAAGGTGGGCAGGAGTCAGTGATGAATGGTGAAGATACACAGAAAGATCCAGAATTACGGTAGGTATGTAATTTTCATATCTTATCTGTTTCAATCATCACCATTCATCACTCTTGGGTGATAGATGTCCTTGCTTGGTGCCTCACAAGCTCCAGGCCCCGCGTGGAGAGGGTAATGGCTTGTCTGGTCTCCTCAGAATCAGGCAAAGAAGCTAGTATCTGACCTAGCAGAGACCATAAGTGCCTATTATAGGCAGCATGATGGGCCTGATGAGACGAAAGACATAAAAGGAGGCAACCGAAGAGAAAGTTCTCCTCCCCCAGAAATCAAACTCAGTTGAATCAGATTCTGGAGGACGGTCACGCCTTGGGCTTCAATGCCCAGAGGGTGTGTCCAGGAGAGTCATGCCCAAATGGGAGGGGGTGGGCCAAGGCTCCTGGAGACCCAAGGGGTGTGCAGTACCTCTGGCGGAGGCCCCTCTGGGCTAGTGCAAGGGCTGAGAGCCTTCGCCAGGCACAGTATGATGCCTCCCGGAAGGGAGTAGGCCAGGCGGGAACCAGCAGGTTGGCCACACTGAACTCACTCAAGAAGGCATGTGCTGACAGGTCAGGATTACGACTGCCTTAGGTGGAGATATGGAGCTCATTGAGCAACCCCGACAGGAAGCACTGATAGCTGGACAGATCAGCCGCAGAGGAGAGGTGGACAGAAGACTCCTCTCCCTCAGAGGAGGAAGATGAGTGAGCTGACGAGTCTGAAGAGTTAGGTTCAGGCCGCACCAGGGACTGGTGGAACACCTCCTCGTCCAAGGACCTGTTGTAGGCGGAGAACAGTGCAGCTGTGGACCTAAACTGCTCCCAGGTAAGAGGCCCCGTAGGACCGGAGTGACAGAGGGGTTGGTAGAGGCAAAGGGGCCAGGTGCCTCCAAGAAGGAGTACGACCTCTGCCAGGACTGGTGGACCAGACGGGAGACCTCAAAGGAGGAGAAGGAGACCCATTGGTCCCAGCAGTTGAAGGCTGCTCAACCGAGCTGGAACGGCCAGGGCTGAGCCCAAAGAGACAATTCCCCCTGCAAGGCGGCCAGGGCCGAATGAGCCCAGAAGGACAGCTCCTAACCTCTGAAGATGAGGGCCCTCCCAAGCAGACCTCGGGGGAGAAGACTGGACCAGCGGTGCAACTCCTCCCTGAACTTCTGTGGGTTCCCAGGGAAGGGTGCCACCCTTGATCCTGCCCCATCAATCCCTCGGACTCAGAGAGAGCCCTCTTCCTCAGTATCAGCCTATGTAACTGGACCCCTGCAGCTGACTCCTGAGAGACAGCGCTGGGGGAGTACCCAACCCTACCTGAGACACTCCAGTCAGCCCCAAAGTAGGGCCATCACAAGAGGGGGTATACCTCCAAGGAAGCAGACAAACCACCAACTCTGAGCTGTCCTGCGATGCCCCCCAGGGCACCCGAGGGCTGGTCGGTGCCACCAACCAAGAAAAGAGCAAAAGCCAGCTCCCCGGAAAGGAGCTAAATCAGAGCCAAAGCACTAGACGAGGAAGAATTGGAGGATTGCAAAGAATCCGGGAGCTGGTCTGGGGTCAGCCTCAAAATCATCCTCCCCAGAGGAGGCTTGAACCCAGACAACTCCCTGTTCCCTCCCAGCCACAGCACTGCGAGCTGGCCCTGCATTGCCCACGGCGCTGGCGTCAGAAGCGGTGCCAGAGGCCGGTCCCGGCCCCCAGATCACCGGCACCTAATCAGGGGTGGCACCGGCAGGCTGCGCCAGACCGGACCACAAGGCCTCAGACCGCAATGCCAGGGGAGCCCTCGCCTCTAAGGAGGCGACTGCCAGGACAGTACCTCCCGCCCGAGCCCTGAAGGGGTCAGACCGGGCCTCCGGCAGTGTGTAAGGGGTTCCCACTGAGGCAAGGCTAAGGGGCAGAAACCCCCTTCTCCACGGGCCACACAGGACCGGGAAGGGACCCGGAGGAAGGGCCAAGAACCCTGCATTTGAATTCCCGAGTGCGAGCCTGTCCCCTGAAAGTCAGCGGTGCACATCCAACTTTAAAAGCCTGCAGTTCCAGAACACAGCGGTCCATGGAGAATCAGGCGTCACAATGATTCATGTTGTGCTTAGGGCCCAAGCAGGTCAGACACCGGTCATGCTGGTCCGAGATGGAATAAAGTCGGCCGCAGGGACACTGCCGCGTAGAAGGCCGTCATGCCTTAGAAGATTATCCCCCCCCCCGAACGAGACATGACCAGATGAAAAAATAATAAACAGTACTCCACGACGACAAAAAAATAAAAAAAGATCTTACAGGTCAAACGCAGAGAAATCTCAGCAGAGCAGACCTAGAACTATGGTACCGCCGGACTAGGCCACTGGCGCAGAAGAAATGGATAATCCGAGATCAGAAATAAATAAATATTTCTTCTGCGCCAGAGGATTGAGACAAACAAGGCAATAGGATTAGAATGAGAACATTTAGGCACATTTCATCTTTAAAGAAAGGAATGCAAAAAAAAATACAGCGAAAACTAAAACTGGAATAAGTAAACACAGTCCGATACATACAGGATCAGACTAAATAACTGTGCCCAACAGGGAACCTGTTAGTTGTGAGCAACACGAGGGGGTTAGCCCATAGAAGTGCTGGAGACACGGGGGAGGGGGAGCCCCAAGTGCAGGGTGTCAGAGAGAGAGAGAGAGAGAGAGAGAGAGAGATCTGTTTGGCATAAGAGTAGATGGTAGAAGATACCTTTGCTAGGTGCTAGTGATGGCAGACACATTGAGATGAGAAATATGTCACTCACTTACGAGGTCGTGCTCACTCAGCGGGAGAAGCAGAACTAGGGCTGGGGAAGGGTCATTGTCGGTTACTGGCCAACCAACGAGTGCCACGAAATGCATCAGCCTCGAGGGCAGTGCTGCCCCTACGTCGACTCCTCCTCCTTGCAAAAAAAAAAAAAAAAAAAGCTCCCGATCCTCTGGTCAGAACCCAACAGTGATGAATGGTGAAGATTGACACGGATAAGATCTGCACTCTGAATTGAACCACTGTCTCTCAATGCAGTAGGCTCTAAAGCTAGCCACCTAGCTTGTTCAGACAACAAACTGGGATTAAAACCCGTCTCTCAGTGCAAAAGGATCAAAGGCTAGTTGCTTATGTTCTTCCTGAGATGCCACACTGGGGAAAGAGACAGTCTCTCCCTTGCAGCTGGCTAGGATACTAGTCCACCTAACTTATTGTGACTACACTGGAGAACACACCTCTTTTTACTGTTCCAGGCTCTGAAGTTCACCAAATAAATTCTGCACCTCTACCCGAGTCCAGAATTTAATTGTGCATGTGCACAACAATCTATTTATGTCTACAAGCCTGAAAGGTCACCTTACTCTACACTGTGAGCTGCTTCTTCGTTTATACCTTTACTTTGGCAGTTTCTGCAGGGTCAGGCTGTCTTTCCCGTAGCACAAACTCTCTTGCTTCTGGTACTGCCTGACGAGAGAAAGAGACAATACCAAACAATCAGCATTAGGATGAAAGGAAACCTCTGCTTTATTCTTTTATTTATTTATAGTTTTTACTGACCAGGTAAGCACACTAGACAAATATATGCCTATTTTCACGCACAACCCAGGAGGTTACAAAGATATACAGACAGTGCAAAAACTTAAAAACAAGGAGGCAGCCAGATAGTAGAACAAAAGCCAACACGGCTACAAAATAATGGTATTGTGGGCAGTAAGAAATGTGTAAACTAGCACTTTTTGCACTAACCACTGAGCCACCCACCTAACTGCACTTTCCAATTGTGATACGCACATACATTGACTAACACATATACACATATTTATTCAAGTGTAACATAACAGTGCACAGTCTACACACATTTTCACAGATTAAAAAAAAAAGACATCAAAGGACAGTTTTTTTCTTTTCAGGCTCAGAGGGACATCAGAGGGTAGGGGTTGCCATTAGACACCTCATTTAATTCAACAATGACATGCATAAGGCTGAAACTGATCTAGATAGCGGGGGAATGTAGACTAGCAATTTTTGCACTAATCACTAAGCCACCTAACTGCACTTTCTAATTGTTGTGACACACACACACACACTAATACATATTCACATATATAGGCCAGTATAACATAGCAGTGCACTGTCTAGACACATTTTTACTGATTAAAAAAAAAAAAAAGACATCGAGGGATTGTTTTCTTTTCAGGCCCCAAGGGACATCTGAGGGTGGCAGGTTGCCACTAGACACCTCATTTAAAACGAGCATTTGTCAATGCAGACTGTTGTTGCACTGGCAATGTGCAGTGGCGGAGCTAGAGATGCACAAAAGGAATGGCAGTGAAGTACTGAAGATACCAGAACTGGCGGGGCCAGTCTGGGGCTACCAGAATCACCTGCGCCTTGTCCCTCCTCGCCTTGAGAAGCACCTTGTGGATCAAGGGAAATGGGGGAAAGGCGTAGAAGAGGCCTGGAGTCCACGGACTCAAGAAGGCATCCCCTGCAGCGAGCCCTGCTGAGGGGGGCCGGCATGAAACAGCCTCAGCTTCATATTCTCCCTGAAGGCAAACAGGTCCACCTAAGGTGTGTCCCAGTGGGAGAACAGATCGTGTACTACCTCCGGCAGGAGAGACCACTCGTGAGATGCAGCACCTATCTGGCTTAGGGCATCGGCCAGAGTGTTGGAGGCTCCTGCCACATGGATGGCTAGGAGATCCGCCTCCAGTCTGCTCACGAGAGACCAAGTGCGGAGAGCCTCCTTGCACAGAGGCAAGGAGTGCGTCCCACCCTGGCGGTTTAAGTAGTACATGGTCGTGGTGTTGTCCGTCTGGACCTGGACCACTTGACCCCATACAAACGAAGCGAAGGTGGTGAGGGCTAGTCGGACCGCTCATAGCTCCAGCAGGTTGATGTGGCATCGAGACTCCTGAGGGACCAGAGGCCGTGCGCTCTAAGCTCCCCCAGATGGGCACCCCAACCCATCAGACAGGCGTCGGTCGTTAAGAGAGACCATCAGCTGTGGGTGAACAAACGGGATATCCTCCTGCAGATGAGCTGGAACGATCCACCACTGGAGAGCATTCCCCATCTCCTGGGTCACTATCACTGGCTGGTCCGGAGGACTGGAGCGCTGTGACTATTGGCGGGCCAGCCACCATTGCAGGGGACGCATGTGCCAGCGGGCCCAATGGACCACGCTGCTGCAGGCCACCACGAGGCCCAGGAGGTGCAGCAAGTCCCGGGCAGGGTGCAACTGCCCAACCAGAAATGATTGGGCAAAGGAGGAAAGAACCTCGGCCCTGTCCGCCGGGAGCCGTGCTCTGGCTTGAAGAGAGTCGAGCTCTGCCCCAGTGAACTGAATCACCTGCGTTGGCATGAGTTCTGATTTGGCCTCGTTGATGAGGAGGCGAATCAGAGAGCAGACCTGGAGGGCAAGATCCCTGGACCGCTCCACCTCCATCCTGGAGGGGGATGCAATCATCCAGGTAAGGGTACACCCGGACCCTTTGGTGCCGCAGGAATGCTGTCACCACTGCCATGCATTTGGTGAACACCCTGGGAGCTGGAGAGAGGCCGAAGGGCATGGCCCAGAACTCATAAAGGGATCCCTCTGCCCTGAAGTGGAGGAATCGCTAGTGAGACAGACGGATTGGGACGTGAAAGAACACGTCCTGGAGGTCCAGAGAGCAGAACCATACGCCTCGTTCCAAGGATGAAATGATCTGAGCCAGAGTGACCATCCTGAAGGTACGAGACCTTAGGAACTTGTTCAGTTCATGAAGGTCAAGAATGGGGTGCCAGACCCCCCCGTCCATTTTGGGACCAGAAAGTACCTGGACACAAACCCTGGGTCTGGTGGAGGATCCGCCACCTCCCTGGTCACCTCCTTCTGGAGGAGCAGGGCAAAGTCAGTTCGACGAGCCGCCGAGAGAGGCTGCGGACCCCGTAACCCCCCCCCCGTGGGGTGGCGGCTCGATAGGGTGGGGACTGCTCGAATTCCAGAGGCAGACCCTTTCCTACCACTTTCAGCACCCAGTGGTCCGTGGTGATATCAGACCAGGCGGAAAGGATGTGACGGAGCTGTCCCCCCACAGGGGGAACTCGGGGAGGAGTGATGAGGTTGGGGGCGACACCCCTCAAACCATCACTGGGCAGGCTTGGAGGAAAGGCCAGCTGAGGGGCCTCCTGGACCTTTCCCTCCTGGCTTCCTGCTGGAGGAAGATGCAGGCTTGGCTTTGGGATGCCAAGTGTGAGCCTGCTGGCCCTGATGCTGGTGTTGCTAGCCCACACGTGCTGCAGGGGCTGAAGGCTGAAAGGGCTTACGCTGCTGCTGGCGGCCTTTGTCCTGCTGGCCAGACATGACCGAGTCCAAGGTGGCATTGGACTTCTCGATCCTTTTCAGATGACCCTCCATCCCGGGGCCGAACAAGTCGGTACCCAAAAAGGGAACGTCTGCCAGCTTGTGCTGGGTATCCGCTGTAAAAATGGAGATCCGCAGCCAAGCTCTGCAGTGCATGGCCACTGTGGCCGCTACTGACCGGGCACACGGGTCAGCTATGTCCAAGGAAGTTTGGAGTTGCTGTTTGGCCACCGCCCTTCCCTGATTCCGCACCTGCTTGACCGTTGTCTGGAGGTCAGCCAGGAGATGAGGAATCACCTCATCCAGGGAGCCCAAAATGGCGTGCGAAAAGTGTGCCATCAGAACAGCCGAGCTGGCCTGACGAAGGCCTAGGGAGGAAGCAGCATAGACTTTCCACCTGGAGTAGTCCAGTTTCTTGGACTCTTATCGGGTGGCTTGTCCACATCCAGAGCATTTCCGGAGCGCTGGAAAACGCTGTCGGTCACTAGCCCCTCCGTGGAGGGGTGCTCCGAGAAACCGGAGAGTGAACCAGTGGGAACAGCATACTTTCGAGCCATCCTGGCCAAAGATGCTGGACAAGAAGCTGGCCGTTGGCATAGCTCCAGGGCCAGGCCAACAATGGCTTCAGCCACCGGGAAGGCCTCCATGGGGGAATCCCCTTGGTCCAGTATCTCCGTGAGGGGATACTTGGCCCACTTTGAAACGGGTTCGAGCTTCATCCCAGTGGACTCTGAGATGAGCCGAAGCATTCCAAGGAACGAGGATGGGCTCTCGTCCACCGACTGACCCCCAGTGGACTCCAGCTCGAGGGGCCTGGAGAACAGGGAAGAGTCATCGTTAGACTCCAAGGAGTCTGCAAACAGCTGCCAAGGGACTGAGCCACCCTCCACCTGCCGAGGCCAATCGGGAGTGAGGGTGACCGACAACCGATGGGGCAAGCCCTGACCTGACCGAGAATCCTTGGTCGGGACCCCAAATTTAGGTTGTGGAGGCGGGGGTTCCACCACAATGGGTGGCGCAGCCGGTTTCGGCTGAACAACCGATGCCAGCTTCGGCTCCTTGACTACAACGAGGGGTTGTTTTGGCTGCTCTGGTGACAGCCATTTAATGGTCGGGAAAGGCGATGAAGTCGGCTTATTCCCGGTCAAAAGGAGCTGCTGCCACATTAGATCCTCGTAGTGCCGATGCAATTTGCACCGTAGCGTATCCTCCAAAGAGGACGATGACGAGGATGAGCGGCACCACTGCTTTCCACGGTGCCGAGACCAAGACCGCTGATGTCTGCAGGATCGGCTGGACCTGGAAGAGGTCCGAGACCGAGACCTTCAGTGTTTCTGAGGGTGGGTCTGAGAGGGGGCGGGGGAAACCCACTCCTCCCTCGGTTCAGGGACCTTAACCGGGGACTCCGGCACAGGAGACACAGGCAAGTCCTCGGTTTCCACCGGGGGAACCGGTGAAGAAGGGATGTCGGCTTCTCCAGTTGACAGCCCGTCTGACGGGTCGAGAAAAATCTCGACTGTGTCATCGGGTGTCTTGGCCAGCTTACCTGACGGGGACACTGTGAAGCCAGCTGCCTTAGCCGCAACCTCGACTGAAGTTGAATGTCAACTATCCGGGGAAGAGGACCTCTCCCGCTCCCACGAACGTCGACGGTGGGCCTTACCCTTAGAGTCCTTCTTTTTGGACCGAGAGGTTATCCCGAAGGCCCCTCTCCTTTGGTGGAGAGGGATTGACAAAGCTCCTTGAACAAAGCCGTGTAGGAAGAGCCCAAAGAGAGCGGGATAAATGACGCGACCGAAGATGATGATGCAGCCTGGGCTGCCTCCTCCTCAAGGGCGATCATCTGTTCAGCCGAGCCTGCCGCCGGTCACCGCCCAATGGGCCTCCTTCGACTTAACCGGAGGATAACGTTTCTCGGAGCGCCCAAGTAGCAATCTGGCAATGTGATCCTCTAAGACCGTGGCCGAAAAGAACTTGCATAAGTCGCAGGCCTGCGAATCGTGCTCAAGCCCAAGGCAGTAAACGCATGTGGAATGCGGATCGGTCCAGGACATCTTCTGCCCACAGGGGCACCGACGAAATCCGGGAGTCGATTTGTCCATCGCAGCCGCGAGGGAAGATAAAGACCGAAGTCTTGTAAATTTTAAAATTTGTTTCGGGTTAACCAAAGAGTTTAGATCCAGACCTAAAACACAGGGCGCAAAGGAGGGAATCTGAGCTTCCAAGCGGTAAGGAAGATCTGGCGTCTTGGGGCGGAGCCGAGTTTTACCACCCGGGGTGGGTCAGAGGAGCCAGCTTGAAGACCTTCCAACAAAATTTAAAGCGGCAAGGAACCTGTCAGTAAGTGTGGATTGAACAACATATCCATGTCTCTAGAATCTCCGGATATTGGGAGTTTCAGAGCCTGCTGAGGAAGACGACTGCCTAACTTTCATCCATTCTCTCCTGCCCTCTATCCTGGGTTTGGATGAGGAAGACCCCTCCCCCCCCGGTTAGCCATAGAGCGTGCATGCCGGATCTCTCTCCGTAGCCCACTGACCAAATCCGAGCCTCCAAGAACTATGCTTATGGTATGTCACAACGTTGGGGATCGGGACAGAGTTCTCAGCATTACCCACCAGAGAGCACTGAAATACAGGACTGACAGCCGGAGTATCTTCCCGGATCTGTGTTATGCCTCAAGATAGCAACAGAGAGCCTTTGATGGGATTCATGGCCGCCTCAGGCAACTCAACATCTCACACAAGCTGCTATTCCCTGCACGACTGCGATTACAGTGGAAAGATAAATCCTACCAATTTAATAAGCCTGAGGATGTTTGACATTTTTTTCAATTACTGGAGCAGGAATCGGAGAATGCAGCCTGAGAGGAGAAAGTACAGTTACGTAAGAACTTACCGTAACAGAAGATCTTCGAGAACAGCTCTTGCAGCAGGTTACACCATTAGGACTGAAGCCGGCAGGCGTCAGGACCCCACGGAAAAATTCTAGCTAGCTATCTTCAGCGGGGACCACCCCCGACGCCGGTCCCGCCTCCGACGTCAGGCGTGGTACATAAGGGGGCGGTCCCGCCAGATTCCCCAGTTCTCCTGCCGGAGACTCCCGGCCGCAGGATGACATCAGAATGGGAGACCGAGGATCCACCGTCAGAAGACAATAAGGGAGAAAATTCCCTAAAAGAAAAGGCAAAGCCATGCCTCCTCCAAGGGGGAAGGTGGGCGGGAAGGTTTGTTGCAAGAGCTGTTCTCGAAGATCTACTGTTACGGTAAGTTCTTACGTAACTGTACTATCTTACTAGACACAGCTCTTGCAGCAGGTTACACCATTAGACTGATTCCCAAGCAGTAACACTGCCAGAAATTCCGGGAGGAGGAAAATAGGAAATAAATTCCAGGTCCTGAACCTAGGACAGGAGACCCTGTAGCACCGCCAAGCCGAAACCAGCCCTTCGCCGAGAGACGATGTCCAGGCTATAATGCCTGATAAAGGTATGCACAGAACTCCAAGTGGCTGCAGCACATATAGCAGAGGTGGAAACATTTCTGAGTGCTGCAAAGGAGGTGGCCACACCTCTAGTAGAATGACCCCAGACTGTTCCCGGGAGGGGCTTTTGTTTTATATCATAACAGTAAGAAATACACTGGACAAGCCAGCGAGATAGGGACTGTTTGGATACGGGTTGGCCCATCATTCTCTCAGAGAAGGAAATGAAAAGCTGCTCAGAACTACGAAAAGATTTAGTTCTGTTGAGGTAATACCTCAGGCTGCGGTGAACATCCAGGGTGTGAAGCAGAGCCTCTCCTCTATTTGAGTAACTCGGGAAGTAGACCGGAAGGTCAATATCCTGGTTCAGAGTGAGTGAAGAGACCACCTTAGGCAAAATTTAGGGTCTGGCCTCAGGGATACTCTGTCCCGGTGGAAAACTAAATAAGGCTCTTTGCACATAAGAGTGAAGTTCAGATATTCTTCTCCGGTAACAGCAACTAAAAATAACGCTTTCCACAACAGAAAACGTGGCTCTAATCCGCTGCAGGTTCAAAGGGGGGAAGCTGTTCCAGGACAAAGAGCAGATCCCATGGAGGCACAGGGTCACTAATAGGAGGCCTAAGGTGTAACACTCCCCTAAGAAATTCCCGAGAGGCATCCAACTGAGCCACTGTACGATGTCCCACCGGGAGGTGATAGGTCGAAATGGCACAGAGGTGCACTTTAATAAGGAGTAGGCTAGATCCGAATGAAAGAGGGAGAGCAGATAATCCAAAATTACTCCCACAGGACAACCTAAAGGGTAAAAATCGCGTGCTCGCGACCATAAACAAAAACGGTGCCATTTCATGGCGTACGTCGCATGCATTGCCGGCTTTCTGGCTGCAGAAAGAACCTCTGCAACCTCTTGCGAGACCCCGTGACGCAAGATGGCTATGTCTCTAGGAGCCAAGCATGCAGGTTCAACGAACGTAAGTCCGGATGGACAAGTGAACCTTTCTCCTGAGACAGGAGGTGGAGCTGAGCGGCAACGGGAGCGGGTTCCCAGATAGTTGCACCAACAAAGGAACCAGATCTGTCTGGCCAGAACGGGCCACCAGGATCATGGAGTGCATGCTCCCGCGCAGTTTGAGAAGAACTCTGGATCAATGGGAAGGGAGGAAAGCGAGGGAATCTGTTCACCCAGGAGAGGGATAACGCTGCCTCGCCAGAAAACACCAGGCCCTGGATCTAGTGAGCAAAAATTGGGCAGTTTTGCGTTGGATGGGGATGCAAACAAGTCTAGTTCTGGAATTCCCCATCGAAGAAACGGATCCTCTGCTACCTCTTGAAGAAGTTCCCACTCGTGGACTCTGGCCTGGGATCGACTCAGGCCGTCTGCAATCGTGTTGTCCACCCCGGGAACGTGCACAGTGATCAGATTTGCGCCGTGTCCGACTACCCAATCCCACACCGTCATGGCCTCCCTGCAAAGGGGGTAAGAGTGTGCGCCTCCTTGTTTGTTGAGGTAATACATCACCGCCGTGTTGTCTGTCTGAAGCAGAAGATTACACGGAGGGATTACTGACTGAATGGCCTGCAGGGCATAGAGAACCGCTCTCATCTCCAGGACATTGATATGTAGATGAGCTTCCATCGGGGTCCACGTACCCTGGGACTTTACCCCGTCCAGGTGTGCCCCCCACCCAAGACCTGAGGCGTCCGTGGTGAGGGTTACCTCCGTGGACGGCGCTACGAACGGGACGCCCGTGGAGAGCGACCCTGGGACTAGCCACCACTGCCAGTCTCGAATCTCGGAATTCGTGATTCTGACCGGATGCTGCAAGTGGTCTTGCCTTTGGTCCCATTGCACTTTGAGCATCCACTGAGTTACCCGCATGTGGAGCCTTGCGAAAGGGACAGTAGGAATGGCCGCAGCCATGTGTCCGAGCAAGCGAAGGACCGACATGGCAGGTACGATCTTGTTCGACGATAAATCCCTTATGAGGGATCTGATGCACTCCGCTCTGTCATCCGGAAGAAAAGCTCTTCCCTGAACAGTGTCCAGTACTGCTCCTATAAACTGCAGTTTCTGCGACAGTACCAGGAGAGACTTCTCGTAATTTATGAGGATGCCCAGAGACCGGAACAGGTCCTGGGTGCTCTGAACCGCATGTAGCAACGCCTCTCTGGAGGCGGCCATGAGAAGCCAGTCGTCCAGGTACGGGAACACATAATGGCCCTGTCTCCTCAGAGACGCTGCCATGACTGCCATGCACTTGGTAAAGACCCTTGGTGCGGATGACAGTCCGAACGGAAGGGCTCGAAACTGAAAGTGGTGGTCGAGAAACTCGAAGCGCAGGAACCTCATGTGCGCCTGAGCTATGGGGATATGCAGGTATGCGTCCTGCATGTCTAGAGACGCTAAAAAGGCGTCCTGTTTCAGCATGGGAATAAGACCCGGAAGAGTCACCATGCGGAATCTCTTGTAGGCGACCGACACGTTGAGGTCGCTGAGGTCCAGAATCGGACGGAGGTCCCCTGTCTTTGGAACCAGGAAGAAGTGGAATAATATCCTTGTCCTCTGGTTCTCCAGAACGTACTTATCGCCCTTCGCAGGAGCGCGAGTACTTCTTGCCAGATCAAAGCTTTGTACTGACCCGGATACCGGGGAGCAAGGAGGCCTCTGAGGTGGCTTTTCTGCGAATTCTATAAAGTGGCCTAGACTGACCAACTGAAGAACCCACCTGTCGGTGGTTATAGCCTGCCATCCCGCAGGAAGTTCGCAATGCACTCCGACCATGATTTCTGTTGATCCTGAGGGCGGGGCCGAAAGGAGTCAGGCTGGGCGGCAGATGGGCCCGCTGGCTGGGCTGGCTTAGAGAAGCTGGACCTTGGCTGGCTGGCTGTTTCCTCATGGCTCTACAGAAGCCGGAGCCCTCTGATGTGTAGCGGAGCGGGCTGCTGCCTCTGCGCCCCACGAAACGCTTTGGTTACTACGAAGAACCAAGCTTGGTCGCACATGGCCTGAACTGACCTCACCGCCTTTCCTGCTCTCTTGAAGTCTGGTAATGATCTTCTGAAGGATTACCAAACAAGACTTCTCCCTCAAAAGGAGCGTCCATAATATTCTTCTGGACGTCCGGGGTTAAACCAGAGACGCGTAACCAAGAGCGTCTCCGGAGGCATACGCCGGAAGCTGCTGCTCGGGCCAATGAGTCTGCGGAGTCGTACGCGGCTCGTAGCACTTGGGTCCCCACGTCTGAACCCGTACGGAGGAGCTGAAGCATCTCCTCCTTCTGCTCACCTTCAGGCAATTTTTCAGCCGTTTCCAGACCCTGTTCCCACAAAGCGTTCTGGAACTGAACCATGTGGGTAAAATAGTTCAAGGATCTGATGGCGCAGGTAGCGGAAGCATATGTGTGCCTACCCAACGCGTCCAATTGCTTGGACTCTGGGTCCGGTGGCAGGGTGCTCAAATGTTGCGGCCTCTGTGACCGGTCATGTGAGGCTGTGATGACCAGAGAGTCGGCCTGAGGCTGCTGCGTCAAGTACTGGTCATCCTTAGGAGCCTTGTACAAACGATCAGCTTTTTTCGGCATCCTTGGTGACGTCCACAAAAAGTGTCCAACAAGGGTGGTACCACCACAGGCTTGGAGTCCTTCTGCCAAAGATATTTGGCGAGGCGTATCCTTTCGGGGTCTAGCTCTTCTGCATCCCATCCCATGTTCTCTTGTATATGTCTCATAATATCAAGGAACGAAGGATCATCCGGAGGGGATTTAGGCATCTCACGTGGGTCCGGAGAAGGGATGAAGAGTGGAGATGGGGATCTAGAGGAAGAGTAGTCTGATCCCGTGTCCTCCGTCGAAGGCGAATGTCGGTGTCTCCTGGATCTCTTGGGGCTGGGTGATCCAGAAGAAGATTTCGACGGAGGTCTCCGTTTTTCCGGTCTCCCCCTGGGAGAGGATCTAGGCTCCCGGGGAGAAGGTAAACGGTCTGCCGACCCCGATGGCGAAGGGGCTGCAGGAACTGGAGGAGGAGGAACAGTGGGAACCATGTCCTTCTTTATGGTGTCCCACCAGTAGGTGAAGAGGTCCTTCACCTCCGCTAAAGAAAGGTCCAACGACAGCCCGGGCGCTGGTGGGCGGTCGTCGGGTCCCGGCGTCGGCTCCACAGGGGGCTCTGGTAACGGTGAGGGTTCCCTGGGAGTTTCGACGAAACCGGGGTCGCCTGCCTGGTCCTCGGCGCGTAAGTCCTCCTCAGTTAAGTCTCCTGACCGACGCCGGTCGGAGGTGCTGCGGCTCCTCTTCAGGAGGAGCGGACGCCGGTCCCTACCGCGCCTGCTGAGGTGTTGGTTTGGCCGGCGACGGTCGTCTAGCCGACGGCGGCTCCAGGGAGGTATGACGCGCGGCCGACGACGGTTGCGCCGGCGTCGGGTCCACAGGTCTCTTTAAGGGCGTGAGCTCCTGCGTCTTGCGAGGAGGCACAGAAGACGACCTGACGTCGGGTACCGAAAGGCGGGAACCCGACTTGTGATGATGATGGTGGCGCTCCCTGGACTTCGCCAAGGCCTTGGAGAAAGAAGACGAGGACGGCCTGACGGACTTGGCCTGAGAAGAAGGCTTCCTTACCGCAGCCGGGGGAGGCTGATAAGCTGGCCCTGGAGGGAGAGCGGTCGGACCTAGAACCGGAGCTGCGTGACTCCGAAGCCCTGAGGGGACCTGGAAGGGGCCTTCTCCCTTCTTTTCTCCGTGTGCTTGTGGGATTTTTGAGAGGAAGATTCCCCTTGGAGGACATGGTCTTCAGCTTTTCCTCCAACAAAAAAGCCTGAAGGGTCTTCTGACGTCGGATCCGGGTACGACTGTTGAAGCCCTGGCAGAACAAGCAGGCCCGGGTATCGTGGCCTGGGCCCAGGCACCTAGCGCAGGCTGTGTGGGGGTCTTTGAAGGGGATCTGTTTCCCGCAAGCACACTTGGAGGAGTGACCAGAGGTCAGAGAGGACATCAGTAATCTTGCTTGAAGAAAATCGAATTTCTCGAAGAGAAGCACTAAACCACGCGTCGCGCGCTAGACAGTAACCGAAGGGTCGAGACAAGCCAGTCGACGGCGGAAAGAACTGGGGAATCTGTGGCACTGCCTTTATGTACCACGCCTGATAAGTCGAGGCGGACCCACATCGGGGCGGTCCCCGAAGATAGCTAGCTAGAATTTTTCCGTGTGGTCCTGACGCCTGCCGGCTTCAGTCCTAATGGTGTAACCTGCTGCAAGAGCTGTGTCTCGAAGTAAGATCATTTCTTCCGAGGGAGAATAAGACCTTTTTGTAGCTCTAGGTGAACAGTGAGTAAAGGAGTGCGGGGGCGTCGGCCTTTGGTATTTCCGACATATCGCTGGATTGTATGGACTGCCAAACTTTTATTTTTGGGACTTTCGGACCTAGCTTACAGTTTCAATTGGTTGCCATATCTAGCTGCGACATGCCCATACATTGAAACTTTCTGTTATGAGCCAACACCCAGCCTCCAGCGTACAGAGAATTAGAGTGGGACTTTTACAACATATAATTTTGTCTTTCTTGTTATTATCTTTATCCTTTTTTGTTAAGACTAAGTCATCTGCTAAGACTAAGGCAGTTGTGTACTAAATAGGAGTATTGCTTGAAATATGCTGTTCTGTCTGGATGTGGGTGGTTCATCTTATCTCCTCGTATCTATAGTGGAGTTGTTTGTTATGACTTTTGGAGTTCTTGGTATAAACCTATGTCTAAAGTTACAAGCACCGTTGGACTCTAGAAATAGACAAGGAGGTGCTTGTGAACTCTTCCATTTAAGCTGCAGGCTTTGGGACTACCTTTTCTTACAGGAACACGTTTCAATGCTGCATCTCCCCCTTGATGAAACAAATGGGGAGAATGCTTTCCATTCTGTGGATCTGCCCAAATGCTGACCTTTGACCTGTAGTGTCATCCTCCTGTGTAAAGCATCGATTTGAGAGTATGCTTACAAAATCAATAAATAGAGTATGCAAAAAAAAAAAAAAGAATGTGGAATCCTCATGAGTGGACCCTGGAGTATGTTTCACAGAATACTCACTGACCGAGAAGGCTGTGGACTTATCTGAGATCAGGATCTCTTCCTCTTCATCCTCCACTTCATGAGGGAGAATGAGATCAGAATGATGCTCCTCTTTAACGTCAATCTCCTCAACCTCTGGGTCTGGCAACGGATTTGCTGCCACCGGCCCACAGGGAGTCTCCCGGGGTTGATGAACAGGTGTCGACAGCAGAGCAGCCGTCGACAGGGTTGGTGAAAGAGGCCTATTCAAGGCACCCAACTGCTGAACAAGTACACTCGTGAACTTGACCAGTACTTCGTTCAGGACAACTGAGTATGTCGACGGGAGGGGTCGATGGCAGAAGTGGCAATGATCTTCTGGTTGTGCCCTGCGAACACAACGAGTCTGTAGCCCTGAAGGGAGAAGGGACTCGACGGGACGGTCGCCGCCACCAAACTTGTCATCGATAACAGAGGGGCTGACGACCCAGAGGTTGACACCTGAGCGTCCTGTGAGTCAGGCAGAGGTGCTGTCGGTATAGGTCTGGTAGGCAGAGGGACCAGGACAGCTGGCCTCTTCGTCAGAGCAGCCACAGCTGACAAAGATCCCCCTGAAGGAGAGGACAACGGAGAAAGTACAGTTACGTAAGAATTTACCATAACAGTAGATCTTTGAGAACAGCTCTTGCAGCAGGTTACACCATTAGGACTGAAGCCAGCAGGCACCAGGACCCCACGGAAATTTTCTAGCTAGCAGTCTTCAGCGGGGACCACCTCTGACATCGGTCCAGCCCCCGACATCGGGCATAGTACATAAGTAGGTGGTCCCCCCATAATCCTCAGTTCTCCCGCCGGAGACTCCCGGCCGCTGGATGACATCAGAAGAGGAGACCGAGGATCCGCCACCAGATGGCAAAGACTATTGAATAGGAATGTCCCATCCCAGAAGATGGGTGCTTGACTACGACCTACCTCCAAAAAGGGGGATGGTGGGCGGGAAGGTACCTGCTGCAAGAGCTGTTCTCGAAGAACTACTGTTACGGTAAGTTCTTACATAACTGTACTATCTTACTTCAAGATACAGCTCTGCAGCAGGTTACACCATTAGGACTGATTTCCAAGCAGTAGTGGCAATCATGCACCACCGGGAGGAGGAAAGGTAGAGACCTCGATATAACTCGGGCCTAGGACAGAAGTCCCTGAAGGACGGCTAGACCGAACTCCGCGCTTCGCCTTAATGCAATGTCCAGGCTGTAATGCCTGATAAAGGTATGCACAGAGCTCCAAGTAGCTGCAGCGCAAATAGCTGAGGTGGAGACGTTCTTTAACGCCGCAAAGAAAGTAGCCACCACTCTTGTGGAATGACTCTTGACCGTGCCCGGTAAGGGTTTATTGCGCTTGTCATAACAAAAACTGATGCAGTGGATGAGCCACCTAGAGAGTGAGTGACTGTCTGGAGACAGGAGCTCCTACCATTCTGTGAGCGAAGGAGACAAAAAGTTGGTCCAACTTCCGGAGCTGTTTGGTTCTGGTCAGGTAGTATCTGAGGCACTGATGCACATCAAGGATGTGCAGAAGGGCTTCTCCTCGATTAGAGTACCTTGGGAAATACACTGGTAGATAGATATCCTGATTAAGGGTGAAAGCTAAAACCACCTTAGGCAAAAACTTTGGGTTTGTCCTTAGGGATACCCTGTCCTGGTGGAAAACCAAATAAGGCTCTTTGCACATAAGAGCATGCAATTCTGAGATCCTTCTAGCAGAAGTAACAGCAACTAAAAATAACGTTTTCCAAGAGAGAAAACATAGCTCGCAATCCGCGGCTGGTTCAAAGGGTGGCAGCATAAGCTGCTCCAGGACAATAGGTTAAGTCCCAAGGAGGGATTGGATCTTTGATGGGTTAGGCCTAAGGTGGAGGACACCCCTTAAGAAGGCACGAATAGTGTCCAGCTGGGTCACCATCTGATGGCCTACGGGGGCATGGTAAGCAGAAATGGCACAAAGGTGCACTTTAATCGAGGAGTAAGCCAGTCCGGAGTGCAAGAGGGAAAGCAGGCAGTCCAGAATCAGCTTTTCTGGACAGTCTAAAGGCAGGAACCCGCACATTTGAGCCCACAAACAGAATCTACGCCATTTCAAGGCGCAAGTTGCGTGGGTAGCCGGTTTTCTGGTGGCAGAGAGTACGTCTGCCACTTCTTGCGAGACCCCGCATCGCATCATGGCTATGTCTCTTGGAGACAAGCGTGCAGGTTCAATGAGCGTAACTCTGGATGGACCAATGAACCCACCTCCTGAGACAATAGATGTGAGCTGATTGGCAAAGGAACTGGTGCAAAAGAGGGAACCAAATCTATCTGGGCCAGAAGGATGCGATCAGAATGATCGTCACTTGCTCCCTGTGCAGTTTTAACAGAACTCTCTGGATCAGCGGGAAAGGAGGGAAGGCATAGAGGAATCTGCCCCCCCAGGATAGGGACAACACGTCTCGCCAGAAAACACCAGGCCCTGGATCTAGCGACCAAAAATTGGGCAGTTTTGCGTTGGATGGGGACGCGAAAAGGTCTAACTCTGGAGTGCCCAATTTGTGAAACAGATCCTCTACCACCTCCTGCAGTAGTTCCCACTCGTGGACTCTGGCCTGAGAGCGGCTCAGACTGTCTGCGATGGTGTTGTCCACTCCCGGGATATGTACTGCAATTAGGTTTGCGCCGTGTTGCAATACCCACTCCCACACTCTCATGACCTCCCTGCAAAGCGGGTAGGAGTGAGTGCCTCCTTGTTTGTTGAGGTAATACATGACCGCGGTATTGTCTGTTTGTAACAGGAGAGTACCAGGTGGAATTTCCGACTGGAAGGCTTGCAGAGCGTAAAGGATTGCCCTCATTTCCAAAATGCTGATGTGGACATGAGACTCCTAAGCTGTCCACAGGCCCTGAGACCGAACACCATTCAGGTGTGCTCCCCCAACCGAGCCCTGAGGCATCTGTGGAGAGGGTCACAGTCGGAGACAGTGCTGTGAAGGGAACCCCTGCAGAAAGGTTCCCTGGGTTTAACCACCATTGCCAATCCCGAATTACGGCTTTCGTGATTTGGATTGGATGCTGCAGATGGTCTTGCTTTTGGTCCCATTGCACCCGAAGCATCCACTGGGTTACCCGCATGTGGAGACGTGCCAGCGGGACTGTCGCAATGGCCGCAGCCATGTGTCCGAGCAAGTGAAGGACCAGTCTGGCTGGGACAGTCTTCTTCACCGACAAGTCCCTGATGAGGGATCTGATGTGTTCCGCTCTGTCCGAGGGAAGAAAAGCTTTTCCTCTGACGGTGTCCAGAATTGCTCCTGTGAACTGCAGTTTCTGGGACGGCACCAGGAGTGACTTCTCGTAGTTGATGAGAATACCCAGTGATTGAAAAAGGGACTGGGTGCAGTGAATACCGTCATCAGTGCCTCCCTGGAGGTCGCCATGAGAAGCCAGTTGTCCAGGTATGGGAACACGTAGTGGCCTTGTCTCCTCAGAGACGCCGCTACGACTGCCATGCACTTCTTGAATACGCGAGGTGCCGATGACAGCCCGAAAGGAAGAGCTCGGAACTGATAATGGTGGCTCTGGAACTCAAAGCGCAGGAACCTCCGGTGCGCTTGAGCAATCGGAATATGCAGGTAGGCATACTGCATGTCCAAAGACGCCAGAAAGGCGTCCTGCTTCAGCATGGGAATTAGGCCCCGGAAGGGTCACCATGCGGAAGTGTTTGTAAATGACCGAAAGGTTGCGGTCGCTGAGGTCCAGTATTGGATGGAGGTCCCCTGTTTTCTTTGGAACCAGGAAGAAGTGAGAATAGTACCCTAGTCCTCTCTGGTTCTCTGGGACGTGCTCTAAGGCTTCCTTTTGCAGAAGCGCGAGCACTTGTTGCAGTATGAGCAGGGCATGCTGACCCAAAAATCGGGAGAGCAGGGGAGGTCTTGTAGGTGGACTGCCTAGAAATTCTATATAGTGGCCTTTTTTGACTAGCTGCAGAACCCACCTGTCGGTGGTGATCGATTGCCACCATGGCAAGTGGCGTGCGATGCGACCCCCAACTTTCTTTTCCCGTTGATCTTGAGGAGGGGCGGGGGCCGGGAAGGAGTCATGCTGTTGCAGCGTTTAATCAGGCAGGCTGGGCTGACTTTGCAAATCGTTGGCCTCTGCCTGGGGATGACTTGGCCTGGGCCTTGCGGGTGAAAGTGACCCTCTGCTGTTGGCCGGAACGTGGCTGTTGCCTTTGTAGCCGGCCACGGAAACTGCTCTGGTTCCTACGAAAGGAACTAGGCAGAGACCTGTACATAGCTTGTACAGATCGGACTGCCTTCCCTGCATCCTCGTTTCAAAAAAAGAGGTGTGCAAGAACAAGAGGTCACAATTTAAAGATGGGGCCTCAGAGGTGATTAAGGAAGTATTTTTTCACAGAGAGGGTTGTGAATGCATGGAACGGCTCCGGAGGAGGTTGTGGAGTCAAAACAGTGCTGGAATTCAAGCATGCATGGGACAGTCATAAGGCAATTCTAGGGGATGGGGGTAGGAAGAAGTAGGCTGCTGGTTAACTGGGATCTGCAGCTTATCCATAAGGTAGGGAAATGGGCAGACTGGGTGGGCCAAGCGGTCCTTATATGCCGTCAAATTCTATGTTTCTATGTTCTGAAGTTTGGTGATTACTCTCTCGGAGGCTTCACCAAATAAGACCTCGCTGTTATAAGGGACGTCTAAGATGTTCTTCTGGACGTCCGGGGTAAAGCCGGAGACACGGAGCCAAGAGTGTCTCCGGAAACACACGCCTGAGGCTGCAGCTCTGGCTGAAGAGTCCACAGAATCATATGCGGCTCTGAGCACTTGGGTCCCCACATCCGAACCCGTGCGGAGGAGGTTCAAGAGCTCCTCCTTCTGGTCGCCATCGGGCATCTTCTCGACCAGGTCCTGTCCCTGCTCCCACAGTGCGTTCTGGAATTGAATCATGTGGGTGAGGTAATTCAGTGACCTGATGGCGCAAGTCGCCGGCGCGTACAGTACATGCGCCTACCCAGGACATCCAATTGCTTGGATTCCTGGTCCGGGTGGCTGTGTGCTCTGCGTTGAGCTCTCTGAGACCGGGTCATGCGGGCAGTGATGACCAGGAGTCAGCCAGAGGATGGTTCGCCAAATACTGGTCCTCCCTAGGGGCCTTGTATAGGCGGTCAGCCTTCTTCGGCACTGCAGGAGTGGAGTGCGGACGTTTCCAGGCGGCCTTGGTGACGTCCGCAAAGGTATCCACCAAGGGCGGCACTACCACAGGCTTCGGATCTTTCTGCAGAAGGTAGCGAGCAAGGCACTGTCCTTCGGGGTTGAGCTCTTCAGCATCCCACCCCACATTCTCCTGGATGTGCCTCATGATCTCCGCGAAAGAGGGATCATCCGGAGGAGACCTGGGTAGGTCGTGTGGGTCCAGAGAGGGAATGCTGATAGGAGAAGGTGATGTGGAGCACTCTGAGGTGTCAGATCTGGAATCCTCCCCAGACGGAGTGTACTGGCGTCATCTGGGACTCCTGGGGCTGGGTGACCCTTAGGGGGACCTAGAGGGAGGTCTTCTCCTTTCTAAAGATCTGTCCCGAGGAGGTGGTATCTGCTACTTGGGGGTTGGAGGTCGTCCTACGGGCCCCTTGGGTGGAGGAGGGGGCGTAGGCGGTGAAGGAGTAGGTGGAGGCGGAGTCAGAGTAGAAGGAGGACGTGTGGTGACCACATCTTTTTTGATGGAGTCCCACCAGAAGGTAAAAAGTTATTTTACCTCTGCCAGATTCATACCCGACGATGGGCCTGGTGCCGGTGGCCTGTCGCCGGGGTCGGGCGTCGGGTCCCTGGGGGTCTCCCGCTCCAGGCAGCGTCTCCGGTGATGCCCGCCAGGTCCTTGGGCTGTGTGGCATCCTCCTCCTCGGACGAATCCTTCTGACCAGTGTCTGCCGGCAACGGTGGTGCGGTCTTCTTCTCCAGAGAAGCCAACGGCGGTCCCCTGGCTGACGCCTCGAGTCGAACGCCTGGCCGGGCGACGGGGAGTTTAGGTGTTCACCGCTCCGGGAGTGCCGGGTGATGCTTGGCCGCCGGGTGGCCGACGTGGGGTCAGACGTCCGTTTGAAGGACGTCAGGTCCTTGGTCCTATGGGGAACCGGATCCGATCCACGCGGAGGCTGGGAAACTGACTTGGTGTCGGTGTCCCGCTGGCGGGAAGAGGATTTGTGGTGCTCCCTGGACTTCGATGAGGTCTTAGATGGAGTGGAAGAGGCCAATGGCCTGGAAGTCTTCAGGGGCTGTAGAGAAGAGGAGCTGCTGGAGGATCTGACCTGAACCGGGGGGAGGTTGCAACCGAGCCCTGGAGGGAGAGCGGTCCGATTTCGAGCCGGAGCTTCGGGAGTCCGAGGCCCTAGCAGGGGACCAGGACCTTCCTTTCCCGTGTTTGTGGGTTTTACTCCATTTACCTCTCGGGAGGCGGGTTCATCCATAGTTTCGGTTTCTCTTCCAAGAGGAACCCTTGAAGAGCCTTCTGGTGGCAGATCCTGGTGCGACTGTAGAAGCCCTGGCAAGAGGAGCAGGCCTTGGTGTCATGATCATGGCCTAGGCAGCACACGGAGGCCGAATGTGGATCCTTGAAGGGGATCTGTTTGCCGAAGGCACACTTCGTATGGTGACCCTCTACAGAAGGTGTTGGAGAGGACACCATTTGATCCAAAGTCGAAAGAAAGACGAAAATCGTTGTAGTTCTAAAGGTTGTCGCACGCTAGAAGAAGAGACCGAGAGGCCGATACTGGCGATGACGGCGGGAAAAGAACTGGGGATTATGGGGGGACCGCCTCCTTATGGACTACGCCAGACGTCGGGGGCGGGACCGACATCGGAGGTGGTCCCCGCTGAAGACTGCTAGCTAGAAAATTTCAATGGGGTCCTGGCACCTGCCGGCTTCAGTCCTAATGGTGTAACCTGCTGCAAGAGCTGTAACTCGAAGTAAGATCAGTTGCGATCTCTGTCTTTTCTACGACTTTTCCTCAAGGGCTTATCTCAGGCCTTAGAACTCAAAGAGTTGGTCAGCAGCTGGGAGGCTGTGGCCACAGAGGACCTCTGCCGGGAGCTGGCTACCAGCTGATCCATCACAAATTTTTTGACAGCCTTTTTGTATTGCCCGAGGGTTGTTTGATTAAACTTCTAGCAGAACTCACAGTAGGAGATGTGTCCAGGACCAAGACAACAGACACAGAGTGTTCATCTGTAGAGACAATCTTCCTTCCACAGCGACAGAAAAGAGAGAAGGGAGGATTAACTCTCAACGTAAACAAAATACAGGTTACTCACCTGTAACAGGAGTTCTAGGAATGGTATATGTTGTTCATCCACACTGTCTGGCAGGTTCCTTGCCGCTTTAAATCTTACCAGAAGGTCTTCAAGCTGGCTCCTCCCACCCACACGGGTGGTTAAACTCTCGGCTCCCCCCCATGACGCCAGATCTAGCCCGCTGGAAGCCAGGTTGCACGTCGAAGTCGGGGAGGTCAGGTGGGTCGTGAGGATGAAGAACATATACCATTCCTAGAACTCCTGTTACAGGTAAGTAACCTGTATTTCTAGGGACATGGATATGTTGTTCATCCACACTGTCTGGCAGACTCCTAGTTCTTCTCTGGGAGGAGGGAGGCAAGGCGCACACCCCCTACTTAGGGAGTAAAGACTGGAGAACCGAGGCCCCAAAAGCAGCATCCCGGCGTGACTCAAGGTCGATGTGGTAGTGGGTGATGAAGGTGTGTGCTCACCTCCAGGTAGCAGCCCTGCAGATTTCCTGGATAGGGACGTCCCTGGAAGCAGCCACCGATGTAGCAGTATGGTGGGTAGAATGAGCTCTTATCCCTCTGGGAGGATCCATGCTCGCCAACCTATAGCAGAGATCTATGCAGGAGGTGACCTACCTGCCTATCGTCCGCTTGGCTGCAGGTCTGCCAGGTGCGGCTTCAGCGTAGGTGACAAACAGCTGGCGAACCTCTCCCCGAACTTCAGCCGTCCACTCCTTATAGTAAGCGAGCACTCTTCTAGGGTCCAAAGTATGGAGCCTATATTCAGCCTCCGAGGTGTGATTGGGGTAGAATACCGGCAGAGTCAACACCTGGTTAAGGTGAAACTCCGACACCACCTTCGGAAGGAATTTCGGGTGGGGACGCAGGACAACCTTGTCGCTGTGGACGACCAGATAAGGAGACTCGATGGAAAGTGCCTGGAGCTCTCCCATCCTTCTGGCTGACGTGATAGCCACCAAGAAGGCGGTCTTCCACGACAGGTGAGAGATGTCACACCTGTGCATCGGTTCGAATGGCTTGCCCATGAGCTTAGCCAATACCAGCAGTAGATACCACGGAGGTGGAAGTTCTCGCACCGGAGGGGATATGTGATCAAGGCCTTTGAAAAAGCGCCAGACCACCTTCTCCTGCGCCACCGACTGCTTCCCGGCCTGCGCCCGGAAAGCAGAGATGGCTGCCAGGTGCACCTTAAGGGTCGTCGACCGAAGCCCTTGCTGAGAAAGGGACCATAGGTAGTCCAGAATGCTGGTCAAGGAACAGGAGGAAGGGTCCAGGCCCTTACCCTGACACCAAATGGAGATTTTCTGGTCGACTCTTTACGGGACGCCTCAACGACGTTGAGGACCTCGTCGGAAAGACCCAAGGCCTGGAACTCTAGCCGCTCAGGAACCAGGCCGTCAGGTGCAGGGATTGAAGGTCCGGAAGGAATACCTTCCCCTGATTGACTGAGATCAGGTCCGGGCGGGCTGGAAGCCGAGCCTGGAGCTGAGACTGAGGAGATCTGGATACCAGAACTGGCGGGGCCAGTCTGGGGCTACCAGAATCACCTGCGCCTTGTCCCTCCTCGCCTCGAGAAGCACCTTGTGGATCAAGGGAAATGGAGGAAAGGTGTAGAAGAGGCCCGGGGTCCACGGCCCCGAGAAGGCATCCCCCTGCAGCGAGCCCTGCTGGGGGGGCGGGCATGAAACAGTCTCAGCTTCGCATTCTCCCTGGAGGCAAACAGGTCCGCCTGAGGCGTGTCCCAATGGGAGAAGAGGTCTTGTACTACTCCGCAGGAGAGACCACTCGTGAGACGCAGCCACTATCCAGCTTAGGACATCGGCCAGTGTGTTGGAGGCTCCTGCCACATGAATGGCGACGAGATCCGCCTCCAGGCTGCGCACGAGTGACCAAATGCGGAGAGCTACCCTGCACAGGGGCATGGAGCGCGTCCCGCCCTGGCAGTTTAGATAGTACGTGGTCGTGGTATTGTCCGTCTGGACCTGAACCACTTGACCCCATAGAAACGGAGCGAAGGGGGTGAAGGATAGATGAACCGCTCGAAGCTCCTGCAGGTTGATGTGGCATCGGGACTCCCGAGAGGACCAGAGGCTGTGCGCTCTGTGCTCCCCCAGATGGGCACCCCAACCCATCAGAGAGGCATCGGTCGATAGAGAGACCGTCAGCTCGGGGCGGACAAATGAGATGCCCTCCTGCAGATGTGCTGGAACAGTCCACCACTGGAGAGCGTTCCACATCCCCTGGGTCACTGTCACTAGCTGATCCAGCGGATCGAAGTGCTGTGACCATTGGCTTGCAAGTCCCCATTGAAGGGGACGCATGTACCAGCGGGCCCAAATGGACCACACTGGTGCAGGCCGCCAGGAGGCGCAGGAAGTCCTGGGCAGGGCGCGATTGCCCAACTTGAAATGATTGGGCAAAGGAGGAAAGAACCCCGGCCCTGTCCGCCGGGAGCCGTGCTCTGGCTCATAGAGAGTCAAGCTCTGCCCCGATGAATTATATCACCTGCTTTGCACGAGTTCTGACTTGGCCTCATTGATGAGGAGGCCAACCTGAGAACAAACCTGGAAGGCCAGATCTCTGGACCGCTCCACCTCCACTTTGGAAGGGGCTGCAATCAGCCAGTCGTGCAGGTAAGGGTACACCTGGACCCTTCGGCGCCGCAGGAATGCTGTCACCACTGCCATGCATTTGGTGAAGACCCTGGGAGCTAGGGAAAGGCCGAAGGGCATGGCCCGGAACTCGTAAAGGGATCCCTCCGCTCTGAAGCGGAGGAATCTCTGGTGAGACGGACGGATTGGGATGTGAAAGAACGCATCTTGAATGTCGAGAGAACAGAAACACACGCCTCTTTCCAAAGATGGGATTATCTGAGCCAGAGTGACCATCCTGAAGGTCCGAGACCTTAGGAACCTGTTCAGGTCGTGCAGGTCGAGAATGGGGCGCCAGCCCCCCCCCCATCCGTTTTGGGACCAGGAAGTACCTGGACACAAACCCCGGGTCTGGAGGAGGATCTGTCACCTTCCTGATCACCTCTTTTTCGAGGAGCAGGGCAATATCGGCTCGGCAAGCCGACAAAGAGGCTGCAGACCCTGTAGCCCCCCCCAAGGGCGACGGCTCGGACGGGCAGGGCCTGCTCGAACTCCAAGGGCAGGCCCTTTCCTACCACCTCCAAAACCCAACGGTCCGTGGTGATAACGGACTAAGCGGAAAGGAAGTGATGGAGCCATCTCTCATGGGGGAACCGGGGATGACGAGACTGGGGTCGACACCCTCAACCAGTCACTGGGCAGGCTTAGAGGAGGGACCGGCCGAGGGACCTCCTGGGCCTTTACCTCCCTGCTTCCTGTTGGAGGAAGCCACGGGCTTGGGTTTGGGATGCCAAGCGCGAACCTGCTGGCCCTGGTGCTGTTGGGTCGGACGTGCCGCAGGCGCAGAAGGACGAAAGGACTTGTGCTGCTGCTGTCGGCAGCCTTTGTCCTTCTGGGCAGAGGTGACCAAGTCCCGAGTGACATTGGACTTTTCGATCCGCTGGAGGTGACCTTCCACTCCAGGGCTGAAGAGGTCGGTCCCCAAGAAGAGGACATCCGCCAGTTTGTGCTGGGTATCTGCCGTGAAGGTGGATATCCTCAGCCATGCTCTGAGGTGCATGGCCACCGCGGCCGCAGCCGATCTGGCACAGGAATCTCCAATGTCCAGAGCCATTTGGAGCTCCTGCTTAGCCACTGCCCTACCCTGGTCCCGTACCTGCTGGACCGTGCTCTGCAGGTCGGCCGGGAGATGAGGGATCACCTCATCCAGGGAGCCCATGTGGATGTGGGAGAAGTGTGCCACCAGCACGGCCGAGCTGGCCTGGCGGAGGCCAAGGGAGGACGCAGCGTACACCTTGCGCCAGGCACAGTCCAGCTTTTTGGACTCCTTGTCGGGGGGCTTGTCCACATCCCTAGCATTCCCGGAACGCTGGAAAACGCTGTCAGTGACCAACTCCTTGGCAGAGGGGTGTTCCGAAAACCCGGGCAAAGAGCCGGTAGGGACTGCATACTTCCTGGCCATCCGGGCCGAAGGAGACATGAAGCAGGCCGCTGCCAGAGCTCCAAGGTTGGGCCAACAATGGCTTCAGCCACCGGAAAGGCCTCCGTGGGTGAATCTCCTCGGTCCAGTATCTCTGTCAGGGGATACTTGGCCTGCTTGGATACGGGCTCGAGCTGCATCCCGGTGGACTCCGGGATGAGCCAAAGCAAACCCATGAAGGACAATGGGCTTTCGTCCATCGACTTGCCCCTGGAGGACTCCAGGTCGATGGGCCTGGAGAACAGGGAGGAGTTGTCGTCGGACTCGGAGCAGTCCACGAAGAGCTGCCTGGGGCCTCAGCCACCCCACCTGCCGAGGACGGTCGGGAGTGAGGGTGACCAACAACCTGTGGGGGCAGGCCCTGACCCGACCGAGAGTCCTTGGTCGGCGCCCCCGATTTCGGTTGTGGAGGCGGAGGTTCCACCACAATCGGTGGGGCAGCTGGTTTGACCAAACAACCTGCTGGCTCGGGCACCTGGCTACAGCGAGGTTGTTTGACGCTCGGGAGTGACAACCACTTGGTGGCCAGGGAAGAAAGCGGCAGCGTTGAAAGCATTCCTGGACAAAAGTTACTGCTGCCACATCAGGTCCTCGTCGCGTCGGCGCAACTTGCGCGAAGTCTCTCCTCTCAGGAGGAAGATAAGGGACGGCCGGCGGTGCCGCTCACTCAGTGCCGAGACTCGCGTCGGCAGGATCGAGCTGGACCGAGACGATGTCCGAGACTGAGACCCTTGGCGCTTCCGAGGACAGGTCTGGGAAGGCAGGGGACATCTACTCTTCCTCAGCTCGAAGCCTTAACCGCACCGGAGGCACAGGAAGTCCTCGGTCTCCACCGGGAACCGTGAAGAAGGGTTGTCGGTTTCACCAGTCGACAGCCCATCCGACGGGTCAAGAAAAATCTCGACCACGCCGACATGCCTCGGCTGGCCTGACTGGGACGCTGCGGAAGCCAGCGGCCTTAGCCGCAACCTCGACCAAAGTCGAGAGTCGACTGTCCGGGGAATGGGGATCTCTCCCGCTCCTACGAACGCCGACAATGGGACTTACCCTTAGAGTCCTTCTTTTTGGACCGAGAGGAATGTCCCGATGGCCCCTCTCCCTTCGTGGAAAGGGACTGTCAAAGCTCCTTGAAAGGACCTGAATACGAGGTACCCAGAGAGAGCGGGATAAATGCCGCGACCGAGGAAGAGGATGATGCGGCCTGTACCGCCTCCTCCTCGAGGGCGATCATCTGCTCGAAAGGTTTCAGCTGAGCCAGCCGCCACGGTAATTCACTTCAACGGGCCTCCTTCGACTTCACCGGCAGGTAGCACTTCTCAGGGAGTCCAAGCTGTAACCGGGCAGCGCGATCTTCCAGGACATTGCCCGAAAACGAACGACAAAGCTCGCAGGCCTGCGGGTCGTGTTCTAGGCCGAGGCAGTAGACGCACGTGGAGTACGGGTCCGTCCTGGACATCTTCTGCCCACAAGGGCACCGCCGAAATCCAGGAGTCGATTTGTCCATCGCAGCCGAGAGGGAGAAACTTGACTGAAGTCTTGAGGAATTTTTAAAACAAGTTTAAGGCCGAACCAAAGTGGGATCCAGTCTAGCACTGATGCGTTAAGGAGGAACCTGAGCCCAAGCTGCAAGGGAGATCTACGCCATGGGGCCAAGCCGAGAGTTTTACGACCCAGGTGGGTGGGAGGAGCCAGCTTAAAGACCTTCCGGCAAGATTTAAAGTGGCAAGGAACCTGCCAGACAGTGTGGATGAACAACATATCCATGTCCCTAGAAAAGAAAAATCTCTTAAAGATTTAGGCACGATATTGAGAAAAGGCCATAGGCTGAAAAAAAATGAGAACACTATGATGAAGCTTCCGTGGAGACTCATGCAAGCCAAGTCAATGTGGGAAAGAACAGAGGAGGGAGTGGGGCTGCTCATGTCTACGCAGGTTTGGTGATGTCGGCAGATATCGAAGGCGTGGGCAGCCTCAGTTGTACTGCTGAAAATCCTCTATCTGAATTTCCCCTTCTCTGACAGTGAAGACTCCTACGGCGTAACCTGATGACTGAGATACCATAACAAGCAATCTTCTTGGGGGTAAGAGACACATTCCCTGCCCTTTTCGAGGGTATACTGGCTTGCCCAGGAACTCTTAAGGGTTGTTTTAATCTAACAGAACTCCTTAAGAAACTGCTCCACCTGCTCAGACAGGTGCCATCAAAGAGCACATTTAATACCTGTGGTTGGACATCTGGTGTGAAATCAGCAGTTTGCAACCAGGAATGACATCTGATGCAGATACCTGCAACCAGAGAGCAGTCTGCTGCATCAAAGGAATCCATGGAAGCCTTAAGAAAACATTAGTTTGAACCTGTGCTCTCCATCTCTACCCCCTCTGCCTAAGAGATGCTTCTCAAACTCTCGCTGCCCTTCTCTGTACCCGTATTTATTGTCGGTGTCTATTCCTGCACTGCCATATTCCCACCTTTAGTATCCAATTTACTTACCACCATTTCCTCCCAGGCCTTCTCTGGTGAGTTATTCATACTTAGTGATTTAAATTTAAATTGGCTCTTCCCTTCTCTTCATAAATTGTGCCTTTACGTGAAATCCCTCCTTTTAACACAGCTCATTTCTGTCTCTACTAGTTTTAATTTCAAATCTCTAAATCACTCCCTCTTGGAATGGGTTTTCTCCTCCCATCCTTATCGTATTGTGGATGCTGGTATCCTCCCTAGTACCATCAGTGATCACCATATGGTCTACTGTGTGCATAAGATTCATCGTCCCAAACCACCCCACCCCCCCAATTCATCCAGATCCAGTATTTTCATTCACTGGACTGTCCCGCTGTCATGCTAACGTGGCAAACACTGAGTGGTCAACTATTTCTATAGCTGGCAACATGGACAATGCCTCCAAATTCTTAACCTAGAAACACAGACTTTGACAGCAGATAAGGACCACTTGGTCCACCCAGTCTGCCAATTTCCCTACCTACTGGATAAGCTGCAGATTCTAGTTAACCAACAGCCTACTTCCTGCCACCCCCCACTACAATTGCCTTGTGTCTGTCCCATGCATGTTTGAATTCCCCCACTGTTTTAGCCCCAACAACTCTCCAGGAAGGCAGTTCCGCATCCACCACTCTCTCTGTGAAAATGAATTCCTCACATTCCCCTGAGCCGTCCCCTCTATCTTTAAATTGTGTCCCCTTGTTCTTACACATCTCTTTTCTGAAAGATGCTACCCTCCTGGACTTTGTTGATTCCCTTGAGGTGCTTGAACGTTTCTATCATGTCCCCCGTCCCTCCTTTCATCAAGGGTATACATATTAAGCTCTCAGTCTCTCTTCATATGATTTCTGATGCAGACCCTGCACCATTTTAGTTGCCCTCCTCTGGACTGCTTCCATCCTGTCTATGTCCTTGCGTAGATGAGGTCTCCAAAACTACACACAGTACTCCAGACGGGGTCTCACCAACTGTCTGTACAGAGGGATAACCACTTCCCTTTTTCTACTTGTGATGCCCCTTCCTATGCATCCCAGTATCCCCCTGGCTCTCGTTACTGACTTCTCACATTGCTTACCCACCTTTAGATCATCCGATATGACTACCCCCAAGTCCCGTTCCATTTTTGTTGTTGTTAGTATCTCCCCTGCTATTGTGTGCTCTTCTCCTGGGTTTTTGTTTCCCAGGTGCATTACTTTGCACTTCTTTGCATTGAATCTAAGTTGCCATATGTCTGACCATTCCTCCAACCTTGCCAAGTCCCTTCTCATCCTTTCTACCCCCCCTTGTGTATCAACTCTGTTACAGATCTTTGTATCATCTGCAAAGAGGCATACCTTTCCCTCCAGACCCTCTGCAATGTCACCTATAAAAGTGTTAAAGAGGACTGGACCCAGTACTGAACCCTGAGGTACTCCACTAGTGACCCCCCCCCTTTCTTCAGAATGTGTGCCACTCACTATTACCTTCTGTGTCCTGTTGTGCAGCCAGTTTGCAACCCAGGCTACCACCCTGGGACCCACTCCCAAGCTGGCTAACTCGATTATTAATCTTTTGTGTGGGACTGCGTCAAATGCCTTGCTAAAGTCTAGGTAGGCCATATCCACAGCCCCTCCCTGGTCTATTACTTTGGTCACCCAGTCAAAGAAATCTTAGATTTGTCTGACATGACCTTCCTGCTGTAAATCCATGCTGCTTTGGGTCCTGTGCCCCGCTGGCCTCTAGGTACTCAACAATTCTTTATTTCAGAAGTGATTACATCATTTTCCCTACCACTGAGGTCAAACTTACAGGTCTGTAGTTTCCTGCTTCTGCCTTGCTCCCAGTTTTATGAAGGGGAAATCACATCTGCCCTCCTCCAGTCCTCATGTACCACCCCATCCTCCCATGATTTGTTAAAAAGTGTGGTCAGTGGTGTCACTAGGTCCTCCCTTAGTTTTTTTAGGATTCTGGGGTGAATCCCATCAGGCCCCATTGCTTTGTCCACCTTGAGTTTTAGGAGTTCTTTCAGGACTCTTTCTTCTGTAAATGGACTGGTGTCAACCCCCCCCTACCCAGAGTGCTTCTATTGTCTGGTTTAGGTAACTCCTCCTCATCTTCTTTTGTGAATACTGAGCAAAAGTATTCATTCAGTATCTCTGCCTTTTCACTGTCTCCCTCTGCCCACCTCCCCTCTCCCTTATTAATCTTCACTATTCCTCCTTATCCTTTCTATGCTCCCTAATGTACTACTATAAAGGTTTTATCCCCTTCTTAACGGACTTGGCTAATTTTTCCTCAGTTTGGGCTTTTGCTATTCTGACTGCCTTCCCCACTTCCTTCTGCTTTAATTGATACAGTTCTCTGTCGTGCTCCTTCTGTGATGCCTTATACTTTTTGAATGCAGCCTTTTTCTCCTTAACCTTTCCTGCCACCTCTTTTGAGAACCATAGTGGGTTTTTTTATTCCGCTTTGTTTTCTTTATCTGTTTCACACAAAGGCTTCTAAATTTATGTCTGTCTGGGATCATCAACCTCCACCGCCCCCAGAAGAAGCAGAGTCCAAAGATCAAACCAGAAGATCTCAGGACTGCTTTGCCCACCTAGTTTGCCGATTCTTTTCCCTACCTACAGTACCCTCTGGCTCCAAATCTGACCCTAACAGGCTTGCTATGTCTGAAATTTTTGTATCCACACTCCACAACAACCTTAATAAGAGCTGGCCCAGTGCCGCTGGAGGTTGAGGCACTCGTCGCTATACCTCGCGCCACGCTGGCGACCGAGTTTGGGAATGAGCCCGGGCTATCAGGGGTCAGCAGAGGGGAGAGAGAATGGAGCGCACATGCTGTCCTGCTCCCTGACTGCCCACTGGTAGTGACCAGACAGCAATACGGGTCAGGAGGCTCGCTCCGGCGTGATTACATCGATTAGGGGAGGGGCGGGGAGAAGGCTATGAGAAAAGAGCCTGGCAGGGCTCCACGATAGGCGCCGCGCCGCAGGCCGAGCCCGGGGTTCTGGATTGGGTCTCTGGGGAGGGGATGTGCCACCTCCCTGGCCCCGCCTTGGGGGGCAAGCCATGAGGCAAATACCAGGGGATGGCTAATTGTGGTGCGGCGGGACTAGAGAGAGTTCCTCCTTCGGGAAGACAGAAGCACCTGCCAGGACTGAGGTGGAAAACTGTATATGGAAAAAAAAGAACAACCTGAATAAGCACTCACTTTCTGAAAGGTTAATTCACACACTTTTCTCCCCTCCAACCCAGTTCCATCTCCCTATTCTTTAGTTAGTTGATACTCCTATCTCTGACCCCAATGCAGTCACCTCAAGTTTCAGTTCCTTTTTCACCTCCCGTGCCCGTTCACCCTTTTCTTACTCCTCCTCCCCCTCTTTCTCTCTTCTTCTCTTCCCTCTCACTCTTCTCCTCTACCTGTCCTACTGCCCCCCCCCCCTTCTTCTTTTTCACCCATTACCCCTGCTGATGCTCTTAAGCCCTCTTGGATCCAAACCCACACGAGTGGATGCCTTAATGGTCTTGACCCCAGACTCCTATTGCTCTCTGCTCATGTCACTGCCCTCCCTATTACCTACCTCCTCAACCTCTCTCTCTTCTTATCCTGTTCCCTAACTCCTGGAAGTTGGCTACAGTCATTCCCCTTCCTAAAGAGGGTGGACCATCAGAATGATGGTGCAGGCACTCTCCAGGCCCAGCTCAGTGTAGATCCCCACTAATGTGATGACACTATGGGGGCAGGAAGGAGGAGCAACTGCAGGGGGCTGGAAAGGGTAAGGAAGCACAGTCTACCACAAAAGGGGAAAAAAGGCTTGAATAATAAAAAATAAAAAAATGTAATCACTGGAGCCAGCCAAAGTCGTGAATTGCTACCTTCTGTCGCTGAATATGTTCTACAGGACCCTGATTTACATCCATATCTGCCTCGTCTTCCTCCAAAAGAGGTAAGAACCCTCCACCTCCTCCATCATCATCCTCTTCAGCACAGATCACTGCTTCAGGGCCTGCCAATCAGGAAGAATTACAAAAGAGTCAATAAAAATGCTATCGGGGGAACCTGAAACACTCTCAAGAGATGAGCAAAGTTAAAGCAATCATATAATAAAAAAGCCATCTTCTTTACCACTTCTAAGAAGATTATGAATTTAATTTGAAGTGAAAGAGGTATTGCAGACCTCTGCTACTACATGTTGTGCTAAACTTAGAAGGCCTGTTCACACTTACTAGAAGGCTTCAAAAAAATTTGCTCTTCACCACTAGGTGTCCATTTCCATTGCTATTATTTGCAGACAGTGCATCAATAAAAAAAGTCTATATAAACATTTCCATTGTCCAATAAGAGTAAAACAAAAACACTGCACATACACCTACACATTCTGTGTCCAGGTGCATGCTCAAATTTCATTAAATAGACTTCAAAGGGACACCTGTCAGTGTTTCGCTTAAGTTTTTAGTATCCTGCTAAAACGGTATCCACAGCCCTATATATTGATATCCTCCCCATATAAAATGCCAGTAGTACCAAAAGAACAGGTTACTCACCCGTAACAGTAGTTCTAGGAGTGGCATATGTTGTTCATCCACACTTCTTGGCATGCTCCCTTCCACTCTGAATCTTGACGGAAGTCTTCAAGCTGGCTCCTCCCATCCACCCGGGTGGTATATACCTCAGCTCCACCCCATGACGCCAGATCTTAGCCCGCTGGAAGCAAGGTTGTGTGCCCGAAGCTGGGGAGGTTGGGTGGGTGTGTGTGGATGAACAATATATACCGCTCCTAGAACTACTGTTACAGGAGAGTAAGCTGTTCTTCTAGGGGCGTGGATATGTTGTTCATCCACACTTCTTGGCAGACCCCAAGCAGTTCTCCAGGAGGAGGGAGACAAGGCGCACACCCCCTACTTAGGAAATGAAGATTGGAGAACTGAGGCCCCCAAATCAGCATCCCGGCGTGACTCAAGGTCGATGTGGTAGTGGGTAATGAAGGTGTTTGCTGACTTCCCAGGTAGCAGCCTGGCAGATTTCATGGATAGGGATGTCCCTGGAAGCAGCAGTATGGTGGGTAGAATGAGCTCTTATCCCTCTGGGAGGCTCCTTGCCCACCAGCTCATAGCACAGACCTATACATGATGTAATCCATCTTGCTATGGTCTGTTTGGCTGCAGGTCTGTCAGAAGCGGCTTCAGCGTAGGTGACAAACAGCTGGCGAACCTCTCCACGAACTTCCGCCGTCCTCTCCTTGTAGTAGGAGAGAGCATGTCTCAGGTCCAAGGTATGGAGTTTGTACTCGGCGTCCGAGGTGCAATTAGGGTAGGAAACCGGAAGAGTCAAGACCTGATTAAGGTGAAACTCTGACACCACCTCTGGAAGGAATTTCGGGTGGTGGTGCAGGACAACTTTGTCCCTGTGAAAGACCAGATAATGGGAGTCCACTGAAAGCGTCTGGAGCTCCCCTGTCGTCTGGCAGACTTGATAGATACCAGAAAGACCGTCTTCCACGACAAGTGTGAAAGTACATATTTGTGCATGGGTTTGAATGGCTTGCCCATAAGCTTTGCCAAAACCAACAGAAGATCCCACGGAGGTGGAGGTTCACGCACCGGAGGAGATATGTGATCCAGGCCTTTGAAGGCGCACCCGACCACTGTCTCCTGCGCCAATGTCGGCTGACCGGCTCGCACCCGGTAAGCAGAAATGGCTGCCAGGTGCACCCTAAGGATCGATGACCGTAGACCCCCTTGGGCTAGAGACCAAAGGTAGTTGAGAATGTTAGCCAAAGAGCAGGATAAGAGGTCCAGACTCTTACCCTGACACCAAAAGGAAAATCTCTTCCATTTGAAGGCGTAACATTACCTGGTCGATTCCTTACGAGATGCCTCCACCATGGTGTAGACATCCTCGGAAAGACCCAGAGCCTGGAACTCTAGCCGCTCAGTTACCAGGCTGTCAGGTACAGGGATTGAAGGTCTGGATGGAATACCTTCCCCTGGTTCAGAGATATCAGGTCTGGGCATGTACAAAGCCGCTCCGGGGGCCTGCAGCTGAGGCTGAGGACATCTGGGTACCAGAAGTGGTGTGGCCAATCTGGGGCTACCAGGATCACCTTCACCTTGTCCCTCCTCACCTTGAGTAACACCTTGTGGATCAAGGGAAATAGAGGGAAGGCACAGAGGAGGCCTGGGGTCCACGGCCTCGAGAAGGTATCCCCCTGCAGCGAACCCTGCTAAGGGGGATGGGCATGGTACAGCCTCAGCATGGTGTTTTCCCTTGAGGCAAACAGGTCCACCAACGGTTTGCCCCAACTGGAGAACATACCGTAAGCTACCTCTGGATGGAGAGACCACTAGTGGGATATCTGGCCTATGCGGCTGAGAGCATCAGCCAGCTGGTTCGAGACTCCTGCCACATGAATTGCTAGGAGATCCGCCTCCAACTGACTTAAGAGGGTCCAGATGTGGAGCGCCTCCTTGCACAGCAGACAGGAGTGCGTGCCGCCCTGTTTGTTGAGGTAGTACATGGTCATGGTATTGTCCGTCTGGACTTGAACCACTTGAACTAGGAGCTGAGGAGCAAAAGCTGACAGTGCCATTCTGACTGCTCTGAGCTCCAACAGGCTGATGTGGCATTGGGATTCCTCGGGGGTCCAGAACCTGTGGGCTCTGTTGTCCCACATGTGGGCTCCCCAGCCCATGAGAGAGGCATCGGTCATGAGAACGACCATCGGCTCGTGGCCCGGACAAGCGGGATCCCTTCCCTACCCAGCAGTCAGCGGCGGTCCACCACTGGAAGAGCATCCCACATCTTCTGGGTCACCATGATCAGCTGGTCGAAGTGACCGTGGCACCAAGTCCACTGAGCGGCCAGCTCCCACTGGAGGGGGCACATGTGCCATCTGGCCCAATGGACCACTGAGGTGCACGCCGCCATGTAACCCAGAAGGCGCAGGAAGTCCCAGGCAGGGCACAAGTACACAACCAGAAATGATTGGGCAAAGGAGGAAAGAACCTCTGTCCTGTCCGCCGTGAGCCGAGCTCTGGCTTGACGTGACTCGAGCTCTGCCACGATGAAGCCCATCATCTGAGAGGGCACGAGTTCTGACTTGGCCTCATTGATCCAGGAGGCCTAGTTGAGAGCAGATTCAAAGAGCCACATCCCTGGATCTCTCAACCTCCTGGAGGGAGGAGCCTGCCAAGAGCCAGTCATCAAGATAAGGGTAAATTCGAACTCCTCGATGCCGGAGATGGGCTGCCACCACTGCGATGCACTTGGTGAAGACCCTTGAGGCCGATGATAGACCAAATGGCATGGCTTGGAACTCGTACAGGGTCCCTTTGACCCTGAAGCAGAGGAACCGCTGATGGGACGGACAGATTGGGACGTGGAAGAAAGTGTCCTGCAGATTCAGTGAACAGTACCACATGTTTCGCTCCAGGGATGGTATGATCTGGTTTACAGTTACCATCCGGAAGGTGCAAGACCCGAGATATTGATTCAGGTCGTGGAGCTCTAGGATGGGGAGCCAACCCCCTGTCTGCTTGGGCACCACGAATTACCTGGACACAAAGCCTGGGTTTGTAGGAGGATCCAGCACTGGAGCTATTGCCTCTTTGCAGAGGAGCTGAGCAATGTCGTCTCAAAGAGCCGACTGAGTGTGAGCAGAGATCCTTTCCTCCCGAGGGCGCGGGCTCAGCTGGGAGGGTACTGCTCGAATTCCAGAGGCAGTCCCTGGCCGACCACTTCTAGGACCCACCTGTCCGAGGTGATAATGGACCAGGCGGAAAAAAAGTGGCAGAGCTGGACCCTCATGGGAGGACCCAGAGCTGGCATGACGGGTGTAGGGTGGCAACCCCCAACCTGTCACTGGACAGGCTTAGAGGAGGAAGAGGCTCCTGAACCAGCACCTCTGCCTCCTTTACGGGGCTGTTGAGGACCCTGCTTGGGCCAGGGGCGGCAAGCTTGAGCCTGCTGTTGCTGCAGGCCTCCTTGATAGGAAGGCTGCCTAACCGCAGGGGAAGAGTGCTGAAAAGGCTTCTTCTTACGCTTCTGCTGGTTCTTGCCTGAAGAACCCTTCGTAGATGAAGCATCCAAGGTGGCACTGGACTGCTGTAAGCGCTGGAGTTGAGTAGCCACTCCTGGGCCGAAGAGGTCGGTCCCTAGGAAGGGCATGTCGTCTAACTTGTGCTGGGTATCCGCCGGGAAGAAGGATAGCCTCAGCCAAGCCCTGCGGCGAGTGACCACCGTGGCTGTCAAAGAGCGGACACAGGAGTCTCCAATATCCAGGACTGTCTGGAGCTGCTGTTTTGCAACAGCATGGCCCTGATCACGGACCTGCTTCACTGTGGTCTGCATGTCCGCCAGGAGATGAGGGAGGACTTCATCCAATGACCCAAGGAGGGCATGAGAGAAGTGTGCCATGATGACAGCCGAGCTGGCCTGATGAAGGCCTAAGGAGGAGGCCGCATAGACCTTACGGGCACAGTGGTCCATATTCTTGGACTCCTTGTCCAGGGGTCGGTCAGCATCAGCTGAGCTACCAGTACGCCTGAACAAAGAAGCAGTCACTAGGCTTCCGGCCGAAGGATGCTCTGTGAACCCTGCCAGGGACCCCATGGGCACCATATACATGCAGGCAGACAGTGCTGGGCAGGAAGCAGGACGCTGCCAAAGCTCAAGGGCCGGGCGAACGATGCCTTCGGCCACTGGAAAGGACTTTGTCGAGATATCCCCCCTTTTGAGGATATCTGTAAGGGGGTACTCCGCCTTTTTCTAGATGGGCTCCAGAAGCATTCCGGTGGACTCTGAGATCAGGCAGAGAATGCCCCGAAAGGAGGAAGGGCCCTCCTTCAGTCTGGCTACAGACAACTCATCATCCCCTGGATGAGGGGTGTAACTCCATGTCACTGGAGTCGAGAAGAGTGGGGACTGTGGCCAGGCCGCCCTCGTCCTTGATCCGACCCGGTCGGGGGCGTAATGGACAGGCGACTGGGAAGCCGGTGTCAGCACGGTCCTCGCTTCGAGGGAGCCTCCCGGAGGCTGCTTAGGCGGTGGCTCCACCAAAATTGGTTGAGAAACCAGAATAGGCCAAGCCAGTATATGTACCGGGCCCACGGGAGGTGGAACAGAGGCCTTCGGTTCCAGAGGGGGTTGGCGTCTGCTTAGGAGGCGGAAGTCAAGTAATGGCCAGGCCGGCCGGCGGAGCCAGCTTCTGCCTGGTCAAAATCAGCTGTTGCCACATAAAATCCTCATAGCATCGACGGAGTTTCCGTGACTCTCCTCAACCCGAGGAGGATAAGGACACGCGCCGCTCTTTTTCAATGTTTGTGGCCCTTTTTCCGCCATTCGATCGAAGGGGTCCTGGTCCTTGATAGAGACCGACAGGATCAGCTCGTTTGATCGAGGGATACCAGAGTTGGTGAAAACAGAGGTTCCGGCACCTTATCCTTGATAGGGACACCCAAGGGCAGTGTCTCCTCATCGGGAAAGGAAAGGACAGGCGTCCTTTCTAAGGAGTCATCGACCGGAATTGGCGACAAAGGCTCGTTTGGGTTGAGAGTAATCTCGGCCGGTTCAGCTGTTTCCTCGGTCTCGGTGCCTTGGCCAGATGGAAGGTTCAAAAAGCCGGCGGCCGAGGAAGCGATCTCGAGACCACATGTTCCTGGGACTCTGTCCTCTCTTGGTACCAGGAGTGTCTCCTTTTGGAAGAAGACTACTTGGAGTCCTTGTCCCTTTTCCGAGGGTGGGAGGAGTGCAAGCCCGAGGGCGCCTCATCCCTGGTGGGGAGAGACTGGTACAACTCCCTAAAGGAGCCCGAGAAGGTAGAGCCAAGGTTGAGAGGAACGAAAAACTGCGAGTGGCCGAAGCCTGAGCCGCTTCTTTCTCGAAAGCATCCATCTGCTCAAGCTGCTTGGCGGACCCCGCGGCCACGGAAACCACCCACCTTGCCTCCTTGGAGTCCACCGGCCGGATTCTAAGCTCTGGTCTCCCCAATTTTAGGCATGCCTTGCGGTCGTCCAGAACGTTGGGATAGAAGGTCAAACAGAAGGTACAAGACGTGTTGTCATTTCCGACACCTAGGCAACAGACATACGAGAGTTGGGGATCGGTGCGCAACATTTTCTGGCCGCAGGGACACTGGCGAAATCCGGGGGACGATTTGTCTTCCATGCCCGATGCGCTGTAATCGGAGTCATAAACTCTGATGAGTTTCAAGGAAATTTGAGGTGAAAACAGACGTTGAGCATCAAGGGCCTACGAATTGCTAAAGTAGCATGAGGGAACCTGAATCTTCCAGCGGAAAGGAAGATCTGGCGTCATGGGGCAGAGCCGAGCTATTTACCACCTGGGTGGGTGGGAGAAGCTAGCTTGAAGACTTCCGGACAGATTTAAAGGGGAAAGGGACATGCCAGAGAGTGTGGATGAATAACATATCCACACTAATAGAACACATGTTTCGCTCCAGGGATGGTATGATCTGGTTCAGAGTTACCATCTAGAAGGTACGAGACCAGAGATATTGATTCAGGTTATGGAGATCTAGGATGAGGCACCAACCCCCCCGTCCATTTGGGCACCAGGAAGTACCTGGATATGAAGCCTGGGTCTATAAGAGGATACAGCACTGGAGCTGCCGCCTCCTTGACGAGGAGCTGAAAATGTCATCTCGGAGGGCCGACTGGGTGCAAGCTGAGATCCTTCCCTCCCGAGCAGCCTGGCTTGGCTGGGAGGGTACTGCTCGAACTCTAGTGGCAGTCCCTGATAGACCACTTCGAGAACCCACCTGTTTGAGGTGATATCGGACCAGGCGGAAAGAAAGTGATGGAGCTGGCCCCCCACCAGGAGAACCCAGAGCTGGCGTGACAGGTATAGGGGTGGCAACACCCAACCCATCACTGAGCAGGCTTAGAGGAGAAGGTGGCTCCTGAACCTGCGCCTTGGCTTCCTTTACGGGGCTGCTGTGGACCCTGCTTGGGCCTTGAGCGCTAAGCTGGAGCCTGCTGCTGTTCCTCCTGGCCTACTTGATAGGAGGGTTGCCTGACCACAGGGGAAGAGTGCCGAAAAGGCTTCTTATGCTTCTGCTGGTGCTTGCCCAAAGAACCCTTCGCATAAGTAGCATCCAAGGTGGCACTGGACTGCTCTATGTGCTGAAGGTGACCGTCCACTACTGCACCGAACAGGTTGGTGTCTAGAAAGGGCACGTCAGCTAACTAGAGCTGAGTATCCGCCGGGAAAGAGGAAAGCCTCAGCCAAGCCCTGCGGCAAGTAGCCACTGCTGCTGCTAAAGAGCGCGCACAAGAATCCCCGATGTCCAGGGCCGTCTGGAGCTGCTGTTTTGCAACAGCACAGCCCTAATCACGGACTTGCTTCACTCTGGTCTGCATGTCCGCCGAGAGATGAGGGAGGACTTTGTCTAATGACCCCAGGAGGGCATGAGAGAAGTGTGCCATTATAACAGCCGAGCTGGCCTGATGAAGGCCTAAGGAAGAGGCCGCGCAGACCTCACGGGCGGAATGTTCCATAATTTTGGACTCCTTGTCCGGGGGTCGGTCAGTGTCAGCTGAGCTACCAGTACGCCTGAACACAGAAGCGGTCACCAGGCTCTCGGCCAAAGGATGTTCTGTGAACCCTGCCAGGGACCCCATGGGCACTGCATACTTGTGGGCCATGCGGGCAGACGGTGCTGGGCAGGAAGCTGGGCACTGCCAAATCTCAAGGGCCAGGCCAACAATGGCTTCGGCCACTGGAAAGGACTTCGTCGGGGTATCCTCCCCTTCTGAGGATATCCGAAAGGGGGTACTCTGCCTTCTTCTGGATGGACTCCAGGGGCATTCCAGTGGATTCGGAGATCAGGCAGAGAATGGTCTGAAAAGAGGAAGGGCCTTCCTCCAAACCCGCCACGGACGACTCATCATCCCCAGGATGGCAGTACAATCCGGTGGCATCCGAGTCCGAAGAGTCAGGATACAACGGCCTCCCGGCGAGGGAGATGGGGGACGACCATAATCGACAGACGTCTGGGGAGCCCGGTGTCTGTTCAGTCCTCTTTCGAGGGAGCCCCTCCCTGAGGCTGCTTAGGCGGTGGTTTCACCAAAATCGGTGGACAGACCGAGGCAGGCCAAATCGGGAAATGGGCCGGCCCCACGGGCAGGGGAACAGAACACTTCGGTTCTGGAGGGGTCGGTGTTGGCCTAGGAGGAGGAAGTCAAGTGATGGCTGAGGTGGCCGGCGGGGCCTGCTTCTGCCTGTACAAAATCAGCTGTTGCCACATGAGATCTTCATAGCGTCAACGGATTTTCCACCAAAGCCTCTCCTCGTCCGAGGAGGATGAAGATTTGTGGCGACGCCTCCTCAGAGTGTTTATGACATTTTTTCGGCCGTTCGGCCGAAGGGGTTCTGAACCTCGATCGAGACAGAGGGAGTCGACCCGATCAATCGGGAGGCACCAGTGTCGGTGAAAACCAAGGGCCCGGAACAGTTTCCTCGATGGGGACACCAGATGGCTGGGTCTCCTCATCCAGAAAAACAAGGACTGGAGTCCTTTCCAAAGAGTTGTCGACTGGGGTCAGCGACAGACAGTCGATTGGGTCAAGAGTAATCTCAGTCTCATTGTCTATTTCCTCGGTCCCCTGGCCAGACGGGATGTCCGAAAAGCCGGCGGCCGAGGATGCGATCTCGACCGAGGCAGAGACCGCGTGCTTTTGGAACTCGGACCTTTGTTGGTCCAAGAACGTCTTCGCTTAGACGAAGACTTCGCATCCTTATCCCTCTTGCGAGGGCGGGAGGAGTGCAAGCCCGAGGGTGCCTCACCCCTGGTGGAAAGAGACTGGCACAACTCCTTGAAGGAGCCCATAAAGTTGGAGCAAAGGTTGAGCGGAACAAAAAGCTTCAATTGGCCAAAGCTTGAGCTGCTTCCTCCTCGAATGCCTTCATTTGCTCCAGCTGCTTGGCGGATCCAGTGGCCGTGGAAACCGCCCACCTCGCCTCCTTTGATTTCACCGGCGGGTTCCTTTTCTCCAGTCTCCCCAGTTTTAGGCGTGCCTTGCAGTCATCCAGAACGTTGGGATGGAAGGCCAAGCAGAAAGTGCAAGACAAGGTGTCATGTGCGACACCTAGGCAATAAACGCACGATAGGTGGGGATCGGTGCGTGACATCTTCTGGCCACAGGCACACCGGCAAAATCTGGGGGACAATTTATCCTCCATGTCCGATGCATTACAATCGGAATCACTAACTCGAACGAGTTTTACGGTTAGTTTCGGTTAAAACCAACGCTTTGAATCCAGGGCCTATGAATTGTTGTGAGAGCACGAGGGAATCTGCATCTTCAAGCGGAAAGGAAGATCTCACATTATGGGGCGCAGCCCAGGTATTTACCACCCTGTTGGGTGGGAGAAGCCGGCTTGAAGACTTTCTGGCAAGATTTAAAGGGGAAAGGGACATGCCAAGAAGTGTAGATAAACAACATATCCACGCTCCTAGAACACACGTTCCGCTCCAGGGATGGCAAGATCTGTTTCAGAGTGACCATCCAAAAGGTGCGGAACCTGACATATTGATTCAGGTTGTGGAGATCTAGGATGGGGCGCCAACACCTCATCCGCTTGGGCACCAGGAAGTACCTGGAAACAAAGCCTGTGTCTGTCAGAGGATCCGGCACTGGAGCTGCTGTCTCCTTGTGGAGGAGCTGAGCCACGTCTTCTCGAAGAGCCAACTGGGTGCATGCAGAGATCAGTCCCTCTCGAGGGGTGCAGGCTCGGCTGGGAGGGTACTGCTCAAATTCCAGAGGCATTCCCTGACTGACCACTTCGAGGGCCCACCTGTCCGAAGTGATAGTGGACCAGGCGGAAAGGAAGTGGCGGAGCCGACCCCCACGGGAGGACCCACAGCGGCGTGACGAGTGTAGGGGTAGCAACCCCCAACCCATCACTGAGCAGGCTTGGAAGAGGAGGAGGAGGTTCCAGGACTTGCGCCTTGGCCTCCTTTACGGGGCTGTTGAGGACTCTGCTTGGGCCAAGGGCACCAATCTTGAGCCTGCTGCTGCTGTTGCTGCTGACCTTCTTGATAGGAGGGCTGCCTGACCACAGGGGAAGAATGCCGAAATGGCTTCTTCTTTCTCTTCTGCTGGGTCTTGCCCGAAGAACCCTTGGCATAAGTAGCATCCAAAGTGGCACTGGACTGCTGTGTACGCTGAAGCTGACCGGCCACTACTGAACAGAACAAGTCGGTCCCCAGGAAGGGCACGTCAGCAAGCTTATGCCGAGTATCCGCCGGGAAGGAGGAAAGCCTCAGCCAAGCCCTGCAGTGAGAGGCCACTGCGGCTGCCAACAAGCGGGCACAAGAATCTCCTATATCCAAGGCTGTGTGGCGCTGCAGTTTTGCAACAGCACGACCTTGGTCACGGACCTGCTTGACTGTAGTCTGCATATCCAGAGGGAGATGAGGGAGGACCTTGTCCAATGACCCCAGGAGGGCATTGGAGAAGTGTGCCATAACAAGAGCCGAGCTGGCCTGATGAAGGCCCTGAGAAGAGGCAGTGTAGACCTTGCGGGCAGAGTGGTCCATGTTTTTGAATTCCTTGTCCGGGGGTTGGTCAGTGTCGGCCGAACTACCTGTACGCCTGAACACCAAGGTGGTCACCAGGCTCTCGACCGAAGGGTGCTCAGTGAACCCCGCAAGGGACCCCATGGGCACTGCGTACTTGCGGGCCATGTGGGCAGATGGTGCTGGGCAGGAGGCAGGGCTCTGCCAAAGTTCAAGGGCTGGGCCAACGATGGCCTCGGCCACTGAAAAGGCCTCCGTCGGGGTGTCCCCCTCTCTTGAGAATGTCAGTGAGAGGGTGTTCTGCCTCTTTATGGATAGGCTCCAGGGGTATTCCGGTGGAGTCTGAGATGAGGCGGAGAATACCCTGGAAGGAGGAAGAGCCTTCCTCCAACCCTGCGCCAACTTATCATCCCCGGGATGTGAGTGTAAGCCAGTGACGCCCGAGGAGTCATGGTAGAGCGGTCTACCACCTAAGTCACCCTCAGTGTGCCAAGTGTGGTCCGGGGTGACTTATCGACAGACATCGGGGAAGCCCGGTGTCTTGTTGGTCCCCTTTTGAGGGCGCCCCTCCCTCAGGCTGTTTAGGCTGTGGTTCCATCAAATCAGTGGAGAGACCGAAAGAGGCTGAACCGGGAGACGGGCCGGCCCCATGGGCAGAGGAACCTGTTGCTTTGCTTCCGGAGGAGTCAGTCTAGGAGGTGGGAGTCAAGTTATGGCCGGGGTGGGCAGCGGAGCCGGATTCTGCCCGGTCAATATCAGCTGTTGCCACATGAGGTCTTCATAGCACCGAAGGACTTTCCGCTGGAGCCTCTCCTCGTCCAAGGAGGATGAGGACCGGTGGCGAAGCCTCCTTTTCGAGCGCTTATGGCTCTTTCTCGGCCGAGGGGGTTCTGGACCTCGACCAAGATCAGGAAGGCCTACTTGGTCGATCAGGAGACACTGGGGTCAGTGAAAACCGAGGGTCCGGAACAGGGTCCTTGATGGGGACACCAGCGGGCTGTGTCATCTCATAAGGGAAGACAAATACCGGAGTCCTTTCCAAAGAGTCGTCGGCCACGGCCGGCGACAAAGGGTCTATCGGGTCAAGGATAATTTCGAACTCGTCGGCCACTTCCTCGGTCCCCTGGCCAGACGGAAGATCCAAGAAGCTGGGGGCCGAGGTTGTGATCTCAACAGAAGTAGACACCGCATGTTCCTGGGACTCTGACCTCTCTCGGTCCCAGGAATATCTTCGACGAGAAGACGACACGGGGTCCTTCTCTCTCCTCCGAGAGCGGGAGGAGTGAGAGCCCGAGGGCGCCTCACCCCAAGAGGGGAAGAGACTGGCACAACTCCATGAAGGAGCCCATAAAGGTGCAGCCAAGGTTCAGAGGAACAAAGAAGCTTCGATTGGCCGAAGCTCGAGCTGCTTCCTCCTCAAATGCCGTCATTTGTTCCAGCTGTTCGGCGGATCCCGTAGCCGCAGAAACCACCCACCTCGCCTCCTTTGATTTGACCGGCGGGTCCCTTTTCTCCAGTCTCCCCAGCTTCAAACGCACCTTGCAGTCGTCCATGACGTTGGGATGGAAGGCAAGGCAAAAACCACAGAACGAGGTGTCATGTCAGACACCTAGGCAGTAAACGTACGTTAGGTTGGGGTCGGTGCAAGACATCTTCTGGCCTCAGGGGCGCCAGCGAAATCCAGGGGAAGATTTTTCCTCCATGGCAGATGCGGTAAAAGCGCATTCGCTAACTCGAACGAGTTTAAGTTTCGGTATAAAACAACAATCAGAATTCAAGGCCTGTGATACGCTTTGAGAGCACGAGGGAACCTGCATCATCCAGCGGAAAGGAAGATCTAGACTCATGGGGCAGAACCGAAGTATATACCACTCGGGTGGATAGGAGGAGCCAGATTGAAGACTTCCAGCAAGATTTAAAGTGGAAGGGGACATGCCAAGAAGTGTGGATGAACAACATATCCACGCTGCTAGAATGATAATTTTCCTTTGGTGTACTTTGTTTTGTGCCTTTTCCTGTTTGGTCTTAAACTCCAACGGACTACTCCACATTGCGTATGCACGACCAATATGGCATTAAAGCTCTAATACAGATGCCCAGAGTTACAGCTTTGCATCCTCCCCCTGGCACAAAAAAATGTAAATAAAAAGTAATGATGTTACAGCACTCGGTTTAAATCAGTACGTTTCTGGCACTCTTGACACTGGCCCCCTATCTGCGAATATGTTTGGCTCATATCAGTTAAAAAAGTCAAACTTGTCCATGCACGAATTTTCGGGTTCTCTCCTGCCATGTTGATCATGCATGTGCAATACAAAGCGGTCAGCTGTCATTTAAGATGAGAAAGGGAAAAAGACATAAAATCAAGTATGCCACGGGAAGAAAAAATTACTCACCTTAGTAATGTTGTTTCTTCTAAAGGAGTCTTGCTATATTATAGACATTAGCAGTTTGTTCCAGCTCTAGAACTGCCCCGGAGTGAAATGGTTAAAACCATTCCAAAATAGAATTTTGGCACGAGAGCAGCTCTATCTGTGTTATTTCAAACTTGAACTGTCAGATCTTTACGAGCCAAACTCACTAAGGTCTGTGTGTGAAGCTGTAACTCACACTAGCCAAATGGCTACCTAAATAATAACAACCATTGATGGTCCCAACACCCAAGACTCAAGTCAGGGGACCAGAAATACTAACACCATTCTAATAATATGAAAATGGAACATAAGTATAACAAAACACACACCAGTACATACACACCCCAAAGTCCCAAAGGGACAAAATGCTAAAAGGACATAAGTAGTGCCCACACTAAGTTGCCCGCACCCCCACCAAGTAGAGGTTCTGAGAGGGGCAGGTTGAGAGGTCTATAATATATCAAGACTCCATTAGAAGAAACAACATTACTAAGGTGAGTAATATTTTCTTCAAACAACATGAAGTCTTGCTATATTATAGACATTAGCAGAATACACAGCAGTACCTCCATGGAGGAGGGGAAGAACCTACTTAGGGAATAGGCTCTAAAGAACAGCTGTGCCAAACCGAGCATCTCTCCTGGCCTGGACATCCAGGGAGTAATGCTTGGTAAAAGTGTGTACCGTTTTCCAAATAGCAGCCTGGCAAATTTCTAATAAAGGCATATCTCTGGCAGCAGCTAGAGACGCAGCTGTACCCCTGGTAGAATGAGCCCTCAAACCAGGGGCGGGGGCTCTGCCCACTTTCTGATAACAAAATTGGATACAAGAGACAATCCACCTGGCTATTGATCTCTTAGTGGCAGGTTGCCTTCCCAACTTCACCATAGGTAAGGAAAAGTTGGAGGGATTGAACCTGTGACCTTTGATGCGCTCTATATAATAACTAAGAGCTCTCTTAACATCCAGGCTGTGCAACCTCCTCTCACCCGAAGAGGAGTGATTAGTGAAAATACTGGAAGGGAGATAGATTGATTAAGGTGGAAATCTGAAACCACCTTAGGCAAAACTTCCTATTAGTCCTAAGGACTACCTTATCCCTGTGGAAAGAAATAAAGTCAGTCTCCACTGACAAGGCTTGCAATTCACTTATGCGTCTGGCAGAAGTGATAGCCACTAGAAAACAGTTTTCCAAGTTAGGTACTTAAGCTCTGCAGAAGACAGAGGTTCAAAGGGGTTACATTAACTGGGCAATGCAAACATTAAGGTCCCAAGCAGGGGCGGTTCCCGAAAAGGAGGATTAGTATGGAGTAATCCCTAAAAACTTGGAAAACACAGGATGAGAGGAAAGAGGGATGACTTTCCTGCTGACACAAAAAGCAGACACAGCTGCCAAATGAACTCTCAGGGTAGCTGGTCTGAGACCCAAGGAATTAAGATGTACCATGTAATCTAACAAAATGGGCAATTCAACAGATTCTGGGAAATATTTTTCCACCACATCAAATGGAAAACCTTTTCCATTTAGAACTATAAGTAGCCTAGTGGAAGGCTTTCTGGAAGCCTTTAGGATCTCAAGAACACCCTGAGAGAGGTGTAAATCAGCAACTCTAACTCCTCAAGAGCCAGGCCTTGAGGTTGAGGGATTTGAGGTCCGGTTACCAAACCATTCCCTGGGCACAAGTCAACAGATTGTGATTCCTGGGGAGGCACAGGGGAAGATGGACTGTCAGAGACAGAAGGAGTGGGTACCAGGGCTGCCTGGCCCAATCCGGGGCAATCAGAATCACCCTGCAAGGCTGAGATCTGATTTTGACTAGTACTTTGAATAGGAAAGGTGGGGAAGCATAGAGGAACTTCCCCTCCCAATCCAGAAGAAGGGCATCCAGGGGAACTGAGCCCAGCACTGGAGGCCTGCAACAGAACAGAGGAAGTTTGTGATTGTCTGGGGCTGCAAAAAGATCTATCTGAGGGATGCCCCACCTGGCAAAAACTATCCCCAGCACTTGAGGATCCAGGGACCATTCGTGATGGCCCTGGGAAATCCTGCTGAGGGCATCCGCTAGGACACTGTCCTTCTCTGGAAGATGAACTGCTATGAGGGAAGTGTTCAGGAAATAGGGAGAGACCATAACTTCATTGCCTCGGTGCACAAGGCCGAAGACCGAGTGCCCCCCTGTTTGTTGATGTACCACATTGTTGTGGTGTTCTCTGTTCTGACTTGTATCACCTTGTCGTGGACAGATGCAGAAAATGCTTGAAGAGCTAAAAAGACAGCTCTGAGTTCCAGCAAATTGATGTGGAGCAGAGATTCCTGGGGGGACCAAACTCCCTGAGTGGAAAGGTCGCCCATGTGGGCTCCCCAACCCAGAAGGAAGCATCTGTAGTGAGAGTCAAGTCGTGAGAGAGGGGAAATGAAGGGACCCCGCTCTTAAGTGCTCTGATCCTGCCACCACTGGAGAGCTAGGATCAAGGTTGAGTCACTGGGACCAACTTGGAAGGGGTCTCTTCTCTGAGACAAAAGGTTCTCAAGTGAAACTGAATGTCTCTCATCTGAAATCTGGCTCCCTGCACAACAGCTGTGGATGCAGCCATGTGCCCCAGGAGCTGCAGAAAGTGTCTTGCTGGCGAGAGACCTGCAGAGTGAAGGAAGAAGCCAGAGCCACTAAATTCCATACCCTTTCTGGGAGAGAAAGGCTCTGGCTAGCTTTGTGTCCAATTCTGCCCTATAAAGGTGAGTACCTGGACTGGTTCCAGAACCGACTTTGGTAGGTTGTAGAAAACCCAGGAGGTGGAAGCTGCTGGGTGACCTGCAGGTGAGATTTACCTGTTCTGGGACTGGCCTACAATGAGCCAGTCGTCTAGATAAGGAAAAACAGCAATCCTCTGCCTCCTTAAGTGGGCCACTGCCACTGCTAGACACTTTGTGAATACCCTTGGAGCAGAGGTAAGGCGGGGCATTGCTCTGAACTGGTAATGACCTGAGAGCAGTTGAATCTGAGGTACTTTCGATGGGATCTTCTGATTAGGACATGGAAATAGGCATCCTTGAGGTCCAGGGAGGCCTAGCCAGTCCCTGGCCTTAGGGAAGGTAAAATCATTGCCAGAGTTACCACTTTGAACTTTGGTTTCAAAAGATGCTTGTTCAGATATCTGAGATCTAAACTGGGCCGCCATTCTCCTGTCTTTTTTGGGGTAAGGAAGTATCTGGAATACAGACCCCTGCCCTGATGCAGGGGAGGAACCCTTTCTACTGCTCTGAGAGCTAACAGGGATGAGACCTCTGTTTCCAGAGCAAGGGTCTCTGAAGCACTTGCAGGTAGAAAAATACAGGTTACTCACCTGTAACAGGAGTTCTAGGAATGGTATATGTTGTTCATCCACACTATCTGGCAGGTTCCTTGCGCTTAAATCTTGCGGAAGGTCTTCAAGCTAGCTCCTCCCACCCACCGGGTGGTAAAACTCGCTCCGCCCCATGCGCCTTAGATCTGGCCCGCTGGAAGCTCAGGGTTGTGCGTCCCGGCCGGGAGGTCGGGTGGTCGTGGATGAACAACATATACCATTCCTAGAACTCCTGTTACAGGTGAGTAACCTGTATTCTAGGACATGGATATGTTGTTCATCCACACCATCTGGCAGACTCCTAGCAGTTCTCTGGGAGGAGGAGGCAAGGCATACCCCTTAATACTTAATTGGGAAATAAGGACTGAGAACCGAGGCCCCAAAACCAGCATCCGGCGTGACTCAAGGTCGATGTGGTAGTGGTAATGAAGGTGTTTGCTGACTTCAGGTAGCAGCCCTGCAGATTTCCTGGATAGGGACGTCCCTGAAGCAGCCACCGATGCAGCAGTAAGGCGGGTAGAATGAGCTCTTATTCCTCTGGGAGGCTCCATGCCCGGCCAACTCATAGCAGAGATCTATGCAGGAGGTGACCCATCTGCTTATCGTCCGCTTGGCTGCAGGTCTGCCAGGTGCGGCTTCAGCGTAGGTGACAAACAGCTGGCGAACCTCTCTCCGAATCCCAGCCGTGCGCTCCTTGTAATAGGCGAGCACCCTTCTAGGGTCCAAAGTATGGAGCCTATATTCGGCCTCCAAGGTGTGACTGGGGTAGAACACTGTCAGACTCAACACCTGGTTAAGGTGAAACTCCGACACCACCTTCGGAAGGAATTTCGGGTGGGGGCGTAGGACAACCTTGTCCCTGTGGAAGACCAGGTAAGGAGACTCGATGCTCAGAGCCTGGAGTTCTCCCATCCTTCTGGCTGACGTGATAGCCACCAAGAAGGCGGTCTTCCACGACAGGTCGGGGAGAACACACCTGTGCATTGGTTCGAATGGCTTGCCCATGAGCTTTGCCAGTACCAGCAGTAAATCCCACGGAGGTGGGGGTTCCCGGACTGGAGGAAATGTGATCAAGGCCTTTGAAGAAGCTGACCACCTTCTCCTCGCCATTGACTGCTGACGGCCGCGCCACGGTAAGCAGAGATGGCTGCCAGGTGCACCCCTAGGTCGTCGACCTAAGCCCTTGACTAGACAAGGGACCATAGATAGTCCAAAATGCTGGCCACAGAACAAGAGGAAGGGGTAGCCCTTTCCCGACACCAAATGGAGAATCTCTTCCATTTGAAGGCGTAAGCATTTTCAGTTCCACTCCTACGGGACGCCTCAACGACGCTGAGGACCTCGTCGGAAAGACCAGGCTCGAACCTAGCAGCCAGGAACCAGGCCGTCAGGGTGCAGGGATTGAAGGTCGGATGGAACACCTTCCCTGATTGACTGAGAGGTCGGGCGAGGCTGGAAGCTGCCTCGGGAGCCTGGAGCTGAGGCTGAGGAGATCTGGATACCAGAACTGGCGGGGCCAGTCTGGGGCTATCAGAATCACCCGCGCCTTGTCCCTCCTCGCTTTGAGCAGGACCCTGTGAATCAGGGAAAGGGGGGAGGTGTAAAGGGCCGGGGTCCGCCTGACCTCGGGAAAGCATCCCCTGCAGCGAGCCCGCTGAGGAGGGCGGGCATGAAACAGCTCAGCTGCAGTCTCTCCTGGAGGCAAACAGATCCACCAGAGGTGTGCCCCAGTGGGGAGAACAGATCTTGTACTACCTCCGGCAGGAGACCACTGCAAGCGATGCAGCCCTATCCGCTCAGGGCATCGGCCAGAGTGTTGGAGCTCCTGCCATGAATGGCTAGGAGATCCGCCTCCAGGCTGCGCACAAGCACAGATGCGAGAGCTTCCTTGCATAGAAGCATGGAGCCCTGCCGGCGGTTCAGGTAGTACATGGTCGTGGTAGTGTCCGTCTGGACTGGACCACTGACCCCGGAGAGCAGGGACAAAGGCGGTGAGAGCTAGGCGGACCGCCCAGAGCTCCAGCAGGTTGATGTGGCATCGGGACTCCCTCGGGGACCAGAGGCCGTGCACTCGGTGTTCCCCCAGATGGGCACCCCAACCCATCAAAGATGCAGCGGTCAATAGAAAGACCGTCGGCTCGGGGCGGACAAAGCAGGATGCCCTCCTGCAGATGGGATGGGCAGGTCCACCACTGGAGGCGTTCCCACATCTCTGGGTCGTCACACAAGCTGGTCCAAGGGATCGCAGCGTGCCAGACCACCGGCTGGCTAGCCCCACTGAAGGGGCGCATGTGCCAACGTGCCCAACGGACTACGCTGGTACAGGCCGCCATGAGACCCAGGAGGCGGGAAATCCCAGGTAGGCTTAAATTGCCCAACCAGAAATGATTGGGCAAAGGAGGTAAGAACCTCGCCCTGTCCGCCGGAGCCGTGGCTCTGCTCAGAGAGTCGGAGCTCTGCCCCAATGAACAGTATCACCTGCTTCAGCTCGAGTTCCGATTTGGCCTCGTTGATAAGAAGGCTGACTTGAGAGCAAACCCGGAGGGCCAGAACTCTGGACCGCTCCGCCTCCTGTCTGGAGGGGGCTGCTATCAGCCAATCGTCCAGGTAAGGGTACACCTGGACCCCTCGGCGCCTCAGGAATGCTGTCACCACTGCCATGCATTTGGTGAAGACCCTGGGAGCTAGAGAAAGGCCGAAGGGCATGGCCTGGAACTCGAAAAGGGATCCCTCCGCTCGGAAGCGGAGGAATCTCCGGTGAGACAGACGGATATGGACGTGAAAGAACGCGTCCTGAAAGTCCAGAGAGCAGAACCACACGCCGTGTTCCAGAGATGGTATTATCTGAGCCAGAGTGACCATTCTGAAGGTTCGAGACCTTAGGAACTTGTTTAGGTCGTGTAGGTCGAGAATGGGGCGCCAGCCCCCGTCTGCTTTGGGACCAGGAACACCTGGACACAAACCCGGGTCTGAAGGAGGGTCCTCCACCTCTCTTATCACCTCCTTCTGGAGGAGGAGAGCGATGTCGCCATGCGACGAGCGCCAGTGAGCTGGGGACCGAAGCCCCCGAGGCGACTGCTCTGTAGGGCGGTGCCTGCTCGGATCCCTAGAGGCAGGCCTCTTCCCACCACCTCCAAGACCCACCTGTCCTGGTAACAGCGACCAGGAGGAAAGGAAGTGCCGAGCCGTCCCCCACAGGGGAACCAGGGGTGAGGTGACGGGGATGGGGGCGACACCCCTCAGCCCGTCACTGGGCAGGCTTGGAGGAGGGACCGGCCGAGGGACCTCCTGGGCCTTTTCCTCCCTGCCTCCTATTAGAGGAAGCCGGCGGCTTGGGTTTGGGGTGCAGAAGTCGAGCCTGCTGGCTCCTGACGTTGTTGGGCTAGGCCACCGCAAGGAACAGAAGGGCAAAAGGCTTAGGCTGAGGCTTACGGCCTTTGTCCTTCTGCGCGGAAGAGACCGAGTCCAAGGTGGCATTGGACTTTTCGATCCTCTGGAGGTGACCTTCCATTCCAGGGCCGAAGAGGTCAGTCCCCAGAAAGGGAACATCCGCCAATTTGTGCTGGGTATCTGAGGTGAAGGTGGATATCCTCAGCCAAGCCCGCTGGCCTATGGCCACTACTGGTCGCCACTGATCTAGCAAAGAATCTCCGATGTTGAGAGCAGTCTGGAGCTGCTGCTTTGCCACTGCCTGATCTGCACCTGCTTGAACCGTGGTCTGCAGGTCCAGGGAAGATGGGAGCGACCTCATCCAGGGAGCCCAACAGGGCATGAGAGAAGTGTGCCATCAGGACGGCCGAACTGGCCTGACGAGGCCGAGAGATGATGCAGCATAGACTTTCCGCCCGCGTAATCCAATTTCTTGGACTCCTTGTCGGGTGGTTTGTCCCACTCCTGGCGCTCCGGTGCGCTACGGAAAAGCTGCTGGTAACCAGCCCCTCAGCAGGGGGTGTTCCAGAACCGGACAGGGAACCGGTAGGGACGTGCTTCCCAGCCATCCTGGCCGGGCGCAGGGCAGGAAGCAGGGCGCTGCCACAGTTCAAGGCGGACCAGCGATGGCTTCTGCCACGGAAAGGCCTCCGTCGGAGAATCCCTTGGTCCAGAATCTCCGTGAGGGGATATCTGGCCCGTTTGGAAACGGGTTCGAGCTTCATCCCAGTGGACTCCGAGATGAGTCGAAGTAGGCCAAGAAAGGACGAAGGGCTATCGTCCACTGACTGCCCCCCTGAGGACTCCAAGTCCAACCACCTGGAGAACAAGGAGGAGTCATCTTCAGACCCCGACGAGTCTTCGAAGAGCTGCCTCGAGCCTGAGACACCCTCCACCTGCCGAGGTTTATCGGGAGTGAGAGTGACCGACAGCCTATGGGGGCCCCTGAGCCAACCCGAGAACCTTGGTCGGAGCCCCAACTAACGGCTGAGGAGGCGCGTTCCACCACAATCGGTGGGGCAGCAGTAAGAAGCCGAACAACCAGCCTGGGAACAGGCTCCTCGACCACCGCGAGGGGTTGTTTCCGCCGCTCCGGTGACAGCCACTTAATAGCCGGAGAAGACGACTGGGTCGGCTTATTCCCGGCCAACAGAAGCTGTTGCCACATAATCTCTTCATATTTCTGACGCAACTTGCGTCGAAGCCTCCCCTCGTCCGAGGAGGAGGAAGAAGAGGAAGAGCGGCGGCGCCGCTTACTGCGCGTGCGAGACCGGAACGCCTATGACAAGCGGGATCAGCTGGACCGCAAGGAGGTCCAAGACCGAGAATCTCGGCTAGGCCGAGGTCGGCGCGGCGGGGTACCAAGGATGGGTACTCCCTTCGGCTCGGATGATTGCACCGACGGCTCCGGAACTGGAGGCACAGTCGAGCCGACGGGATCCTCAACTCTCACCGGGGGAACCGGGGAGAGGGGAATATCAGCTTCACCAGTCGACAACCCGTCTAGCGAGTTAGAGAAAAATCTCGATCGGCGTCGTCGGGTGTCTCGGTCAACTGGCCTGGCGGGGATGCCGTGAAGCCAGTGGCGGCTGAGGGTCGACCAAATGCGACTATTCGACCAGGGAGGAGATCTTCCGCTCCCAAGAGCGTCGACGATGGACTTACTCTTACTTTTTGACCGAAAACGGTCCAGAAGAGGTTGGACCCGCCCTTAGTCGAGAGGGTCAGGCAAAGCTCATAAAAGAAGCAGAGTATGAGCGCCCGAGAGAGAGCGGATGCTGCGGCGAAGATGGAGCGGCCTGGGCGCGCCTCCTCTTCGAGGGCGATCATCTGCTCGAGCTGTTCTGCAGAGCTCGCAGCCGCGGACACCGCCAATCGGGCCTCCTTCGACTTGACCGGAGGAAATCTCTTCCCGGGACGCCCCAACTGCAAACGGGCAGCACGATCCTCGAGACATAGACCGAAAAGGAAGAGCACAGGTCGCAAGCCTGCGGTTCGTGCTCAAGGCCTAGAGCAGTAGACGCACGTGGAGTGCGGGTCTGTCCGAGACATTTTCTGCCCGCAGGGGCATCTCCGAAATCCGGAGTCGATTTATCCATCGCAGCCGCGAGGAGAAGACCACCAAAGTGTTTTGGTAAAATTGAAACGAGTTTCAAAGTTTTGAAGAGTTAGGCACCAATTCTTAATCGCAGAGCGTTAAGGAGGGAACCTGAGCTTCCAAGCGGTAAGGAAGATCTGGCGTCATGGGGCGGAGCCGAGAGTTTTACCACCCAGGTGGGTGGGAGGAGCTAGCTTGAAGACCTTCCGGCAAGATTTAAAGCGGCAAGGAACCTGCCAGATAGTGTGGATGAACAACATATCCATGTCCCTAGAAAATCTGCTTCTCAACTTGGGAAACTTTTTGAAGCCGAGAACCAGACCCTGGCTTACTACTTCCAGAACCCACTCGTCTGAGGTTAAAGAAGCCCAATTCTGACTGAAGTAAGCCAGCCTGCCCCCCACTGGTACAGGAGAATCGGCCCTGGGCACCCCATCAGGGTGCCTGTTTCGCAGGAGCTTTAGACTGGGGGGTGGGAGCAGGTCTGCCCACCCCTCATCTGCCCCTGCCTCTGAAGAAGCCCCTCTGAGCATAGGCAGAGGAGGCCTGAGTCTGGTAGAAAGGCCTGTGAAAAGGCCTACCCCTACCCCTGTGGGCATGCCTTTGAGGAGTGGCTTGCCACTCTTTAGCCTGGGCACTCTTGTAAGTAGTCCTATATTCATCCATCTTCTTCATGTAATTCTCTGTCTGCTCTCCAAACAGAGAATTTCCCACCACAGGAAAATCCATAGCCCTCTGGGTATCCTGTAACAAACTAGTACACCTGAGCCAGGCCAACCCTGAAAAGCTACAGATGTGGCCATGACCCTAGAGGAAACATCATTAACATCACAGCAGCATGAAACTGAACCTTAGAGGCTTCAATGCCATCAGCAGCCAGCTGTTCTAGTTCACTAGCCAGCTGGCCATGGGCTTCTTGGCCAATTGCATAACAGTATCCCATCTAGATTTCTGATACCTAGCTACATAAGCCATATAATTTGCTTGCCTGAGTCCCAGAGAGGCTGCCATATACTGTTTTTGCCATGGCATCAATCTTTCTGGAATCCTTGTCAGGAGGATGTGAAGCCAAGGGAATATTACTTTATCACAGGCAGCAGCCTGAACTACTAACATGACTGCATTGCTGAGAAAGGAATTCTGTATCAGGGCCTGACAATGTATACCTTCTGTCCATCTTTTTATCTACAGGAGGCACAGAATTAGGAGCTTTTAAAATTGTAATTGTTTGTTTCCTAAAAGACTTATAGTAAAGGAATAGACAATCTCCTAGACTCTGGAATATCCATCATTTCTACAAAATCAGGCTCCTCTTGCTCATCCACAGCCTCTTCTAAAGGAAGCTGGAGGGTTTCAAGCAACTTTTTATAAAACATAAAATGAGATGGGGACTCAGACAGCACAGGGGAGATTCTAAAGGTCTGTCTGGGAGATGTCGGGTTCAATGGGCACACCAGACCTTCCAGCCACGTTCATACTGTTCATAATCCTCCTCCCCTCCTCTGGTTCATAAAATTCCTCAATATCATAATCCTGAACCACTGGGACAGGACGAACCGACCTTTACCAGATAGTGGTGGTTCGGACGGACCCTGAGACAGTGACTGGACAATCTGTATGGCTTTTGCTATCTCTGCAGCAGTTGGAGAAGGAATTTTGGACTCCAGACCTGCTGATTTCTTGTTTTCTTTACTGGAATTGGTTCGTCAGAACCAGCTTTTCTTTTGGCCGAGAAGTCTTGCCCTGGTCAGAGGCACTCCCTCTGGTTCGGTTGGCACGAACCAGGCTGGCCATCCGGGTCAGCGGACTTTTGGCCTCTCGTTCCCTGAGCCTGCCCAATCTTTTTTCCAGGGTGGCTGCAGGGAAATTCTTACATACCTGGCAGTCTGACTGGAGGTGGTCAAACCCCAGACAATAAACACATGTGGTGTGTGGGTCAGCCTTGGCAAAGACTTCCCCACAAACATCACAGTGTTGAAACAATGGGCCCAGTTTTCTTTTGGGTTTCTCAGACATAATGCCAGCCTAACCAAAAACTTGCCCTTTAACGGCAGTGCCAGGCAAGACACCCTTATTGGTTCCTAACCGTGCCACGGGTATTGGAAAAAAACGTAATAAATCCGTCTTTTTTAGAACCGATAAGAACCGGGAACCGCACTCTAAATTAATAACTTTTAGTTTTAAATGAGTTTTAAACCCACTGATCGGTTCAAAACCGAACCGATAACTTACAAGTTCCACACAGACAAAACCTTCATTTACTTACGATTACCACAGATAGAGCTTGAACCGAACGGTTTTGCGGTTAAAATAAAACTATTCTCAGTTAAATCCAACCGAGAAAACACTTTTTAAACCGAGAAATGAACCAAGCAGAAGGAGAAATCTCCGGAGCGACTGTTCACTGAGGCGGAGTAAAGAATCTGACAGTTCAAGTTTGAAATGACACAGATAGAGCTGCTCTCGTGCCAAAATTCTATTTTGCAATGGTTTTAACCATTTCACTCCGGGGCAGTTCTAGAGCTGGAACAAACTGCTAATGTTTATAATATAGCAAGACTTCATGTTGTTTGAAATGATCATTTTATACTACTGTCATTTTCTACAGAGAGGTTATTAATATACATGGATGCAGATATCGTTTTAGCATGATACTAAAAACACAAGGGAAACACTGACAGTGTCCCTTTAAAACATTACACAGACCCTTTTTCAAAGATGCCCATCAGCTATTCAAATGTACAGCCTTTTTTTAAATTCAATATATTTTAACTTTTATAAACCAAACCATTAAAGCAGTGAACCAAAACATTAACGATACAATAATAATAATAATAATATTCTTTATTTATAATGCGCTTTTCAAGAAATCAAAGCGCAGTACAAGTTATGAAATCACAGCGTAATAAAACATTAATATAAAATACAATGAATAATGATACATTACAGCAAACATTCATAAGACAATAATAAAATCAAACCCAGATCTATCAGTCACTTCCCCATAGGCCTTAATCCGTAAAAAGGATTTTAAGGCTTATTTGAACCCACTGTTGTGCACTCTCTAATCCGACGTGGTAGAGAATTCCAGAGGGTCGGAGCCACAAACGCAAAGGCCGGGCACCAGAAGACTTCAAAATGACCGTGGAATCTCCAGCAACCCCTCGCCGTATGGATATGGATATGTCCATGACACTGCTCTTCCTGTTGACACTCCACCCCCACCCACCCTTACATATTGTACACAAAGTGGTGCTAGTAATAATAGAATAAATTACTCTTCACAATATATAATCTTTATCACTTAATTAGAGTGGACACCAAGTTTAAAAGGACTCCATTTTTGAACATATAGAGTGTATGTACCTTGAGTAAAGGCAAAAATGAGTATAACACGCAAAATCTGAGATATAATCAAATGTACTGCTATTGTTTTTGTGACATTACCAACCGATAGACAATGTTACGCCATGTGACAGGCCGCTGCAGGAAGACAGCGCATTCTGTAAGCATCCAAGAGTTGTCAGCCCCCTTTCACCTTCCCATAACACACACAGAAAACTTATATTTATTTATTTATTTTTTTGTATTTCTTGCCCTCTCCATCTTTATCACCCTCCCTCATTCTCTGATGCAACTAGAGTGGTGACAGAAGGAGTGGCACACTGAACAATGTAACAGCGGGAGCAGCACATTAAGGAGCAATAGCGGGTGTGGAAAATTGTGCAGCTACAGGCAATGCCAAAAAAAGTACAGTTACGCAAGAACTTACCGTAGTAACAGATCTTTGAAAGAGGCTCTTGCAGTAGGTAATCACCTGTGGGACTGCACCCCAGCGTCAGTACTGCTGAAACTTTTCCTAGCAGTGTCTGACTGGGCACCGCCCACCCAACATCACTTGACCGACATCAGCGTGACACTATATAGTGGGTGGTCCCCACGTCCGCCCTCCAGTTCTCCCGCCGGAGACCTCCAAAGAGTCATGACAGGAGAATGGAAATAGACTCCTTTAATCCAAAAAAGGGCCTTTTGGAAAAAGAGCTGTAACTAAAGAGGGGAAGGTGGGTGGGAAAAAGGTCATCTGCTGCAAGAGTCTCTCTTGAAGATCTACTGTTAAGGTAAGTTCTTACGTAACTGTAGTATCTTAATTCGAGAGGGCTCTTGCAGTAGGTAATCACTTGTAGGGACTGAGTCCCAAGCAGTAAACAGTCCAAGGGACAAGAAAACATGGGAGACTGGAACATAATTCTAGTAGAAAGCCAGGCAGTTAGGACAGGAGTCCCTTGAGGACTGCTAGTACAAAACTGGCCATACGTCTTGAGGCAATGTCCAAACTATAGTGTTTTGTGAAAGTGTGGACTGAACTTCAAGTAGCCGCCGCGGAGATCTCTGCAGCAGATATGTTTCTGAAATGGGCTGTGGAAGCAGCCATCCCCCTGGTAGAATGCCCTTTTACCTGCCCCGGAAGGACTTTACCATACTTCTACAACAAAAAGAAATGCAGTTTGCCAGCCATTTGGAAACTGTCGCATCCTCTCTTTTTGGTGCTAAAGAAACAAAAAGCCGATCCGAATTTTGGACATCTTTTGTCGTGTTCAGGTAAGAAAGTAAAATCCGGTGAATATCTAATGTATGCAAAATGGTCCCCCACCCACCCCCACCGATTAGAATGTGCGGAGTAATACACAGAAACTCCAGAGACTGATCAAGGGTAATCTCCCAAACAACCTTTGGAAGAAACTTAGGATTTGTGCGCAGAGCCACCCAGTCTCTGTGAAAAATCAAATAAGGCACCTTACACATCAGGGCCTGAAGCTCGGAAATTCGATGAGCAGAGGAAACTTCAACTACAAAGAGCACTTTCCAAGACAAAAAGCGCATGTCACAAGTACTTGCTGGTTCGAAGGGAGGTAAATACAGGTTACTCACCTGTAAAGTACAGTTACGTAAGAACTTACCGCAACAGTACATCTTCGAGAGGAGCTCTTGCAGCAGGCTATTACAGTCAGGACTATGCTGCAGGCACTAGGACCTTTCGGTGGAAACTTCTGCCAGCAATACCAGTGAGGACCGCCCCCAACGCCGGCCCCGTCCCGAAGTCAGTCAGGGTACAAGAGGGGGCGGACCCAGCTCCACCTCAGTTCTCCCGCCAGAACCCAGCAGAAGGCCTGACAAGAGAAGGAGGCGAAGCCTACCATGAAGAGCGTTGAGAAGAAAGAAAATGGATCTGCACACCTTGAGGGGAAGGCGGGAGGGTAGCGCCTGCTGCAAATCCCTCTGAAGATCTACTGTTACGGTAGTTCTTACGTAACTGTACTATCATGCCAGTGGGAGCTCTTGCAGCAGGCTATTACAGTCAGGACTGAGTCCCAAGCAATCCCTCAGCAAGGAGGTAGACGACCCCGGGAGGTGGAATATACTGACTCCAGAGGCCTTAGGACAAAAGCCCTTGTAAAACTGCTTGGCCGAAGCCAGCACAGCGTCTGGAGACGATATCCAAGCTGTAATGCTTGATAAAAGTATGAACCGAGTTCCAGGTTGCGGCCGCACAAATGTCCTGTATAGCGACATTTCGCAGGGTGGCGAAAGAAGCTGACACTCCTCTGGTGGAGTGACCTCTAACTGGGCCCGGCACGGCTTATTGTGATGTTCAGAGCAAAACGAGACACAGCGAACTATCCATTTAGAGATAGTTTGCTTGGACACCGGTTGACCCAAGCAATGTGGCGCAAAGGCCACAAATAGCTGCTCCGATTTACGGTGCTGAACCGTCCTCTTGAGGTAATACCTCAGAGTCCTGTGGACATCCAATGTGTGGAGGAGAGCCTCCCCTCTATTGGAAGGGGAAGGAAAATAAACAGGAAGATCAACCGACTGGTTGAGGGTCAATTCTGAAACGACCTTCGGAATTGTTCTGAGGGAAACCCTTTCCCTGTGGAAAACCAAATAGGGCTCTTTACACATCAGAGCCTGAAGCTCGGAAACCCTTCGAGCTGAAGTAACAGCAACCAAAAAGCAAACCTTCCAAGAAAGGTAACGCAGCTCACACTCCGCTGCTGGCTCAAAAGGAGGGAAGGTGAGTTTCTCCAACACAAAAAGGAGGTCCCAGGGTGGGACAGGGTCCCGAATGGGAGGTCTCATGTACAAAATTCCCCTAAGAAAGGTGCGGGCCACGTCCAATTGTGTTAATGCTCTCTCCCCACGAGAGCATGGTAGGCAGAGATTGCCCACATGTGCACCTTGATAGAGGAGTAACTTAGGCCCTTCTCGTACAAGGAGAGGAGATACTGTAAAGTTGAGTTCACAGGGCAGGTGACGGGATCCAAATGTTGCGGCAACGCCCAAAGACAGAAACGCTTCCACCAGGGCTTGACAAATCCTATAGCCCGACGTCCCGGACTACCATTTTATGTAGGGACAAGCAGATGCCAGAGTTCTGCTTGTCCCACGGACTACCATGCTGCAGTTTAAAATCTGCAGGTTTTACCTCTTTTCTCTGCCGGCCACTAGATGGAGTCTTTATGCGCATTGCTGAATCCGCCCACCCGCCCGCCTACATGCAGTGCCCCATGTCCGACTCCCGAGATTAACTGTGCAATCGGGCACCAGCAGACACTTGGGGAGGCGCGAGGCGCCAAGAAGAAAGCAGCCAGTAACTGGTCAAAATAGCCAGACTGACAGGCTAGGCAGCCTACAGCTGATGGTACATTCCTGTCAGTCCTGGCTATTAGTGACTCGCGTTAGGGGTTGGACTGGAGCTCTCAGAGTGGCAGTAGCACTAGCTCCTGCACGCTGGCAAACGCGCCATTTCATGCTCGGAGAGAGGCAGAGAGCACATCGTTCTGTTTGGAGCACAGTCAAACTGTGTATTTGGGGCTGATTGCCGCAAGTCACTAGCAAATCAGTAATAGGAGAGAGAAGTTAGAATATAATACAAATATATATTGGGAATTTTGGAGCAGGAGAGTAGGAGGATCTGTAGTTTGGGGGGAGGGGGATGTGAGAGGAGAGAGAGTTTGGAAAGTCTGATTAAACAATCTGCTGATTTATATATATATATATATATATAAAAAAAAGAAGGGAGAACTAAGCAAAAACACTGCACACTGAATTCAGGGAGCTGTGTGTGTTGTTTGGACACGTGAAGTGAAGAAAAATAAAAGGATACACAGCTCTTAAATAAATAAAAAAGGCAAAAAAACATGAGACTCTAAGTGGGGGGAAGTGATTGTGTGTTGAATTTAAGTTGTGGAATTACTAAACATTTCAATAATAATCGTGTGATAAGGGTTGGTGTGTGTGTGTGTGGGTGTGTTTGTGAGACAAGCCTGCCCTCCCTGAGAGAGAGCAGAGATCAGGGACTTGGACCTGACTGATAATGTGTGCCTCCTGCAAGACCACAGACCTGCCCTGAGAGCCTAAGGGGTAGAGTAGAGAAGTGTGGAAGGAAAGAACTGAATACTTAATAAAGTAAACAGTCGCAGTATAAAAAGATTGATACAAAAAAAAAGATAGCTACCTTAAATAAACTTATTAGCTAGTACTTTGTTTGTCCTACCAAGTACTTGGTGGAGGTGTGTGTGGCAGTGGGCTGTGAGTGAGACCTAACCTGCCCTGAGAGGAGAGGGTACAGGAATTTAGGAACAACTGCGGACTTCTTTCTTAGAAATATACTATAGGAAGGAAAGGAAAAACATTTTTTGTGAAAACCTCCTGCCTCACAAATCAGGGACAAGGCTTAAAAATCAGGGACAAGGACCAAAATCAGGGACACTTCTTCAAAATTGGGTTATCCACTCAGGAAGCTGGTAGAATAAAGGGCTTAGTGTAAAATGCATTATCTAAAGAAGAACAAGTCTGTAACTTAAATGTTTGACATTAGTTTATGCTTATAACCACCACTGTTTGGTCCGGAAACACAATTTTAGGAGGGACAGAGTAAAATTTTGAGGCAAAATCAGGGCGTCCCTGAAAATCAGGGACAGTTGAGAGGCATGAGTGACAGTGCCACTACACAGAAGAAAATAATAAACCCCTAGCTAGTACTTTTGGTGGAGGTGTATGTGTGTGTGCTGTGAGGCCAAACCTGACCTGAGAAGGAAAAGGCATTTTGGGGACACGAAAAAATAAAATAAACCTACCAGTACTAGCTACACTGGTGGAAGTGTTTGTTTGTGTGTGGCTGTGAGACCGAACCTGACCTAAGAAGGAAAAAGCAATTTCCTGCTAGTACTCCGTCCGGCTCTGGACTCAGCCCCTCCACCTACCACCTCTGTCCTGCCCTCTTGTAGTGCTGCATAAGCACAACAGCTTAAGGTAAAAATTACAGTAACACAACACACACAAAGATAACACAAAATAGAATTTTATTGTGTACAATAATACAACAATCTTTATTAGTTTATTTCACAATTGCAGCATAGAAGACAGTTAAAATAATGCAACAAAATAAGCCAAAGCAAGCTACTCTATTTTCCCTTTGGACAGGGAAAAATCCTTCTTCATGGAAACAAAAGTAAAGAGCCTGACCTGAGCCTTCTTCACAGTCTGAAAGCCAGCCCCAACCAGCCCCCTGGCCCTACTAGTGGTCAGGAAAAAAACGACCAAGGTTCTCGGTCTGGGTCTGTGTTTGTAGACATAACAGGCGATCAGTCTAACTTGACCGTACCAGTTTCTGAAACGAGTGAGCATAACAGTAGCAGCAGTTCAGTGCCATCACATTCTGGTTCAGTGCAAGTAAAGCGACCTTTCATTTTAGATGATGAGGAAATAAACACTGAGAAAAGAAGCAAAGATAAAAAATATGATGTTGAAAAAAGGGCTCGAACATTTCAGCATCACTGGCTAAATCAGTTTACCTGGTTAAGGTATGATGACCAAAAATACATCATGTACTGCTCTGCCTGTGAGAAATATCCCACTCTTGCGACTCCTGCTTATTCAAAAAAACCTAACGTGTTTGCCACTGGTTCAAATAATTTCAGAATTGAGTCCAGTGAAAGCCATGAGAATCGAATCCACATATAATTTGTGCAAACCACCATAGTCACGAAACTGGTCAACATGCAGTCAATTTTAACATATCTGAAACTGCAATATATCATGCATTTTCTCAGATGGAGAAGTCACCAAAAATAAAATGAGGCATTTATTTAACACGCATATTCCTTATACAAAATTTCGTCCTTTCTCAGATATGGAGTGGCTTTGCACATTGCAAAGAAAAAAATAGAGGTTAAACTTCGGCAGCAATTACGCCAAATGGTAGCGGGCAGAAGATTTCTGTAACACTAATATCAGCTGTCATGTCTACAACACAGATCCAGACTATCAAAATACAAAATTAGATTACCGTTCTTGCAGATGGCAGTACAGATGCAAGCATTGTAGAAGTGGAAAATGTCTTCCTTCGTTTTGTTGATGGCGCTGAAAAAAAGTTACAACTGTGTTAATTAAAGCTGTACCTCTTGAACATTCTCATGCAGATGGAGTTTTAAAGCAATAACCTCTGCACTTGAGTCTGTTGATCTTTCTTTTGCGGACCTTAACGATGTGAGCAGACCTGGACCAGTTCTCATATGTGCCAACTTTGATGGTGCCAGTGTGATGATGGGCCATACAGGTGGCACCATAGCAAAATCGAGAACATGTCCCCACTGTAATACCCATGCATTACGTAGCCCACAAACTGGAGTTAGCAGTTCGGCGTCATGAAAAAAATCCCTTTGTTCAAAAAGTGAAAACACCTTGAAAGGAATTTTTAAATTTTACCACTACAGCCCCAAAAACTTGGGAACTGCAGGAAATAGCAGATGTCATACACACCGAGTTGGCTCATTTCAGTGCAATAAAGCAAGTCGTTGGCTTGCAAGTAAGACACGTTCAGTTCATGCTGTTCAAGTCAACCTGCCTACAGTAATTCAGCATCTTGAACATGTGTCAAACTCTGCTGGTGATGATGGGGCCAAAGCAAAGGCACTTCTAAGAGATGCTACGCAGTACAGTTTTGTAAAATCACTGTTTATTCTTCAAGATTTTCTGCCAATATTGAAAAATTTATCACTTGAATTTCAGAAAGATGACCTACTAATATTAGAAGTCCCCCAACTCGTTGAGACATGCTTACTTCAGTTGACTGAGCTAAAAACAAGACCTGGAAAGTTTATGACATCATTTCTGAACCAATATAATCCTGCAGAGAAATGCATGAACTACCTCATTTCAAAAGCGTGGCAGTGAGGACAAGATTGTTCCTTTCACTTTCAAAAGGAACTGCCAGAAGTAAATTTCCGACTGATACACAGCTGCACAGTTTAATAGATGCAGCAGTATCTTACATTGATCAGCGTTTTGAATTTCTCGGAAGAACCTCTGAAATGGTTCAGTTGCTTGGATTTCAAAAATTTTGATCTGTCCGAGAAGAACTTGCACAATTTGGCACAACTGATTTAAGTAATTTATTAGACTACTTTCACAACTTTTTTTCTGAAGATCATGTAACCAGTATAAAAAGGGAGTATTGTGCATTAAAAGCAATGCTTAAGTCTGCAGTTGACAAGCCATATCTGCAAGTGTATTCACGACTACTACGAGAGAAACCTGCCCAGCTTGCTCACATCCTTAACCTAATAGAAATGTTACTGGCTATGAGTGTGTCTACTGCTAAATGTGAGAGAGTATTCTCCATTCAGAATCTTATAAAAACAAAAATAAGAACAAGTTTGGCTGATGACACGCTCCAGTCACTTCTGCATATAGCAGTTGAAGGCCCTGCATTAGACAGCTTTGATCCGGATCAAGCTATCAACCACTGGCTACTATCTGGTCTGGCACATGCGCCATTCATAGTCATCATGGTCATGCTAGTTCAACTACTAGTTCTGCTGATTCACGCGAAAATGTCCCTGAGGCGGTCACTAGTCTTGATGCGACATGACTGAATATGATGCTCTGGCTGGAGCAAGCTCAGGCTTCCTGTAACTTTTCCCAATGCTGATGCTGTACTGTCTGCTACTCTGCTGTAATGATGTTCTCACTGTGCTGCAGGCTGGCACTCTGTGCTGCTGCTGCAACCACACTTGCTGTCAGTTCCACGCTGCTAATGCTAATTCTGTCTATGCTGCAGCCTCGCCATGCTGCTGACAAAAATAAAATCATATTATTTATTCTCCTTATTGTCTATTTCAACACTAAATAACTACTACAATAAATCCATTGAGTTTCTGTAGTTTGATACTTTCCATTAAAAATATGCCATCTTATACGGGACTACCAACTCAAGCACTGGGACAACTACTTTTGGACAAGCCACTTGTCTGTGGACAAGTACCTAATTTTAAAATTTGTCAAGCCCTGGCTTCCACTTCATAGAATAGGTGGAGCGAGTAGAGGGCTTTCTTGCTGATGCTAAGACCGCCGCCACACCCGGGGAAACCCCGTATCTGTTTTGAGCTACGTCTGAAGGAGCCAAGCATGTAGGTGCAAGGATCGAAGATCCGGATGGACCAGAGACCCTTGGTCCTGGGATAGCAACTGCGAGCATATGGGCAGCGGAACTGGAGGTTCCATGGATAACCGCTGCAGAAGTGGGAACCAAATCTGTCGAGGCCATTTGGGGGCCACTAGGATCATCCCGAGCCCCTTCTGCCTGTAACTTGAGTAGTACCCTCTGGATGAGAGGGAAGGGCGGAAAGGCATAGAGAAACCTCCCTGCCCAGCAAAGGGATGACGCGACTGGCCAAAAAACTCCAGGCGTGTGCTCTCGCGAGCAAAACGTTGGCAGTTTGGCGTTGCGTGGTGATGCAAAGAGGTCCAGCTCTGGAAGACCCCACCTGTCGAAGAGCTGGTCCGCCACGGATTGTAGCAGCTCCCACTCGGGTGCTCTGGCCCTTGACCTGCTGAGGCTGTCAGCCAGATCGTTTAGAATGCCTGGAACGTGCATCACGGACAGTAGAATGCCCCGCTCCAGTGCCCAGTACCAGACTCTCAACGCCTCCCTGCAAAGAGAGGAAACGAATGAGTGCCTCCTTGCTCGTTGATGTAAAAGATGACCGCCATGTTGTCCGTCTGAATCAGAAGAGAGCCTGGTACCAGATCCTCTGGAAAAGCCTGAAGAGCGTAGAGGACCGCTCGCATTTCCAGTACATTGATGTGTAGGGACTGCTCCTGGGGTGACCAAACCCCTTGCGTTCAACGTACACTCAGGTGTGCCCCCCATCCCAGGTCCGATGTGTCTGTTGTCAGAGTCTGACCTGGTGGCTCCAGACGAAAGCTGACCCCTTTCTCCAGAATGCTGAGGTCCATCCACCAAAGCAATGTTCTCCTGACTGGCTCCGAGATCCTGACCAGAGAGTCTAGGTCGTCGTAGCTTTGGTCCCACTGCACCCTGAGCATCGACTGTGGGACTCTCATGTGGAGGCGGGCCAAGGGAGTAACTGGAATGGCCGCACCATATGCCTCAGTAAACTGAGGAAGTTCGAGCAGATTCCAGTACTACAGAGATCTGTTCTGCCAACTCTATGGCGAACCCCTTTCTTGTGGAAGAGGAAAGCCATGCCCTGGGCCAGATCCAGGATCGCTCCTATGAGCGAGCTTTTGGCTGGGCTCTGGGGATGATTTTTGTAAGTTCTGGGTGATCCCCAGGTCTCGGAATAGAGTATAAGTGTCTCCGAGAGCGTGTAAGAAGCAGCCTCTTGACGGGGCCGTAAGTAGCCAATCGTCGAGGTAGGGAAACACATAGTGTCCCATCCACACCTCAAAGCCGTAGCCACCACTGCTAGGCATTTTGTGAAGACTCGCGGAGCTGAAGAGAGGCCGAACGGAGGCACTCGAAACTGAAAATGCTCCCCTTGGAAGTGGAACCTCAGAAACTTCCTGTGGGGAGGATAGACTCCTATATGCATGTATGCATCCTGAATGTCGAGAGAAATGATCTTCTCTTGTATCTTCACTATTCATTACTGCTTGGGTTAGTGCCGGAGGCGCGCACCCGTTACGGGAGTTTTTGTTTTGAGTGGTCAGTCCAAGCAGGCGCAGCGAGCCTGCGTATGATGCTATGAGCGGTGGCTTGCCATTAGGTGCCGCAGACTCCTCCTCTATCTCAGTTCTGTAGGCGAGAGGCGAAAATAAAGAGTAAGAAAAAGGAAAGCGAGGCAAGAGAGCCGAGGGACAGAAAAGGAAAGGATATAAACTGAAAAAGGTATAAGCGGTAGAGGATAAACCGAGGAGAGAGAGAATTCCTACCTAAGGGACACTGGGGCCTCCTTTCCGGGGTGGCTCTGGGGAGAAACAGAGAGAGGAGAAGAGAAAGAAGAAGAAGAAGAAAAGGAGGCATGTTGAGAAAGAGAACAGTGCCCATCGAGCACTGGTTGAGAGGCTTATAAGCTCGAGACTAACAAAGGAGCAAGAATCCTGTTGATAGGACTGAGGGAGGTTCAGCGAACCACCTGAACAGATCCGATACAAGGGCAGATTCTCTGATCTCTCAACATGCCAAGTCCCTACATCCTAGCTGAGGGCTCATAGACTGCCCGGGCAGGACCTTGTCCGGGGAGAGCGCCCACCCAGGAAGGGGACTATGTCCCTTAGCACCCTGTTAAGTGCTAACACAGCAGTGTATGGGGAAAGATTATGCCTTACTGAAGGCAGCTTTGTATGAAGGATGGAGTGGGAACTCAATCAGACTCCCTAAGGCAAGACAACAGCAGACACTCAAGGCTGACAAGTGCAAAGCAGCAGCTAGAATGAGCTTAAAGATAATACCTGCCAGGAGGATTCTAAATTTTTGTTGAGGCCGAGTCAGGGCACGGTCTCTTAAGCTGTGAAACTGCATAACCTGATCAAGGTACTTAGAAGTCGCACCCTAAGGGCAGTCAGAAAGAGTTCCCTCAGAATAAGAGAAAAGTACAGACCGTGCTCGTTCCTCTTTACCTTGAGCAAAAAAGGAACCATTCACTAAGAATGGAAGACAGAAAGTTTTTTTTTTTGGGGGCATAAAGGCCAAAGGAAGGAACAGGAACGAGACGGGAAGGGGAGACGCCACTGAGGGGAAGGTGGGTGGGTATCAGTAATGAATGGTGAAGATACAAGAGAAGATCAAGAATTAAGTAATTTTCATATCTTTCCTTGTCAATCTTTACCATTCATTACTGCTTGGGTGAGTACTAAGCCCCCCCCCCCCAAAAAAAGGGGGGGGTAGAAACCCTGAGGGAACAAGACCCCCAGCCTCCTGTTGGTGAGAAACAGAAGGGGAAGACCCTGGGCTAATCTTAGAGAGAAGCCTATAGGGGAGAAGAGCTAGGAGGTGCCCCCCGAGGACGGGGAGACGGAGGAAGCCCCTGCAGTAGTCTCCTAGCTCTGGAGAAAAAGAGACAGGTCCCCCGGAAAGTGGAGCGAATCACCCTACGTCGGGCCAGGGGTGACAACCTTGATAGACGAAGCCATGCCGTCCGTCTAATGCAGACCGCTGTCCCCGCAAGCCTGGAAGCCACCTCACTGGCGTCATAAGATGCCCTTGCTTGGTGTCTTGCCAGCTCCAGGCCTACAGCAGAGAGGGCAATAGCTTGTCTGGTCTGCTCCGTATCAGGCATTGATGCTAAGATCTGAGAGAGCATCGACCACAAATGCCTACTGTAGGCAGCATGATGAGCCTGATGAGATGCAATGCAAGACATCGCACAAGAGGAAGAGAACACTCTTCGCCCCCACCGGTTGAATTGTAGGGAATCAGAGTCCGGTGGATGGTCGTGTGCCAGGCGGCGGCACCCGGAGGAAGTCTCTAGGTATGCCAAACCCGAGGGCGGGTTGGGGAGAGTACCCAGGGATTCCACAGGGGCACAATACCTACGTCGGCAGTCTGCCAGGGCTGGAGAAAGGGAGGCTGGCGACTGTCAGGAACAGATAGACGCCTCCTGGAAGGGAATAGGCCAGGAAGGTACCACCAGGTGCTGGGCACTGAATTCACCAAGGAATTCACGCGTCTCCCGTTCGGTATTGTCTCGCCTGACATAGGAGATTCGAAGACCCCTCACCATCCTTGAAAGGAATCGCTGATATTCAGTGAAATCAGCATCGGAGGAGAGATGAGCAGAGGGTTCCTCTCCCTCAGAGGAGGGAGACGAGGATGATGGAGAGCTCGAGTGTCCAGAGGATTCTTGTGGCGGACGGGATAGGCGAAAGACCCGCTCATTCATGTACCTGACATATGAGGGGAAGGCCGCCGCAGAATCTCTGAACTGCTCCCAGGATAACGGGCCCATAGGACCGACATAGCCTGGGAGCACGGGGGGTGGCTGCAGAGGAATGGGAGATGGGCACCTACGAAGAGGCAAATGTCCTCTGCTAGGGCTCTGAAATCCGGGGAACGGAGCCGAGCTGGCGGGATCCCGGACAACAGACCAGGTCGCAAAACGGAACCCTGGGGATGCGAAGCCTGGAAGAGCCCAGAAGGGGATCCTCCCGGGTGACGAACCTGGGACTGCATGGATCCAGAACGACAGCCCACAGCAACGCCACCGGAGGGGACCCCGGGGTCCAAGAGGGAAAGGCGGGGCCCAGCGCTATGGCTCCTAGCCACCCCTCGAGGGGTGGCCGACAGAGACAGAGACGCCTGCACCCTGCCCCTCGACCCCTCGGACTCCGAGAGCGCCCTCCTCCTCACCAGCAATCTCCCCACCAGGGCTGTAGCAGCACCAGGTCGGTAGCTGCCACAAGCCCCGAGGGAGAGCCCCTCCCTCCACCTCGGACCACCCCTAGCCCAGGGACCTTAGGGAGAACAGCAGCAGGGACAGAGGAAGAGGCCCGCTGGGCCGCCTAGCACCTTGTGCCACTGGGGACCCTGACTCCGAAGAATCAGGTTGCCAGGACGGGTCCACGTCTGAATCATCAGCCTCCGAAGAGGAAGAGATCAGCAGGACCACAATGCTAGCATCCCCGGGGGGTCCCCAGTGAAACGGCGCCGGTGCCGCAGGCGGCGCCGGACGACCTCGGATCCACGGCGCCGGAACCCAACCTGGCGCTGCCAGGAGAGCGAACCGGGCCTGCGGGCACTGTGAGCGGCGCCGAAGGCCAGCGGCACCGCGGCACTGGGATCCGAAACGGCACTGGGAGGCGGCATCGAGGATCCACCGGTGCCGGGCCCAGCAGGCGTGGGCCTCGACACTGGGGGAGCCTGCACCTCCGAGGAGGTGACTGCCGAGGTGGTGTCTCCGCCGCGGCCCCGGAGGGACCTCGACGTTCCTCCGACACCGCAAAAGAAGCTTCCTCTTCGGCAAGAGAAGAGGAGGAAGCCTCCTCCTCTATGGACCATATAAGCCCGAGAGGGGACCCGGAGGAAGGGCTTAGAGACCTTACCTGGGAATCCCTGGAGCGACGCCGTCCCCCGAAGGTCGGCGGAGCCTTGCCGATCTTGAACGTGCGGACTTCAAGGACACGACGGTCCATGGAGAAACAGGCATCGCACACGCATCCATATCGTGGTTGGGTCCCAGGCAACGAAGACAAACATCATGCCGAGCCGTGACGCAGAAATGCCGGCCACAGGAGCACCGACGCATAGGGGCGGCCTGCCTTCAACTGCGTTTGCCTAACCTGACATGATCACGAACTAAATAAAGAAAAAATTAGCAACAAAGCACTCGGCGCCATCGACAGAAATAAAAGCGGTCTTACGGGAGACAGCGTCGGCAGGATATGAAATATGAGAATCGAGGAGTCTGGCTTGGTGGCGCGAAAGTCTTCAACTACCGGCGCAGCAGGTGCAGCCTCGGCGGGGGAGAAACAGAACTGAGATAGAGGAGGTCTCGGCACCTAAGGGCCGCCCCTCGCGCATGACGCACTACGTCACGCTCAAAGCGGCGCCGATGGAGCCGACTACAAAAAAAAAAAAAACCACCTCCCGTAGTGGGTGCATGCCCTTCGGCACTAACCCAAGCAGTAATGAATGGTGAAGATTGACAAGGGAAGATCAGAGCCAGTCCCCTTGATGCAGCAAGGGGAGGAGTCCTAGAAGGGTCACCATTCTGAACCTTTTGTACTCGATAAAGAGGTTTAGAGGACTGAGATCCAGAATGGGACGAAGTTCCCCAGTCTTTTTTGGGGACCAGAAAAAAGTGGGAGTAGAACCCCTGACCCCGCTGCTCCAAGGGGACCCTCTCTATAGCTCTCTTCTGCAGGAGAGTCTGAATTTCTCCTTATATCAGTGGGATGTGAGAAGGAGGATAACGGGAGAGCTTTGGCGGAGTATGCGGAGGAAACTCTGTGAACTCCAGTGTATGTCCTCTCCGTACAATATCCAAGACCCACTAGTCTGCGGTAATAGACTTCCACCCTTCGAGATGAAGGGAGAAGCGGCCCCCAACCAGCTCCCCTAGAACTTCTGGAAGAAGGGGGGGGGGGTCATTGGGCAGAGCCGGGAGTTGGGAGAGAGGTCTGGGAGGACTTGGGCCCATGGGTGGGAGGTCCACCAGACTGCTGGTTTCCAGATCTCCTGCTGAAGCCACCTCTCTGTCCTTGTTGGTTGCCACGGGCTGAACCTTGATTGCCTGAGGGCTTGCGAAAGGGCCACCTACGGTGCTGACGTCGCTGGTCGCCACGGTACATCTGGCGGACCGACCAGATCGACTTGCCAGACTCCTGGAGGCGAGAGATCAAAGCCTCCGTCTCCTGCCCAAACAACATGGTACCCTGGAAGGGCAAATCCCGGATACCGGACTGCAGATCCTGGTGAAAACCCGAGACTCTCAACCAGGCATGGCGCCGGAGGCACACTCCAGAGGCGGCTGCCCTGGCTGCAGTATCATACGAGGCTCTCAGTACATGGGAGCCTACGTCTGAGCCCGACTGTAAAATGGCCAGGAGCTCTGTCTTCTTGTCAGAGTCTGGCATGGCCTGTGTCAGCTCAACTCCCTTTTCCCATAGCGCATTCTGATACTGCACCATATGCGTTAGGAAATTAATGGAGCGGATGGAACAGGTGGAGGCCACATAAACTTTTTTGCCCACCTGGTCCAGGTATCGGGACTCCAGGTCAGGAGGCTGGGAGCTGAGCTGCTTCAGTTGCCGAGACTTGTCATGGGCAGCCGTGATCACCGATGAGTCGGCCTGAGGGTGTTCTGCCAGGAAGGGTTCTGCCCTCGGGGCCTTATACAGCCTATCCGACTTCTTAGGGACTGCCGGGATCGAGGCCGGATGCATCCAGGTGGTCCTAGTAAGAGCCTGGAAAGTATCCACCAAAGGAGGAATAACCAGAGGCTTCGGCTCCTTTTGCCTCAGGTACTTAGCCAATCTCCGGCGTTCCGGAGCCATGTCCTCCGTGTCCCACTTGTTGGGAGCCTGGATGTGCCTCATGACTTCCATAAAAGTAGGATCATCCGGAGGCGAGCGAGGCTGGTCCTTCTCTCCCGGGGAGCGCTTGAGGCTGAGAGAGGATGAAGAGGTCAATGATGAAGAGGAGGATCAACTATCCGATTTAGAATAGTCTGACCCTGTCCTGCGACCATGCCTTCGCAGACGTCGGTAACTAGGAGACTGACGTCGGTCTGAAGACCAACTCTGGTCCCTGGACCGGCGACGGAGCAATGATCGATGTCGGAAGCGTTCCCGCCTAGTGCAGGAAGGGCTCCTGGAGCGAGACCTAGACTGACGTCGGTCAATAGAAATCCTGGAGCGACGTTGGTGGTCCTCAGACCTAGAGCGGGAACGAGCCCTGCAGGGGGTGTGTGAAGGCTGGATCTCCGGTGACTTCCGCGTGGAAGTCTCACTCCCCGGCTGTGGTTCTCCCGCAGGGTCCGGTACCAGTATCTGGGCCGGCGACAGGGAGGACTACTTGTGGACCTGACCCTACCAAAAGGAGAAAAGCTCCTTGAGCTCGTCCTTGGAGAAAATTTCAGCTGCTCGCTTGGAAATGAAGTCTCGGAATGTCGGGCGAAGGAAAGCTCTCCTGAGGGCGGGGGACTTAGGCGGCGGGCGTTGGTATCTCCGGCCGACTCCGTGTCTCGCCCTCGACCCGCGTCGGTGTAGGGACCGACGATGGAGTGACGCCAGGGGGCGCCGGAGAGTCCTCGGTCTCCGGAGGTGCGCCTTTAGCAGGCGGCGTCGGTGCCTCAGCAGATGGGGCTGAAGCAGGCACCTCTAAGGACTTGGTGATGACCCTTAACGGAGTCACCTTCGGCTAGGTCGGCTTCTCCCCCGACGGGCGGGCCGGCCTTAGCCTAAGGAGTCTTTGGCGGTTCTCCAGACCCTGAAGGACGGGCCTTTTTGGGAGAAGGCCACAAATGCGAACGGGACCGAGACCAGAGACGGGACCGACTAAGGTCCTTGCTGTGGCGCTTCTTCTCCTTCCTCTTCCCCTCCAGGGAGTGCAGATCCATCTTCTGCTCTAACAGGTAGGACTTGAGGGCCTTCAGGCGGCGGATGCGGGTCCGACTGGTGAAGGCCTGGCAGTCTGCACAGTTGGCGGTGTCGTGGTCGGGGCCCAGGCAGAAGACACACCGCCGATGTCCGTCCTTGGCAGGGATCTGACGCCTGCAGTCGCACTTATTTAAGTGTTTAGGAGACGCCAACGCCTGGGAAGACATCGAACCCGGCCGGTTAAGAAGAGGGCTGACGTCAGTACTGGAAAGCGACAGGAGCGAGGAAAAAACAGCGCTTCAAGCGGGAAAAAGGCAATAAAGGCGATGGCAGTGAGCGGACATCGGTCTCGTGCACAGTAAACCGTCGAAAAGCAGCAGGAATCTTGCTAGAACTACTTCTTTTAGCTGGATCGCAGACGAAAGCAGGGTAACGGCTTCAAGTGCGGTATGCGGCAGGAAAGAACTGAGGTGGAGCTGGGTCCACCCCCTCTTGTACCCTGACCGACGTCGGGGCGGGGCCGGCGTCGGGGGCGGTCCCCGCTAGTACTGCTGACAGAAGTTTCCACCAAAAGGTCCTAGTGCCTGCGGCATAGTCCTTACTGTAACAGCCTGCTGCAAGAGCTCCCACTCGAAGTAAGAGCAGGAGTTCTAGGAATGGTATATGTTGTTCATCCACACTGTCTGGCAGGTTCCTTGCCTCTTTAAATCTTGCCGGAAGGTCTTCAAGCTGGCTCTTCCCACCCACCCGGGTGGTAAAACTCTCGGCTCCGCCCCATGACGCCAGATCTAGCCCGCTGGAATCCAGGTTGTGCATCGAAGCTGGGGAGACCGGGTGGGTCGTGTGGATGAACAACACATACCATTCCTAGAACTCCTGTTACAGGTGAGTAACCTGTATTTCTAGGGACATGGATATGTTGTTCATCCACATTGCCTGGCAGACTCCTAGCAGTTCTCCGGCAGGAGGGAGGCAAGGCACACACCCCTTACTTAGGGAATAATGACTGGAGAACCGAGGCCCCAAAACCAGCATCCCGGTGTGACTCGAGGTCGATGTGGTAGTGGGTGATGAAGGTGTGTGCTGACTTCCAGGTAGCAGCCCTGCAGATTTCTGGATAAGGACGTCCCTGGAAGCAGCCACTGATGCAGCGGTATGGCAGGTAGAATGAGCTCTTATCCCTCTGGGAGGCTCCATGCCCGCCAACCTATTGCAGAGATCTATGCAGGAGGTCACCCACCTGCCTACCGTCAGCTTGGCTGCAGTTCTGCCAGGCGCGGCTTCAGCATAGGTGACAAACAGCTGGCGAACCTCTCCCCGAACTTCAGCCGTCCGCTCCTTGTAATAAGCGAGCGCTCTTCTAGGGTCCAAAGTATGGAGCCTATATTCTGCCTCCGAGGTGTGATTGGGGTAGAACACCGGCAGAGTCAACACCTGGTTACGGTGAAACTCCGACACCACCTTCGGAAGGAATTTCGGGTGGGGGCACAGGACAACCTTGTCCCTGTGGAAGACTAGATAAGGAGACTGGATGGAAAGCGCCTGGAGCTCTCCCATCCTTCTGGCTGACATGACAGCCACCAAGAAGGTGGTCTTCCATGACAGCTGAGAGATGTCACACCTGTGCATTGGTTCGAATGGCTTGCCCATGAGCTTAGCTAATGCCAGCAGTAGATCCCACAGAGGTGGAGGTTCTCGGACCGGAGGGGATGTGTGATCAAGGCTTATGAAAAAGCACCCGATCACCTGCTCCTGCGACACCGACTGCTTCCCGGCCCGCGCCCGGTAAGCAGAGATGGCTGCCAGGTGCACCTTGAGGGTCGTCGACCGAAGCTCTTGCTGAGAAAAGGACCACAGGTAGTCCAGTATGCTAGCCAAGGAACAGGAGGAAGGGTCCAGGACCTTGCCCTGACACCAAATGGAGAATCTCTTCCATTTAAAGGCGTAGCATTTCCTGGTCGACTCCTTACGTGACGCCTCAACAACGTTGAGGACCTCGTCGGAAAGACCCAAGGCCTGGAACTCTAGCCACTCAGGAACCAGGCCGTCGGGTGCAGGGATTGAAGGTCCAGATGGAATACCTTCCCCTGACTGAGTGAGATCAGGTCCGGACGGCTGGAAGACGCCTCGGGAGCCTGGAGCTGAGACTGAGGAGATCTGGATAACAGAACTGGCGGGGCCAGTCTGGCGCTACCAGAATCACCTGGGCTTTGTCCCTCCTCGCCTTGAGAACCATCTTGTGGATCAAGAGAAATGGGGGAAAGGCGTAGAAGAGGGCTGGGATCCACGACCTCGAGAAGGCATCCCCCTGCAGCGAGCCCTGCTGAGGGGGGAGGGCATGAAACAGTTTCAGCTTCGCATTCTCCCTGGAGGCAAACAGGTCCACCTGAGGCATGCCCCAGTGGGAGAACAGATCTTGTACTACCTCCGGCAGGAGACACCACTCGTGGGACCAGCCCCTATCCGGCTTAGGGCATCGGCCAGAATGGTGGAGGCTCCTGCCACATGGATGGCAAGGAGATCTGCTTCCAGGCTGCGCACGAGGGACCAAATGCGGAGAGCTTCCCTGCACAGAGGCATGGAGCGTGTCCCGCCCTTGCGGTTTAGGTAGTAAATGGTCGTGGTATTGTCCATCTGGACCTGGACCACTTGACCCCGTATAAACGGAGCGAAGGCGGTGAGGACTAGACAAACCACTCGAAGCTCCAGCAGGTTGATGTGGCATCAGGACTCCCGAGGGGACCAGAGCCCGTGCGCTCTGTGCTCCCCCAGGTGGGCACCCCAACCCAGAGAGGCATCGGTCGATAGAGAGATCATCGGCTCGGGGCGGACGAACGGGATGCCGTCCTGTAGATGTGCTGGAACGGTCCACCACTGGAGTGTGTTCCACATCCCCTGGGTCACTGTCACTAGCTGATCCAAGGGATCGGAGTGCTGTGACCATTGGCTGGCCAGCCCCCATTGAAGGGGACGCATGTGCCAATGGGCCCAATGGACCACACTGGTGCAGGCCGCCATGAGGCCCAGGAAGTCCCGGGAAGGACGCAATTGCCCAACCTGAAATGACGGAGCAAAGGAGGAAAGAACCTCGGCCCTGTCCGCCGGGAGCCGTGCTCTGGCTCGTAGAGAGTCGAGCTCTGCCCCGATGAATTATATCACCTGCTTTGGCATGAGTTCCGACTTGGCCTCATTGATGAGGAGGCCAACCTGAGAGCAAACCTGGAGGGCCAGATCTCTGGACCGCTCCACCTCCATTCTGGAGGAGGCTGCAATCAGCCAGTTGTCCAGGTAGGGGTACACCCGGACCCTTTGGCGCCGCAGGAATGCTGTCACCACTGCCATGCATTTGGTGAAGACCCTGGGAGCTAGGGAAAGGCCGAAGGGCATGGCCCGGAACTCGTAGAGGGATCCCTCTGCTCTGAAGCGGAGGAATCTCTGGTGGGACGGACGGATTGGGATGTGAAAGAACGCGTCCTGAGGTCCAGAGAACAGAACCATGCCTCGCTCCAAGGATGGAATGATCTGAGCCAGAGTGACCATCCTGAAGGTTCGAGACCTTAGGAACCTGTTCAGGTGCAGGTGTAGAATGGGCACCAGCCCCCCATTTCAGGACCAGGAAGTACCTGGACACAAACCCTGGGTCTGGTGGAGAATCCAACCTTCCTGATCACCTCTTTTAGGAGCAGTGCAATGTCACTCTATGAGCCGACAGAGATGCTGGGACCCGTAGCCCCCCCACCGAGGCGGCGGCTCAGAAGGCGGGACCTGCTCGAACTCCAGAGGCAGGCCCTTTCCTACCACCTCCAACACCCAACGGTCTGTGGTGATAGCGGACCAGGTGGAAAGGAAGTGGCGGAGCTGTCCCCCACGGGGAACCGGGGGAGTGACGAGGCTGGGGGCGACACCCCTCAACCCGTCACTGGGCAGGCTTGGAGGAGGGGCAGGCCGAGGGACCTCCTGGGCCTTTTCCTTCCTGCTTCCTATTATAGGAAGCCGCAGGCTTGGCTATGGGATGCCAAGCGCGAGCCTGCTGGCCCTGATGCTGGTGTTGCTGGGCCGGACCTGCCACAGGCACAGAAGGGCGAAAGGACTTATGTTGCTGACGACGGCCCTTGTCCTTCTGGGCTGAGGTGACCGAGTCCAGGGTAGCGTTGGACTTTTCAATCCGCTGGAGGTGGCCTTCCACTCCAGGGCCGAACAGGTCAGTCCCCAAGAAAGGGACGTCCGCCAAATTATGCTGGGTATCCGCCGTGAAGGCGGATATCCTCAGCCATGTTCTGCGGCGCAGGGCCACTGCGGCCGCTACTGATCTGGCACAGGAGTCTCCGATGTCCAGAGCCGTTTGGAGCTGCTGATTTGCCACCGCTCTCCCCTGATCCCGCACCTGCTTGACCGTGGTCTGCAGGTCGGCCTGGAGATGAGGGATCACCTCATCCAGGGAGCCCATGAGGGCGTGGGAGAAGTGTGCCATCAGCACGGCCGAGCTGGCCTGGCGGAGGCCTAGGGAGGATGCAGCGTACACCTTGCGCCCGGCATAGTCCAGCTTTTTGGACTCCTTGTCGGGGGGGCTTATCCACATCCCTAGCATTCCCGGAACACCGTAAAACGCTATCGGTGACCAATCCCTCCACAGAGGGGTGTTCTGAAAAAACGGACATAGAGCCGGTAGGGACCGCATACTTCCTGGCCATCCTGGCCGAAGGTGCACGGCAGGAAGCCGGCCGCTGCCAGAGTTCCAAGGCTGGGCCAACAATGGCTTCAGCCACCGGAAAGGCCTCCGTGGGCGAATCCCCTTGGTCCAGTATCTCCGTCAGGGGATATTTGGCCCGCTTGGATGCAGGCTCGAGCTGCATCCCGGTGGTCTCCGAGATGAGCCGAAGCCGACCCATGAACCACGACGGGCTCTCGTCCATCGACTGCCACCCGGAGGACTCCAGGTCAAGGGGCCTGGAAAACAGGGAGGAGTTGTCGTCAGACTCCGAGGAGTCTGCGAAGAGCTGCCTGGGGAATAAGCCACCCTCCACCTGCCGAGGACAGTCGGAATGAGGGTGACCGACAATCGGTGGGGCAGACCCTGACCCGACCGAGAGTCCTTGGTCGGCGCCCTCGATTGGTTGTCGAGGCAGAGAGTTCCACCACAATCAGTGGGGCAGCTGGTTTCAGGCGAACAGCCAGCCCAGGCTAGGCACCTGCGACTCAGCGAGGTGTAGTTTGATTCCGGTGACAGCCACTTATGGCCAGGGGAAGGCGGCGTCGGGCTTGTTCCTGGACAAAGGAGTTGCTGCCACATTAGTCCTCATAGCGTCGGCGCAATCTGTGCGAAGCCTCACTCTTCCGGGAGGAGGGCGAGGGGCGGCACCGCCGCTTTCCTGGGGTGCAGAGACAGAGACCGCCGATGTCGGAAGGATTGGCTGGACCAGACAAGGTCGAGACCGAGACCTCGGTGTTTCCGAGGCGGGTCAGAGGGAGCGGGGGACACCCGCTCCTCCCTCGGCTTGGGAGCCTTGACCGGGGACTCCAGCACAGTAGGCACAGGCAAGTCCTCGGTCTCCACCGGGAAAACCGGTGAGGAAGGGTTGTCGGCTTCACCAGTTGACAGGTCGAGAAAAATTTTGACCACGTCAATGGGTGTCTCGGCTGACTGACCTGACGGGGACACCGTGAAGCCAGCGGCCTTAGCCGCAACCTCGACCGAAGTGCAGTGTCGACTGTCCGGGGAAGGGGACCTCTCCCGCTTCCATGAACGTCAACGGTGGGACTTACCCTTCGAGTCCTTCTTTTTGGACCGAGAAGAGTGTCCCGGCGGCCCCTCTCCCTTCGTGGAAAGGGATTGGCAAAGCTCCTTAAAAGAAGCTGTGTAGGAGGATCCCAGAGAAAGCGGGATAAATGCTGCGACCGAGGAAGATGAGGATGCGGCCTGGGCTGCCTCCTCACTGAGGGCGATCATCTGCTCGAGCTGCTCAGCCGAGCCAGCCGCCGGACACCGCCCAATGGGCCTCCTTGGACTTCACCGGCGGGTAGCGCTTCTCAGGGCATCCAAGCTGTAACCAGGCAGCGCGGTCTTCTAGGACGTTGGCCGAAAACGATCGACATAACTCGCAGGCCTGCGGGTTGTGACCTAGGCCGAGGCAGTAGACGCACATGGAGTGTGGGTCCATCCTGGACATCTTCTGCCCGCATGGGCCCCGCCGAAATCCGGTAGTCGATTTGTCCATCGCAGCCGAGAGGGAGTAATTAGACCGAAGTCTTGAGAACTTTAGAAGTATTTTCGGGTGAACCCAAGAATTAAGATCCAGTCTATACGAAGAGTATTTTTTTTTTTTTTACTTTATTTTTATTGAGTTAAACTGCATACGTTACACAGCATTATGAATCATGTAGGTAGGCATACATTAATAACATAGCAGATACCATAAGTACATGCACACAGCATTTTTACAGTAAGGATTGTTTATACCCCTACTCTCTTGGTACTACATGCAGGGGGTTACCTCAAATTATCTATTAATTCCCAGTATCAGAAACCCAAAGGCTACTTCTGCCATGAGCAGCGATTACCAACATAGAAAATCCCAGTATAGTACCATATCCCTTTTATGTAGGAAAATGATCCCTTAACTCCAAATCTATAACAAACTTAATTAATAAAGCAGAGACCCATTTCAAACAATAACCCCACCTGAACACACTTTATGTCATTATTTGTATAAGCCCCCAGGAGGGTTAAAGAGAAACTATGAATTTTTCATTACTTTTATGTCCCCCACACCAAACCTTTATGTTTGCCCAGATAAGCAAACACTTGAAAGTGCTAAACAGGTTAAGTAACTAAGGAAGGAAATGCATGGTTCAGTCTGTATGGACTTCGTATTAAGCAGCCCCTTCCAAACCCCCATTTAACCCCCAGCCAACATTAGGGAAGAAAAAATGATTCAACTTTAAAGCCAATAAAGATTGTGGTAGCTCGGGTAAACAGGAGCCCGGGTTCAGTTCAGTAGCTTAGGTCCTTTACAAATAATCTATCTTGCCGAGCGTTACTCACTAATCTCGGACCCAGAATCTGCAACCGTTTCTTTAGCCCGGAATTCTCTTTCTATATGGTCCAACAATCTAGCAGCTTCTCTGGCATCGGCAAACTGGTAAGCCTTCTCTCCATACACCACTTGAAGACTCGCTGGCATTAACAAAATATGGTGCACTCCCAACTGTCGGAGTCGCGCTCGGACCCCATCGAAACTCTTTCTGCGTTGCCGGGTTGCATAACTCAAATCCGGGAATAGGTGAATATGATTCCCTTGCCATTCTTGTGGACCACATCTTCTAGCCTGGGCCAGGACCCTATCTCTGTCCAGTATGTTTCCTAATACCACCATTAGTGTACGAGGTGGATATTTGTTGGTAGCGGTCCGCTTCCTCCCACCACGTGTATTCATCCGGTACACTTTAAGGATCGATATGGGGTCTTTCACATTAAAAACCTCTTTAAAAACATCCGCCACAAACATTATTGGTTTTTTTTCCTCAGCTTCTTCGGGTAGCCCAAGGATCCGCAGATGAGTAGCTCTGGCAGCATTTTCTAGGTTCTCTAAACAACGGCGCAAGATGGCATTTTCTTTCGTTAGGCCTGCAGAAACTGTTAAAGCCGTCTCGGCCGATTTTGAGGCCGTTTTCATTTCTTCCTCCAGAACTCCCATTTTAGTGTCCAGTATCTTAAATTGCATCGTAAACTCCTCTACCTTCTGGTCTAGCCTTTGTATGGCCTTGAGCAAGGCTGCGTTTGTAGGCTGCAACATTCCCTCCTCTTCTGCTCCATGACTGGCCTCCTTACTCGTCTCTTTACTGCTACCTGGCTTGGCGTCCTTGGGCTGGGTTCCTTGTCTTCCCATACCCGGCCTATTACTCTGACCCATAGTTGTTTTTCTAGATGATGAATGGAACTGCAAATCAGATTTAAATTTTCTCTTCCTCTTCGGCTTTCCTGTGGGTTGTTTTCAGGCTGTCCCATGAATTTTTAACCATCAAATGTTCATATTTTAATCAAGTTCAGAGAGCTCCACAATAATGATGCTTCAAGCTCGCAGCTAGCCAAGCCCCAATTGGAAGTATTAGGAGAGAACCTGAGCTTTCAGCGATAAGGAAGATCTGGCGTCATGGGGTGGGCAGAGTTTTACCACCGGGTGGGTGGGAGGAGCCAACGAAGACCCGACAAGATTTAAAGCGGCAAGAACCTGCCAGACAGTGTGGATGAACAACATATCCATGTCCCTAGAAATACAGGTTACTCACCTGTAACAGGAGTTCTAGGAATGGTATATGTTGTTCATACCACTTACTAACATTCATACCGCTTCTTTGCGGAAAATCATCAAGCTGGCTCCTCCACCCACCGGGTGGTAAAACTCGCTCTGCCTATGCGCCAGATCCAGCCGCTGGAAGCCAGGTTCATGGCGTCCGAAGCCAGGAGGTCGGGTGGGTTGTGTGGATGAACAACATATACCATTCCTAGAATTCCTGTTACAGGTAAGTAACCTGTATTTCTAGGGACATGGATATGTTTTTCTATCCACACTTACTGGCAGACTCCTAGCAGTTCTCCGGGAGGAGGGAGGCAAGGCGCGCACCCCCTATACTTACTTGGGAAATAAGGACTGGAGAACCGAGGTCCCAAAACCAGCATCCCGGCCGGCGTGACTCAAGGTCGATGTGGTAGTGGGTAATGAAGGTGTGTACTGACTTCCAGGTAGCAGCCCTACAGATTTCCTGGACAGGGACGTCCCTGGAAGCAGCCACCGAAGCAGCGGTATGGCGGGTAGACTGAGTTCTTATCCCTCTGGGAGACTCCATGCCCGCCAACCTATAGCAGAGATCTATGCAGGAGGTGACCCACCTGTCTATTGTCTGCTTGGCTGCAGGTCTGCCAGGTGCGGCTTCAGCGTAGGTGACAAACAGCTGGCGAACCTCTCCCCGAACTTCAGCTGTCATCTCCTTATAATAAGAGAGCGCTCTTCTAGCGTTCAAAGTATTGAGCCTATATTCGGCCTCCGAGGTGTGATTGGGGTAGAACACCGGCAGAGTCAACACCTGGTTAAGGTGAAACTCCGACACCACCTTCGGAAGGAATTTTGGATGGGGGCACAGGACAACCTTGTCCCTGTGGAAGACCAGATAAGGAGACTCGATGGAAAGCGCCTGGAGCTCTCCCATCCTTCTGGCTGATGTAATAGCCACCAAGAAAGGTCTTCCACGACAGGTGGGAGATATCGCACCTGTGCATCAGTTCGAATGGCTTGCCTATGAGCTTAGCCAATACCAGCAGAAGATCCCACAGAGGTGGAGGTTCTCGCACCGAAGGGGAAATGTGATCAAGGGCTTTGAAAAAGCGCCTGACCACCTTTTCCTGTGCCACCGACTGCTTTCCGGCCCGCGCCCGGTAAGCAGAGATGGCTGCCAGGTGTACCTTAAGGGTCGTCGACCGAAGCCCTAGCTGAGAAAGGGACCGTAGGTAGTCCAGAATGCTGGCCAAGGAACAGAAGGAAGGGTCCAACCCCTTATCCTGACACCCAATGCATAATCTCTTCCATTTGAAAGCATAGCATTTTCTGGTCGACTCCTTACGGGATGCCTCAACAATGCTGAGGACCTCATCGGAAAGACCCAAGGCCTGGAACTCTAGCCGCTCAGGAACCAGGCAGTCAGGTGCAGGGATTGAAGGTCCATGAGGAATACCTTCCCCTGGTTGACTGAGATGAGGTCCGGGCGGGCTGGAAGCCGCCTCGGGAGCCTGGAGCTGAGGCTGAGGAGATCTGGATACCAGAACTTGCGGGGCCAGTCTAGGGCTACCAGAATCACCTGGGCCTTGTCCCTCCTCGCCTTGAGAAACACCTTGTAGATCAAGGGAAATGGGGGGAAGGTGTACAAGAGGCCCGGGGTCCACGGCCTCTAGAAGGCATCCCCCTTCAGCGAGCGCTGCTGAGGGGGGCGGGCATGAAACAGCCTCAGCTTCACATTCTCCCTGGAGGCAAACAGGTCCACCTGAGGTGTGCCCCAGTGGGAGAACAGATCTTGTACTACCTCCGGCAGGACAGACCACTCATGAGATGCAGCACCTATCCGGCTTAGGGCATTGGCCAGAGTGTTGGAGGCTCCTGCCACATAGATGGCTAGGAGATCTGCCTCCAGTCTGCTCACGAGAGATTGCGGAGAGCCTCCTTGCACAGAGGCAAGAATTGCGTCCTGCCCAGGCGGTTTAGGTAGTACATGGTTGTGGTGTTGTCCGTCTGGACCTGGACCACTTGACCCTGTATAAATGGAGCGAAGGCGGTGAGGGCTAGTCGGACGGCTCGAAGCTCTAGCAGGTTGATGTGGCATCGAGACTCCTGAGGGGACCAGAGGCCGTGCGCTCTGAGCTCCCCCTGTGGGCACCCCAACCCATCAGAGAGGCGTCCGTCGTTAAGAGTGACTGTCGGCTCTGGGCAGATAAACAAGATGCCCTCCTGCTGATGAGCCGGAATGATCCACCACTGGAGAGCATTCCCCATCTCCTGGGTCACTATCACTGGCTGGTCCAGAGGACTGGAGCACTGTGACCACTGGCGGGCCAGCCCCCATTGCAGGGGACGCATATGGCAGCGGGCCCAACAGACCACGCTGGTGCAGGCTGCCATGAGGCCCAGGAGGCGCAGGAAGTCCCGGGAAGGGTGCAGTTGCCCAACCAGAAATGACTGGGCAAAGGAGGAGAGAACCTCGGCCCTGTCCGCCGGGAGCCGTGCTCTGGCTCGGAGAGAGTCGAGCTCTGCCCCGATGAACTGAATCACCTGCGTTGGCATGAGTTCCGATTTGGCCTCGTTGATGAAGAGGCCAATCTGAGAGCAGACCCGGAGGGCCAGATCCCTGGACCGCTCCTCCTCCGGCCTGGAGGGGGCTGCAATCAGCCAATCATCTAGGTATGGGTACACCCAGACCCATCGGCGCCACAGGAATGCTGTCACCACTGCCATGCATTTGGTGAAGACCCTAGGAGCTGGAGAGAGGCCGAAGGGCATGGCCCGGAACTCGTAAAGGGATCCCTCTGTTCTGAAGCGGAGGAATCGCTGGTGAGACAGATGGATTGGGACGTGAAAGAACGAGTCCTGGAGGTCCAGAGAACAGAACCACACGCCTCGTTCCAAGGATGGAATGATCTGAGCCAGAGTGACCAGCCTGAAAGTACGAGACCTTAGGAACTTGTTCAGGTCGTGTAGGTCTAGAATGGGGCGCCAGCCCACGTCCGTTTTTGGACCAGGAAGTACCTGAACACAAACCCTGGGTCTGGTGGAGGATCCGCCACCTCCCTGATCACCTCCTTCTGGAGGAGCAGGGCAATGTCGGCTCAACGAGCCAACAGAGAGGCTGCAGACCCCATAGCCCCCCGTTGGGCGACAGCTCGATAGGGTGGGGACTGCTCGAATTCCAGAGGCAGACCATTTCCTACCACTTCCAGCCCCCAGCAGTCCGTGGCAATATCGAACCAGACGGAAAGGAATTGACGGAGCCGTTCTACCACAGGGGGGGAACCCGGGGAGGATTGACGAGGTTGGGGGCAACACCCCTCAACCCGTCACTGGGCAAGTTTGGAGGAAGGCCCAGCCAAGGAGCCTTCTGGACCTTTCCCTCCTGGTTTCCTGCTGGAGGAAGCAGCAGGCTTGGCTTTGGGTCCCAAGTGCGAGCCTGCTGGCCCTGATGCTGGTGTTGCTGGGCCGGATGTGCCGCAGGGGCTGAAGGCCGAAAGGGCTTACACTGCTGCTGGTGGCCTTTGTCCTTCTGGCCAGACGTGACAGAGTCCAAGGTGACGCTGGACTTCTCGATCCTTTGCAGATGACCCTCCACCCCGGGACCGAACAAGTCGGTACTCAAGAAGGGAACGTCTGTCAGCTTGTGCTGGGTATCTGCTGTAAAGGTGAAATCCGCATCCAAGCTCTGCGGTGCATGGCCACTGCGGCCGCTACTGACCGGGCACACGAGTCAGCGATGTCTAGGGAAGTCTGGAGCTGCTGCTTGGCCACCACCCTTCCCTGATCCCGCACCTGCTTGACCATCTTCTGAAGGTCAGCCGGGAGATGAGGAATCACCTCATCCAGGGAGCCCAAAAAGGCATGTGAAAAGTGTGGCATCAGAACGGCCTAACTGGTCTGACAAAGGCCTAGTGAGGAAGCCACATAGACTTTCCACCCGGAGTAGTCCAGTTTCTTGGACTCCTTATCGGGTGGCTTGTCCACATCCCGAGCGTTCCCGGAACACCGGAAAACACTGTTGGTCACTAGCCCCTCCGCAGAGGGGTGCTCCGAGAAACCAGAGAGTGAACCAGTGGGAACAGCATACTTCTGAGCCATCCTGGCCGAAGGTGCAGGACAAGAAGCTGGCCACTGCCATAGCTCCAGGGCCGGGCCAACAATGGCTTCGGCCACCGAGAAGGCCTCCGTGGGGGAATCCCCTCGGTCCGGTATCTCCATGAGGGGATACTTGGCCCGTTTTGAAACTGGTTTGAGCTTCATCCCAGTGGACTCTGAGATGAGCTGAAGCATTCCAAGAAACGAGGATGGGCTCTCTCGTCCACCAACTGACCCCCAGTGGACTCCAAGTCAAGCGGCCTGGAGAACAAGGAGTCGTCATCATCAGACTCCGAGGAGTCTGCGAGCAGCTGCCGAGCGCCTGAGCCACCTTCCACCTGCCGAGGTCGATCGGGAGTGAGGGTGACTGACAACCTATGGGGCAAACCCTGACCCGACCAAGAATCCACGGTCGGGGCCCCAGTCTTCGGTTGTGGAAGCGGAGGTTCCACCACAACTGGTGGCGCAGCCGGTTTCGGCCAAACAACCAGTGCCGGCTTCAGCTCCTCGACCACTACGAGGGGTTGTTTCGGCCACTCCGGTGACAGCCACTTAATGGCCGGGGAAGGCGACAGAGTCGGCTTATTCCTGGTCAAAAGGAGCTGCTGCCACATTAGATCCTCATAGTGCCGACGCAATTTGCACCGGAGCCTATCCTCCGAAGAGGACGAAGACGAGGATGAAGCGGCACCGCCGCTTTCCACGGTGCCAAGACCGAGGCCGCTGATGTTGGCGGGATCGGCTGGACCAGAAAGAGGTCCGAGACCTTCGGTGTTTCCAAGGGTGGGTCAGAGAGGGGGCAGGGGAAACCCACTCCTCCCTCGGTTCAGGGACCTTAACCGGGGACTCCAGCACAGGAGGCACAGGCAAGTCCTCGGTTTCCACCGGAGGAACCGGTGAAGAAGGGTTGTCGGCTTCTCCAGTCGACAGCCCATCCGACGGGTCGAGAAAAATCTCGACTGTGGCAACAGGTGTCTCAGCTGGCTGACCTGATGGGGACACAGTGAAGCCAGCAGCCTTAGCCGCATCCTCGACCGAAGTAGAGTGTCGACTATCCGGGGAAGGGGACCTCTCCCACTGCCACGAACGTCAACGGTGGGACCTACCTTTGGAGTTCTTTTTGGACCAAGAGGAATGTCCTGAAGGCCCATCTCCCTTGGTGGAGAGGGACTGGCAAAGCTCCTTGAAAGAAGCTGTGTAGGAGGAGCCCAAGGAGAGCGGGATATAATGCCGCGACCGAGGATGATGATGATGATGCAGCCGGGGCCGCCTCCTCCTCGAGGGCGATCATCTGCTCCAGCTGTTCAGCTGAGCCCGCAGCTGCAGACACTGCCCAACGGGCCTCCTTTGACTTGACTGGAGGATAACGTTTCTCGGGTCACCCCAACAGCAATTGGGCAGCGCCGTCCTTCAAGACCGAAGCCGAAAAGGATTTGCACAACTCACAAGCCTGTGAGTCATGGCCGAGTCCAAGGCAATAAACGCATGTGGAGTGCGGATCGGTCCAGGACATCTTCTGCCCACAGGGGCACAGACGAAATCCGGGAGTCGATTTGTCCATCGCAGCCGCAAGGGAAGATAAAGACCGAAGTCTTGTAAATTTTAAAATTAGTTTCGGGTTAACCGAAGAGTTTGGATCCAGGCCTAAAACACAGAGCGCAAAGGAGGGAACCTGAGCTTCCAAGCAGTAAGGAAGATCTGGTGTCATGGGGCGGAGCCGAGAGTTTTACCACTCGGGTGGGTGGGAGGAGCCAGCTTGAAGACTTTTCGGCAAGATTTAAAGCAGCAAGGAACCTTCCAGTAAGTGTGGATTGAACAACATATCCATGTCCCTAGAAAATCCTTTCTTATCTAAGCAGGATTCCTATTGCCAATACATAGATGACTTGTTGTGTGGTGTAGAACAGTGGAAGAGGTGTCCTTCATTAAGACATATTTGGAGTCAAATAAAAACCTGAAATTCACTCTTAAATGGAATAGAGACTAAACTTTTTACAGATCAGAAAGACTAATAATGGGATCATAAGTACTGAGCTTCTTATGAAAAATCTAACAAACAAAAAACAGTACTACGTGTTCATAGCTGTCACGCCACACAGTTTCTAATATACCCAAGAGACACTTTCTGCAGGTAAGACAGAACTGTGGTACAGAGTCAGCCTACAAAACATTTGTATGATAGGGATATTAGCAGTGGGATGTATTCACAGGTAGATAATTTAGAGAAGCAAGAGAAAGGAGTAAGTTATTGTCAGTACAAGCAAGACCTAATGATGAGAACTGAATGTCACAACATTTGGTCCACAAGCTTGGGAAGCAACAGATGCAGAAAAATTGGGAGATACTGAAATTGGATCCAACATTAAACAATATGACCAAATCTTACCCTGAAATGATTTTTAGTAGAGGTAGATGGATTAGGGATAATTTGGTGCACTCTTTAGTGCACCAAATTAGTTTATATGTTAACTGGCAAAGAGGGCATCTATCATCTTCGAAACATCGCCAGGATTAAGCCCTGTCTTGAGCCATCCGATCTGACAACACAGTTGCATGCCTTAGTCTCATCAAGGTTGGATTACTGTAACGCTCTCTACACTGGGTTACATAGTAACATAGTAGTTGACGACAGATAGGGATCACTAGGCCCACCTAGTCTGCCCGTATTCCCTGCCTGCATCAGCGGCCACTGACCCTACTTGGTCATTGGCTTTTGCCTCTATTCCATGCATGTTTGAATCCTCCCATTGTGTTAGCACCCACCATTCTCTCTGTGAAGAAATACTTCCTCACATTTCCCCTTTTTCTACCCCCTCCAATCTCGTATTGTGCCTGCTCGTCCTTGTACAACTCTTGCACATAAAGATGTCACCCCCTGCACTTTCTTCAAGTCTTTAAGATACTTGAAGGTCTCTATCATATCCCCCCATTCCCTTCTCTCCTCAAGTGTATACATATTGAAGTCTTTTAATCTGTCCTCATGTGTTTTCTGATGCAAGCCATGAACCATCTTGGCCGCCCTTCTCTGGACCACCTGCACCCTCTCTATGTCTTTGCGAAGGTGTGGCCTCCAGAACTGAACACAGTATTCAAGATGAGGACTCACCAGCATTTTGTACAATGGCATCACCACCTCCCTTGTTCTGCTAGTAATACCCCTTCTTATGCACCTCAACATCCCACTGGCCTTCCCCACAACCTTTTTACACTGTTTCGACACCCTTGGAACATCTGAGATGATTATCTCTAAATCCCTCTCTTCCCTGGTGACTGTCACCAGTGACAGGGTTATCCACACGGCTGACACACTGCCTCTAACTGGTCCAGAACGCAGCAGTACGGCTGGTTGCTGGAACCTCCCGGTTCGGCATTATCATGCTCCATGCTTAGTACTGGCTGCCAGTACAGTGGTGCATCACTTTCTAGGCACACTTGTTAACATACAAGGGGCTGGGAGATCTCAGTCTGGGCTACATGAAAGACCTCCCAGTGCCATATGTTCCTGGTCGCACCCTCTGGTCAATGGAGGCAGATCTCTTAACGGTACCGATATCTTGCTTAAAATCCTCAGGGAACGGGGGTTTGGTGTGGCAGTTTGATTCCATGGAACACACTCTCCCAGGAGATAAGAGGTGCTGCGTCACTGGCCCTTTAAAAAAAAAATTAATATATATATATATATATATACAGTATATATATATATATATATATATATATATATATACACACACATATATATATATATATATATATATACTTAACACATTTTCTTACTTTTAAGTTTTGGCCTGGCTTAATGATATACAGTTTTGTTTTTATACATTACTGTTTTAATCTGCTTGTTTTATTTAATGTGTCCACAGCCTTTGGGATTGGGCGCCATATAAATAAAATTGCCATACCTAGCCATTATAAAACACAACCGTCAAGACATGGCTGGAGGGACAGACTACGAGCTGTTCTACATGAGCTCTGTGCTTACAGTTCAAGTATGTACAGAACACTAAAACATCTGTTAATTCTAATACTGGCAACCTTTACCACAGATGTTATTACCTACAACAGGAGTAGTTCTATATGATAAAATGTAAAGATGAGTGTTTCTACGTTAGCCATGCAAAGAGAAATTTTCTAACCCAAGTTATGCTCTTAAGAAACACATTAATAGATTAAAATATCACTTTCAGATGATAGGAACTGAAACGGTATGCAGTGGCATCAGAGGGGCAATTTCAAAAACACACTGTCGATTTCTGGATCTATTACGGGGGGGGGGGGGGGGGGTCCAGCCCTAATGAAAGCAGTCCATAGATGTCAATGACTATGTCTGCCCCAAGTTGCCATTATATTGCCACCATTTTTAGAACCATGTGATGTCACAGACTGTCAAGCAGTGCTCCATTACAACATGGTTGGTCACACCTGATCGTCAGGTACACTACAAGGTTCTAAGGTCATACTGGAAGTGGAACTCACACAGCTTTGCTGCTGCAGTATCACTATAAGAACTAGTCAGAGGAGATGCTGGATTGGACAGTAGGAAGGGGATAATGGGAATTAAAACATGCTAAAAACAAAAATAGAAAAAGAAAAGGAACTCTAGTGCAAAACTGTATAAAGAAATGTGTAATTTCTCCCTTTGGCCTTACCTGCATCATCTGAGAAGTTCAGTCTGGCGACTGGAATGTCACAGTCACTGGTCTCCATCTGCACATTGCCATTCTCATCCCTAGGTTCAGGGTTAGGCACTGCAGAAAGAGAAAAGAAAAACATTAGCAGGAGAGCAGATAATGCCGGGTCTTAGCAGAGTCTCAGGTGTACCAAGGTGTTGGACAATAATTACTGCCCCAGGTATGAATTTAGTATGAATCCCAATGTCTAGTATGGAACAGTAAAAAGTATGAAACCCACTGCATAATGCAGGGCAGCTAAGAGGTATGAATCCCACTGTGTAATATGGAACAGTAATCTCTCTGTATGGGACAGCTGCAAGGTATGAATCCCACTGTGTACTGTGGGACACCACCCTGTCCATGGGAGACAGCTGAGAGGTATGAATTACACTGTGTAATGTGGGAAAGCACCCTCCCCATGTGAGACAGTTGAGAGGTATGAATCTGACTGTGTAATTTGGGACAGCATCCTCTCCACGTGGGACAGCAGAGAGGTATGAATCCCACTGTGTAATGTGGGACAGCCAACAGATGTGAATCCGACTGTTTAATTTGAGAGCGAGCACACTCTCTCCATGTGGGACAGTTCAGAGTTATGAATCTCACTGTGTAATGTGGGTCAGCACCCTCTTCATGTGGGACAGCTGAGAGTTATGAATCTCACTGTTTAATGTGGGACAGCACTATTTCCATATGGGACAGCTGAGAGGTATGAATCCCACTCTATAATGCAGGAAAGCACACACTCCATACAGAACAGTGGAGAGGTATGAATTGCAGTGTGTGGCAGAGCACCCTCTCCATGCAGGACAGTGGGGACGTATGAGTCCCACTGTGTAATGTGCGACAGCACTCTCTCCAAGTGGGACAGCTAAGAGGCATGACTGCCAATGTGTAATCTGGGACAGCAACTTTCTATGTAGAACAGATGAGAAGTATGAATCCCACTGTGTAATATGGGACAGCACTCTCACCATGTGGGACAGCTGAGAGGTATGAATCCCACCGTGAAATGCAGGATGGCAATCTCTCCATGTGGGACAGCTGAGAAGTATGAATTCAACTGCGTAATGTGAGTCAGCATTCACTCCATGTGGGACAACTGAGAAGTAGGAATCCATTGCGTGAAATGGGACAGTACCCTCTCCATGTGAGAGGGCTGCGAGGTATGAATCCAACTGTGTAATGTGGGACAGCACCCTCTCCGTGTGGGACAGCTGAGAAGTATGAATCCGGCTGTGAAATGTGGGACGGCAATCTCTTCTTGTGCGACAGCTGAGAGGTATAAATCCCGCTGTGTAATGTGGGACAGCATCCTCTCGGTGTGGGACCGCTGAGAAGTATGAATATGACTGTGTAATGTGGGACAGCACTCTCTCCATGTAGGACATCACCCTTGTGGTGTGGGACTGCTGATAAGAAGGACTTTCACTGTGTAATGTGGATAGCACCCTCTCCTTGTGGAACAGCTGAGAGGCATGACTCTCACTGTGTAATGTGGGACAGCACTCACTTCCATGTGGGACAGCTGAGAGGTATGACTCTCACTGTGTAATGTGGAACAGCACTCACTCCATGTGGGACAGCTGAGAGTATGAATCTCACTGTGTAATGTAGGACAGCTGAAAAGTATGAATCTTACTGTGTAATTGTGACAGGGCTGAATAAGGCCCTGCTCCATTTGTTATGTAGAAATAATTTAAATGCAAGGATCTGTTCTATTCTCTCCTTTTCTGTCTCTTCTCTCTCCGGTTGCACAACCAAATTTTCTGTGAGACCCAGGACTTGATCACTCTGACAGTCTGGCGATTCTCTGCCTCTCTCTCTCTCTCTACCTTCCCTTGCTATTTCTGTCTTTTCTCCCCCTTTGCATATCTGCATGTATAAAAATATATGTGAATCTTTAAGTGGAAATGTCGCTGATACTGGGATCCCTTTATTTAGAACTGTATGGTAATACTGTTGAAATGATTGCAAAAAGCTATTTGTAACTCAAGAGGTTAACATGAGATGCAGTTTTTAAGCCTTTTGCAGAGCTGTAAGCAACAGGTCAGTTCTTGGTCACTATGTTCTTTTTGCTACACCTCCAAGGCATGAAACTTACAATAACATTCTGTGAAAAGAACACCTCTTAATGAGGTTCCCAGACAAAGACTTGTAAAAGAGCAGCAGTGCTTTTTGCTAGAGAGACAAAGGGAGACAGACACTGAGAGACTTGAGATGGGAAATTGAGAAGAAAAACTCAGAAGGAATATGTCTGTTTTCTATGTTTCTACTACCACTGTAAATAGTTAAATTAAACATTTATTTTACTGTTAATAAAACTCTTGTTAGGAATTTTACAACTGCTCCTGGTTTTACTATGCATCCTGACCTGTGCCTCGACGACAGATGGTGTCGGCCTAAGTGGGATTTACGCCGTGCATACTCGCTGCTTTTCTACCACCATCAGGGGTTTGAGAGGGTGGCCCTTTGCCATGGGTCCCCTCCCCCTGCAACAACCTCCAAGACTCTTCCTAAGACTTTCTCCTCAGGGTGAGGCGCCTGCACTGGCAGACCTCCGCCAAAACTTGCAACACTTGCTACGACGCCTCTGGAACACCACATACAAAACTGTTTTACGGACTACAGCATTTCGGCGGACGAGGGGGTCACATCTCATGGACCTGTGTGCCTTTATCGATCGGCCGGATTCCCACTGCATTTGCCACCGGAGCGGAGCGCCGCTTGCTAAGTCCTTGAGAGTGCAAATTTTAAAAAATTACACTGTGCCCCTATTGGTCCTGCAGCCAGGGACGCTCAGGCGGCTGGTATTAAAAGCCGGCTCTGAGCCCCGCTGGCCACACTCTCTGCTTTTCTACCAACTTCAGGGGTTTGAGAGGGTGGCCCTTTGCCACGAGTCCCCTTCCCCCTACAACAACCTCCGAGACTCTTCCTAAGACTTTCTCCTCGGGGGTTAGGTTGTCCCACCCCATTCCCTCCTCCCCTTAAATGGACCATAGCCCCTCCCATTACTCAGGAGGACCTATCCTATTGCGACAAACCCCAATGTATCTGTGCCAGTGTTGCTCAATGGACCTAAAAGTGTTAGAGTGGTTTCTGTAAGGGATATGGTACCACCTCAGCCCTTCTTGAGTTCACCTCGCACATCCACTCCGCCTTGGACCGTAGCGACATCTCAGGTACAGTCTTTGTGAATCTCTCTAAGGCATTTGATACAGTCAACCATGCCCCTTGCTGATCACTCTCTCCTCCATTGGCTTTTCCAGTGATGCCCTAAGTTGGTTTGCTGACTATCTGTCAGATAGAACACAACAGGTCAAGATTGGCACCATCCTGTCCACCAGCCTACCAGTCCGTTCCGGTGTCCCACAGGGCTCCATTCTTGGCCCTCTGTTATTTAGTCTGTATCTTAACTCCCTCCCGTCGACTTGCTCCGGCAACCTGCTCCTATACACGGATGATGCTGTCCTGTACGCCTCCTATCCAAACCCCCTTAAACTCCACCAAGCCCTCCAACACTCGTTCAGTGAAGCTGAAAAATGGTTCTCTGTCCAGTGCTTAATAATCAACTATAAGAAGACAAAAGTCATGGTTTTCTCATACCCACAGAACTCCCTTGAGAACCTCTGTCCCCAAATTCTCGATGCCAACCAGTCCCCGCTCGAACAAGTGAACACCTTTAAATATCTAGGTATCACACTAGATCCAGCCCTCAACTACCATCAACATATTCATCACCTATCCACTGCCCTTAACTCTAGAATTGGCGTGCTCTATCGGTACAAACATTGCCTCACACCTGACGCCCTTCGGCTCACTGTCTCTTCCTCTGTCCTCTCCCTTCTGGACTACGATATTCTCGTATACAGTGCTGCGTCCACCTCTGCCCTCGGCAGACTCCGGCTCGCACTAAACAAAGCCTGCCACCTCATTCATGGCTGTGATCATTACACCCACACCTGCTCCCTCTACAGGGCCACAAACTGGCTAAACCTAGACAACAGGATCAGGTATCACACCTGCCTAATGGCCAGAAAGATTGCACTAGGTCTCACTCCCCTGCTCTCTCCTCCCTTATGCACCCAACTTCAGCAGTCATATCCACCCGTAGCTCTGGCAAGCCATGGTTACAGGTACCCCGCTGCCGGACCTCCCAATTCCAAAGAACTTTCCTTTAAACTGAATTTTTAGGTTCTTTTGCCTGAATGCTCTGACACTACTTCCTATATTGACCATCAGCCTACTACAGAACCAACTGCAAATATATGGCTGTACTAAGTACTGAAACTTCTGTTAAACCTGTTTGGTAGCCACTTACTGAACACCTATGAACTCCTATGCCTATACCAATGTACTGTAATCTGTAATTATGTTGCCTCTGTACTCTTTATGTCTGACATGGAACCTTTGTAAATGAGTCCTTGACTCAAAGGTCTTTGTGAATCCTCAATACATAAAAGCAAAAAGAAAAATAATTGTTGTCCACCTTCCTCCTTTTGTTCTACTGACACATGTCTGCCCTTGTCTTTTAATGCTGTTCTGTTAGAATACTTGCTCTAGCCCGATTGCCTGTTACAGTATAATTTGTTTCTTCCTCCTATTGTTCTGACTCATATGGCTGCCTTTGTCTGTTAAAGCTGTTGTTAGATTGGTTGCCCTAGCCCTGACTGCCTGTTACAGTATAACTTACTTCTTCCCTACCAAAAGTTACTGATCGCAAATGAAGCTAGTTCTGCTGCTTATATCCACCTGTTAGATTGACTGCTCCTAGCCTTGATTACCTGCCCAGCATTGTCAATCCCTCTCTACCGGAGGATAATTATCCCTCATGAGCTAGCTCTTGCTATACTCATGTTCGCTGCTTATTATAGCTACCTCTAGTCTGCCCCTAACCTCTGTTGCCCAAGTCCCTTTACAGGCCTGATCTTCCACTGGTGTCCTCCTCTCCTATAGTTGACTCTACCTCTCAGGGAGCTGCAGGTGTCCCCTCATCCTATAGCTGACTATATCTCCTCAAGGAGCTGCCAATACATTCCTGTCATTGCCCCGGTAATCATGCGGGCCTTGGACTCATGGCAGCCTTAGCTACATAGCCCTTATCTTGGGGCTGACCAGCTCTACTCCTGGGATCACTGTACCCTGGACCAGGGCGGGAACACTGGACAATCCCCCTGCCCCCTTGAGACCCAAGTGGAGGGGACCAACCTGCTGCTCCTTTCCATGTATGAGGTAACCCGTAATGGAATTTGTTACAACCTCTTCTACTATATCCACATGGGAGACAGATGGAGGTACTCCTTCTCTCCCTCCAGAATCATTGGGTACCTTGCCAGACTTGAGATCGCTCTGGGAGGAGACGTCAAGCCCAACCTTGGTCCCCACTTCCCTAAAATCTTGCTCTCAGTGACCCCATTAATCCGGTCTGGGCTGCGGCCAAGGGCCTCCAGCTGGTCCACATGAATGTTGGTAGCCTACAGCATAAAGTCCATGACCTTGAAGCCTGGACAGCACTGTATAAAATCTGATGTACTAGCGGTGACTGAAACCTGGCTTAAGCATGAATTCTTCCACTGAAGTAGACCTGGTGGGCTATAATGCCTTAAGATGGGATCACGTAGGGAAGGAAAGGCGGCGGGGTTCTCATCTACATAAAGGTCGAATCTCAACGCTACACAGCTAGACTACCCTCCCCTCTGTGACTCAGTAAGTGAGATCATTTTCATTAAATTAATCCCTAGAGATATCAAGCTCCTGTTCATCAACTGTAGGAAACAGGAAGCTTTTATCCCTCTGTACAGATAGTTGGTGAGACCCCATCTGGAGTACTGCGTGCAATTCTGGAGACTCCATCTCCGCAAAGACAGAGACAGAGTGGAGGCTGTTCAGAGGAGGGCAAACAAAATGGTGCAGGGTCTGCACCAGAAGACATACGAGGACAGACTAAAGCAGCTTAATATGTATACCCTTGAGGAAAGGAGGGAGAGGGGGGACATGATAGAAACTTTCAAGTATCTCAAGGGAATTAAAGTACAAGAGGGTAGCATCTTTCAGAAGAAGAGATGTGCAAGAACAAGGGGGCACAAATTGAAGATACAGGGAGGACGGCTCAGAGGTAATATTAGGAAGTATTTTTTCACAGAGAGGGCTGTGAATGCATGGAACAGCCTTCCTGAGGAGGTTGTGGAGTCAGGAACAGTGGGAGAATTCAAGAATGCATGAGACAGACATAAGGCAATTCTAATGGGAAGGTAGGAGGAAATAAGCTGTTGATTAACTAGAATCTGCAGCTTATCCATCAGGTAGGAAAATGGGCAGACTAAGTAGGCCAAGCGGTCCTTATCTGCCGTCAAATTCCATCTTTCTATATCGTCGGGTGTGTCTATCTCCGCCCCAGTCTGCTGCCTCTTCCTAGAATCTCTAACCCATGCCCTGACAGAGCACCCCTAGAGGAGATGATTCTCCTTGGGGACTTTAATGGAAATTGCCTTGCCCTGGGGATCTCAACTAACAAGAATCCAGTTTTTGACCCCAACCTGACTCCAATCATTAAGCTGCCTACAAGGCATAATGCCAAGTCTGGGAATCGCTCCTTACTCGACTGGGCCCTTGTCTCCTGCCCCAATCTAATATTGACAGCCGGGACCACGTACAACACTCAGTGACCACTCACCAATCTTCTGCACCTGGTCTAATAAGCCCCCCAAATTGGCTGGCAGGGTGACTGAAGCCAGGAACTTCACCAGACTTGTTATAGCCGACTTCTGCTCAGACATTTGTGCTGTCAACTGGGATCCCACTGTCACTCTCCCCAACCTGGACGAAGCCTTGAACTACTTCACCTGTTCGTTTCTGTCCGTGGCTAACATCCATGCACCGCAAAAGAAACTAAGAGTACAGGGGAAGTGCCACAAATGGCTGGGCCCTGGCCTCAAACGGAGTATGCTGCTCCGTGACAGGGCCTGGGGACTATATAAATCCTCCGGCCGCAAAGATGACTGGAAGAAATACAGGGAACTGAAGAATCACTCTAAGAAAGGTTACAAACACACCAAGTCTAAGTACCTGCGTGATGTCCAGACCAGTCACCTCCGGGATCCCAAGAAATTCTGGAGCCAAATAAATTTGCTACTTAAAGGTGCCCCCAATGCCCAGGATGGAGCACTACTTGTTGGGAATACCCTGACCAATGACTCCTCCACAGTAGCAGAGGTATTCAATGCCTCCTTTTCCAACCGAGGCAGACTCACTCTCTCCATCCCTCCTGGTGTTCCCCTCAATAACGGTATCAAATGGGAGCATGCTCAGCCCCAGTTTCACCTGAAACTTGTCAAACCATCTGAAGTACTACCTCTCCTGCTCAAAATTAACCCTGATTCCTCCCTGGGACACGGCTTGCTCGAACCAAGGCTGCTGAGGGACGCTGCTCAGCTAACACCCTGCCTGTCACTTGGCTCATGAATAGGTCCCTCCTTGAGGGAACAAGTAAATGGAAAGTAGCGACCATAGTCCCAGTCCATAAAAAAGGGCCAAAGGACAAAGTGGGGAACAATAGGCCTATCTCCATCCTCTGCCCCCTCGGGGAAAGTGCAGGAGAGATTGGTTCACAACCAACTGCACGACTACCTTGAGCAGCACTTTCTCCATAGCAGACATACAATATGGCTTCTGGAAAGGTCATGGCACAGACACAGCCCTTATCCGGCTCACGTTTGATGTCCTCGACGCTATAGACCAGGGCTCTCAGACGGGAGCATTACTTATCAACCGGTCCAAGGCTTTTAACTTGGTCAGCCATAGTCGTCTTCTCTCCAAACTCCATCTCCTCAGACTGGATGGGCTCTCCCACTCCTGGTTCGAGAGCTATCTACTCAATCGAAGCCAAAAAGTTCTCTAGAGAGGAACACAGTCCAGCACCCGACCGGTAGTCTCTGGGGTACCCCAGGGCTCAATCCTGGGCCCCCTGCTCTTCACCCTCTTTGTCAATGACAGGGTTTGTGGGCCGAGCAAACTCATCCTCTAGGCGGATGACACTGTTGTCTACTGTCGTGACCCGCTACCTAGGCGTTATTTACTGTCAAACTACAAAACCAGACTGCGCAGCACCTGAAGCCTGGTTCTCCACCAACCCCTAGCATCGACTGAGAAGAAAACAAAGGCTGTCCTGTTTGGAACTAGATGCCTCGGTTCAGACAGGTGTGACTTACTCACGCTCCAGACAGCCCAGGGGAAGCGAGCTGAGGTTCTAGATAGGAACAAATACCTTGGGATCCTCCTTGACCAGGAAATACAGGTTACTCACCTGTAACGGGACTTCTAGGAGTGGTATATGTTGTTCATCCACACTTATTGGCAGGTTCCCTGCCGCTTTAAATCTTGCCGGAAGGTCTTCAAGCCGGCTCCTCCCACCCACCCATCCGGGTGGTAAAACTCTCGGCTCCACCCCATGACGCCAGATCTAGCCCACTGGAAGCCAGGTTGCACGTCGAAGCCGGGGAGGTCAGCTGGGTTGTGTGGATGAACAACATATACCACTCCTAGAATTCCTGATACAGGTGAGTAACCTATATTTCTAGGGACGTGGATAAGTTGTTCAATCCACACTTATTGGCAGACTCCTAGCAGTTCTCCGGAAGGAGGGAGGCAAGGCGCGCACACCCTACTTAGGGAATAAGGACTGGAGAACCGAGGTCCCAAAACCAGCATCCCGGCGTGACTCAAGGTCGATGTGGTAGTGGGTAATGAAGGTGTGTGCTGCCTTCCAGGTAGCAGCCCTACAGATTTCCTGGATAGGGACGACCCTGGAAGCGGCCACCGAAGCAGCAGTATGGCGGGTAGAATGAGCTCTTATCCCTCTGGGAGGCTCCATGCCCGCCAACCTATAGCAGAGATCTATGCAGGAGGTGACCCACCTGCCTATCGTCCGCTTGGCTGCAGGTCTGTCAGGTGCGGCTTCAGCGTAGGCGACAAACAGCTGACGAACCTCTCCCCGAACTTCAGCTGTCCGCTGCTTATAATAAGAGAACGCACTTCTAGGGTCCAGAGTATGGAGCCTATATTCGGCCTCCGAGGTGTGACTGGGGTAGAACACCGGCAGAGTCAATACCTGGTTAAGGAGAAACTCGACACCACCTTCAGAAGGAATTTTGGTGGGGGCGCAGGACAACCTTGTCCCTGTGGAAGACCAAATAAGGAGACTCGATGGAAAGCGCCTGGAGCTCTCCCATCTTCTGGCTTGACGTGATAGCCACCAAGAAGGTGGTCTTCCAGACAGGTGAGAGATGTCACACCTGTGCATCGGCAGAATGGCTTTCCCAAAAGCTAGCCAATACCAGCAGTAGATCCCACGGAGGTGGAGGTTCTCACACTGGAGGAATATGTGAACAAGGTCTTTGAAAAGCGCCCGACCACCTTCTCCTGCGCCACCAACTGCTTTCGGCTCGCACCGGTAAGCAGAGATGGCTACCAGGTGCCTTAAGGGTCGTTGACCAAAGCCCTTGCTGAGAAGGGACCATAGGTAGTCCAGAATGCTGGCCAAGGAGCAGGAGGAAGGGTCCTACCCCTTATCCTGACACCAAATGGAGAATCTCTTCCATTTGAAGGCATACCATTTTCTGGTCGACTCCTTACGGGATGCCTCAACAACGCTGAGGACCTCGTCGGAAAGACCCAAGGTCTGGAACTCTAGCCGCTCAGGAACCAGGCCGTCAGGTGCAGGGATTGAAGGTCCGGCTGGAGTATCTTTCCCTGGTTGACTGAGATCAGGTTCGGGCGGGCTGGAAGCCGCCTCGGGAGCCTGGAGCTGAGGCTGAGGAGATCTGGATACCAAAACCGTCAGGGCCAGACTGGTGCTACCAGAATCACCTGCGCCTTGTCCCTCCTCGCCTTGGGAAGCACCTTGTGGATCAAGGGAAATGGGGAAAAGGCATGGAAGAGGCCCGGGGTCCACGGCCTCGAGAAGGCATCCCCCTGCAGCAAGCCCTGCTGAGAGGGGCAGGCATGAAACAGCCTCAGCTTCGCATTCTCCCTGGAGGCAAACAGATCCACCTGAGGTGTGCCCCAGAGGGAGAAGAGATCGTGTACTACCTCCGGCAGGAGAGACCACTCATGAGATACAGCATCTATCTGGCTTAGTGCATCGGCCAGAGTGTTGGAGGCTCCCGCCACATGGATGGCTAGGAGATCCGCCTCCAGTCTGCTCAGGAGGGACCAAGTGCGGAGAGCTTCCTTGCATAGGGGCATGGAGTGCGTCCCGCCCTGGCGGTTGAGGTAGTACATGGTCGTGGTATTGTCCATCTGGACCTGGACCACTTGACCCCGTACAAACGGAGCGAAGGCGGTGAGGGCTAGTCGGACCGCTTGAAGCTACAGCAGGTAGATGTGGCATCGAGACTCCTGAGGGGACCAGAGGCCACGCGCTCTGTGCTCCCCCAGATGGGCACCCCAACCCAAAAGAGAGGCATCGGTCATTAGAATGACCGCTCAGCTTAGGGCGGACAAAGCGGGATGCCCTCCTGCAGATGAGCTGGAATGATCCACCACTGGAGAGCGTTCCACATCTCCTGGGTCACCGCCACTGGCTGGTCCAGAGGACCGGAGCGCTGTGACCATTGGCGGGCCAGCCCCCATTGAAGGGGACGCATGTGCTAGTGGGCCCAATGGACCACGCTGGTGCAGGCCGCCATGAGGCCCAGGAGGCACAGGAAGTCCTGGGCAGGGAACAATTGCCCAACCAGAAATGACTGGGCAAAGGAGGAAAGATCCTCGGTCCTGTCCGCCGGGAGCCGTGCTCTGGCTCGAGGAGAGTCGAGCTCTGCCCCGATGAATTGAATCACCTGCTTTGGCACGAGTTCCAATTTGGCATCGTTGATGAGGAGGCCAATCTGAGAGCAGACCTGGAGGGCCAGATCCCTGGACCACTCCACCTCCAGCCTGGAGGGGGCTGAAATCAGCCAGTCGTCCAGGTAAGGGTACACCCGGACCCCTCAGTGCCGCAGGAATGCTGTCACCACTGCCATGCATTTGGTGAAGACTCTGGGAGCTGGAGAGAGGCCGAAGGGCATGGCCCGGAACTCGTAAAGGGACCCCTCTGCTCTGAAGCGAAGGAATCGCTGGTGGGACGGACGGATTGGGACGTGAAAGAACACGTCCTGGAGGTCCAGAGAACAGAACCACATGCCTCGATCCAAGGATGGAATGATCTGACCCAGAGTGACCATCCTGAAGGTTCGGGACCTTAGGAACTTGTTCAGGTCGTGTAGGTCTAGAATGGGGCGCCAGCCCCCCGTCAATGTCGGGACCAGGAAATACCTGGACACAAACCCTGGGTCTGGTGGAGGATCCGCTACCTCCTGATCACCTCCTTTTGGAGGAGCAAGCAATGTCAGCTCCAGGGCCGACAGAGAGGCTCGCGACCTATAGGCCCGTGGGGCGACGGCTCGATAGGGTGGGGCCTGCTCGAATTCCAGAGGCAGACCTTTCCCTACTACTTCCAACACCCAGCAGTCCGCGGTGATTGTGGACCAGGCAGAAAATAAGTGGCTGGGCTGTCCCCCCATGGGGGGAACCCGGGAGGGGGTGACGAGGCTGGGGGCGACACCCCTCAACCCGTCACTGGGCAGGCTTGGAGGAAGGACCAACCGAGGGACCTCCTGGGCTTTTTCCTCCTGGCTTCCTGCTGGAGGAAGCTGCAGGCTTGGCTTTGGGGTGCAAGTGCAAGCCTGCTGGCCCTGATGCTGGTGTTGCTGGGCCGGACGTGCCGCAGGGGCAGAAGGCCGGAAGGGCTTATGCTGCTGCTGGCAGCCTTTGTCCTTCTGGGCAGACGTGACAGAGTCCAAGGTGGCATTGGACTTCTCGATCCTCTGCAAGTGATCCTCCACCCGGGACCGAACAAGTCGGTACCCAGGAAGGGAACGTCTACCAGCTTGTGCTGGGTATCCGCCGTGAAGGTGGAGATCCGCAGCCAAGCTCTGCGGTGCATGGCCACTGCGGCCGCTACTGACCGGGCACAAGAGTCTCCAATGTCAAGAGCAGTTTGGAGCTGTTGCTTTGCCACCACCCTTCCCTGATCCCGCACCTGCTAGACCGTAATCTGAGATCACCAGGGAGATGAGGAATCACCTCATCCAGGGAGCCCAAAAGGGCGTGAGAAAGGTGTGCCATCAGTACGGCTGAACTGGCCTGACGAAGGCCTAAGGAGGCTGCAGCGTAAACTTTACGCCCGGAGTAGTCCAGTTTCTTGACTCTTTATCGGGTGGCTTGTCCACGTCCGAGCATTCCGGATCGCTGGAAAACACTGTCGGTCACCAACCCCTCCACAGAGGGGTGCTCCGAGAATCCGAAGAGTGAGCCGATGGGAACGGCATACTTCCTGGACATCCTGGCCGAGGGAGCTGGACAAGAAGCCAGCCGCTGTCATAGCTCCAGGGCCGAACCAACAATGGCTTCAGCCACAGGAAAGGCCTCCGTAGGAGAATCCCCTCGGTCCAGTATCTCCATGAGGGGATACTTGGCACGCTTTGACACAGGTTCGAGCTTCATCCGAGTAGATTCTGAGATGAGCGAAGCAAACCCATGAACGAGGATGGGCTCTTGTCACCAACTGTCCTGCAGAGGACTCCAGGTCGAGAGGCCTGGAGAACAGGAAGAGTCATCGTCAGACTCGAGGTCTGCAAACAGCTGAGAGGGCCTGAGCCACCCTCCACCAGCCGAGGGACGATCCGGAGTGAGGTGACCGACAACCGATGTGGCAACCCATGACCCGACCGAGAATCCTTGGTCGGAGCCCCAGATTTTGATTGTGGAGGTGGGGGTTTCACCACGATGGGTGGTGCAGCTGGTTTCGGCTGGACAACCGGCGCCGGCTTCGGCTCCTTGATGACCACGAGGGGTTGTTTTGGCCGCTCACATCACAGCCACTTAATGGCCGGGGAAGGCAACAGAGTCGGCTTGTTCCCGGTCAAAAGGAGCTGCTACATTAGATCCTCATAGCGCCGACGCAATTGTGTTGGAGCCTATCCTCCTCCGAGGATGATGATGATAAAGATGAGCGGTGCTGCCGCTTCCCTTGGTGCTGAGACCGTCAATGTCAGCGGGATCGGCTGGATCGAGAGAAGGTCCGAGACCGAAACCATCGGTGTTTCCGAGGGTGAGTCTGGGAGGGAGCCTGGGGAACCCGTTCCTCCCCTGGTTCAGGAACCACAACCGGGGACTCCGGCACAAGAGGCACGGCAAGTCCTCGGTTTCCACCGCGGGAACCGGTGAAGAAGGGTTGTCGGCCTCTCCAGTCGACAGCCCGTCCGATGGAGTTGAGAAAATCTCGACTGCATCGACGGGTGTCTCGACCAGCTGACCTGACAGGGACACCGTGAAGCCAGCAGCCTTAGTCGTAACCTCGACCGAAATCGAGTGTCGACTATCCTGGGAAGGGGACCTCTCCCACTCCCACAAACATCGATGGTGGGACTTACCTTTTGAGTCCTTTTTCTTGGACCGAGAGGAGTGTCCCTATGGCCCCTCTCCTTAGTAGAGAGGGATTGACAAAGCTCCTTAAATGAAGCCAAGTAGGAGGAGCCCAAGGAGAGCGGGATAAATGCCGCGACCGAGGAAGAAGAAGATGTGGCCTGGGCCGCCTCCTCCTCGAGGGCGATCATTTGCTCAAGTTGCTCAGCCGAGCCCGCCACCACAGACACCGCCGCCTCCTTGACTTTACGGAGGAATACGTCTCTCGGGGCGCCCAAGTTGAAGTCTGGCAGCACGGTCTTCAAGAACGTTGACCGAGAAGGACTTGCACAATTCGCAGGCCTGCGGATCGTGATCGAGCCCAAGGCAGTAAGCGCACATGGAGTGCGGATCGGTCAGAGACATCTTCTGCCCACAAGGGCACAATCGAAATCCGGTGATCGATTTGCCCACCGCAGCCAAGAAAGAAGAAAGACCAAAGTCTAGAAAATTTAAGTATGAGTGTCAGTTTAACTGGCAGAGTTAGGATCAGGCCTAAGCACGCAGAGCACTAAGGAGGAACCTAAGCTTCCAAGCGGTAAGGAAGATCTGGCGTCATGGGGCGGAGCAGAAGTTTCACCACCGGGTGGGTGGGAGGAGCCAACTTGAAGACCTTCTGGCAAGATTTAAGCGGCAAGGAACCTGCCAGTAAGTGTGGATAGAACAACATATCCATGTCCCTAGAAAAGCCTTTGCCTGGACAGTATCCAGGTCTGCTCCTATGAAGGTCAGGAGCCGAACTGGTTCAAGAAAGTACAGTTACATAAGAACTTACCGTAACAGTAGATCTTCGAGAACAGCTCTTGCAGCAGGTTACACCATTAGGACTGAAGCCGTCAGGCGCCAGGAACCCGGAAATGTTCTAGCTAACAGTCTTCAGCGGGACCGCCTCCGGCGTCGGTCGCCTCCCCAATGTCAGGCGTAGGTACATAAGGAGGCGGTCCCGCCACAATCCCCAGTTCTCCCTGGAGACTCCGGCCGCTGGCTGACATCAGAAGAGGAGACCGAGGATCCGCCATCAGATGGCCAAGACTAAAAACAAATCTTTCCATCCCGAAAGATGGATTTTAGGCTATAACCTACCTCCTCCAAAGGGGTAATGGTGGGCAGGAAGGTACATGCTACAAGAGCTGTTTTCGAAGATCTACTGTTACGGTAAGTTCTTACATAACTGTACTGTCTTACTTTGAGATACAGCTCTTGCAGCAGGTTACACCATTAGGACTGATTCCCAAGCAATAGCGACAGTCTTACGCTATCGGGAGGAGGAAGGCAGAGATTACAACCCTGCTGGAGCCTAGGACAGAAGTCCCTGGAGGACGGCTGGAGAAACCTGCCCTTCACCTTGAGCGATATCCAGGCTGTAATGCCTAATAAAGGTATGCACCGAGCTCCAGGTAGCTGCAGCACAAATAGCTGAAGTGGAAACATTCTTCAGCGCTGCAAAGGAGGTAGCCACTCCTCTGGTAGAATGACCCTTGACCGTGCCTGGCAAGGGTTTGTTTGCGCTGTCATAACAGAAGAGATACACTGAATGAGCCAGCGTGAAAGGGACTGTTTAGAAACAGGGGCTCCTTTCATCCTCTCAGCAAAGGAGACAAACAGCTGATCCGCTTTCCGGGTACTGTCTGGTTCTGGTCAGATAATATCTGAGACACCTGTGAACATCCAGGGTGTGAAGCAGTGCTTCTCCTCAATTGGTGTGTATTTGGGAAAAGTACCTGGTAAGTCTATATCCTGATTAAGGGTAAGGGCTGAAACCACCTTAGGCAGGAACTTAAGATTGTCCTCAGGGATACCCTATCCTGGTGGAAAATTAAATAGGGCTCTTTGCACATGAGTGCATGTAATTCGGAGATTCTTCTGCGAAGTAACTGCAACTAAAAGCGTTTTCCACAACGAAGCGTGGCTCGCAATCAGCGGCTGGTTCAAAAGGTGGCAGCGTAAGCTGCTCAAGACAAAGGAGCAAGTCCCAAGGAAGAACCGGATCCTTGATAGGTGGCCTAAGGTGGAGGACCCCCTAAAAAGGCACGGTAGTGTCCAATTGAGCCACCATATGATGGCCTATGGGGGCATGATAAGCCAAATTGCGCACAAATGCACCTAATCGAGGAGTAAGCTAGTCCGGATTGAAAAAGTGAAAGCAAAGGTATTCCAGACAACTTCTCAGGACAGTCTAAGGGCGAGAAACCAGGCGTTTGAGCCCACAAGCAAAACCTGCGCCACTTCATGGCGTATGTTGCATGTGTTGCCGGTTTTCTAGCAGCGGAAAGAACTTCCGCCACCTCCTAAGAGACCCCATGTCGCATCATGGCTATGTCTCTAGGAGCCAGGCATGTAGGTTCAATGAATGCAAGTCCGGATGGATAGTGAACCTTCCTCCTGAGACAACAGATGGGAGCTGATTGGCAAGGAAGCGGAGGTTCCCGGATAGCTGATGGGAGGCGGGAACCAGATCTCCTTGGCCAGAAAGGCGCTATCAAGATAAGCGTCACATGCTCCCTGCGAAGTCTGAGGAGATCTCTCTGGATCAATGGGAAAGGAGGGAAGGCATAGAGGAATCTGCCCGCCCAGGAGAGGGACAACGCGTCTCACCAGAAAGCACCAGGCCCTGGATCTAGCGAGCAAAAATTGGGCAGTTTTGCATTGGATGGGGACGCGAAGAGGTCTAATTCTGGAGTGCCCCATCTGTGGAACAGGTCCTCTGCCACCTCCTGTAGAAGCTCCCACTCGTGGACTCTGGCCTGAGAATGACTCAGGCTGTCTGTGACGGTATCGTCCACCCCGGGGATGTGAACTGCAATAAGGTTTGCGTCGTGTCATATTACCCACTCCCCCACTCTCATGGCCTCCCTGCAAAGGGGGTAGGAGTGTGTGCCTCCTTGTTTGCAGTATTGTCTGTTTGCAACAGGAGAGTACTCGGTGGGATCTCTGACTGGAAGGCTTGCAGGGCGTAGAGGACCGCCCTCATCTCCAGTATATTGATGTGGAGATGAGATTCCTGAATTGTCCATATGCCCTAAGACCTCACCCCGTTCAGGTGCGCTCCCCACCCGAGCCCTGAGGCATCTGTGGAGAGAGTTACCATCGGAGACGGTGCTGTGAAGGGAACCCCCACGGAGAGGGATCCCAGGTCTAGCCACCATTGCCAGTCCCGAATCACGGCTTTCGTGATTCGGACTGGCTGCTGTAGATGGTCTTGCCTTTGGTCCCACTGCACCCTTAACATCCACTGGGTTACCAGCATGTGGAGTCTTGCCATCGGGACTGTTGGAATGGCCGCAGCCATGTGTCCGAGCAGGCGAAGGACCAGTCTGGCCGGGACGGTCTTCTTCGCTGACAGGTCCCTGATGAGGGACCGAATGTGTTCCACTCTGTCCTCGGGAAGAAAGGCTTTTCCCTTGACGGTGTCCAGAACTGCCCCTATAAACTGCAGTTTCTGAGACGGTACCAGGAGAGACTTCCCGTAGTTGATGAGGATGCCCAGAGACTGAAAAAGGATCTGGGTATGCTGAATGACCATCAACAAAGCTTCCTTGGAGGGAGCCATGAGAAGCCAATCGTCCAGGTACGGGAACACATAGTGGCCCTGTCTCCTCAGAGACGCCGCCGCAACTGCCATGCACTTGGTAAATACCTGGGGTGCTGATGACAGCCCGAAGGCGCTCGGAACTGATAATGGCCCTGAAACTCGGCCTTAGGGGTCTCACAATAAACGAGCAACCACAGATGTGCAGGTAGCGTCACATGTGTCCAGGAGCATCAAGAAGGCGTCCTTCTTCAACATGAGGATTAGACCGGAAGGGTCACCATGCTAAGCTTTGTAGACGACCGACAGATTGAGGTCGCTGAGGTCAAAGTTGGATGGAGGTCCCTGTTTTCTTTGGAACCAGGAAGAAGACGAATAGTATCCTAACCCTCTCTGGTTCTCTGGAACGTGCTCCAAAGCTTCCTTTTCTAGAAGCGCGAGCAGTTCCTGCTGTACAAACAAGGGCATGCTGACCGAGTGGCGGGAAAGCAGAGGAGGCTGGGTGGATTGCTACGAATTATATATAATGGCCTTTTCGACCAACATAGCACACCACCTGTCGGTGGTGATGCGTCCGCCACCTGGCGGGTGGTGTGTGATCGACCCGACCTTCATTCCCGTTGATCCTGAGGAGGGGCGGGAAGGAAGATCATGCTGTGGCAGCATTGGATCCTGCAGGTTGGAATGACTTTGTAACTCGCTGGCCTCTGCCTGGAGGATGTCTTAGCCTGGAGCTTTTGGGTGAAGGAGCCCCTTTGTTGCTGGCTGAGCGTGGTTGTTGCCTTTGAGTCCGGCTGCAAAACTACTCTGGTTCCTGTGAAGGAACTGAGTCGAGACCTGTACATAGCCTGCACAGATCTAACCGCCTTCCCGACATCCTGCAGTTTGGTGATCACCTTCTCTTGAGCCTGCGTCAAACAAAACTACGCCATGGTAAGGGCGTCCATGATATTCTTCTGGACATCTGGGGAACTAAGCACCCGAGGAACCGGGCCAGTGTCTCGGGAGACTACGCCTGAGGCTGCAGCTCTGGCAGAAGTCCATGAGAGTCGTATCACGGCTCTAAACACCTGGGTTCCGTCCGAACCCATTACAGAGGAGGTTCTGCTCCTCCTTTGCCAACCGCCCAGCATTTTTCAACTGAGGTCCTGTCCCTGCTCCCACAATGCGGTTCTGGAATTGAACCATGTGGGTGAGGTAATTAACGACTTAATGGAGCAAGTCGCAGCCACGTACGTCGCCTACAGGACATCCAGCTGTTTGGACTCGGGTCCAGTGGCTGTGTGCTTAAGTGCTGCGGTTTTGAGACCGGTCATGTGAGGCCGTAATGACAGGGAATCGGCCAGAGGATGGTTCGCCAGGTACTGGTCCTCCCTGAGGCCTTGTACAGGCGGTCAGCCTTCTTCGGCACTGCCAGAGTCGAATGCGGACGCTTCCACGCAGCCTTGGTGACGTCACGAAGGGGTGTCCACCAAGGGTTGCTTTCTACAGGCTTTGGGTCTTTCTGCTGAAGGTAGTGGGCAAGGCGTTGTCTCTCTGGGTCTAGCTCTTCAGCGTCCCACCCCATATTCTCCTGGATATGCCTCATGATCTCAGCGAACGAGGGGTCATCTGGAGGAGACCTGGGAAGGTCACGTGGGTCTGGAGAAGGGACGCTGATTGGAGAAGGAGATCTGGAGCACCCAGAGGTGTCAGATCTGGAGTCCTCCACGGACGAGGTATACCGACGCCGTCTGGGTCTCTTGGGGCTGGGGGACCCTGAAGTGGATCTTGAAGGAGGCCTTCTCCTGTCTGAAGATCTGCCCCTAGGAGGAGATGCTGGCTCCATGGGGGTTGATGACCATCCTGCTGACCCCCTGGGTGGGAGTGGGGGTGCAGGCGTTGAAGGGGTAGCCGGCGTAGGAGGAGGTTGTGCGGTGACCACATCCTTCTTGATGGTGTCCCACCAGAAGGTGAAAAGCTCCTTCACCTCTGTCAGATTCAAACTCGACGACAGGCCGGGAACGGGTGGTCTGGCGCCGGGATCGGGTCCCCGGGGATCTCCAACTCCGGGGAGGGTTCCCGTGGGAGCTCAACGGTTCCCGAGTCGCCCGCCTGGTCTTGAGGCTAGGTATTGTCCTTCTCCGACGATGCCTTCCGACCCACGTCGGTAGGCGGTGGTGTGGTCCTTCCCTCTGCAATAGCCGATGCGGTCCCCAGCCGGCGTCCCCGGGGGCGCCTGACCAGCGACGGGTGTCGTACAGTAGCAGTTCCCAAGAGTGCCTATGGAGTTTGTGGCGTCGGGTCAGGCGTCTGCTTCAGGAGGTCAGCTCCTTGGTCTTGCGCTGGGGTGGCGGTGGTTGGGAGACAGACCTGGCGTCTGAGTCCGGACGGCGGAGGAAGACTTGTGCGCTCCCCAGACCTGGATGAGGCCTTGGGCCGGAGTGGATGAAGTCGCAGGCCTGGAGGTCTTGACAGGCTGCAGAGGAGGAACTGCTGGATGATCTAACCAGAACCGGGGAGGCTGAGGCGGGCCCTAGAGGAGGGGCGGTCAGATCTGGAGCGAGCTGAGGAATCCAGAGGCCTGGAAGGGGATCTGGGTCTTGCCTTCTCCCAGTGCTTTGGCGATGTTTATAGGACTTCCCAGGCGACTCCCTTTGGAGGAAGGATCTCTATCCATAGCTTTGAGTTTTCCTCAAGAAGAAAAGCCTGAAGGGCCTTCTGGCAGCCGGATCCTTGTCGGCTGTGGAAGCCCTGGCAGAAGGAGCAGGCCTGGATGGCAGTGGTCTGGGCCCAGGCAGGCGCACACAGGCCAACTGAGGATCCTTGAGGGATCTGCTTGCACATGAGGCTGGCCAGATGGATGACCCTCCAAAGAGGTGTTTGGGAGGACATCAGGCAGATCCAGTGACAAAAGGAAGAAAGCGTTGGCGTTTCCTGAGTCGTCGGCGCTGAGTGCCGAGAGGTCGATGCTGCAATGTCGATAGCGGAAAAGAACTGGGGATTGTGACGGGACCGCCTCCTTATGTACTTCGCCTGGCGATAGGGAGGACCTCGTGGAGGCAGTCCCAGCATGAAGACACCCACCTAGAAAATTTCCGTGGGGTCCTGGCGCCGGACGGCTTCAGTCCTAATGGTATAACCTGCTGCAAGAGCTGTATCTCGAAGTAAGATCTGATTTTTGAAGATTGAGGAGGAAGCCAAGAGAAGTGAGCAATTGCTGAATGACTTGCAGGCTTGACTTGACTTGGCCTGGAGACTGCCCCACCACGAGCCAGTCATCCAGATATGGGAATATGGCAATGTTTTGCCTTCTGAGAAATGCTACTACTGGGGCTAGGCATTTTGTAAACACCCTTGGAGCTGACGTCAGCCCGAAGGGCATTGTTCTGAACTGATAGTGACCTGAGGGCAATAAGAACCTGAGGTACTTTCTGTGGGAGCACCTGATGGGAATGTGAAAGTAGGCATCCTTGAGATCCAGGGAGGCTAGCCAGTCTCCTGGTCTCAGAGAGGGAAGGATTAGTCCCAGAGTCACCATTTTGAACTTTGGCTTGAGCAGGTGTTTCTTTAGAAACCTTAAGTCTAGGATGGGTCACCACTCCCCTGTCTTCTTTGGGGTAAGGAAGTACCTGGAGTACAGGCCTTTGCCCCAATGACTCGGAGAAACTATCTCTATGGCCTTGAGGGTCAAGAGAGGAGAGACCTCTGCCTTTGGGCAAAGGTTTCTGAAATGCTTGCAAGTTGGAAAGACCCGGACCCTCAGCTTTTTGAAGCAGAGGGCAGTCCTGGCTTACTACCTCCAGGATCCACTTGTCTGAGGTAACAGACTTCCAGGCCTGGAAGTAGTAAGCCAGCCTGCCTCCTACAGGAATAGAGAGTTAGCCCAGGCTGACACATCAGGGTGTCTGCTTGGTAGGAGCCTTGAGCTGAGAGGAGGATACAACCCTGCTGATCCCTTCCTCCTCTCCTCTGAAGAACCCTCCTCTGAGGAAAAGGAGGAGAGGAGGCCTGTCCTGGTAGAAATGCCTATGAAAAAGCCTGCCCCTGCCCCTAGAATGCTGTCTCTGAGGGTAGCCAGTTGTTCCTCGAGCCTGTGCACTCCTGTAGAAGTCCTGTACTAGTCATTTTTCTCCAAGTAATTCTCTGTCTGCTCCCCAAACAGAGAATTACCTTGTACAGGGAAATCCATAGCCTTAGCTTGGGTATTATGTGATAGGCTAGTACATCTGAGCCAAGCCATTCTCCGAAGAGCCACAGATGTAGCCATGACTCTTGATGAAACATCACTGAAGTCCACAGCAGCATGAAATTGGATCTTTGATGCCTCAATCCCATCAGCAGCCACCTCCATCAGCTCTTTGACTAGCTAGGGGGAAGCCTGCTTAGCCAGTTCCAAAACAGTATCCCATCTGGACTTTTGGTACCTGGCTGTATAGGCCATGTAATTCGCCTGCCTGAGTCCCAGGGAAAATGCCAAGTACTGTTTTTTGGCCATGGCATCTATCCTCCTGGAGTCCTTGTCGGAGGTGAAGCCAAGCAGGCATGCTTGTCACAGGCTGCAGCCTGTACTACCTAACATGGCTGCATTGCTGATAAAGGACGTCAGAGTCAGAGCCCACAGCATGCACCTCCTGTCCATTTTTTGTCCACTGGAGGCAAGGAATTGGGACTTAACAGTTTGTGTGTCTGTTTCCCAAAAGACTTATGGAGGGGAATAGACAACCTGTTGGACTCTGGGATATCCATCATCTCCACAAAGTCAGGCTCCACCGACTCCTCTACAGTCTCCCCCATAGGGAGCTGGAGTGTTTCTTCCACCTTTGTATAAAACACAAAGTGGGATGGGAACTCAGAAAGCCTGGGAGGTGAGACCCCAGAAGGTCTGTCTGGGGAGATTTCCAGTTCAATAGGTTCATCCAGACCTCCAACACCGACCTCTTCGTCCTCATCTTCAAAATCTTCGTCCCCTCCCAATCCGGTTCATAGTAATCTTCTGGTGAACAATCAGGAACCGGAGGAACCGACCAAACCAGGAGCCTGGTTTTCAGTGCCAGATTAGTCGGAACTGAACGGAGCGATTCAACTATGCTAATCGCTCTGGCTATCTCCTCGGCGGTTGGACATAACGGTTCTGGTTCCAAACCGGCCAACTTGTCTTTTCCTCTTAGTAGGAACCGACCCTCGGTATCGGCTCTCCTCTTGCCAGAGGAAGGCTGGCACTGGTCAGAGGCACTTCCTCTGGTTCGTGAGACCGAACCGGGCTGGCCATCCGGGTCATCGGATCTTTCAGCCTCCTTTTCACCAGGGTGGATTTGGGAAAATTTTTACAAATCTGGCAGTCTGAATCGAAGTGGTCAAACCCCACACAGTAAACACAGGTGGTGTGGGGATCAGCCTTAGCAAAGGCCTCCCCATACACACTGCAATGTTGAAACCCAGTGGGCACGGTTTTTTTCTTGAGTTTCTCAGACTGAGCCATTCTAACAGAAAAAACTTGCCCTTTACACGGCTTCAGGCCAGGCAAGAATCACCGATCTGTTCCTGACCGTGTTACGGGTATTGGAATAAAAAAAAATGAAAATACGTTTTTTTTTTGGTTTTGTTTGTTTGTTTTTTAGAACCGATTGGTACCAGAACCTCACCGACCTAGAAGGGGAAAAACCATCAAATAGGAAGAATCTGTTCAGACGGACCGATTGACAAAAACCCTCTTGCACAAACTTTTTTACAATTTCCACAGATATACAATCAAAATAAATCTACCTACTTGCAGTATAGCAGACAGTGATCTGAACCGAGAAAACAACAAAGTAATAATTGGAATGAACCGACGATTTACTATACCGAACCGAGCGAAGGAGAAACTCTCCGAAGCGACTGTTAAGTCAGGCGGAGTAAAGAATCTGACGGTTGCACTTTGAAGTGCAGCAGACAGGGGTTTGAACCGAGCATGAGCTCAACGTTCTATGCTCTGGCACAGAGTTAACTCTTTGTACTCTAGAGCAGTTCTAGTGCTGGAGCATACTGCATATTGTCAGAATACAGCAAGACTTCATGTTGTTTGAAAGCTAACATTTTTGAGCCATGTGAAAAGGTCTTACTAATGTTACCCACTACAGAAAATCAATTATTAATAAAGTGTCAAGGGCATTATAAATTGGTAGGACGTACTGGCACAGTTCACTATCAGACTGAGAACGCATTAGGAAAAATCCTACTAGGTTACACCATGCTAACCTCCTCAAGAAATGGGATGAAAAAACACCAAAAGCTGTTCTGCTGGTTTTACCAGAAACTGATAAAGAAGATACTGATGTAGCTTACGGTAGACTGAAAATACAGGTTACTCACCTGTAACAGGAGTTCTAGGAATGGTATATGTTGTTCATCCACACTGTCTGGCAGGTATCCTTGCCGCTTTAAATCTTGCCGGAAGGTCTTCAAGCTGGCTCCTCCCACCCACCCGGGTGGTAAAACTCTCGGCTCCGCCCCATGACGCCAGATCTGGCCTGCTGGAAGCTCAGGTTGTGCGTCGAAGCCGGGGAGGTCGGGTGGGTCGTGTGGATGAACAACATATACCATTCCTAGAACTCCTGTTACAGGTGAGTAACCTGTATTTCTAGGGACATGGATGTGTTGTTCATCCACACTGTCTGGCAGACTCCTAGCAGTTCTCCGGGAGGAGGGAGGCAAGGCGCACACCCCCTACTTAGGGAATGAGACTGGAGAGCCGAGGCCAAAAGCAGCATCCCAGCGTGACTCAAGGTCGATGTGGTAATGGGTGATGAAGGTGTGTGCTGACTTCAGGTAGCAGCCCTGCAGATATCCTGGATAGGGGCGTCCTGGAAGCAGCCACCGATGCAGCAGTATGGCGGGTAGAATGAGCTCTTATCCCTCTGGGAGCTCCATGCCTGCCAACTTATAGAGATCTATGCAGGAGGTGACCACCTGCTTATAATCACTTGGCTGCAGATCTGCCAGGTGCTGCTTCAGCGTGAGGTGACAAACAGCTGGCGAACCTCTCCCAATTTCAGGCGTGCGCTCCCATATAATAGCGGCGCCCTTCTGGGGTCCCAAAAGTTTGAGCTGTATTCGGCCTCCGGTGTGACTGGGGTAAAACACCGGCAGAGTCAACACCTGGTTAAGGTGAAACTCCGACACCACCCGGAAGGAATTTGGTGGAGGCGCAGAACTACTGCTGCCCTGGGAAGACCAGGTAAGGAGACTCGATGCAGAGTGCCTGGAGTTCTCCCATCCTTCTGGCTGACGTGATAGCCACCAAGAAAGGCGGTCTTCCACGACAGGTGAAGAAGGATTCACACACTGTGCACTGGTTTGAATAAACATACTGAGCTTTGCCAGTACCAGCAGTACATCACGAGGTGGGGTTCTCGCACGGAGAAATGTGATCAAGGCCTTTGAAAAAGTGCCAGACCACCTTCTTCTGCGCACCGAGCTGCTCCCGGCCCGCGCCGGTAAGCAGAGATGGCTGCCAGTGCACCCTTAGGGTCGTCGACCTAAGCCCTTGACTAGAAAGGGACCATAAATAGTCCAAGATGCTTGCCAAAGGACAGGAGGAAGGGTCCAAGCCCTTGCCTGACACCAAATGGAAAATCTCTTCCATTTAGCGGCATAGCATTTCCTGGTCGACTCATACGGGATGCCTCAACAACATTGAGGACCTCGTCGGAAAGACCCAAGGCCTGGAACTCTAGCCGCTCAGGAACCAGGCCGTCAGGTGCAGGGATTGAAGGTCCGGATGGAACACCTTCCCCTGATTGACTGAGAGCAGGTCCGGACGAGCTGGAAGCTGCCTCGGGAGCCTTGAGCTGAGGCTGAGGAGATCTGGGTACCAGAACTGGCGGGGCCAGTCTGGGTCTACCAGAATCACCTGCGCCTTGTCCCTCCTTGCTTTGAGAAGCACCTTGTGTATCAAGGGAAATGGAGGGAAGGCGTGAAAGAGGCCGGGGTCCACGGCCTCGAAGGCATCCCTGCAGCGAGCCCTGCTGAGGCGGGCATGGAACAGCCTCAGCTTAGCGTTCTCCTGGAGGCAAACAGGTCCACCTAGGTGTGCCCCAATGGGAGAACAGATGCTGTACTACACTCCGGCAGGAGGACCACTTGTGGGATGCAGCCCCTATCCGGCTCAGGGCATCGGCCAGGGTGTTGGGCTCCTGCTGCCACATGAATGGCTAAGAATCCGCCTCCAAGCTGTACAGTGACCAAATGCAGAGCTTCGCTGCATAGAAGCATGGGCGCGTCCCGCCCTGGCAGTTTAGGTAGTACATGGTCGTGGTATTGTCCGTCTGGACTCGGACCACCTGACCCCGGAGAAAGCGGAGCAAAGGTGGTGAGAGCTAGGCGGACCGCTCGGAGCTCCAGCAGGTTGATGTGCATCGGGACTCCGCGGGGACCAGAGGCGTCGCCCGGTGTTCCCCAGATGGGCACCCCAACCCATCAGAGGCATCGGTCGATAGGGGCCGTCGGCTCGGGCGGACAAGCAGGATGCCCTCCTGCAGATGATCTGGAGCGGTCCACCACCCGGAGGCGGTCCCACATCCCCTGGGTCTGCGTCACTAACGGTCCAGTGGATGCTTGGCGTTGTGACCACTGACTGGCCAGTACTGCCACTGAAGGGCGCATGTGCTCAGCGTGCCCAGCGGACCACGCTGGTACAGGACACCATGAGACAGGAGGCAGGAAGTCCCGGGCAGAGGCGCGATTGCCCAACCAAACGACTGGGCAAGGAGGTAGAACCTCGGCCCTGTCCGCCGGAGCCGTGCTCTGGCTCAAGAGTCGAGCTCTGCCCGATGAACAGAATCACCTGCTTTGGCTCGAGTTCCGACTTGGTCTCGTTGATGAGGAAGGCCGATTTGAGAGCAAACCTGGAGGCCAGATCTCTGGACGCTCCACCTCCCTGTCTGGAGGGGCTGCTATCAGCCAATCGTCCAGGTAAGGTGCACGGACCCCTCGGCGCCGCCAGAAAGCTATCACCACTGCCATGCATTTGGTGAGACCTGGGAGCTGGAGAAGGCGAAGAGGCATGACTCGGGAACTAGAAAAGGATCCCTCCGCTGGCGAAGGAATCTCCGATGTGACGGACGGATAGGGCGTGAAAGAACGCATCCTGCAGGTCCAGAGAGCAGGAACCACCACGCCCGTGTTCCAGGGATGGTAGCAGTATCCAGGCCAGTGACCATCCTGAAGGTTCGAGACCTTGAACTTGTTCAGAGTCGTGTGGAGTGGGAATGACGCAGCCCCGTCGTTGGAACCAGGAAGTACCTGGACACAAACCCGGGTCTGAGGAGGGTCTGCCACCTCCTGATCACCTCCTTTTGGAGGAGGAGAGGCGATGTCGGCCCGGCGAGCCGACAGTGAGGCCTGCGGACCCGAGGCCCCGAGTGCGGCGGCTCTGAAGGCGAGGCCTGCTGAATTCTAGAAGGCAGGCCTTTTCCTACCTCAGCACCCACCTGTCCGTGGTAATAACGGACCAGGCGGAAAGGAAGTGTTTGAGTCGTCCCACCACGGGGGAACCTGGGGTGAGGTGGACGGGATGGAAGCGACACCCCTCAGCCCATCACTGGGCAGGCTTGGAGGAGGGACCGGCCAGGGACCTCCTGGGCCTACCTCCTGCTTCCTGTTGGAGAGCTCCGACTAGAGTTTGGGATGCCAAACCCAGCCTGCCTGCCCCTGGCGTTGCTGGGCCGGACCTTGTGGACTGAAAGAACGAAAGGGCTTAGGCTGTGGCTTCCAGGCCTTTGTCCTTCTGAGCGAACAGACCGAGTCCAAGGTAGCATTGGACTTCTCGATCCTCTGCAGGTGACCTTCCACCCCAGGGCCGAAGAGGTCGGTCCCAAAAAGACATCCGCCAACTTGTGCTGGGTATCGAAGTGAAGGTGGATATCCTCAGCCAAGCCCGACGATCGCATAGCCACTCGCGGCCGCCACAGACCTGGCACACGAGTCCTCAATGTCAAAGCAGTCTGGAGCTGCTGTTTGGCCACTGCCTGCCCTGGTCCGCACCTGCCTGACCGTGGTCTGCAGATCCGTGGGAAGATGAGGATGACCTCATCCAGGAGCCCAACAGGGCATGAGAGAAATGTGCCATGAGGACGGCCGAACTGGCCTGGCGAAGGCAGAGGGAGGATGCAGCGTAGACTTTTCGCCCAGCATAGTCCAATTTCTTGGACTCCTTGTCGGGAGGTTTGTCCACATCCTTAGCGTTCCCGGCACGCCGGAAAAACGCTGTCGGTACTAACCCCTCGGCCAAGGGGTGTTCCGAAAAACCGGACAAGGAACCGGTAGGGACCGCATACTTCCTGGCCATTCTGGCAGGCGCAGGGCAGGAAGCAGGCGCTGCCAGGCTCCAGGCCGGGCCCACTATGGCCTCGGCCACAGCAAAGAGCCTCCGTGGGGAATCCTCGGTCCAGAATCTCCGTGAGGATACCTGGCCCGTTTAGAAACGGGTTCGAGCTTCATCCCGGTGGACTCCGAGATGAGCCAAAGCAATCCCAGGAAGGACGAAGGGCTATCGTCCACCGACTGTCCTCCTGAGGACTCCAAGTCCATTCGCTTGGAGCAAAGGGAGGAATCGTCCTCGGACTCGGAAGAGTCCTCAAAGAGCTGCCTCGGGCCTGAGCCACCCTCCACCTGCCGAGGTCTATCGGGAGTGAGGGTGACAGACAGCCTGTGGGGCAGTCCCTGAGCCGACCGAGAATTTTTGGTCGGAGCCCCAACTAACGGCTGTGGGCGGAGGTTCCACGGAGATCAGGTGGGGCAGCTGGTTTGGCAGAACAACTGGCCTGGGAACTGGCTCTCGGATAAAGCGAGGAGTTGTTTGACCGCTCGGTGACAACCACTTAATGGCTGGGAAGGCAGCAGGCGGCGTCAGCTTATTTCCGGTCAGAAGGAGCTGCATAGAGTTCCTCATATCTTGACGCCAACTTGCACAGAAGCCTCCCCTTGTCCGAGGAGGAGGAAGAGGGGCGGCGGCAGCGCGCTTGCTTGCGGTGCAGGGCCGAGACTGCCTATGGCGGGATGGCTGGACCCACCGAAGAAGTCGAGACCGAGAACCTCGGTTTCCCGAGGGTGCGAGGAGGTGTAGGTGAACACGGCGCCCCTCGGTTGGAGGATTCAACCTAAGGCTCCGGAACCGGAGGCACAGACGCAGCCAACGGGGTCCTCAACTCCCACCGGGAACTGGATTCGGCTTCTCCCACCGACAATCCCGTCCAACGGGTCAGAAAAAATCTCGATCAGCGTCGACGGAGTCTCTGTCAACTGGCCTGACGGGGACACCGTGAGACCAGTGGCCGAAGCCGAGCAGTCGACCGAAGTCGACGGCCGACAACTCGGGGAGAGGGATCTTTCCCGCTCCCAAGAGCGTCGACGGTAAGACTTACCCTTGTCTCTTTTGGACCGAGAAAATGGTCCAGAAGTAGTGGTCCTCACCTTTAGTCGAGAGGGTCAGACAAAGCTCCTTAAAAGAAGCTGAATAAGAGGCACCGAGAGAGAGCGGGACAAATGCCGCAGCCGAGGTAGAAGCGGCCCACGCCGCCTCCTCTTCGAGGGCGATCATCTGCTCGAGCTGATCCGACGAGCCCGCCGCCGCGGACACCACCGACCGGGCCTCTTTTGACTTCAGCGGAGGAAATCGCTTCTCGGGACGCCCTAGTTGTAAACGGGCAGCACGGTCTTCGAGGACGTAGGCCGAAAAGGAAGAGCACAGGTCGCAGGCTCGGGTCGTGCTCCAGGCCCTGACAGTAGACGACGCGAGTGCGGATCCGCTCGAGACATCTTTCTGCCAGAGGGCATCTCCGAAACCGAGTCGATTTGTCCATCGCAGCCGCGAGGGAGAGAAGACCAAGTCTTTTAGCAAAAACTTTTAATTTCAAAAATTCAAGAATTAGGAACCAGTCTTATATGCAGAGTGTTAAGGAGGGAACCTGAGCTCCAAGCGTAAGGAAGATCTGGCATCATGGGGCCGGAGCCGAGTTTTACCACCGATGGTGGGAGGAGCCAGCTTGAAGACCTTCTGGCAAGATTTAAGCGGCAAGGATACCTGCCAGACAGTGTGGATGAACAACATATCCATGTCCTAGAACTACTGTTACAGGTGAGTAACCTGTTCTTCAGGGATGTGGATATGATATTCTATCCACACTCTAGCAGACTCTAGCAATTCTCTCCAGGAGGAGAGAGGCAAGGGCACACCCCAAACTTAGGAAATAAGGATTGAAGAACTGAGGCCCAAAACCAAGTTAATGTGGTAACGGGAAATTAAAGTGCGTGCTGACCTCCAGGCAGGAGCTCTGCAGATTTCCTGGATAGGGACGTCCCATGGAAGCAGCCACCGGCGCAGTGGTATGAGGAGTGTAATGAGCCCTTAGCCCTCTGGGAGGGCTCCCCACCTGCCAACCTATAGCAGAGATCAATGCAGGATACAGTCCACCTGCCAATCGTCCGCTTGGCTGCAGGTCTGCCAGGAAGCGGCTTCAGCGTAGGTAGCGAACAGCTGCGAACCTCTCCCCAAACTTCAGTCATGTTCTCCATATAGCAGGCAAGCGCCACTGCAGGTCCAAAGTAGGTGTCTCTGCTCGGCCTCAGAGGTGTGACTGGTGAAGTACACCAGGAGATTAATTCACCTGGTTCAGGTAATAATCCGACACAACCTTTGGGAGGAACTTGAGTTGGACAGGGCAACCTTGTCCCTGTGGAAGACCAGGAACAGAGACTCCAGTGAAAGCGCCTGGAGCTCACTGATCCTTCTCGCTGATGTGATAATCAACAGGAAGGCAATCTTTCACGACAGGTGCAACATCTCACACCTGTGCATTGGTTCGAATGGCTTGCCCACGAGCTTTGCCAAAACCAGAAACAAGTCTCATGGTGGTAGTGGTTCATGCACCGGAGGGGAAATGTGATCAAGACCCTTTAAGAAGCGCCAGATCACCTTCTCCTGCGCCACCAACTGCTGACCGGCCAGTGCCCAGTAAGCAGAGATGGCTGTCAGGTGCACCTTAAGGGTCGTCGACCGAAGGTCTGACTGAGCGAGGGACCATAAATATTCAAGAATGATAGCCACTGGACAGCACAAAGGGTCCAACCCCTTGCCCTGACACCAAATGGAGAACCTCTTCCATTTGAAGGCACAGCACTTCCTGGTCGACTCCTTCAGAGATGCCTGCACAACAGTGAAGACAGCTTCAGAGAGACCTAAAGCCTGGAACTCTAGCCGCTCAGGAACCAGGCTGTCAGATGCAGGAATTAAAGGTCCTGGTGGAGTACCTTCCCCAATTGATGGAAAGCAGGTCCGGGCATTGGGGAAGACGTGTCGGATGCCTGCTGCTGAGGCTGGGGAGATTGGGGTACCAGAACTGGCGTGACCAGTCCGGAGCCTCCAGAATCACCTGTGGCTTGTCCATCCTGGCCTTGAGAAGCACCATGTGGATCAAGAGAAGAGGAAGGAAGGCATAGAAGAGGCCTTGGGTCCAGGGCCTCGAGAAGGCATCCCCCTGCAGCGTTCCCTGCTGAGGGGGGCAGGCACAAAGCAGCCTCAGCTTTGTGTTCTCCCTGGAGCCTAACAGGTCCACCTGAGGGGTGCCCCAACTGAGAGAACAGACTGAGCTACCTCTGGGTAAAGAGATCACTCGTGAGACACCTCGCCCACCCCGCTGAGAGCATCCACCAGCTGATTGGAGACTCCTGCCGCATGGATGGCTAGAAGATCCATCTCCAGGCTGCGCACAAGGATCCAAACATGGAGAGCTTCCCTGCAAAGGGGCAGGGAGTGCATCCCGCCCTGTTTGTTGAGGTAGTACATGGTCGTGGTCTTGTCCGTCTGGACCTGGACCACCTGATCCCGGATATATGGAGTGAATGCAGTCAGCACTAGCCAGACTGCCCAGAGCTCCAGCAGGTTTATGTGGAATCTGGACTCCTCAGGGGTCCCGAGCCTGTGGACTCTGTGCTCCCCCAGGTGGGCACCGCAGCACACGAGAGAGGCATCTGTCATCAAGATGACATTCGGCTGTGGATATACAAATGAGATCCCATCCTGCAAATGCGATGGTACTAAGCACCACTGGATGGCGCTGAACATCCGCTGGGTCACAGAAGCCAGTTGGTCAACGTGACCCTTGCGCTGACACCACTGCCTGGCCTACTCCCACTGCAGAAAGCGCATTCTCCAGCGGGCCCAATGGACCACACTGGTGCAGGCTGTCTTGTAGCCCAGTGAGCGCAGGAAGTCCCAGGCAGGGCTCAACTGCCCAACCTGAAATGAGCGCGCACAGGATGAGCGAACCTCTACCCTGTCCGCTGGGAGCCAGGCTCTGGCTCTGCATGTCGAGCTCTGCCCCAATGAAGTTTATCACCTGCGAGGGCACGAGTTCTGACTTGGCCTCATTCACGAGGAGGCCAAGTGAGATGCAGATTTGGAGGGCCAGGTCCCTGGACCGCTCCATCGCCTGTCTGGAGAGACCTGCAATCAGCCAGTCATCCAGATAGGGGTAAACCCAGACTCTTTGGTGCCTCAGGTAAGCTGCCATCACTGCAATGCATTTGGTGAAGACCCTGGGGGCCGAGGAGAGGCCAAATGGCATGGCCTAGAACCCGTACAGGGCTCCCTCTGCTCGAAAGCAGAGGAAACTGTGATGAGACAGATGGATCGGGATGTGGAAGAACACGTCCTGAAGATCCAGGGAGCAAAACCATACATTTAGCTCTAGAGATGGTATGATCTGAGGCAGAGTTACCATCTTGAAGATACAGTCGGAGAACTTGTTCAGGTAGTGCAGATGTAGAATGTGGCACCGTGTCCCCCCCCGGCTGCTTTGGCACCAGAAGTACCTGAGACAAACCTTGGGTATACCAGAGGATCCATGACACCTAACCACGACCTCCTTGTGGAGCAGCTGGACTAGGTGGTCTCTGAGAGCTGACAGTATGTCTGCAAAATCCAAGTCCTTACGACGGGTGAGGCTCGGCAAGGAGGGTACAGCTCGAATTCCAGAGGCAGACCCTGCCCCACCACTTATAGAACCCACCTGTCCGTGGTCACAGCAGACCAGGCAAAAAGGAAATGGCATATCCAGCACCCCATGAGAGGACCCAGGGGAGGTGTGACGGGCATGAGATGAGAGAGGCATCCCATATCCTGTCACTCGGCAGGCGTGGAGGAGGGCCCAGCTGAGGTGCCACCAGAGTCACACTCTCCAGGTTCTGAGCGACCAAGGCCTGCCAGAGGCCAAGGTCGCCAGGCCAGGCGTGCTGGAGGTGGACAGAAAGGGCTTCCTCGTCTGCTGCTGTTTGGAGCCCTTAGGGTCGCTCTGAGCAGAGGTCACGAGTCCAAGGTGGCACTGAACTTCTCGATATGGGTGAGGTGGCCCGACTCCCAGCCCGACAATGTCAGTGCGCCAGGAAAGGACATCAGCCAGCTTGTGCCGAGTGTCCGCCAGAAGGTCAAGATCCTCAGTCAAGTCCTGCGGCACATGGCCACTGAGACCACCACAGAGCAGGCACACAAGTCCCCAGTGTTCATGGCTGTCTGAAGCGATTTGGCTACAGCCCGGCACCGGTCCCAGACTTGTTTGACAGTGGTTGGAAGGTCCACAGGCATAAGTGGGCCATGAGGAGGGCTGAGCTCGCTTGGCAGAGACCAAGCAAGGAAGCAGAGTAGACTGTTAGCCACATGGTCAAACTTCTTAGACTGCTTGTCAGGCGGCTTGTCAACATCCCAAATGTTGCCAAGGCGCCCAAACGCAGAGTCTGTCACCAATCCCTCAACCGAGGGAAGCTCTGTGAAACCCAAGAGGGAACTGGTGGGTACCGCTTATTAGAGGGCCACCCGGGCAGAAGGAGCAGGTCGTGAAGCAGGGCACTGCCAGAGCTCCAGGGTAAGGCCAAGAATGGCTTCTGCCACCGGGAAAGCCTCCAGAGTATCTCCCCAGTCGAGGATCTCAGTCAGCGAGTAACAAGCACATTTTTGGATGGGCTCCATTTTCATACCCGTCAACTCAGAGATCAGGTGGAGAAGACCGATGAAGGAGATGGGCCTTCATTCATTGAGAGGTCCCCCACAGACTCCACATCAACCGGACAAGAGTACAGGGAGGATCCCACGGACTCCAAGGAGTTGCTAAAGAGGAGTAGACCGCCTGAGTCCCCACTGACCCTCCGCGGACAGTCAGAGGTGATGGTGACTGACAGCCGATGGGGAAGCCCCTTAGCTGGCCGAGACTCCTTTGTTGGGAGTGCTGAATGCCAACTGTTTAAGCGGCGGTTCCAGCACTATTGGTAAAGGCGCCGGAATCAGCCGAACCGGGACTGTTTTAGTCGGCTCCATCGATGGAGACAGCATCGGCCTTTAGGGCAACAGCCAGGTGATGGCTGGCGTAGAAGCAGAAGTCGGCTTGACGCTGGTAAGCACCAACTGTTGCCACATCAAGTCCTCGTAGCGTCATAAATGATACGAAGCCTCTCCTCCCCGAGAGATGGGGATGAAAAATAAGCGGTGGTGCAGCGTCCGTGGTGCCAAGAGCAGCAGCATCGGTGTCGGCGGGACCGGCTCAACACAAGGGAGGAAAACCAAGACCTCAACTGCCGGGGGGACCGGCAGCAGGGCTCGGAGGAAATCGGCAAGCATCGAGGCTCCTCCAGTTCTTGATAGTCGACCAGAGGCAGCGGATCAGCAGACTGATACGTCCCTCCAATGGTCTGAGTCAGGACCGGAGTCCTCGACAAGGAAGTGTTAGCCTCTTGGGTTGACAACTGGTCTGTCGGTTCAAGAAAAATCTGTCCAGGACTTCAACCAGCGTCTCGGCCATCTGACCCAACAGGGCCCCCCCCCCCCCCAATTGTTTAACCAGGTGACACACACTAAGCTGAAAGCCTGTTTACAGGTGCAACCTGGGAGCACAGGGAAGTTAAGCGACTTGCTCAGGGTCACACAGTATACAAGTGGGGGCTGTGGGATTCAAACCCAGGTCTCCAGATTTGCAGATCACTATACTGCCGTGAAGCTGGCGGCCTGGGCCGAGGAGTGTGGAAATCAGAAGCCCTCAACTGAGAGTGTTCCCAATCCCATGAATGACAGCTGCCAAAGAGGAGTGAGCTGTGGCCTGGGCAGCCGCCTCCTCAAAATGCCGCAAGCTGGTCAGCGGACCCCGGAGTCGTGAAGACCATCCAACGGGCGTTCTTAGATTTGACCGGTGTGTTCAGATGCGCCGGATGGCCCAGTTTAAGTTGGGTAAGGCGGTCCCCAGAATGTTCGGGTAAAAGAATGACAAAGTCGCAGGACTGGGGATCATGTTCATACCCCAGACAGTTGATGCATCTGGTGTGCGGGTGAGTAATTGGACATCTTCTGCCGCAAAGGGCACCAGCGGAATACGAGAACGGACTTATTGTCCATGACGGTCAAAATCGGAGATCGAGCTGAAGTCGAAAATTGTTAGAGTTTTTAAAAGTTTTAGAAGAAAATCTGGAGATTTAAGTGCAAGGGCCTGCTCAACAATGGATCAGTAAGGCGGGAACCTGCTTCTTCCAGCGGAAAGGAAGATCTGGTGTCATGGGGCAGAGCCGAGGAAGTTACCACCCCGGTAGGTGGAAGAAGCCAGCTTAAAAACGTTCTGGCAACCTCTTAAAAGGACAGGACACTGCCAGACATGTGGATGGAAAGTACAGTCACGTAAGAACTTACCATAACAGTAGATCTTCGAGAGAGACTCTTGCAGTAGGCATTCACATAGAGGACTAAGCCACCAAGTGTCAGGACCCCACAGAAACATTTCTAGCTAGCAGTCTCTGGTGGACCACCCCATGTCAGGTGACCGGTAAAACAACATCAGCATAAAGGCGGTCCCCCACACTCACCTTCCAGTTCTTTCCCACCAAAAGCAAAAAGAGGCAAGACGACAGAGAAGAGGATATTTCCCCCCATGAAAATGAAGCAAAGAAAATTTAGGGGACGGAGGGCGAGAAGGCAATACCTATTGCAAGAGCCTCTCAAGATCTACTTACGGTAAGTTCTTACGAATTGTACTATCTTACTCGACAGGACTCATGCAGTATCTACATAGGGACTGAGTCCCAAGCAGTCTGGAACAAGGAAAAGCACTTGGGAGGAGGATTGTTATCCAGAGCATGGAACTTCAGGGCTGAATGGGTCTCATGAAAGGGAGACCTTGTAGGACAACCAACCCAAAGCCGCTCTGCGGGCAGGAGGCGATGTCCAAACTGTAGTGTTCATGAAGGTATGGACAGAAGTCTAAGTTGCGGCTGTACAGATGTCTGCATGGGACACATTTTGAAACAAACCCAGAGGCAGTTACTCCCTCTGGTTGAGTGACCTCTGACTTCAGGAAGGGTCTTGTTGTACTTGTCGTAACAGAAAGTGACTACATGTGACAACCACTTTAATAGGCATTGCTTAGAAACAGACGCCTTCTCTTTTGTGAGCAAAAGAGACAAAAAGCTAATCAGTCTTTCTGAGATCCTTAGTCCGAGTGGTGTAGTGTCTCACGATTCTTTGAGCATCCAAAGTATGCAAGAGGTACTCCCTTGATTGGAATGTTGGGTAAAAGCGGGTAGCTCCATGGATTGATTCAACAACACCTTAGGAGAAATGTAGGGTTGGTCGTGCGCTACTAAGCTTCTCCAGAATAAAATTCAAGTCCCAAGGAGGGCAGGAGTGCAGATGGGGGTCTCAAATGGAGAACCCCCTGAGGAAAATCTTAACTTCCAACTGAGCAAAAATTCTGTCTATAAAAGGAATATGGTAGGCTGAGATAGCTGCCGTGTGGGCTTTCAACGAGGAATGGCTGAGACCCAGATCGAAGAGGTGATGCATGTATTCCAGGACTTTATTGGGCACAAGAAAGGCTTGAAGTCTTTCGAGTTTGCCCAAATAGAAAATAGTTTCCACTTCATGGTGTAGGTGGACCTCGTGGAAGGCTTCCTGGTCTCCACCAAAATGTCCGCTACAAGAGGAAAGACTCCAAAGTGGGCTTTAGCTATGTCTGCAGGAGCCATGCATGGAGATGAAGGGATCTGAGACCTGGATGAACGAGGGTAGCCGGATCCTTGGTCAACAACTGCTGCGACAGAGGAAGAGGAATGGAGGTTCCTCTGAAAACTGTTGCAGAAGAGAGAACCAAACTTGCCTGGGCCAGAAGGGAGCAATGAGAATCATTCGAGCTCCCTCCGCTCTGAGTTTGTTCAGGACCCTCGGGATTAAAGGATGGGAGGGAAGGCATAAACAGATCTGTCCCTCCAACCGAGAGACAGAGCGTCCCACCAAAAATTGTCTCGCCCTGGAGCGATCAAGCAGAAAGCAAGAAGTTTTGCATTTTGGGGAGAAGCGAAAAATGTCTATCTGAGGTGTTCCCCATCGCTGAAAGATGTCGTTTATGACTTCTTGATCCAGCTCCCATTCATGGGACCTGGCTGAAGACCGACTGAGTTGGTCTGCCAGTATGTTTTCCACTCCCAGAACGTGAACTGCGGTCAAGTGAAGGTGGTGTTAGACTGCCCAATGCCAGACTCTCATCGCTTCCTGGCACAGAGGATAGAACGTGTTCCTCCCGCTTGTTGAGTACCAGACTATGCACGTGTTGTCTGATTGTATGAGGAGATGATCGGGAGGATGAAGGAGAGTAGAGCCTGAAAGGCATAAAGAACTGCTCTCAGTTTGAGCACATTTATGTGCAGGTTTTGTTAGAATATGGACCAGCTGCCCGAGTCCTGAGAGACCCCAATGGGCACTTAAGCCTTCTCCCGGCGGCTCTGTCGTCAATGTCTGGGAGGCGGATCACGCAGAAAAGAACTCCAAGGCACAGGTTCTCCTGAATCATCCACCATTGCAAGTCCCTGATCATGGGATCTGATACTAATACCTCTTGGTCTAGATTGTTCCGGGTGTGGTCCCATTGAGACCGAAGCGTCCAATGAGAGATCCTCATAAGGACCCAAGCAAACGGGACTCTCAGAATGGCAGCCACCATAAGCCTGAGGAGGCGGAGGACTGACCTGGCTCCGACCCTCCTGCGACTGGACAGAAGACGAGCCTGGTTCTGAAGGGTGTCTACCCTGTCCGGAGGCAAGAAGGCTTTGCCGGTGGTCATGTCCAGAATCACACCTATAAAATTGGAGGCGTTGGCATGGGACCAAGTGGGACTTGGCCTGGTTGATGGTGATACCCAGGCTGGTAAAAATCTGCAGGATAAGGGAAAGGGAGTGCAGGACTTCCTCCCTGGACGGGGCCACCAGGAGCCAATCATCTAGATACAGGAATACCTGTACTCCCTGGGTACACAGGTGGGCCGCTACCACAGACACGCATTTGGTAAACACTCAGGGGGCCGAGGAAAGACTAATTGGGAGGGCCTTGAATTGGTAGAGGTCCCCTTGAAAGCAAAACCAAAGGAATTTGCGGTGGGAAGGGTATATAGGGATACGCAGGTAGGCATCCTGCATGTCCAGAGCGCATAGCCACTGACCCTGCCGAAGAAGTGGTAGAAGGCTCCGCAAAGAAAGCATTCTGAAGCGTTTGTACTCCATGAACATGTTCAGAGAGCTGAGGTCTAGGATAGGCCTCAGATCTCCTGTCTTCTTTGGAACATGGAAGAAACGGGAATAGTAACCTGTTCCCCAAAGATGGGTGGGAACTGGCTCCATTGCCACCTTCGAGAGAAGGGAAATGATTTCCTCTAGGACCAGAGGAAGATGATGTGGGGTGTAAGACCACTGGGGGGGCCTTCGGGGTGGTTTCTGCAGAAACTCTGTTGAGTGTCTTGCTGATATCAACTGGAGCACCCAAGCGTCTGATGTTATCCACTCCCAACCCAGCAGATGGGAAGAGAAGAAAAAATTACTCACCTTAGTAATGTTGTTTCTTCTAATGGAGTCTTGCTGTATTCTGACAAATTGCAGTGAGGTCCAACCTTCGAACTGCCCTGGAGATGAAAGAGTTAACTTTCCATGCCAGGCATGGAACGCTGAGCTCGAGCTCGGTTGAGACTCTGTCTGTTGCTGTTTGAACTCAAACCGTCAGATCTTTACGAGCTAAACTCACTGAGTGTCCTGTGTGAAAGCTGTAAACCTACACTAGCCGACGGGCTACTAAAAAATAATAAGCAGATTTTTTGGTCCCAAAACAAAGACTCAAGTCAGGAAACCCAAAAAATGAAACCAATACAACACCCACTCACCCAAAGCAAAGGGGTGATAAATAAAAGGTGGGGCACCTCCACAGTGCCAACACTGTTGCTGCCCACCCACATCCCAAAACAAAGGTTCTGAGAGGGGAAGGCGGGGGTCAGAATACAGCAAGACTCCATTAGAAGAAACAACATTACTAAGGTGAGTAATTTTTTCTTCAAACAACATGAAGTCTTGCAGTATTCTGACAAATTGCAGACTACCAAGCAGTACCTCCATGGAGGAGGGACAGAACCTACCTAGAAAATAGGCTCTGAAGCACTGCTGTGCCAAACCGAGCATCACTCCTAGCCTGGATATCCAGAGAGTAATGCTTGGTAAAAGTGTGAACTGTTTTCCAGGTAGCTGCTTGGCATATCTCTAAATACAGGAATATCCCTGGCAGCAGCCAGAAGCAGCTGTACCCTCTGGTAGAAGTGAGCCCTCAGGCCTGAGGGTGGAATCCTGCCTAGTTTTTCATATCAAAATTGAATGCAAGAGACAATCCACCTGGCAATGGATCTCTTAGTGGCAGGTTTTCCCTTACCAACCTCACCATAAGTGAGGAACAGTTGGAGGGAGTCAAACCTGTGACCCTTGGTACGCTCTATATAGTAGCTAAGGGCCCTTTTCACATCAAACTGTGCAGCCTCCTCTCCCCAGAGGAGGAATGGTCATGAAGAAAACAGGAAGAGACATAGACTGGTTAAGGTGGAAGTCTGATACCACTTAGGTAAAACTTCCTGTTAGTTCTGAGGACCACCTTATCTCTATGGAAAGAGATAAAATCAGGCTCCACTGACAGGGCTTGTAACTCGCTAATGAGCCTGGCAGAAGTGATGGCCACCAAGAAAACAGTTTTCCAAGTCAAGTACTTAAGCTCTGCTGAGGACAAAGGCTCAAAGGGGATTGCATAAGCTGAGCTATGCAAACATTAAGGTCCCAAACAGGGCAGGGTCCTGAATGGCGGATTGGTATGAAGCAATCCCTTGAAAAACTTAGAGAATACAGGATGAGCTGAAAGGGAAGAGGCTTACCTGCTGAAAGAAAAGCAGAGACAGCTGCCAGATGCACTCTTACTGTAGCTGGTCTGAGTCCCAAGCTATTAAGATGAACCATATAGTCAAGGACTATGGGCAGGCCAGCAGACTCTGGAGAAATATGCTTCCCAGAGCACCATATGGAGAATCTTTTCCATTTGGAGTTGTAAGTGCTTCTGGTGGAAGGCTTCCGAGAAGCCTTTAGGATATCCAAAACACCTTGAGAGAGAGGTGTAAATCAGCAAACTCTAACTCTTCAAGAGCCAGGCCTTGAGATTGAGAGATTTGAGATTCGGATACCAAACCCTCCCCTGAGCACAGGTTAACAGGTTGTGATTCCTGGGAAGAAACAGGGAAGGTGGACTGCTAAGGACAACAGGAGAGGGTACCAGGGCTGTCTGGCCCAGTCTGGAGCAATCAGAATCACCTTGCAAGGTTGAGACCTGATTTTTGACTAACACCTTGAACAGGAGGGAAGGGCGGGGGGCATACAGGAACTTCCTTCCCAGTGAGAACTAGGGCATCCAGGGGACTGGGCCCAACACTGGGGGCCTGCAGCAAAAAGGGAAGTTGGTGATTGTCTGGGGCTGCAAAAAGATCTATCTGTGGGGTGCCCCATCTGGAAAAGATCACCTTCAAAACCAGGGGATCCAGTGACCATTCGTGATGGCCCTGAGATATCCTGCTGAGAGCATCTGCCAGGACATTGTCCTTGCCTGGGAGGTGTACTGCTGTAAGAGAGGTGTTCAGGGAATAGGCCAGAGACCATAACTTCATTGCTTCTGTGCACAAGGCCGTAGACCGAGTGCCCCCTTGCTTGTTGATATACCACATTGTGGTGGTATTGTCTGTCCTGATCTGAACTACTTTGTTCTGAACAGACTTGGAAAAAGCCTGAAGTGCTAGAAACACTGCTCTGAGTTCTAATAGATTGATGTGAAGCAGAGATTCCTGAGGAGACCACAACCCTTGGGTGGTCGGGTCTCCCAAGTGGGCTCCCCACCCCAAGAAGGAGGCATCTGTAGTAAGGATTAGAGAGTGAGACTGAGTGACAAAAGGAACTCCCTGTCTTAGATTGTCCTGATCCTGCCACCACTGCAATGCCTGGATCAGGGTTCGAGTCACTGGAATCAGTTTGGTCAGAGGATCCTTTTTCTGAGACCAAAAGGCTCTCAAGTGGAACTGAATGTCCCTCATCTAAAATCTTGCTCCCTGCACCACTGCTGTAGAAGCAGCCATGTGCCCCAGGAGCTGTAGAAAGTGCCTTGCTAGTCGAGACACCTGAAGGGTGAATGAAGAGGCCAGTGAAATAAGTGTCCTTGCCCTGTCCAGGGGAAGGAAGGCTTTTGCCTTTACTGTATCTAGCTGTGCGCCTATGAAGGTGAGGAGCTGTACAGGCTCTAGAACTGACTTTGAAAGATTCAGAAGGAAACCTAGAGAAGTGAGCAGTTGCTGAGTTTTCTGTAGGTGTAACTTGACTGGGTCTGGGGACTGGCCTACTATGAGCCAGTCGTCCAGGTATGGGAAGATGGAAATCCTTTTCCTTCTTAGGAAGGCAACTACTACTGCCAGGCATTTTGTGAACACCCTTGGAGCAGAGGTTAGGCCGAAGGGCATTGCTCTGAATTGGTAGTAGCCTGAGGGCAGCTCGAACCCGAGGTATTTTCGATGGGAGCTTCTGATGAGAATATGGAAACAGGCATCCTTGAGGTCCAGGGAGACTAGTCAGTCCCCTGGCCTTAGAGAGGGTAGAATTATTCCCAGAGTCACCATTTTGAACTTTGGCTTTAGAAGGTGCTTGTTTAAATATCTGAGATCCAGGATGGGCCGCCATTCTCCTGTCTTTTTGGGGCTGAGGAAGTACCTGGAGTACAATCCTTTCCCCTTGTGTAGGGGTGGAACCCTTTCCATAGCTCTGAGAGCCAAGAGGGAAGAGACCTCTGCCTCTAGGGCAAGTGCCTCTGAAGGATTTGCAGGTGGAAAGGATCTGGTTCTCATCTTTGGAAATTTTTGAAGCTGAGAACCAGTCCCTGGCTTACTACTTCCAGGACCCATTTGTCTGATGTTAAAGACATCCAGTCCTGGACAAAGTAAGCCAGCCTGCCCCTGCCCCCTACAGGTAGTGGAGAATCGGCCCTGACAAACCCATCAGGGTGCCTGTTTGGCAGGGGCTTTAGGCTGAGGGGTGGAAGTAGGCCTGCTTGTACCCAGTCTGCCTCTCCCTCTAAAGAACCCCCTATGAACATAAGCAGAAGAGGAGGCCTGGGCTTGGTAGAAAGGCCTATGAAAAGGCCTGCCCCTGGGTTGCTGCCTCTGAGGAGTGGCTTGCCTTTCCTTGGCCTGAGCACTCCTGTAGGTGGTCCTGTACTCATCCATTTTCTTCATGTAGTTCTCTGTTTGCTCCCCAAACAGAGAATTACCCACAACAGGAAAATCCATGGCCTTAGTCTGGGTATCCTGACACAGGCTAGTACATCTGAGCCAAGCCATCCTACGAAGGGCCACAGATGTAGCCATGACTCTAGATGAAACATCATTGGAGTCCACAGCAGCATGGAATTGCACCTTAGATGCCTCAATACCATCCGCAGCCACCTGCTCCAGCTCCTTGGCAAGCTGGCCAGGGACCTGTTTAGCTAAAGCCATTACAGTGTCCCATCTAGATTTCTGATATCTAGCTGTATAGGCCATATAATTGGCCTGTCTGAGTCCCAAGGGTGCTGCCATGTACAGTTTCTTTGCCATGGCATCAATCCTCCTGAGTCCTTATCTGGGGGTGTGAGACAAGGGTATATAGCCTTATCACAGGCTGCAGCCTGCACTACCCCAACATGGCTGCATTGCTGGGAAAGAACTCCGTATCTGAGCCTGAAAGGTATACCTCTTGTCCATTCTCTTATACACAGGAGGTATAGAATTAGGAGTCTTTAAAATTTTTATTGTCTGTTTCCCAAAAGACTTATGGAGGGGAATAGACAGCCTCCTGGACTCTGGGATATCCATCATTTCAACATAGTCAAGCTCCTCCTGGTCATCCACAGCTTCTTCCATAGGAAGCTGAAGAGTTTCAGCCACTTTCTTGTAAAACATGAAATGGGAGGGGGGACTCAGAAAGCCTAGGAGGAGACACTCCTGAAGGTCTGTCTGGGGAGATGTCCGGGTCAATGGGCACATCCAGACTTTCATAATCACACTCACTTTCCTCATACTCTCCTTCCTCCTCCTCCGGTTCATAAAATTCCTCTAAATCATAATCCGAACCGTGGAACCGACCGAACAGGCCTTCCTTATGGTGCGGTTCAGTCGGAACTCGAGATAGCGACTGGACAATTTTTATCGCTTTGGCTATTTCATCAGCAGTTGGAGAAAGAACTTCTGGATCCGCTGACCGCCGATTATCCCTTCTTGATCTCTTAACCGGAACCGACTCCTCGGAATCGGTTCTTCTTGCCCAAGAAGTTTCGCTCTGGTCAGAGGGCACTCTTTCTGGTTCAGTTGGAACCGAACTGGGCTGGCCATCCGGGTCAGCGGACTTTTGCCTCCTTTCCTGAGCCTACCAACTCTTTTTCCAGGGTAGCTGCAGGAAAATTTTCACAAATCTGGCAGTCTGAATCGAGGTGGTCAAACCCCAGACAATAAACACAGGTGGTGTGGGATCAGCCTTAGCAAAGACTTCCCCACACACTACAGTGTTGAAACCCAGTAGGCCGGTTTTCTTTGGGTTTTCTAGACATGGCCAGTCTAACCAAAACTTACCTTTTTTGGCAATCCATGCAGGCAAGACACCTTTATCGGTTCCTGACGTATTCGCGTCGTGGAAAAAAAACGTAATAAAATCCATTTTTTAGAACCGATAACCATACTCTAAAAGTAGAAATAAAGATTTTTAAACAATCTGATCGGTTCAAACCGAACCGATCCCACGTTTACAAGTTCCACACAGAATAATAACAAAAATAACCTATCTAGTACTCACGAATACCACAGACAGAGACTGAACCGATAGTTTGCGGTTTAAATTTGGTCAAAAACCGAGAAAAACGGTACTTTAACCGACAAATTGAACCGAGCAAAGGAGAAATCTCCGGAGCGACTGTTCAGTGAGGCGGAGTAAAGAATCTGACGGCTTGAGTTCAAACAGCAACAGACAGAGTCTCAACCAAGCTCGAGCTCAGCGTTCCATGCCTGGCATAGAAAGTTAACTCTTTCATCTCCGGGGCAGTTCGAAGGTTGGACCTCACTGCAATTTGTCAGTATACAGCAAGACTTCATGTTGTTTGAATCTCCCCTCTAGCGGTTCCTCTGGAACCTCAAGGCAGTGGGAGGCAGGGAGTCACCGAGGTGTGGGGCAGCGCAGCTGCTGAGGCTCCACAGCTTTTTGCTGGGGGGTCTTAGTTGCTGGAGGGGCACAGACGTTTGTTGGCACGTTTGCCCTGTGGTTTTTGTCTTTGTCGGTTTTGGCGACGAAAAGGACGCCGCTGCCCTTGAGGGGGCCTGTACACAGTCTGGTCAGACTTGAGTGCAGTACCCTTCTCCTGCAGTTTGGTAGTGATGTCCTTGACATCACCCCTGAATAGCACCGAACCCCTGAAGGGAGCATCCTGTATAGCGGATTGTACCTCAGGGACCAAACCTGACACGCTGAGCCAGGCATGACGCCATAGGCCTATAGCGAAGGCCGAGCTCCTTCCAGCTGTGTCCACCGCATCGTAAGTGGCACGCAGCATGTGCCGAAAGGCCGAGCGAGCGGAACGGACAAGGTCACTCAATTCCTGTTTAGTCTATGACTCATGAAGGGAGTCCAATTTAGATTCCACCTGGCTAAGGATGGTCTTCTGGAAATCCCCCATATGTGCCACATAGTTAAGGGCCCTGATGCCTATGGTAGAAGAGGAATATATCTTCTTCCAATATTGGTCCAGAAGGCGGATTTCTTATCAGGCAGAGACAAGCTGAGGTGCTTGAGATTGGTGGAGCAGCTGTGAGCGGTGCTGATGACGACCGAATCCGCCTTGAGGTGAAGGCTAAGAAAGTCTACACCCTGAGGAGCCTGGTATAGCCTGTCCGCCTTCCTCAGATGGGGGGAATAACGCAGAAAGTTGTTTACAAATGGTGGAAACAAGGTCTGCGTCAGGCTCTATCTAGGGTGGGATCAGCGTAGAAGCGGTCTCTGGCAGATCCAGGTGGGCAGCGAGTTTTTTACGCTGTGGGTCTGGCTCCACTGACTGCCACTGATGTACTTCCTGGATTTTCCTCAATAACTCCAGAAAAGAAAGGTCCTCCGGAAGGGACTTCGGAGGATCCCTCAGCCTGGGGCGTTCCGGATAATGGGGCTCATCTTCGGGGTCAGAGTGGCCGGACTCAGAGGCCGTGTCAGAAGATGACGAAGAGGAAGAAGACTCCTTCCTAGGAGGAGGAGGGACAACCCCCCTGGGAAGTTCCCGGGTGTGCGTATCCTCCCCACCTCTAGCACCGGAGGGTTCTCCTCTGGTGTCGGGCAGGGGGGAGGGAGTCTCCCGTCTCCGATGTAGGGGATCCGATATTGGGTCCAGCGTCGGGAGACGACTCTCGACCTCCCTGGTGAGCTGAGCCTTGGCCTCAGCCCACCAGGAAGCCAAGGTCTCCATCAGATCCGCTGGCGGCTGAGGAGTGGGTGGTGGAGTTGGAGGAGGTGGGGGATACGGATATTGAGGGTATACGTAAAAGGAGTATCCATAACCCGACAGTGGGTAGCCCAGCATCGTGTACTGCGGCACCTGATACTGCGGCATCGGGTACTTAGGGGCCGGGTAATGCAGCACTGGATATTGCGATGTCGGGTACCCGGGTGCCAGGGGCTCTGACGGAGCAGAGGGACCTAGCAGAGGCCTTGCTGGCGAGCCTGATGGTGGAAATGTTGGCCTCGCAGGCGTTGGGCCCGGAGTGGTTATACTGTCAAGCGTAACCACCAAGACGGCCGTTGTGGAACCATCCCCCGGAGGGGATGTTACCTTGAGGGTCACGACTCCAGCCGAAGTCGCAGCTGCTGTGGAAGCCGATTCCCACTCCCGGTGCTTCTCCTCGTCACGTTTTTCTTATGATCTTCGGGGTGAAGTAGATGCCTACATAAGCTTTTTTTTTTTTTAACTCTTTTTTCCATGGAGGCCATTTTCTTCTTAAGAATATGGGCTTCCAGGGACTGCTGCCTTCTCCTGTGGGTAGCGGAGTTGAACTTCTGGCAGTGCTAGCACTTCTCCATGGGGTGGTCTGGGCCCAGACAGAAGAGGCACAAAGAGTGGCTGTCCTTGTGTGGAAGTTGGGAACCACACGAGTTGCACTTGTTTTTATGTGATTTGGAGGGCGTCGGGATGACATACTAGCAATTATTTAGAAAAATAGAGAAATTAGGTGGAAAAGTTCAAACTTGAAGAACGACGAATGACTGACAAGCTGTTCTACACGCAGGAACTTTCTCAAACCGGCGACAGGAAAAGAACTGGAAGGCGGGCGTGGGGGACCGCCCCGTTATACCGATGTCGTATGACGCTGGTCACCTGATGTGGGGGCAGTCCCCCGCCAGAGACTGCTAGCTAGAAATTTTTCCATGGGGTCCTGACACCTGATGGCTTACTCCCATATGTGAATACCTAAAGCAAGAGCCCTCTCAAAGTAAGGTCATAATTTCCACGTACCTAGAAGTATGAATTCCACTGCCTAGTGCAAGAGAGCACCCTCTCCATGTGGGACAGCAGAGAGGTATGAACACCACTGTGTAATGTGGGACAGTACCCCCTCGATATTGGACAGCTGAGAGGTACGAATCCCACTGTGTAATGTGGGACAGTACCCTCTCCATGTGGGACAACTGAGAGGTATAAATCCCACTGTGTAATGTGGGACAGTGCCCTCTCCATGTGGGACAGCTGAGAGGTATGAATCCCACTGTGTAATGTGGGACAGTGCCCTCTCCATGTTGGGACAGCTGGAGGTATGAATCACTGCGTGTGTGGGACAGCACCCTCTCCATGTGGGACAGCTGAGAGGTATAGATCCCACTGTGTAATGTGGGACAGCACCCTCTCCATGTGGGACAGCTGAGAGGTGTGAATCCCACTCTGTAAGGTGGGACAGCACCCTCTCCATGTGAGACAGCTGAGAGGTATGAATCTAGCTGTGTAATGTGGGACAGCACCCTCTCCATGTGATATTGAAGAGAAATATGAATCCAACTGTGTAATGTGGGATAGCAACTTTTCTAGGTGCAGCAGCTGCGAGAAATGAATCCCTCCACGTAATGTGAAACAGTAAGAATCCCACTTTTTAATGTGGGACAGCACCCTCTCTGTGTGATATAGCCAAGAGGTATGAATCCAACTGCGTTATGTGGGACAGCACCTTCTCTATGTGGAACATCTACGAGGTATGAATCCCACCATGTAATGTAGAACAGCCCCCTCTCCATGTGAGACACTACCTCTAGGCTCCTGGTTGTTGTTCTCCTGGTTTCTGTTGTTCAGATTCAGCAATGGAGTAAAGCCACACAGGTCTAACATGAAGGCTCCAGTGCGGTGAGGTGTGCCTGTGTTCATCCGGTAATCCTTTCTGCTGCCTAGAATCTCTCCTTTACAGCTACAGGGAAGCAAGAATAAATAAAATTATTTTGTAAATCAGGCTTCACAGCCTATTCTTTCTTTCCACTCCATCTTTGTGTCAAAATCCTTACTGTATCCCAGAGCAAAGTAGTAGCCTGTACATGGAGGTTAACCTTTAACCAACAGAACATTTTATTCTCTTTAAATGTGATACGAAACCATTTTAAATATTTGTTTATTTGGCCATTCTGATGAATTATATGATGGCCTAAGGGTAGGATTCATTCCCCACTGACACATCCTTAGTTCCTCCCCCAAGGCACCCAACAGCGGCTTAACAGGGGGCTCGTTTTTGGGGAAGGAGCTGAGATGCCGAAAACAGACTCCAGTATCCTGCCCCACTCAGGTCTTCTGACCCCCAGTGCTTGCTTCTGCCCACTAGGTGGGATTAGCAGCACTGCAAGCTCCATCAGCAAACTCCAAAGGATGAAGAAGTGAGTCACCTACAACTCTGAATACAAGGCAAAGACACATATTTCTGTCTGAAGGGCCTCTGATCCTACTGGGATCCCAATCATGAGGTGTAAGAAGGGGAAGCAGATGGTGGGAATAAGGGGAGAAAACAAGTTAAAATGGAATGATAAACGAATATCTAAATATATATTTGAAACGCAATGAAGAAAGTACAGTGGAAAGCGACCATGATAGTTGATGGCTTGGAAAACATGGGTTGGGACTGTTCTCCATGAAAAAGAGAAGACTCAGTGGAGACATGATCGCAGTATTCAAATACTGTATCTAAAGAGGTTCGCACTATCTGACCAAGAGCAGTTCTTCAAGATGTACAAATATGAGAGGACAAGGGGACACTCAATGACACTGAAGGGAGGAAGGTTGAAAGGAAACAGACAGAACTACTGTCCAGTTTGGAAGTCATGACACGTTTATTTATGTTTATGTAAGGAGGCAGTACAGCATAGTGGATAAGGGCACTGAGCTGCAAATCTAGAAACCTGGGATTGAATCCCATCAGCCCCCACTTGCAAACTGTGTGACCCTGAGCAAGTCACTTAACTTCCTTGTGCTCCCAGGTCACACCTATAAACAAGCTCTAGCTTAGTGTGCCTTTCTTGGTTAAACAGTTTCCCCTTTCCCTTTCCTTGACCTCTCCTACAATACCCAAACATGTCACCAGGACTTGTGATGTGGTCAGGAGCTGCCCAAGAGCGTTGAAAATTCAGCACCAACTTCTGCAACCGGCTAAGCTTCAGCTCATCTGGAATGGCAAGACTTATCTCTACAGTGATGCTAGGAAGTTGTCAAAACTGAAGAGGAGCTAGCCATAGGAGAAGACAAGGACGCTGACCTTTTGGAGGATAACTGAAATTGGTTTGTTAGTACATGTGCAAGCTTTGATAGACTTTTCATTAGAAAGACACCGGGGTAATATTTTTATTTTGCACAGTTGCAACCCCCTAAGGTACCTAATGAGTGTTTTCTAATGTTTATTATTTTCTGCTTAAAATGCAGTCTGTGTCTTGTAATGGCGATTCCTTTTATAGAACACTGAAGGGGCAATCTTCTTGTGAAAAACTAAATTGGCACTAAAACTGGAAGTGAGTAGGACAGTGGCCTGAACTTGTCAGGACTACTCATGCTGCTTTACTGTGCTTTCTCATAAGATTGTATAGTTTGTTTTAACCTACAAGTTTAAATGTCGTTACCTACTGCCTGCTATGTCCAGTGCTGTCAAGACTGAGCTGGGAAATGTTTTTATTTCTCACAAATAGGTTATTTTGAATTGTGCTTCGCTTTTATGTTGCTAACTTCATGTTTCTATGTAATTCTTATACTGTAGTGATCTTGGACCTACATTAATGTGGGTCAAATATTTATTCAGAGGATCTTGGGAAGGAACTGCCTGTGAGCTTTGTTAGGAAGGGAAGGAAATGCTTTAACCAGGAAAGACATCTAGCCGAGCTTGTTTCCAGGTGCGACATGGGAGCACAAGAAAGGTAAATGACTTGCTCAGGGTCACACAGTATGCATGTGGGGGCTATGGGATTCAAACCCAGGTCTCCAAGTTTGCAGCTCAGCACCCTAAACCATAGCACTATACTGCCTCCAAAATGTTACAAAATGATAAAAACAATTTTTTTTTAAACTGTGATGATCTGAAATAATTGATAGAGCACCGTATATTTAACACATATAAGGCCTCAGGAATGGAACAATAAAGGTAATTACCTGCACAGGGGGTTGTTCTTTTTCTCAACTTCTTCAGGAGGAACCAGAGCCATTGGTGTTAGGGAACTATACTCACGACCTAGGAGACAAGAACATTTTACACCTTTGATCTCTTTACAAACCAACATTGACAGCCACGCCAGAATGTGACCCAGTAGCGCTGTTTATTTGTGCTCGCTGTGAGTTGCTCGGAAAACTTAGGAGGAAAGTAAGAGGGCAGCAAATGTGTGTCCTTTATTGTGTTCCACTCATCACTATTAAAAGCCTATGGGGAAATTCAGAAGGCGGCAACTTTGTGATCTTTTTTGTGCTCCACTAATCACTACAAGGAATCATTTGGGAAACGCATAGGGGAGGACATGAGTAGTACAAAACAGTAGCACAAGGTTAAAAAGGACTTTAGGTCCATCATCCCCCACCATTTCATAAGCAGATATGTATGAATACAATTTTAAAAGGTAAGAACAAAACTACTAAGGCACCTAGGCAAGGGTTATCCTGGAAGAGCCTTGACAATAAAGCCAAGTTTCAAAGAAATACAAAATAACACATACACCCCTAATGCAAAGCATCATGGATAGTATATGCAAATCACCATAATGTGCTTTAGGCTGACTCCGCTTAAAGCAGAACTGAATGGTGCCAATAGGTATGGCCTTCATGGAGATAATCTCGGTTACATTAAGTATCCGGACAGCCATGGACCAGGGCAAACTCTCTGGTGCAATATTTATCGACCTGTCCAAAGCCTTTGACCTCGTTGACCACAAACTGCTTGGTGCACAGTTGTGGTCACTTGCCTCCCCCATGCCATGAAATGGCTAGTGGGTTATCTACATGGCAGAAAGCAGCGTACCTGCTTAAATAAAGTCCTCTCCGAGCCCCTATCGGTGACCTCCGGAGTGCCTCAAGGCTCGGTACTGGGTCCCCTCCTCTTCTCCCTCTTCATCAATCAACTACCCATGGTTACTACCACCTGTAGCGCCACCATGTATGCAGATGATCTGGTAATCCTGGCTCACTCCCAGAATGCCACTACCCTAAACCAGAACCTGTCTGATGACTTTAACAGGGTATTGTCATGGGTTACTAGTCACAAGCTGGTCCTGAACCTGAAAAAGATACAGGCTATGCTCTTTGGCTCAATGGCCAAAATCAAAGCCTCATCGGCCTGCTTACACATCACCAGCGCAGATGGATCCTCATTACCCATAGTAAGCTCCATCAAATATCTGGAGGTAACACCTGACCCCAACTTGAAATGGGTAATCATATCCTCAACATCTGCAGGGCAGCAAACTGCAAACTGGGTCTGGCCTATAGGGCCAAGTATAACCTTACACCGGCAGCCAGGCTTGCCCTAGCGAAGGGTGTGCTCCTTCCCTCCCTCAGCTATGGGCTGCACCTATTTGCTCGCTCTCCAAAGACACATCTCACCCGGTGGTACACTGCTTACAATAACATTTGTCATTTTGCCTTGGCTGCCCCCCGACTCACCCACCGTTGTGAGCTATATGAGAAACTCTGCTGGCTCTCACCAGCTAGATATCTTGATTTTGGTTTGGGATGCCTCTCTGGGAAAGTGATCAGAACTAGTACCCCCCAGGGGCTGGCCCGGCTTCTGCCTAAACTAAATCCCAACCCCTACCAACTTAGGTCTCTCACATCAGGGATGCTTAAAGTCCCTCATACCCGGACCCTCATGGGGGATACTGACTTTGCCATAAGTGCGCCCAGACTCTGGAATTCACTGCCTATGGATATCCAAGCTGCCCCCTCCTATCTGAGTTTTCGAAATTCCATGTGGGGTTTCCTAAAACTAGCATCAGAGTGTGATTGCCCAAACCTCCCTAGAGTAAAGTGTCAAACTGTTTTGTCTGAACCTCCCCAGGGTGTCTCCATTGAATTCCTGGAGATATTTTCTCCACTGTATTAATGACTTCTGACTACTCCTGCCTAGAAAGCCTTGGGCATTTTTACACCCATTATTGTTCCACAGTCATAAGCTAACCATGACATATTGACCTTGGTCACTTGGTAGAAACTTATACTACCAAGTGTTTCTGTTTCTGTCTAACATGTACATATTTAGAAAATGTGATGAGCTGTATATACCTGTCCGCGATCCAACTAGCCTAGGGATGTATACAACAATGTTATAAGTTATATTATGACCAATCCAATCCTTGAGCTATGCTCCACTCCTATGTATGATGACCTGTATATATCTGTCAGTTGAACTAGCTAGTCCAGAGTGTATAATCTGAAATGTGCTTACTACTGTATGTTTCTAGCGTCAAATGATGTATTTCCACATGTTTGTTTACTGTGACAAAAAACTGTACTCTCTTTGCCATGTCTCCTTGACTGTTGTTCCTCATGTTGTACTCTCCCGGGTTGTTCCTGAAAATAGGCATAACACTTGTCTAGTGTACTTACCTGGTAAACAAAAGCTAAATAAATAAATCCACGATAGGATTCATCATAAAATCGAACAACTCCAACAGTTTCATCTTGATATCAGTCTAATCCCCACATTTGCCTTTTCTGACCACGTATAAACGGTATGAAAAAATATAAATTAGAAAAGTACAGTTACGTAAGAACTTACCGTAACAATAGATCTTGAGAGGAGGCTCTTGCAGTAGGTATTCAAAATAGGACTAAGCCACTTGGGACCCCTTGAAAAATCTTCTAGCTAGCAGTCTCTGGCGGAGACTGCCCTCACGCTCAGGTGGCCAACTGCAGACAACGTCCATATAAAGGTGCGGGTCCCCATGCCCGCTTTCCAGTTCTTTACAGCCAAAGGCCTAAAGAGGCAAGATGAGAGAGAAGAGGATATCCTTACGTGGAAAAGAAGAAGAGAGATCTAGGGGGCAGAGGCGGAGTAATACTTTACTGCAAGAGCCTCTCTTGAAGATCTATTGTTATGGTATGTTATTCCGTAACTGTACTATCTTACTGAGAGGCTCTTGCAGTAGGTATTCAAATAGGACAGAGTCCCAAGCAGTCTGGAACAAAGAGAAACCTGGGAGGAGGATTGTCATCCACAACATAAAACCTCAGGGCTGAGCAGGTTTCATGAAGGAGATCCTGCAGAACAGCCAACCCAAGCCTGCTCCCATTAAGGAGAGGCAATGTCCAAACTGTAGTGTTTCGTGAAAGTATGGACGGAAGTCCAAGTTGGTGCTGCTAGATGTCTGCCACTGACAATTCTTGAAACAAGCAGCAGAAGCAGCTACTCCTCTAGTGGAGTGACCTCTGACTTGACCCCAAAGGGTCTTGTTGTACTTGTAACAGAAACTGATAAAATTGGCAACTACTTGGAAAGGCATTGCTTACAGACAGCATTGCCTTCCTGTTTAGGCCGAAAGAAACAAAAACTGATCGGTTTTCCTGAAATCCTTAGCCCGTTAGTGTAATATCTCAGGATTCTGTGAACATCCAGAGTACATAAGAGGTACTCCCTTGACTGGAGTGTTGTGAAAGAAAGCTGGTAACTCAGTGGATTGATTCAGCATAGACTCAGCCACCACCTTAGGAAGAAAGTTAGGTTAGTGCGAGGGCCATCGCTCCTTGTGGAAAATCAAATATGGATTTTGCACATCAAGGCTTGAGCTCGAAATGCACCGAGCCGAGGCCACCAGGAAGACAGTCTTCCAAGAAAGACACTTTAAGTCTGCATCCGCTGCCAGTTCAAGGGAGGCAGTGTGAGCTTTCCAGGATGATGTTCAAGTCCCATGGGGCAGTACTACGGATGGGGCTCAGGTGGAGAACCCTTTAAGAAAAGTCTTTGATACTTACAACTGAGCAAAGGTCCTGTCTCCAAAGGAATGTGGTAGGCTGAAATAGCTGCCATGGACTTTTAAAGAGGAATGGCTCAGACCCGGTCGAAGAGTGGCGCATATGTAATCCAGGTTGTTGTTAGCCAGGCACAAGAACGACTCCAAGTCTTCAGAGTTCGCCCAGAGGAAAACGTTTCACTTCATAGCGTAGGTGGACCTGGTGGAAGGCTTTCGCCTCCACCAAAATGTCCGCTACTAAAGGAGAGACTCAAGCAAGCCTTGGCTACGCCTGAAGGGCCACGATGAAGATGAAAGGGATTTGAGGCCTGGGTGAACTAGGGTCCCCGGATCCTGGGTCAACAAGTGCTGTGACAGAGGAAGAGGAGGTTCTCGAAAACTGTTGCAGAAGAGAGAACCAAACTTGCCTGGGCCAGAAGAGAGCAATGAGGATCATTTGAGCCCCTTCTATTCTGAGTTTGTTCAAAACCCTCGGAATCAAGGGAATGGAAGGGAAGGTATAAAATTAATCTGTCCCTCCAACAGAGAGACAGAGCGTCCCGCCAGAAAACGTCTCACCCTGGAGCGAGCGAGCAAAAGGGTGGAGGTTTTACATTGGAGGTGGCGAAAGATCTACCTGAGGAGTCCCTCTACTCAAAAAATGTTGTTTACAACTTGTTGGTCTAACTCCCATTTGTGAGCCCTGAGCTAGTCTGCCAGGGTGTTTTCCAGTTCCGGAACGCGAACTGCGGTCAGGTGAAGGTTGTGCTGAGCTGCCCAATTTCAGATTCTCATCGCCTCCCGGCACAGGGGATAGGAACGTGTTCCTTCCTGTTTGTTGAGGTACCAAACTACACACGTCTGATTAAATCAGAAGATGACCAGGAAGAATGAAAGGAAGAAGAGCATGTAGGGCATATAGGACTGCTCTCAGTTACAGCACATTTAGAAACATAGAAACATAGAATCTGCCAGCTGATAAGGACTGCTTGGCCCACCTAGTCTGCCCATTACTCTACTTGATGGATAAGCTGCAGATTCTAGTTAATCAACAGCTTACTTCCTCCTACCCCCCACCAGAATTGCCTTATGCCTGTCCCATGCATTCTTGAATTCTCCCACTGTTTCTGACTCCACAACCTCCTCAGGAAGGCTGTTCCATGCATCCACAACCCTCTCTGTGAAAAAATACTTCCTAAGATTACCTCTGAGCCGTTCCCCCCCTCCATCTTCAAATTGTACCCCCTTGTTCTTGCGCATCTCTTCTTCTGAAAGATACTACCCTCTTGTACTTTGTTAATTCCCTTGAGGTACTTGAAGTTTCTTATCATGTCCCTCTCCTCCTTTCCTCAAGGGTATACATATTAAGCTGCTTTAGTCTCTCCTCATATGTCTTCTGGTGCAGACCCTGCACCATTTTGTTTGCCCTCCTCATAACAGCCTCCACTCTATGTCTTTGCAGAGATGGAATCTCCAGAATTGCACGCAGTACTCCAGATGGGGTCTCACTAATTGCTTTACAGAGAGAGAACTTCCTGTTTTCTACTGTTGATGCCTCTCCCTATGCATCCCAGTATTCCCCAGCCCTCCTTACTGCCTTCTCACATTGCCTGCCCACCTTTAGGTCATCTGATATAATTACTCCTATGTCTCTTTCGATTTTTGTTGTTATTATTTCTGCTTGAAAAGGGACCAGCTGCCCTGTGTCCTTTGAGACCCTAGGTGGGCACCCCAGCCCTCCCCCGACATCTGTTGTCAACGTCTGGGAAGGAGGAGCGATGCAGAACGGAACTCCCAGACACAGGTTCTACTGAACCATCCACCAGTGCCAGTCCCTGCTAATGGGATCCAACACTAGCACCTCTTGGTCTAGATCATCCATGGTTTGGTCCCATTGCGACCAAAGCGTCCACTGAGAGATCCTCATATGGAGCAAAGCAAATGGAACTGTCAGAATGGCAGCCGCCATAAGCCAGAGGAGGTGGAGGACTGACCTGGCTCCAACCCATCTGCGACCGGACAGGAGACGAGCCTGATTCTGAAGGGTTTCAACCCTGTCCGGAGGCAAAAAGGCTTTCCCTAGGGTTGTGTCCAGTATCGCCCTTATAAATTGAAGGCATTGGCAAGGGACCAAGTGGGACTTGGCCTGGTTGATAGTAATACACAAGCTGGTAAAAACCTGCAGGGAAAGGGAGTGCAGAAGTTCTTCCCTGGAAGGGGCCGCCAGGAGCCAATCGTCCAGGTACGGGAAGACCTGCACACCCTGAGTATACAGGTGGGCCGCTACCACTGACATGCATTTGGTAAATACTCAAGGGGGGCCCCCCCGAGGAAAGACCACATGGGAGGGACCTTAACTGGTAGTGCTCCCCCTGAAAGCAAAAACAGAGGTATTTGCGATGGGAAGGGTATATGGGGGGATATGCAGGTAAGCATCCTGTATATCCAGAGCGCATAGTCACTGTCCCGGCCGAAGTAGGGGTAGAAGACTCTCCAAGGAGAGCATTCTGAAGCATTTGTACTCCAAGAACATATTCGAGGAGCTGAGGTCTAGGATTGGACTCAAGTCTCCAGTCTTCTTTGGAACTAGAAAGAAATGGGAATAGTAAGCCATCCCCCAAAGATGAGTGGAGACTGGCTCTACCGCCGCCTTCGACAGAAGGGACAGGATTTCTTCTAGAACCAGAGCAAGATGTTGCAGGGAGTAGGATGACTGGGTGGGGTTCAGGAGGTTTCTGAAGAAACTCTATTGAGTGTGTGGCAGATATTAGCAGGATCACCCAAGCATCCGATGTTATCCTCTCCCAACCCGGTAGATGGGAGGAGAATCTCCCCCCCCCCCCCCCACCGGTTCCTCTGGAATGGCCAGAGGGAGAGGCAGGGAGTCAGGAGGTGTGGGGCAGCACAGCAGCCAAGGCTCCCGCATTGAGGACCGACCCTTTATTCGGATGTCATCTGACGCTGGTCCCCTGCCAGAGACTGTTAGCTAGAGATTTTCCGTGGGGTCCTGATGCCTGGCAGCTTAGTCCTATTTGTGAATTCCTATAGCAAGAGCCCTCAGAGTAAGATCTTGGATTCTTCATAAACTAAAAATTATTTTATTTCTGACACGCAAAAACCATTGCTGTTGGTTCACTGCTGCCCCTTTTGATTACATTTTATATCAAGATGTGTGCATTAAGCGGTTTCAGACTCTTTCCGTCTAAAATACTTTTTGTTTTGTTTTCCTTGTTCCTATTCAAATCCATTACTGTTCCCTATATTCTGATCTTGATCGACAATCTCCTTATCCTGGATAAATTATTTTTGGCTGCCACGTGCATAAGGCTATTTTTTTTCACGTGATTCTAATGTCATTGCTGACCTTGTAACAGTAAAATGTACAAATGGCAATGCACGCTCTGACAACAGTGCTCTACAGCAGACCACATTTTGTAGATCCAAAATGGGATCCAAAACGCTTTTCATTGCTGCCCAATTATTAGAACAAGCCACCAGATTCACTCCATAAAACTTGTCAAACTGAGGTTTTCAAACTGCACTTTAAACAACATTTACTTGACACCAATCACTGTATCTGTTGCTAAATGTTTTATTGTTTGTTCATTACTTGTTTGGTGCATTAACTTTTGTTTTTTTATTATATGGATCTTGAAAATAATACTGTTCTAAAGTATGCAAAATATTTTTAAGAATAGGTTCACTCCCAGTGCGATAATAACCCACTTCTTGACTGACAATAGTATCGCTCAGGAGCGGTAATACCATCGTTCCATACCTGAGTAATACTATTATCACCAAACCTCACCAGCGCAAGCGCATGTCTGCCCACTGACACTGTCCTAAGTGTGCCTTCCTGTGTAGGCAGGCAGAACAACTTCAAAAGCATGGCGGCTTGTTCTCTCGCTTAGCGAGAGAAATCTGTGACATTGGGGACAGTATTTTTTCCTCTGCTGCCTACTTCGGGTCCATTTTCCCCAATTCAAATGCCTTACCGCCTAAAAATCCTTCACTCCTGCCCGCTCTTCACTACTGTGCCTGACTGATACCGCCACCAATGGAAAAAATGAGGGGGTCTAAACACAGCCCACACCACCGCTGGATTCATATGTTTGATGCTCACAAGAAGACTGCCGACACGCACATGGACTCACGATCTGGAGGCGAGTCAATTCTCCTCGCATCTATATATTAAAAAAAAATAACAGATATCTTAGTGTGCAAGACAAGGCAGTAATCCCATCTCGGGGACACGAAACCTCTCGAGTTTCGCTCTCAAGATTCCCTATGTCCCCAGAATCTCTCAAAGGGATTACAGCCTTGTAACACACAGTAAGGTATTTATTATTCTATTGGTAATGTGCCTATTTATGGCCCATGTCAAGCCTGAAAAAGGATTTAAATTGGTCCAGTTGTTCTAACCCAGTAAACAAACGCAAACAGAAAATAAAATATCCATGATGCTTTGCATTAGAGGTGTATGTGCAATTCCGTAAGTGCAAAAATGCTATTTAAGCATGTACAGTACTAATTTAAAAGTGTTCTTGCGAGATTTTTATCGTGGTCTACTCATCCTCATACAAAGTCAAATGGGAACCAAGTGTGTTACCTTTGTTATGGTCTACTCATCAGTACAGAGTCAGCCAGGAAACTGAGTGCAGTGTGTGTGTGTGCTATTCATTGTGTTTCACATAACTGAAAAACAGCTACCTGGGAAACTTGGGAGAGCTACTTTTGTCTGGGTTATTAAAGTGCTAACTGTCATAAACGCACTCAGCAGGTCAGGCCCTCTGTTCCCACTGTGCCAACCTCAGAGTGCAATAGTGTGAACAGTTAACAGGCAGAGTAACCCTCCAGTCTGCTTTTGGATCCGAATCACCTTTAGTCTCAAGTTCTGGGGGGAATTCAAACTGTCAACCTTATGCCAGCATACCCATTGAACAGGCTCAGATACGAACCCTCTTCGGGGATTGCGGTACAATCTTTCGCCAGAGGCACCCAGCCAGGCTTCCAAAATGAACCCTTTTAACTCTATAAGAGACCTTAGGTGTATTCTTACCTTTTTACTCAAGCTCAGTAACACCATCAAGCTGTTGAACAGTTCTGTCAGACTTAACCATCTATATGTCACATGCAAACAAAAAAGAAATGGCAGACACCCAGGCAGGCTTTCAAATAAAAGATTCTTTACTAAAAGATGATAAAAATATGAAAAATGTAAACACAGAATAATATATCAAAGAGCATCAAAATACATAAAAGAAAAAGCAAAACTAAAGAACAAACTCCTATCAACATAGTTAGATCTTTTCTATCTAATGTATTACCTCTGTTAGTGCAGTTAAATTAAATCGGAGGGTTGTGTCTTTCTAGAATCCCAAGATGGTATGTATTAAACAGTTCAGATATAAGTATTAATTTAACTCTGTCTCTCCACACCCCTTCTGTGAGTCATCTAGCTCCTCCTTTTAGAATATAAAATATACAAACGTGATATCCTATCAGGAGGTATATTAAATAGGTGACATCAACAAAAATAATTTCCCAAATTATAAGTCTTTGATCCACCAATTCCTTGTAGGTTTACGCAGTCCGTCACCTAAGTGCGATATAGCCAACAGGAATCAGCTAAATGATGCCCTGTCCTGTACTAAACGTATATTTAGTTTCCCAACTGCAAAGCAGCAACAGGCCGTAAAGATAATAAAATGCCCTCTGGAAGGAAGGTAATTAATTAACTGGCTCCTGATCAGTTTACATATCCTGTAGCTTCACTGAAACCTGGGGGGTACGACCCATGCAAGCCCAGGCTGTCTAATGTGAGACAATCGCATACTATATTTTTATATTACAAATATCATACAATAATCATAACCAGCTAGCCAAGCATCACACTAATATGCTTGTGGATTCCTAGAAGAGGCAATACTCTGGTTACAGAGTGGATAAAGTGTGAGGCTGAAAATTTTGTAATTCGTGTGCACGATACAACTGGATTTTTTTTCCAGTTAAGCACAGTAAATCCACTATTATAGTATTGTTATTATGTTACATGTGCTAATAGACTTTTTGTTTTCTGTACCTTTCCCCATTTAGGATACAACGTAACAATGTCACTGCTGCCATTTTAGTGCTTATAGAAGCATAGAAAATGTCAGTAGAAAAAGACCTTTGGTCCATCCAGTCTGTCCAGTTTTACCTTACCCTACCATGTGAGTCGACGTGACCTGTCTAAACAGGGCTTTCCCCCTCTACACCCTCCACACACAGTCTTACTGCTACCTTGTGTAAGAACAGCTTACTCACCTGTAACAGTAGTTCTCAAAGTGGTATATGTTGTTCATTCACACACTCTGGCATGTCCCTTTCCCCTTTAAATCTCACCAGAAAGTCTTCAAGTTGGCTCCTCCCACCCACCCGGTGGTAATACCTGGCTCCGCCCCATGACGCCAGATCTTAGCCCGTTGGAAGCAAGGTGATGCACCCAAAGCCGAGGTCGGTGTGAGGCAGGAATGAACAACATATACCACTCTTAGAAATACAGGTTACTCACCTGTAACAGGAGTTCTAGGAATGGTATATGTTGTTCATCCACACTCATTGGCAGGTATCCTTGCCGCTTAAATCTTGCCGGAAGGTCTTCAAGCTTGCTCCTCCCACCCACCCGGTGGTATAACCTCGGCTCCGCCTATGACGCCAGATCTGGCCCGCTGGAAGCTCAGGTTGGTGCCGAGCCGGGAGGTCGGAGAATGTAGGATGAACAACATATCCATTCCTAGAACTCCTGTTACAGGTGAGTAACCTGTATTTAGGGACATGGATATGTTGTTCATCCACACTCATGGCAGACTCCTAGCAGTTCTCCGGGAGGAGGGAGGCAAGACGCACACCCCCAATACTTACTTGGGAAAGAGAGAGTGGAGAACCGAGGCCCCAAAACCAGCATCCCGGCGTGACTCAAGGTCGATGTGGTAATGGGTAATGAAGGTGTTTGCTGACTTCCAGGTAGCAGCCCTGCAGATTTCCTGGATAGGGCGTCCCTGGAAGCAGCCACCGCTGCAGCAGTATGGCGGTAGAATGAGCTCTTATCCTCTGGGAGGCTCCATGCCCGCCAACTTATAGCAGAGATCTATGCAGGAAGTGACCCACCTGCTTATCGTCCGCTTAGCTGCAGGTCTGCAGGTGCGGCTTCAAGTGAGTGACAAACAACTGGCGAACCTCTCCCAGATTTCAGCCGTCTCCTTATAATAAGCGCGCTTCTAGGGTCCAAAGTATGGAGCCTGTATTCGCCCGAGGTGTGATTGGGGTAGAACACGGCAGAGTCAACACCTGGTTAAGGTGAAACTCCGACACCACCTTCGGAAGGAATTTCGGGTGGTGCAGGACAACCTTGTCCCTGTGGAAGACCAGGTAAGGAGACTCGATGGCAAGCGCCTGGAGCTCTCCCATCCTTCTGGCTGACGTGATAGCCACCAAGAAGGCGGTCTTCCACGACAGGTGGAGAGAGCACACCTGTGCATAGGTTCAATGGCTTGCCCATGAGCTTTGCCAGTACCAGCAGTAGATCCCACGGAGGTGGGGGTTCTCACGACTGAGGGAAATGTGATCAAGGCCTTGAAAAAGCGCCAGACCACCTTCTCATGGCCATCGACTGCTTCCGCCCGCGCCCGTAAGCAGAGATGGCTGCCAGGTGCACCCTTAGGGTCGCCGACCCAAGCCCTTGATTAGAAAGGGACCATAAATAGTCCAAGATGCTTGCCAAGGAACAGGAGGAAGGGTCCAAGCCCTTGCCTCTGACACCAAATGGAAAACCTTTTCCATTTGAAGGCATAGCATTTTCTGGTCGACTTCACGGGACGCCTCAACTACATTGAGGACCTCGCGAAAGACCCAAGGCCTGGAACTCTAGCCGCCAGGAACCAGGCCGTCAGGTGCAGGGATTGAAGGTCCGGATGGAACACCTTCCCTGATTGACTGAGAGCAGGTCCGGCGAGCTGGAAGCTGCCGCGGAGTCCTGGAGCTGAGACTGAAGAGATCTGGTACCAGAACTGGCGAGGCCAGTCTGGGGCTATCAGAATCACCTGCGCCTTGTCCCTCCTCGCCTTGAGAAGCACCTTGTGGATCAAGGAAATGGGGAAAGGCGTAAAGAGGCCCGGGTCCACTGCCTCGAGAAGGCATCCCTGCAGCGAGCCCTGCTGAGGGGGCGGCATGGAACAGTCTCAGCCTGTGTTCTCCTGGAGGCGAACAGGTCCACCTGAGGTGTGCCCCAATGGGAGAACAGATGCTGTACTACCTCCAGTAGGAGAGACCACTGCGGGATGCAGCCCCATCCGGCTCAGGGCATCGGCCAGGGTGTTGGAGGCCCTGCCACATGAATGGCTAGAGATCCGCCTCCAGGCTGCCATCGAGTGACCAAATGAGGAGAGCTTCCTTGCATAGAAGCATGGAGCGCGGCCCCGCCTGGCGGTTTAGATAGAACATGGTCGTGGTATTGTCCGGCCTGGACTCGGACCACTTGACCCCGGAGGAACGGAGCAAAGGCGGTGAGCTAGGCGGACCGCCGGAGCTCCAGCAGGTTGATGTGGCATCGGGACTCCCGCGGGGACCAGAGGCCATGAGTCCGGTGTTCCCCCAGATGGGCACCCCAACCCATCAGAGAGGCATCGGTCGATAGAGAGACCGTCGGCTCGGGGCGGACGAACGGGATGCCCTCCTGCAAATGATCTGGAACGGTCCACCACTGGAGAGCGTTCCACATCCCCTGTGTCACCGACACAAGCTGGTCCAAAGGATCGCAGCGTTGTGACCACTGGCTGGCCAGTCCCCATTGAAGGGGACGCATGTTCCAGCGGGCCCAACGGACCACGCTGGTGCAGGCCGCCATGAGACCCAGGAGGCGCAGGAAGTCCCGGGCTGGGCGCAATTGCCCAACCAGAAATGATCGGGCAAAGGAGGAAAGAACCCCGGCCCTGTCCGCCGGGAGCCGCGCTCTGGCTCGAAGAGAGTCGAGCTGCGCCCCGATGAATAGAATCACCTGCTTTGGCTCGAGTTCCGACTTGGCCTCGTTGATAAGGAGGCCCAGTTGAGAGCAGACCTGGAGGGCCAGATCTCTGGACCACTCCGCCTCCTTCCTGGAGGGAGCTGCTATCAGCCAGTCGTCCAGGTAAGGGTACACCCGGACCCCTCGGCACCGCAGGAATGCTGTCACCACTGCCATGCATTTGTGAAGACCCTGGGAGCTGGAGACAAGTCGAAGGGCATGGCTTGAACTCAAAGGGATCCTTCCGCCGAAGCGAAGGAATCTCTGGTGAGACGGACGAATAGGGACGTGAAAAAACGCGTCCTGCAAGTCCAGAGAGCAGAACCACACGCCGCGTTCCAAGGATGGTATTATCTGAGCCAGAGTGACCATCCTGAAGGTTCGAGACCTTAGGAACTTGTTTAGGTCGTGTAGGTCGAGAATGGGGCGCCAGACCCCCGTCCGTTTCGGAACCAGGAAGTACCTGGACACAAACCCTGGGTCTGAAGGAGGGTCCGCCACCTCTCTTATCACCTCCTTCTGGAGGAGGAGAGCGATGTCGGCTCGACGAGCCGCCAGTGAGGCTGGGGACCCCGAAGCCTCCCGAGAGGCGACGGCTCTGAAGGGTGGTGCCTGCTCGAATTCCAGAGGCAGGCCTCTTCCCACCACCTCCAAGACCCACCTGTCCGTGGTAACAGCGGACCAGGCGGAACGAAGTAGTGGAGCCGTCTCCACGGGGACCTAGGGGGCAGGACGGAATGGGGCGACACCCCTCAGCCATCACTGGCAGGCTTGGAGGAGGGACCGGCCGAGGGACCTCCTGGGCCTTTTCCTCCCTGCCTCCTGTTAGAGGAAGCCGCGGCTTGGGTTTGGGATGCCAAGGCCGAGCCTGCTGGCCCTGACGTTGCTGGGCCGGGCGCGACAGGGGCACAGAAGGACGAAAGGGCTTAGGCTGTGGTTTGCGGCCTTTGTCCTTCTGAGCGGAAGAGACCGAGTCCAAGGTAGCATTGGACTTCTCGATCCTCTGCAGGTGACCTTCCACCCCAGGGCCGAAGAGGTCAGTCCCCAAAAAGGGAACATCCGCCAACTCGTGCTGGGTATCCGAAGTAAAGGTGGATATCCTCAGCCAAGCCCGCCGACGCATAGCCACTGCGGCCGCCACCGATCTGGCACAAGAGTCCCCTATATCCAAAGCAGTCTGGAGTTGCTGTTTGGCCACTGCCCTGCCCTGGTCCCGCACCTGCTTAACCGTAGTCTGCAGATCGGCGGGAAGATGAGGGATGACCTCATCCAGGGAGCCCAACAGGGCATGAGAAAAATGTGCCATGAGGACGGCCGAACTGGCCTGACGAAGGCCGAGAGAGGACGCAGCGTAGACTTTTCGCCCGACATAGTCCAATTTCTTGGACTCCTTGTCAGGAGGTTTGTCCACATCCCTGGCGTTGCCGGCGCGCCGGAAAACGCTGTCGGTAACCAACCCCTCAGCAGAGGGGTGTTCCGAAAAACCGGACAAGGAACCGGTAGGGACCGCATACTTCCTGGCCATCCTGGCCGAAGGCGCAGGGCAGGAAGCAGGGCGCTGCCAAAGCTCCAGTGCCGGACCCACTATGGCCTCGGCCACCGGAAAGGCCTCCGTCGGAGAATCCCCTCGGTCCAGAATCTCCGTGAGGGGATACCTGGCCCGTTTGGAAACGGGTTCGAGCTCCATCCCGGTGGACTCCGAGATGAGCCGAAGCAGTCCTAGGAAGGACGACGGGCTATCGTCCATTGACTGACCTCCTGAAGACTCCAAGTCCAGTCGCTTGGAGAAAAAGGAGGAATCATCTTGGACTCGGAAGAGTCCTCGAAGAGCTGCCTCTGGCCTGAGCCACCTTCACCTGCCGAGGTCGGTCGGAGTGAGGTAACTGACAGCCGAGGGTAGACCCTTAGCCGACCGAGAATCCTTGGTCGGAGCCCCAATTGGTGGCTGTGGAGGCGGAGGTTCCACCGGAATCGGTGGAGCAGCTGGTTTTGGCCGAACAACCGGCCTGGGTATAGGCTCCTCGGATAAGTCGAGGGGTTGTGTCGGCCGCTCCGGTGACAGCCACTTAATGGCCGGGGAAGGCGACGGGGTCGGCTTACTCCCGGCCAGGAGGAGCTGTTGCAACATAAGGTCCTCGTACCATCGACGTAATTTACGCCGAAGCCTCCCCTCGTCCGAGGAGGAGGACGAGGACGAGCGGCGACGCCGCTTACCGCGGTGCCGAGACCGAGACCGCCTATGACGGTGGGATCGGCTGGACCGCGAAGAGGTCCGAGACCGAGACCGAGAGTCCCGGAATTTCCGAGGTCGGTGCGGGGAGGTGTCGGCCGGAACCGGCACTCCCTTCGGCTCGGATGGTCCATCCGAGGGCTCCGGAACCGGAGGCACAGGCGAGCCCACGGGATCCTCAACTCCTCCCGGGGGAACCGGGGAGAGGGGAATCTCGGCTGCTAAAGGCGACAGCCCGTCCAACGGGTCGAGAAAAATCTCGACTTCGTCGGTGGGAGTCTCGGTCAACTGACCTGACGGGACACCGTGAGGCCAGTGGCGCGCCGAGCGGCCGAAAGCCGACGGTCGACGACTGGGAGAGGGACCTTCCCGCTCCCAAGAGCGTCGACGGAGGACTACCCTGTCCTTCTTTTGGACCGAGAATAAGGTCCAGCAGACGAGCCCTTCTCCCTTAGTGGAGAGGGACAGACAAAGCTCCTTAAAAGAAGCGTGTAGGAAGAACCCAGAGAGCGGATAAATGCGCCGAGGAAGATACGGCCAGCGCCGCCTCTTCGGCGATCATCCGCCGAGCTGATCCGCCGAATACCGGCCAGGACACCGCCAACCGGGCCTTCTTGACTTCACCGAGGGAACGCTCGGACGACCCAGTTGCAATCGGGCAGCACGGTCCTCGAGGACGAGGGCGAGAAAGATGAGCACAGGTCGCAAGCCTGCGGGTCGTGCTCAAGGCCTACAGTAGACACACGGAGTGTGGATCCGTCCGAGACATCTTCTGCCCGCATGGGCATCTCCAACCTGGAGTCGATTTGTCCATCGCAGCCGCGAGGATCAAGAAGAAGTCTTTTCGCAAAATTAATTTTTAAATCTGCAAACGGAGAAATAGGAACCAGTCTCAAACGCAGAGCGTTAAGGAGGGAACCTGAGCTTCCAAGCGGTAAGGAAGATCTGGCGTCATGGGGCGGAGCCGAGAGTTATACCACCCGGGTGGGTGAGAGGAGCAAGCTTGAAGACCTTCCGGCAAGATTTAAAGCGGCAAGGATACCTGCCAATGAGTGTGGATGAACAACATATCCATGTCCCTAGAACTACTGTTACAGGTGAGTAACCTGTTCTTCTAGGAGCGTGGATATGTTGCTCATCCACACACTCTGGCAGACTCGAAGCAGTTCTCCGGGAGGGAGGGAGGGAGGAAAGGCGCACACCCCTATTTAGGAAACAGAGATTGAAAACCGAGGCCCCAAAACCAGCATCCCGGCATGACTCCAGGTCAATGTAGTGGGGTAATGAAGGTGTTTGCTGACTTCCAGGTAGCAGCCCGACAGATTCCCTGGATAGGGATGTCCCTGGAAGCAGTCACCGATGCAGCAGTATGGCGGGTAGAATGAGCTCTTATTCCTCTGGAGGCTCCTTGCCCGCTAACTCATAGCACAGACCTATGCATGATGTAATCCATCTCGCAATGGTCCGCTTAGCTGCAGGTCTGCCAGAAGCGGCTCAGCGTTGATGACAAACAGCTGGCGAACTCTCCCCGACTTCCACGCCCCTCTTCCTTATAATAGGAAAGAGCATGTCTCAGGTCCAGAGTATGGAGCCTGTACTCAGCGCCCGAGGTGTAGTTTGGGTAGTATACCAGCACAGTCAACACCTGGTTAAGGTGCAACTCTGAAACCACCTTTGGAAGGAATTTCGGTGGGGCAAGGACAACCTTGTCCCTGTGGAAGACCAAATATGGGGAGCTCCACTGGCGCCTGGAGTTCCCCTGTCCTTCTGGCTGATGTGATAGCTACCAGGAAGGCAGTCTTCCACAAGTGTGAGAGCTCACACTTGTGCATGGGTTCGAATGGCTTGCCCATGAGCTTTGCCAAAACCAGCAGGAGATCCCACGGAGGTGGAGGTTCATGCACTGGAGGGGATATGCGATCCAGGCCTTTGAAAATGCGCCCGACCACAGTCTCCTGTGCCAATGTCGGCTGACCGGCCCGTGCCCAGTAAGCAGAGATGGCTGCCAGGTGCACCAGAAGGGTCGATGACCGTAGACCCCCTTTGGAGAGAGACCAAAGGTAGTCTAGAATGTTAGCCACAGAGCAGGATAAGGGGTCCAGACTCTCACCCTGACACCAAATGGAAAACCTTTTCCATTTGAAGGCATAACACTTCCTGGTCGATTCCTTACGAGATGCCTCCACCACGGTGTAGACATCCTCGGAAAGACCCAGAGCCTGGAACTCTAGCCGCTCAGGTACCAGGCTGTGAAGTGCAGGGATTGAAGGTCCGGATGGAAAACCTTCCCCTGGTTCAATAAGATCAGGTCCGGGCATGTGCAAAGCCGCTCTGGGGGCCTGCAGCTGAGGCTGAGGAGATCTGGATACCACAACTGGCGGGGCCAATCTGGGGCTACCAGTATCACCTTGGTCTTGTTCCTCCTCACCTTGAGTAGCACCTTGTGGATCAAGGGAAATGGAGGTAAGGCGTGAGGAGGCTTGGGGTCCACAGCCTCGAAGGCATCCCCCTACAGCGAGCCCTGCTGAGGGGGGCGGCATGGTACAGACTCAGCTTGGCGTTCTCCCTGGAGGCAAACAGGTCCACCAACGGCTTGCCCCAACGGGAGAACAGACTGTAAGCTACCTCTGAATTGAGAGACCACTGCGGGATGTCTGGCCTAAGGCCTGAGAGCATCCGCCAGTTGGTTCAAGACTCCTCCCACATGGATGGCTAGGAGATCTGCCTCCAACCGGCTGACGAGGGTCAAGATTCGGACAGCCTCCTTGCATAGCAGACAGAAGTGCGTGCCGCCCTGTTTGTTGAAGTAGTACATGGTCGTGGTATTGTCCATCTGGACTTGAACCACTTGACCCCGGAGCTGAGGAGCGAAAGCTGACATAGCCAGTCTGACTGCTCTGAACTCCAGTAGGTTGATGTGGCATCGGGAATCCTCGGGGGTCCAGAACCCGTGGGCCCTGTGGTCCCCCATGTGGGCTCCCCAGCCCATGAGAGAGGCATTGGTGGTCAGGACGACCGTCGGCTCTGCATGGACAAATGGGATCCCTTCCTCATGCACTGCTCTGGGTGGTCCACCATTGAGAGCGCCCCACATCTCTCTGGGTTACAGTGATCAGCTGGTCAAATGACCCTGGCGCTGAACCACTGGGCAGCCAGCTCCCACTGAAGTGGGGCACATGCGCCACCTGGCCCAATGGACCACAGAGGTGCAGGCCACCATGTAACCTAAAAGGCACAGAAAGTCCCGGGCAGGATGCAAGTGCCCAACCAGAAATGATCGGGCAAAGGAGGAAAGAACCTCTGCCCTGTCTGCCGGGAGCCGAGCTCTGGCATGACGAGAGTGGAGCTCTGCCCCAATGAAGCCCATCACCTGAGAGGGCATGAGTTCCGACGTGACTTCATTGATAAGGAGGCCGAGTTGGGAGCAGGTTCAGAGAGCCAGATCCCTGGACCTCTCCACCTCCTGAAGGGAGGAACCTGCCAGGAGCCAGTCATCAAGGTAGAGGTAAATCCAAACCCCTCTACGCCGAAGAAGGGCTGCCACCACTGCCATGCACTTGGTAAAGACCCGTGGGGCCGATGACAGGCCGAACGGCATGGCTTGGAACTCGTACAGGGTCCCTTCGACCCTGAAGCGGAGAAACCACTGACGAGATGGACAGATTGGGACATGAAAGAGCATGTCCTGTAGATCCAGTGAACAGAACCACATGTTTAGCTCCAGAGATGGTATGATCTGGTTCAGAGTTACCATCTGGAAGGTGCGAGACCTGAGATATTGATTCAGGTCGTGAAGATCAAGGATGAGGCACCAACCCCTTGTCCGCTTGGGCACCAGGAAGTACTTGGACACGAAACCTGGGTCTGTAGGAGGATCCGGCACTGGAGCTACTGCCTCCTTGCGGAGGAGCTAAGCTATGTCGTCTCGAAGAGCCGACTGAGTGCAAGCTAAGATCCTTTCCTCCATAGGGGCACGGGCTCGGCTGGGAGGGTACTGCTCGAATTCCAGAGGCAGTCCCTGGCCGACCACTTCCAGAACTCACCTGTCCGAAGTGATACCGGACCAGGCGGAAAGAAAGTGATGGAACCGGCCCCCCACAGGAGGATCCAGAGCTGGCGTGACGGGTGTAGGGGTGGCAACCCCCGACCCGTCACTGAGCAGGCATATAGAGGAGGAGGAGGAGGCTCCTGGACCAGCACCTCAGCCTCCTTTACAGGGCTGTTGGGGACCCTGCTTGGGCCTGGGGCACCAAGCTAGAGCCTGCTGCTGCTGGCATCCTTGAAAGGAGGGCTGCCTAACTACAGGGGAAGAGTGCCAAAAAGGCTTTTTCTTGCGCTTCTGCTGGTTCTTGCCCGAAGAACCCTTCGCAGAGGTAGCATCCAAGGTGGCACTGGACTGCTGTATGTGCTGGAGGTGACCTGCCACTTCCGGACCAAAGAAGTTGGTGCCTAGGAAGGGCACGTCAGCTAACTTGTGCTGAGTATCCACTGGAAAGGAGGATAACCTCAGCCAGGCCCCTGCAGTAAGTGGCCACCTGCGGCTGCTAGGGAGCGGGCACAGGAATCTCCAATATCCAGGGCTGTCTGGAGCTGCTGTTTCGCAACAGCACGCCCCTGGTCACGGACTTGCTTCACCGTGGTCTGCAAGTTCGCTGGGAGATGAGGAGACTTCGCCTAATGACCCAAGAAGGCATGAGAGAAGTGTGCCATGATGACAGCAAGCTGGCCTGACAAAGGCCTAAGGATGAGGCCGCATAAACCTTCCAGGCAGAATGGTCTATATTCTTGGACTCCTTGTCCGTAAGGCAGTCAGTGTCGGCTGAGCTACCAGTGCGCCTGAACACAGAGGCAGTCACAACGCCGCCGAGGGATGCTCTGTGAACCTCGCCAGAAACCCCATGGGTACTGCCGACTTGCGGGCCATGCGCAGACGAATCTGGACAGGAGGCAGGTGCTGCCAAAGCTCAAGGGCCAGGCCAATAATGGCTTCGCCACTGGAAAGGCCTCCGCCGGGGTATCCTCTTGAGGATATCCGTGAGGGAGTATTCCACCTTCTTTGGATAGGCTCCAAGGGCATTCCGGTTGATTGAAATCAGGCGGAGGATGCCCTGAAAGGAGGAGAGACCTTCCTCCAGAGCCGCCACTGATTACTCGTCATCCCGGATGCGAGTGCAAACCAGTAGCATCCGAGTCCAAGAGTCGGGATATAATGGTCTCCCACCTATGTCTCCCTCGTCGCCAAGGCGATTGGGACAACAGGCCAAAATAGGCCGAGCTGAATATGTGCCAGCCCCACAGGTGGGGAACTGAAGCCTTCGGTTCTAGAGGGGTCGGCGTCGGCCTAAGAGACGGGGGCCAAGTAATGGCCGGTGGTGCTGGCTTTTGACCGGTCAGAATCAGCTGTTGCCACATGAGATCCTCATAACGTCGACGGAGTTTCCATTGAAGTCTCTCCTCATCCAAGGAGGATGAGGATCAATGGCAACGCCTCTTTCTGGAGTGCTTGTGACCTTTCTTCAGTTTTTCAGCCGAAGGAGTCCTAGTCCTCGATCGAGACCAACGGGATTGGGTAGTTCGATCGGGAGACGCCGGAGTCGGAGAGAACCGAGATTCCGGCACCTTTCCCTCAATCGGGACACCCGAGGGCAGTGTCTCCTCATTGGAGAAGGAAAGGACAGGCGAGAAAGGCTCGATTGGGTCGAGGGTGATCTCAGCCGGTGGAGCCATTTCCTCGGTGTAGGTGCCTTGGCCTGACAGAAGGTCAGAGAAGCTTGTGGCCGAGGAAGCGATCTCGACCAAGGTCGAGACCGCAAGTTCCTGAGAATCAGACCTCTCTCAGTCCCAGGAACGTCTCCTTCGGGAGGAAGAAGACTTGGGGTCCTTGTCCCTCTTGCGAGGGGGGGAGGAGTGCGAGCTCCGAGGGCTGCCCACCCCTGGTGGGAGAGAGACTGACACAACTCCTGAAAAGACCCAGTAAAGGTAGAGCCAAGGTTGAGAGGCACGAAAAACTTCAGCTGGCTGAAGCTTGAGCAGCTTCTTCTTCGAAAGCCGCCATCTAAATCGAGCTGCTCAGCAGATCCTGCTGCCATGAAACCGCCCCACCTTGCCTCCTTGATTTCACCGTGGATTAAGTCCGGTCTCCCTCAATTTAGGCGCGCTCATGGTCAGCCCAGGACGCTGGGACAGAAGGCCAGACAGATAGTACAAGAGGTGGTGTCATGTATGACACCCAAGCAGTAGACACACAGAGCTGGGGATCAGGCGCAACATTTTCTGGCTGCAGGGACACTGGCAAATCCGGGGACGATTTGTCTTCCAACCGATATGCTAGGATAGGAATCGAAATTCTAATGAGTTTTAGAGAAACGCTATGGTGAAAACCGACGTTGAGAATCCAGGCCTCACGAACTGCTGAAGAAGCATGAGGGAATCTGAATCTTCCAGCGAAAGGAAGATCTGAGTCATGGGGCGCAGCCGAGGTATTTACCACCCAGGTGTGTGGAGGCTGCAGCTTGAAGACTTTCTAAGTAGATTTAAAGGGGAAAGGAACATGCCAGAGAGTGTGGATGAACAAATATCCATGCTCCTAGACGAAGAGTTATGAGAACTTACCATAAAGTACAGTTACACAAGAACTTACCGTAACAACAGATGTTCGAGAGGAGCTCTTGCAGCAGGCAACACCATTAGGACTGAAGCCGGCAGGTGCCATGACCCCATGGAAAACTTGTTGCTAGCAGTCATTGGCGGGGGACTGCCCCCTGATGTTGGCCCGCCCCAACATCTGCCTATAAAAAGGGCAGTCCTCCAGCTCTACCTCAGTTCTCCTGCTAGAAACACCAGCACATACAGAAATTGGACAACTGAGGAGGTTCCTCTACACTGAAGAAAATGAGGTATCAGAGATGGAGAAGTAACCACCAGGGAGATGGAGGGAGGGAAAGCAGCGCCAGCTGCAAGAGCTCCTCTCGAAGATCTACTACTACGGAAAATTCTTACGTAACTGTACTATCTCACTTCGAGGAGGCTCTTGCAGCAGGTTACACCATTAGGACCGAGTCCCAAGAAGTGAAAGGTCTGACCCTGATCAGCTGGGAGAAGACAGTGAGCAGAGTAATACAATTATCAAGAGAGGAGGCCTTGCAGGACTGCAAGTCCGAAACCTTCCCTACACCTAGAGGTAATATCCAAATGTCGTCGAGGCATGGGTCAGGAAGCATAGGAAAACCCCAGGAGCAGTTGTAAAACTCACCAAAATTCTTTATTTGTAGTCGCAGTAACGTGAAATAAAATAAACCTGTTCAGAATAACTATGTATAAAAGCAAAATAAAATCTTTCTTGTAAAAATAAATATCCTCTGCAGCTCAGCTTAGCTGTTTTTATAAGTCTTTTTCAACCCCCATCCTTTGCAAGCATCCTGTTCTAGCAAACCATTCTGGTCTCGCAATTTCAGGCAGGATCTGCTAGAACAGTGAGCTTCCTGAAGTCCCACAGCAGCTGCAAAAGGCTCATGCATTTGCACCAAAGTAACCTCTAGCTTTTTACAGTTATCTCTCAAATTATAAATATATATACGCATTTCAACAGCAACACCACATTTTCAAAACAAAAGTGACCCCATTATTGGTTTCATTTCCATATATTGAGTCTCATATATTTTATATTAGCTGACATAGATATGCAATGGAGAATAACAGACAGCAAGAGAAAACAGAGAGAGAGTGAGAGGCAAAGGACTGCAAGACTGTTCGGGTTGATCAAGTCCGAAACCTCACAGGAAAATTTGGCTGCACAACCAGACAGAGAAGAGAAAAGGAAAGAATACAGACTCTTGCATTTAAACCCTTTCTCCGTAGAATAAATAGGACAAGGTCTTATTCTGCCCTGTCACACCAGACTGTAATGACGAATGAAAGTATGGATAGAACTCAAGTGGCAGCTGCAAAGATATCAGCAGCAGTCACATTCCTGAGAGATGAAAGGAAGCAGCCATTCCTTGGTAGAATGGCCTTTAACTGAGCCTGGTAAAGGCTTGTCATACTTTTGTAACAATAAACAATGCAATTTACAACCATTTTGACAAACATTGCTTAGAAACAGGAGCCCCAGCTTTTAGGAGTGAAAGAAACAAACTACTGATCAGACTTCCTAGTGGTCCGGCTGCGATCCAAGTAGTAACGAAGCACCCAGTGGACATCCAGTGTATGAAGTAAGGCCTCCCCTTGATTGGAATACTCTGGTAAATAGACAGGAAGGTGGATCCTTAATTCAGTGTAAACTCTGACACAACCTTGGGCAAAAAATGAAAATTACGTACCTACCGTAATTCGGATCTTTCTGTGCATCTTCACCATGCATCACAGTTGGGTATGTGACCAGAGGTCATGACCCCGCGGGTGCTCTATTTTTTTTTGCTTGGTTGGAGTCCCTCGAGGCCGACGACAACGCCACTTCAGTTGGCTGTTAGTTGCAGTCGGCACTGCCCCCTCGCCAGTTCTGGGTCACCACAGTGTAACAAATAGGGTTGGGAGGGTGAGACAAGGAAGTCCAAGGGACAGACAAAGGAAAAGATATAAGAAAATAAAAAGGAGGAATAAACGATCAACAGGACAGACAAGGGAGAGAGAGAAGCTAAGGGGATTGGAAGGGGCCCTAATCTCTGGAGAAGAGGAAATAGGAAAGAGAAGGAAGAATTAAGTGGGAGGGGACAGGACAAAACCAGGGCTTGCGGTCTGGTCCCCAGCTTTTAGATGGAATTACTGCTCAGGAGTAGCTAGAAGCCTGGCAAAGCTGGCAAGATTTAAGGCACATAATTTGACCAAGAGATACTCCAGCAGGAACAACTTCCTAGAGTCATGGATTAAGGAGAAGAGGGGGGACCAGGAACCAAGGTATGTCCTCTCCCCTATCCAACAAAAAAATAAGAGGGGGAAACCCCTCCTCTAAAAGAATAACAAAGGATTAGTCCTGAAGGACAAGGGTTAAAGGGAGGAGAAAGGGGGCAGCCACCAACATCCCATCCCTAAGAAGGGGTGGAAGCCGTAAGGCGATGAGGAACAGACCCCCCGGCCCCTCCTCCCCCAGCTGCAGGGCTGCAAGAGACCCCCCTGCATTCTTAAGGGTTCCCCCACTCCTGACCAATGGGAAGGAAGACGGTACACAGAGGGAGGGGGGACCCAGAGACTGAGGCCCGGGGGATGGTGGGTGGGATTTGTGATGCATGGTGAAGACACACAGAAAGATCAGAATTACAGCAAGTATGTAATTTTTATACCTTATCTGGGTCAATCTTCACAGTTGAGTGAGTCGCCCGAAGGTGCCCGAGACTCTAAGGGAGTAAGCCCCTTAGCTCCCAGTGGGGGAGATACTGGGAGGGAGAACCTTCATGGATCTGGTGAGGCCAGAGTGTGGAGAGTGAGACAGGGACCCGCAGAGGGGGAAGGAAGTTTCCCCGACAACTGCCTGCCTCACTCTGCGGGAGAAAAGATCGGTTCTCCGGTAAGCAGAGGAAATCACCCTACCCCGGACCAAGGGTGACAACCTGGAAAGACGCAGCCACGCCGTCCACCTAATGCAGATTGCTGTCCCTACGACTCTGGAAGCAACCTCGTTGATGTAACAGGATGCTCTTGCTTGGTGCCTTGCTAGCTCCAGGCCCTGAGCAGACAGTGCGATGGCTTATCTGGTTACTTCTAAATCAGGCCAAGAGGCTAGGAGCTGACCTAGCCTGCACCACAAGACCGTGTCACAGGAAGCACAGTGGGCCTGATGTGCAGCTATGGAAAGTAAACTGCATCGAGTAGAAAGTCCTCCTCACCTCAGAAGTCAAAACGAAGAGTCTTGATCTGGGGGCCAGTGACGGTGAAGGGCTCAAGCCCATCTACAGTGTCCAGATGCATCAACCCTGACAGAGAGTGTGGCATGCGTCCTGAGACCCGGGGAGCACAATACCTCTGGCTCAGTTCCCTAGGGGCCAGGATGGAGAAGAGACATTGCCAGAAGCGCAGTGACTCCTCCCAGAAAGGAGCAGGCCAGGCGGGCACCACCAGGGTGGCTGCACAGAAATTGTCTAGAAAGGCGCACACCACGTGCTCAGAATTGTCTTGAGAGCCAGGGGTGATGCGAACATCTTCCATCATCCTCGTGAGGAAACTCTGATACACAGCAAGATCAGCGGCGGGGGGGATGTGGATGGATGGTTCCTCTCCCTCCGAAGAGAGGGATGAGGAGCGGAAGATCTCGGCGATCCTGGGGGTGGCTGCTCAGAGGGAGAGTGGGACACCCACTCGTCCATCGCCCTAACACAAGTGGGAAAGTGAGTAGCCGCACCCCTGAACTGCTCCCAGGTCAGAAGCCCCCAAGGGCTGGAAATACCAGGGAGAGAAGGAGATGGCGACTGAGGAATGGAGGCCAGATCCACAGAAGAGGAGAACTTCCTGTGCCCGGGCAAGAGATCCTGCCGGATGCTCCCAAAACAGGTGGAGCTTCAGGAAGTCCAACAGCCAACGGCTGGTCAACCACACTGGAACAGCTCAAACAGTGCCCTGAAGAGTCTCTGCGAGGCTAATTCAGTACCACGAGACCTAGCTTTTTTTGATTTTAACTTTTATTTAATTGTCTTTGTCTCTCCGCTATCGCTATAATCGCTTAGTCATATAATTGAGTGTAAACTCCACTTTCCCACCTTAGGAGCGTTGCTGAAGTCGCTCGACCCGGTCATGGAGTGTGCACTGGGCTGTGCGATCAGGCCCGCTCTTGATCCGCGGGAGGAAAGGCGTGAACTGGTGGGAAGAGGTTTTGACTGTGTCATTTTTAATTCAGCCCTCTGATCAGGAGTTTGCTGGAGTGAAGTAATCATGTTGAGGTGTGCAGCAATAGGAGCAGCATGCTGAGAGCAGGAGTGTCACGGAGGGCGTTGTGAGCCTGTGGAGAAGAGTTCTCAGGACTGAGCTTTGAGTATAATGGCCTCTTGACTGGGAGTCTGTTATGGAGCAAGGTAACTGTGCTGTGCCGTGCAGTAGAGGGCGCACTTGACCAAGAATGTGGAATGGAGATTTTGAAAGGGGAGCTGCATCGGCTGACGGCCTTATTGGATTTATTGTGGAGGAGCTCGTTTTAAATTAACGATCTGAGACTGCTGTGGAGTTTTGCCAAACCAGGATAATATCACCCTGTAGTTGTGGGTGGTTAGCCGCTGGAGGCTGTTTCTGCCCAGGAGGACTAGACCTGGACTGACCAGGAAACCGGTCGACAGGCCTGTAATTCGTCCAAGGCCCCTCTCTGGCCAGCCGGTGGGCTGGTGCAGGTGGGGCACCGAGGTGGTGGGACAGACATTTCTAACGGCAGACCCTACAGATAGGGCTTTGGGGTGTTTGGCCCGGTTTCCAAGAAATATTCTGACTGTTACCAGGTGTTTTTATGCCAAAGAAGACTTGGATTATACCACGAGGTTTTGTGCCATAAGGAGACTATCTACTGGAATCTGAGGTGCCAGAATCTCAGATATGTGGTCAGAACACATTTTTACTTTCTTTATAAATTTCTTTGGGCAGTGAGCGTGTCCGGTTTATTTTGACTCCCTGGTAGTGAGAGCAGCTGGGGGTCGAAACTTTATTAAATATTGTCTGATTTCTTATGTTAATTTAATTTGTATCCCTTAGTGAGAGGAAGGGTACTTCAGTTTTATTTTGCTTTCTGGTTTAAGTTTCCGCTATATTCTCAGTTTTTCTGTGATTTGGACTTTTCTGAAGTGGATTCCTTATGGTATTGTACCATTCCTTTCCCTTGGATTTACATCATCTACTTAAGAGACTTTGGAGCCTGGACTAATGTTTTATAATTTTAATTTATTATAGCTTTATTTTTGGGATTGAAATTGTCCAAACAGTGTGAGATAGAGGGATTTTTTATTTGTATTCTAGTTGGGTGGGTATTGTTGTTTAATTCTAGTACTGTAATCTTAGGGGTCCTTTTAGGTTGGGTGCCTGACTGTTGTGTACTTTGGTATTGTTTGGTGCAAAATGTACAAGTCCCCAGTGGGTGCACTATTAGTCCTCCACTCTCCCCTTCCCCTCCTTTGCTGTGGTACAAACTACCAGCGCTGTCGTGCGCTGGGTATTGCTCGCAGGTAAGGGCGATGGGACATCAGTCCAAAAAGGATTCTATGGTAAGTCCCATCGGGCGCCCGGAGCCGGGAGGTCTCCTTCCCTGGACGCCGACTGTCGACTTTGTCGAGGTTGGTGCTAAGGCCGCTGGCTTTGTGGCGCCCTGTCAGGCCAGCCGCTGAGATCGCAATGCAGTCGAGATTTTTCACCCGTGGATGGTTTCTTGACTGGTGAAGCCACAACCCTTCTCACCAGTTCCCGTGAGCTAGGTCTGCCTGCCTGGCAGCAGTCCCTGTTAAGGTGTCCGGCTGAGGAAGATGGTGTCCCCCGCTCTTCCCAGACCTGTCTCGAAACACCGAGGATCTCGGTCTTACCAGTTGGTCCAGCTGACCTGGCCGATATCAAGGTCTGGCAATCGAGGTAAGTATGGTGCTGTCATTCCTCGCCTTCCTCCTTGATGGAATGAGAAATTGCGCTGACGCTTATGAGGACCTGATGTGGCTGCAGTTACTTGTCCGAGCAGACGCCGACGCCCCTGCCATCATGGCTGTCACCCACAGCCAAAACAACCCCCGCCTTTAGGTCGAGATGCCTGAAGCCTGAAGCCGATTGTTCGCCAAACCTGCTGCCCCACCGATTGTGGAACCTCCGCCCCCACAACCAAAATCGGGGCGCCAACCATGATTCAAGGTCAGGTCGCGTTCTGCCCACAGGCTGTCGGTCACCCCTACTCCTGACCGCCCTCACAGGAGGTGGCTCAGACCCTAGGCAGCCTTCTTCGCAGACTTCCTTTCTGAGCCCAGTTCTACCCACCTCCTGTTCTCCAAGCCGTTGACCTGAGTCCTCCGGGGCCAGCTGTTGACTGCAGTCCATTGTCCTTCATGGATTGTTTTGGCTCATCTCGGAGTCCACCTAGATGCAGCTCAAGCCCATTCCAACAGGGGCTGTATCCTGACGGAGATACTGACTGAGGATTCGCCATGGAGGCTTTTCCGGTGGTTGAGGCCATTGTTGGCCCAGCCTTGAAGCTTGCTGCCTGGCCTCGGCCCTGCGCCTCGGCCAGGAAAGGCGGTCCCACTGCTTTGCCTGCTGGAACACCTCTGCCAAGGAGTTGTCTCCATAGCTTCCGGTATTCCGAACTCTAGGACGTGATGCCCTCTCGGTCATGAGTCCAAAAGCTGACTACGCTGACTTGGTGCGTTGCGCCCTCCTTGGCCCGCCCTTAGCTGGCTGTTGATGGCACACTCTTCCATGCCTCACATGGGCTCCTGGATGAGGTGATCCTCATCTCCGCCAACATGCAGACCACGGTCCAGCAGGTACGGGATCAGGGTAGCCGTGGCTAAGCAGCAGCTCCAAACAGCTCTGGACATAGGAGACTCCTGTGCCAGATTGGTTGCGGCTGCGGTGGCCATGCGCAGCAGAGCTTGGCTGAGGATATCCACCTTCACGACAGATATCCAGCACAAATTGGCGGACGTACCCTTCTTGGGGACTGACCTCTTCGGCCCTGGAGTGGAAGGTCACCTCCAGCGGATCGAGAAGTCCAGTGCCACTCTGGACTTGGTCACCTCCGCCCAGAAGGACAAAAGCCGCCGACAGCAGCAGCACAAGTCCTTTCATCCTTCTGCGCCTCTGGCACGCCCGGCCCACTGCACTTGGCCGTCAGCAGGCTCGTGTTGGCATCAAACCCAAGCCGCGGCTTCCACTATTAGGAAGCAGGAGGTAAGGCCCAGGAGGTCTATCGGCCGGTCCCTCCTCCAAGCCTGCCCAGTGACTGGCCGAGGGTGTCGCCCCCAGCCCATCACTGCCTCTGCCCCCTGTGTGATGGTTCCGCCACTTCCTTCCGCGTGGTCCGCTATTGCCATGGACCTCTGTCGGGGGTGGAAAGGGCCTGCCTGGAGTTCCAGTAGGCCCCACCTTCCGATTTCATCGCCTCGGGAGGCCACGGGGTCCGCTGCTCGCTGTCAGCCCGCCGAGCCGATATTGCCCTGCTTCTAAAAAGAGGTGATCAAGAAGGTGTGTGATCCTTCTCCGACCCGGGTTTGTGTCCAGGTATTTCCTGTCCTAAACGGACGGGGTGGCTGGCACCCCATTCTCGACCTGCACGTCCTAACTGGTTTCCTAAGGTCTCCGACTTTCAGGATTGTCACTCTGGGTCAGATAATCCTCATCCTGGCAAGGTATGTGGTTCTGTTCCTGGACCTTCAGGGACGCTCGTTTTTCACGTCCCTAATCCGTCCGGTCCCATCAGAGACTCCTCTGCTTCAGAGCGGAGGGATCCCTTTCGAGTTCGGCCATGCCTCCGCCTCTTTCCTAGCTCCTACGGTCTTCACCAAATGCATGGCAGTGGTGACAGCATTCCTGCGGGCGTCAAGGGTACGAGTACCTTCACCTGACGACTGGCTGATTTGCAGCCCTCCAGAGTGGAGGTGGAGCCGCCCAGAGTCTGGCCCTCCAGGTTTGCTCTGATTGGCCTCCTAATCAACGAGGTCAAGTCGGAACTCGTGACAAAGCAGGTGATACATTTCTTTGGGGCAGAGCTCACCTCTCTTCGAGCCAGAGCACGGCTCCCGGCGGACAGGGCCGAGGTTCTTTCCTCCTTTGCCCAATCATTTCAGGTTGGGCAATCGCGCCCTGCCTGGGTCTTCCTGCGCTTCCTGAGCCTCATGGCGGCCTGCACCAGCGTGGTCCATTGGGCCCACTGGTACATGCGTGCCCTTCAGTGGGGACTGGCCAGCCAGTGGTCACAGCACGTCGATCCACTGGATCAGCTAGTGACAGTGACCCAGGGGATGTGGAACGCTCTCCAGTGGTGGACCGTTCCAGCACATCTGCAGGAGGGCATCCCGTTTGTCCGCCCAGGCCTGGCGGTCTCTCTATCGACCCGATGCCCTCTGATGGGTTGGGTGCCTATCTGGGAGCACAGAGCGCACTGCCTCTGGTCCCTTGGGAGTCCTGACTTTATCAACCTGCTGAAGCTTCGAGGTGTCTGTCTAGCCTCACCGCCTCTCAGTTTCTACGGGCCATGGTTCAGGTCCAGATGGACAATACCACGACCATGTACTACCTAAACCGCCAGGTGGGATGCGCCCGTGCTCTGTGCAGTGGGAAGCTCTCCTCATTTGGTCTCTCGTATGCGGCCTGGAGGCGGATCTCTCGGCCTCCATTGGCAGGAGCTCTCCACACCTGGCGATGCTCTAAGCCGGATAGGGGCTCGTCTCACGAGTGGTCTCTCCTGCCGGAGGTTGTACAGCATCTCTTCTCCCACTGGGGCACACCTCAGGCGGACCTGTTTGCCTCCAGGGAGAACGCAAACCTGAGACTGTTTCATGCCAGCCCCCCTCAGCAGGCTCGCTGCAGGGGGATGCCTTCTCGAGGCCGAGGACCCCAGGCCTCTTCTACGCCTTTCCCCCATTTCCCTTGATCCACAAGGTGCTTCTCAAGGTGAGGAGGACAAGGCACAGGTGATTCTGTAGCCCCAGACTGGCCCCCGTCTCTGGTATCCAGATCTCCTCAGTGTCGAGCTCCAGGCCCTGAGGCGACTTCCAGCCCGCCTGACCTGATCTCATTCAGTCAGGGAAGGTGTTCCATCCGGACCTCAATCCCTGCACCTGACGGCCTGGGTTCCTGAGCGGCTAGAGTTCCAGGCCTTGGGTCTTTTCGACGAGGTCCTCAACGTTGTTGAGGCGCCCATAAGAGTCAACCAGAAAATGCTATGCCTTCAAATGGAAGAGATTTTCCATTTGGTGTGGGGTAAGTGCTTGGACCCTTCCTCTTGTTCTGTGGCCAGCATTTTGGACTATTTATGGTCCTTTCTAGTCAAGGCTTAGTCGACGACCCTCAGGGTGCACCTGGCAGCTATCTCTGCTTACCGGCGCGGGCGGGAAGCAGTCAGGAGAAGGTGGTTGCGCTTTTTCAAAGGCCTTGATCACATTTCCTCCAGTGCGGGAACCCCCACCTGCGTGGATCTACTGTTAGTACTGGCAAAGCTCATGGGCAAGCCATTAGAACCTATGCACAGGTGTTCTCTCTCACTGTGCGTGGAAGACGCCTTCTTGGTGGCTATCACGTCAGCCAGAAGGATGGGAGAGCTCCAGGCGCTTTCCATCGAGTCTCCTTACCTGGTCTTCCACAGGGACAAGGTTGTCCTGCGCCCCCACCCGAAATTCCTTCCGAAGGTGGTGTCGGAGTTTCACCTTAACCAGGTGTTGACTCTGCCGGTGTTCTACCCCAATCACACCTCGGAGGCCGAATATAGGCTCCATACTCTGACCTAGAAGGGCGCTCGCTTATTATAAGGAGCGCACGGCTGAAATTCGGGGAGAGGTTCGCCAGCTGTTTGTCACCTACGCTGAAGCGCATCTGGCAGACCTGCAGCCAACGGATTATACAGGTGGGTAACCTCCTGCATAGATTCTCATATAAGTTGGCGGGCATGGAGCCTCCCAGAGGGATAAGAGCTCATTCTACCCGCCACTATACTGCTGCAACGTGGCTGCTTCCAGGGACGTCCTATCCAGGAAATCTGCAGGGCTGCTACCTGGAAGTCAGCAAACACCTTCATTACCCACTACCACATCGACCTTGAGTCACGCCCGGATGCTGGTTTTGGGGCCTGTTCTCCAGTCTCTCTCTTCCCAAGTAAGTATTGGGTGTGCGTCTTGCCCCCTCCTCCCGGAGAACTGCTAGAGTCTGCCAATGAGTGTGGATGAACAACATATCCATGTCTCTAGAAGGTTACAGGTTACTCACCTGTAACAGGAGTTCTAGGAATGGTATATGTTGTTCATCCACACTACCCATTCACTCCTTCGGCTTCGACGCACAACCTGAGCTTCCAGCGGCCAGATCTGGCGCATGCGGGGCGGAGTCAGTTATACCACCCGGGTGGGTGGGAGGAGCAAGCTTGAAGACCTTCCGGCAAGATTTAAAGCGGCAAGGATACCTGCCAATGAGTGTGGATGAACAACATATACCATTCCTAGAACTCCTGTTACAGGTGAGTAACCTGTATATTCTTTACTCTGCCTCACTGAACAGTCGCTCCGGAGATTTCTTCTGCTGCTCGGTTCATTTTCTTGGTTAAAAAGTGTAATCTCTCGGTTTTATAAACCGCATTTTGTCTCTATTTAACCGCAACCGGTCGGTTCAAGCTCTGTCTGTGGTATCGTAAGTAATAGATAGGTTTTACATTATTTCTGTGTGGAACTTGTAAACGATATTATCGGTTCGGTTTGAACCGATCAGGTTACAGTTAAACTTTATTAAATTGCATTTAGAGTGCGGTTCGGTTCTTATCGGTTCTAAAAAAACGGATTTCATTACGCTTTTTTCCATGACTCCGTGACACGGTTGGGAACCGATAAGGGTGTCTTGCTTGGTGGTTTGCCGTAAACGGGCACGTTTTTGGTTAGGCTGGCACTATGTCTGAGAAACCCAAAAGAAAAACCGGGCCCACTGGGTTTCAGCACTGTAGTGTCTGTGGGGAAGCCTTTGCCAAGGCTGACCCACACACCACCTGTGATTATTGTCTGGGTTTGACCACCACAATGCAGACTGCCAGATTTGCAAGAATTTCCCTGCAGCTACCCTGGCTGAGAGAGTTGGTAAGCTCAGGGAACGAGAGGCCAAAAAGTCTGCTGACCCGGATGGCCAGCCCGGTTCGGTGCCAACCGAACCAGAGGGAGTGCCCTGTGACCAGGACGAGACTTCCTTGGGCAAACGGAGGGCTGACTCGGGGGAGTCAGTCCCAGCAAAAAGGACTAGAAAATCAGCAGGTGTGGAGCCAAAATTTCCTTCTCCAACCACTGCAGAGATAGCCAAAGCGATCAAAATTGTCCAGTCGCTTTCCCCGGTTCCGACCGAACCGGCACCATCAGGTAACCGGTCGGTGCCACCGGTTCAAGAATATGATATAGAGGAATTTTATGAACTGGAGGAGGGGGAGGAAGGTTATGAAGAGAGTGAATGTGATTTTGAAAGTCTGGATGTGCCCATTGAACCGGACATCTCCCCAGACAGACCTTCAGAGGTGTCTCCCCTTAGGCTTTCTGAGTCCTCTTCTCATTTTATGTTTTATAAGAAAGTGGCTGAAACCCTCCAGCTCCCTTTGGAAGAAGCTGTGGATGAACAGGAGGAGCCTGACTATGTAGAAATGATGGATATCCCAGAGTCTAGGAGATTGTCTATTCCTTTACATAAATCTTTTAGGAAACAGACAAAAATTTTAAAAGTTCCTCACACTATACCTCCTGTAGATAAAAATGAACAAGAGGTACACATTGTCAGGCCCTGATACGGAGTTCCTTTCACAACAATGCAGCCATGTTAGTAGTGCAGGCTGCAGCCTGTGATAAGGCAAATATCCCTTGGCTTCACACCCCGACAAGGACTCCAGGAGGATTGATGCCAAAGAAACAGTAACATGGCAGCATCTCTTGAACTCAGACAGGCAAATTATATGGCTTATGTGGCAAGATACCAGAAATTCAGATGGGATACTGTTATGGTCCTGGCTAACAGGTCCCAGGCCAGCTTGCCAAGGAGCAGGAGCAGGTGGCTTGCTGATGGTATTGAGGCATCCAAGGTGCATTTGCTGCAGTGGACCTCTAATGATGTATCTTCAAGAGTTATGGCTACATCTGTGGCTTTTCGTAGAATGGCTTGGCTCAGGGTGTACTAGCCTGTCACAGGATACCAGGCTAAGGCCATGGATTTTCCTGTTGTGGGTAACTCTCTGTTTGGGGAGCAGACAGGGAATTACATGAAGAAAATGGATGAGTATAGGACCACTTATAGGAGTGCACAGGCCAAGGAAAGGCAGGCCACTCCTCAGAGGCAGCTTTCCAGGGGCAGGGGCAGGCCTTTTCACAGACCTTTTTACCAAGCCCAGGCCTCCTCTTCAGCCTATGCCCAGAGGGGGTTCTTCAGAGGGAGAGGCAGCCTAAAGCCCCTGCCAAACAGGCACCCTGATGGGAGGGCCAGGGCCGATTCTCCATTACCTGTAGGGGGCAGGCTGGCTTACTTTGTCCTGGACTGGGAGTCTTTAACATCAGACAAGTGGGTCCTGGAAGTAGTAAGCCAGGGACTGGTTCTCAGCTTCAAAAAATTTCCAAAGATGAGAACCAGATCCTTTCCAGCTGCAAATCCATCAGAGGCTCTCGCTCTGGAAACAGAAGTCTCTACCCTCCTGACTCTGAGCTGTAGAAAGGGTACCTTCCCTACTCCAGGGCAAAGGACTGTATTCCAGGTACTTCCTTACCCCAAAAAAGACAGGAGAATGGCGGCCTATCCTGGATCTCATATACCTAAACAAGCACCTTTTAAAACCAAAATTAAAAATGGTGACTCTGGGAATTATTTTACCCTCTGTAAGGCCAGGGGACTGGCTAGTGTCCCTGGACCTCAAGGATGCCTACTTCCATGTTCTCATCAGAAGCTCCCACCGAAAGTACCTCAGATTCGAACTGCCCTCAGGCAATTACCAGTTCAGAGCAATGCCCTTCGGCCTCACCTCTGCCCCAAGGGTATTCACAAAATGCCTGGCAGTAGCAGTTGCTCATTTAAGAGCAAAAGATTGCCATCTTTCCGTGACCTGAGACGACTGGCTCATAGTGGGCCAGTCTCCAGACCAAGCCAAATTACACCTTCAGGTTACCCAGCAGCTACATCTCTAGGTTTCCTTCTCAATTTCCCAAAGTCAGTTCTAGAGCCTGTTCAGCTACTCACCTTCATAGGCGCAGAGAACTGGACACAAAGCAGGCCAGAGCTTTCCTCCTCTAGAAAGAGCAAAGACCTTGGTGGCTCGGGCCTCCTCCTTCACTCTGCAGGTCTCTCGACCAGCAAGGCATTTTCTGCAACTCCTAGGGCACATGGTTGCCTCCACAGCAGTAGTGCGGGGAGCAAGATTTCAGATGAGGGACATTCAGTTCCATTTGAGAGCCTTCTGGTCTCAAAGGAGAGATCCTCTAACCAAATTGATCCCAGTAACTCGAACCCTGATCCAGGCCCTACAGTGGTGGCAGGATCAGAGCAATCTGAGACAAGGGTTCCTTTCATCCCTCAATCTCACTCCTTGACCCTTACTACAGATGCGTCCCTCTTGGGGTGGGGAGCTCACATGGGCAACCTCACCACCCAGGGATTGTGGTCCCCTCAGGAGTCTCTGCTCCACATCAACCTGTTAGAACTCAGAGCAGTTTTTCTAGCACTTCAAGTTTTTTCTGCATCTGTTCAGAACAAAGTGGTACAGGTCAGAACAGACAACACCACTACAATGTGGTACATCAGCATGCAAGGGGGCACTCGGTCTTCGGCCTTGTGCACTGAGGCAATGAAGTTGTGGTCTCTGGCTTATTCCCTGAACACCTCCCTCATGGCAGTTCATCTCCCAGGCAAGGACAATGTCCTGGCAGATGCTCTCAGCAGGATTTCTCAGGGCCATCACGAATGGGCTCTGGATCCCCTAGTACTGGAGGTAGTATTTGCCAGGTGGGTACCCCTCAGATAGATCTTTTTGCAGCCCCAGACAATCACCAACTTCCACTATTCTGCTGCAGGCCCCCAGTGTTGGGCTCAGTCCCTCTGGATGCCTTCCTTCTCAACTGGGAAGGGAAGTTTCTCTATGCCCCCCCCCCTTCCCTCTCTTGTTCAAGGTGCTAGTCAAAATCAGATCTCAACCTTGTAAGATGATTGTGATTGCTCCAGATTGGGCCAGACAGCCCTGGTATCCACTTCGTCTGTCTTTAGCAGTCCACCTTCCTCTGTGTCTTCCCAGGAATCACAATCTGTTAACCTGTGCCCAGGGGAGAGTTTGGTATCCGAATCTCAAATCTCAACCTCAAGGCCTGGCTCTTGAAGAGTTAGAGTTTGCTGACCTACACCTTTCTCAAGGTGTACTCAATATCTTGAAAGCTTCTAGGAAGCCTTCCACCAGGGCTACATATAATTCTAAATGGAAAAGGTTTTCCATATGGTGCTCTGGAAGGCATATTTCCCCAGAATCTGCTGATTTGCCCACAGTCCTGGATGATATGGTCCACTTAAATACTTTGGGGCTGAGGCCGGCTACCCTGAAAGTGCACTTGGCAGCTGTCTCTGCTTTTATATCAGCAGGAAAGCCTCTCTCTTTCTGCTCACCCTGTATTCTCCAAGTTTTTTCAAGGGATTGCTTCACACCAACCCTCCATTCAGGGACCCTGCTCCCGCCTGGGATCTTAATGTTTGCATGGCTCAGCTTATGCAACCCCCTTGAGCCTTTGTTTCAGCAGAGCTTAAGTACTCGACTTGGAAAACTGTGTTTTGGTAGCCATCACTTCTGCCAGGACGATAAGTGAGTTACAAGCTTTGTCAGTGGAGTCTGATTTATCTCCTTTCTGCAGAGATAAGGTGTTCCTCAGGACTAACAGGAAGTTCTTGCCTAGGTGGTTTCAGATTTCCACCTTAATCAATCTATATCTCTTCCAGTTTACTTCACTGACCATTCCTCCTTCGCGAGAGGAGGCTGCACAGCTTAGATGTGAACAGAGCCCTTTGTTACTACATAGAGCGCACTCAAGGGTCACAGGTTTGACTCCTCCAACTATTCCTCACTTATGGTGAGGTTGGTAAGGAAACCTGCCACTAAAAGATCCATTGCCAGGTGGATTGTCTCTTGTATCCATTTTGTTATCAAAACTGGGTAAGGTTCCCCTTCAGGCCTGAGGACTCACTTCACCAGAGGTACAGTTGTGTCCTGGCTGCTGCCAGGGACATCCCTATCATAGAGATATGTCACAGCTACCTGGAAAACAGTTCTAATCTCACCAAGCATTACTTCTGGACATCCAGGCTAGGAGTGATGCTCGGTTTGGCACAGCTGTGGTTCCTGAGCCTATTTCTAAGTAGGTTCTGTCCCTCCTCCATGGAGGTACTGCTGTGTAGCTTCATGTCATAATATAGCAAGACTTCATGTTGTTTGAAGAAAAAATTACCACCTTAGTAATGTTGTTTCTTCTAATGGAGTCTTGCTATATTATGACCTCCCCTGCCTGCCCCTCTCAGAACCTCTGCTTTTCGGATGTGAGTGGGCAGTGCAGTGTTGGCACTTAGTAGATGCCCACCTTGTTTTTTATACCCCCTTTTTTGGGAGTGTTTTGGTGTTGTGTTTTTAATTTTTGGATCCCCTAACTTGAGTCTTTGTTTTGGGACCAAAAAATGGTTAATATTTTGGTAGCCAGTTGGCTAGTGTAGGTTTCTAGGGACATGGATATGTTGTTCATCCACACTATCTGGCAGGTTCCTTGCCGCTTTAAATCTTGCCAGAAGGTCTTCAAGCTAGCTCCTCCCACCCACCCGGGTGGTAAAACTCTCGGCTCCGCCCCATGACGCCAGATCTTCCTTACGCTTGGAAGCTCAGGTTCCTCTCATTCAGCCTGCGATTAAGCTTTGGGCCTAAACTTCGATTTTGAAAATTTCTTCAAAACTTTTCTACACCTTCACGGTCTTCATCCCTCGCGGCTGTGATGGACCAATCGACTCCTGGTTTTCGGAGATGCCTCTGTGGGCAGAAGATGTCTCGGACGGATCCGCACTCCACGCATGCTACTGCCTAGGCCAAGAGCACCCACCCGCAGGCTGCGAACTGTGCTCATCTTTCTCGGTCTACGCCCTGAGGATCGGCTGCTGTCTCCAACTTGGGCGCCTGAAGAGAGATTTTCCTCGGTTAAATCCAAGGAGGCCCGACTGGCGGTGTCGGCTGCGGGCTCCATGAAACGACTGAGCAGATGATCACCCTTGAGGAGGAGGCTCTGCCGCTACATCTTCGGCTGCGGCATTCGTCCCGCTCTCGCTCGGGGCCTCCTATTCGGCTTCTTTTAAGGAGCTTTGCTTGACCCTCTCGACCAAAGGTGAGGGTCCAACTTCTTCTGGACCGTTTCATCGGTCAAGAAAAAGTAAGGGTAAGTCCCATCGCCGACGCCTTGGGAGCGGAAAGATCTCCTCCCTTGTCGGCTCAGTCGACTTCGGCTCGCATTTTCAGCTCGCCACTGGCTTCACGGCGCCCCCGCCAGGCCAGGGTGACCGACTCCCGCTGACGGGTCGAGATTTTTCTCACCCGCTAGACGGTTGTCGGCTGGAGAAGCCGAATCCTCCTTCCCGGTTCCCCCGGCAGGACTGGAGATACCGTCGACTTCTGTGCCTCCGCCCCGGAGCTGCCGGATTTGTCGACTGAGCCGAGGGATTGCCGATCCTCAGCTCCCCGCCCAGCCGAGATTCTCGGTCCAGACATCATCGCGGTTCAGCCAATCCCGTTGGCGAGGCGGTCTCGGTCCGGCATCGCTGTAAGCGGGCGTCCGCTTTTCCTCATCTTCCTCCTCCTCGGACGATGGGAGGCTTCGGCTTAAGTTGCGCCGAAAATATGAGGAACTTATGTGGCAACAACTAATTTTGGCCGGAAACAAGCCGGCTCAGGCCTCTTCTCCGGCCATAAAATGGTTGTCACCGGAACGGCCGAAACAACCCCTCGCGGTGGTCGAGGAGCCTGTTTCCAGGCCGGTTGTTCGGTCTATTCCTGCTGCCCCACCAATACTGGTGGAACCGCCTCCGCCTCAACCGACAGTCGGGGCCCCGACAAAAAGTTCGCGGTCGGCTCATGGCCTTCCCCATAGGCTGTCGGTCACCTCACTCCCGATATTAAGCACCGGCGCGTGGAGGGTGGCGCGGAAGCTCTGGGCAACTATTCAGCGACTCGTCGGAGTCGGTGACGCGACGATCCTCCTGCTTTACCAAGCGCCTAGACTTGGAGTCCTCTGGGGGCAGTCGATGGACGAGTAGCCCTTCGTCTCTTCCTTGGACTACTCAGGCTCATCTCAGGATCCACTGGGATGAAGCTCGAACCCGTGTCCAAGCGTGCTAGATATCCCCTCACTGAGATTCTGGACCGAGGGATTCTCTCCTACGGAGGCCTTTCGGTGGCGAAGCCATTGTTGGTCCGGCCCTGGGTTGTGGCAGCGTCCGGCTTCTGTCCTAGCCTTCGGCCAGGATGGCCAGGAAGCATCAGGTCCCCACAGGCTCTCTGTCTGGCTTTTCCCAACAGCCTCGCCTGAGGGTTGGTCACGGACAGTGTTTTCTGGCGTGCGGAAATGCCAGGGATGTGGACAAACCGCCGACAAAAGAGTCCAAGAAATTGGACTATGCGGAGTGGAAAGTGTATGCTGCCCCTCCCTCGGCCTTCGTCAGGCCAGTTCAGCCATCTTGATGGCACATTTTCCATGCCTGTTGGGCTCCTGGATGAGGTCCCTCATCTTCCTGCGGACCTGCAGACCACAGTAAAGCAGGTGCGGGACCAGAGCAGGGCAGTAGCTAAGCAACAGCTCCAGACTGCGCTGGATATTGGGGATTCTTGTGCCCGGTCAGTGGCGACGCGGTGGCTATCGCGGCGAGCGGTAGCATGAGGATATCCACTTTCACCTCGGATACCAGCACAAGCTTGCGGATGTTCCCTTCCTGGGAACTGACCTCTTCGACCCTGGAGTGGAAGGCCACCCAGAGGATCGAAAAGTCCAATGCCACCTTGACTCGGGTCTCATCGCGCCAGAGAGGACAAGGCGTAGCCTCAGCCTAGCGTCACTCGCCTCTGCTCTCGCTGTACCCGGCCCAACAACGTCAGGGCCAGCAGGCTAGACCTTGGTGTTCCAAGCCCAAGCTGTCAGCTTCCTCTAATAGGAAGCAAGGAGGAAAGAGCCCTGGTGGTCCCTCGGCGGTCCTTCCTCCAAGCCTGCACAGTGGCGGGCTGAGGTGTGTCGCCCCATCCCGTCACCTGCCCTGGCTCCCCGTGGAAGCGGCTCCTGACACTTCCTTTCCGCCTGGTCCGCTGTTACCACGGACAGGTGCTGCTTGGAGGTGGTGGAAGAGCCTGCCTCTGGAATTCGAGAGCAGGCTCCACCCTTCAGAGCCGTCGCCCCAAGGGGGGCTTCGGGGTCCCAGACTCTCTAGAGGCTCGTCGAGCCGACATCGCCCTCCTCCTTCAGAAGGGGTGATAAAAGAGATAGAGGACCCTCCATCAGAACCAGGGTTCGTGTCCAGGTACTTCCTGGTCCCGAAACGGATGGGGGGCTGGCGCCCCATTCTCGACCTACACGACCTGAACAAGTTCCTAAGGTCTCGAACCTTCAGAATGGTCACTCTGGCTCAGATAATACCATCTCTGGAACACGGCGTGTGGTTCTGTTCTCTGGACTTTCAGGACGCGTTCTTTCACGTCCCTATCCGTCCGTCTCATCAGAGATTCCTCCGCTTCAGGGCGGAGGGATCCCTTTTCGAGTTCCAGGCCATGCCCTTCGGCCTCTCTCCAGCTCCCAGGGTCTTCACCAAGTGCATGGCAGTGGTGACAGTATTCCTGCGGCGCCGAGGGGTCCGGGTGTACCCTTATCTGGACGATTGGCTGATAGCAGCCCCCTTCAGGTTGGAGGTGGAGCGGTCCAGAGATTTGGCCCTCCGGGTTTGCTCTCAACTCGGCCTCCTAGTCATCGAGGCCAAGTCGGAACTCGAGCCGAAGCAGGTGATATCTTTCGTCGGGGCAGAGCTCGACTCTCTTCGAGCCAGAGCACGGCTCCCGGCGGACAGGGCCGAGGTTCTTACCTCCTTTGCCCAATCATTTCTGGCTGGGCAATCGCGCCCTGCCCGGGACTTCCTGTGACTCCTGGGTCTCATGGCGGCCTGTACCAGCGTAGTCCGTTGGGCACGCTGGCACATGCATCCTCCAGTGGGGACTGGCCAGCCAGTGGTCACAGCGCTGCGATCCTTTGGACCAGCGTGTGTGGGCGACCCAGGAGATGTGGGCGGCTCTCCAGTGGTGGACTGCGTTCCTCCCATCTGCAGGGGTATCCCGTTTGTCCGCCCAGCTGACGGGTCTCTCTAACGACTGGCGCCTCTTTGATGGGTTGGGGTGCCCATCTGGGGAACACCGAGTGCACGGCCTCTAGTCCCCGCGGGAGCCCCGATGCCATATCAACCTGCTGGAGCTCCGTGCGGTCCGTCTAGCTCTCACCGCCTTTGCTCTGTTTCTCCGGGGTCAAGTGGTCCGGGTCCAGACGGACAACACCACTACCATGTACTATCTAAACCGCCAGGGCGGGTCGCGCTCCATGCTCTTATGCAAGGAAGCTCTCCGCATCTGGTCACTAGTGCACAGCCTGGAGGCGGATCTCCTGGCCATTCATGTGGCAGGAGCCTCCAACACCCTGGCCGATGCCCTGAGCCGGATAGGGGCTGCATCGCATGAGTGGTCTTCCTGCCCGAGATAGTACAAGACCTGTTCTCCCGCTGGGGCACACCTCTGGTGGACCTGTTTGCCTCCAGGGAGAACACGAAGCTGAGGCTGTTTCATGCCCGCCCCCCTCAGCATGGCTCGCTGCAGGGGGATGCCTTCTCGAGGCCGTGGACCCCGGGCCTCTTTTACGCCTTTCCCCCCGTTCCCCTGATTCACAGGGTCCTGCTGAAAGCGAGGAGGGACAAGGCGCAGGTGATTCTGATAGCCCCAGACTGGCCTCGCCAGTTCTGCTACCCAGATCTCCTCAGTCTCAGCTCCAGGACTCCGCGGCAGCTTCCAGCTCGCCCGGACCTGCTCTCAGTCAATCAGGGGAAGGTGTTCCATCCGGACCTTCAATCCCTGCACCTGATGGCCTGGTTCCTGAGTGGCTAGAGTTCCAGGCCTTGGGTCTTTCCGACGAGGTCCTCAACGTCGTTGAGGCGTCCCGTAAGGAGTCGACCAGAAAATGTTATGCCTTCAAATGGAAGAGGTTCTCCATTTGGTGTCAGGATAAAGGGTTGGACCCTTTCTCGTGTCCTGTGGCAAGCATTTTGGACTATCTATGGTCCCCATCTAGTCAAGGGCTTAGGTCGACGACCCTTAAGGTGCACCTGGCAGCCATTTCTGCTTACCGGGCGCGGGCCAGTCAGCAGTCAGTGGCGCAGGAGAAAGTGGTCGGGCGCTTCTTTAAAGGCCTTGATCACATTTCCCCTCCAGTGCGGGAACCCCCACCTCCGTGTGATTTACTGCTGGTACTGGCAAAGCTCATGAGCAAGCCATTCGAACCAATGCACAGGTGTGGTCTCCCCCACCTGTCGTGGAAGACCGCCTTCTTGGTGGCTATCACGTCAGCCAGAAGGATGGGAGAGCTCCAGGCGCTTAGCATCAAGTCTCCTTACCTGGTCTTCCACAGGGACAAGGTTGTCCTACGCCCCCACCCGAAATTCCTTCCGAAGGTGGTGTCGGAGTTTCACCTTAATCAGGTGTTGACTCTGCCGGTGTTCTACCCCAATCACACCTCGGAGGCCGAATATAGGCTCCATACTTTGGACCCTAGAAGGGCACTCGCTTATTATAAGGAGCACATGGCTGAAATTCGGGGAGAGGTTCGCCAGCTGTTTGTCACCTACGCTGAAGCCGCACCTGGCAGACCTGCAGCCAAGCGGACAATAGGCAGATGGGTCACCACCTGCATAAATCTCTGCTATGAGTTGGCGGGCATGGAGCCTCCCAGAGGGATAAGAGCTCATTCTGCCCGCCATACTGCTGCATCGGTGGCTGCTTCCAGGGACGTCCCTATCCAGGAAATCTGCAGGGCTGCTACCTGGAAGTCAGCACACACCTTCATTACCCATTACCACATCAACCTTGAGTCACGCGGATGCTGGTTTTGGGGCCTCGGTTCTCCAATCTCTGTTCCCCAAGTAAGTATAGGGGTGTGCGCTTGCCTCCTCCTCCCGGAGAACTGCTAGAGTCTGCCAGATAGTGTGGATGAACAACATATCCATGTCCTAGAAATACAGGTTACTCACCTGTAACAGGTGTTCTAGGAATGGTATATGTTGTTCATCCTACCTTCCGACCTCCCGGCTTCGGCAGCACAACCTGAGCTTTCAGCGGGCAGATCTGGCGTCATGGGGCGGAGCCGAGAGTTTTACCACCCGGGTGGGTGGGAGGAGCTAGCTTGAAGACCTTCCGGCAAGATTTAAAGCGGCAAGGAACCTGCCAGATAGTGTGGATGAACAACATATACCATTCCTAGAACTCCTGTTACTGGTGAGTAACCTGTATTTACAGCTTAAACACAGAATCTTAGTGAGTTTTGCTCATAAAGATCTGACAATTTCAGTCTGAAGAACAACAGACAGAGTTCTCAACCGAGCTCGCGCTCAAAGGCTGGGTCAAACTGCATATGTCATAATATAGCAAGACTCCATTAGAAGAAACAACATTACTAAGGTGAGTAATTTTTTCTTATGACTGATGCCTCTCTTATGACCTGGGGAGCCCACGTGGGGGACAGTAGGGCCCATGGGCTCTGGACCCCCAAGGAGTCCTGATGCCACATCAACCTGTTGGAGTTCATAGCAGTTAGACTGGCACTGTTAGCTTTCGCTCTTCAGCTCCAGGGTCATGTCCAGCCGGACAATACCACGACCTTGTACTACCTCAACAAACAGAGCGGCACGCACTCCTGTCTGTTGTGCAAGGAGGCGCTCTACATCTGGACCCTTGTAAGCTGATTAGAGGTGGATCTCCTAGCCATCCATGTGGCAGGAGCCTCGAACCATCTGGTTGATGTTCTTAGCCATATAGGCCAGACATCCCACAAGTAGTTTCTCCATCCAGAGGTAGCTTACAGCCTGTTCTTCCATTGGGGCAAACCAATGGTGGACCTGTTTGCCTCCAGGGAAAACATCAAGCTGAGGCTGTATCATGCCCACCCCCTAAGCAGCGCTTGCTATAGGGGGATGCTTTCTCGAGGACGTGGTCCCCAGGCCTCCTGTACGCCTTCCTTCCGTTTCCCTTGATCCACAAGGTGTTATTCAAGGTGAGGAGGGACAAAGTGAAGGTGATTCTGGTAGCCCCAGACTGGCCCCGCCAGTTCTGGTAGCCAGATCTCCTCAACCTTAGCTGCAGGCCCCCGGAGCGGCTTTGTACATGCCCGGACCTGATATCTCTGTCACCTGACAGTCTAGGGAGGTCAAATCATGGAAAGCCATGTGTGCAAATGCCAGGAGCCTTAGCAACAAGATGGAAGATCTGGAGGCTGTCATGGTGCAGTCAGACCTGGACATTGTGGCCATCATTGAAACCTGTGTAATGATAACCACGACTGGGAGATGGCCATACCTGGCTACAACATATTCAGAAGAGACAGAGCAGGCAGGAAGGGAGGAGGAGTGGCACTGTATGTGAAAATGACATAAGGCCACAGAGATCCAGGAGGAACAAAATGGGGGAGAGATACTGTGGGTTAAGCTGGAAAGGAAAATGGGGACAGCCATCCACACAGGTGTGGTCTATAGACCACCAGCCCAGGAGGAAGAAACAGATAGGAGTTGATGCTAGCCATCCAAAGGATGGCAGACAAGGGTGAGGTAGTACTGGTTGGAGACTTCAATATTCTAGACGTGGACTGGAGCATCCCAGCAGCAGCATCAACTAGGATCAGATTTATCCTCGACTCCCTCAGGGTGCCTTTCTCAAGCAACTGATCATGGAACCAACTCGGCAGAAGGCAATACTGGACCTTGTGCTCACAAACAGGGAGAGTGTGATGGGGGTAACAGTGGGGGAGCACCTGGGGAACAGTGACCACCAGTCATTGTGGTTTGAAATCACAGAAAGAGCAGAACCAAACCACACAAAAACACGATCCTGGATTTTAGGGGACAGACTTTGGGAAAATGGGGAGATACTTGAAAGAGGCATTAAGGGAATGGGACAGGAATCAGGGGTTGAGGAACAGTGGGCAGTATTTAAAATGGGGATTACAAGAACAACAGAATTATGCATTAAGCAGGTTAGCAAGAGGAAAAGGAAGAGGGGACTATTATGGTTTTCCAAAGAGGTAGCAAAGAAAGTGAAAGCCAAAAAGATTGCATTCAGGCAATACAAAAAGACACAGGCAGAAGGGGATAGGGAGAAGTACCAGGAGAAGCAAAGGGAGGCAGAGAGGTCAGTAAGGGAAGCCAAAGCTCAGACAGAAGAACACATTGCAAAATCAGTGGTTAAAGGGGACAAAACCTTTACAGGTACATAAGGAAAAAGAAAGACAAAGGAGGGATAGGAGACTGAAGGGGAGGATGGGGGCTGCGTGGAGGATGACAACAGTAAAGCTGACATATTGAACAGGTATTTCTGCTCGGTCTTTACTGAGGAAGAGGAGGTAATGGGTCTGAAGGGAGTACAAGGGTGAGAATGGTGCAGAAATGGACACAAGTCCCTTTACACGAGAAAGGGTCCTGAAGGAACTGGAAGTACAAGAGTTGATAAAGCAATGGGGCCAGATGGGGTGCACCCAGGGTCCTTAAAGAACTAAGAGAGGTGGTCTGAACCTCTGGCTATCCTGTTTAGCCGATCACTGGAAACAGGGAGGTACCCAAAGACTGGAGGACAGCAGATGTAGTCCCCTTATACAAATGTGGGAACAAAGAGGAAGAGAGAACTACAGACCAGTCAGCCTCACCTGGTAGTGGGAAGATCATGGAAGCACTACTGAAGGAGAGATTGGTGGAACATCTGGTTGTCAATGGACTACAGGACCCAAGGCAGCATGGTTTCACCAGGGGAGGCCATGTCAGACCAACCTCATTGAATTTTTTGACTGGGTGACTAGGGAGGTGGATCAGGGGAGGGCAGTGGACATAGCCTATCTGGACTTCAGCAAGGCCTTTGACACTGTGCCACATAGAAGACTACTACACAAACTGGGAAATATGGGTGTGGGCAGGACAGTAGTGTCGTGAGTAGGTAACTGGCTGGGTGGCAGGACACAGAGGGTGGTGGTAAATGGCTGTCACTCCACAGACGGAAGAGTGACCAGTGGAGTACCACAGGGATCAGTGCTGGGACTGGTCCTATTCAACGCCTTCATCAGTGACATTGGGAGACCTAGAAGGCAGAATTTCACTGTTCACTGATGACACAAAAGCTCTGTAACAGAGTAGACACACCAGAGGGTGCAGACGAATGAGAAGGGACCTGCAGAAACTTGAAGAATGGTCAGGGTTTGGCAGTTGAAATTCAATGCAAAGAAAAGTGCAAGATAATGCATATGGGAGCACAAAACCCTGGTACAATATATCAGTTGGGGGTGAGGATATAGCATGCACCAAACAGGAAAGGGATCTTGGGGTTATCATCTCTGATGACCTCAAGGTAGGGAAACAGTGTGACAAGGCAGCAGGTAAAGCAAATAGGATGCTGGGATGTATAGGCAGGGGCATCACCAGCAGGAAAAGGGAGGTCATAAATTCCATACAAGTCACTAGTGAGGCCCCACCTGGAGTACAGTGTACAGTTCTGGAGACCATACCTACGTAAGGACATAGACAGGGTAGAGAAGGTTCAGAGGAGGGCAACAAAGATGGTGCATGGATTGCATCACAAGTCCTATAACAACAGGTTGAAGGAACTGAACATGTAGTCCCTGGAGGAGAGGAGGGAGAGAGGGGATAAGATTGAGACATACAAGTATCTCACAGGGAGGAACAGGGAGCAGGAATACACTATTTTTAAGCGAAAAAGATGTACCAGGACTAGAGGGCATGGGATGAAGTTGGAGGGAGGATGATTCAGAGGAAACATGAGGAAGAATTTCTTCACAGAACGGGTGGTGTACAAGTGGAACACCCTGCCAGAGGAAGTGGTGGGGGCTGAAACAATCACGGGATTTAACGAGATTTAAGAATGCATGGGATAGACATAAAGGAATTCTGGAGGTCAGGGGTAAGGGGCAACAGACTTCTAGGAAAACAGAAACTGAACTTACAAGCTCAAATGGGCAGACTGGGTGGGCCATAGGCCCTTATCTGCCGACACTGTCTATGTATCTCTGAACCGGGGGAAGGTCTTCCATCCGGACCTTCAATCCCTGCACCTCACAGCCTGGTACCTGAGCGGCCAGAGTTCCAGGCTTTGGGTCTTTCCGAACATATCTTCCTGGACATAAGTCTCCACCACTCATTCACACTAGTGGGATTAGCGCCGGAGGCACTAGGACCCATCGGGAGCAAACTTTGCTGGAGGGTCGGCCTGTGAGGCAGTGCGACAGCGGCTCGAGCGGTAATGACCATCTCGGCGACGACCTCCAACCCCTAGTTCATTTTTTCCCTGCCGAGTGCGCTTCAGTGACGACGCTCACGCTTGTCGAAGTCAAACTTCAAACTAGCGATAGTTTTCAGTTTGTTTTTGTAACATTATCACGATAGTAGTATCGCTAATTTTATTCTATTTTCGTTAAATTTTTCTAATATTTTAAATTTAACTTACTTGAAGAAGTCTCGGCCTACTGGACGGAGTCGACCATGAGCAGGTCAGGTGACGGTAGGGAGACTTCGAGGAAAGCTGTTCAGTCAGCGGGCTGGGTCCGGTCAGCCTCCTTGTCCTCAGCGGGGTTCCGACTACGGTCAGTCCGATGCCTGGGGGATGAGGCGGTCCCCGCCGCATAAAAATAAGCGGTGCGCATTCTGCAATTGCTCGCCTCGAGCTCTTCTTCGCCCACAGGTCAAAAAGAGAAGGCATCACTCGAGGTCGCCCTCTGGTATGTTCAGCTGGCCGACAGTCGGTTATCGATGCAGTTGCCGTCTCCTTCTTTGGAGTCGCCAACTTCGATAATCGCCGCCTCGACATCGGAGCCTCCCGCCCATAGGTAGGGCTTCAGATGAGCAGTTTCATCAGTGGGCCGCTCTTATGGAGCGATGGGCTCGGAGGTTGGTTCTTCTGCCTGGCTCGGTTGCCTCGGAGCCCTCGGGCTCCTCCAGCGATCAGGTAGGGCGGTTGGACCCTCCTAGTCGCGCGGCGCCTTCTTCGGTGCCAGCGACCCCATGCTTAGGTGTTCCCCCCCTCACATGGCTGCGGCGCAGGGGGCCACACCGATGCCCTTATCTCCTGGTTTTTTTCCTTCTCTAGCTTTCCAGGTTCCTGGGGCCTTTCCGGCGCCTTCCGCAGGGTCTGTTGGCTTGTCGGCGCCGTTTTCGCTGCTGCTGGGTCTTGCGGTGCCGTCGGATCTGGTGGCGCCGTTCGCGGTGCCGTTTGCGGCGTCGTCTGCGGCGCCGCCGAAGGCGCTGCGGTACCACTGCGGGCGCCATAGCTTCTTCGGCGCCGTGCGCCTCCTCGATGCCGTCTTCAGCCCGTTTTGCCATCTCGGCGCCGGGGGCCCTCGGGGACTCTCCTTGTTTTTCTGGTATTTCCTCCTCTCCTAATTTTCACTCCTTTCCTTTCCAAACAGTCCTTCCTGGACCATCAGGAGATGATGTTGAGCCTGACCCAGACCTTCGGTTGGGTGATGAAGTGGAGGAAACAGGATCTTTCTTTGCTACAGAGCCTGTGGTCGAGGACCTGTCCTTTAAGTCTCTGTTGAAGAACCTGAGATCCACTCTTTCTCTCCAGACTACAGACATCGATCCTGGGAAGATATTAAGACTCCAGTATCTTCATGCTTCGGAGATCCCTACGGATTTGACTCCTCCGATCCAGCCTTCCTTCGAGACGCTGTCTCAAATGGTATGGAATAATCCTGCTCTTATTCCCTCAGTGGCTAAATCCATTGATAAGTAGTATTCAGCTCCCAAGGATCATCCCATTTTGGCATCCCAAGCCTTTGCGGATCCTATTGTAGTCCTGGCAGAGAATGACAAGGTCATTCTTCCTCAAACTACTACAGCTCGACCTATTAACAAAGAGTCTAAGATTGATACATTAGGTAAGAAGTCTTTGCTGCCTCCACTCTAAGTATGCGTACTGTAGTTATCAAGGCTATTTTTCTTAGTATGAGTATATCCTGTGGCACTCTATAGAAAGAATGGTTGAAGCTCTTCCAGATTCGGACTCCAAGTCAGAGCTTCTTCTAACCGTTATTAGAGGTATTGAGTCCAATAACCAACAGGTCAAAGCCGCCATGGAGCTTTTCGACACTGCTTCGCTCAGCAGCCGCGGGGATTTTACCGGCGCCATTCCTGGCTGTGCCTTCTGGCTTCACGAATGATGCTCAGCAGCAGGTAATGGCTGCTGCTTTGATGGCTCCTTTCTTTTTGGCCCTCAGGTGGAGCAAGCCTAGAGAGCCACTCAGAAGACTAGATCTGCCATTAAATTGGCCAGACCTCCGCCTGCCCTCTCGGGGCATGTGAACAGACGCCAGCTTCATAGTCGCCAGTCTCTCGAGGCAGAGGCAGGAAGCTTCCACAAAAGCCAACCTGCCCAACCTCAAAAGAAGGCGCAGCAGAAAGCGCGAGGGCCAAAGCCCCAGCGCCACCTTATGAGTTGTTGGCCCAAGTTCCATCCACTCTGCCCGAGTGGAACTTTCTCCTCGTCGGAGGTCGTCTGATGTACTTCTACAACCAGTGGAAGTCCATAACCTCGGACAAATGGGTCCCTTCGGATAATTCACGAGGTTATTCTCTCAATTTCTTGAACACCCCGAATTGTCCTCCCAGACGACAACCCAGGTTGTCGGCCTCAATCAGACCTCCTCACGCGGAGATCCAGGGCCTTCTGAACAACAGGGCAATAGAACTGGTGCCCCGCATCTGCGAAACACAGGGTTCTACTCCCATTACTTTCTGGTTCCAAAGAAATCTGGGGGGATGTGCCCCATTCTAGACCTCAGAAAGTTAAACAAATTTCTCCCCAGGGAGAAATTCAAAATGATTTCCCTAGGTACCCTGTTACCCTTGCTGCATCAGCACGACTGGCTGGCCTCCCTGGATATGCAGGATGCTTACCAGCATATCCCCGTCCACCCGACCCACCGCAAGTTCCTCAGGTTTGTAGCTTTGGGTCAGCATTATCAGTTCAGAGTCCTGTCCTTGAGCTATCCTCGGCGACCGCGGTTTTACAAAGTGTTGTGCAGTTCTCGCGGCACATCTCAGGAAAAGTCGGGACTCGAGTGTTTCCCTACCTGAGCGATTGGCTACAACAAGCCCTTCCGAGCAAGGGACTTTGGAAGCCGTGCAAAGCGACTTCTAGCTCTTCTCCGTCCAAGGAGTTCTGCTGAATTTGATAAAATCTCAACTGCAGCCCTCCCAGAGGCTCCTTTCATAAGGGCGCTTCTAGACACCTCTTCCTGAAGACTTTCTTCCAGAGGACAGAAGACTCGACATCCTTAGGATGGCCCGTTACATCGGGAGAACCAATCGGTTACAGCTCTCTCGATGCAACGCATGTTGCAGGTCTCATAGGTCCTCGGTCTTCACTGTACCCTGGCCGGCTGCACATGAGAACCACCCAATGGATGCTTCTCCACTCAGTGGTCTCCGACCTCTCACCCCAGTCTTATCCCATCAAGGTCGACGGAGCCCTTGAAGGTCTCTCACCTGGTGGTCTCAAGAAAACAATCTCCTGGAAGGATTCCCCTTTGCTCCCCGGATCATCAGATCTCCATCACCACAGCGCATCGCTAATGGGATGGGGAGCTCACTGTCTCTCCTCCACACTCAAGGTGTATGGACTCAGTTGAAACTCATCTCCACATAAATGTCCTGGAGATGAGGCGGTCCTCTATGCGATCCGAGCTCTGAAGGATGTCCTTTGTCATAAGAACATTCTCCTTCAAACGGACAACAAAGCTGTGATGTATTACATCAACAAGCAAGGCGGTGCTCATTCTTATCCCTTTGCAGGAAGCAATGAGGGTGTGGGAGTGGTGCTTGAGCACAAGTCTCTGATTCAGCGGTGTATCTGCCAGGTGTACAAAACGACCTAGCAGATCACCTTAGCAGAACGGAGGCAGACCCTCACGAGTGGTCTCTCGATCCAGCCGTAGCTCGGTCCCTGTTCAAAGAGTGGGGGACTCCAGACCTGGACCTTTTTGCATTCCCACTCAACGCAAAACTGCCTCTCTTCTGCTCCAGAAATCCAGGGCCTGGCATTTTCTGTCAGGATGCGTTCAGGCTGCGGTGGACAAAACGCTTTCTTTACGCCTTTCCACCGCTTTCTCTAATCCAGAGAGTACTCCTCAAGTTCGAGTCTCAGGGGACCAAGATGATTCTCATTGCTCCCTCCTGGCCTCGGCAACTATGGTTTCCTCTACTCAACAGTATGTTGGCAGCCTCTCCGAGACCACTTCCCTTGCAAATCAATCTTTTGACTCAGGGTTCGTTGGTCCATCCCAACCTGAAATCACTTCACCTTCATGTTTGGCTCCTGAAGAGATAGAAGTGAATCGGTTCAACGTCTCTCATAGAGTCTCAGACATCCTTCTGGCTGCTCGGAAGCCAGCCACCCGAAAAACGTACGCTTCCAAATGGAAACGTTTTTCTCTCTGGTGTGCAAAGTCCTCTTGGAATCCCTTTTCCTGTCCTCCTGACAAGGTTCTGGAGTATCTTTTGGACCTATCAAACTCAGGTCTTCAGTACTCCACAGTTAAAGTTCACCTTAGTGCCATCTCAGCGTTCCATGAGCCGGTTTCTTCCTTCACTCTGGCTCAGTTACCTATGGTGAAGAGATTTCTTAAGGGGATTCTTCATACCAGACCCCCTGTTAAGCGTCCAGTTGCAGCCTGGGACATTAACCTAGTGCTGGACATGCTCACTCGGAAGCCTTTCGAACCCCTAGCTACCTGTGAGCTAAAATTTCTTACCTGGAAGACTGCCTTCCTGGTGGCCATTACCTCAGCCCGCGGGGTCTCTGAAATACATGCCCTGGTTACGGACCCTCCGTATACTGTATTCCATAAAGACAAGGTAGTTCTCCGTACTCATTCTAAATTTCTTCCCAAGGTTGTGTCAGAATTCCATCTAAACCAACCTCTGGTACTTCCTTAGCTAATTTCCAAAATGAAGGGGAACGAGCTCTTCATTCCTTGGATGTTAAGAGAGCCTTGCGGTTCTATTTAGATAGAACCAAGGATGTTCGCAAGACTCAGCAACTGTTTGTTTCTTTCAGCGACACCCAGCTGGGTCAACCTGTCACTATCAGATGCATCTCATCATGGTTAGTGGCATGCCTTCGACATTGCTATTCCATGGCTCAAGTTAAATTAGAAGGTAGAGTGTACGCTCACTCTACTAGGGCGGTCGCGGCATCCCTAGCGGAAATGCAATGTTCCAATTGCAGATATATGCAACGCCACCACCTGGAGCTCAAGTGCATACCTTGTTAAGCACTATGCACTGGATGTTCATGCCAGGCCGACATTCCGCGATTCGGCAGAACTATCCTTAATGAGCTTCTATCTTAGGCACGTGAGCTCTGGCTCTCCTGCCGCCCTTTGGGGATTATCAGCTTGGTACTCTCCCACTAGTGTGAATGAGTGGTGGAGACTTATGTCCAGGAAGATATGAAAATTACGTGCCTCACCGTAATTCTTGATCTTCTTGACCAGTCTCCACCACTCATTCACACGCCCACCCTCCATCCCCGAGCTCACCGCTGTGTTGGTCTTCACTCCTCAAATCTTAGGCCGGGGGACTTCTTTGCTGACCCTTCTTACATGGGTCGTCACGGACTATCTTATGTCCGTTTTTAATGTTAGGTTACTCTTTCGTTAGTTAAGCTGCACCTCCTTGGTAAAAAAGGTATTCAGGCGGTTGGAGGGGTCGTCGCCGAGATAGTCATTACCGCCGAAATGCTGCTCGCGGGCGCCAGAGTCTGCCAAGGCCACCTCCAGCAAAAAGTTTGCTCCCGATGGGTCCTAGTGCCTCCGGCGCTAATCCCACTAGTGTGAATGAGTGGTGGAGACTCGTCCAAGAAGATCAAGAATTACGGTAGGTACGTAATTTTCATATCTACACCGTGGTGGAGGCATCTCGAAAGGAATCGACCAGGAAATATTATTCCTTCAAATGGAAAAGGTTTTCCATTTGGTGTCAGGGTAAGGGTCTGGACACCTTATCCTGTTCTGTGGCTAAGATTCTCAACTACCTTTGGTCTCTTTCCAAATGGGGTCCACGGTCATCAACCCTTTGGGTGCACTTGGCAGCCATTTCTGCTTCCCAGGCGTGGGCCGGTCAGCCGACATTGGCGCAGGAGATACTGGTAGGGTGCTTTTTCAAAGGCCTGGATCACATATCCCCTCCGGTGCATGAACCTCCACTTCCGTGGGATCTACTGCTGATACTGGCAAAGCTCATGTGCAAGCCACTCGAACCAGTGCAGAAGTGTGAGCTGTCACACTTGTCGGGGAGACGGCCTTCCTAGTGGCTGTCATGTCTGCCAGAAGGACAGGGGAGCTCCAGGCGCTTTCAGTGGACTCCCCTTTTGTGGTCTTTCACAGGGATAAAGTTGTCCTCTGCCCCCACCCGAAATTCCTTCCGAAGGTGGTGTCAGAGTTTCACCTTAACCAGGTGTTGACTCTGCCGGTATACTACCCTAATTACACCTCGGAGGCCAAGTACAGGCTCCATACCTTGGACGTGAGACGTGCTTTCTCCTATTATAAGGAGAGGACGGCAGAAATTTGGGGAGAGGTTCCCCAGATGTTTTTTCACCTACGCTGAAGCCGCTTCTGGCATACCTGCAGCCAAATGGACCATAGCAAGATGGATTACATCATGCATAGGCCTCTGCTATGAGTTGGCGGGTATGGAGCCTCCTGTAGGGATAAGTGCTCATTCTACCTGCCATACTGCTGCATCGGTGGCTGCTTTCAGGGACAGCCCTATCCAGGAAATCTGTCAGGCTGCTACCTGGAGGTCAGTAAACACCTTCATTACCCACTACCACATCGACCTTGAGTCACGCCAGGATGCTGGTTCTGGGGCCTCGGTTCTCCCAATCTCTGTTCCCTAAGTAGTGGGTGTGCGCCTTGCCCCCGTACTCCCAGAGAACTGCTAGGAGTCTGCCAAACAGTGTGGATGAACAACATTGCCATGATCCTAGAAAAACAGGTTACTCACCTGTAACAGTAGATCTTAGCTGTGTCAATCTTCACCATTTCACCATTGGGTACTTGGCTGGAGGCCATGACCCCTCGGGAGTTTTTTTTTGTTAGGATGGGCGGAGAGTCGATGCACCGCTGCGCTCAAGGCCGATGCACTACATGGCGCTCGTAAGTTGGCAGTTAGGTGTTGTCGACTCCTCCCTCCCGCCAGTTCTTTGTCTCCCACCGTTGAGGTCACCTCATGGGAAGCTCACAGAAGAATTTTCAGAGGCTTACCCAGTGATCCCCATTCATTAAAACTGAGAGGCGGGCCATCACGCTATCTTGAATGTCTGCCTCTCATTTTGTATTGCCGCCACTCTTTGCTGCTTGATTGCTGCCCTAGCGCTTAGCACTACTGTCTCGTTAATGTTCGCAATCGCACTAGGAGCATGCATGCGAGGAGCGGATGCTTACAGTCACGGAGGTATTGATCACGCAACCGCAGTTCTGGAAGCACCATCGGTGATCACGGGGTTGTTGGTCTAGCAGTCAGCAGGCCATGCAAGGTGCCCAATTGTGGAACCGATCAAGCAGGAAGCAGGAGAGTGACTGCCAAGAAGCCCTATAGTGGAGCAGTTACAACACTTAAGGGTAAGTCCCACTAAAGTAGTCTGCTGCCACTCAAGGGCTTTTGCCAGTGTGACGGTGTGTCTTCCAAGGATTGAGATCGTTTTGTAACATGTGGAAGTCAGGGCTATTACTGATTTGTGACAGCAGGCAGCTAAATCCCACCAAAAAAACATAAACTTATCTGTGTTGAAGTAGTACTGTAGTGTTGATCACAGTGGAAACTATTTTACTGAACTTTTCTGTTACTTCGAAGTGGGCTGAGTGAGGTGGGCAGGGGAAGGAAAGGTCATTGTTTGGACTCCACAGAGCAGCAGCTTTCACTGATTTGACTGCTGAAAAATAACTTGCAGTGACTGCAATAAAAAATACAGATTGCCTGTGAGTCACTGACTCTTAGAGAAGTGTTAGCTGTGTTTTAATAACTGACTGAGCAGGCAATTTTACTTAAATGAAAAAGATCTGAAGGTTTGAGAACTATTTGGGTTTGATTTGAGAGGGGAGCAGAATCACTGTGTAGTCTCCACAGCGGACCTGGGGAACAGCTTTCTTTGAACTGCTGAAGGGTAGGAAAAAATACTGGCAGTAAGAAAAAAAAAAAAAAACTGACTGCGCAGAAGATAAACGTTTTGGTGCACTTTACAGCCCTTTGATAGGCGACACTGGAAGTACCTTAGCCTAAGTTAGACCAAATAAAAATAAACCTGACCACCAGAGATTTGTTTTGTAGCCAGTCTACAGTGACTGTCCCACCAGTCAGGTTATGCAGTCTTGCTTCATCAGTGGTCACTTGTTCTGAACCCTGATTCAGGGCCCAAAAAAATTGTGTGAGAAAAAATATTTTGAGGCTCAACCAGCATTACCAAAACTCTCGTTCTGTATTGACAAATAAACACACGACAAAACTTAGGGGGGAAAAAAGCTTTATTGTACACAATGCAGAAACTAACTAATTTTGGTTTCAAATTAACTCAAAAATGGAAACATCCTGATCAAGATGACAATCGTGAGTCAATGACTGGGACAGTGCCAGTTGGTCCAGTTGATATCGCCGTCGATGTTCAAAAGCCTCCCTACACTTTCTCATGTAAGACAGAAAAAAACACCTCTAAGCATAGAGCAACAGGCTTTTATACTGACTGGCTTAACAAATACTGTTGGTTACAGTACAAACAAAGTGATGGCATGTTTTGTGCATTCTGCATAAAACATAAACATATGCCCAAATCAGGAACAGTTTGGGTACTCAGTGGGTGCAAGACATTCAGAGAAGATGCTATAGAAAGGCATCAGAACAGTTCAGTTCACGTTGTTGCTTCTGAAGTGGAAGCTAACGGCAGAATTTCAGCTTCAAAAGGTGGAATAGAGTAGGCAATACAGCAAGCCCTGACCCTGGAACAAGAAGCTTTGTGGCATCCCTTCGTTGCATGTACTGGCTAAGAAAAAATTAGCTGCCTCACACAATGAAATATGGCTCACTGCTGGATCTCGCCATATCACTGGGATGCAAATACCTAGACAATATACATATTGCTGATGCTGTTAAATATTGTTCCGATCGAACTGTCAGAGAAATGGTTCTCTCCCTGGGTGAGGTGGTCAGGAGATCAGTTCTTACAGATTTGAAAGCTGCCAAATTTTTTTCATATTTGGTGGACGAAAGGGACATGGATATGTTATTCATCCACACTATCTGGCAGGTTCCTTGCCGCTTTAAATCTTGCCGGAAGGTCTTCAAGCTGGCTCCTCTCACCCACCCGGGTGGTAAAACTCTCGGCTCCACCCCATGACGCCAGATCTTCCTTACCGCTTGGAAGCTCAGGTTCCCTCCTTAATGCTCTGTGTGATAGACTGGATCCTAACTCTTCGGTTCATCCGAAACTCGTTTTAAAATTTTCATGACTTCGGTCTTCCTTTTCCCTCTCGGCTGCGGTGGACAAATCGACTCCCGGTTTTCGGTGGTGCCCTTTGGGCAGAAGATGTCCAGGACGGATCCGCACTCCTGTGCGTCTACTGCCTGCGGCCCAGAACGACCGCAGGCCTGCGTGGTCATGCTGTTCTGCTTCGCCAACGCCTTGAGGACTGTGCCGTCTGCTGAAGTTTGGCCACCAGAAGCACTATCCACGGTAAAGCCGAAAGAGGCCTGTTGGGCGTGTTACCACGGGCAGCTGGCTCGGCTGAGCAGCTCGAGCAGATGATCGCCCTCGAGGAGGAGGCGGCCCAGGCCGCATCCTCCCTGGTCGCAGCATTTATCCTGCTCTCTTTGGGTACCTCGTATTCTGCTTCGTTCAAGGAGCTTTGCCAATCCCTTTCCACGAAAGGAGAGGGGCTATAGGGACATTCCTCTCGGTCCAAAAAGAAGGATTCCAAGGTAAGTCCCATCGCCGGCGTTGGTGGGAGCGGGAGAGGTCCCCTTTCCTGGACAGCCGACCGTCGACTTCAGTCGAGGTTGCGGCTAAAACCGCTAGTTCACAGTCCCCGTCCAGGTCAGCGACCAAGAAAACCCATCGGCCAGTCGAGATTTTTCTCGACCCGTCAGGCGGAGTTATGTCGACTGGTGAAGCCGACAACCTCTTCGCCGGTTCCCCGGAACCGAGTCTGCCTGCTCCCGTGCAGCAGTCCCCAGCTGCGCGCCCAAGCCGAGGGAAGAGCGGTGTCCCCACTCCTTCCTAGGGCCCGCCCTCGACACACCGAGATCTCGCCTCAGACTTCATTCTGATCCGCCGACATCGGCGGTCTTGGTCTTGGCACAGAGGCGTAGTGAGCCGCTCGTCCTCGTCTTCCTCCTCGGAAGAGAAGAGGCTTCGGCGCAAATTGCATCGACGCTACGAGGAACTGATGTGGCAGCAGTTACTTTTGTCCGGGAGCATGTCAACACCAACTCCTTCCCCAGCCATCAAGTGGCTGTCACCCAAACGGCCGAAACAACCTCTCGCTGCAGTCGAGATGCCCAAGCCTGGGCCGGTTGTTCTGCCGAAACCTGCTGCCCCATCGATTGTGGTGGAACCTCCGCCTCCACAACCGAAATCTGGGGCGCCGACCAAGGACTCTCGGTCGGGTCAAGGCCTGCCCCACAGGTTGTCGGTCACCCTCGCTCCCGACCGTCCTTGGCAGGTGGAGGGTTGCTCAGGCCCTAGGCAGCTCTTCGCGGACTCCTCGGAGTCCGATGACGACTCCTCCCTGTTCTCCAGGCCAGTTGACCTGGAGTCCTCCGGTGGCCAGTCACTGGACGAAAGCCCATCGTCCTTTATGGGTCTGCTTTGGCTCATCTCGGAGTCCACCAGGATGCAGCTCGAGCCCGTATCCAAATGGGCCAAGTATCCCCTGACGGAGATACTGGACCGAGGGGATTCACCCACGGAGGCCTTTCCGGTGGCTGAGGCCATTGTAGGCCCAGCCTTGGAGCTTTGGCAGCGGCCTGCTTTCTGTCCTGCGCCATCGGCCAGGATGGTCAGGAAGTATGCGGTCCCTACCGGCTCTTTGCGCGGGTTTTCGGAGCATCCCTCTGCCGAGGGATTGGTCACCAACAGCGTTTTCCAGCGCTCCAGGAACGCTAGGGACGTGACAAGCCCCCGACAAGGAGTCCAAAAGCTGGACTATGCCGGGCGCAAGGTGTACACTGCGTCCTCCCTTGGCCTCCACCAGGCCAGCTCGGCCATGCTGATGGCACACTTCTCCGCCCTCATGGGCTCCCTGGATGAGGTGATCCCTCATCTCCCAGCTGACCTGCAGACCACAGTCCGGCAGGTTCGGGACCAGGGTAGGTCGGTGGGGAAGCAGCAGCTCCAAACAGCTCTGGACATAGGTGATTCCTGTGCCAGATTGGTTTCGGCCGCGGTGGCCATGCGCCGCAGAGCATGGCTGAGGATATTCACCTTCACGGCGGATACCCAGTACAAGTTGGCGGACGTCCCGTTCTTGGGGACCGACCTCCTCGGCCCTGGAGTGGAAGGTCACCTCCAGCGGATCGAAAAGTCCAATGCCACTCTGGACTCTGTACAAAAAGACACAGGCAGAAGGGGATAGGGGGAAGTACCAGGAGAAGCAAAGGGAGGCAGGGAGGTCAGTAAGGGAAGCCAAAGCTCAGACAGAAGAACACATTGCAAAATCAGTGGGTAGAGGGAACAAAACCCTTTACAGGTACATAAGTGAAAAAAGAAAGGCAAAGGGAGGGATAGTGAGACTGAAGGGGGAGGATGGGGGCTGTGTGGAGGATGACAACAGTAAAGCTGACATATTTAACAGGTATTTCTGCTCAGTCTTTACTGAGGAAGAAGAGGGTAATGGGTCTGAATGGAGTACAAGGGGTGAGAATGGTGCAGAAATGGACACAAGTCCCTTTACACGAGAAAGGGTCCTGAAGGAACTGGAAGTAATAAGAGTTGATAAAGCAATGGGGCCAGATGGGGTGCACCTCAGGGTCCTTAAAGAACTAGAGAGGTGGTGGCTGAACCTCTTGCTATCCTGTTTAGCCGATCACTAGAAACAGGGAGGTACCCAAAGACTGGAGGATAGCAGATGTAGTCCCTTTATACAAAAGTGGGAACAAAGAGGAAGGGAACTACAGACCAGTCAGCCTCACCTCGGTAGTGGGGAAGATCATGGAAGCACTACTGAAGGAGAGATTGGTGGAACATCTGGTTGTCAATGGACTACAGGACCCAAGGCAGCATGGTTTCACCAGGGAAGGTCATGTCAGACCAACCTCATTGAATTTTTGACTGGGTGACTAGGGAGGTGGATCAGGAGAGGGCAGTGGACATGGCCTATCTGGACTTCAGAAGGCCTTTGACACTGTGCCACATAGAAAACTATTGCACAAACTGGGGAATATGGGTGTGGGCAGGACAGTAGTGTGGTGGGTAGGTAACTGGCTGGGCAGCAGGACACAGAGGGTGGTGGTAAATGGCTGTCACTCCACAGAGGGAAGAGTGACCAGTGGGGTACCACAGGATCAGTGCTGGGACCGTACTATTCAATATCTTCATCAGTGACATTGCCTAGGACCTAGAAGGCAGAATTTCACTGTTCGCTGATGACACAAAGCTCTGTAACAGAGTACACACCAGAGGGTGTAGACAGAATGAGAAGGGACCTGCAGAAACTTGAAGAATGGTCAGGGGTTTGGCAGTTGAAATTCAATACAAGGAAGTGCAAGATAATGCATTTGGGGCACAAAAACCCTGGCACAATATATCAGTTGGGGGGTGAGGATATAGCATGCACCAAGCAGGAAAGGGATCTTGGAGTTATCATCTCTGATGACCTCAAGGCAGGGAAACAGTGTGACAAGGCAGCAGGTAAAGCAAATAGGATGCTGGGATGCATAGGCAGAGGCATCACCAGCAGGAAAAGGGATGTCATAATTCCACTATACAAGACACTAGTGAGGCCGCACCTGGAGTACACTGTGCAGTTCTGGAGACCTTACCTACATAAGGACATAGACAGGGTAGAGAAGGTTCAGAGGAGGGCAACAAAGATGGTGCATGGATTGCATCACAAGTCCTATGAGGACAGGTTGAAGGCACTGAACATGTACTCCTGGAGGAGAGGAGGAGAGAGGGATATGATAGAGACATACAAGTATCTTACAGGGAGGAACAGGGTGCAGGAATGCACTATTTTTAGCGAAAAGATGTTCCAGGACTAGAGGGCATGGGATGAAGTTGAGGGAGGACGATTCAGAGGAAACATGAGGAAGAATTTCTTCACAGAACGGGTGGTGGACAAGTGGAACACCCTGCCAGAGGAAGTGGTGGGGGCTGAAACAATCACGGGATTTAAGAACGCATGGGATAGACATAAAGGAATTCTGGAGGTCAGGGGTAAGGGGCAACAGACTTCCTGGAAAACATAAACTGAACTTACAAACTTAAATGGGCAGACTGGGTGGGCCATAGGCCCTTATCTGCCGACACTGTCTATGTATCTATGTATGTATGTATCTATGTATCTCTGCCCAGAAGGACAAAGGCCGCCGACAGCAGCAGCACAAGCCCTTTCGTCCTTCTGCGCCTGCGGCACGTCCGGCCCAACAGCACCAGCACCAGGGCCAGCAGGCTCGCGCTTGGCATCCCAAACCCAAGCCTGCGGTTTCCTCTAGTAGGAAGCAGGGAGGTAAAGGCCCAGGAGGTCCCTCGGCCGGTCCCTCCTCCAAGCCTGCTCAGTGACGGGTTGAGAGGTGTTGCCTCCAGCTTCGTCACTCCCTCCCTCCTGGGTTCCCCGGAGGACGGCTCTGCCACTTCCTTTCCGCCTGGTCCGCTATCACCACGGACCACTGGGTGTTGGAGGTGGTAGTAAAGGGCCTGCCTCTGGAGTTCGAGCAGGCTCCACCCTTTCGAGCCATCGCCCCTCGGGGGGCCACGGGGTCCGCAGCCTCGCTGTCAGCCCGCCAAGCCGATACTGCTCTGCTCCTCGAAAATGAGGTGATCAGGATGGTGGCGGATCCTCCTCCAGACCTGGGGTTTGTGTCCAGGTATTTCCTGGTCCCAAAACAGACGGGGGACTGGCACCTCATTCTCGACCTGCATGACCTGAACTGGTTCCTAAGGTCTCTGACCTTCAGGATGGTCACTCTGGCTCAGATAATCCCATCCTTGAAACGAGGTGTGTGGTTCTGTTCCCTGGACCTTCAGGACGCGTTCTTTCACATCCCAATCCATCCGTCTCATCAGAGATTCCTCCGCTTCGGAGCGGAGGGATCCCTTTACGAGTTCCGGGCCATGCCCTTCGGCCTCTCCCTAGCTCTCAGTCTCTTCACCAAATGCATGGCAGTGGTGACAGCATTCCTGCAGCACTGAAGGGTCCGGGTGTACCCCTACCTGGACGACTGGCTGATTGCAGCCCCCTCCAGAGCGGAGGTGGAGCGGTCCCAAGATCTGGCCATCCTGGTTTGCTCTCAGATTGGCCTCCTCATCAGCGAGACCAAGTCGGAACTTGTGCCAAAGCAGGTGATACATTTCATCCGGGCAGAGCTCAACTCTCTTCGAGCCAGAGCACAGCTTCCGGCGGACAGGGCCGAGGTTCTTTCCTCCTTTGCCCAATCATTTCAGGTTGGGCAATCGCGCCCTGCCCGGGACTTCCTGCGCCTCCTGGGCCTCATGGCGGCCTGCACCAGCGTGGTCCGTTGGGCCCACTGGTACATGCGTCTCCTTCAATGGGGACTGGCCAGCCAGTGGTCACAGCACTTCGATCCGTTGGATCAGCTAGTGACGGTGACCCAGGGGATGTGGAACACTCTCCAGTGGTGGACCGTTCCAGCACATCTGCAGGAGGGCATCCCGTTTGTCCGCCCCGAGCCGATGGTCTCTCTATTGACCGATGCCTCTCTGATGGGTTGGGGTGCCCGTCTGGGGGAGCACAGAGTGCACGGCCTCTGGTCCCCTCGGGAGTCCCGATGCCACATCAACCTGCTGGAGCTTCGAGCGGTTCGTCTAGCCCTCACCGCCTTCACTTCGTTTCTACGGGGGTCAAGTGGTTCAGGTCCAGACGGACAATATCTCGACCATGTACTATCTAAACCACCAGGGCGGGACGCGCTCCATGCCTCTGTGCAGGGAAGCTCTCTGCATTTGGTCTCTCGTGCGCAGCCTGGAGGCGGATCTCCTCTCCATTCACGTGGCAGGAGCCTCCAACACCCTGGCCGACACCCTAAGCTGGATAGGGGCTGTGTCTCATGAGTGGTCTCTCCTGCCGGAGCTAGTATAAGATCTCTTCTTCCACTGGGGCACGCCTCAGGTGGACCTGTTTGCCTCCAGGGAGAATGCGAAGCTGAGACTGTTTCATGCCAGCCCCCCTCTGCAGGGCTCGCTGCAGGGTGATGCCTTTTCGAGGCCATGGACCCCGGGCCTCTTCTACGCCTTTCCCCCATTTCCCTTGATCCACAAGGTGCTTCTCAAGGCGAGGAGGGACAAGGCGCAGGTGATTCTGGTAGCCCCAGACTGGCCCTGTCAGTTCTGGTATCCAGATCTCCTCAGTCTCAGCTCCAGGCTCCCGAGGTGGCTTCCAGCCCGCCCGGACCTGATCTCAGTCAGTCAGGGGGAAGGTATTCCATCCGGACCTGCAATCCCTGCACCTCATGGCCTGGTTCCTGAGCGACTAGAGTTCCAGGCCTTGGGTCTTTCCGATGAGGTCCTCAACGTCGTTGAGGCGTCCCATAAGGAGTCGACTAAAAAATGCTACGCCTTCAAATGGAAGAGATTCTCCATTTGGTGTCAGGACAAAGGCCTGGACCCTTCCTCCTGTTCCTTGGCAAGCATTCAGGACTACCTGTGGTCCCTTTCTCAGCTAGGGCTTCGGTCAGCGACCCTTAAGGTGCACCTGACAGCCATCTCTGCTTACTGGGCGCAGTCCTGGAAGCAGTCGGTGGCTCAGGAGAAGGTGGTCGGGCGCTTTTTCAAAGGCCTTGATCACATATCCCCTCCGCTGTGAGAACCTCCACCTCCGTGGGATGTACTGCTGGTATTAGTTAAGCTCATGGGCAAGCCATTCGAACCGATGCACAGGTGTGACCTCTCTCACCTGTCGTGGAAGACCACCTTCTTGGTGGCTATCACTTCAGCCAGAAGGATGGGAGAGCTCCTGGCGCTTTCAATCGAGTCTCCTTATTTGGTCTTCCACAGGGACAAGGTTGTCCTGCGCCCCCACCCGAAATTCCTTCCAAAGGTGGTGTCGGAGTTTCACCTTAACTAGGTGTTGACTCTGCTGGTGTTCTACCCCAGTCACACCTCGGAGGCTGAATATAGGCTCCATACTTTGGACCCTAGAAGAGCGCTCGCTTATTGTAAGGAACGGACTGCTGAAGTTCAGGGAGAGGTTCGCCAGCTGTTTGTCACCCACGCTTGAAGTCGCACCTGGCAGACCTGCAGCCAAGCGGACGATAAGCAGATGGGTCACCTCCTGCATAGATCTCTGCTATAGGTTGGCGGGCATGGAGCCTCCCAGAGGGATAAGAGCTCATTCTACCCGCCATACCGCTGCATCGGTAGCTGCTTCCAGGGACGTCCCTATCCAGGAAATCTGCAGGGCTGCTACCTGGAAGTCTGCACATACCTTCATCACCCATTACCACATCGACCTTGAGTCAAGCCAGGATGCTGGTTTTGGGGCCTCGGTTCTCCAGTCTTTATTCCCTAAGTAGGGGGTGTGCGCCTTGCCTCCCTCCTCCCGGAGAACTGCTAGGAGTCTGCCAGATAGTGTGGATGAACAACATATCCATGTCCCTAGAAATACAGGTTACTCACCTGTAACAGGAGTTCTATGAATGGTATATGTTCATCCACCACCACCCACCTCAGCTTTGGCGCACAACCTGCTTCCAGCAGGCTAGATCTAGCGTCATGGGCGGAACCGAGAGTTTTACCACCCAGGTGGGTGGGAGCCAAGCTTGAAGACCTTCCGGCAAGATTTAAGCGGCATAGAAGCTGGCTACTCCCACCCCACCCGGTGGTAAAACTCTCACTCACCTATGACGCCAGATCTTCCTTACCGCTTGAAGCTCAGGTTCCTTAGCGCCTGTGTTTTCTCGACTGGTTCCTGATTCTTCGGCATCCGATTTAGTTTTGAAGTTTTCTAAACTTGGTCTTCTTTCCCTCGCGGCCGATGGACAGTTCATTTCAGGCTCGGGCGCCAGTGGGAATATCTCAAGACTGATCTGCACTCCACGGCGTGATACTGCCTTGACTTCGACCATGACCCGTGCAGGTCTCGCGAAGTTGTGCTGGCGCTTTTCTTCCAACATCCTGGAGGATCGTGCTGCCGATTGAGGCTGGGCCGCGAGGAGTTTTCCCGCGGTAAAACCAAAGAGGCTCATTTGCGGTGTCAGGACGGCTGACTTGGCTGAGCAGTCGAGCACTCTATCGCTCTGGAGGCGGAGGAGGCCAAGGCCGCATCTCCCTCCTCCTTCGTCGCGGCATTTATCCCACTCTCTCTGAGTTCCTCTCATTCGGTTTCTTTCAAGGAGCTTCACCATGCCCTTTCCATGAAGGGAGAGGGTCCATTGGGACATTCCTCTCTGCCCAAGAAGAAGGAATCGAAGGATATGTCCCACCGTCAGCGTTTGTGGGAGCAGGAGAGGTCTCCTTCCCCGGACAGCCGACCGTCAACTCCGGTTGAGGTTGCGGCTCAGGCCGTTGGCTTCACGGTGTCCCCGTCAGGCCAGCCTGCCGAGACTCCCGTTGATGTAGTCGAGTTTTCTCTCGACCCGTCACCCGGGTGGTTGACTGGAAGAGCAGTCAACCCTTCACCGGTTTCCCCGGTGGAGGCCAAGGTTCTGCCCACGCCTTTGGGGCGGCAGTCCTTGGTCAAAGGGTCCGAGCCGAGGGAAGAGCAGGTGTTCCCCGCTCTTCCCAGACCCGGTCTCGGTCTTCTTCTCGGTCGGGGCACCGAGTTAAGTGGCAACACCGTTCCTCCTCGGATGAGGAGAGGCTTCGACGCAGATTGCGTCGACGCTTCAAGGAGCTTATGTGGCAACAGCTGCTGTTCTCCATGAATCATTCGACTCGATTCATTCTGGCTACCAAGTGACTGCCGCCTGAGCGGCTGGCGCAACCGCTTCGCCAGCGTGGTCAGATGCCTCTTCCAGGCGGTTGTTCGACCAAATCTAGCTGCCCCACCGATTGTGGTGGAACCTCGGTCGGGTCACGGCCTGCCCCGCAGGTTGTCGGTTCCCCTCACTCCCGCCCGCCCTAGGCGAGTGAAGGGTGGCTCAGGCCTGAGGCAGCTCTTTGCAGACCCTCCGGAGTCCGATGACGACTCCTCCGTGTTCCCCAGGCGGGGGGGCCAGGAGTCCTCCCGGGACTGGTTTTTGGACCACAGCCCATCGTCCTTCCTGGTTCTGCTTAGGCTCATCTCGGAATTCACCGGGATGCACCTCGAGCCCGTGTCCAAGCGGGCCTATTATCTCGACGGAGATCCTGAACCGAGGGATTCACCCTCGAGACCTTCCTGTGGCTGAGGCCATTGTCGGCCCAGCCTTGGAGATGGCAGCGGCCTGCTTCTGTCCTGCCTCGGCCAGGATGGCCAGGAAGTATGCAGTCCCTATCGGATCTTTGCCCGGTTTCTCAGAGCACCCCTCTGCGGAGGGGTTAGTTCCTGTCATCTTCCAGCGTTCGGAGCCTTTCGGGATGTGGATAGGCCTCCGACAAAGAGTCCAAGAGGATGGACTATGTCGGGCGTAAGGTTTACGCCGCGTCCTCCCTAGGCCTCCAACAGGCCAGCTCGGCCGCGCTGATGGCACACTTCTTCCACACCCTCTTGGGCTCCCTGGATGAGGTGCTCCCTCATCTCCCAGTCGACCTGCAGACCACGGTCCGGCAGGTGCGGTACCAGGGTAGGGCGGTGGCTAAGCAGCAGCTTCAGACTGCTCTGGACATAGGTGATTCCTGTGCCAGGTCGGTAGCGGCTGCGGTGGCCGTGCACCGCAGGGCGTGGCTGAGGATATCCACCTTCTCGGCGGATATCCAGCACTAGTTAGCGGACATCCCCTTCTTGGGGACTGACCTCTTCGGCCCTGGAGTGAAGGGACACCTCCAAGGGATCGAAAAGTCCAGTGCCACTCTGGACTCGGTCACCTCCGCCCAGAGGGACAAGGGCCGCCGGCAACCTCTCCATAAGCCCCTTAGTCCTTCGGCCCCAGCGGCACAACCTGCCCATCAGCAAAAGGGCCAGCAGGCTTGCGCTTGGCATCCCGATCCCAAACCAGCGGCTTCCTCTAATGGGAAGCAAGGAGGTAAAGGCCCAGGGGCTCCCTCGGCCAGTCCCTCTTCCAAGCCTACTCAGTGACAGGTTAGAGGCGGCGCCCAGCCTCCGCTCCCTACCTGTCCCCCTGGGTGGACAGCTTCGCCACTTCCTCCGCTGGGTGTGGGAGGGAGGGTGGCCTGTCTCTGGTCTTCGAGTGGGCTCCTTCCTTTGAGCTGTCGCCCCCATGAGTCTGAAGCCTGCGATGCAGCCCTTGAGAACCAGCACGTTGCCCTGTGCCTCGGGATAGAGGTGATCAGAGGCGGATCCTCTTTCAGACCCGGGCTCGTGTCTAGGCACTTCTGGTCCCAGACAGGCGGGGGCTGGAGCCCCATTCTGACCTGCACGACCTGAACAAGTTCCTAAGGTCTCAGACTTTCAGGATGGTCACTCTGACTCAGATATCCCATCCTTGGAACGAGGCATGTGGTTCTGTTCCCTGGACGTCCAGGACGTATCCTTCACGTTCCAATATATCGTCTCTTCAGAGGTTCCTCCGCTTCAGAGCGGAGGGATCCCTTTACGAGTTCCGAGCCATGCCCTTCAGCCTCTTCCCAGCTACCCAGGGTCTTCTCCAGTGCATAGCAGTGGTGACAGCATTCCTGCGGCGCCGAAGGGTTCGGTTGTACTCCTACCCGGACGGCTGACTGATTGCAACCCCCTCTAGAGACGAGGGGAAGTGGTCCAGAGTTCTGGCCCTCCAGGTTGCTCTCAGATGTGCCTCCTTTTCCACGGGGCCAAGTCGGAACTCATGCCGAAGCAGGTGATTCTTATCATCAGGGCAGAGCTCGACTCTTCGAGCCAGAGCTCGGCTCCCGGAGGACAGGGCCGAGGTTCTTCCTCCTTTGCCCAACTATGTCTGGTTGGGAATTCGCGCCCTGCCCGGGACTTCCTGAGCCTCATGGTGGCCTGCACCAGCGTGGTCTGTTGGGCCCGTTGGTACATGCTTCCCCTTCAATGGGGGGCTGGCCAGCCAGTGGTCACAACACTGCGATCCTTTGGACCAGCCCGTGACAGTGACCCAGGAGATGTGGAACGCTCTCCAATGGTGGACCATTTTGGCATATCCACAGGAGGGTATCCCTTTCGTCCGCCCCGAGTCGACGGTCTTCTATCGACTGATGCATCTCTGATGGGTTGGGGGTACCCATCGGGGGGAGCACAGAGTGCACGGCCTCTGGTCCCCTTCGGAGTCCCGATGCCATTTCTACCTGCTGGAGCTTCATGCAGTCCACCTAGCTCATGCCGCTTTCGCTCTGTTTATACGGGGTCAAGTGGTTCAGGTCCAGACAGACAGTACCACGACCATGTGCTACCTAACCCGCCAGGACCGGACGCATTCTTTGCCATTATGTAAGGAGGCTGTCCGCATTGGTCTTATGCACAGTTTGGAGGCGGTTTCCTAGCCATTTGATGGCAGGAGCCTCCAACACCCTGGCCGGTGCCCTGCCGGATAGGGGCTGCCTCACGAGGGTTCTTTTCCTGCGAGGTAACACAAGATCTTTTTCTCCTCTGGGTCACCCCTCGGCCGACCCTTTCTTCCTCCAGGGAGAATGCGGTCTAAGACTGTTTTTGCCCTCCCCTCAGCAGGGATCGCTGTAGGGGATGCTTTTCGAGCCGTGGACCCGGGCTTTACGCCTTTCCCATTTTCCTTAATCCACAAGGTGCTTCTCAAGGCAAGGAGGATAAGACGAGGTGATTCTGGTAGCCCCAGACTGGTTCCGGCTAGCTCTGGTATCCAGCTCCCCTCAGTCTCCCTCCAGGCTCGGCGGCTTCCAGCCCGCCCTGACCTGATTTGGTTTTCAGGGAAGGTATTCCATCCGGACCTTCAATCCCTGCACCTGACGGCCTGGTTCCTGAGCGGCTAGTTGCCAGGCCTTGGGTCTTCCGGCGAGGTCCTCAACGTCGTTGAGGCATCCCGTCAGGGGTCGACCGGATAATGCTATGCCTTCAAATGGAAGTGTTTCTCCATTTGGTGTTAGGGAAGGGCCTGGTCCTTCTCCTGTCCCTCGGCGAGCACACCGGACTACCTCTGGTCCTTTCTTCTTCAGCAAGGGCTTCGGTTGACGTCCCTTAAGGTGCTCCTGGCAGCCATCTCTGCCCTCCGGGCGCAGGCCGGAAGGCAGTCGGTGGCACAGGAAAGGTGGTCTGGCGCTTTCCAAGGCCTTGATCACATTCCCCCCTCCAGGGTGAGATTCTCCACCTCTGTGGATTCTACTGCTGGTATTGGCTGCTTCACGCGTTTCATTCGTAACCAATGCACAATTGCGATTCTCCACCTGTTGTGAAAGAACACCTTCTTGGTGGCTACCACGTCAACCAGAAGGATGGGAGAGCTCCAGGCGCTTCCTTTGAGTCTCCCTATTTGGTCTTCCACAGGGACAAGGTTGTCCTGCGCCCCACCCGAAGTTCCTTCCGAAGGTGGTGTTGGAGCTTCACCCTAACCGAGTGTTGACTCTGCCGGTGTTCTACCCCATTCACACCTCGGAGGCCGTATATAGGCTCCATTTGGACCCTGGTTGAGCATTCGCCTTCTTAGGGAGCGTAGGGCTGAGGTTCGCCAGCTGTTTGTCATCTACGCTGAAGCCGCATCTGGCAGACCTGCAGCCAAGCGGACAATGAGCTGGTGGGTCACCTCCTGCATAGATCTCCGCTTTAAGTTGGCGGGCATGGAGCTTCCCAGAGGGATAAGAGCTAATTTTACCCGCCATACCGCTGCATCGGTGGCTGCTTCCAGGGATGTCCCTATCCAGGATATCTGCAGGGCTGCTACCTGGAAGTCGGCACATACCTTAATTACCCACTACCACATCGACCTTGGGTCACGCTGGGATGCTGGTTTTGGGGCCTCAGTTCTCCAGTCTTTATTCCCTAAGTAGGGGGTGTGCGCCTTGCCTCCCTCCTCCCGGAGAACTGCTAGCAGTCTGCCAGACAGTGTGGATGAACAACATATACAGGTTCATCTATTGCCTGGGCCTTGAGCACGACCCTCAGGCTTGCGAATTGTGCTCTTCTTTTTCGGCCTACGTCCTCGAAGATCGTTCTGCCTGATTACAACTGGGGCGCCCCGAGAAGAGAATTCTACCGGTGAAATCAAAAGAGGCCCGATTGGCGGTGTCTGTGGCGGCGGGTTCGGCGGATCAGCTTGAGCAGATGATCGCCCTCGAAGAGGAGGCGGCTAGGGCCGCTTCTACCTCGGCTGCAGCAGTTTGTCCCGCTCTCTCTAGGTGCCTCGGACTCAGCTTCTTTTAAGTAGCTTTGTTTGACCCTCTCGACTAAAGGTGAGGGTCCAAATTCTTCGGGTCCTTTTTCCAGGCCTAAAAAGAGCAAAGGTAAGTCTCTCCATCGACGATCTTGGGAACGGGAAAGATCTCCCTTCCCTTCTTGTCAACAGTCGACTTCGGTCGACCCCTCAGCTTCAGCCACTGGCTACTCGGTGTCCCCGTCAGGCCAGTTGACCGAGACTCCCGCCGACGCGGTTGTCGGCTGGAGAAGCTGAGAATCCTTCTCCCGTTTCCGCCTGTGTGGAGTTGAGGATCCCGCCGGCTCGTCTGTGCCTCCGTTCCAGAGCCTTGTGAGGATCGCCCAGCCGAGGGGAGTGCCGATTTCCGACACTTCTCCTCGCCTTCCTCGGCCCAGTCGAGACTCTCAGTCTCGGTCTCGGACATCCTCGAACGGGTCCAAACGATCCCGCCGACATTGGCGGTCTCGGCATTCCCGCGGCAGCGGCAGCTGCCGCTCTTCCCTCCTCCTCGAAGACCGAGGAAGCGGCGCGTTGCATCGGAGTACAAGGAACTTATGTGGCAACAGCTCCTTTGATCGGGAATAGGCCGACTCAGTCGCCTTCCCGCCATTAAGTGGTTGTTACCGAGCGGCCAAAACAACCCCTTGCCGTAGCCGAGGAGCCTGTTCCCAGGCCGGTTGTTCGGCCAATTCCAGCTGTCCCACCGATTCTGGTGGAACCCCCGCCTCCACAGCCGTTGGTTGGGGCTCCGACCAAGAATTCTCGGTCGGCTTTGGTTTTGCCCCACAGGCTGTCTGTCACCCTCACTCCCGATAAACCTCGGCAGGTGGAGGGTGACTCAGGCACCAGGCAGCTCTTCGAGAACTCTTCTGAGTCTGAGGATGGTTCCTCCCTCTTCTCCAGGCGCATGGACTTGGAGTCTTCAGGAGGACAGTCAGTGGACGATAGCCCTTCGTCCTTCTTGGGATTGCTTTGGCTCATCTCGGAGTCTACCGGGATGAAGCTCGAACCCATTTCAAAACGGGCCAGATATCCTCTCACGGAGATTCTGGACCGAGGGATTCTCCTCACGGAGGCCTTCCGTGGCTTCTAAGGCATAGTTGGTCCGCCTTGAACTTTGGCAGTATGTCCTGCTTCCTACTCTATGCTCGGCCAGAATGGCTAGGAAGTATCGCGGTCCCCTACGGTTCCCTGTCCGTTTTGGAACACCCTCGGCCGAGGGTTATTTACCGACAGCGTTTTCCGCGGCCACCCCAGGGACGTAGACAAACCTCCCGACAAGGAATCCAAGAAATTGGATTATGCTGGCTTAAAAGTCTATGCCAGCCCTCTCGCCTCGGCCAGGCCAGTTCGGCTGTCCTCATGGCACATTTTCCCATTACTTTATTGGGCTCCTGGATGAGGTTGTCCCCTCATCTTTCCCGCTGGATCTGCAGACTACGGTCAGGGAGGAGCGGACCAGGGTAGGCAGTGGCCAAACAGCAGCTCCAGACTGCTTTAGACATTGGGGACTCATGTGCTAGGTCTGTGGCGGCGCAGAGGGCTATCATTGCCGGGCTTGATTGAGGATATCCACTTACTTCAGATACCCAGCACAAGTTATGGATGTTCCCTTTGGGACTGATCCCTTCAGCCCTGGGGTGGAAGGTCACCTGCAGAGGATCGAGAAGTCCAATGCTACCTTGACCTCGGCTCTTCCACAAGAGAAGGATAAAGGCCGTAAGCTGCAGCCAAAACCCTTTCATCCTTCTGCGCCGCTGCCGCCTCGCCCAGCAACGCTAGGGCCAGCAGGCTCAGCTTGCATCCCAAACCCAAGCTGGCCGGCTTCCTCCAACAGGAAGCAAGGGAAAGGCCCAGGTGTCCTCAGCCGGTCCTTTCTCCAAGCCTGCTCAGTGACGGGCTGAGGGTGTCGCCCCCCATCCCCGTCACCTCACCCCTGGTTCCCCCGTGGGGGAACGCTCGTCGACACTTTCCTTTCCGCCTGGTCCACTGTTACCGGACAGGTGGGTACTGGAGGTGGTGGGAAAAGGCCTACCTCTAGAATTCGAGCAGGCCCCGCCCTTCAGAGCTGTCGCCCCTCGGGGGGCGTCGGGGTCCGCAGCCTCACTGGCGGCTCATCGAGTCGACATCGCTCTCCTCCTCCAAAAGGAGGTGATCACGGAGGTAGAGGACTCCCCTTCAGACCCGGGGTTCGTGTCCAGGTATTTCCTGGTCCTGAAACGGACGGGGGGCTGGCACCCCATTCTCGACCTACACGACCTGAACAAGTTCCTAAGGTCTTGAACCTTCAGGATGGTCACTCTGGCACAGATAATACCATCCCTGGAACACGGCGTGTGGTTCTGCTCTGTGGACTTTCAGGACGCGTTCTTTCACGTCCCTATCTGTCCGTCGCATCGGAGATTCCTCCGCTTCCGAGCGGAGGGATCTCTATTCGAGTTCCAAGCCATGCCGTTCGGCTTATCTCCAGCTCCCAGGGTCTTAAATGCATGGCAGTGATGACAGCATTCCTCTGCGCGCTTGAGGTCGGTGTACCCTTACCTGGGCCGACTGGCTGATAGCAGCCCCTCAGATAGAGGTGGGCGGTCCAGAAGATCTGGCCCTCGGGTTTGCTCTCAAATCGGCCTTCTCATCAGAGGCCAAATCGAACTCGAGCCAAGCAGGTGATCCTGTTCATCGGGCAGAGCTCGACTCTACTTGAGCCAGAGCACGGCTCCCCAAGGACAGGGCGAGGTTCTTACCTCCTTTGCCCAATCATTTCTGGTTGGGCAATGCGCGCCTGCCCGGGACTTCCTGCGCCTCCTGGGTCTCATGGCGGCCTGTACCAAGCGTAGTCCGTTGGGCACGCTGGCAATGCGCCTTCAGTGGGGACTGGCCAGCCAGTGGTCTCGCAACGCCATGCGATCCATTGGACCAGCTAGTGATAGTGACCCAGGAGATGGGAACGCTCTCCAGTGGTGGACCGTTCCATCCCATCTGCAGGAGGGCATCCTGCTTTCTCCTCCCGAGCCGAGCGGTCTCTCGTCGACCGATGCCTCTCTGATGGGTTGGGGTGCCCATCTGGGGAACACCAGGCACGGCCTCTGGTCCCCTGGGAGTCCCATGCCACATCAACCTGTTGGGGCTCCGAGCGTCCGCCTAGCTCTCACCGCCTTTGCTCCGCTTTCTCCGGGGTCAGTGGTCCGAGTCCAGACGGACAATACCACGACCATGTACTACCTGAACCGCCAGGGCGAGACGCACTCCATGCTTCTATGCAAGGAAGCTCTCCGCATTTGATCACTCGTGCGCAGCCAGGAAGCGGATTTCCTAGCCATTCATGTGGCAGGAGCCTCCAACACCCTGGCCGATGCCCTGAGCCGGATAGGGGCTGCATCTCACGAGTGGTCTCTCCTGCCGGAGGTAGTACAAGATCTGTTCTCCCACTGGGGCTCTCCTCAGGTGGACCTGTTTGCGCCTCCAGGAGAGCATGAAGCTGAGGGCTGTTTCATGCTTTTACCTCCCTCAGCAGGGCTCGCTGCAGGGGGATGCCTTCTCGAGGCTGTGGACCCCGGGCCTCTTTTATGCCTTTCCCCCATTTCCCTTGATCCACAAGGTGCTTCTCAAGGCAAGGAGGGACAAGGCGCAGGTGATTCTGATAGCCCCAGACTGGCCCCGCCAGTTCTGGTACCCAGATCTCCTCAGCCTCAGCTCCAGGCTCCCGAGACAGCTTCCATCTCCCTGGACCTGTTTCCTCAGTCAATCAGGGGAAGGTGTTCCATCCGGACCTTCAATCCCTGCACCTGATGGCCTGGTTCACAGGCGGCTAGAGTTCCAGGCCTTGGGTCTTTCTGAGAGTCCTCAGTAGTCAGTTGAGGCGTCCCGTAAAAGTCGATCAGAAAATGCTATGCCTTCAAATGGAAGAGATTCTCCATTTGGTGTCAGGGCAAGGGCTTGGACCCTTCTTCCTGCCCTGTGGCAAGATTTTGACTAATTATGTCCCTTTCTAGTCAAGGGCTTGGGTCGGCGACCTAAAGGTACACCTGGCAGCCATCTCTGCTTACTGGTGTGCGGGCGGGGAGCAGTCGGTGGGCGCAGGATAAGGTGGTCAGTGGCTTTCAAAGGCCTTGATCACATTTCCCCTGCGGTCGAGAACCTCCAGCTCCGTGGGATTTACTGCTGGTACTGGCAAAGCTCATGGGCAAGCCATTCGAACCAATGCACAGGTGTGATCTCTCTCACCTGTCGTGGAAGACCGCCTTCTTGGTGGCTATCACGACAGCCAGAAGGATGAGAGAGCTCCAGGCGCTCTGCATTGAGTCTCCTTACCTGGTCTTCCACAGGGACAAGGTTGTCCTGCGCCCCCACCCGAAATTCCTTCCGAAGGTGGTGTCGGAGTTTCACCTTAATCAGGTGCTGACTCTGCCGGTGTTCTACCCCAATCACACCTCGGAGGCCGAATACAGGCTCCATACTTTGGACCCTAGAAGGGCGCTCGCTTATTATAAGGAGCGCACGGCTGAAATTCGGGGAGAGGTTCGCCAGCTGTTTGTCACCTACCTGCAGCCTCGACGGCAGACCTGCAAGCTAAGCGGACGTATAAGTTGGTGGGTCACCTCCTGCATAGATCTCTGTTATAAGTTACGGGCATGGAGCTTCCCAGAGGATAAGAGCTCATTCTACCCGTCACACTGCTGCATCAGTGGCTGCTCTAGGGACGTCCTTATCCAAGAAATCTGCAGGCTGCTACCTGAAGTCAGCACACACCTTTATTACCTATTACCACATCGACCTTGAGTCACGCGGGATGCTGGTTTTGGGGCCTCGGTTCTCCAGTCTTTATTCCTAAGTAGGGGTGTGCGCCTTGCCTCCTCCTCCCGGAGAACTGCTAGAGTCTGCCAATAAGTGTGGATGAACAACATATCCATATCCTAGAAATACAGGTTACTCACCTGTAACAGGAGTTCTAGGAATGGTATATGTTGTTCATCCACGCTTCCACCCGACCTCCCCGGCTTTGGACGCACAACCTGAGTTTCCAGCGGGCCAGATCTGGCGTCATGGGGCAGAGCTGAGTTTTACCACCCGGTGGGTGGGAGGAGCCAGCTTGAAGACCTTTGGCAAGATTTAAAGTGGCAAGGAACCTGCCAATAAGTGTGGATGAACAACATATACCATTCCTAGAACTCCTGTTACAGGTGAGTAACCTGTATTCAAACAACATGAAGTCTTGCTATATTATGACAATTGCAGTTTGTCCCACCATTAGAACTGCTCCAGAGGTGAAATAGTTAACTCCATTCCATGAATGGAACTTAGAGCACGAGCTCTACAGAGAAGCTCTGTCTGTGTAGTTAGTTTCAAACCTGAACTGTCAGATTCTTTACTCCGCCTCACTGAACAGTCGCTCCGGAGATTTCTTCTACTGCTCGGTTCATTTCTCGGTTTAAACAGTGTTTTCTCGGTTCGATTCGACCGAGAATAGTTTTATTTTAACCGCAAAACCGATCGGTTCAAGTTCTGTCTGTGGTATCGTAAGTAATTTCACATTTTAATTCTGTGTGGAACTTGTAAGTTTTATCGGTTCGGTTTTGAACTGATCAGCTTGGTTTAAAGCTTAAAGTTTTAAAACTTGAGATTTTAGAGTGCGGTTCCAGGTTCTTATTGGTTCTAAAAAAAACGGATTTCATTACGGTTTTTTCCAATACCTGTGACACGGTTAGGAACCGATAAGGGTGTCTTGCCTGGCACTGCCATTTAAAGGGCAAATTTTTCTGGTTAGGCTGACATTATGTCTGAGAAACCCAAAAGAAAAACCGGGCCCACTGGGTTTCAACACTGTGATGTCTGTGGGGAAGTCTTTGCCAAGGCTGACCCACACACCATGTGTTTATTGTCTGAGGGTTTGACCACCTCAGTCAGACTGCCAGATTTGTAAGAATTTCCCTGCAGCCACCCTGGAAAAGAGATTGGGCAGGCTCAGGGAACGAGAGGCTAAAAGTCCGCTGACCGGATGGCCAGCCCGTTCGGTGCCAACCGAACCGGAGGGAGTGCCCTCTGACCAGGGCGAGACTTCCTCGGGCAAACGAAAAGCTGGCTCGGATGAACCAGTTCCAGTAAAGAGAACAAGAAAGTCAGCAGGTTTGGAGCCCAAAATTCTTACTCCAACTGCTGCAGAGGTGGCAAGAGCTATTCAGATTGTCTAGTCACTTTCTCCGGTCCCGTCCAATCCGCCACTAACTGGTAAAAGGTCGGTTCCATCGGTTCAGGAATATGATGTTGAGGAGTTTTATGAACGGGGGGGGGGGGGATGATTATGAATGTGACTTGGAGGGTCTGGGTGTGCCCATTGAACCGGACATCTCCCCAGACAGACCTTTAGAATCTCCCCCTATGCTTTTTGAGTCCCCCTTTCATTTTATGTTTTACAAAAAAGTTGCTGAAACCCTCCAGCTTCCTTTGGAGGAAGCTGTGGATGAGCAAGAGGAGCCTGATTTTGTAGAAATGATGGATATACCAGAGTCTAGGAGACTGTCTATTCCTTTGCATAAGTCATTTAGGAAACAAACAATAAAAATCTTAAAAACTCCTAATTCTGTGCCTCCTGTAGATAAAAAGGTGGACAGAAGGTACACACTGTCAGGTCCTGATACAGAATTCCTTTCTCAGCAATGCAGTCATGTTGGAGTAGTTCAGGCTGCAGCCTGTGATAAAGCTAATATTCCCCTGGCTTCACATCTTCCTGACAAGGATTCCAGGAAGATTGATGCCATGGCATAAAAACAGTACATGGCAGCGTCCTTGGGACTCAGGCAAGCAAATTATATGGCTTATGTAGCAAGGTATCAGAAATCTAGATGGGATACTGTTATGGAATTAGCCAAACAAGCCCCTGGCCATCTTGCTAGTGAGCTGGAGCAGGTGGCTGCCGGCTGGCATTGAGGCTTCTAAGGTGCAGTTTTATGCTGCTGTGGATTTTAATGATGCTTCTCTAGAGTCATGGCCACATCTGTAGCTTTCGAGGTTGGCCTGGCTCAGGTGTACTAGTCTGTCACAGGATACCCAGACTAAGGCTATGGATTTTCCTGTGGTGGGAAATTTCTGTTTGGGAGCAGACAGAGAATTATATGAAAAGATGGATGAATATAGGACTACCTATAAAGTGCCTAAGCAAAGGAGCGGCAAGCCACTCCCCAGAGGCACACCCCCAGAGGTAGGGTAGCCCTTTCCACAGGCCTTTTACCCAACCCCAGGCCTCCTCTGCTTATGCTCAGAGGGTTTCTTAGAGGCAGAGGCAGACGGGCGGGGCAGGCCTGCCCACCCCTCAGCCTAAAGCACTTGCCAAGCAGGCACCCTGATGGGGTGCCCAGGGCCGATTCTCCTTTACCAGTAGGGGGCAGGTTTGCTTACTTCAGTCAGAACTGGGTGTCTTTAACTTCAGACAAGTGGGTTCTGGAAGTAGTAAGCCAGGGTCTGGTTCTCAGCTTCAAAAAGTTCCCAAAGATGAGAATCAGGCCTTTTCTACCTGCAAGCTCTTTAGAGACCTTTGCTCTAGAAGCAGAGGTCTCAACCCTGTTAGCTCTCAGAGCGGTAGAAAGGGTTCCTCCCCTACACCAGGGCAAGGGTCTGTACTCCAGATACTTCTTCACCCCAAAAAGACAGGAGAATGGCGCCCATTTTAGACCCTCAGATATCTGAACAAGCATCTTTGAAACCAAAGTTCAGAATGGTAACTCTGGCAATGATTTTACCTTCTCTAAGGCCAGGGGACTGGCTAGCTTCCCTGTACCTCAAGGATGCCTATTTTCACGTCCTAATCAGAAGCTCCCACCGAAAGTACCTCAGATTCGAACTGCCCTCAGGTCATTACCAGTTCAGAGCAATGCCCTTCGGCCTTACCTCTGCCCCAAGGGTATTCACAAAATGGCAGTAGCAGTGGCTCACTTAAGGAGGCAAAGGATTGCTGTTTTTCCCTATCTGGATGACTGGCTCATTGTAGGCCAGTCCCCAGAACAGGTAAATCTCACCTGCAAGTCACCCAGCAGCTTCTCACCTCCTGGACTTCCTACAATCTACCAAAGTCGGTTCTGGAACCAGTTCAGGTACTCACCTTCATAGGTGCAGAATTGGACACAAATCTGGCCAGAGCTTATCTTCCCTTAGAAAGGGTAAGGAACTTGGTGGCTGTGGCCTCCTCCTTCACTCTGCAGGTCTCTCAACCAGCAAGATACTTTTTGCAGCTCCTGGGGCACATGGCTGCGTCCACAGCTGTAGTGCAGGGAGCAAGATTTCAGATGAGAGACATTCAGTTTCACTTGAGAGCCTATTGGTCTCAGAGAAGAGACCCCCTTTCCAAGTTGGTCCCAGTGACCCGAACCTTGATCCAGGCCCTCCAGTGGTGGCAGGATCAGAGCAATTTAAGACTGGGGGTCCCCTTCATTCCCCTTTCTCACACTTTGACCCTCACTACGGATGCTTCCCTCCTGGGGTGGGGAGCCCACATGGGCGACCTCTCCACTCAGGGAGTGTGGTCCCCAGGAATCTCTGCTCCACATCAATTTGCTGGAACTCAGAGCTGTCTTTTAGTACTTCAAGCGCTTTTCTGCTTCTGTCCAGAACAAAGTGGTACAAGTCAGAACAGACAATACCACAACAATGTGGTACATCAACAAGTAGGGGCACTCGGTCTTCGGCCTTGTGCACCGAGGCAATGAAGTTGTGGTCTCTGGCCTATTCCTGAACACTTCACTCATAGCAGTTCACCTTCCAGGAAAGGACAATGTCCTAGCAGATGCTCTCAGCAGGATTTCTCAGGGCCATCACGAATGGTCTCTGGATCCTCAAGTACTGGGATAGTCTTTGCCAGATGGGGCACCCTCAGATAGATCTTTTGCAGCCCCAGACAATCACCAACTTCCACTGTTCTGTTGCAGGCCCCCAGTGTTGGGCTCAGTCCTCGGGACGCCCTTTCTCCTGGATTGGGAAGGAAGTTTCTTTTTGCTTTTCCCCTCTTCCCTCTCCTATTCAAGGTGTTAGTAGAAATCAGATCCCAGCCTTGCTGGGTGATTCTGATTGCCCCAGATTGGGCCAGGCAGCCCTGGTACCCACTCCTTCTGTCCCTGGCAGTCCATCTCCCGCTGTGTCTCCCCAGGAATCACAACCTATTAACCTGTGCCCAGGGGAGAGTTTGGTATCCGAACCTCAAATTCCTCAACCTCAAGGCTTGGCTCTTGAGGAGTTAGAATTTGCTGACCTACACCTCTCTCAGGGTGTTCTTGAAACTTAAAGGCTTCTAGGAAGCCTTCCACTAGGGCTACTTATAATTCTAAGTGGAAAAGGTTCTCCATTTGGTGTTCTGGGAAGCATATTTCCCCAGAATCTGCTGATTTGCCCATTGTGTTAGATTACATGGTCCATCTTAATTCTGTGGGCCTGAGACCAGCTACCCTGAGAGTTCATTTGGCAGCTGTCTCTGCTTTTGTTTCAGCAGGAAAGCCATCCTCTCTTTCTGCTCACCCTGTGTTTTCCAAGTTTTTTAAGGGATTACTCCATACTAATCCACCTTTTCGGGATCCGGACCCTGCCTGGGACCTTAATGTTTGCATTGCCCAGTTAATGCAACCCCCTTTTGAACCTCTGTTTTCTGCAGAGCTTAAGTATCTAACTTGGAAAACTGTTTTCCTAGTGGCTATCACTTCTGCTAGACGCATAAGTGAGTTGCAAGCCTTGTCAGTAGAAACTGACTATTTCTTTCCACAGGGATAAGGTAGTCCTCAGGACTAACAGGAAGTTTTTGCCTAAGGTGGTTTCAGATTTCCATCTTAACCAATCTATCTCCCTTCCAGTGTTTTTCACTGAACACTCCTCTTCTGGTCAGAGGTGATTGCACAGTTTGGATGTTAAGAGGGCCCTTAGTTACTGTATAGAACGTACCAAGGGTCACAGGTTCGAATCCCACCAACTTTTTCTCACTTATGGTGAGGTTGGGAAAGGGAAACCTGCCACTAAGAGATCAATTGCCAGGTGGATTGTCTCTTGTATCCAATTTTGTTATCAGAAACTGGGCAGAGATCCCCCCTCTGGCCTGAGGGCTCATTCTACCAGAGGTACAGCCCGTCTCTAGCTGCTGCCAGAGACATCCTATATTGGAGATATGTCAGGCTGCTACTTGAAAGCAGTGCACACTTTCACCAAGCATTACTCCTGGATGTCCAGGCTAGGAGATGCTCGGTTTGGCACAGCTGTGCTTCAGAGCTATTCCTTAAGTAGTTTATGTCCCTCCTCCATGGAGGTACTGCTGTGTAGTCTGCAATTGTCATAATATAGCAAGACTTCATGTTGTTTGAAGAAAAAATTACTCACCTTAGTAATGTTGTTTCTTCTAGTGGAGTCTTGCTATATTATGACCTCCCCCCCAGCCTGCCCCTCTCAGAACTTCTACTTGGGCATGGGGTGGGCAGCCTAGTGTTGGCACTATTTTATGCCCCTTTTTATGTGTTTTCACCCCTTCTGGAGGGTTTGGGGGTGTGGTGTTTTTCATTTTTCCTTATATTTCTCTCATATTGTTAAATTATACTAGTAATTTCTGGTCCCCTGACTTGAGTCTTTTGTGTTGGGACCAGCAATGGGTGTTAATATTTAGGTAGCCAGTTGGCTAGTGTAGATTACAGCTTCCACACAGACCTTAGTGAGTTTTTGCTCGTAAAGATCTGACAGTTCAGGTTTGAAACTACACAGACAGAGCTTCTCTGTAAAGCTCGTGCTCTAAGTTCCTTTCATGGAATGGAGTTAACTATTTCACCTCCGGAGCAGTTCTAATGGTGGGATAAACTGCAATTGTCATAATATAGCAAGACTCCATTAGAAGAAACAACATTACTAAGGTGAGTAATTTTTTCTTTACTCACCTTTAACAGGAGTTCTAGGAATGGTATATGTTTTTCATCCACACGACCCACCCGGCTGCCCCGGCTTCGACGTACAACCTGGCTTCCAGCGGGCTAGATCTGGCGTCATGGGGCAGAGCCGAGAGTTTTACCACCCAGGTGGGTGGGAGGAGCCAGCTTGAAGACCTTCCAGCATGATTTAAAGCGGCAAGGAACCTGCCAGGCAGTGTGGATGAACAACATATACCATTCCTAGAACTCCTGTTACAGGTGAGTAACCTGTAGTTTTTCTCTATTTTATGCATGATTTGTGACATACTTCCACACCTTAGCATCTTATCTAAATGCTTTTAAACATCAGCTCTGAATTTTACTGATATAAAGAGACATTTACATTCCACTTTAGAGATTCTTAGGGCACGTCTGCTGGTTCCTGGTCAGTACTTCTCCTCCGTTTCGCCTGAACTAGTGCTCCTGAATGATAATGGCCTGAACTTGCCATTTAGCGAACCACAGTTAAATCGTTTCAGAACCTCTGTGCATGACAACTTTATTAGGGCCCTAATTGCTCAAACTGAGCAAAGGTTTCCAAGCACAGAACTTTTGGATGCTCAGTATCTTTGACCCCAGCATGATACCGAAGGTGATATTGAAGAGTTGGAAGGGTATGGTAGTTATAGCCTTGACATTATTCTTGGTCAGTATGCTACTGTTGTGGATGTAGATGCTTCTGCACTGGAATGGGCTTCCCTGCGTAGTCTCATGTTCATGGAAAAGATGGCCTTTAAGACTATTTCTAATGTGCTGCACACTCTAACTACTAAGTATGTAGACCTGTATCCAAACCTATCTACTTTGGCAGAACTGGCAATGATAATACCAATGTCAACTGCAGATTGTGAGAGGGGGTTTTCTGCACTGAATCAAATAAAAACGCAGGAACGAAATAGATTAGGTGCCAGTGTGCTAAATGCACTTATGCTTATCTCAGTTGAGGGCCCTGATGTTGACAGTTTCCCTTATTTGGAAGCTGCAGTTCATTGGGCAGGACTGCGAAACCAAAGATTGGATCTTGGCCTTGGAGGCACTAGTAAAGAGATGTAGTATGGCCGCACCAAAATGTCAAGACTCTCATAAACTGTTGCCTGGCCTGCAAATAGAATGCAGAGGTTCTTCAGTATGTTTTACCACACTTTTCTTTTGTTACTGCACACTTCGGAGGCCTCCAGATCGTCATATTACTCTTATTTCTTGTTTCTTTTGCATTTATTGCATCCCAACTGACTACGCCCCTGGTGACTCCGCCCCCTGTGGCTCCTCCCCATTACCACCGCTCTATATTTTCACGCAATGTGGAATACTGCTACCTCTACTGTTGAAGCCTTCAACCGTGTATCTCGACTCCGTGTTGCTTCGTAGTCCGTCGACTCTGGTATCCTGCCGGTTCTGTTTGCTCCACTCGACGTCACCTGGTAAGACTGTTCCTTATTTTATTTTGCAACGTCAGGTCTTGTTTTGGTGTTCTTTTTCCCATAGGTCATGACTTGGTCGTTGGGCAAGAAATCTTCTGAGACTGGATGGCCCCCCATGCGACGATGCCCATGCAGCCGTAAGACCTCCATCACCAACCAACACGACCGTTGAGTTCCATGTCTTGGCTTGCTTCATGACATGGATTCGTGTGACGCCTGCTTCTCCATGGACTGCCAGGTCAGCCGTGTTTTCTCAGCCTTTCTTCCAGGTCCCTTCCTGGTTCTATACAGACCGAGGAGGAGGGGGTCTGTGCCTCTTGTAGCCTAGCTGTGGCAGAGACCCCTGCCATGGTGCAGGAGACAGGCAGGGGGCATCTCCTTGGCAATCGCCCCTTTGGGGGCGAAGGCTCCCCTGGTGTCGTACCCGTGGCTCGGAAGGCCTGGGTCAGCACCGGCCTCAACGCAGCTGGTTGGTGCCACAATGGGCCTCGCTCTTCTTTCACGCGCCATGAGCCTTGATGGGCCATCATCGGTGCTGGTCCGCTTTGCGCCTGCTGGTTGCTGTCTGCACCATGGGGAAGCTCTATGGCGCTGTCCTGACTGTTTCTCAACCCACGCCATTCATGGGTGCCGTGGTTGAGCAAGGCGCCATGTCCAGTTCTGGTGCCATTCGTGGCCCCGAGCATTGGCATGGCGTCGTGGTGGTTTCAGAGCGCAGCACCGAGAGCGCGTTTGGAGCTGTTGTCTGTGCCGTTGCTGGTCTCGACATCATTTGCCGCGCCGTGACAGGCTCCAGCTCCGAGGCTGCTGCTTTTGTTGGGGCCATGTCCTCTTCTGTCACTCTTCGCACTGCGGATGGAGGCACCGGTTTCGACTCCGGTGCAGTCTCTGGTTCTGGTGCCCTGTTCAGTAGGGATGGCAGTGGGTGTCAGCGCACTGTTTGGCACAGGACTCCGATCTCCACTTCTTCGGAAGGGGAGTCCGCCTCTGGGTCGGACACGCAGTCTAGCTCCTCGGAGATGTCTGCTGGCGTGGACACCCTGGTAGTGTCCTCGACAGGCCGGAGTCAGAACCCGTTTGTGGAGCGGATAGTGACTGCCGGGGCCAGGGTCAGGGGTTCTGACCAGCAGGCGGTGGTGCAGCCCACCATTGCCGTGCAACTTGGCCTCTGAGGTTTCTCTGACCCCCTTGGTGGTGGTACCCCCTCAGGTGGTGTGCCTGGATCGCCCAACTTTGGGGCCGATCAGAGCATCTACAGGAGGGGCGGGTGCAGCTCCCCGGATAGCCCCTTCAGGGGCTGACCAGGGCAGTCATCTGCTTAGGCTGGCTCTCTCGAGGAGGAGGAGGGCGCTTTCAGATTCCATGGGGTCGAGGGGCATGGGGTCTGTGCAGCGGCCTTTTTCCGGAGCCTGCCTGGGCTCTGGGAGAAGCTGCAGTGCGGATCTCCGCCCTTCCCTTTCGGTTTCCTTGAGAGAGCCCCGTTCTTTGGAGGTAGGGGACCGTCATTTTGGACCTGCACAGCCCCAGTCGCCTCACAGGGGGGATTCTTCAGGGCGCAGCCTAGGCAATTTCATTTTGGTTGATGAGCTGTTGTCTGTGGAGTTTTCTAGAGCTCCTTCCTTCCCTAGGGCTCCTGGTGCGCTTCTTAGCCCAGGCGGAGGTCAGACGATTCCCGTTGTCAGCTCTGCCCCCATTTCTCTGCCTCATTCTCCTGCACTCTCAGGCATTCTTGTTCCTAGCGGGCCTCTCTCCTGGTAGCAGTTCATAGAGCTCAGGCTGCTCAGTTTCCCTCTTATGTTAGGGCCATGGACAGACAGGTTTATCAACCTCTCCCTGAGCAGACTACTTCTGAACCTTCGAAGTCCTCTGACTCTTCATGCCCCCTCTTCTGGGGGAGATGTGCCATCTGTCCACATCTCTCCAGCTGCTGATCTCGCTGAGTATCAGTGATTCCTTGTGAGGATGTTGGAGGACCTGCACGTCACACCTCCCACGCTACACAATCCAGAACACATGGCGCACGCCTTTTTGGGGGATTTCAGTGAGGACACCCTTGTGATGCCCCGCGGCCTGCTCCCTTTCAGGAGGCATTGTTGCGTTTCTGGCAGAGACCCTTTATGGAGTTCCTGCCCCAGGATCTTTGCCAGCTGATTGTGCCCCCGAGTTTCCAGGGTCCATGCCTCATCCTCAGTTAGGATTGACGAACTGGACACTCCTGATGGGCTTCAAGTCCTCACGTGACCAGCCTCCCAGATCAAGACTCTTTGGATTTTGACTTCTGGGGAGGAGGACGTTCTACATGGCACGGTTGCTGCTCTCTATTGCAGCACATCAGGCCCATTATGCAACCTATGACAGATTCCTGTGGTCTAGGCTGGGTCAGCTCCTAGCCTCCATGCCTGACATGGAGCAAACCAAACAAGCCGTTGCACACTCTGCACGTTGCCTGGAGCTAGCAAGGCACCAAACAAGGGCATCATGTGATGCCAATGAGGTAGCTACCAGGGTCATAGGGACAGCGATCTGCACTAGGCGGATGGCATTGCTGTATCGTTCCCGGTTGTCTCCCTTGGCCCGGCATAGGGTGATTAACTCCGCTCACCAGAGAACCTGTCTTTTCTCCCATAGAGTGAGGCGGCGTCTGTCGGGACAACTTCCTACCCCCTCCGGGGAGTCTCCGTCTCACTCTCTCCTCTCTCTGGCCTCTCCAGACCTGAGAAGGTTCTCCTCTTAGTGTGTCAGCCACTGAGAGCTAAGGGACTCAGCCCCTTAGTTATTAACCTCTCCGGGGGTGGGGGCTCGCACCACCTGAAGGTGATGAATGGTGAAGATTGATACAGATAAGATATGAAGATTACGTACCTACCATAATTCTGATCTTTCTGTGTATCTTCACCAGTCATCACAATCCCACCCTCCATCCCCCTGGGGCCTCAGTCTCTGTGCCCCCTCTCTTGCCCCCCTCTTTTCTGTCAGTCAGGATCAGGGTAAACTGGGGCACATAGGGGGATACTTTTCTTTAGGGGTAGAGTGGTCAGGATTGAGGGCACTCCTTCTTCAGTGCTTCGGCTTCACCCCTGTGGGGTTGGGGTTGGCAGTTGCCCCCTTTTCTTTCCTTCTCCCCATCAATCCTTGAATTACTTGTCCTGTGGACATAACCTCAATTAATTTAAGAAATGGTTTCTTAAACCAAAATCTCCTTTTTTTGGGGATATCCCTGTTTTCCTGTCTTTTCTTCCAGAATAGCCGATTCTGCTTATAGGAGTTTTTGCCAGTAATTATGTGCCTACAATTCTGGCAGTTAGCCTCTTGACTAGAGAGGTCAAGGTCACAGGGTATCTTTGTCCTGTCTCCCCACCCCTCTAATTTTTTTCCTTCTAAAATCCTTACCCTCCCTCCTCCTTTCCTACTTCCAGAGATTGGGGCCCCTACCCAATCCCCCCTTAGTCTTCAAACTTCTTCTGTCCTCTCAGTCGTTTATTTCTCCTTTTAGTTTTATATTTTTTCCTTTGTCTGTCCCTTGGACTTCCTTGTCCCACCATCCCACCCCCTTTTTCTAACCTCTCTACGGCGACTCAGAACTGGCAGGAGGACAGAGTCAACAACACCTAACAGCCAACCTGCGATGTGCCACTTAGTCGTCTGCTCTAGGGCGGCTGATGGTGCGCCGACTCCTACTTACTTCCCCTGCCAAAAATAAAAGCTCAAGGGTCATGACCTCCGCCAAGTACCCAAAGGTGATAAATGGTGAAGGTACACAGAAAGATCAGAATTACGTTAGGTGCATAATTTCCATTTCTAGGAGTGGTGTAGCTGTTCATCCACACGGACTTACTCCCGACCTCTCCGGCCATGATCAAGATAACCTGGCTTCCAGCGGGCTTAGATCTGGCCATGGGGCGGAGCTACAGGAGCATTACTGGTGGAGGAGCTATCTTCAGACTTCAGCAATATTTAGCGAAGATATTAGAACAGTGGATGAACAACATATACCACCCTAGAACTACTGTTCTAGGACATGGATATGTTGTTCATCCACACTGTCTGGCAGGTTCCTTGCCGCTTAAATCTGCCAGAAGGTCTCTGTTGGCTCCTCCCACCCACCCGGTGGTAAACCTCGTCGCCCTACCTACGACGCCAGATCTTCTCACCGCTTGGAAGCTTCAGGTTCCTCCTTAATGCTCTGCGATTAAGACTGGTCTACCCTTCAAAGTTCGAAAATCTAAAAAGTCTTCTCAAAGCTCCTGCTTTCTTCTCCTCGGCCATGGCGTGGATAAATCGACTCGCGCGTGAGATGCCTCTGCGGGCAGAAAATGTCTCGGACGGATCCGGGACTCCACGCAATGCTTTACTGCTTGGGCCTTGAGCACGACCGCAGGCTTGCATGACCTGTGCTCTTCCCTTTCGCCTACGCCCCGAGGATCATGCTGCCCGCTTACAGCCAGGGCACTGAGAAAAGATTTCCACCGTCAAGTCAAAAGAGGTCTGCCTGGTGTGTCCGGCTGTGGGCTCTAAGGATCAGCTCAAGCAGATGATCGCCTCAAGAGGAGGCGCGGGCCGCTTACCGGCCGCGTATTTGTCCCGCCTCTCGCGCCTGCACTGGGCTTCTTTCAAGGAGCTTTGTCTGACCCCAGACTTTAAAGGTGAGGGTCCAACTTCTTCTGGACCGCTTTCGGTCGAAAGAGCAAAAGTAGTCTCACTGTCGACGCTCTTGGGAGCGGGAGATCCTCCCCTGGTCGATAGTCGCACTCGCCGGCTCCCTCAGCTGCCACTGGCTTCACGGTGTCCCCTGGCCAGCCAGTTGGACCGAGACACCCGACGACGCTGTCGAGATTTTTCTAGACCCTGCTAGACGGTTGCTGGCTTGGAGAAGCGGAGAACTCCTCCTCCCTGTCCCCGTGGAGTTGAGGATCCTGCTGGTTCCGACTGTGCCTCCGGGTTCCGGAGCCGCCGGGTGGAATCTTCCAGCCGGAGGGAGTGCCGATTCTCGGCACCCCACCACACCGACTCGGCCTAGTCGAGATGCTCGGTCTCGGTCTCGGACCTCCTCGAGGTCCAGCCGATCCCACCGTCATAGGCGGTCTCGGTCTCGGCACTGCGGTAAGCGGCGCCGCCGCTCTTCCTCCTCCTCCTCGGACGAGGGAAGGCTTCGGCGCAAGCTGCGTCGAAGGTACGAGGAACTCATGTGGGCTGCGTCGAAGGTACGAGGAACTCATGTGGCAACAACTGCTTTTGGCCGGGAATAAGCCGACCCAGTCGTCTTTACCAGCCATTAAGTGGCTGTCACCGGAGCGGCCGAAACAACCTCTCGCCATAGCCGAGGAGCCTGTTCCCAGGCCGGTTGTTCGGCCTATTCCAGCTGCCCCACCGATTCTGGTGGAACCTCCACCTCCACAGCCGTTAGTTGGGGCTCCGACCAAAAACTCTCCGTCGGCCTTGGGTTTGCCCCATAGGCTGTCGGTCACTCTCACTCCCGATAAACCTCGGCAGGTGGAGGGTGGCTCAGACTCGAGGCAGCTCTTCGAGGACACTTCCGAGTCCGAAGATGACTCCTCCCTTTTCTCCAAGCGCATGGACTTGGAGTCCTCAGGAGGACAGTCAGTTGACGATAGCCCTTCGTCCTTTCTAGGATTACTTCGGCTCATCTCGGAGTCCACCGGGATGAAGCTTGAACCCGTTTCTAAACGGGCCAGATATCCCCTCACGGAGATTCTGGACCGAGGGGATTCTCCTACGGAGGCCTTTCCGGTGGCCGAAGCCATTGTTGGTCCAGCCTTGGAACTCTGGCAGCGTCCTGCTTCCTGCCCTGCGCCTTCGGCCAGAATGGCTAGGAAGTATACGGTCCCTACCGGTTCCCTGTCCGGTTTTTCGTAACACCCCTCTGCGGAGGGGCTGGTTACCGATAGCGTTTTCCGGTGCGCCGGGAACACCAGGGATGTGGACAAATCTCCCGCCAGGCGAAAAGTCTATGCTGCGTCCTCCCTCGGCCTTCGTCAGGCCAGTTCGGCCGTCCTCATGGCACATTTTTCTCATGCCCTGTTGGGCTCCCTGGATGAGGTTGTTCCCCATCTCCCCGCGGACCTGCAGACTACGGTCAGGCAGGTGCAGGACCAGGGCAGTGGCAAAGCAGCAGCTCCAGACTGCTCTTGACATTGGAGAGTCATGTGCCAGGTCGGTGGCGACCGCAGTGGCCATGCGTCGGCGGGCTTGGCTGAGGATATCCACCTTTACCTCGGATACCCAGCACAAGTTGGCGGATGTTCCCTTTTTGGGGACTGACCTCTTCGGCCCTGGGGTGGAAGGACACCTGCAGAGGATCGAGAAGTCCAATGCTACCTTGGACTCTGTCTCTTCCGCACAGAAGGACAAAGGCCGCAAACCACAGCCTAAGCCCTTTCGTCCTTCTGCGCCGCCCGGCCCAGCAACGTCAGGGCCAGCAGGCTTGACCTTGGTTGCCCAGGCCGTCGGCTTCCTCCTATAGGAAGCAGGGAGGTAAAGGCCCAGGAGGTTCCTCGGCCGGTTCCTCCTCCAAGCCTGCCCAGTGATGGGCTGAGGGTTGTCGCCCCCATCCCCGTCACCTTAACCCCCAGTTCCCCCAGTGGGGGGACGGCTCCGGCACTTCCTTTCCGCCTGGTCCACTGTTACCACGGACAGGTGGGTTCTGGAGGTGGTGGGAAAAGGCCTGCTTCTAGAGTTCGAGCAGGTCCCGCCCTTCAGAGCCATCGCCCCTCGGGGGGCTTCGGGGTCCCCAGCCTCACTGGCGGCTCTCGAGCCGACATCGCCTCCTCCTCCAGAAGGAGGTGATAAGGAGGGAGGACCCCCAGATTCCGGTTGTGGTCCAGGTATTTCCTGGTCCCGAACGGATGGGGCTGGCGCCCATTCTCGACTCCACACGACTGAACAAGTTCCTAAGGTCTCGAACCTTCAGAATGGTCACTCTGGCTCAGATAATACCATCTCTGGAACACGGCGTGTGGTTCTGCTCTCTGGACTTTCAGGACGCGTTCTTTCACGTCCCTATCCGTCCGTCGCATCGGAGATTCCTCCACTTTCGAGCGGAGGGATCCCTGTTCGAGTTCCAAGCTATGCCCTTCGGCTTATCTCTAGCTCCCAGGGTCTTCACCAAATGCATGGCAGTGGTGACAGCATTCCTGCGGCGCCGAGGGGTCCGGATGTACCCTTACCTGGACGATTGGCTGATAGCAGCCCCCTCCAGACAGGAGGTGGAGCGGTCCAGAGATCTGGCCCTCCAGGATTGCTCTCAGGTCTGCCTTCTCATCAACGAGGCCAAATCGGAACTCGAGCCAAAGCAGGTGATCCTGTTCATCGGGGCAGAGCTCGAGACTCTACGAGCCAGAGCACGGCTCCCGGCGGACAGGGCCGAGGTTCTTACCTCCTTTGCCCAATCATTTCTGGTTGGGCAATCGCGCCCTGCCCGGGACTTCCTGCACCTCCTGGGTCTCATGGCGGCCTGTACCAGCGTGGTCCATTGGGCATCGCACATGCGCCCCTTCAGTGGGGACTGGTCGCCAGTGGTCACAACGCCGCGATCCTTTGGACCACAGCTAAGTGATGGTGACCTAGAGATGTGGAACGCCTCCAGTGGTGGACCGATCCATCTCATCTGCAGGAGGGCATCCCGTTTGTCCGCCCGAGCCGACGGTCTCCATCGGCACCGATCTGCGCTCTGATGGGTTGGGGTGCCCATCTGGGGAACACCGAGTGCACGGCCTCTGGTCCCTCGTTGAGTCCCGATGTCGCATCAACCTGCTGGAGTCTGGCGGTCCGCCTAGCTCTCACCGCCTTTGCTCTGTTTCTCCGGGGTCAAGTGGTCCGAGTCAGGCCGGACAATACACGACCATGGCACTACCTGAACCGCCAGGCGGGGCCGCGCTCCATGCTTCTATGCAAGGAAGCTCTCCGATTTGGTCACTGTTGCGCAGCTTGGAAGCGGATCTCCTAGCCATTCATGTGGCAGGAGCCTCCAACACCCTGGCCGATGCCCTGAGCCGGATAGGAGCTGCATCTCACAAGTGGTCTCTCCTGCCGGAGGTAGTACAAGATCTGTTCTCCCACTGGGGCACGCCTCAGGTGGATCTGTTTGCCTCAGGAGAACGCTGCTGAGGCTGTTTATGCCCGCCTCAGCAGGGATCACTGCAGGGGATGCCTCGAGGCTTTGGACCTCGGGTTCTTTACGCCTTTTCCCCATTTCCCTGATTCACAAGGTGCTTCTCAAGGCGAAGAGGGACAAGGCGCAGGTGATTCTGATAGCCCCAGACTGGCCCCGCCAGTTCTGGTACCCAGATCTCCTCAGCCTCAGCTCCAGGCTCCCGAGGCAGCTTCCAGCTCGCCCGGACCTGCTCTCAGCCAATCAGGGGAAGGTGTTCCATCCGGACCTTCAGTCCCTGCACCTGACGGCCTGGTTCCTGAGCGGCTAGAGTTTCAGGCCTTGGGTCTTTCCAACGAGGTCCTCAATGTTGTTGAGGCGTCCCGTAAGGAGTCGACCAGAAAATGCTATGCCTTCAAATGGAAGAGATTTTCCATTTGGTGTCGGGGCAAGGGCTTGGACCCTTCCTCCTGTTCTGTGGCTAGCATTTTGGACTATTTATGGTCCTTTCTAGTCAAGGGCAGGTCAGCGACCTAAAGGTGCACCTGGCAGCCATCTCTGCTTACCGGGCACGTGCGGGGCAGTCGGTGAGTGTAAGAGAAGGTGGTCGGGCGCTTTTTCAAAGGCCTTGATCACATTTCCTCCAGTGCGGGAACCCCCACCTCCGTGGGATCTACTGCTGGTACTGGCAAAGCTCACGGGCAAGCCATTCGAACCAATGCACAGGTGTGTCTCTCACCTGTCGTGGAAGACCGCCTTCTTGGTGGCTATCACGTCAGTCAGAAGGATGGGAGAACTCCAGGGCTAGCATTGAGTCTCCTTACCTGGTCTTCCACAGGGACAAGGTTGTCCTCGCCCCACCGAAATTCCTTCCGAAGGTGGTGTCGGAGTTTCACCTTAACCAGGTGTTGACTCTGCGGTGTTCTACCCCAATCACACCTGGGAGGCCGAATGGGCTCCATACTTTCGACCCTAGAAGGAAGCCCCATTATAAGGAGCGCACGGCTGAAATTCGGGGAGAGGTTCGCCAGCTGTTTGTCACCTACGCTGAAGCCGCACCTGGCAGACCTGCAGCCAAGCGGACGATAAGCAGATGGGTCACCTCCTGCATAGATCTCTGCTATAAGTTGGCGGGCATGGAGCCTCCCAGAGGGATAAGAGCTCATTCTACCCGCCATACTGCTGCATCGGTGGCTGCTTCCAGGGACGTCCCTATCCAGGAAATCTGCAGGGCTGCTACCTGGAAGTCAGCACACACCTTTATTACCATTACCACATCGACCTTGAGTCACGCCGGGATGCTGGTTTTGGGGCCTCGGTTCTCCAGTCCTTGTTTCCCAAGTAAGTATTGGGGTGTGTGCCTTGCCTCCCTCCTCCGGAGAACTGCTAGGAGTCTGCCAGACAGTGTGGATGAACAACATATCCATGTCCCTAGAAATACAGGTTACTCACCTGTAACAGGAGTTCTAGGAATGGTATATGTTGTTCATCCATACGACTCACCCTACCTCCTCGGGACGCACAACCTGAGCTTTCCAGCGGGCCAGATCTGGCGTCATGGGGCGGAGCCGAGAGTTTTACCACCCGGGTGGGTGGGAGGAGCCAGCTTGAAGACCTTCCGGCAAGATTTAAAGCGGCAAGGAACCTGCCAGACAGTGTGGATAAACAACATATACCATTCCTAAAACTCCTGTTACAGGTGAGTAACCTGTATTTACAGGTGAGTAACCTGTTTTCACCAGACTGAAGGAGGCACTGTGCAGTGCTCCTGTATTGACAAGTCTTGACTTTAGCAGACCTTTTATAGTCCGGACTGATGCCTGAGATGTATGTATTGGGGCAGTACTGAGTCAGATATTCAACCAAGGGAAAGATCACCCTTTAGTGTACCTGAGTAAAAAGTTACTTCCCAGAGGGCAGGCTTATTCTACTGTGGAAAAAGAGTGTTTTGCCATATTGTGGGCCCTAAAGAAGTTAGAGCCATACTTATATGGGCTGCATTTTGAATCACAAACTGACCACAACCCCCTGGTTGGGCTGACACAAATGGGAAAAACTAATGGTATACTAAGATGGAGTCTTTCCTTGCAAAGGTATAACATGATGATCTTACTTAGGGCTGGAGCGACCAGTCAGAACACAGATGGCTTGTCATGTCTAAATGAGGAGCGAACTGACTTAGGGAGCTCATCCCCTGCAGGGTATAGAACCCCAAAATTCAGTCTAGGTGGGGAGGATTGTGACACTTGGCCAGCTGGTTATGATTGTTGTGTGACATTTGTAATATAAAAATATAGTATGTGAGTCTGTGCTTCCATGTCTGCCCCTCCCCAGGTTTCAGTGAAGCTCCAGGATATGTAAACTGACCAGGAGATCTCTGTAATATAATTAACTTCCTTGAGAAATTGCATTTCTAGGGCGTGGATATGTTGTTCTATCCATATTCTTTGGCATGTCCCTTTCCCCTTTAAGGATCACCCTAAGTCTTCAAGCTGGCTCCTCCCGCCCACCCGGGTGGTATATACCTCGGCTCCGCCCCATGACGCCAGATCTTCATTTCTGCTGGAAGATTCAATGCCTTTCTCATTCTCACGCATTCATAGGCCCTGGCTTCCAAATAGGTTCTACCGAAACTTCAGATTTTTCAAATTAGCGATCGCGAATTTGTCACTTCTGCCATGGAAGAAAAATCTTCCTCAGGATTTTGCCGGTGCTCCTACGGCCAGAAGATGTTGCGTACCGATCCCCACTCCAGGTGCTTCTATTGCCTCGGTGTCAGCCATGACACCTCGTCCTGCAGTTTCTGCTTGGCCTTCCATCCCAAAGTCCTGGACGACCATCTTGCGCATCTGCAGCTGGGGAGACCACAAAAGAGGACCTCTCCAGTGAAATCAAAGGAGGCTAGGTGGGCAGTTTCTGCAGCTGTGGGATCCGCTGAACAGTTGGAGCGTATTCAAGCCTTCAAGGAAGAATCGGCCCACTCTTCCCAGAGCTTTTTCGTTCCACTCAACCTGGGCTTCACTTTCTCAGGTTTCTTCAGGGAGCTGTGCCAGTCTGTCCCTACCAAGGGGGAGACACCTGCAGGCCCACACTCCTTCCGATCCCATCCCTGGGATAGGGATACGAGTAAATCTTCGTCTAGATGAAGACTCTCTTGGGGTCGAGAGAGATCTCAGTCCCAGGAGCATGTGGTCTCGACCTCGGTCGAGATCGCTTAGTCGGCCGCTGGCTTCTCGCACCTTCCGTCAGGCCAGACGACCGAGGATAGAAACATAGAATTTGACGGCAGATAAAGGCCGCTTGGCCCACCCAGTCTGCCCATTTTCCTACCTATCAGATAAGCTGCAGATCCTAGTTAACTGACAGCTTACTTCCTCCGACCTCCCACTAGAACTGCCTTATGTCTGTCCTATGCATGTGGCCGATGAGGTCGAGATCGTAATCGACCCATTGTCGCAGACTCCTGTCAACGATTCTCTTTGAAAGTACCCCGGTCCTTGTCTTCCCCATTGAGACGCAGCCTGCTGGAGTCCCCATCGGGGTCCCAGAATCCGGGAACTCACCGGCCCCGTCGGTGTCTCCTAACTGCCTGAGTCGGCCTCCCCAATCTCGGTTGAGGTCCAGGACCCCCTCATCCGATAGGCTGAGGAAGGACCACAAGTGCTTAAAGAAGAGGCGACGCCATCGGTCATCCTCGTCCTCCTCGGATGAGGAGAGGCTCCGACGAAAACTCCGGTGCTACGAGGATCTTATGTAACAGCAGCTCATTTTGTCCAGTCCTATGCCTTCCTCTCCAGCCATTACTTGGCTTTCGCCTCCCAGGCTGAAGCGGACTCCCTTGGAGCCAATCAGATTGGTTCCCCACCCCAAGGAGCCGGCTAGACCACCAGTTCGACCTGTTACGGTCTCTCCACCCATCGTGGTGGAACCACCACCCAAGCAGCCTGTGGGAGGTGCTCCTACTAAGCTAGATAGACCGGACACCGGGCTTCATTGGCGCTTGTCAGTCATGGTTATCTCAGACAGCCCCACGGTGAGTCGAAGGTGACACGGGCGGTAGACCGTTGTAGCCAGACTCTTTGGATTCAGACTTCACCGGTCTCCATTCACATCGAGGGGATGATGACTGGACCACTGGCCTAGAGACGGAGGAGGGTCCTTCGTCCTTTCAAGGGATCCTCCGCCTCATCTCTGAGTCTACATGGATGTTCCTGGAGCCTCTCCGGAAAAAGGCAGAGTACCCTCTCACTGACATCCTCAAGAGAGGGGATACCCCCGACGGAGGCCTTTCCTGTGGCCGAGGCCATTGTTGGACCGGCCTTAGAACTATGGCAGCGTCCTGCCTGTTGTCCAGCTCCGTCTGCTTGCATGGCCCGTAAGTATGCGGTGCCCATGGGGTCCATTGCGGGGTTCACATAGCACCCTTCGGCCGAGAGCCTGGTGACTGCCTCTGTGTTCAGGCATACTGGCAGTTCTGCCGATGCTGACCAATCTCCTGATACAGAGTCCAAGCTCTTAGACCATTCAGCCAGGAAGGTCTATGTGGCTTCCTCCTTAGGCCTTCGTCAGGCAAGTTCGCCCGTCATCATGGCACACTTCTCTCACGAAGTCCTGCCACATCTCCCTGTGGACATGCAGACTACGGTCAGGCAGGTCCGGGATCAAGGCCGAGCTGTTGCCAAACAGCAGCTCCAGACAGCCTAGGATTTTGGGGAATTTTTTGCCCGTTCGACGGCTGCTGCAGTTGCCTACCGTCCCAGGGCTTGGCTGAGGCTCTCCTACTTCCTGGCAGATATCAAGCATAAATTAGCTGACGTTCCCTTCCTTGGGACCAACTTGTTTGGCCCAGGAGTGGTCAGTCACCTTCAGTGTATTAAGCAGTCCAGTGCCACCTTGGACACTACCTCTGCCAAGAGTTCTTCAGGCAAGAACCAGCAGAGGAAAAAAGGAAAAGCCATTTTGGCATTCTGCCCCTGCGACTCAGCAGTCCTCCTTCCAGGGTGGACAGCAACATCAGCAGCAATAGCAGCAGGCTCAAGCTTGGCACCCGTGGCCCAAGCAGGGTCCTCAGCAGGCCCGCAAAGGAGGCAGAGATTCCAGTCTTGGATCCTCCTCCTCCAAGCAGCTCAGTGATGGGGTGGGGGCTGCCATCACCCCAGCCCTGGGTCCTCCCGTGGGGGGTCTGCTCCGCCACTTTCTTTCCACCTGGTCCGTTATCACCACAGACAGGTGGGTTCTGGAAGTGGTCGGCCAGGGACTGCCTCTGGAATTCAAGCAGTACCCTCCAAGCCGAGCCCACGCCCCGTGGGAGGAGCAAGTATCCAATCATACACAGTCAGCTCTCCGAGACAACATCGTTCAGCTCCTCCTCAAGGAAGTAGTAGCTCCAGTGGCAGATTCTCCAGCAGACCCGGGCTTTGTCTCCAAGTACTTCCTGGTGCACAAGCGGAAGGGGGGCTGGTGCCCCATTCTAGATCTGCACGGCCTGAATCAATATCTTGGGTCACACACCTTTCAGATGGTCATTCTGTCCCAGTTCATACCATCCTTGGAGCGAAACATGTGGTTCTGTTCACTGGATCTGCAGGACACGTTCTTTCACGTCCCGATCTGTCTGTCCCATCAGCGGTTCCTCCGCTTCAGGGTTGAAGGGACCCTGTACGAGTTCTGAGCCATGCCGTTCGACCCCATGGGTCTTCACCAAATGCATTGCAGTGGTGGCGGCCCATCTTCAGCATCGGGGAGTCAGAATTTACCCTTACCTTGACGATCAGCTCCTAGCAGGTTCCACCCAATAGGAGGTGGAGAGGTCCGGGGATCTGGCCCTCCAGATCCGCTATTAACTCAGCCTCCTGATCAACGAGGCCAAGTCGGAACTCGTGCCCTCTCAAGTGATGGCCTTCAGCAAGGCAGAGCTCGACACTTGTCAAGCCAGAGCCTGGCTCCTGGCAGACAGGGCAGAGGTTCTTTCCTCCTTTGCCCAATCATTTCTGCTTGGGCACTCGTGCCCTGCTTGGAACTTTCTGCGCCTTCTGTGTTACATGGCGGTGTGCACCTCAGTGGTCCGTTGAGCCAGGTTGCACATGCGCCTCCTCCAATGGGAGCTTCCCCCAGTGGACTCAACGCCACGGTCATTTGGGGAGCTCATGTGGGGGACAACAGAACCCGAGGGCTCTGGACCCCTGAGGAGTCCCGATGCCACATCAACCTGTTGGAGCTCAGAGCAGTCTGACTGGCACTGTCAGCTTTCGCTCCTCAGCTCCAGGGTGAAGTGGTTCAAGTCCAGATGGACAATACCATGACCATGTACTACCTCAACAAACAAGGTGGCATGCACTCCCATCTGCTATGCAACAAGATGCTCCGCATCTGGACCCTCATGAGCAAATTGGAGGCAGATCTCCTAGCCATCCATGTAGCAGGAGCCTTAAACTATCTGGTAGATGCTCTCAGCCGCTTAGGCCAGACATCCCACGAGTGGTCTCTCCATCCAGAGGTAGCTTAGCCTGTTTTCCCGTTGGGGCAAACAGATGGTGGACCTGTTTGCCTCCAGGGAAAACACCAAGCTGAGGCTCTTTCATGTCCGCCCCCCCTCAACAGGGCTCACTGCAGGGGGATGCCTTCTCGAGGTCGTGGACCCCAGGCCTCCTCTGTGCCGTTCCTCCATTTCCCTTGATCCACAAGGTGCTCCTCAAGGTGAGGCGGGACAAGGCGGACGTGATCCTGGTAACCACAGTCTGGCAATGCCAGTTCTGGTATCCAGATCTCCTCAGCCTCAGCTGCAGGCACCCGGAGCCGCTTTGCATATGCCCAGACTTGATATCAATCAGGGGAAGGTATTCCATCTGGACCTTCAATCCCTGCACCTTACAGCCTGGTACCTGAGTGGCTAGAGTTCCAGGCTTTGGATCTTTCTGAAGATGTCTACACTGTGGTGGAGGCATCTAGAAAGGAATCAACCAAGAAATGTTATGCCTTCAAATGGAAAAGGTTTTCCATTTGGTGTCAGGGTAAGGGCATAGACCCTTTATCTTGTTCAGTAGCTAACATTCTTGACTACCTTTGGTCTCTCTCCAAAGGGGGTCTCCGGTCATCGACCATTAGGGTGCACCTGGTAGCCATCTCTGCTTACAGGGCGGGGGCCGGTCAGCTGACGTTGGCTCAGGAGACAGTGGTCGGGCGCTCTTTCAAATGTCTGGATCACATATCCCCTCTGGTGTGTGAACCTCCACCTCCGTGGGATCTACTGCTGGTACTGGCAAAGCTCAAGGGCGAGCCATTTGAACCAATGCACAATGTCGTGGAAGACTGCCTTCCTGGTGGCTATCATGTCTGCCAGAAGGACAGGAGAGCTCCAGGAGCTTTCGGTGGACTCCCCTTACAGGTATCTGGTCTTCCACAGGGACAAGGTTGCCCTGTGCCCCCACCCGAAATTCCTTCCGAAGGTGGTGTCAGAGTTTCACTTCAACCAGGTGTTGACTCTGCTGATATACTACCTTAATTACACCTCTGAGGCTGAGTACAGGCTCCATACCTTGGACCAGAGACGTGCTCTCTCCTGTTATGAGGGCGGCAGAAATTCATGGAGAAATTCGCCAGCTGTTTGTCACCTACGCTGAAGCCGCTTCTGGCAGAGCTGCAGCGATGCGGACTATTGCACTGTGGATTACATCATGCATAGATCTGTGCTATGAGTGGGCGGGGAAGGAGCCTCCCAGAGGGATAAGAGCTTGTGCTACCCGCCATACTGCTGCATCTGTGGCTGCTTCTAGGGACATCCCTAGCCAGGAAATCTGCTGGGCTGCTACCCGGAAGTGAGCAAACACCTTCATCATCCACTACCACATCGACCTTGAGTCACACTGGGATGCTGGTTTTGGGGCCTCAGTTCTCCAATCTCTGTTTTTAAGTAGGGGGGTGTGTGCCTTGCCTCCCTCCTCCCAGAGAACTGGTATGAGTCTGCCAAAGAGTGTGGATAGAACAACTCCCAGCTGCGGACGCACACAACCTGGCTTCCAGCAGGTTAAGATCTGGTGTTATGGGGCAGAGCTGAAGTATATACCACCCTGGTGGGTGGGAGGAGCCAGCTGAAGACTTTGGTTGATCTTAAACGGCAAAGGGACATGCCAAAGAGTGTGGATGAACAACATATACCACTGCTAGAACTACTGTTACAGGTGAGTAACCTGTTCTTTATGGCCCTACTATGACCTCATGCTTTTAAGTTGGAAACTAAATATACATTGTATTACAGGACAGGACATCATTTAGCCGATTCCTATTGGCTGTATCACACCTAGGTGACAGACTGCAGGGTTGTAAACCTCAAAGGAACTGGCTGATCAAAGATTCATAATTTTGGAAATGAGTTTTTGTTGATGTCACATTATTTAATATACCTCCTGATAGGACACCATATTTGTGATTTTTATATTCTAAAAGGAGGAGCTAGATGACTCATAGAAGGGGTGTGGTGACACAGAGTTTAAACTGATACTTGTGCCTGGACTGTTATATATTAGGGACTCAGAGAGAGAGAGAGACAGCTCTCTGATTTAACTTTAAAGGCACTTACAGAGGTAATACATTAGACAGCAAAGGTCCAAATGTATTGTGGTAGAAGTTTGTTTTGTACGTTTCCCTTATTCTTTTATGTGATTGTGAGCTCTTTGATATATTGTTCTGTGTTTACATTTTTCATATTTTTATCATCTTTTAGTAAAGTGTCTTTTTTCACAAAAACTGCCTCAGTGTCTGCCAGTTTTTTTTGCTTGTGACATGTAGATACTAACATACTAAAATGCCAGCAGAATAGGCCTAACGGTCTTTCACGTCTGCTCGTTTGGTCAGCCCCCAACCTGAGAGCTGACCTTGCTGCCCCCCTCGCCTTCTCTGGCTTCTCCCTTCTCAGTTCCGGATATTCTTGCTGCATTGGATTTTGCTTCCAGAACCCTTCCCATGTACCTGTCCCACCCCTCTTGAACCCCTCCACTGTCTCTGCCTCCACCAGCCCCTAGGCAGCGCATTCCATGGCTCCACCACCCTCTCAGTGAAGTAGCACCTCCTCCTTTCTCCCTGAATCTTCCCCTCCAGCTTCCACCCATGCCCTCTAGTGGCCCCTCCCCTTCCTTGAATCACCCTGACTGTTCCTCCCCTATTTACCCCCTTTGTATACCCGAAGACCTCTATCATGTCCCCCTGGTCCCTTCTCTCTTCCAATGTGTACATATTTAGCTCTTCGAGCCTCTCCTCATAGGTCCTGTCCCCCAAGCCCCAAATCATTTTGGTTGCCCTCCTCTGGATTGATTAATCTAGATGATTAAGTCTGACAACTGTTCAACAGCTTGATGGTGTTAGCTTGAGTAAAAAGGTAAGAATATACCTAAGGTCTCTTATAGAGTTAAAAGGGTTCATTTTGGAAGCCTGGCTGGGTGCCCCTGGCGAAAGATTGTACCGCAATCCTCAAAGAGGGTATGTGTCTGAGCCTGTATATTGGGTACACTAGCATAAGGTTCACAGTTTGAATCCCCCCAGAACTTGAAACTAAAGGTGATTCAGACCCAAAAGAAGAAAGGAGGGTTACCCTGTTTCCTCTTCACACCATTGTGCTCTGAGGTTGGCACTGTGGGAGCAGAGGGCCTGACCTGCTGAGTGCGTTTGTGGCACCCTGTACTGCAACAAAGACTGCTTATCTCAGCAGGTCTGTAGGGAGCTTGTTATCAAAATGTTGTTTCCTGTGTTCAACTGTGCAGATGTGGTCTATGACACTGCCCCTTCACTTCCCTTGCCAGACTGGACAACCTCTGTAATGCCTTTTGCTGCTTTGCTACAAACTTTGCCCCCCCCCACCCCAATACTCAGCAGTGCTCCCTCTCTTCCTCCCTATCTATCCTCTCTCTGCTCTCATGTCACCAGGCTCACTGTACCTTCTTCATATCCAAATAGTGGTTTGATTCTCTTCCCTCCTACCTGTCCTCTCTCCTTGCCCAAATCCTCCCTGCCTCTTGTTCCCCTTGTTCCAGGGACCATTGCACTTTTTCTGGTCCTCAGCTGGGCAATCTGCATTCGACTATCGTCTTCCCTCACTCTAGAACCTACTCCCTGTTTCCTCCTCCCCTGGCTCCCTCAGGCACCAGTTGAAACTCCAACCCCTCCCCAACTGCTCCTGTTACCCTTCCTCTGGACACTTCCCCAGCCTGAGTCTCAACCATTCTTGTAGGTCATCCAGTTGGGTCTCCACTACCTGTCTAGTGGTTTCATTTTCACACCTCCTCCATACTTCCCTCCACCATGGGGCATGCACTCATCTTACAGACTTCTCGCCTGTTTCAGTGTTTGTCACAACTTAGTTTTGTTCCAACTTTCACACCTAATGTGTGCTCAATTGACTTGTTATTGTGTATTGTACTTCTGCTTCTCCTGTTCCCTTCTACCAGGTTGCACTTGGAAACTAGACTTGGCTTAGTGTGCCTCTCCCAGTAACCAGTTTTCAAATAAATAAAAATTGCTTATGGTTTGCTATTGCTTATACATAGCTGAGTCGGCTCCAAGTGAATTGGGCCACAGATTGCTCCTGCAGGAAGTGGGAGTTGCAAGTGATCTTTCAGTGGTGGTTGTGGGATTTGGTGAAGAGATGCCCTGAGCAATTCCTTTTTCTTATAGGGACCCAGGAGATGAGTGAGAGGCTGAGCTATGAAGATCTTGTCAGGAAAAATGTGGTAAGTATTCATTGATGGAACTCTTCTCATCCCTTCTGATACAGTGCATCATATGAGAATCTTTTCCACAGAGACCCACTCTTTAGTCCTAGAGTCTGAGGGGGCGTGGCTATCTCCCTACTCACAGTGCCCTGGTGAGTCATCCATGACACCAACATCGACAAAAACATCCCAACATTCCAAGCCTTTTCAATTTTGAGCAGCTCACTTTTAAACAGGTGGAGCAGCTCGTCCTGACCCTGGATCCTAAAAAGTGCTGAGGCCAACAATATTGAACCTCTCTTTTTAAAATTAGTTCACTCCATACTGACAGCGCCTGTAACTCCCCTTTTCAGTCTTTCAGTCACAAGCTGTGAAGTCCATTTACTATGGAAAACTGCCCATATAATCCCACTATTCAAGTGTGGGGTCAAAACATCAGTACACAACTACCGGCCCATCTCAATCTTCTCAGTGTTGGCTAAGTTGCTTGAGAAGCTGATACATAACCAGGTAAAAGAATACCTTGAGAAGTACAACATAATTACCCCCATGCAGTCAGGCTTCTGACCTAAACGTAGCACAACCTCCGCATTAGTAAAAGCTACAAATGATTGGTCTGTAGCCCTCGATCACAAGCTTACCAACGCAGCAATATTTTTAGACCTTAGCAAGACTTTTGACATGGCAGACCATATCATCCTATAGAGTAAACTAACGAATGCTGGTCTAGGTCCAGCTGCCGTCGGGTGCTTCAGATGCTACCTCACCAAAAGACGACGGCAGTTGAAGATTGAGGGTTTGTCTTCCACCTCCATACATATTGGTAAAGAAAAACAGCAAGGTTCCATACTGGGACCCTTATTATTTTTGGTGTATATTAACGACCTAGGTCGCAATATTGCTAATACCAATCTGCTCTTCAAACAACATGAAGTCTTGCTATATTATGACTGTTGCAGTTAGGTCCTCCTCTAGAACTGCCCCGGAGATGAAAGAGTTAACTCCATGCAGGATGGAGTTCTGAGCTCGAACTCTGCTTTCAGATTGAAACTTCAATCAGATTCTTTTTACTCCGCCTCACTGAACAGTCGCTCCGAGATTCCTCCTTCAGCTCGGTTCATTTCTCAGTTCGTTTTAGTATTTCTCGGTTAAAATTAACCGAGAACAGTATTTTATTTTACCGCATTTCGGTTCAAGCTCTAGCTGGGTAAACCGTAAGTACTGGATTTTAGTCTGTGTGGAAATTGTTGGTTATCGGTTCGGTTTTGAACCGATCGGTTTGTTTCAAAATACATTTCAAACTATTAAATTTAGTATTTAGAGTGCGGTTCCCGGTTCTTATCGGTTCTAAAAAAAACGGATTTACTTACGTTTTTTTCAAATACCCGTGACACGGTTAGGAACCGATAAGGGTGTCTTGCCTGGCACTGCCGTTCAAAGGGCAAGTTTTTGGTTAGGCTGGCATTATGTCTGAGAAACCCAAAAGAAAAACCGGGCCCACTGGGTTTCAACACTGTGATGTTTGTGGGGAAGCCTTTGCCAAGGCTGACCCACACACCACATGTGTTTATTGTCTGGGGGTTTGACCACCTCCAGTCAGACTGCCAGGTTTGTAAGAATTTCCCTGCAGCCACCCTGGAGAAAAGATTGGGCAGGCTCAGGGAACGAGAGGCCAAAAAGTCCGCTGACCCGGATGGCCAGCCCGGTTCGGTGCCAACTGAACCAGAGGGAGTGCCCTCTGACCAGGGCTAGACTTCCTCGGGCAAAAGAAAGGCTGGTTCTGAGGAACCAGCTCCAGTAAAAAAATCTAGAAAATCAGCAGGTCTGGAGTCCAAAATTTCTTCTCCAACTGCTACAGAGATAGCAAAAGCCATACAAATTGTCCAGTCACTGTCTCAGGGGCCGGCTGAACCACCACTATCTGGCAAAAGGTTGGTTCGTCCGGTCCCAGTGGTTCAGGAGTATGATGTTGAGGAATTTTATGAACCACAGGAGGGGGAGGAGGATTATGAACAGTATGTATGTGGCTGGGAGGGTCTGGATGTGCCCATTGAACCGGACATCTCTCCAGACAGACCTTTAGAATCTCCCCCTATGCTGTCTGAGTCCCCATCTCATTTCATGTTTTATAAGAAAGTTGCTGAAACCCTCCAGCTTCCTTTAGAAGAAGCTGTGGATGAGCAAGAGGAGCCTGATTATGTGGAAATGATGGATATACCAGAGTCTAGGAGATTGTCTATTCCTTTGCATAAGTCATTTAGGAAGCAAACAATAAAAATCTTGAAAAATCCTAATTCTGTGCTTCCTGTCGATAAAAAAGATGGACAGGAGGTATACTTTGTCAGGCCCTGATACAGACTTGCTTTCTCAGCAGTGTAGTCATGTAGGAGTAGTGCAGGCTGCAGCCTGTGACAAGGCTAATATTCCCCTGGCTTCACATCCTCCTGATAAGGACTCCAGGAAGATTGATGCCATGGCAAAGAAACAGTATATGGCAGCCTCTCTGGGACTCGCAGGCAAATTATATGGCTTATGTGGCTAGATATCAGAAATCTAGATGGGATACAGTTATGCAGTTAGCCAAGCAGGCCCATGGCCAGCTGGCTAGTGAATTAGAACAAGTGGCTGCTGATGGCATTGAAGCCTCTAAAGTTCAGTTTCATGCTGCTGTGGATGTTAATGATGTTTCCTCTAGGGTCATGGCCACTTCTGTAGCTTTTCGTAGGTTGGCATGGCTCAAGTGTACTAATCTGTCGCAGGACACCCAGACTAAGGCTATGGATTTTCCTGTGGTGGGGAATTCTCTGTTTGGGGAGCAGACAGATAACTATATGAAAAAGATGGATGAATACAGAACTACCTACAAAAGTGCCCAAGCCAAGGAGCGGCAAGCCACTCCCCAGAGGCTCACACCCAGAGGTAGGGGCAGGCCTTTCCACAGGCCTTTTTATCAATCCCAGGCCTCCTCTGCTTATGCTCAGAGGGGCTTTTTCAGAGGCCGAGGCAGACGGGGTGCGGGGAAGCCAGCCCCCACCCCTCAGCCTAAAGCATCTGCCAAACAGGCACCCTGATGGGGTGCCCAGGGTCAATTCTCCTGTACCAGTAGGGGGCAGGTTGGCTTACTTCAGTCAGACCTGGGTGTCTCTAACTCCGGACAAATGGGTTCTGGAAGTAGTAAGCCAGGGCCTGGTTCTCAGCTTCCAAAAATTCCCAAAGATGAGAGCCAGGCATTTTCCACCTGCAAGCCCCCTAGAGACCCTTGCTCTGGAAGCAGAGGTCTCTACCCTGTTATCCTTCAGAGCAGTAGAAAGGGTTCCTCCCTTACACCAGGGCAAAGGTCTGTACTCCAGATACTTCCTTACCCCAAAAAAGACAGGAGAATGGCGTCCCATCTTGGATCTAAGATATTTGAACAAACACCTTTTGAAACCAAAGTTCAAAATGCTAACTCTGGCAATGATTTTACCCTCCCTGAGGCCAGGGGACTGGTTAGCTTCCCTGGACCTCAAGGACGCCTATTTTCATGTCCTCATCAGGCGTTCTCACCGAAAGTACCTCAGGTTCGAACTGCCCTCAGGTCACTACCAGTTCAGGGCAATGCCCTTCGACCTTACCTCTGCCCCAAGGGTATTCACAAAATGTCTGACCATGGCAGTGGCTCACTTAAGGAGGCAAGGGATTGCTGTTTTCCCTTACCTGGACAACTGGCTCATTGTAGGACAGTCTCCAGAACAGGTGAAATCCCTTGCAAGTCACCAGCTTCTCACCTCCCTGGGCTTCCTGCTAAATCTACCAAAGTCAGTTCTAGAACCAGTTCAGGTACTCACTTTCATAGGTGCAGAATTGGACACAAAGTTGGCCAGGGCCTTCCTCCCCTTGGAAAGGGTAGAGAAATTGATTACCCTGGCCTCCTCCTTCACTCTGCAGGTCTCTTGACCAGCAAGACACTTTTTGCAGCTCCTGGGGCACATGGCTGCCTCCACAGCCGTGGTGCAAGGAGCAAGATTCCAGATGAAGGACATTCAGTTTCACTTGAGAACCTATTGGTCTCAAAGGAGGGACCCCCCCTTACCAAATTGATTCCAGTGACCAGAACCCTGATCCTAGCCCTTCAGTGGTGGCAGGATCAGAGCAATTTAAGAGTGGGGGTTCCCTTCATTCCCCCTTCTCACTCCCTCACCCTCCTACGGATGCCTCCCTCCTGGGGTGGGGAGCACACTTGGGTGACCTCTCCACCCAGGGAGTGTGGTCCCCCAGGAATCCCTGCTCCACATCAACTTGCTGGAACTCAGAGCTGTCTTTTTAGCTCTTCAAGCTTTTCTGCATCTGTCCAGAACAAAGTAGTCCAGGTCAGGACAGACAATACCACAACAATGTGGTACATCAACAAGCAAGGGGCACTGGTCCGGGCCTTGTGCACCGAGGCAATGAAGTTGTGGTCTCTGGCCTACTCCCTGAACACGCCTCTGCTAGCAGTTCACCTTCCAGGGAAAGACAATGTCCTAGCGGATGCCCTCAGCAGGATTTCTCAGGGCCACCACGAATGGTCTCTGAATCCTCGAGTGCTGGGAACAGTTTTTGCCAGATGGGGCACCCCTCAGATAGATCTCTTCGCAGCCCCAGACAACCACCAACTTCCACTGTTCTGTTGCAGGCCCCCAGTGGTGGGCTCAGTCCCCCTGGATGCCCTTCTTTTGGATTGGGAAAGGAAGTTTCTTTATGCTTCCCCCCCTTCCCCCTCCTACTCAAGGTGTTAGTGAAAATCAGATCCCAGCCTTGCAAGGTGATTCTGATTGCACCAGACTGGGCCAGGCAACCCTGGTACCCACTCCTTCTATCACTGGCAGTCCACCTTCCCCTGTGTCTTCCCAGGATTCACAACCTGCTGACCTGTGCCCAGGGGAGAGTCTGGTATCCGAACTTCAAATCCCTCAACCTCAAGGCCTGGCTCTTGAGGAGTTAGAATTTGCTGATTTGCACCTTTCCCAAGGTGTCCTTGACATTCTAAAGGCTTCTAGGAAGCCTTCCACTAGAGCCACTTATAATTCCAAGTGGAAAAGGTTTTCCATTTGGTGTTCTGGGAAGCATATTTCCCCAGAATCTGCTGATTTGACCATTTTGTTGGACTACATGGTCCACCTTAATTCCTTGGGCCTCAGGCCTGCTACCTTAAGAGTTCATTTGGCAGCTGTCTCTGCTTTTGTTTCACGAGAAGCCTTCCTCCCTTTCCGCTCACCCTGTATTTTCCAAGTTTTTTAAGGGGTTACTCCATACCAACCCACCCTTTCGTGACCCAGCCCCTGCCTGAGACCTCAATGTTTGCATTGCTCAGTTGATGCAACCCCCCTTTGAACCCCTGTCTTCGGCAGAGCTTAAGTTTTTAACTTGGAAAACTGTGTTCCTAGTGGTCATCACTTCTGCTAGGCGCATAAGTGAGTTACAAGCCCTTTCTGTAGAAAATGACTTTATTTCTTTTCACAGGGATAAGGTAGTCCTCAGGACTAACAGAAAGTTTTTACCTAAAGTGGTTTCGGATTTCCATATCAATCAATCCATCTCCCTGCCAGTATTTTTCACTGAACATTCTTCCTCTGGTGAGAGGAGATTGCACAGTTTGGATGTTAAGAGGGCATTGAGTTACTATTTGGAACGTACCAAAGGTTACAGGTTCGAATCCCATCAACTTTTTCTCACCTATGGTGAGGCTGGCAAAGGGAAACCTGCCACTAAGAGGACAGTTGCCAGGTGGATTGTCTCTTGTATCCAATTTTGTTACCAGAAGTTGGGTAGAGATCCTCCCTCAGGATTGAGGGCCCATTCTATCAGAGGTACAGCTGCGTCTCTAGCGGCTGCTAGAGACATTCCTATTTTGGAAATCTGTCAAGCTGCAACCTGGAAAACAGTTCACACCTTCACCAAGCATTACTCCCTGGATATCCAGGCCAGGAGAGATGCTCGGTTTGGCACAGCCGTGCTTCAGAGCCTATTCCCTAAGTAGGTTCTGTCCCTCCTCCCTGGAGGTACTGCTGTGTAGTCTGCAACAGTCATAATATAGCAAGACTTCATGTTGTTTGAAGAAAAAATTACTCACCTTAGTAATGTTGTTTCTTTTAATTTGGAGTCTTGCTATATTATGACCACCCCCCCAGCCTGCCCCTCTCAGAACTTCTACTTGGGTAGGGTGTGGGCAACTTAGTGTAGGCACTTGTTTATGCCATTGTAGGTACTTTATCCCCTTTTGGGGTTTTGGGGGAGTGCTGTTTCTATTGTTAAGTGGTATTTTTGTCTGGCCCCCTGACTTGAGTCTTTGGGGGGTGGGGGCAGCAGTGCTTGTCGTTGTTGTTGTTATTAGGTAGCTAGTAGGCTAGTGTAAGTTACAGTTTCCACACAGACCCTTAGTGAGTCTTTGCTCCGTAAAGATCTGACAGTTTCTATTTGAAACTGCCCAGATAGAGCTTCTGAAAGCAGAGCTCGCGCTCAGAACTCCATCCTGCATGGAGTTAACTCTTTCATCTCTGGGGCAGTTCTAGAGGAGGACCTAACTGCAACAGTCATAATATAGCAAGACTCCATTAGAAGAAACAACATTACTAAGGTGAGTAATTTTTTCTTTTATGCAGACAACACCGTTCTCTACACTGCAAGCCCAACTCCAGAGTTAGCCATACATTCCCTACAGGAGGTGTTCAGTCACCTTCACGTCAACCTACATGCATCAAAGCTTTTCTTAAACGCAACAAAAACTATGTACATGGTCCTCTCCCAGAAACCTGTCTGTCTCTCCCCCCAACCCCATCCCCACCCCAGGCATCACCACTCTTTCTAATAAAACACTGGAATTGGTAGACTCATTGAAATATTTGGGCACATGGCTGGATACCAGACTATCATTCATAATACATGTAGAAAAACCTCTATAAAAGCTTCGACAGAGGCCCGGGTTTTATTTCAGAAACAAATCTTGTTTTAAACGTGAAGCTAAGAAAATGCTTGTCCAAGCCACATTTCTCCCCTTATTAGACTACAGTGACATTATATACAGAAATGCCACTACCTCTAATTTAGCCAGTCTAGATGTGCTGTACCCTAGAACACTATGCTTTATTATTGACCTACCTTTCAACACTCACCATTGTCTCCTTTACATGGTAGTTGAATGGCCCTCTCTTGATATCAGAAGGCTTGGGCACTTAATCATCTGGTCCTTTAAAGCACTGAGTAACTCCCTTCCTCAATATATTTCCATGCTCCTCTGCATATCCTTAGGGTTGTAAAACCTTAGACGGCATATTGCCGTCCTGCACAGTGTCCCCAGGCATTTTTCAAAGTACAGAAAGATGGCCTTCAGCTGGGCTGCTCCCATGACCTGGAATTCCCTCAAAAATAAACTCAATTTGACCTCACTTGTCAGCCCTCGGTTCTTCCAAACACTGCTTGATCAACATTGTGTAGACAAATGCACCTGCTACCAGCATTATACTTGCAACCCACACTATGTGAGAATTCTTGATGCACTGTTGCATTATTGTACTGCAGTTATCCATCTAAAAATGTAACCTTGTCACTCTTGTTATATTTTTTATATGATAATACATGTGAAAAACTGATCTTACTTCAAGAGGGCTCTTGCAGTAGGTAATTACATATAGGACTGAAGCCGGCAGGCGTCGGGACCCCACAGAAAAATTTCTAGCTAGCGGTCTCTGACGGGGGACCGCCCCCACGTCAGCTGACTGACGTCAGTATAAAGGGGTGGTCCCCCACGCCCGTCTTATTTCCCGCTGTCTGCTTGTCATAGCGCCTCGCGGTTAAGTTCCTCTGCTCGTCAATCTATCGTCAGTCTTGTAAACTGAATTTTTTCTCGGTTTTTTTTTCGACATTTTCTCATCAAAACACCATGTATGTTGTCCCCTACACCCTCCGATTCGCATAAAGACATGCGACTCATACGGCACCCAGCTCCCGCATAAAGGCTGTCATTCCCTGTGCCTCTTCTGCCTAGGCCCGGATCAACCCATGGAGAAGTGTCCAAGGCGGTGGCCCTCCTGTCGGGCTCGTGCTCAGGCCCCTCAGGAACCTCCGGGGAAAAGGAGGTGACCGCTCCTGGGAAGGCCGCTTTCATGCGGCCCTCGGGGTCAAGCGGGTCCGGTAAGTCTGACGCCGGTGCTACCAACATCCACCCGGACAGGACCGTTAAGTCGCCAGCCCCTTCAGGGGCGCGCATGGCCCCCAAGCTGCCCGCCAAGGCCGCTTCTCCCGCGCGGCCTTCATCAGGTGCTGGTTCCAATAAGTGAGACGCCGGCTGCTCCGACGAATGCACGGTGAAAGAGCCGACACTGGACCCCATCGACCAGTCCGCCGTTTCCGGCTCGCCGAAGCGCACACCACTGCAAACCGAGGATCCAGCATCTCCCCTGCTGGACCCCGGGGATTTTAGACCTCCTTCCCCGGGCGATACAGAGGACGTCGGTACACTGCCATCAGTTCTTCCTCCCTCAGGGCCGGATCCTCTGACACCGGCTCCACCGGCCTACCCGACGCTGGGCGACATCCCTTTACCATCCCAATGCCGGACCCGATGCCCGCGGGGCCACCTGTTCCCGGCCCGCCCACTGAGCCTCTTCCAGGGCCTTCTGCTCCGACAGAGCCCCTGGTTCCTGGGTGTCCGACTCCGTCCTACCCGGGACCACAGTATCCCTCGCCGCAGTACCTGACACCGGCCTACCCGACTCCGGGCTTCCCCGCCATGGGGTTATGGATACTCGCGTTACGGATACCCTCAGTATCTGTATCCCCCTCCACCGGCCCCCAGCCACTAGTGGTCTTGAAGGAGAGACTGGTTGCCTGGTGAGCTGAGGCCAGGGCTCAGCTCACCAGGGAGGTGGAGAGCTGGCTGCCGACACCGGACCCAGTACCGGATCCCCTGCGCCAGAGACAAGAGACTCCCTCCCCCCTGCCCAGTACAAGAGGTGGGCCATCAGGTGCCAGGGCCAGGGAGGACACTCTTCCCCGAGGGTTGCCCAAGGGGTCCTTTCCTCCCTCGCGCTGGGAGGAGTCTTCCTCTTCGGAGACCTCAGACTCAGGGACACTCCGATCCCGACGACAAGCCACGCACTTCAGACCATCCCAGGCCAAGGACTACTCCAAAGTCTCCTCTGGAAGATCCTTTTTTTCTGGAGCTGCTGAAAAAGATCCAGGAGGTCCACCAGTGGCAATCTCTGGAGCCAGATCCACAGCAGAAGAAGCTCGCTGCCCACTTGGATCTGCCCGAAACCACTCCGATATTGATTTTACCCTGGATCGAGCCTCGAGCAGACCTTGTTTCCACTATTTGGAAACAACCGTCTGCATTAGACCCCCTTCCGAGGAAGGCAGATAGGCTATACCAGGCTCCTGAGGGTGTGGATTCTTTGAACACACACCCGGAGGCCTAGTCGGTCATTATTAGCACCGCTCACGGCCGGTTGGCGAACCCAAAACACCTCAGCTCGTCTCCACCTGACAAGGAATCCCGTCTTTTGGACCAATACAGGAAGAAGGTGTATGCTTCTTCCATACTGGGGATTAGGGCCCTGAACTATGTTGCACATATGGGGGATTACCAGGCGACTATCCTGAGTCAGGTGGAATCCAAGTTGGACTCCCTTCCTGAGTCTCAGACCAAGCAGGAAGTGGCTGACCTCGTCCAGTCTGCTCATTCGGCCAGTCGGCACATGCTTCGTTCCACATACGATACAGTGGACGCAGCAGGTCGGAGCTCGGCTTTCACCGTAGTTCTTCGGCATCATGCCTGGCTCAGGGTGTCTGGTTTGGTCCCTGAAGTGCAATATGCTATTCAAGATGCACCCTTCAGAGGCCAGCCCGGTGGCGCTGAGGGTTCAGGCACTGGACGCTACACCTCACGCCACGTTGGCGACCCGGGTTAATCTGAGCCCAGGTCGTCGGGGTGTGAGGGAGGATAGGATCGTGTCGGAGGACTGCTCTCTATCCTGGGGAGGATCCAGGGTTTCACCGCTTTGGCGGCCCCTGGTGACGATCGGGGCACTGCTAAGCGGTGACAGTATGGGGCGGCGGGCAGCGCCGGCACATTGTGCCTTGACATCATTACACGTCCCCGCTCTGAAGGGAAAGAAGCTCACGGAGGAAAACCGGGGGGCGATCTCGGCGGCTCATGGCCGCGCCCTGGACCTGAGAGAGGCGCCTGTCCAGGGTACGGCGTGATGTTGGCCCGTCCCTGGTTCTGTGGGTTCGCGTGGCCCACGCACACGACCAGGTCGGGGGGTACAGGTGACGGCGGCCGGTGATTGCGGGGGTCAGCTCCGTCACAGGCGGACAAAGTGTTAAATGATCAAAAAAAAAAAAAATGCGCCCTTCACGGGTTCGGTGGGGATATCAAGGACATCATCACCGACCTGCAGGAGAAGGGCACTGCACTCTAGTCCGTTGACTCCCTGTACAGGCCCCCTTAGGGACAATGTCTCCCTTTTCGCAGACGTTCTCGGCCTAAAGTGAAACCTCAGGGCAAGCGGGCCAACAAACATCGGGTCCTTCCGGCTGCCAAGGTCCTCGCCCAAAAAAGCGGCCGGAGCTTCAGGTGCGACGCTGCTCCACACCTCCTGACTCCGTTCCTCTCCCACAGCCTCTGGACCCACCAGAGGAACCAGTAGGAGGGAGGTTCTCCTTCCATCTACAGGGTTGGGAGAGGATCACATCAGATGCTTGGGTGCTCCTACTGATAGCAGCCTGACACTCAATCGAGTTTCTTCAGAAACCACCACCCCAAGTCGACCTACTCCCCGGAACATCATCTTCTGGTTCGGGAATAAATTTCCTCTCTTCTCTTGAAGGTGGCGATAGAGCCTATCCCGTTCCACCTTTGGGGGACAGGCTACTATTCCCATTTCTTCCTGGTTCCAAAGAAATTGGGAGACATGAGGACTATTTTAGACCTCAGCTCCCCGAACATGTTCGTGGAGTACAAACGGTTCAGAATGCTCTCCCTGCAGAGTCTTCTGCCATTACTTCGACAGAGACAGTGGCTATGTGCTTTGGATATGCAGGATGCTTACCTGCATATCCCCATCCGCCCTTCCCACCGCAAATTCCTCCGACTTTCGTTCCAGGGGGACCACTACCAGTTCAGAGCCCTCCCATTTGCTCTTTTCTTGGCACCCCGAGTGTTCACCAAATGCCTTTCTGTCATTGCAGCTCACCTGCGTACCCAGGGAGTGCGGGTATTCCCTTACCTGGATGACTGGCTTCTGGCAGCCCCATCCAGGGAGGATCTTCTGCACTCTCTTTCACTTACTCTGCAGGTCTTTTCCAGCCTATCACCATCAACCAGGCCAAGTCCCATCTGGTCCCTTGCCAAAGGCTCCAGTTCATGGGGCGATCCTGGACATGACCCTTGGCATGGCCTCCCTGCCCCTGTACAGGGTAGATACCCTCCAGACTCATGCAAGCCTGCTGTCCAGTCACAGATGGGTCAGCGCCCAATCAGTCCTTCGCCTACTCGGACTCATGGCTGCTGCTATTCTGACAGTCCTGCACGCTCAGCTCCATATGAGGATCTCTCAGTGGATGCTTCGGTCTCGGTGGGACCAGACATTAGACAGCCTAGACCAGGAAGTCCTGGTCTCCAATCCCATGGTCCGGGACTTGCAGTGATCGATGATGTGAGAGAACCTTTGCCGGGGGGTTCCCTTTTGCTTCAAACCCCTCTCCCAAACATTGTCAGCAGATGCCTCAGAAGAGGGTTGGGGAGCCCAGCTAGGGTCTCGCAGAACTCAGGGCTCCTGGTCCAGACTCGAGCAGACTGTTCATATAAATGTGCTCAAGCTCAGGGCCATTCTGTATGCTCTCCAGGCTCTAAACTCTTACGTTCCTCCCGGTCATCTAACTATCCAGACGGACAACATGTGCGTAGTCTGTTACATCAACAAGCAGGGAGGAACGCATTCCTACCTTCTGTGCAGGAAAGCAATGAGAGTTTGGAGTTGGGCTGTTCAGCACAACCTTCACCTGATGGCAGTTCATGTTCCGGGAGTTGAAAACACGCTGGCGGACCACCTTAGTCGGTCCTCAGCAAAAGCCCATGAATGGGAACTGGATCAAGGGGTGGTAGATGACATCTTCCTGCGCTGGAGAACCCTCCAGGTAGACCTGTTCGCGTCCCCTCAAAACACAAAGCTTCTGCCTTCTGCTTGCTCGCTCCAGTGCGAGGCATTTTTTGGCAGGATGCTCTGTCTCTCAACTGGAAGGGCAGATTCATCTATGCCTTCCCTCTGATTCTGTCGATTCAGAGGGTCTTACACAAACTCAGCTCGGATGATCCTCATCGCTCCATTCTGGCCCAGGCAAGTTTGGTTCTCTCTTCTGCAACAATTTTTAGAGGAACTTCTTCTTCCTCTTTCACAGCATATGCTGACCCAGGATTAGGGGACTCTGATTCATCCAGGTCTCAAATCCCTTCAGTTGCATGCGTGGCTCCTGCAGAGGTAGCCCAGGCTAGATTCAGGTCTTCTCTGTTCGTGGCAGATATTCTGGTGGAGGCCAGAAAGCCTTTCACTAGATCCACCTACGCCATGAAATGGAAGCAGTTCTCAATTTGGGCCTCTTCCAAGGACTTCGAGCTGTTCTCTTGCCCTGTCGGGAGAATCCTGGACTACATACGTCATCTCTTTGACCTGGGTCTCAGCCATTCCTCTTTGAAGGTTCATATGGCGGCAATCTCTGCCTACCATGTCCCTTTTGGTGACAGAACTTTCGCACAGTTGGAAGTCTCTAAGACTTTCCTTTGGGTTCTCCATTTAAGACCCCCTATCTGTGTTCCTGCCCCCCTTGGGATCTGAACTTTGTTCTTGAGAAGCTTACCCTGCCTCCCTTTGAGCCGGCAGCCTCAGCAGACTTGAAGTTCCTCTCATGGAAGGCTCTTTTCCTAGTGGCCATTACTTCAGCTCAACGGATTTCCGAGCTTCAGGCCTTGATGTGTAAAATTCCGTATTTGGTTTTTCACAAGGAACGAGTGACTCTGCACACTAATTCAAAGCTTCTCCCTAAGGTGGTGGCAGAATTTACGCTGAATGAATCCCTTGAGCTACCTGCTTTCTTTACACAACACTCTAGTCACGGGGAGTACCTCTTACATACTTTGGATGTTCACAGAATACTGAGATACTACACGACTCGGACTAAGGATCTCAGGAAGTCTGACCAGCTTTTTGTCTCTTTTGCTCACAAAAGAGAAGGCAATGCTGTTTATAAGCAATGCCTGTCGAAATGGTTGGCTCTTTATATCACTTTCTGTCACAAGAAGTACAAGACCCTGCCGGGTCAGGTCAGAGATCACTCCACCAGAGGAGTATCCGCCTCTGCAGCTTGTTTCAAGAATGTGTCAGCGGCAGACATCTGCGCAGCCGCAACTTGGACTTCTGTCCACACCTTTACGAAACACTACAGTTAGGACATTGCCTCTCGCTGTAGAGCAGGCTTTGGGTTGGCTGTTCTGCAAGGTCTTCTTTCTTAAGAGTCTTAAAGCCGGAGGTTTATTGGTTGGTAGTTTTCCTCCTCCCAAGTGCTTTTCTTTGTTCCAGACTGCTTGGGACTCAGTCCTATATATAATTACCTACTGCAAGAGCACTTTTGAAGTAAAATAGTACAGTTACATAAGAACTTAACATAACAGTAGATCTTCGAGATAGGCTCTTGCAGTTGGTAATACCTTCCCGCCATCCATCCCCCTTAGCTTTTTCAGCTCTTTTTCCTGAAGGGAAATATCTGCTTCTCTCTCTCGTCTTGTTTTTTTGTTTTTGGCCCTTGGCGGGAAAGAACTGGAAGGCGGGCGTGGGGGACCGCCCCTTCATACTGACGTCGCATGGCATTGGCCACATGACGTGGGGGCCGTCTCCCAGCAGAGACCGCTAGCTAGAAATTTTTCTGTGGGCTCCTCACGCCTGCCGACTTCAGTCCTATATGTAATTACCTTCTACAAGAGTCTCTCTCGGAGATCTACTGTTACGGTAAGATCTTCCTGGACATAAAGTCTCCACCACTCATTCACACTAATGGGATCTACGCCGGAGGTGCTATGACCCAGCGGGAGCAAACTTTTTGCAGGAGGGCCGGCGCTAGAGATGGAGCCACAAGGAGCGGCGCCACAAGCCTCTGCTCGTGCGGCAATGACTCTCTCGGCATCAACTCTCCAACTGCCTCGGTTCCTTTTTTCCCGCCATCGAGTGCACTTCAGTGACGACGTCGCTCACCCACCGGGAGTCAAACTTCAAACTAGCAGCATAGTTTTCATTTTTTTATTTTGTAGTATTTTTCAAATAAAGTACCGCTTACGATAATTTATTCTTATTAAAGAAAGAAGTCTCAGCCTACATTGAGGGAGTCGACCATGAGCGGGTCAGGTGACGGTAGGGAGACTTCGTATGAAAGCTGTTCAGTCAGCCGGGCTGGGTCCAGTCTGCCACCTTCTCTGGAGGGGGGTGGGTCTGACAACAGACAGTCCAGTGCCCGAGGAGAAGGGCGGTCCTCCCAGAAGCATAAAAGAAAACGGTCGCATTCTCTGCACCAGTTGGCCTCAAGCTCTTCTTCGGGCCATAGGTCAAGAAAGAGAAGACATCACTCGAGGTCGCCTTCTAATATGTCTACACGTCAACGGTCGGTCATTGGGGTCAGTTGCCGATCTCCTCATTCGGAGTCGCCGGTTTCTGTTTCTGGTCGACGATCTCTTCGACATCTGAGCCTTTCTCCGCCTTCTGGTGGGGATTCCGATGAGCAATTTCATCAGTGGGCTGCTCTTATGGAGCAGTGGGCTTGGAGGTTGGTCCAGCTGCCTGGCCCGGTCACTCCGGGGCCTTTGGGTTCTTCAGGAGATTGGGCAGGACGATTGGGTCTTCCTGGTCGTGCGGCGCCCTCTTCGGTGACGTCGACTCTGCACTCAGGTGTTCTCCCCCTCCATGACTACAGGCATGGGGCCACACCAATGCCTCTATCTCCTAGTATTCTTTCTTCTTTCCCCTCACATCCAATTTTCGGGGCCCTGAGGTTGGTTTCGCGCCGTCAGTGTCGGTGGGTCGCTCTGCGTAATCGCCTGTCGCGCCATGTGGTTTTCGGCACTGTTGGAGTTACTTGGCGTCGTGGTGCTTTCAGCTGCCGTGTTCTTCGGCGCCGAGGCCAGGTTTTTCATCAGCCAATCTTCAGGGCTTCTCCTCTCCAAATTCTTTTCCTTCCTCTTTTCCTGCTGATTTTCATTCCTTTCCTGTCCATACAGTCCCTACTGGACTGTCAGGAGATGATATTGAGCCTGACCCAGATCTTAGACTGGGTGATGATGTGGAGGAAGCAGGACCTAATCCTGTTACAGAGCCTGTGGTCGAGGACCTGTCTTTTAAGTCTCTGTTGAGAAATTTGAATTCCGTTCTTTCTCTCCAGACTATGGACATCGATCCTGGGAAGCTTTTAAGACTCCAGTACCTTCATGTTCCAGACATCCCTATGGATTTAACTCCCCCGGTATAATCCTGCTCTCATTCCTTCTGTGGCTAAGTCCATAGATAGGAAGTATGCTGCTCCCAAGGATCGACCTATTTTGGCATCCCAAGCCTTTGTGGATCCTATTGTAGTCTTGGCAGAGAATGATAAGGTCGTCCTTCCTCAGACTACTACAGCTCGACCTATAAACAAAGAATCTCGTAAGATAGATACTTTAGGTAAGAGAGTCTTTGCTGCATCCACCCTGGGTATGCGTATCGCCAGCTACCAGGGCAGTTTCTCTCAATATGAATACATTCTTTGGCATTCGCTCAAACAAATGGTTGAAGCTCTACAGGACTCGGATGCTAATTCAGAGCTTCTTCAAGCCATAACCAGGGATTTAGAGTCCAACAACCAGCAGGTTAAAGCAGCTATGGACACCTTCGATACTGCCTCCCGAGCGGCGGCTGTGGGCATTTGTACCCGCCGCCATTCCTGGCTGCGCACTTCAGGTTTTACGAATGATGCCCAGCAACAGGTCATGGCGTTGCCTTTCGATGGTGTGTACCTCTTCGGCCCTCAAGTAGAACAGGTTCTAGAGGCCACACAGAAGACTAGGTCAGCCATTAAATTGGCTCGACCTCCTCCCGCCCCCCTCTCGAGGGGGTGTTAACAAACGCCAGTTTCATAACCGTCAGTCCTTTCGAGGCAAAGGCAGGGGAGGTTTTAATAAAAAAAAAAAGCCCCTCAGCCTCAAAAGAAAATGCAACAGAAGGCGCAAGGATCAAAGTGCCCGGTGCCGCCTTCTGAGTTGCTGTCCCAAGTCCCACCTCAGCTGCCCGAGGAGGACTCTTCCTCAGCGGTGGGAGGTCGTCTGACTCAATTCTACAGCCAGTGGAAGTCCATAACATCGGACAAATGAGTCCTCCGGATAATCCGCGAGGGGTATTCTCTCAATCTTTCAGAGACCCCCCAGGATCGTCCTCCCAAATGACAGCCCAGGCTGTCAGTACATCAGTCAGAACTTCTCGCCTCCGAGATACAAAGCCTTCTGAACAACAGGGCAGTGAAAGTAGTTCCGCCGGATCAACGGAACACAGGGATCTTACTTCGAGATACAGCTCTTGCAGCAGGTTACACCATTAGGACTGAAGCCGTCAGGCGCCAGGACCCCACGGAAATTTTCTTGCTAGCAGTCTTCAGCGGGGACCACCTCCAACATCGGTCCCGCCCCTGACGTCAGGCGTAGTACATAAGGGCGGTCCCCACAATCCTCAGATCTTCCTGGACATAAGTCTCCACCGCTCATTCACACTAGTGGGATTAGCGCCGGAGGCACTAGGACCCCATCGGGGAGCAAACTTTTGCTGGAGGTCGGTAGCGAGAGATGGCGCCCTGAGGCATGAATGCCCTGACGGTGGCAGCTGTAATGACTATCTCATTGGCGACCCTCCAACAGCCTCAGTTCCTTTTTTTCCCGCCGTCGAGTGCGCTTCAGTGACAACGTCGCTCGCCTGTCGGGAGTCAAACTTCAAACTAGCGCATAGTTTTCAGTTTATTTTTTTGTAACATTATCACGATAGTAATATCGCTTAATTTTATCCTATTTCATTAATTTTCTGTAATATATTAAATTTAACTTACTAGAACAAGTCTCGGCCTCCTGGACGGAGTCGACCATGAGCAGGTCAGGTGACGGTAGGGAGACTTCGTATGAAAGCTGTTCAGTCAGCCAGGCTGGGTCCGGTCAGCCTCCTTCTCCTCAGCGGGGTTCCGACAACGGTCAGTCCGATGCCCGGGGGGATGGCGGTCCCCGTCGGCATAAAATAAGCAGTCGCATTCTCGGCACCGTTAGGCCTCGAAGCTCTTCTTGACCCACAGGTCAAAAGAAAGCATCACTCGAAATTCGCCCTCTAGTATGTCTCTTGGCGTCGGCGGTGGTTATCGTTGCTGGTGCCGGTCTCCTTCTTGAGTAGCCAACTTCCGGTAACCCATCGTCCTCGACATCGAGCTCCTCCGCCTATAGGTGGGCTCCAGATGAGCAGTTTCATCAGTGGGCGCTCTTATGGAAGCGATGGGCGCCGGAGGTTGGTTCTCCTGCCTGGCTCGGTTGCCACGCGGGCCCTCGGGCTCCTCCGGTGATCAGGTAAGGCGGTTCGACCTTCCTGGTCGCGCGGCGCCTTCTTCGGTGCCAGCGACTCCGCGCTTAGGTGTTCCCCCCTCACATGGCTGCGGCGCAGGGGGCCACACCGATGCCCTTATCTCCTGGTTTTTTTCCTTCTCTAGCTTTTCAGGTTCCAGGGGCGTTTCCGGCGCCTTCCGCAGGGTCTATCGGCTTGTCGGCGCCGTTTTCGGTACCGCTGGGCCTTGCGGGGTCTGGCGTGGCCGTCCACGGCGCCGGTGCCGTGTGCTCTCGCGGCGCCGCCGGGAGCGCTTGCGGTGCCGCGTGCCTCTTCTGCGCCGTGCTCCTCCGCGGTGCCGTTTTCGACCCGTTTTGCCCTCTCGGCGCCCGGGGGCCTCGGGGACTCTCCTTGTTTCTCTGCTCTTTCTTCCTCTCCTAATTTTCACTCCTTTCCTGTCCAAACAGTCCTTCCTGGACCATCAGGAGATGATGTTGAGCCTGACCCAGACCTTCGGTTGGGTGATGAAGTGGAGGAAGCAGGATCTTTCATTACTACAGAGCCTGTGGTCGAGGACCTGTCCTTTAAGTCTCTGTTGAAGAACCTGAGATCCACTCTTTCTCTCCAGACTACAGACATCGATCCTGGGAAGATATTAAGACTCCAGTATCTTCATGCTTGGAGATCCCTCTGTTTGACTCCTCCGATTCAACCTTCCTTGAGGCAGCTGTCTCAAATGGTATGGAATAATCCTGCTCTTATTCCTCAGTGGCTAAATCCATTGATAAAATATTCAGCTCCCAAGGATCGTCCCATTTGGCATCCCAAGCCTTTGTGGATCCTATTGTAGTCCTGGCAAAGAAGACAAGGTCGTTCTTCCTCAAGCTACTACAGCTCGACCTATTAACAAAGAGTCTCGTAAGATTGATACATTAGGTAAGAGAGTCTTTGCTGCCTCCACTTTAAGTATGCGTATTGCCAGCTATCAAGGCTATTTTTCTCAGTATGAGTATATCCTGTGGCACTCTATGAAAAGAATGGTTGAAGCTCTTCCAGATTTCGACACCAAGTCAGAGCTCCTTCTAACCGTTACCAGAGGTATTGAGTCCAATAACCAACAGGTCAAAACGCCATGGGCGCTTTCGACACTCTTCTACGCTCAGCAACCGCAGAGTGTTTGTACTCGGCGCCATTCCTGGCTGCGTACTTCGGCTTTACAAATGATGCTCAGCAGCAGGTAATGGCGCTGCCCTTTGATAGCTCCCTATCTTTCGGTCCTCAGGTAGAGGCAGGCCTTAGAGGCCACTCAGAACTAGATCGGCCATTAAGTTGGCTGAACCTCCGCCTACCCCCTCTCGGGTCATGTGAAACAAGCGTCAGTTTCTTAAGTAAATCCAGTCCTTCGAGGCAGAGGAAGCTTCCATAAAAGCCAACCTGCCAACCTCAAAAAGCGCAGCAAGCGCCAGGGCCTAAAGCCGCCACCTTATAGTTGAGGCCCAGGTTCCATCCACACTGCCGAGGTGGAACTTTCTCCTCGGTGGGAGTCGTCTGATGTCTTCTACAACCAGTGAGAGTCCATAACTTCGGACAAATGGGTCCCCGGATGAATCGCGAGGTTATTCTCTCAATTTCTTGGAACCCGATTGTCCTCCCAGGCGACAACCCAGGTTGTCGACCTCTCATCAGCAGACCTCCTCCCGCCTGAGATTCAGGGCCTTCTAAACAACAGGGCAATAGAACTGGTGCCCCGCATCAGCGAAACACAGGGCTCTCCCATTACTTTCTGGTTCAAAAGAAATCTGGGGGATGCCCCCATTCTGAACCTCAGAAGTTAAACAAATTCCTCCCCAAGGAGAAATTCAAAATGATTTCCTAGGTACCCTGTTACCTTTGCTGCATCACACACGACTGGCTGGCCTCCCTGGATATCGGGGCAGCTTACCAGCATATCCCCATCCACCGACCCATCACAAATTTCTGAGGTTTGTAGCTCTGGGTCAACATTATCAGATTCAGAGTCCTGCCTTTTGGGCTATCCTCGGCGCATAAGTTTTACAAAGTGTTGTGCAGTTCTGCGAGTGCATCTCAGGAAGCTCGGACTCAGTGTTTCCATACCTAGACGATTGGCTCCTAGCAAGCCCTTCCAGCCAAGGGACTCTGGAAGCCGTGCAAGCGCTTCGCCTTCTTCGTCCATGGGAGTTCTGCTGAATCTGAAGAAGTCACAACTGCAGCCCTCCCAGAGGCTCCTTTTCATAGGACTCTTCTGGACACCTCTTCCTTGAAGGCTTTCCTTCCAGAGGACAGAAGACTCGACATCCTTCAGATGGCCCGTTACATCGGGAAGAACCAATCGGTCACAGCTCTCTCGATGCAGCGCATGTTGGGTCTTATAATTGTCCTCAGTGTTCTGTACCCCTAGCTTCGGTTACACATGAGGACCACCCAATGGATGCTCTCCGCCCAGTGGTCACCGACCTCTCACCCCCAGTCTTATCCCATCAAAGTGACGGAGCCCCTACGAAGGTCTCTCGCCTGGTGGTCTCTAGAGAGCAATCTTCTAGAAGGATTCCCCTTTGCTCCTCCGGATCATCAGATCTCCATCACCACAGACGCATCGCTCATGGGATGGGGAGCTCAGTGTATGGACTCAGCTCGAAGCTCAGCTCCACATAAATGTCCTGGAGATGAGAGCAGTCCTCTATGCGATCCGAGCGTTGAAGGACATTCTTTGCCACAAGAACATTCTCCTTCAAACGGACAACAAAGCTGTGATGTATTACATCAACAAGCAAGGCGGTGCTCATTCTTATCCCCTTTGCAGGGAAGCAATGAGAGTGTGGGAGTGGTGCTTGGGCACAATCTCTAATTCAAGCGGTATATCTGCCAGGTGTACCAAAACTACTTAGCAGATCTCCTCAGCAGACGAGGCAGACCCTCACAGTGGTCTCTCGATCCAGCCGTTGCTCGGTCACTGTTAGAAGAGTGGGGACTCCAGACCTGGACCTTTTGCATCCCACTCAATGCAAACTTCTCTCTTCTGCTCAGAAATCCAGGGCTTGGCATTTTCTGTCAGGATGCATTCAGGCTGCGGTGGACAAAGCGCTTTCTTCGCCTTTCCACGCTTCCTCTAATTCAGAGTACTCCTCAAGTTCAGTCTCAGGGTCCAAGATGATTCTCATTGCTCCCCTCTGGCAGCAACTATGGTTTCCTCTACTCAACAGTATGCGGCAGCCTCTCAGGACCACTTCCACTTGCAAATCAATCTTGACTCAGGGTTCATTGGTCCATCCCAACCTGAGGTCACTTCACCTTCATGCTTGGCTCTGAAGAGGTAGAAGTGAATCAGTTCAATGTCTCGTAGAGTCTCAGACATCCTTCTGGCTGCTCGGAAGCCAGCTGCGAAAACACGCTTCCAAGTGGAAACGTTTTTCTCTAATTATTCCACAAAGTCCTCTTGGAATCCCTTTTCCTGTCCTCCTGACAAGGTTCTAGAGTACCTTTTAGACCTATCAAACTCAGGTCTCCAGTACTCCACGGTCAAAGTTCACCTTAGTGCCATTTCAGCGTTCCATGAGCCGGTTTCTTCCTTGACTCTGGCTCAGTTACCTATGGTGAAGAGATTTCTTAAGGGAATTCTGCATACCAGACCCCCTGTTAGACGTCCGGTTGCAGCCTGGGACATTAACCTTGTGCTGGACATGCTCACTCGGAAGCCTTTCGAACCCCTAGCTACCTGTGAGCTAAAATTTCTTACCTGGAAGACAGCCTTCCTAGTGGCCATTACCTCAGCCATGAGGTCTCCCAGAGATACATGCCCTGGTTACGGACCCTCCGTATACTGTGTTCCATAAGGACAGGGTAGTTTCCATTACTCATCCTAAGTTTCTTCCCAAGGTTGTGTCAAATTCCATCTGAACCAACCTCTGGTGCTTCCCTCTTACTTAGCGAACTTCCAAAATGAAGGGAGCAGTCTCTTCATTCCTTGGATGTTAAGAGGGCCTTGAGTTCTACTTAGATAGAACCAAAATTTTCCATAAGACTCAGCAACTGTTTGTTTCCTTCAAGCGAGACCGGCTGGGTCAGCCTGTCGCTAATAGATGCATCTCATCATGGTTAGTGGCATGTCTTGACATTGCTATTCCATGGCTCAAGTTAAATTAGAAGGTAGAGTGTCGCTCACTCTACTAGAGGCAGTTGCAGCATCCCTAGCGGAGTGAAATGTCCAATTGCGGATATCTGCAGCAACCATACCTGGAGCTCGGTGCATACCGTTGGGCATTATGCACTGGATGTTCATGTCGTGCGTCATTCCGCCTTGGCAGAACTATCCATAATGGACTTCTGTCCTAGGCGTGTGAGCTCTGGCTCCCTGCAGCCCTTTGGGGGATTATAGCTAGTACTCTCCACTAGTGTGAATGAGTGGGTGAGACTTATGTCCGGGAAATATGAAAATTCGTACCTACCGTATTCTTGATCTTCTTGGTGAGTCTCCCTCACTCCTACCTCCTCCCTCCATCCCCGACTCACTGCTGTGTTGGTCTTCCTCCTCAAATCTTTGGGCCGTGAAGACTTCTTTGCTGACCCTTCTTACAGGTCGTCGGACTATCTTATGTCCGTTTTTGAGATTAGATTTACTCTTTCGTTAGTTGCGCTGCACCTCCTTGGTAAAAGGTACTGAACGGTTGGGGTGCGTCGCCGAGACAGTCATTACAGCCTTGAGCCACAGCTCACGGCGCCATGCCTCACGGCGCCATCTCTCGCGCCGACCCTCAGCAAAAGTTTGACAACGATGGGTCCTGAGTGCCTCGGCACTAATCCCACTAGTGTGAATGAGTGGTGGAACTAGTCAAGAAGATCAATTACGGTGATGCGTAATTTTCATTTCTTTCCGCGTCGACATTGCAAGCATTAGCCTCTCGGTCACTTTCTAGCATGTGAGGACTTAGAACTGACGTTCTCTCTTTTCTTATCTCGGTTGGATTCATCCTGATGTCCTTTCCAAACACCTCTCTGGAAGGTCACCCATCACAAAGTGTGCCTACGGCAAACAGATCCTTTAAGGATCCTCCTCAGCCTCGTGCGTTGTCTAGGCCGGAACACGACACAAGGCCTGCTCCTTCTGCCAGAATGAACAATTAGCACCTGGATCCATAGAAGGCCCTTCAAGCGTTTCTTGGTTTCAGACCATGGATAGAAACCTTTCTCGGGGGTCGTCAGGAAGACCAAAAACACAGGAGAAGAATGCCCAGGTCTCGGCAAGCCTCGGACTCCCAGCTCCGGCTCGCAGTCTGACCACTCTCTTTCCAGGGCTCAATCTCGGCCTCCCCCGGTTCAGGTCAGATCCTCCAGCGGCTCCTCCTCCCTGCAGCCTATCAAGACTTCCAGGCCATTGGCTTGATCCACTCCTCCCAAGGCCTCGTCCAGGTCTGGGGAGCGCCACTAATCTTCCTCCCGCCATCGGGACTCCGCCAGATCGGTGTCCCAGCCTCCGCGTGGGTCGGACCTGGTCCCGCGTAAGACTAAGGACTTAACGTCCCTAAAACTGACGTCGGCCCACCATCACAGGCACTCCCAGGAGCCGGTGACAGCAAGACATCTGTCGCCAGCCAGGCGTTCGCTTCCCAGGGCGTCGGCTAGGGGACCGACGTCGGCTACCCCAGAGAGGAGGACGCACCAGCATGTCGCGCCCGGCTGGCGTCGGTGAGGAAGAATCATCGGTGGAGACACCACTCAACCCGAGGACCAGGCGGGCGACACGATCGATCAGGCTCCCATCGGGATCCGGCCCGACCCCGGCGGCAGGCCATCAGCATCTGGCCCGTCGTCTGGCCTGAATTTGGCAGAGGTGAAGGAGCGCTTTACCTTCTGGTGGAACACCATCAGGAAGGATGTGGTCGCCATGCACCCTTCTCCTACTCGGCTCAACCTCCACCCACTCCTTCAACCTCGCCCCTCCTCCATGCAAGGGGCCCGTGGGGCCGGTCACCAACCCAAAGGAGCCTTTTCCTTCTCCTGGGGCAGATCCTCAGATAGGAAGACCTCCCTCAAGATCCACTTCAGGGTCACCTAGCCCTAAGAGCCAAAGGCAGCTGGTACACCACGTCTACGAAGGACTCGGATCAGACACCTCAGGGTGCTCAGAATGCCTCATCAACATTCCTCCCCAGATTACACGACCTACGGGTCTCCCTCCGGATAATCCCTCTTCCTTGCGGGAACCATGAGGCACATTCAGGAGGAGAATATGGGGTTGGGATGCTGAAAACTGAACCGAGACAGCACCTTGCCCACTGCCTTTGTCAGACAGACCCAAAGCCTGTGGTAGTACCACCCATTGGTGGACACCTGCGCGGGCGTCACCAAGACGCGTGGGCGTCACATTCGACTCTGGCAGTGCCTAAAGAAGGCTGACCGCCTGCACATCCGAGGAGGACCAGTATCGGCGAACCATCCTCTGGCCGATTCCTGGTCATCACTGCCTCGCATGACCGGTCTCAGAGACCTCAGCATGAGCACACAGCCACGGACCGGAGTCCAAGCAATTGGATGTCCTGGGTAAAAGCACACATCTGTGACTGCGACTTGCGCCATCAGATCTCAAATTACCTCACCCCCATGGTACAGTTCCAGAGCGTGCTGTAGGAACAGGGACAGGACCTGGTTGAGAAGATGCCGATGGTGGTCAAAGGAGGACACAAACACTCTCCTCGTATGGTGGATATTAGGGACCCAAGTGCTCAAAGCCATATCGACTCTACGCGGTTTCGGCCAAACTGCAGCCTCAGTGTGTGTGTCTCAGAGGCGCTCTTGGCTCAGCGTCTCGGTTTACCCGGACCTCAGAAGAACATCCTGGGCGTCCCTTACAGCGGGAAGTCTTTTTTGATGGCCTTCTGAGAGGTGATCACAAACTTCATGGCCTTGGGAAGGCAGTTAGCTCTGTCGGGCCATGTACAGATCCCAACCTGGTTCCTTTCATAGGAACCAGTCGCTTTCGGCTGGGACGCAAAGGCAACAACACGTTCGACCAACAGAGGGGCTCCTTCCTTCCGAAAAGCAGGCCAAGTCATCCCCAGGCAGAGGCCAATGGTGCCATAAGTTGGCCCATGCCCCAGGATCTAACGCTGCCACCAGCACGACTCCTTCCGGCCCCGCCCTCCTCAGGATCAGCAGGAAGCGAAGGTCACGGGTCGCCACCTACGTCATCTGCCAGGGTGGTGGTCGATCACCACTGACAGGTGGGTGCTGCAACTGGTCGAATAAGGCCACTATAGAATTTACGCAAGCCCTCCTACAAGACCTCCCGGCTTTCCCATACCGAGTCATACGCCTGCTAATGCTTCTGGACAAGAGGCCTTGAAACACGTTCCAGAGAACCAGAGAGAGCTGGGTTATCGCACTTCTTCTGGTTCAAAAAAAACAGGGACCTACCATCCAATTCTGAACCTCTGCGACCTCAATCAGTCGGTCATTTACAAAGCGATTCCGCATGGTGACCCTTCGGGCCTAATTCCCATGCTGAAACAGGGCGCTTTCCTGGCGTCTTTGAATATACCAGAGCATACCTGCAATTCCGATTGCTCAAAAGCGCACAGGAGGTTCCTGTGCTTTGAGTTCAAACCCGCCGTGCTCGGTTCAAGCGTCCCTTCGGACTGTCATGACACCTCGCGTTTTATGATGCATGGTGGTAGTCAGCGACTCTGAGAGGCGAGGCCCTCGTGTTCCATACCTGGGCGACTGGCTTCTCATGGCTCCTCAGGGAGGCACTGATGACAACCATTCGCCGCACCAGTCCCTTTTTTCAATCACTGGGTATCCTCATCAATTACGAAGTCTCTCCTGGGTTACGGTCCAGAGACTGCAGTTCATAGGAGCAGTTCTGGACACCGTCAGAGGAAAGCCTCTCTTCCTCAGACAGTGGAACACATCAGATCCTCATCAGGGACATGTCTGTGAGGAAGACCGTCCCGGCAAGACTGATCCTTCCGCCCTTAACCGGACGCATAGCTTGCAGCCATTTCAACGAGCCCGATGGCACAGCTCCACGTAACAGGTAACCCACTGGATGCTAGGGTGCAATGGGACCAAAAGCAAGACCATCTGCAGCAGCCAATTGAGATCACGAATGCCGGCGATTGCAGGGTGGCAGTGTTGGCTACATCCGAGATCTCTCTAGAGGTTCCCCTTCATGGCGCCCGTCTCCAGCATGTCTCTCCCAGACACCTCAGGTCTCGGTGGGGGCACACACAGCGCAGTGTCGGTCTCTGAGGGCATATGGACAGCCAGGAATCCCATCTCCACATCAACATTTTGGAGATGAGACAGTACTTTACCCTCTCGCAGGCCTTCAGTGGAGATTCCACGGGTACTCTCCTGTTGCAAACAGACAATACAGCGGTGATGTATTGCCTCAACAAACGAGGCACTCACTCCTACCTACTTTGCAGGAGGCCATAGTGTGGGGTGGGTAGTGCAACCTGGCGCAAACCTAATTGTGTTACCACGAGTCCGGGGAGTGGACAGCACCGTCATGACACTCTGGGCCGGCTCTCAGGCCAGAGTCCACAGTGGGAACTTGCTCCAGGAGGTGGAAGAGGATCTGTTTCACAGATGGGGCACTCCAAGTTAGACCTTTCCAGCGTTCCCATCCAGCAAAAACTGCCCAATTTTTCTAAGCTAGATCCAGGGCCTGGTGTTTTCTGAAGATGCATTGTCCCTCTCCTGGTGAGCAGATTCCTCTATGCCTTCCCCTCACTTACCCGTTGATCCAGAGTTCTCTTAAAAGTTTGCAGGGAGTAGGCGGCTCTGTTTTGATGGCGTAACTTTTTGGCCCCAGACAAATTTGGTTCCCTCTTCTGCATCAGCTATCCAGAACCTCCACTGCCTTTATGATGACCCCATCTGCTGTCTCAGGAGGAGGTTCATTAGTCCATCCAGACTACGTTCTTTGAACCTGCGCTTGACTCTAGAGACATAGCCATGTTGCTGTCTGGTCTCTATGAAGTGGCAGATCTACTCTCTGCCGCCAGAAAACCGGCCACCCACACAGCGTCAGCATGCAAATGGCAGATTTCTTAGTGGGCTCAAGTGCACGGTTTCTGCCCGTTTGAATGTCCCAAAAGCTGGTTCTGGATACCTGCTTTCCCTTTCCAGTCTGGACCACTTACTCCTCGATTAAGGTGCACTTTGTGCAATTCAACTTACCATGCCCCAGGCCATCGGATGGTGGCCCAGTTGACTTACTACTCATGCCTTTTTAGGAGTCCTCCACTGAGGCCGCCTATCAGGATCCGATACCTCCTTGGGACTTGCCCTCCGTCCTGGGCAGCTTATGCTGCCACCTTTTGAACCAGCAGCGGATTGACAGATCGTTTTCTGTTGTGGAAAGCGTTATTTTTTAATGCGAGGTTACTTTGGCAAGAAGAAGGATATCCGATGCATGCACTAATGTGCAAGAGCCTTATTTAGTTTTTCCATCAGGATGGGGTATCCCTGAGGACAAACCCAAAGTTTCTGCCTAAGGTGGTTTCAGCCCTCACTCGCAATCAGGATATACGACTTGCCAGTGTATTTCCCAAGACACCAACCGAGGAGAGAACACTAGCACACCCTTGGCGTACACAGGTGCTCCAGATATTATCGACCAGAGACCAAACAGTTTCGAAAGACTGATCAACTGTTTGTCTCCTTCACTGTTAGAATGAAAGGAGCTCCGGATCTAAACAGTCTCTCTCGGTGGCTCATCCAGTGCATCACTTTCTGTTATGATAAGCATAATAAGCACTTACAGGTTAGGATAATTCTCAGAGAAAGGTGGCCACTTCCTTTGTGGCGTTAGAAGCGTCTCCACCTCAGCTATTTGCTGCAATAATTGGAGCTCTGTGCATACACCTTTATCAGGCATTACAGCCTGGACATTGACTTCAGGAGGGTGAGAGCAGGGGTTCGACCTAATAGTCCTTGGGACTTCTAGCCCTGGGCTCAGGTTGCGTTGAGACTTCTACCTTTCCTCTCCTGTGGTGTAGGATTGCCACTGTTGCTTGGAAATCAGTCCTAATGGTGTAACCTGCTGCAAAACTGCATCTAAGTGAGTAGATAGTACAATTACATAAGAACTTACCATAACAGTAGGTCTTTGAGAACAGCTCTTACAGCAGATACCTTCCGCCACCCATCCCCTTCTTTTGGAGGTAGGTGAGCAAAACACCCCATCTTTCGGGATGGGGCGGTCAATTATAGTCTTGTGCCATCTGGTGGCGGATCCTCGGTCTCCTCTTCTGATGTCATCCAGCGGCCGGGAGTCTCCGGCCAGGAGAACTGAGGATTGTGGGAGTCTGCCTCCTTATGTACCAACCTGGCGTGGGAGGTCCCGCTGAAGGTGCTAGCTAGAAAATTTCCGTGGGGTCCTGGCACCTGGCGGCTTCAGTCCCTAATGGTGTAACCTGCTGCAAGAGCTGTTCTCGAAGATCTACTGTTACGATACGTTCTTACGTAACTGTACTTTCTACTATCATTACTTCTAGGTTCCACTTAGAAAACGGGGCATCGCCCCATTTTGGACCTCAGAAAGTGAACAAATTTCTTCCCAAAGAAATTCAAAATGATATGCAGCTAGGAACCTGTTACCTTTAGCTTCATCACCATGACTGGTTAGCCTCACTTGGACATGGGATCGCATCCAACATACTCCTATTCACCTAAAGATTTAGCGTGACTTGGCCAGCATTATTAGTTCAGAGTCCGGCCCTTTGGGCTATTCTCGGCGCCGCAAGTTTTTACAAAGTGTTGTGCAATCCTCGCAGCGCATTTCAGAAAAATCGTAATACAAGTGTTCCCATATCTGGATGACTGGCTTCTAGCCAGCCCTTCCAAGCGAGGAACTCTCGACACCACTGCCACGGCCTCAGACTTTTTCACATCCATGGGAGTCCTGCTAATGTCAAGAAATCGCAGCTGCAGCCCTCCTAGAGGCTCCTTTTCATAGGAACTCTTCTGGACACCTCCTATGCGAAAGCGTTTCTACCAGAGGACAGAAGGAGCAATATCCTACAGATGGCTCGATACATCAGACAGAACAGCTCAGTTCGAGCTATCTCGATGCAACGGATGCTAGGTCTCATGGCATCCTCAGTGTTCACTGTACCCCTAGCATACCTTCACATGAGAACCTCTTAATGGATGCTCAGTACTCACTGGTTCCCAACCACTCACCCTCAGTCCTTTCTCATCAAGGTGACAGAACCTCTGAAGAAGTCACTCACCTGGTGGTTGCAAGAGGACAATCTTCTGGAAGGGTATCCCTTTGTTCCTCTGGATCATCAGATTTCCATTACCACGGATGCGTCCCCGATGGGGATGGGAGCTCACTGTCAGACTCTCCATACTTAAGGTACGTGGACTCAGGACGAGTCCCAGCTTCACATAAATGTCTTAGAAATGAGAGCCATCCTTTATGCAGTCCGGGCTTTGAAGGACATTCTCTGTCACAAGAACATTCTCCTTCAAACGGACAACAAAGCAGTAATGTATTACATCAACAGCAAGGCGGTGCTCACTCTTACCCCTTATGCAGGGAAGCGATGAGAGTGTAGGAATGGTGCTCGGAGCACAAGGCTCTAATTCAAGCGGTCTGCCTGCTGGGAGTGCAGAGCGAACTGGCAGACCGTCTCAGCAGAACAGAGACAGATCCTCACAAATGGTCTCTCGACTCAAGCATAGTTCAGTCATTATTCGCAGAGTGGGGAACTCCAGACCTGGACCTTTTTGCATCCCCACTCAACACAAAACTGCCTCTCTCTTCTGCTCCAGAAATCCAGGGCCTGGCATTTTCTGTCAGGATGCGTTCAGGCTGCAGTGGATAAAACGCTTTCTATACGCCTTTCCGCCTCTTCCTCTAATTCAGAGGGTACTTCTCAAGTTCGAGTCCCAGGGGAGCAAAATGATCCTCATTGCTTCCTTCTGGCCTCGACAGATATGGTTTCTGTTACTCAGCAGTATGTCAGAAACCCCTTCGATACCACTTCCTCTTCAGACGAACCTTCTGACTTAGGGGCCTGTGGTCCATCCCAATCTGAGATCGCTTCACCTTCACGCTTGGCTCCTGAAGAGATAGAAGTGAAAAGTTCAATGTCTCTCACAGAGTTTCAGATATTCTTCTGGCTGCACGCAAGCCAGCCACTAGGAAAACATACACCGCCAAATGGAAGCGTTTTTCGCTCTGGTGTGCAAAATCCTTTTTCCTGCCCACCAAATAAAGTTCTAGAGTACCTTTTGGACCTCTCAAATGCAGGTCTGCAATACTCTGCAGTCAAGGTTCACCTTTGTGCCATTTCAGCTTATCATGAGCCAGTATTTTCCTTGTCACTGGCTCAGTTACCCGTGGTTAAGAAGTTTCTTAAGGAAATTCTGCATATCAGACGTCTAGTCGCAGCCTGGGACAGTAATCTTGTGCTAGTTATGCTCACTCGAAAACCTTTCGAGCCTCTAGCTACTTGTGAGTTGAAATTTCTTACTTGGAAAACGGCCTTCCTGGTGGCCATTACCTCAGCCCGCATTGTCTCTGAGATGCATGCCTTGGTCACAGACCCTCTGTATATTATGTTTCATAAAGACAGAGTAGTTCTTAGGACCCATCCTAAGTTTCTCCCTAAGGTTGTTTCAGAATTTCATCTAAACCAACCTTTGGTCCTTCCTACTTTGCGAACTTCCAAAATGAAGGGGAGCGTCGTCTTCATTCCTTGGGCGTCAAAAGAGCTTTGCGTTTCTATTTAGATAGAACAAATGATTTTCACAAAGCTCAACAACTGTTTGTTTCCTTCAGCGAGACCCGGCTGGGTCAACCTGTCGCTATCAGATGCATTTCAGCATGGCTGGTGGCATGCCTTCGCCACTGTTATTCCATGGCGCAGGTTAAGCTGGAAGGCAGAGTGTACGCTCACTCTACTAGAGTGGTCATGGCATCCCTGGCGGAAATCCATAACGTGCCCATTGCAGATATTTGCAATGCGGCCACCTGGAGCTCAGTGCATACTTTCGTCAAGCACTATGCCCTGGATGTCCATGCCAGGCGACATGTTTTGTTTGGCAGAACCATCCTTAATGGACTTCTGTCCTAAATTTGTGAGCTCTTGGTCTCTCCTGCCGCCCTTGGGGGATTATTAGCTCGGTACTCTCCCATTAGTGTGAATGAGTGGTGGAGACTTGATGTCCAGGAAGATATGGAAATTACGTACCTACCGTAATTCTTGATCTTCTTGGACGAAGTCTCCACCACTCATTCACATGCCCACCCACCATCCCTCAAGCTCACCTCTGTTGTTGGTCTTCACTCTCTCAGTCTTTAAGCTGTGAAGATTTCTTTCTTGACCCTTTTTATTCGGGTCTTCCGGACTATCTTATGTCCTGTTTTTGGTTAGGCTATCCTTCTAGGTTAGTTACGCTGCACCTCCTCAGAAAAGATACTGAGGCGGTTGGAGGGTCGACGACGAGATAGTCATTGCTGCACTAACAGAGGCTCGCGGCTCTATCTCTGGCACCGGCCGTCCTGCAAAAAGGTTGCTCCCGCTGGGTCCTAGCGCCTCCAGGGTAGATCCCAATAGTGTGAATGAGTGGTGGAGACTTTGTCCAAGAAGATCAATAATTATGGTAGGTACGTAATTTCCATTTCTTAAGTAACTGTTCTTTCCCTGTCTACCATTGTATGTTACACTGTTTTTTTATTGCTCAATACTACAATACCAGTTATAGATGTATACGTTGCCATTTTGTTCCTTATGTTATTTCAAGTGTACTAACTTGCTGTTATTCCTGTTCTATCAAACTGCTTACTGTTTTGCTGTTATTCCTATGTTATTAAATTTTACTGTATTGTATTCTGTCCTACTCTGAACTCCTTATAAATTGGCTTTGATCAATGGAGCTTTTTCCTGGTAAAATAAATAAATACAAATTACCACAAGTGTGTCACAGCTGGTGCCTGGCCTGTTAATGCTGTTTTTCCTAGGATCGTGGATATGTTGTTCATCCACACTTATTGGCATGACCCTTTCTCCTTTAAGAATTGCCAGAAGTCTTCAAGCTGGCTCCTCCCACCCACCCGGGTGGTATTACCCTTGGCTCCGCCCCATGACATCAGATCTTCTTTTCCGCTGGAAGATTCAGGTTGCCTCTTTCTTGCTCCTGCATTTTATAGGCCCTGGCTTCTAAACCTTCGGTCCTTCCGAAACTTCGTCTAGTTCGCATTAGCGGCCGTGACTCTTCTACTCTGATTGTGGAAGACCAGTCTTCCTCCAGATTTCGCCGGTGTTCATGCGGCCTGAAAATGTCACGCACCGATCCTCATGCTGCATGCATCTACTGCCTGGGTGTCGGCCATGATACCTCGAATTGCGACTTCTGTCTTGCATTTCACCCTAACGTCCTCAATGACCATCTCGCATGCCTGAAGTTGGGGAGGCCAGAAAAACGAAACCCTCCAGTGAAATCTAAGGAGGCTCCGTGGGCAGTTTCCGCAGCCGTGAGATTCGCCGAGCAATTGGAACACATGCAAACCTTTGAGGAGGAAGCGGCTCGAGCTGTGGAATCTTCCTCTCTGAGCTTCTTCGTTCCGCTCAACCTGGGCTCCACCTTCTCAGGTTCTTTCCGAGAGTTGTGCCATCCTCTCCCGACTAGGGGGGAGGCGCCTGCAGGCTCGTACTCCTCTCCGTCCTGTAAGTGTGAAAAGGACCCGGGATTGTCTTCGTCTCAGCAAAGACATTCTTGGGATTGGGAGAGATCTGTGTCCCAGGAACCTGTTTTGAGTTTGGTCGAGATCGCCTCTTCAGCCGCTGGTTTCTCGGACTTGCTGTCTGGCAAGTCAACCGAGCCGTTGATCGACAATATCAAAATTGTTATCGACCCATTGTCGTCGACTTCTGTTGATGACTCTCTTGATCGGACTCCGGTCCTTTCTCTCCTCGACAGAGACCCTACCTGCTAGATCCCATAGAGAGTGGTCCCTGACCCGGGAAGACTCCAGTCCTGCCGGTATCTCTCGATCGACCGAGTTAACCTGCCCGATCTTGTTCGAGGTCCAGGGCCCCCTTAGCCGACAGGCCGAGGAAGAGCCACAAGTGCTCTAAGAAAAGGCAACGCCATCGGTCATCCTCGGATGATGAGAAGCTCCAGCGGAAACTCCGTTGGCGCTACGAGGACCTCTTGTGGCAACAGCTGATTCTGTCCAGGCATAAGCTGACCCCGGCCCTTACCTAGCTCTCGCCTCCTGCCCGCAGAGCCAGCAAAACCTCCGATTCGGCCTTTACCGGACTCTCCGCTGATTATGGTGGAACCACCACCTGAGCAGCCTGTGGGAAGGGCTACTTCCAAGGGAGATCTACCAGACACTGGGCTTCCCCTGCATCTCTCGGTCATTGTCACGGGCCGAAGGTGACCTCGTTTGTTGACCGTTGTATTCAGATTCCTCGGACTCAGATGAGACCGGCTTGCATTCTCATCCTGGAGATGATGAATCGGCCAGTGGGATTAAGTCAGAGAAAGGTCCTTCGTCTTTTCAGGGCATTCTTCGCCTCATCTCTGAGTCCACAGGGATGCCCCTGGAACCTATACAGGAAAAGGCGGAGTACTCTCTCACGGACATCCTCAAGAGAGAGGATACCCTGACGGAGGCCTTTCCGGTGGCCGAGGTCATAGTTGTCCCAACCCTAGAACTTTAGCAGTGCCTTGCCTCTTGCCGAGCTCCTTCTGCCTGCATGACTTACAAGTATACAATGCCCATGGTGTCCCTTGTGGGGTTCACAGAGCACTCTTTGGCTGAGAGCCTCTTGACCACCTCTGTGTTCAGGCGTACTGGCAGATCTTCCCTTGTCAATCTTCACCATTCATTACTTCCTGGGTGTAAGCGGAGGCGCACCCGTCCGCAGGAGCTTTTTTTTTTTTTTTTTTTTTTAAAAGTTGCCCTACTTGGCCCGCCCTCGAGGTGACGTCATCGTCATCTTGGCGGTGGCGATTAGTAGCGTTTCGACTCCTCCTCCAACTCAGTTCTGTTTCTCCCGCCGTCGAGGCAGCACCTGTTCAGCGGTAGCTAACCGAAAGTCGTATCCGACTCCTTTTTCTACACTCGGCGCCTCAGGTAAGACTATTCCTTTTTCTTTCCTTATCTGCGCGGGTGTATTTCCGACTGTGTTTAATCTTGTTTATTTGCGTTATGTCGGTTCTGGGCGAAGCGTTCTTCTAAGACGGGCCGTGCCCTATGCGTCGGTGCTCCTGCGGCGGCATTTCTCCGTCTCGGACCGGCATGGCGTCTGTCTTCGTTGCCTGGGACCCAACCATAATATGGATTAGATGCGGCGCTTGTTTCTCGATGGACCGTCGCGTCCTCCAGAATCAGCGGTATGGCTTCGGCAAAGGCCCATACGACTTTCCGGAGACGGCGTGCGGCTGTAGCCAGGGAGTCGGTGAGATCGCCAGAGCCTTTCCCGGGTCCCCTCCGGGCCTATACGATCGAGGAGGAGGGTCCCTCTTCCCTTCTTGCGAGGCCCTTCAGCGGTGTTAGGGGCGTCGTAGCCCCTCGGGGCATAGCGCTGACACCGCCTCGGCAGTCACCTCTTCGAGGTGCAGGCTCCCCGTAGCCGAGGCCCTTGGCTGGGCCGGCTCGGGTGGACCCTCGGCGTCGCCTCGCTGGCGCGTTTTTCGAGATCGGCCGTTCGCGGTGCGGTGATAAAGCGGCGCCCGTTCAGCGCCCGTTTCAAATCAGCGCCGCTTCATGATACCGATGATCAATGGCGCCCGTTCAGCGGCGCCGTTTTGAAGCAGCGCCGGTGATCAGAAGCGGCGCCGTTGGCGGTACCGTTTTAGCCTTGGCGCCGTTAGCGGTGCCGATGAGCCTGGCGGCGCCGCCAGCGGTCCCGCTCGCCTCCAGCGCCGCCGGCGGCATCGGCAACCTTCCCCTCCTCCGGCGGTGCGGGTCTGCGGGCCGCTGGGGTGTGGGTTGAGCCTTCATGCTGCCGGCGTGCTGGGGGCGAGCGGTGTCGCACTCGGTACCGGGGCCGTTCGCGGCCCCGTGGCCTCGGGGACCCCTGGGGTGGCCAGCATCGAGGTCCTGCTGGTCTCGTCCTCCTCGGAGGATGATGACTCAGATGTGGACCCATCCTGGCATCCCCATTCTTCGGAATCTGGGTCCTCGGTGGCTAGGGGTACCAGGCAGCGCAGCGGGCCCCTCCCTCTGTCCCCCTTGCCGTCGTCTCCTGAGGGTTCCTCGGCTGGGGGTGGCCGAGAGTCCCGGGGGGCAGACGTGGGGGTGACGGAGGGGCTCCCTCTCTGGAAGTCGGTGACAGCTACCCCGGGTGCTGTTCCTCCTCTGGGGTTAGGGAGCGTTGCAGTCGGGGAGGGCCCTCTCGGAATCCGAGGGTTGAGGGCAGGCGTCCTGCTCCTCGGTCTTCTTCAGCCACCTCAGGGGTGGCCAGGGCTAGCGCAGAGCCCGCCCCTCCCCAGGGTTCTAGGGTGTCCTCTGGCGGCGTTGTGTGGACTGCCCTTCTGGATCCATACAGTCCAGCGTCGTCACAGGAGTTTCTCCCCAGGGCTCTTCAGGTTCCGCTTCCCCAGAGTTCCGTTCTGCGGCCTGGTTTGATATCCGGGATCCCTCTACTAGAGCTCCCTTCCCGGTTCCAGAGCCCTCGCGAAGCAGTTGCCTCCTCGGAGGTGCCCCTCTCCCATCTCTCTGCCTTCACCACCCCGCTCCCAGGCCATGTCGGTCCCTGGGTCCGTTATACTGGGAGCAGTTCGAAGGGTTCTCGGCCTTCCCTCATATGTTAGTTACATGCATGGCGGGTCTTCGACTCTCCCCACCGCCGCAGGGAATCCTCTGGACATTCCAGTTCCCCATCATCCTCGTCTCCCTCCTCTGAGGAGAACCCTGCTCATCTGTCCTCCGATGCTGATTTCACAGAATATCAGCGTTTCCTCTCGAGGATGGTGAGGGATCTTGGATTTCCTACGTTCGGAGAGACAATACCGAACGGGAGATGCGTGAATTCCTTGGTGAATTCAGTGCCCAGCATCTGGTGGTACCTTCCTGGCCTATCCCCTTCCAGGAGGCGTCTATCCGGTCCTGGCAGTTCCCTGCCGTTTCTTCCCCAGCCCCGGCGGACTGCCAGCGTAGGTATTGTGCCCCCTCTGAGTCTCTAGGTTCCCTTCCCAACCCGTCCTCAGGTTTGGTATACCTGGATACTCCTTCTGGGCGCCGTTGCCTGGCGCACGACCGCCCACCGGATTCGGACTCTCTCCAGTTCGACCGTTGGGGGCGAAGAGTGTTCTCTTCTTCGCGTGCGAGTGCATGTATTGCATCACATCAGGCTCACCACGCTGCCTACAACCGGCATCTGTGGTCGATGATGTCCCAGCTGCTGGCATCTATGCCTGACACGGAGCAAACCAGACAAGCCGTTGCCCTCTCCGCGGTAGGCCTGGAGCTGGCAAGACACCAAGCAAGGGCATCTTATGGCGTAATGAGGTGGCTTCCAGGCTTCGGGGACAGCGATCTGCATCAGGCGGACGGCATGGCCGTCTCTCAGGTTGTCACCCTGGCCCGGCGTGGGGTGATCGCTCCGCCTTCCGGGGACCCGTCTTTTCTCATCCAGAGCTAGGAGACTTTACAGGGCTCCCTCCGTCTCCTCGTCCTCGGGAGGCACCTCCTAGCTCTTCTCCCCTTAGGCTTTCTGAATAAGCCAGGGTCTTCTCCTTCTGTTTCTCACCAGCAGAAGGCTGGGGTCTTGTTCCCTCAGGGTATGGCCTCTTCCCCTCCTGGGAAGAGAAGCTGAGTACTCACCCAGGAAGTAATGAATGGTGAAGATTGACAAGGGAAGATAGGAAAATTGCAGTGCCTACCGTAATTCTTGATCTTCTCTTGTATCTTCACCATTCATTACACCACCTCCACCATCCCTCAGTGGCCTCTTCCTGTGGCTTCTCCACCTCCCGTCTCCTTCCTCTCTCTGCATTATATAAAATATAGGGAAAATTGCTTCATTTTCCAAAAAAAAAAAAAAAATCTTCTTGGGGGGTTTAAAATCCAGCAAAATTATTTACTCTAAGATTCATGGGCCATCTCGCGGATTGCATTGGCGATCAGACTGCACAACTATCTCTTGCTATTCTTATGGCAAGATACCTCTGGGTTGTTTGGCCTGGCTCAGGCTATTCAGTTTTGATCCTGCAATCCCGTTCAAATAGTTGCCCTGAAATCTAATCCCCCCTATTCTTGCCTTGCAGAGCAGAGAGGCATGCGTCTGTTCCTTTCTCTTCTAAAAAAAAAAAAAAATGCTGAGGGAACTCTCTCCGACTGCTATAGGCATCTTGGTATCTGGGTCATGCATCTAGTTAGTTATCTGAAAAAAAAAAAAAAGGAATAGGAGAAATCAAACAAGAAGGCAAATGAGAAGGTAGGCTATCCTTCTGCTGGTTTGCTAAGTGGTTTCTCCCTTTAAGTGTCCTCCTGGACAATTTTTACAGTAGAGCTCTGCTGACCATATCCAATCTTAGCCAGCCTAAGCCTTGGCGGCCTTAGCCAGTCAGTCTGAGTCCGTTTCTATCTTGGAGCGCCTCAGAAGGCTTACATTTTCCATTTCTAAACCCCTGAGCAGCTCTCATGCTGCTGGGTTTTATTCTTCCCTCCTCGGCTGCCCTCCAGTTAAAGGCCTTCGCGGCCAGGGCCCGAGGTGGGTGTCAAGAACAATGGCATGTTGAAGATGAGGACTATGCCCTCCTGAGTCTGTCTAGCGGGTTGGTGAACCTTCTCTTCAGCTCTATCTCCGGGATTCTTGCTTCCCCTTTAGTCGAGCCTTCAGCTACAAGCTAACTATGCTCGTTGGGCATTCTGGTCCCTTCAACATCCCATCTCTCTCTCTCTTCTTCTTCTTCTTCTTCTCTCATTTCCTTACTCATCTCTCCTCCTAGATCGCCCAGGTAAGGAGGCCCTGCACTCCTAGGCTAGGGATGTTCTTATCTCCTCTGTCCTTCCTCCATTCGGCTTATTCCTTTTCAGTTCATTCTTCCTTGCTTTGCTATCCCTCGGCTATCTTGCCTCCTATCTATATTTTCTGCTTTCATTTTGCCTCTCCGGCTCACAGAACTGAGTTGGAGGAGAGTCGATCGCTTCTGCAGCCACCCTAGCGCATGGCGCATGGCGTCACTCTCGGCGGGGCCGTTAACTGTTTAAAAAAAAAAAAGCTCGTGCGGTGCGGCGCCTCCGGCTTACACCCAGGAAGTAATGAATGGTGAAGATACAAGAGAAGATCAAGAATTACGGTAGGTACGTAATTTTCCTTTCTGCTGACACAGACCAACCTCCCAAAAAAGAATCCAAACTCTTGGATTATTCGTCTTGAAAGGTCTGTGCGGCCTCTTCATTAGGCCTTCGTCAGGCAAGTTCGGCTGTCATCATGGCACACTTCTCCCATGCCCTCTTGGGGTCTTTGGACGAAATCCTCCCACTCCTCCCCGCGGACATGCAGACCACGGTCAAGCAAGTCCGGGATCAGGGCTGGGCTGTTGCTAAACAACAGCTCCAGACAGGCCTGGACACTGGGGATTCTTGTGCCTGTTCGATGGCAGCCGCAGTTGCCTCTCACCACAGGGCTTGTCTGAGACTCTTCTCTTTCCCTGGCAGATACACAGCAGAAACTAGCTGATGTGCCTTTCCTGGGTACCGACCTTTTCTGCCCAGTTGTGGCTGGTCACCTTCAGCATATTGAGCAGTCCAACGCCACCTTGGATGCTACTTCTGCTAAAGGTCCTTCCAGTAAGAAACAGCAGAAGAAGCCTTTTCAGCACTCTTCCTCTGTGGCCCAGCAGCCCTCCTTTCAAGGAGGTAAGCAGCAACAGCAGGCTCAAGCTTGGCCACCCAGCCCAAGCCCGGACCCTCCCAGGCCCATAAAGGAGGCCGAGGTCCTGGATCCTCCTCATCCAAGCCTGCTTAGTGACTGGGCGGGGGCTGCCACCACCTCTCCCGTCACGCCAGCTCTGGGTCCTCCCGTGGGCGGGCGGCTCTGCCACTTCCTTTCCGCATGGTCAGCTATCACTACAAACAGGTGGGTTCTGGAGGTGGTCGGTCAGGGACTACCTCTGGAATTCGAGCAGTACCCTCCAAGCCGAGCCTGCACCCCACGGGAGGAAAGAGTATCAGTCCATACTTAGTTGGCTCTCTGAGACAACATCATTCAGTTCCTCCTCAAGGAAGCAGTAGCTCCAGTGGTGCATTCCCCAGCAGACCCAGACTTTGTCTCCAGGTACTTCCTGGTGCCCAAGCCGACGGGGGGCTTGCGCCCCATTCTAGATCTGCATGACCTGAATCAGTATCTCCAGTCATGCACCTTTCTGATGGTCACTCTGTCCCAGATCATACCATCCTTGTAGCGAAACATTGGGATCTTACTTCGAGATACAGCTCTTGCAGCAGGTTACACCATTAGGACTGAAGCCGGCAGGCGTCAGGACCCCACGGAAATTTTCTAGCTAGCAGTCTTCAGCAGGGACCGCCTCCGACGTCGGTCCCGGCCCCGACGTCAGGCGTAGTACATAAGGAAGCAGTCCCCATAATCCTCAGTTCTTTCCCACTATCGACGCCATAGTATCACCTCTCTGTCCTTTTCTAGCATGCAACGACCTTTAGAGCTACGACGATTTCGTCTTCCTTCAAGACTTTGGATTCAACTGATGTCCTCTCCATCTACTTCTCTGGAGGGTCACCAATCGAAATGTGCCTGCGGCAAACAGATCCCCTTTAAGGATCCACATTTGGCCTGCATGCACTGCCTAGGCCCGCAACACGACACTAAGGCCTGCTCTTTCTGCCAGGGCTTCAACAGTCGCACCAGGATCCGGTGCAAGGAGGACCTTCAAGTGTTTCTCTTAGAGGAGAAACTGAAAACCATGGACAAAGAACCTTCCTCCAGGGGGGAGTCGTCGGGTAAAACCTACAAACATCAGGATAAACACCGGGAAAAGGAAAGGCTCAGGTCCCCTGCGAGGGCCTCGGACTCCCGAAGCTCCGGCTCGCGATCGGACTGCTCTCCTTCCTAGGCTCAATCGCAACCTCCCCCGGTTCAGGTCAGATCCTCCAGCGGTTTCTGTTCTTTGCAGCTCCTGAAGACTTTCAAGCCGTTGGCATCTTCCACTCCATCTAAGGCCTCGTCGAAGTCCAGGGAGCGCCATAAATCTTCTTCCCGCTAGCACGACTCCGACGCCAGGTGGTTTCCCAGCCTCCGTGTGGGTGGATCCGGTTCCTCACAAGACCAGGACCTGGCGTCCCTCAAGCGGACGTCGGACCTGTCAGCCAGCAACACCAAAAACACGCCGCCGCCAGGCATTCGCCTCCTGAGGGCCCGCCAGGACCGACGTCATTACCCCAGAAGAGGACCACCATCGGCCGCCGGCTGATGCCAGTCAGAAGAACTCATCGGAGGAGGATACCACACAGCCCGAGGACCAGGCGGGCAATACCGGAGATGCCGGGCTTCCACGGGAACCTTCCCCGGAGTGGGAGACCCCCAGGGACCCGACGCCCGAGCCCGGCGACAGGCCACCTGCGTCAGGCCCATCGTCGGGCATGAACTTGGCAGAGGTAAAGGAGCTCTTTACCTTCTAGTGGGACACCATCAGAAAAGATGTGGTCGCCACACATCCTCCTCCTACTCCGACTCCGCCTCCTCCTTCACCGCCTACGCCTCCTCCTCCGCCCAAGGGGCCCGTAGGACGGTCGCCGACCCCCAAGGAGCAAACACCACCTCCTCGGAGCAGATCCGCAGATAGGAGAAGACCTCCCTCCAGATCCGCCTCAGGGTCACCCAGTCCTAAGAGACCCAGATGACACCGATACACTCCGTCTGGGGTGGATTCTAGATCTGACACCTCAGGGCACTCCAGATCTCCTTCTCCCATCAGCATTCCCTCTCCGGACCCACACGACCTACCCAGGTCTTCTCTGGATGATCCCTCTTTCGCGGAGATCATGAGGCACATCCAGGAGAATATGGGGTGGGATGCTGAAGAGCTCGACTCCGAGAGACAATGCCTTGCCCGCTACCTTCGGCAGAAAGACCCGAAGCCTGTGGAAGTGTTGCCCTTGGTGGATACCTTTGCAGACGTCACGAAGGCTGCCTGGAAACGTCCACATTCCACTCCAGCAGTGCCGAAGAAGGCTGACCACCTATACAAGGCCCCTAGGGAGGACCAGTATCTGGCGAACCATCCTCTGGCTGACTGCCTGGTCATCACTGCCTCGCATGACCGGTCTCAGAGACCTCAGCATTTGAGCACACAGCCACCGGACCACGAATCCAAGCAATTGGATGTCCTGGGTAGGCGTACGTACCCGGCTGTGACTTGCGCCAACAGGTCACTGAATTACCTCACCCACATGGTTCAATTCCAGAACGCATTGTGGGAACAGAATCTGGTCGAGAAGGTGCCTGATGGTGACCAAAAGGAGGAGCTCTTGAAACTCCTCCGCACGGATTCGGATGTGGGGACCCAGGTGCTCAGAGCCGCATATGATTCTGCAGACTCTTCAGCCAGAGCTGCAGCCTCAGGCGTGTCTCCGGAGACACTCTTGGCTCCGTGTTTTACCCTGGACATCCAGAAGAACATCTTAGACATCCCTTATAACGGCGAGGTCCTATTTGGTGAAGCCTCCGAGAGAGTAATCACCAAACTTCAGGACGCAAGGAAGGCAGTCCGATCTGTACAGGCCATGTACAGGTCTCGGCCCAGTTCCTTTTGTAGGAGCCAGAGCCGCTTCCGTGGCCTGCTACAAAGGCAACAGCCACGTTCCGGCCAACAGCAGAGGGGCACTTTCACCCGCAAAGCCCAGGCCAAGTCATCCCCAGGCAGAGGTCAGCGATTTGCAATGTCAGGACAGCCTGCCGGATCAAACACTGCCACAGCATGACTCCTTCCCCGCCCCTTCTCAGGATCAATGGGAAAAGAAAGTCGGGGGTCGCATCGCACGCCACTTGCCAGAGTGGCAGTCGATCACCACCGAGAGGTGGGTTCTGCAACTGGTCAAAAAGGCCACTATATAGAATGTATTGGCAGTCCACCCACAAGATCTCCCCTGCTTTCTAGATATTCGGGTCAGCATGCCCTGCTCATACAGCAGGAGGTGCTCGCGATTCTGGAAAAAGAAGCCTTAGAGCACGTTCCAGAGAGGACTAGGGTACTATTCTCACTTCTTCCTGGTTCCAAAGAAAACGGGGGACCTTCGTCCAATACTGGACCTCAGCGACCTCAACCTGTCGGTCGTTAACAAACGCTTCCGCATGGTGACCCTTCCGGGCCTAATTCCCATGCTGAAGCGAGACGCCTTCCTGGCGTCTTTGGACATGCCGGACGCCTACCTGCATATTCCAGTTGCTCAAGCGCATCGGAGGTTCCTGCTCTTCGAGTTTCAGAGCCGCCATTATCAGTTCCGAGCTCTTCCTTCGGGCTGTCATCGGCACCTCGTGTATTTACGAAGTGCATGGCCATCGTGGTGGCATCTCTGAGGAGACAAGGCCACTACGTGTTCCCATACCTAGACGACTGGCTTCTCATGGCGCCCTCCAGGGAGGCACTGATAGCGGCCGTTCACTGCACCTAGTCCCTTTTTCAATCACTGGGTATTCTCATCAACTACGAGAAGTCACTCCTGGTGCCGTCCCAGAAACTGCAGTTTATAGGAGCAGTTCTGGACACTGTCAGAGGGAAAGCTTTTCTTGCCTCGAACAGAGCGGAACACATCAGATCTCTCATCAGGGACCTGTCGGTGAAGAAGACTGTCCCGGCCAGATCAGTCCTTCGCCTGCTCGGACACATGGCTGTGACCATTGCAACAGTCCCTCTGGCACGTCTCCACATGCAGGTAACCCAGTGGATGCTAAGGGTGCAATGGGACAAAAGGCAAGACCATCTGCAGCAGCCAATCTGCCGTGATTCGGGATTGGCAATGGTGGCTAAATCCGGGGGAACCTCTCTGCAGGGGTTACCTTCATAGCACCGTTTCCGACTGTGACACTCTCCACAGACGCCTCAGGGCTCGGGTGAGGAGCACACCTGAACGGTGTTCAGTCTCAGGGCCTTTGGACAGCCCAGGAGTCTCATCTCCACATCAACATTTTAGAAATTAGGGCAGTCCTTTACTCTCTGCAAGTCTTCCAGTCGGAGATTCCACCGGGTACACTCCTGTTACAAACAGACAATACCGCGGTGATGTATTACCTCAACAAACAAGGAGGCACTCACTCCTACCGCTTTGCAGGAGGCCATGAGAGTGTGGGAGTGGATATTGCAACATGGCGCCAAACCTAATTGCAGTACGTCCGGGAGTGGACAACACCGTCTGACAGATCTGGGCAGCTCTCAGGCCAGAGTCCACAGTGAGAACTTCTACAGGAGGTGGCAGAGGATCTTTTTTCACAGATGGGGCACTCCAGAGTTGGACCTTTTCGCGTCCCCATCCAACGCAAAACTGCCCAATTTTTGCTCGCTAGATCCAGGGTCTGATGTTTTCTGGCGAGACGCATTGTTCCTCTCCTGGGCGGGCAGATTCCTCTATGCCTTCCCTCCTTTCCCGTTGATCCAGAGGGTTCTCTTAAAACTGCGCAGGGAGCAAGCGACGCTCATTTTGATCGCGCCTTTCTGGCCCAGACAAATTTGGTTCCCTCTTCTGCACCAGTTATCCCGGGAACCTCCAGTTCCTTTGCCAATCGGCTCCCATCTGTTGTCTCAAGAGGCGGGTTCATTGGTCCACCCCAGACTACGTTCATTGAACCGCTGCAGCTTGGCTCCTAGAGACATAGCCATGATGCATCACGAGGGCCTCATAGAAGTGGCAGAGTACTCTCTGCCACCAGGAAACCGGCAACCCACGTAACGTATGCCATGAAATGGCGTCGATTCCGTTTGTGTGCTCAAGCGCACGGTTTTTCGCCGTTAGACTGTCCCGAAAAGCTGGTTCAAACAACATGAAGTCTTGCTATATTATGACAATTGCAGTTTGTCCCACCATTAGAACTGCTCCGGAGGTGAAAGAGTTAACTCCATTCTAAGAATGGAACTTAGAGCACGAGCTCTATTAGAGAAGCTCTGTCTGGGTTATTTCAAACACAAACTGTCAGATTCTTTACTCCGCCTCACTGAACAGTCGCTCCGGAGATTTCTCCTACTGCTCGGTTCATTTCTCGGTTTAAACAGTGTTTTCTCGGTTCAATTCAACCAGAATATTTTTATTTTAACATAAAACCGATCAGTTCAAGCTCTGTCTGTGGTATATCGTAAGTAGTTTCTGTTTAATTCTGTGTGGAACTTGTAAATGTTATCGGTTCGGTTTGAACCGATCAGCTTCTTTAAAACTTGAGTTTACAAAATTAGAGCTTTTAGAGTGCGGTTCCCAGTTCTTATCGGTTCTAAAAAGCGAATTTCATTAGGTTTTTCCAAGACCCATGTACGGTTAGGAACGATAAGGGTGTCTTGCCTGGCACTGCCGTTTAAAAGGGCAAGTTTTGGTTAGGCTGGCATTATGTCTAGAAACCCAAAGAAAAACCGGGCCCACTGGGTTTCAACACTGTGATGTCTGTGGGAAGTCTTTGCCAAGGCTGACCCACACACCTATAGTATATTGTCTGGGGTTTGACCACCTCAATTCAGACTGCCAGATTTGTAAATATTTCCTGCAGCCACCCTGGATAAGAGAGTTGGCAGGCTCAGGGAGCAGATGGCCAAAAGGTTCGGTGCCAACCGGAAGGGTGCCCTCTGACCAGGGCGAGACTTCCTCGAGACAAGCAAAAAGCTGGCTCGGATGAGCCAATTCCAGTAAAGAAAACAAGAAAATCAGCAGGTGTGGAGCCCAAAATTCCTTCTCCAACTGCTGCAGAGATAGCAAAAGCTATTCAGATTGTCCAGTCACTTTCTCCGGTTCGTCGAACCGCCACTGTCTAGTAAAGGTCGGTTCCACCGGTTCAGGAATATGATGTTGAGAGTTTTATGAACCAGAGGAGGGAGGATGATTATGAACAATATGAATGTGACTTGGAGAGTCTGGGTGTGCCCATTGAACGGACATCTCCCCAGACAGACCTTTAGAATCTCCCCTATGCTTTCTGAGTCCCCTCTCTCACTTTATGTTTTACAAAAGTTGCTGAAACCCTCCAGCTCCCATTGAGGAAGCTGTGGATGAGCAAGAGGAACCTGATTTTGTGGAAATGATGGATATCCAGAGTCTAGGAGATTGTCTATTCCTTTGCATAAATCTTTCAGGAAACAAACAATAAAATTTTAAAAACTCCTAATTCTGTGCCTCCTGTGGACAAAAAGATGGACAGGAGGTACACACTGTCAGGTCCTGATACAGAATTCCTTTCACAGCAATGCAGTCATGTTGGGGTGGTTCAGGCTGCAGCCTGTGATAAAGCTAATATTCCCCTGGCTTCACATCCTCCTGACAAGGATTCCAGGAAGATTGATGCCATGGCTAAAAAACAATACATGGCAGCGTCCTTGGGACTCAGGCAAGCAAATTACATGGCTGATGTAGCAAGGGATCAAAAATGTAGATGGGACACTGTCATGGCTTTGGACAAACAGGCCTCTGGCCAGCTTGCTGATGAGCTGGAACAGGTGGCTGTAGATGGCATTGAGGCATCCAAGGTGCAGTTTCATGCTGCTGTGGATTTTAATGATGTTTCCTCTAGAGTCATGGCTACGTCTGTAGCTTTTCGTAGTTTGGCCTGGCTCAGGTGTACTAGCTTGTCACAGGATACCCAGACTAAGGCTATGGATTTTCCTGTGGTGGCAAATTCTCTGTTTGGGGAGCAGACAGAAAATTATATGAAGAAAATGGATGAATATAGGACTACCTATAAGAGTGCCCAAGCCAAGGAGCGGCAAGCCACTCCTCAGAGGCAGACCCCCAGGGGTAGGCCTTTCCACAGGCCTTTTTACCAAACCCAGGCCTCCTCTGCGTATGCTCAGAGGGGGTTCTTCAGAGGCAGAGGCAGACGGGGTGTGGGCAGGCCTGCTCCCACCTCTCAGCCTAAAGCGCCTGCCAAACAGACACCCTGATGGGGTGCCCAAGGCCGATTCTCCTTTACCCGTAGAGAGGCAGGTTGGCTTACTTCATTCAGAACTGGGTGTCTCTAACTTCAGACAAGTGGGTCCTGGAAGTAGTAAGCCAGGGTCTGGTTCTCAGCTTCAAAAGTTCCCAAAGATGAGAATCAGATCTTTCCACCTACAAACTCTTTAGAGACTTTTTCTTAGAAACAGAAGTCTCAACCTCCTGGCTCTCAGAGCTGTAGAAAGGGTTTCTCCCTACATCAGGGCAAGGGTCTGTACTCCAGATATTCCTTACCCCAAAAAGACAGGAGAATGGCGTCCATTTTAGACCTCAGATATCTGAACAAACACCTTTTGAAACCAAAGTTCAGAAATGGTGACTCTGGCAATGATTTTACCCTCTCTAAGGCCAGGGGACTGGCTAGCCTCCCTGGACCTCAAGGATGCCTATTTTCACGTCCTAATCAGAAGCTCCCACGAAAGTACCTCAGATTCGAGACTGCCTCAGGTCACTACCAGTTCAAAGCAATGCCCTTGACCTCACCTCTGCCCAAGGGTATTCACAAAATGTCTCGCAGTAGCAGTTGCTCATTTAAGAAGGCAAAGGATTGCTGTTTTCCCTATCTGGACGACTGGCTCATTGTAGGCCAGTCCCCAGAACAGGTAAAATCTCACCTGCAAGTTACCCAGCAGCTGCTCACCTCCCTGGGCTTCTTGCTCAATCTTCCAAAGTCAGTTCTGGAACCAGTTCAGGTGCTCACCTTCATAGGTGCAGGATGGACACAAAGCAGGCCAGAGCCTTCCTACCCTTAGAGAGGTAAGGAACTTGGTGGCTCTGGCCTCCTCCTTCACTCTGCAGGTCTCTCGACCAGCAAGACACTTTTTGCAGCTCCTGGGGCACATGGCTGCATCCACAGCCGTAGTGCAAGGAGCAAGATTTCAGATGAGGGACATTCAGTTTCACTTGAGAGCCTTTTGGTCTCAGAAGAAGGACCCCTTTCCAAGTTGGTCCCAGTGACCCGAACCCTGATCCAGTCCCTCCAGTGGTGGCAGGATCAGAGCAATTTGAGACTGGGGGTCCCCTTCATTCCTCTGTCTCACTCCTTGGCCCTCACTACAGGTGCTTCCCTCCTGGGGTGGGGTCCCACATGGGCGATCTCTCCACTCAGGGAGTGTGGTCCCCCCAAGAATCTCTGCTCCACATCAATTTGCTGGAACTCAGAGCTGTCTTTTTAGCACTTCAAGTGTTTTCTGCATCTGTTCAGAACAAAGTGGTACAAGTCAGAACAGACAACACCACAACAATGTGGTACATCAACAAACAGGGGCACTCTGTCTTGGCCTTGTGCACCGAGGCAATGAAGTTGTGGTCTCTGGCCTATTCCTGAACACTTCCCTCATAGCAGTTCATCTTCCAGGAAAGGACAATGTCTAGCAGATGCTCTCAGCAGGATTTCCCAGGGCCATCACGAATGGTCTCTGGATCCTCAAGTACTGGGGATAGTTTTTGCCAGATGGGGCACCTCCTCAGATAGATCTTTTGCAGCCCCAGACAATCACCAACTTCCACTGTTCTGTTGCAGGCCCCAGTGTTGGGCTCAGTCCCCTGGATGCCTTTCTCCTAGATTGGGAAGGAAGTTTCTTTATGCCTTTCCCCTTCCTCTCTTTCAGGTGCTAGTCAAAATCAGATCCCAGCCTTGCAGGGTGATTCTGATTGCCCCAGATTGAGCCAGGCAGCCTGGTACCCATCCTTCTGTCCTAAGCAGTCCATCTTCCTTGTGTCTCCCAGGAATCACAACCTGTTAACCTGTGCCCAGGGAGAGTTTGGTATCTAACCTCAAATCCCTCAACCTCAAGGCCTGGCTCTTGAGGTTGAGCTGCTGACCTACACCTCTCTCAGGGTGTTCTTGAAATTCTAAAGGCTTCTAGGAAGCCTTCCACTAGAGCTACTTATAATTCTAAGTGGAAAAGGTTTTCCATTTGGTGTGCTGGAAACATATTTCCCAGAATCTGCTGATTTGCCCATTGTTTTGGACTATATGGTCCATCTTAATTCTTTGGGCCTGAGACCAGCTACCCTGAAAGTACATTTGGCAGCTGTCTGCTTTTGTTTCAACAGGAAAGCCCTCCTCTCTTTCCGCTCACCCTGTATTTTCCAAGTTTTTAAAGGATTACTTCATACTAATCCACCTTTTAGGGATCCGGCCCTGCCTGGGCTTAATGTTTGCATTGCCCAGTTAATGCAACCCCCTTTGAACCTCTGTCTTCTGCAGAGCTTAAGTATAACTTGGAAAACTGTTTTCTAGTGGCTATCACTTCTGCCAGGCGCATAAGTGAGTTGCAAGCCTTGTCAGTGAAACTGACTTTATTTCTTTCCACAGGGATAAGGTAGTCCTCAGGACTAACAGGAAGTTTTACCTAAGGTGGTTTCAGATTTCCATCTTAATCAATCTATCTCCCTTCCAGTGTTTTCACTGAACATTCCTCCTCTGGTGAGAGGAGATTGCACAGTTTAGATGTTAAGAGGGCCTAAGTTACTATATAGAGCGTACCAAGGGTCACAGGTTGAATCCTCCAACTTTTTCTCACTTATGGTGAGGTCGGAAAGGAGACCTGCCACTAAGAGATCAATTGCCAGGTGGATTGTCTCTTGTATCCAATTTTGTTATCAGAAACTGGGAAAGTTCCCCCTCTGGCCTGAGGGCTCATTCTACCAGAGGTACAGCTGCGTCTCTAGCTGCTGCCAGAGACATCCCTATCTTAGAGATATGTCAAGCTGCTACCTGGAAAACAGTACACACTTTCACCAAGCATTACTCCCTGGATGTCCAGGCCAGGAGAGATGCTCGGTTTGGCACAGCTGTGCTTCAGAGCCTATTCCCTAAGTAGGTTCTGTCCCTCCTCCATGGAGGTACTGCTGTGTAGTCTGCAATTGTCATAATATAGCAAGACTTCATGTTGTTTGAAGAAAAAATTACTCACCTTAGTAATGTTGTTTCTTCTAATGGAGTCTTGCTATATTATGACCTCCCCAGCCTGCCCCTCTCAGAACTTCTACTTGGGTATGGGGTGGGCAGCCTAGTGTGGGCACTAGTTATGCCCATTTATGTGTTTCACCCCTTCTTGGGGGTTTGGGGTGTGGTGTTTTATTTTATTTTATATTATTCTCATATTGTTATATTATACTATTACTTTTGGTCCCTGACTTGAGTCTTTGTGTTGGGACCAGCAATGGTGTTAATATTTAGGTAGCCAGTTGGCTAGTGTGAGTTACAGCTACACAGACCTTAGTGAGTTTTGCTCGTAAAGATCTGACAGTTTGAGTTTGAAATAACCCAGACAGAGCTTCTCTACCGAGCTCGTGCTCTAAGTTCCATTCTTAGAATGGAGTTAACTCTTTCACCTCCGAGCAGTTCTAATGGTGGGACAAACTGCAATTGTCATAATATAAAGACTCCATTAGAAGAAACAACATTACTAAGGTGAGTAATTTTCTTCTCGGACTACCTGCTTTCCTTTTCCACTCGGACTGGCTTACTCCTCGATTAAAGTGCACCTTTGTGCAATTTCTGCTTACCATGCCCAGTAGGCCATCGGACGGTGGCCCAGCTGGACACTACTCGTGCCTTCTTAAGGGGAGTCCTCCACCTTAGGCCGCCCATCAAGGATCAATTCCTCCTTGGGACTTGCCCTTCGTCCTGGAGCAGCTTACGCTGCCACCTTTTGAACCAGCCGCGGATTGCGAGCTACATTTCTCTCTTGGAAAACGTTATTTTTAGTTGCTGTTACTTCGGCTAGAAGGATCTCGGAATTGCATGCTCTTATGTGCAAAGAGCCTTATTTGGTTTTCCATCAGGACAGGGTATCCCTAAGGACAAACCCAAAGTTTTTGCCTAAGGTGGTTTCAGCCCTCACCCTTAATCAGGATATTGATCTACCAGTGTATTTCCCAAGGTACACTAATCGAGGAGAAGCCCTTCTGCACACCCTCGACGTGCATCGGTGCCTCAGATACTATCTGACCAGAACCAAACAGTTGAAAGGCGGATCAACTTTTGTCTCTTTGCTCACAGGATGAAAGGACTCCTGTCTCCAAACAGTCACTCTCGAGGTGGCTCATCCAGTGCATCACTTTCTGTTATGACAAGCGCAATAAACCCTTACCGGGCGGTCAAGGGTCATTCCACAAGAGGGGTGGCTACTTCCTTTGCGGCGTTAAAGAACGTCTCCACCTCAGCTATTTGCGCTGCAGCTACTTGGAGCTCTGTGCATACCTTTATCAGGCATTACAGTCTGGACATTGCATCGAGGCGAAGAGCAGGGTTCGGTCTAGCCGTCCTTCAGGGTCTTCTGTCCTAGGCTCGAGTACCATCAAGATCTCTGCCTTTCCTCCTCCCAGTGGTGCATGATTGCCACTATTGCTTGGAAATCAGTCCTAATGGTGTAACCTGCTGCAAGAGCTGTATCTCGGAGTAAGATAGTACAGTTACGTAAGAACTTACCATAACAGTAGATCTTCGAGAACAGCTCTTGCTGCAGGAACCTTCCCACCCACCATCCCCCTTCTTTTGGAGGTAGGTCATAGTCAAGCACCCATCTTACGAGATGGGACGTTCCTATTCTATAGTCTTTGCTATCTGGTGGCGGATCCTCGGTCTCCTCTTCTGATGTCATCCAGTGGCCGGGAGTCTCCGGCGGGAGAACTGAGGATTGTGGGGGGACCGCCTCCTTAGGTATTACGCCTGACGTCGGGGGCGGGACCGACGTAGGAGGCGGTCCCCGCTGTAGACTGCTAGCTAGAAAATTTCCGTGGGGCCCTGGCTCCTGACGGCTTCAGTCCTAATAGTGTAATCTGCTGCAAGAGCTGTTCTCGAAGATCTACTTTTATGGTAAGTTCTTATGTAACTGTACTTTCTGCCGACACTGACCGTCCTCCTGACAGAGTCCAAACTCTTGGACCATTCGGCGAGGAAAGTTTACACGGCTTCCTCCTTGGGCCTACATCAGGCAAGTTCGTCCGTCATCATGGCACACTTCTCTCACACCCTCCTAGGGTCGTTAGACAAAGTCCTCCCACATCTCCCTGTAGACATGCAGACCATGGTCAAGCAGGTCCGAGACCAGGGCCGCACTGTTGCCAAACAGCAGCTCCAGATGGCCCTAGACATTGGGAATTCCTGTGCCCGCTCGATGGCCGCTGCAGTTGCCTCTCGCTGCAGGGCTTGTCTGAGGCTCTCCTTCCCGGCAGATACTCAGCACAAATTAGCTGACATGCCCTTCCTTGGGACCTACCTGTTCGGCCCAGGAGCAGCCAGTCACCTTCAGCGCATAGAGCAGTCCAGTGCCACCTTGGATGCCACTTCTGCTAAGGGTCCTTCGGGCAAGAACCAGCAGAAGAAGAAGCCTTTTTCCGTACTTTTCCCTTGCGGTCCAGCAGTCTTCTTTTCAAGGAGGACAGCAGCAGCAGCAGCTCAAGCTTGGCGACCTCGGCCCAAGCCTGGACCCCAACAGGCCCGTAATGGAGGCCAAGGCTCAGGTCCTGGAGCCTCCTCCTTCTCCAAGCCTGCACAGGGATGGGGTGGGGGCTGCCACCCCTACTCCCGTCACTCCAGCTCTGGGTCCTCCTGTGGGGGCTGGCTCCATCACTTCCTTTCCACCTGGTCCGATATCATTTCGGACAGGTGAGTTCTCTAAGTGGTCGGTCAGGGACTGCCTCTAGAGTGCGAGCAGTACCCTCCCAGCCGAGCCCGCGCCCCTCGGGAGGAACCGATGTCCGCTCACACCCAGTCTGCTCTTCGAGACGACGTTGCTCAGCTCCTCCTCAAGGAGGCAATAGCTCCTATGGCGGATCCTCCAGCAGACCCAGGCTTTGTCTCCAGGTACTTCCTGGTGCCCAAGCGAATGGGGGTTGGCAACCCATTCTAGATCTCCACGACCTGAATCAATATCTCAGGCCTCGCACCTTTTGGATGGTCACGCTGTCCAAGATCATTCCATCCTTGGAGCGAAACATGTGGTTTTGTTCACTGGATCTGCAGGACGCGTTCTTTCACGTCCCAATCCGTCTGTCCCATCAGCGGTTCCTCTGCTTCAGGGTTAAAGGGACCCTGTACAAGTTCCGAGCAATGGCGTTTGGCCTGTCATCGGCCCGCAGGGTTTTCATCAAATCTGTTGCAGTGGTGGCGGCCCATCTACAGTGTCAGAGGATCAGAATTTACCCCTACCTCGATGACTGGCTTCTGGCAGGTCACTCCCTACAAGAGGCAGAGATGTCCAGGGATCTTGCCCTCCAGACCTGCTCCCAACTCGTGCCTTCTCAGGTGATGGGCTTCATCTGGGCAGAGCTCGACTCTTATCAAGCCAGAGCTCAGCTCCCAGCGGACAGGGCAGAGGTTCTTTCCTCCTTTGCCCAATCATTTCTTGTTGGTCAGTCGCCTCTGCCCAGGACTTTCTGCGCCTTCTGGGTCGCATGGCGGCCTGCACCTCGGTGGTCCGTTGTGCCTGGTGGCACATGCGCGCCCTCCAGTGGGAGCTGGCTGCCCAGTGGACTCAGTGCCATGGTCATTTCGACCAGCTGGTCACCTGTAACCCAGAAGATGTGGGACGCTCTCCAGTTCTGGATCGTCCCAGACTGGTTGCAGGAAGGGATCCCATTTGTCCGCCTGAGCCAACTGTCGTCCTCACGACCGATGCCTCTCTCATGGGCTGGGGAACCCACATGGCGGTCATAAGGGCCCACGGCCTTTGGACCTCCGATGCCACCTCAACCTGTTGGAGCTCAGAGCAGTCAGACTGGCATTATCAGCTTTTGCTTCTCATCTCCAGGGTCAAGTGGTTCAAGTCCAGACTGACCATACCACGACCATGTACTACCTCAGCAAACTGGGCGGCACACACTCTCGTTTGCTGTGCAAGGAGGCGCTACGCATCTGGACCCTCGTGAGCCGACTGGAGGTGGATCTCTTAGCCATCCATGTGGCAGGAGCCTCGAACCATCTGACGGATGCTCTCAGCCGCTTAAGCCAGACATCACGCGAGTGGTTTCTCCATCCAGAGGTAGCTTACAGCCTGTTCTCCCGTTGGGGCAAACCGATGGTGTACCTGTTTGCCTCAGGAAAGCGTAAAGCTGAGGCTATTTCAAGTCCACCCCCCTCAGCAGGGCTCGCTGCAGGGGGATGCCTTCTCATGGCCGTCGACCCCAGGCCCCTTTTACGCCTTCTCTCCATTTCCCTTGATCCACAAGGTGCTTCTCAAGGTGAGGAGAGACAAGGCGAAGGTGATCCTGGTAGCCCCAGATTGGCCGCACCAGTTGTGGTATCCAGATCTCCACAGCATCAGCTGCAGGCGCCCGAAACAGCTTTGCACACGCCCAGACCTGATATCACTCAGTCGGGGGAAGGTATTCCATCCGGACCTTCAGTCCCTGCACCTCACAGCCTCTAGAGGCATCTAGAAAGGAATCAACCAAGAAATGTTATGCCTTCAAATGGAAAAGGTTTTCCATTTGGTGTCGGGGCAAGGACCTGGACCCTTTAGCCTGTTCAGTGGCTAACATTCTCGACTACCTTTGGTCTCTCTCCAAAGGGGGTCTTCGGTCATCGACCCTTAGGATGCACCTGGCAGCCATCACTGCTTACCCGGTGCGGGCCGGTCAGCTGACGTTGGCGCAGGAGACAGTGGTCGGGTGCTTTTTCAAAGGCCTGGATCACATATCCCCTCCAGTGCGTGGAGCTCCACCTCCATGGGATCTACTGCTAGTATTGGCAAAGCTCTTGGGCAAGCCATTCTAACCAGTGCACAAGTGTGAGTTGTCACACTTGTCATGGAAGACGGCCTTCCTGGTGGCTATCACGTCAGCCAGAAGGACAGGGGAGCTCCAGGCGCTCTTACTGGACTCCCCTTATCTGGTCTTCCACAGGGATAAGGTTGTGCTGCGCCCCCACCCAAAATTCCTTCCGAAGTTGGTATCAAAATGTCACCTTAACCAGGTGCTGACTCTGCCAGTATACTACCCAGATTACACCTCGGAGGCCGAGTACAGGCTCCATACCTTGGACCTGAGACGTGCTCTCTCCTATTATAAGGAGAGGATGGTGGAAATTCGGGGACAGGTTCGCCAGCTGTTTGTCACCTACGCTGAAGCAGCTTCTGGCAGACCTGCAGCGAAGCAGACTATTGCAAGATGTATTACATCATGCATAGGCCTGTGCTATGAGTTGGCGGGCAAGGAGCCTCCCAGAGGGATAAAAACTCTGTCCACCCGCCATACTGTTGCATTGGTGGCTGCTTCCAGGGACATCCCTATACAGGAAATCTGTCGGGCTGCTACCTGGAAGTCAGCTAACACCTTCATCACCCACTACCACATCGACCTTGAATCACGCCGGGATGCTGGTTTTGGGGCCTCAGTTCTCCAATCTCTGTTCCCTAAGTAGGGGGTGTGTGCCTTGCCTCCCTCCTCCCAGAGAACTGCTAGGAGTCTGCTAATAAGTGTGGATGAACAACCCACGATCCTAGAAGAACAGGTTATTCACCTGTAACAGTAGTTCAAACAACATGAAGCCTTGCTGTATTCTGACCATAGCAGTGAGTCCCAACCTTCGAACTGCCCCGGAGATGAAAGAGTTAACTTTCCATGCCAGGCATGGAACGCTGAACTCGAGCTCAGTTGAGACTCTGTCTGTTGCTGTTTGAACTCAAACCGTCAGATTCTTTACTCCGCCTCACTGAACAGTCGCTCCGGAGATTTCTCCTTTTGCTCGGTTCAATTTGTCGGTAAAGTATCGCTTTTCTCTGTTTTCGACCGAATTTAAACCGTAACCTGTCGGTTCAGTCTCTGTCTGTGGTATTCGTGAGTACTAGATAGGTTATGTTGTTTTCTGTTCTGTGTGGAACTTGTAAACAGTTCATCGGTTCGGTTTGAACCGATTAAGTTGTTGTAAAATCTTTATCTGTACTTTTAGAGTGTGGTTACTAGTTCTTATCAGTTCTAAAAAAAAAAAAAATGGATTTTATTACAGTGTTTTCCACGACCCGTAACACGGTCAGGAACCGATAAGAGTGTCTTGCCTGGCGGATTGCCATTAAAAGGGTACGTTTTGTTAGGACTGGCACAATGTCTGAGAAACCCAAAAGAAAAACCGGGCCCACTGGGTTTCAACACTGCAGTGTGTGTGGGGAAGTCTTTGCTAAGGCTGACCCCCACACCACCTGTGTTTATTGTCTGGGGTTTGACCACCTCAATGCAGACTGCCAGATTTGTAAAAATTTTCCTGCAGCTACCCTAGAAGAGAGTTGGTAGGCTCAGGGAAAGGGAGGCCAAAAGTCGCTGAACGGGTGGCCAGCCCGGTTCGGTTCAACTCGAACCAGAAGGAGTGCCCTCTGACCAGGGCGAGACTTCTTGGGCAAAAGGAGAGCCGATTCCAAGGAGTCTGTTCCGGCTAAGAGAACAAGAAAGGAAAAATCGGCTGGTGTGGATCCAAAAGTTTCTTCTCCAACCGCTGAGGAAATAGCCAAAGCGATAAAAATTGTGCAGTCGCTTTCCCCGGTTCCGACCAAACCGGCACCATCAGGAAGGCGCTCGGTTCGGCCGGTTCCACCGGTTCAAGATTATGATTTAGAGGAATATTATGAACCGGAGGAGGAGGAAGAGGAGTATGAGGAAAGTGAATGTGGTTTTAAAAGTCTGGATGTGCCCATTGACCCAGACATCTCCCTAGACAGACCTTCAGGAGTGTCTCCTCCTAGGCTTTCTGAGTCCCCCTCCCATTTCATGTTTTATAAGAAAGTGGCCGAAACCCTTCAGCTTCCTATGGAAGAAGCTGTGGATGACCAGGAAGAGCCTGACTATGTGGAAATGATGGATATCCCAGAGTCTAGGAGGCTGTCTGTTCCTTACACAAATCTTTTGAAACAGACATTTAAGATTTTAAGACTCTAATACTACACCTCCTGTGGATAAAAGAATGGACAAGAGGTATACTCTGTCAGGCTCAGATACGGAGATGTTACTTCGAGACACAGCTCTTGCAGCAGGTTACACCATTAGGACTGAAGCCGGCAGGCGTCAGGACCCCAAGGAAAAATTCTAGCTAGCTATCTTCAGCGGGACCGCCCTGACGTCGATCCCGCCTCCGGCGTCAGGCGATGGCAGGTACATAAGGGGGCGGTCCCGCCAGATTTCCCCAGTTCTTTCCCGCAGGGACCCGACGACCGCCCACCGGCACCCGGGCCGTCGTCGGGCCTTTCCTTAGCGGAAGTGAAGGACCTCTTCACTTACTGGTGGGACACCATAAAGGAGGACATGGTTCCCACTGCTCCTCCTCCTCCGGTTCCTGCACCCCCTTCGCCATCGGGGTCGGCAGGCCGTTTACCTTCTCCCCGGGAGCCTAGATCCTCTCCCAGGGGGAGACCAGAAAAACGGAGACCTCCGTCGAAATCTTCTTCTGGGTCACCCAGCCCCAAGAGATTCAGGAGACACCGACGTTCGCCATTCGACGGAGGACATGGGATCAGACTACTGTTCCTCTAGATCCCCATCTCCACTCTCCATCCCTTCTCCGGACCTGCGTGAGATGCCTAAATCTCCTCCGGATGATCCTTCATTCCTTGATATTATGAGACATATACAAGAGAACATGGGATGGGATGCAGAAGAGCTAGACCCCGGAAGGATACGCCTCGCCAAATATCTTCGGCAGAAGGACCCCAAGCCTGTAGTGGTACCACCTTGGTGGACACTTGTGGATGTCACCAAGGCAGTGTGGAGAACATCCACATTAACCCAGGCGATGCGAAAAAGCTGATACGCCTGAAAGGCTCTAAGGAAGACCAGTACTTGACGCGAGCAGTCTCAGGCCGATTCTCTGGTCATCACAGCCTCACATGACCGGTCACAGAGGCCACAACATTTGAAGCACCCTGCCACGGACCCAGAGTCAAGCAGTTGGACGCGTTGGGTAAGCGCACGTATGCTTCCGCTACCTGCGCTATCCCATCAGATCTTTGAACTATTTAACCCACATGGTTCAGTTCCAGAACACTTTGTGGGAACAGGGTCTGGAAACGGCTGAAAAATTGCCTGAAGGTGAGCAGAAGGAGGAGATGCTTCAGCTCCTCTGTACGGGTTCAGACGTGGGGACCCAAGTGCTACGAGCCGCGTACGACTCCGCGGACTCATCGGCCCGAGCAGCAGCTTCTGGCATATGCCTCCGGAGACACTCCACTGGTTCTGGCGTCTCTGGTTTTACCCCGGACGTCAGAAGAATATTATGGGCGCTCCTTTGAGGAGAAGTCTTGTTTGGTAATCCTTGGAGAAGATCATTACCAGACTCCAAGAGGCCGGAGGCGGTAAGGTGGGTTCAAGCCATGTACCGACCCTAAGCTTAGTTCCTTCGTCACGTAACGAAAGCCATTTGTCGTGGTGGACCGTGAGGCAGCAGCCTGCTCCGCTACACATCAGAGGGCTCCGGCTTCCGTAGAGCCCAGGGAAACAGCCTGCCAGCCAAGGTCAGCGTTCTCCTAAGCCGGCCCAGCCAGCGGGCCCATCTGCCGCCACAGCCTGACTCCTTTCCGGCCCCCGCCCCTCAGGATCAATGAGAAATCATGGTCGAAGTCGGAGCAAACGCCCTGCTGGGATGGCAGGCTGTAACCACCGACAGGTGGGTTCTTCAGTTGGTCAGTCTGAGCCACTTTATTAAATTAGCAGGAAAGCCACCCTCGAGGCCTCCTTTTGCTCTCACGGTATCCGGGTCAGCACAAAACTTTGATCTGGCAAGAAGTACTCGCTCCCTGCGAAGGGAGGCGATAGAGTACGTCCCGAGAACCAGAGAGGACAAGGATATTATTCCCACTTCTTCCTGGTTCCAAAGAAAACAGGGACCTCCCGTCCGATTCTGGATCTCAGCGACCTCAACGTGTCAGTCGCCTACAAGAGATTCCCGCATGGTGACTCTTCGAGTCTTATTCCCATGCTGAAACAGGACACCTTTTTAGCGTCTCTGAGACATGCAGCGCGACACCTGCATAATCCTATAAGCTCAGGGCGCGACATGAGGTTCCTGCAACCCCGAGTTCCTCGACCACCACTTTCGGTTCCGAGCTCTTCCATTCAGACTGTCATCCGCACCAAGGGTCTTTACCAAGTGCATGGCAGTCGTGGCAGCGTCTCTGAGGAGACAGGGCCATTGTGTTCCCGTACCTGGACGACTGGCTTCTCATGGCCGCCTCCAGAGAGGCGTTGCTACATGCGGTTCAGAGCACCCAGGACCTGTTCCGGTCTCTGAGCATCCTCATAAATTACGAGAAGTCTCTCCTGGTACCGTTGCAGAAACTGCAGTTTATAGGTGCAGTACTGGACACTGTTCAGGAAGGCTTTTCTTCCGGACGACAGTGCGGAGCGCCATCAGATCCTCGTTTAGCAGTTTAAAAAATAAAATTTTGCAAAAGACTTCTGTCTTCTATCCTCGCGGACTCGATGGACCATCGACTCCGATTCGGAGATGCCCATGAACTGAAGATATTCAGACGGATCACACTCGATGTGTCTACTATTTAGGCCTTGAGCACGACCCGCGGGCTTAAGCCTGTGCTCATCTTTCTCGCCTACATCCTCGAGACAGTGCTGCCCGATTACAACTGGGCCGTCCGAGCGTTCCCTCCGGTGAAGTCCAAGAGCCCGGTTGGCGGTGTCGCGGCGGTTTCAGCGGATCAGCTCGGCGGATGGTAAGCCCTAGAAGAGGGAAGCGGCGGCGGGCGTATCTTCCACGAAACGACATTTATCCTGCTCTCTCTGGGCCTTCTTACAAGGCTTCTTTTAAGGAGCTTTGTCTGTCCCTCTCCACTAAGGAAAGGCCTCGTTGGCGGGACACTTATTCGGTCCAAAGAGGGACAAGGTAAGTCCCTCCGTCGGCGCTCTTGGGAAGAGTCCCTCTCCCGGGCCGTCGACCCGTCGGCTTCGGGTGGAAGCCGCTCGGCTTAGGCCACTGGCCTCCACGGTTTCCGTCAGGTCGTTGGCGGGAACTCCCACCGATGAAGTCGATTTTCGACCCGTTGAATGACAATAGCCTTTAACGGCGAGATTCCCTCTCCAGGTTCCCAGGAGAGTTGAGAATCCGATGGGCTCGCCTGTGCCTCCGGTTCGAGCCCTCGGATGCACCACCGAGCGGAAGGAGTGCGGTTCGGCGGACACCTCCCGCACCAGCCTCGGAAATCCGGGACTCTCGGTCTCGGACCTCTTCATGGTCAACCGATCCCACCGTCGCCAAGGCGGTCCTCGGCACGCGTGACGGCATTGTCGCCTTTCGTCCTCCCTCCTCGGATGAGGGAGGCCCGGCGTAAGTGCGTACGGCAATGCGAGACCTTATGTTGCAACAGCTCCTCCTGGCGGGGAATAAGCCGACCCGTCGCCTTCCGGCCATTAAGTGGCTGTCACCGGATAAGCCGACACAAACCCTCGACTTATCGAGGCCTATACCCAGGCGGTTGTTCGGCCAAAACCAGCTGCTCCACGATTCCGTTGGAACCTCCGCCGCTCACAGCCACCAATTGGGGCTCCGACCAAGGATTCTCGATTAGGCTGAGGTCTACCCATCGGCTGTCAGTTACCCTCTCCCGATCGACCTCGGCAGGTGAAGGGTGGCTCAGGCCAGAGCAGCTCTTCGAGGACTCTTCCGGTCGAAGATGATTCCTCCTTTTCTCCAGCGACTGGACTTGGAGTCTTCAGGAGAGTCAGTCAATGGGCGATAGCCGTCGTCCTTCCTAGGACTGCCCGGCTCATCTCGGGTCCACGGGATGGGCTAGAACCCGTTCCAAGCAGACCAGGTATCCCCTCACGGAATTCTGGACGAGGATTCTCCGGCAGGAGGCCTTTCGGTGGCGAGGCCATAGTGGGTCCGACACTGGGCTTTGGCGCCCTGCTTCCTGCCCTGCGCCTTGACCAGGATAGCCGGAAAGTATCGGTCTCCCCACTGGTTCCTTGTCCGGTTTTGAACACCCCTCTGCTGAGGGTTGGTTACCCGACAGCGTTTTCCGACACGCCCGGCAGCGCCAGGATGGACAAACCTCCTGACAAGGAGTCCAAGAAATGGACTATGCCAGGCGAAAAGTCTCGCTGCGTCCTCTCGGCCTTCGTCAGGCCAGTTCGGCCGTCCTCATGGCACATATTTTCTCATGCCCTGTTGGGCTCCTGGATGAGTCATCCCTCATCTTCCCGCCGATCTGCAGACTACGGTTAAGCAGAGTGCGGGACCAGGGCGAGCAGTGGCCAAACAGCAGCTCCAGACTGCCTTTTGGTTTGGGGACTCATGTGCCAGATCGGTGGCGGCGCAGTGGCTGCTATCGCGTCGGCGGGCTTGGCTGAGGATATCCACCTTACCCGGATACCCAGCACAAGTTGGCGGATGTCCCCTTTTTGAGGACTGACCTCTTGACCCTGGGGTGGAAGGTCACCTGCAGAGGATCGAAGTCAATGCTACCTTGGACTCGGCTCTCTTCCGCTCAGAAGGACAAGGCGCACGACCCCAGCTAAGCCCTTTAGATCCTTCTGTGTGCCTCAGCACCCTGCCCAGCAACGTCAGGGCCAGCAGGCTCGGCCTTGGCATCCCAAACAAGCACGCCGGCTTCCTCTAACAGGAGGCAGGGAGGAAAAGGCCCAGGGGGTCCCTCGGCGGTCCCTCCTCCAAGCCTGCCAGTGGCGGGCTGAGGGGTGTCGCCCCATTCCGTCACCCTTATCCTGGGTCCCCATTGAGAGAGGCAGCTCCAGCCTCCCGTTCCGCCTGGTCCGCTGTTTTCCCACGGACAGGTGGGTCTGGAAGGTGGTGGGAAGGGCCTGCCTCTGGAATTCGAGCAGGCACCACCCTTCAGGCCAGCCCCTCGGGGGCAAGATCCCCAGCCTCACTGGCGGCTCGTCGAGCCGACGCCATCTCCTCCTCCAGAAGGAGGTGATAAAGAAGGTGGTGGACCCTCCTTCAGACCCAGGGTTTGTGTCCAGGTACCTCCTGGTTCGAGCGGACGGGGGCTGGCGCCCCATTCTAAACCTACCGACCTAAACAAGTTCCTAAGGTCTCGAACCTTCAGGATGGTCACTCAGCTCAGATAATACCATCCTTGGAGCAGCGTCGTGTGGTTCTGCTCTCTGGACTTGCAGGGCAGCGTTTTTTACGTCCCTATCCGTCCGTCTCACCAGAGATTCCTTCGCTTCGGCGGAAGGATCCTCTTGATTCCAAGCCATGCCCTTGGCTTGTCTCCAGCTCCCAGGGTCTTCACCAAATGCATGGCAGTGTGACAGCATTCCTCGCGGCGCCCGGTCCGGGTGTCCCTTACCTGGACGACTGGCTGATAGCAGCTCCCTCCAGGAAGGAGGCAGAGTGGTCCAGAAATCTGGCCCTCCAGGTCTGCTCTCAACTGGGCCTCCTTATCAGTGAGAAGCCAGTCGGAACTCGAGCCGAAGCAGGTGATTCTATTCATCGGGCCAGCTCGACTCTCTTGACCAGCGCGGCTCCTGGCGGACAGGGCAGAGGTTCTTTCCTCCTTTGCCCGATCATTTCTGGTTGGGCATTCTCCCTGCCGGGACTTCCTGCGCCTCCTGGGTCTCATGGCGGCCTGCACAGCGTGGTCGTTGGGCCGCTGGAACATCGTCCCCTTCAGTGGGGACTGGCCAGCCAGTGGTCTGGCGCTGCGATCCTTTGGACCAGCTAGCCGGTGACACAGGGATGTGGAAACGCTCTCCAGTGGTGGACCGTTCCAGATCATTTGCAGGAGGGCATCCCGTTCGTCCGCCCGAGCCGGCGGTCTCTCTATCGACCGATGCCTCTCTGATGGGTTGGGGTGCCCATCTGGGGAACACGGGCTCATGGCCTCTGGTCCCGAGGTCGATGCCACATCAACCTGCTGGAGCTCCGGCGGTCCGCCCTAGCTCTCACCGCCTTTGCTCCGTTCCTCCGGGGTCAAGTGGTCCGAGTCCAGGCGGACAATACCACGACCATGTACTATCTAAACCGCCAGGGCGGGGCCCAGCTCCATGCTTCTATGCAAGAGCTCTCGCATTTGGTCACTCGTCGCAGCCTGGAGGCGGATCTCCTAGCCATTCCGTGGCAGGAGCCTCCAACACCCTGGCCGATGCCCTGAGCGGATGGGGCTGCATCCCAGTGGTCTCTCCTGCGGAGGTAGTACAGCATCTGTTCTCCCATTGGGGCACACCTCAGGTGGACCTGTTTGCCTCAGGAGAGCGGCTGAGCCTGTTCCATGCCCGCCCCCTCAGCAGGGCTCGCTGCAGGGGATGCCTTCTCGAGGCAGTGGACCCCGGGCCTCTTCTCGCTTCCCCATTTCCTTGATCCACAAGGTGCTTCTCAAAGCGAGGAGGGACAAGGCGCAGGTGATTCTGATAGCCCCAGACTGGCCTCGCCAGTTCTGGTACCAGATCTCCTCAGTCTCAGCTCCAGGACTCCCTGACGGCTTCCAGCTCGCCGGACCTGCTCTCAGTCAATCAGGGAAGGTGTTCCATCCGGACCTTCAATCCCTGCACCTGACGGCCTGGTTCCTGGGCGGCTAGAGTTCCAGGCCTTGGGTCTTTCCGGCGAGGTCCTCAATGTAGTTGGGCGTCCCGTAAGTCGACCAGAAAATGCTATGCCTTCAAATGGAAAGGTTTTCCATTTGGTGTCAGAACAAGGGCTTGGACCCTTCCTCCTGTTCCTTGGCAAGCATCTTGGACTATTTATGGTCCCTTTCTAGTCAAGGGCTTAGGTCAGCGACCTAAGGGTGCACCTGGCAGCCATCTCTGCTTGCAGCCGCGGGCCGGGAAGCAGTCGATGGCGCAGGAGAGAGGTGGTCTGGCGCTTTTCAAAGGCCTTGATCACATTTCCTCAGTCGAGGAGCCCCCACCTCAACGTGGGATCTACTGCTGGTACTGGCAGCTCATGGGCAAGCCATTCAACCTATGCAGGTGTGCTCTCTCTCACCTATCGTGGAAGACCGCCTTCTTGGTGGCTATCCGTCAGCCAGAAGGATGGGAGAGCTCCAGGCGCTTTCCATCGAGTCTCCTTACCTGGTTTTCCACAGGGACAAGGTTGTCCTGCGCCCCAACCCGAAATTCCTTCCGAAGGTGGTGTCGGAGTTTCACCTTAACCAGGTGTTGACTCTGCCGGTGTTCTACCCCAGTCACACCTCGGAGGCCGAATATAGGCTCCATACTCTGGACCCTAGAAGGGCCGCTTATTATAAGGAGCACACGGCTGAAATCGGGAGAGGTTCGCCAGCTGTTTGTCACCTCACGCTGAAGCACGCATCTGGCAGACCTGCAGCCAAGCGGACGATAAGCAGGTGGGTAACCTCCTGCATAGATCTCTGTATAAGTTGGCGGGCATGGAGCCTCCAGAGGATAAGAGCTCATTCTACCCGCCTAACTGCTGAGGTGGCTGCTTCCAGAGACGTCCCTATCCAGGAAATCTGCAGGGCTGCTACCTGGAAGTCAGCAAACACCTTTATTACCCATTACCACATCGACCTTGAGTCACGCCGGGATGCTGGTTTTGGGGCCTCGGTTCTCCAGTCTCTCTTTCCCAAGTAAGTATTGGGGGTGTGCGTCTTGCCTCCCTCCTCCCGGAGAACTGCTAGGAGTCTGCCAATGAGTGTGGATGAACAACATATCCATGTCCCTAGAAATACAGGTTACTCACCTGTAACAGGAGTTCTAGGAATGGTATATGTTGTTCATCCTGATACCGACCTCCCGGCTTGACGCACAACCTGAGCTTCCAGCGGCCAGATCTGGCGCGTCATGGGGGCGGAGCCGAGTTATACCACCCGGTGGGTGGGAGGAGCAAGCTTGAAGACCTTCCGCAAGATTTAAAGCGGCAAGGATACCTGCCAATGAGTGTGGATGAACAACATATACCATTCCTAGAACTCCTGTTACAGGTGAGTAACCTGTATTTACTCACCTGTAACAGGAGTTCTAGGAATGGTATATGTTCATCCACACGACCCACCCGACTTCCCCAGCTTCGACGCAAGACAACCTGAGCTTCCAGCGGGCCAGATCTGGCGTCATGGGGTGAAGCCGAGAGCTTTACCACCCGGATGGGTGGGAGGAGCCAGCTTGAAGACCTTCCGGCAAGATTTAAAGTGACAAGGTTATCTGCCAGACAGTGTGGATGAACAACATATACCATTCCTAGAACTCCTGTTACAGGTGAGTAACCTGTATTTTTTTCGGTTCAGATCCCTGTCTGTGGTACAGTAAGTATGTAGGTAGTGGACTAGATTTGGAAAAACTTGTGGAAATTGTAAACTTGATATTTCAACTGGTTCAGCGGAACCGGTTGCTGTGTAAAACTTGTGTTATTGTTTTTTGCCTTGAATATAGTGTGTGGTTCCGGTCCTTATCGGTTTAAAAAAAAAAAAAAAAAACGTGTTTTCACATTTTTTGTCAAATACCCATGAACGGTTAGAAACCGATAAGCGGGTCTTGCCTGGCTGAAGCCGAGTAAAGGGTAAGTTTTCTGATTAAGGATGGCTACATCTGAGAAACCCAAAAGAAAAACTTGGGCCCACTAGGTTTCAACACTGCAGTGTGTGTGGGGAGGCCTTTGCTAAGGCTGATCCCCACACCACTTGTGTTTGTCTGTGGTTTGACCACCTCAATTCAGACTGCCAAATTTGCAAGAATTTCCTTAAAGCCACCCTGGATGAAAGATTGGGCAGGCTTAGGGAAAAGGAGGCCTAGAAGTCCGCTGACCCAGATGGCCAGCCCGGTTTGGTTCCGACCGAACCAGAACGAGTGCCCTCTGACTAGGGCGAGACTCCTTCGGGCAAAAGGAGAGCCGATTCTGAGGGGATCGTGGTCCATCAAAAGAAAAGAAAAATCGTCCGGTTCGTCAGATCCAGAACCGCATCATCCGACCGCTGAGGAAATTGCCCGAGCGATTCGCTCAGTGAGTTCGGTTTGGTCGGTTCCTCCGGTTCAAGATTATACCCCTGAAGATTTTTATGAACTGGACCTGGAGGAGGAGGATGATGATGAAGGTGGTGATGATGATGATGGAATAGAAGGTCTGGATGAGCCCATAGAACCGGACATCTCCCCAGACAAGCCTTCTGGTGTTTCCACTTATAGGCTTTCTGAGTCCCCTTCCCACTTTATGTTCTATAGGAAAGTGGCAGAGACCCTCCAGCTCCCTATGGAAGAAGTTGTTGAGGAACAAGAGGAGCCTGACTATGTGGAGATGATGGACATCACAGAGACCAAAAGGTTGTCTATTCCCCTTCATAAGCCTTTTGGGAAACAGACACCAAAGTCGTTAAAAACGCCAAATTTATTACCTCCTGTGGACAGACAGATGGACAAGAGGTACATGCTGTCAGGCTCAAGTACGGAGTACTTGTACAGGGTTTTAAATAATTGATTAGCAGTTTTTTTCTTAGGACAATACTAACTGTACAGAAAGTATTTAGAGAGGTTTTCTAGTCGTGTTCTGTTTGTTAAACACAGTGAGGCAAGTTCTATGCATTTTCACAATGTTTTAGAACTTTTATGAGCAAAACGCTAATCAACTTTTAGAGTTAAATAAATCCCTGTTGTACCAGCAGTGCAGCCATGTTGGGGTTGTGCAGGCTGCAGCCTGTGATAAGGCTAATATTCCCTTGGCTTCACACACCCCCAGATAAAGACTCCAGGAAGTTAGATGCCATGGCAAAGAAGCAGTAAATGGCATCTTCATTAGGACTCAGGCAGGCTAATTACATGGCCTATACAGCCAGGTACCAGAAGTCCAGGTGGGACACTGTACTGGAACTGCCTAAGCAGGCCTCCACACAGCTTGCCAAGGAGCTGGAGGAGGTGGCTGCTGATGGGATTGAGGCGTCAAAGATCCAATGTCATGGTGCTGTAGACTCCAATGATGTATCATCTAGAGACATGGCTACATCTGTGGCTCTTCGGAGACTAGCTTGGCTCAGGTGTACTAGCCTATCTCAGGATACCCAGGCTAAGGCTATGGATTTCCCTGCAGTTAATAATTCTCTGTTTGGGGAACAGACAGAGAATTATATGAAAAAGATGGATGAATACAGGACCACCTATAGGAGTGCACAGGCCAAGGAAAGGCAGGCAACTCCTCAAAGGCAGCAAGCTAGGGGCAGGCCTTTCTACCAAGTACAGACCTCCTCTCCTTTTTCCCAGAGGGGTTCTTTGGAGGGAGAGGCAGAAGGGGGATGATCAGGGCTGCATCCACCTCTCAGCCTAAGGCTCTGCCAAGCAGACACCCTGATGTGTCAGCCCGAGTCGACTCCCCCATTCCTGTAGGAGGCAGGCTGGCTTACTACTTCCAGGACTGGAAGTCTGTTACCTCAGGCAAGTGGGTCTTGGAGGTAGTAAGCCAGGGACTGGCTCTTAGCTTCAAAAAAATTCCCAAAGCTGAGAACCAGATCTTTTCCACCTGCAAACATCTCTGAAACCATTGCCCTAGAGGCAGAGGTTTCATCTCTACTGGCCTTAAGGGCCATAGAGAGAGTTCTTAAAATCCACGGGGCAAATGTCTGTACTCCAGGTACTTCCTTACTCCCCAAAAAACAGGGGAGTGGCAGCCCATCCTAGATTTAAGATACCTGAACAAACATCTGTTAAAGCCAAAGTTCAAAATGGTGACTCTGGGAATAATTCTTCCCTCTCTAAGGCCAGGGGACTGGCTAGCCTCCCTGGACCTAAAGGATGCCTACTTTCATATTCCCATCAGGTGCTCCCACAGAAGGTACCTCAGGTTCGAACTGCCTTCAGGCCATTACCAGTTCAGAGCAATGCCCTTCGGCCTAACATCAGCTTCTAGGGTGTTCACAAAATGCCTAGCAGTAGTAGTGGCATTCCAAAGGAGAAAAAATATCTCCATATTCCCGTACCTGGATGACTGGCTCATAGTAGGTCAGTCTCCAGACCAAGTCAGATTTGAAAGTGACCCAGCAAGTGCTCACTTTTCTAGGTTTCCTTCTCATTCTCCCCAAGTCAGTTCTCGAGCCATTGCAACTTTTGACCTTCATAGGGGTAGAACTGGACACAGTCAAAGCAAGAGCATTTCTCCCCTTGGTAAGAGTAAGGGCCATCATAGAATTGGCTTCTTCCTTACACCTTCTGGTTTCTCGACCAGCAAGGCACTTCCTTCTGCTTCTGGCCACATGGCAGCTTCCACTGCAGTGGTCCAAGGGGCCAGATTTCAGATGAGGGACATTCAGATGCTTCTCTCCTGGGGTGGGGAGCTCACCTGGGGACTGTCACAGCCCAGGGAGTGTGGTCCACTCAGTAGTCTCTTCTCCACATCAGTCTTCTGGAGCTCAGGGCAGTTTACCTGGCCTTGCAAGCCTTCTCACAATCAGTACAGAACAAGGTGGTTCAGGTCATGACAGACAACACCACCATGTGGTATATCAACAAGCAGGGAGGCACTCGGTCTACGGCCTTGTGCACGGAAGCCATGAATTTATGGTCCCTGGCTTATTCTCTACAGACCTCTCTGGTAGCAGTCCACCTCCCAGGAAAGGACAATGTGCTAGCAGATGCATTGAGCAGGATCTCCCAGGGCCATCACGAATGGTCCCTGGATCCCGTAGTGTTAAAAGTGATTTTTTCAAGATGGGGCACTCCAGAGATAGATCTCTTTGCAGCCCCAGACAATCACCAACTTCCTCTCTTCTGTTGCAGACCCCCAGTCTTGGGCTTAGTCCCTCTGGATGCTCTGATTCTGGATTGGGAAGGGAAATTTCTGTATGCCTTACCTCCTTTTCCTCTTCTGTTCAAGGTTCTGGTCAAGATAAGATCACAGTCTTGCAAAGTGATCCTGATTGCTCCAGATTGGGCCAGGCAGCCTTGGTATTCCATGTTGTTGTCCCTAGCAGTCCATCTTCCCCTATTTCTTCCCAGGAATCACAACTTGTTAACCTCCTCTCATGGGAGAATCTGGTATCCCAATCTGCGGTCTCTCAATCTCAAGGCATGGCTCTCGATGAGTTAGAATATGCAGGTTTGCATCTCTTTCAAGGGGGTTCTGGACATTCTTGAAGCCTCTAGAAAACCCTCCACCAGAAAAACCTACAATTCCAAATGGAAAAGATTCAGCATTTGGTGTTCCAAGAAGCATATAACCCCAGATACTGCTGACTTGTCTGCAGTTCTGAACTACATGGTCTATCTTAATGGCCTAGGCCTCAGACCAGCTACCCTCAAGGTACACTTGTCAGCTGTTTCCGTTTTTCTGTCGGTGGAAAAGCCCTCCTCAGTGTTATCTCACCCTGTATTCTGTAAATTTTTCAAGGGATTGCATCATACCAATCCCCCCTTTAGGGATCCTACCCCCCGCTTGAGATCTTAATGTTTGCATTGCTCAGCTTATACAACCCCCTTTTGAGCCTTTGTCTTCAGCAGAGCTTAAGTACTTGACTTGGAAAACTGTGTTCCTGGTAACTACTACCTCTGCCAGACGTATCAGTGAATTGCAAGCTCTGTCAGTGGAGCCTGATTTTATCTCATTCCATAGAGATAAGGTGGTCCTTAGAACCAATAGGAGGTTCTTACCGAAGGTGGTTTCAGATTTTCATTTGAACCAATCCATGTCTCTCCATTTTCTTCACTGATCATTCTTCTTCAGGAGAGAGAAGATTACACAGTTTAGATTTTAAAAGGGCCCTTATTTACTACATTGAGTGTACTGAGGCACTCAGGTTTGACTCCTTCCAGTTGTTCCTCACTTATGGAGAATTGGGGAAGGGCAAGCCTGCCACTAAGAGAACTATTGCCAGGTGGATTGTCTCTTGTATACAATTCTGCTATGAGAAGCTAGGCAAAATACCACCCTCAGGCCTGAGGGCTCATTCGACTAGGGGTATAGCTGCTTCCAGGGAGATTCCCTTACTAGAGATACGCAAAGCAGCCACCTGGAAAACAGTCCATACATTCACCAAGCATTACTCTCTGGATATCCAGGCTAGGAGTGATGCTAGGTTTGGTACAGCAGTACTGCTGAGCCTATTCCCAAAATAGGTTTGATTCCCTCCTCCATGGAGGTACTGCTTGGTAGTCTGCATATGTCAGAATACAGCAAGACTTTGTGTTGTTTGAAGAAAAAATTACTCACCTTAGTAATTGTGTTTCTTCTAATGGAGTCTTGCTTTATTCTGACCTCCTTCCCTGCTTCCCCTCTCAGAACCTGACTTTTGGGAAGTGAGCTGGCAGGTGCAGTGTTGCACCCCAGGGCTGCATTTGGGCACTCCCTCTTTTTAGAGAGGAGGAGTGTTTTTTTTCTTTTGTTTTGATAGTCATAAGTTGTTCACTACCTAGTTTTTGTTTTGAATTTCTCGACGCGAGTCTTTTGGGGGATCCAAAATATTTGGTTGCCATTTGAATAGTAAAGCTTTTACAATTTCCACATAGTGGTGTTAGTTAGTATTACCTCGTAAGAACTGATGGTAGCACTTCAAGTGCAGTAGACAGAGGTTTGAACCAAGCTCGAGCTCAACATTCTATGCCTTGCATAGAATTTAACTCTCTCCTCTCTGGGGCAGTTCAAGTGCTGGGGCTAACTGCATATGTCAGAATTCAGCAAGACTCCATTAGAAAAAACACAATTACTAAGGTGAGTAATTTTTTCTTGTTCGGCACTGATCTCTTTGATCCAGGTGTGGATAGTCACCTTCAGCAAATCATGCAGTCCAATGCCACCGTGGACTCAGCCACTTCTGCTCAAAGTGCCTCTGGCCCTTAAAAAGCAGCAGCAGAAGCCTTTTCAGCACCCTGCTCCTGCAGCCCAGCAGTCCTCCTTTCAGGGTGGACAGCAACAGCAGGCACAGGCTTGGCATCCCCAGCCTAAGCCCAGACCTCCCCAGTCCCGCAAAGGAGGTTGGGGTTCAGGCCCTGGACCCTCTTCCTCCAAGCCTGCCCAGTGACGGGATAGGGGTTGCCATCCCTATCCCTGTCACGCCAGCTCTGGGTCCTCCCATGGGGGGTTGGCTCAGCCACTTCATTTCTTCCTGGTCTGCTGTTGCCACGGACATGTGGATCCTAGAAGTGGTCGGCCAGGGTCTGCCTCTAGAATTCCAGCCATACCCACCCAGCCACACCCACGCTGCACAGGAGATGAGAGTATCAGCCAACACTCAGTCGGCTCTGAGAGACAACATAGCCCAGCTCCTCCTCGAGGCAGCGGTCCGAGTGGCAGATCCTCCAGTCAACCTAGGGTTCGTTTCCAGATACTTCCTGGTCCCGAAGTGGACGGGGGGATGGTACCCCATTATAGATCTGCATGACCTGAATCAGTATCTCAGGCCACGCACCTTCTGGATGGTAACTCTGTCCCAGATCATAGCATCCCTGGAGCAAAACATGTGGTTCTGCTCAGTGGATCTCCAGGACGCATTCTTTCATGTCCCAATCCGTCCGTCTCACCAGCGGTTCCTCCGTTTCAGAACAGAGGGTACCCTTTACAAGTTCCAAGCCATGCCATTTGGCCTGTCATCGGCCCCATGGATTTTCACCAAATGCATCACAGTTGTGGCAGCCCATCTCGGGTATCGAGGGGTCAGAGTATACCGTTACCTCGACGATTGGCTCTTGGCAGGTTCTACCCAGCAAGAGGTGGAGAGGTCCAGGGACCTGGCCCTCCAGACCTGCTCTCTACTTGGTCTCCTGATCAGCAATTCCAAGACGGAGCTCGTGCCATCTCAGGTGATATGCTTCTTCGGGACAGAGCTCGACTCTCGCCGAGCCAAAGCTCGGCTCCCGGCAGACAGAGCAGAGGTTCTGTCCTCCTTTGCCCAATCATTTCTGGTTGGGCAGTTGCGCCCTGCCCGGGACTTTATGCGCCTTCTGGGTTACATGGCGGCCTATAGCACCGTGGTCTGTTGGGCCAGGTAGCATATGCGCCCCCTGGACTCTACACTTAGGTCATTTCGACCAGCTGATCACTGTGACCCAGAAGATGTGGGATGCTCTCCAGTGGTGGACAGTCCTAGGCTGGTTGCAGGAAGGGATCCCGTTTTCTCCGCCCCAAGCCGATGTTCGTCCTTACGACCAAAGCCTCTCTCATGGGCTGGGGAGCCCTCATGGGGGACAACAGTGCCCATGGGTTCTGGACCTCCAAGGAGTCCTGTTACCATATCAACCTGTTGGAGCTCAGAGAGGTCAGACTGGCACTGACAGCATTCACCCAGCAGCTTCAGGATCAAGTGGTTCAAGTCCAGACAGACAATACCACGACCATGTACTTACCTCAACAAGCAGGGCGGCATGCACTCCTGGCTGCTGTGCAAGGAAGCGCTTCATATCTGGACACTTGTGAGCTGACTGGAGGCAGATCTCCTAGCCATCCATGTGGCAGGAGCCTCAAATTAACTGGCGGATGCTCCCAGCCGCGTAGGCGAGACATCCCACGAGTGGTCTCTCCACCCAGAGGAAGCTTGCAGCCTGTTCTCCCACTGGGGCAAATCTATGGTGGACATGTTTGCCTCCCAGGAAAACACCAAGCTGAGGCTGTTTCACGCCCGCCCCCTCAGCAGGGATCACTACGGGGGGGGGGGTGCCTTCTCGAGGTCGTGGATCCCAGGCCTCTTCTACACCTTCTCTCCATTTCCCTTGATCCACAAGGTGCTCCTCAAGGTGAGGAGGGACAAGGCGTAGGTGATCCTGGTAGCCCCAGACTGACCACACCAGTTCTGGTATACAGATCGCCTCAGCAACAGGCTCCCGAGGCGTCTTCCAGCACGCCCAGACCTGATATCTGTCAGTCTGGGGAAGGTCCTTCATCCGGACCTTCAGTCCCTGCACCTGAAAGCCCGGTACCTGAGCGGCTAGGGTTCCAGGCTTTGGGTCTCTCACCAAGGATGCACTCACAGTAGTGGAAGAATCCAGGAAGGAGTCGACCAGGAAGTGCTATGCTTTCAAATGGAAAAGATTTTCCACTTGGTGTCAGGGCTGTCCTGTGGCTAGCATCTTGGACTACCTTTGGTCTCTGTCCGAATGAGGTCTTCGACCCTTAAGGTGCACCTGGCAGCCATCTCTTCTTACCAGGCATGGGCCAGTCAGCGGACGGTGGCACACGAGAAGGTGTTCTAGTCTAGTGCTTTTTCAAAGGCCTTGATCACATATCCCTTCCGGTGCGTGAACCTCCACCTCCATCAGATTTACTGCTGGTCTTGGCAGCGCTCATGGGCAAGCCATTCGAACCGATGCACAAGTGTGAGTTGTCACATTTGTTGTGGAAGACTGCCTTCTTGGTGGCTATCACGTCTGCCAGGACAGGGAAGCTCCAGGCGCACTCGGTGGACTCCCCTTATCTGGTCTTCCACAGGGACAAGGTTGTCCTGCGCCCCCACCTGAAATTCCTCCCAAAGGTGGTGTCAGGGTTTCACCTTAACCAGGTGTTGACTGCCTGTGTTCTACCCGAACTGCACCTCGGATGCTGAGTATGGGCTCCATACTCTGAACCTGAGCTGAGCTCTCTCCTATGATAAGGAGAGGACGGTGGAAATTTGAGGAGAGGTTCGCCAGTTGTTTGTCACCTACATTGAAGCTGTTTCTGGCAGACCTGCAGCAAAGCGGATGATCGCAAGATGGCTTTCATCTTGCATTGATCTCTGCTACAGGTTGGCGGGCAAGGAGCCTACCACTGGGATAAGAGCTCATTCTGCCCGCCATACCACTGCATAGGTGGCTGCTTCCAGGGACGTCCCTATCCAGGAAATCTGCCAGGCTGCCACCTGGAAGACAGCAAACACCTTCATTACCCATTACCACATCAACCTTGAATCACGCCGGGATGCTGGTTTTGGGGCCTCAGTTCTCCAATCTCTGTTTCCCAAGTAAGTATAGAGGGGGTGTGAGCCTTGTCTCCCTCCTCCCGGAGAACTGCTAGGAGTCTGCCAAGAAGTGTGGATGAGCAACATATCCACGCCCCTAGAAAAACAGGTACTAGGAGCATGGATATGTTGTTCATCCACACTTCTTGGCATGTCCCATTCCACTTTAAATCTTGCCAGAAGTCTTTCAAGCTGGCTCCTCCCACCCACCCGGGTGGTATATACCTCGGCTCCGCCTCATGACGCCAGATATTCCTTTCCGCTGGAAGATACAGGTTCCCTCTTGCTCTCAGCATGTTGTAGGCCCTGGATTCTAACCGTCGTTTTTTACCGAAAATTAAACTCGTTCGAGTTAGCAGTTGCGCTTTCATCGCATCTACCATGGAGGAAAAATCTTCCCCCGGATTTTGCCGGTGCCCCTGCGGCCAGAAGATGTTGTGCACCAATCCTCACCTCACGTGCATCTACTGCCTAGGTGTCGGCCGTGACACCCCATCTTGCAGCTTTTGCCTGGCTTTCCGTCCCAACATCCTGGATGATCGCAAGGCACACTTGAAGCTGGGGAGACTGGAGAAAAGAAACCCACCGGCAAAACCAAAGGAGGCAAAGTGGGCGGTTTCTGCGGCTATGGGATCCGCCGAACAGCTGGAACAGATGAAGGCGTTCGAGGAGGAAGCAGCTCGTGCTTCGTACAGTCAAAGCTGTTTTGTTCCTCTGAACCTTGGCTCCACCTTTTCGGGCTCCTTCAAGGAGTTGTGCCAGTCTTTTCCCACTCGGGGTGAGGTGCCCTCGGGCTCGCACTCCTCCCGCTCTTGGAAGAGAGAGAAAGGACCCTGTGTCTTCGTCTCGGCAAAGACGTCCCTGAAACCAAGAGAGGTCCGAGTCCCAGTAACAAGCGATCTCGTTTTCATTCGCGATCGCAACCTTGGCCACCAGCTTCACGGATCTTCCGTCTAGTCAGGGGACCGAGGAAGTGGCAGACGAGGTCAAAATTATCCTCGGCCCGATAGACCCTTTGTCGCCGGCCATGGCCAATGACTTTTTGGAAAGGACTCCATTCCTTGTCTTTCCTGATGAGGAGACCCAGCCCGCTGGTGTCCCCATCAAGGACCCGGTTCCGGGCCCTCGGTTTTTACTGACCCCGGTGTCTCCTGATCAACCAAGTCAGCCTCCCCGATCTCAATCGAGGTCCAGAACCCCCTCGGCCAAACGAACGAGAAAGAACAATAAGCGCTCTAAGAAGAGGCATCACCACAGGTCCTCATCCTACTCTGACGAGAGGAGGCTTTGGCGGAAACTCCATCGGCGCTATGAAGACCTCTTGTGGCAACTGCTGATATTGACCGTGTAGAAGCCGGCTCTGCCACCCACCCTGTCCATAACTTGGCTCCCGCCTCCTAGGCCGACGCCGACCCCTCTGGAACCAAAGCCACCGGTTTCTCCACCTGTGGGGCCAGCCCGTCTCCCGATTCAGCCTATTCCGGTCTCTACCAATTCTGGTGGAACCATTGCCTAAACAGCCTGAGGAAGGGGTGCCCTCGAAGGAGGACGAACAAGACACCAGGCTTCCCCGACGTCTATCGATAAGTCACCCCGGACCGCCCTCGGCACGTCGAGAGTGACTTTGGCGGTAGACCGCTCTACCATGACTCCTCGGACTCGGACGTCACCGGCTTGCACTCACATCCCGGGGATGATGAGTTGACGGTTGGCGCAGGGTTGGAGGAAAGGCCCTTTCTCCTTCCAGGGCATTCTCCGCCTCATCTCTGACTCCACTGGAATGCCCGTGGAGCACATCCAGAAAAAGGCGGAGTACCCTGTCACTGACATCCTCAAGAGAGGGGATACCCCAACGGAGGCCTTTCCAGTGGCTGAGGCCATCATTGGCCTGGCCCTTGAACTGACAGCGTCCTGCCTTCTGCCCAGCACCATCTGCCCTTGGCCCTTAGTATGCAGTGCCCGCCGGGTCCCTTGCGCGGGCGTTCACTGTTTCCCGCCGGCCGAAAGCCTGGTGACCGCCTCGGTGTTCAGGCGTACAGGTAGCTCGGCCGACACTGACCGACCCCCAGACAAGGAGTCCAAAAATATGAACCACTCTGCCCGCAAGATCTACACTGCCTCTTCTCTAGGCCTTCGTCAGGCCAGCTCGGGTGTTATTATGGCACTCTTCTCCCATGCCCACCTGGGGTCATTTGACAAGGTTCTCCCTTATCTCCCACCGAACATGCAGACTACAGTCAAGCAGGTCCGTGACCAAGGTTGTGCTGTCGCAAAACAGCAGCTCCAGACAGCCTTGGATATAGGAGATTCTTGTGCCCGCTCGTTGGCAGCCGCAGTGGCCTCTCGCCGCAGGGCTCGGTTGAGGCTTTCCTCCTTCCCGGCAGATACTCAACATAAGCTTGCTGACGTGCCCTTTCTGGGGACCGACTTGTTCGGTCCAGGAGTGGCCGGTCACCTTCAGCGTATAGAGCAGTCCAATGCCACCTTGGACGCTACTTCTGCCAAGGGTTCTTCGAGCAAGAGCCAGCAGAAGAGAAGGAAGAAGCTATTTCTGCACTCTTCCCCTGCGGTCAGGCAGCCCTCCTATCAAGGAGGTCAGCAGCAGCAGGCTCAAGCAGGGTCCTCAACAGCCCCGTAAAGGAGACAGAGGCACAGGCCCTGGAGCCTCCTCCTCCTCCTCTTCCAAGCCTGCTCAGTGACGAGTTGGGGTTGCCACCCCTACACCCATCATGCTAGTTCTGGTGTCGGCTTCACCACTTCTTTTCCGCCTGGTCCGCTATCACTTCGGACAGGTGGGTCCTCGAAGTGGTCGGTCAGGGACTGCCTCTGGAATTCAAGCAGTTCCCTCCCAGCCAAGCCCACACCCCTTGGGAGGAAAGGATCTCCACATGCACCCAGTCGGCTCTTCAAGATGACGTGGCTCAGCTCCTCCACAAGGAGGCAGTAGCTCCAGTGCCAGATCCTCCGACAGACCCAGGCTTTGTTTCCAGGTACTTTCTGGTGCCCAAGCGGGCAGGGGATTGGCGCCCCATCCTAGATCTCCACAACCTGAATCAATATCTCAGGTCCCGCACCTTTCGGATGGTCACTCTGAACCAGATCATACCATCCCTGGAGCGGAACATGTGGTTCTGTTCACTGGATCTACAGGACGCGTTCCTTCTTGTCCCAATCTCCATCAGCGGCTCCTCCACTTCAGGTTCGAAGGGACCCTGCACGAGTTCCGAGCCATGCCGTTCTTCCTGTCATCAGCCCCTCGGGTCTTCACCAAATGCGTTGCAGTGGTGGCGGCCCACCTTCGGCGTCGAGGAGTCAGAATCTACCCTTATCTCGACGACTGGCTCTTGGCAGGTTCCTTCCTTCAGGAGATGGAGAGGTCCATTGATCTGGCCCTCGAAACTTGCTCCCAACTCGGCCTCCTGATCAACAAGGCCAAGTCGGAACTCATGCCCTCTCAGGTGATGGGCTTCATGGGGGCAGAATTCGACTCTTGTCAAGCCAGAGCTCGGCTCCCAGTGGACAGGGCAGAGGTTCTCTCCTCCTTTGCCCAATCATTTCTGGTTGGGCACTTGCGCCCTGCCCGGGACTTTCTGCACCTTCTGAGTTACATGGTGGTGTGCTCCTCAGTGGTCCGTTGGGCCCTGTGGCACATGCACCCACTCCAATGGGAGCTGGCTGCCCAGTGGACTCAGCAAGATGGTCACTTTGACCAGCTGATTACTATATCCCAGAAGATGTGGGACGCTCTCCAATGGTGGACCGCCCCAGACCGGTTGCAGGAAGGGATCCCGTTTGTCAACCCCGAGCCGACAGTTGTCCTTATGATCGACACCTCTCTCATGGGCTGGGGAGCTCACATGGGGGACAACATGGCCCACAGGTTCTGGACCCCCGATGAGTCCTGATGCCACATCAACCTGTTGGAGCTCAGAGCAGTCAGACTGGTGTTGTCAGCTTTCGCTCCTCAGCTCCAGGGTCAAGTGGTTCAAGTCCAGACGGGCAATACTATGACCATGTACTACCTCAACAAACAGGGTGGCACGCACTCCCATCTGCTGTGCAAGGAGGCGCTCCGCATCTGGACCCTCATGAGCTGGTTGGAGGCGGATCTCCTGGCCATCCATGTTGCAGGAGCCTTGAACCAGCTGGCAGATGCCTTCAGTCACATAGGGCAGACATCCCATGAGTGGTCTCTCCATCCAGAGGTAGCTTACAGCCTGTTCTCCCATTGGGGCAAACCGATGGTGGACCTGTTTGCCTCAAGGGAGAACACTAAGCTGAGGCTGTTTTATGCCTGCCCCTCCTCAGCAGGGCTCGCTGCAGGGGGATGCTTTCTCGAGGCCATGGACCCCAGACCTCCTCTACGCCTTCCCTCCATTTCCCTTGATCCACAAGGTGTTGCTCAAAGTGAGAAGGGACAAGACGAAGGTGATCCTGGTAGCCCCAGATTGGCCGTGCCAGTTCTGGTACCCAGATCTCCTCAGCCTCTGCTGCAGGCCCCCGGAGCAGCTTTGTACATGCCCCGGACCTGATATCTCTGAACCAGGGGAAGGTATTCCATCCAGACCTTTAATCCCTGCACCTCACAGCCTGGTACCTGAGTGGCTAGAGTTCCAGGCTCTGGGTCTTTCCGAAGATGTCTACACCGTGGTGGAGGCATCCAGAAAGAAATCGACCAGGAAATGTTATGCCTTCAAATGGAAGCGATTTTCCATTTGGTGTCAGGATAAGGGTCTGGGCCTCTTATCCTGTTCTGTGGCTAACATTCTCGACTACCTTTGGTCTCTCCCAAAGGGGATCTACGGTCATCGACCCTTAGGATGCACCTGGCAGCTATTTCTGCTTACCTGGCGTGGGCCTGTCAGCTGACATTGGCGCAGGAGACAATGGTCAGGCATATTTTCAAAGGCCTGGATCACATATCCCCTCCGGTTCGTGAACCTCCACCTCCATGGGATCTGTTGCTGGATTTGGCAAAGCTCATGGGCAAGCCATTCGAACCCATGCACAAATGTGAGCTTTCACACTTGTCGTGGAAGACGGCCTTCCTGGTGGCTATCACGTCTGCCAAAAGGACATGGGAGTTCCAGGCGCTCTCGGTGGATTCCCCTTATCTGGTCTTTCACAGGGACAAAGTTGTCCTGCGCCCCCACCCGAAATTCCGTCCAAAGGTGGTGTCAGAGTTTCACCTTAACCAGGTGTTGACTCTTCTGGTTTACTACCCTAATTACACCTCGGACACCGAGTACAGGCTCCATACCTTGAACCTGAGACGTGCTCTCTCCTACTACAAGGAGAGGACAGCGGAAATTCGTGGAGAGGTTCACCAGCTGTTTGTCACCTGCGCTAAAGCCGCTTTTGGCAGACCTGCAGCCAAAAGGACCATAGTAGGATGGATTACATCATGCATAGGTCTGTGCTGTGAGTTGGCGGGCAAGGAACCTCCCAGAGGGATTAGAGCTTATTCCACCTACCATACTGCTGCTTCGGTGGCTGCTTCCAGGGACATCCCTATCCAGGAAATCTGCTGGGCTGCTACCTGGAAGTCAGCAAACACCTTTATTACCCACTACCACATCGACCTTGAGTCACACAGGGTTGCAGGTTTTGGGGCCTCGGTTCTCCAATCTTTATTTCCTAAGTAGGGAGTTGTGTGCCTTGCCTCCCTCCTCCCAGAGAACTGCTTGGGGTTTGCCAAGAAGTGTGGATGAACAACATATCCACGCTCCTAGAAGAACAGGTTACTCACCTGTAACAGTAGTTACAGGAGTGGTATGTGTTGTTCATCCGCACACACCCACCCGACCTCCCTGGCTTCGGGCGCACAGCCTTGCTTCCAGCGGGCTAAGATCTGGCATCGTGTGGTGGAGCCGGGGTATATACCACCCGGATAGGTGGGAGGAACCAGCTTGAAGACTTCCGGCAAGATTTAAAGTGGAAGGGGACATGCCAAGAAGTGTGGATGAATAACATATACCACTCTTAGAACTACTGTTACAGGTGAGTAACCTGTTCTTCTTCGTTTGACAGAGAACAAACATTTTTTTCATTTTATCTATTGAATGCTGCCCATTGTCACCATTGGCAGGCTGTTTTAAAATGCACTTTTAGCCAAATAAACATGTTTCTTCTAGAGAATGAACTTGTTATTTTGAAGGTGGGGTGGGGATACAAGAAAACGGCTCTGTGGCAAGGGTTGCAACAGGGGATGGAACAGCTCAGGGACTACTTTACTAGAAAAAGATTTTAACTTATTTATTGCTCTTTTTTTTATTTTATTTATTCTTATCTAAATTCTATGTAAAAATGCTACAGGTAGCCCATTTTCTAAGTGCAATAATACCCTCCAGTGTGGGTGGTATAGAAACATAGAATTTGACGGCAGATAAGGACCTCTTGGCCTACCTAGTCTGCCCATTTCTCTACCTGATTGATAAGCTGCAGATTCTAGTTAATCAACAGCTTACTTCTTCTTACTCCCCACTATAATTGCCTTATGCCTGTCAAATGCATTCTTGAATTATCCCACTGTTCTTGACTCCACAGCCTCCTATGGGCAATACTGGACCTTCCAGGGATTATAAGGCCCCTCCCTCTGTGGCGTCTGGCCTCATTAGGCCCCTGGACTGTCCAGTATTGCCCAATACCACCCACCCTGTCGGATATTATTGCTTATTTAAAAAAAAAAAAAAGATTGATGATGAAGATGAAGAAGAAATTCTCAGCGTGCCATCAACAGAGTTGACCTTAGATGGTAGCGGTGACGGTAGGGAGACTTCGTTTGAAAGCTGTGATGGCAGTGGGGCTGTGTCAGTCCGCCCGACTTTGCTGGGGGGCACTCCTCGAAGCACAAAAATAAGCGGTTCTGGGACCCGGCTCTGCTTGACCTCAAGCTCTTCTTCCTCCTGTCAGTGGAAGAAGAATCGGTACCGATCGAGGTTGCCCTCTGGTATATCTGCACGGGGATCGTCAGTGGTGGAGAGCGGTAGGCCTGAACCAACTCCAGTGGGTTCCTCTGCTCTTAACGGCCGTGATCTTCAACACTGGATCCCACCTCAGTCCTAGATGGGGTTCCGGTAAGCAATTTCACCTCTGAGCCGCCTTTTTTAGAGCAGGAGGTACGGTGTCTGCCCAGTTGTCCTGGCCAGTGGATCCAGTTTCGGGGTCTTAGGTCCTCGGAGCAGTTGGGCCAGGATGTGTGCGGTGTCCTCCGGTGCCAACGCCATTGATGCAACTCCTCATGCCTACCCCCTCTCCTTTTTTCCCCTGCAGGGGCCGGCACAGGTACCACTTTCCTTTTCCCCCTTTTCTTCAAGTCTGACAGTCTAACGCTGTGTGTGGTTCTGGCGTGAACGCCGCGGATCACGCTGAACTCTTCCCATCCAGGTGGTGGCGTCTCCAGTGTTTTTGGTCTAGACCTGCCTTTTGGAGGTTATTCTGGGTTGCAAGTGGATCTGGATGAGTCTCTCCATAGTCTACTTTGTCAAAGATGCAGCGGATGACTCATTTTATGGGCTGAAATGCAAGCCTTCTGTATCAGTGTGATGGAAGATCTTCTTTCCAGTTTTTTTTCCTCAGGGATATGGGGTCCACCATGACATTTCAGTCTTCATCTGTGGACCAAAGCAGACTTCTGCGTCTTGAGTTCCTACATTCCTCAGTATGAGTACTCCCTGTGGAACACACTCAATGCAATGGTTGAGACCCTACCAGAATCTAACGCTCCATTGCTAGGGGCTTATAGCCCAATAAATAGCTGAAACCTTTTATGGATGCCTACAACTCTGCCTCTAGGGCAACTGCTGCTGGCAGCAGGTGGTTAACGTCTCCTTGACAGTGCTTATCTGTTTGGCCCTCAGGTTGAGTTCTGGGGACCACTCAGAACAATGCGGCAGCCTGCTGCCTCTCAGAAGGACGGGACCTTCGACATTCTCATACAGGCAGTCCTTTCAAGGTAAAGGCCTAGTGCCTTTATCAGGAACCAACCCAGTAGAGGACACAGGGCCCCAAAGTACCTTGTATCGACCTCTGTGGATCCAACCTAGGTCCCACCTCAGCTATCTGAGGGGGATGCCTCTCGGCAGCTGGAAGTTTAAGAGGGTTCTGCGATTCTGCATCGACAGAAAGAAGATACATGCATCCAAGCAACTTTTGTATCTTTCTGCTTGCCTTGACTGGGTCAGCCTGTTGCTACGAGATGTATTTCGGCTTGGTTAGTTGCATCTCTTCAACACTACTAAGCCATGCCACAGGTCAAATTGAAAGGCCGGGTTCACACCACTCTACCGGAGTGGTTGCAACTTTCCTAGCAGGGACTCGTAATGTATCTGTTGCAGTCTTCTGCAAGGCGGCGAGGTGGAGCTCAGTGTGACATAGACAGCCAACTCTGACTGCTGTATAATTTTTTTATTTCTTAAAAATAACAGAAATGTGGTATTGAATTTATCTATGGGAAATGCCAGTGAACTTGGAATGACCTCACTCACCCCCAGGTTTTAGTTCTAACAGGCAGGATATGCTGATCAGCAGATCTCTGTGATTAGATTAACTCCTAAGAGTTTGCATTTTATAGCCTTAGTTAGGATGTGGGTTGTTTGTAGCTAAGCCCTGAAATATACATTTTACAACACTGGAAGGAAACTCAAGTTCTTACACAGGGGTGCGAAGTGTAAATGTTCCTTCATGTTCTGGAGGGAGGAAACTCATCCTGGGATCAAAGAGGGGTCATTTGAAATTGAGTTATGCTTAGGTTGCAGAATTAATACTTTGAAATTATATCCTGTGGTTGTATAGAAATATATATTTTTTAGATATTTTGACAGAGGAGGAGCTGGATGACCTCATCTAAAAGGGGTTGGCAAATACAGTTAGTAAAGATTCTTCTTCTAGGAGCGTGGATGTGTTGTTCATCCACACTGTCTAGCATTGTCCCTTTCCCCTTTAAATCTTGCCAGAAGTTTTCAAGCTGGCTCCTCCCACCCACCCGGGTGGTAAATACCTCGACTCCAACCCATGACGCCAGATCTCCCTTTCTGCCAGAAGATACAGGTTCCCTCGTGCTACGTTGCAGTAACAGAGGCCCTGGAGTCAAATCGACGTTTTTTGCCACATTTACTCGCCTTAAAACTCGTAAGAGTGTACGATTCAGATCCGAACACTTCGGATATGGAGGCCAAGTCGTCTCCCGGGTTTCGACAGTGTCCTTGTGGACAAAAAATGTCTCGCACCGATCTCCCCCTCTTATGCGTATACTGCCTCGGCGCCATGCATGATACCTCGGCGTGCACCTTCTGTTCGGCCTTCCATCCCACCGTTCTGGAGGACCGTAAGGCGTGCCTTAAGTTGGGGAGACCGGAGCTTCGCAATCCACCGGTGAAATCGAAGGAGGCCAGGTGGGCGGTTTCCGCAGCTGCGGGATCTGCCGAGCAGCTCGAGCAGATGTCGGCCTTCAAAGAAGAAGCTGCCCAAGCTTCAGCCAACCGAAGCTTCTTCGTGCCGCTCAACTTGGGCTCCACCTTCACAGGATCCTTCCTGGAATTGTGCCAGTCTCTTCCTACTAAGGGTGAGGCGCCCTCAGGCTCGCACTCCTCCTGATCCAAGAAGAAGGATAAGGATCCTAAACCATCTTCTTCTACCCGAAGAAGACACTCCTGGGACCAAGAGCAGTCCGACTCTCAGGAGCAAGGGGTCTCAACCACGGTTGAGATCGCCTCCTCGGCTGCCGGCTTTTCGGACCTTTCGTCAGGCCAGGGCACGGAAGCCGAGGATACTGCAGAACCAGCCGAGACTTCTCTCAACCCAATCGAGCTGTTGTCGACGACTCTCTGGAGAGGACTCCTATTCTCTCCTTCCCTGACGAGGAGACCTGACCTTCGAGCATCCCGATCAAGGGACAAGAGACGGAACCCCGGTTCTTGCCGAATCCGGCTTCTCCCGGCCAAGAGAGCCGACGCTGTTGGTCTCGATCGAGGAGTAGGACCTCGTCGATCGAAAAACCGAGAAAGGGCCACAAACACTCCCGGAAGAGGCGCCGCCACCGTTCCTCATCCTCCTCGGACGAGGAGAGACTTAGACGGAAGCTCCGTCGACGTTATGAGGACCTCATATGGCAGCAACTTCTTATAACAGGTCAAAAGCCAGTGGTACCGGCCATTACTTGGCCTCAGCCTCTTCGGCCGACACCAACTCCCTTGGTGCCGAGGACTCCGGTTCTCCCTCCGGTGGGTCCGGTGCACATTTCGGCTCGGCCTGTTACGGGCTCCCCACCAATTTTGGTGGAACCACCACCAAAACAGCCTCAGGGAGGGGTTCCCTTTAAGAAGGACCATCCGACTACGGGCCTGCCCCATAGGTTGTCCATCACGGTCACTCCTGATCACCCTAGGCACATCGAGGGGGATTTGGGTGGGAGACCCTTGTATCTGGATTCCTCGGATTCGGATACCACCGGCCTTCACTCTCATGATGAGCTGTCGGTGTCAGGCATGGAGGAATGGCCTTCCTCCTTCCAGGGCATCCTTCGACTCATTTCAGAGTCCACAGGTATGCACCTGCAGCCCATTCAGAAGAAAGCAGAATATCCTCTTACGGATATTCTCAAGAGGGGGGATACCCCAATGGAGGCCTTCCCAGTGGCCGAAGCCATAGTTGGCCCGGCTCTGGAACTTTGGCAGCGTCCAGCCTCTTGCCCGGCACCCTCTGCCCGCATGGCCCGCATATCCGTGTCAGTGGCTCAGTAGGTAGCACACTCGCCTCTGAGGCCGGGAGATCAGAGGGCTGTGGGTTCAGTTCCCACATCTGGCACTTGGGTTAATATCCCAGTACTGACACTGTAATGCAGCATGAGAGGGGTGCTGCATTTCTGAGGTGACGTCTTTCGGATGAGACGTTAAACCGAGGTCCCATCTGCCTGGATTGGTAGTAGTTCAGGTGGATGTTAAAGATCCCATGGCACTTATCGAAAAGAGTAGGGAATTTCCCGGTGTCCTGGCCAAATTTCCCTCATTCACCAAAAATACCACCAACAGCTTAATCTGGTTCAAGGTCAGTTGCCATTCATCGTATCCCCTCCCGGTGCGTTGCCTGAAAATAGGCAGGATTTGTCTAGTGCACTTACCCGGTCAACAAAAGCTAAATAAATAAAATAAAATAAATAAATTACGCGGTGCCCATGGGGTCTTTGGCAGGCTTCACTGAGCACCCCTCGGCAGAAAGCCTTGTGACAGCCTCAGTGTTTAGGCGAACTGGCAGCTCTACGGATACTGACCGCCCTCTGGACAAGGAGTCTAAACTTATGGACCATTCGGTCCAGAAGGTCTACACAGCATCATCCTTAGGCCTTCGTCAGGCTAGCTCAGCAGTGATCATGGCACACTTCTCTCACGCGCTTTTGGGGTCGCTTGATGAAGTTCTCCCTCATCTCCCAGCAGACATGCAGACCACGGTCAAGCAGGTCCGGGACCAGGGCCGGGCTGTTGCTAAACAACAGCTCCAGATGGCCGTGGACATTGGTGATTCCTGTGCCCGTTCAGTAGCTGCCGCGGTAGCCTCTCGCCGCAGGGCTTGGCTGAGGTTATCCTCCTTTCCTGCGGATACTCTGCACAAGCTAGCTGATGTGCCCTTCCTTGGCACCGACTTCTTCGGTCCGGGAGTGGCAGCTCATCTACAGCGCATTGAGCAGTCTAATGCCACCTTAGATGCCACCTCTGCTAAAGGTTCTTCAGGCAAGAACCAGCAGAAGCGCAAGAAGTCCTTTTGGCATTCTTCCCCTACGGTCAGACAACCCTCCTTTCAGGGAGGTCAGCAACAGCAGCAGGCTCAAGCTTGGCGCCCTAAGCCCAAGCAAGGTCCCCAACAGCCCCGCAAAGGAGGCCGAGGTGCTGGTCCAGGTGCCTCCTCCTCCAAGCCTGCACAGTGACGGGTCAAGGGTGGCCTCCCCTGCACCTGTCACGCCAGTTCTGGGTCCTCCCGTGGGGGGCCGGCTCTGCCACTTTCTTTCCGCCTGGTCCGGAATCACTTCGGACAGGTGGGTTCTGGAAATGGTCTGGCAGGGACTGCCTCTAGAGTTCGAGCAGTACCCCCCCCAGCCGGACCCGTGCCCCATGGGAGGAAAGGATCTTAGTGGGCACTCAGTCAGCCCTTCGGGACGACATTGTTCAGCTCCTCCTCAAGGAGGCGGTAGCTCCAGTGCCGGATCCTCCTTTAGACCCAGACTTCGTCTCCAGGTACTTCCTGGTGCCCAAGCGGACGGAGGGCTGGCGCCTCATTCTAGATCTCCATGACCTGAATCGGTATCTCAGGTCTCGCACCTTCCGGATGGTAACTCTGAACCAGATTATACCATCCCTGAAGCAAAACGTGTGGTTTTGTACACTGGATCTTCAGGACGCATTCTACCACGTCCCAATCCATCTGTCCCATCAGCGGTTCCTCCGCTTCAGGGTCGAAGGGACCCTGTAGAGTTCAGAGTCATGCCGTTCGGCCTGTCATCGGCCCCAAGGGTCTTCACCAAATGCATCGCAGTGGTGGCAGCCCATCTACGGCATCAAGGGGTTTGCATTCACCCCATCTAGACGACTGGCTCCTGGCGGGTTCCTCCCTTCAGGAGGTAGAGAGGTCCAGGGACCTGACCCTCTGAACCTGCTCCCACCTGGGCCTCCTAATCAACGAGGCCAAGTCGGGACTCGTGCCTTCTCAGGTGATGGGCTTCATAGGGGCAGAGCTCGACTCTTGTCAAGCCAGAGCTCTGCTCCCGGCGGACAGGGCGGAGGTTCTTTCCTCCTTTGCCCAATCATTTCTGATTGGGCACTTGCGCCCTGCCCGGGACTTCCTGCGCCTCCTGGGTTACTTGGCGGCGTGCACCTCAGTGGTCCACTGGGCCAGACTGCACATGCGCCCCCTTCAATGGGAGCTTGCCGCCCAGTGGTCTCAGCGTCAGGGTCTCTTCGACCAGCTGGTCATGGTCACCCAGAGGATTTGGAACGCTCTCCAATGGTGGACCGTCCCGAGTCACTTGCGCGAAGGTATACCATTTGTCCGCCCCAAGCCAACGGTTGTCCTTACGACCGACGCCTTTCTCATGGGCTGGGGATCCCACATGGGAGACAACAGAGCTCACAGGTTCTGGACCCCTGAGGAGTCCCGATGCCACATCAACCTGTTGGAGGTCAGAGCAGTCAGACTGGCCCTGTCAGCTTTCGCTCCTCAGCTCCGGGGTCAAGTAGTTCAAGTCCAGACAGACAATACCACGACCATGTACTACCTCAACAAACAGGGCAGCACACTCCTGTCTGCTATGCAAGGAGCGCACGGATCTGGACATCCATCCAGCCGGCTGGAGGCGGATCTCCTAGCCATCCATGTGGCAGGAGTCTCAACCAACTGGCGGATGCTCTCAGTCAAGATAGGCCAGACATCCCACAAGTGGTCTCTCCATCCAGAGGTAGTTACGATCTGTTCTCCGCTGAGGCAAAACCTGGTGGACCTGTTTACCTCCAGGGAGAACACCAAGCTGAGGCTGTACCATGCCGCCCCCTCAGCGGGGCTCGCTGCAGGGGGATGCCTTCTCGAGGCCGTGGACCCCAGGCCTCCTCTACGCCTTCCCCACCATTTCGCTTGATCCACAAGGTGTTACTCAAGGTGAGGAGGGACAAGGCGAAGGTGATCCTGGTAGCCCCAGATTGGCCACGCCAGTTCTGGTATCCAGATCTCCGCAGCTGCAGGGCCCCGGAGCGGCTTTGTACGTGCCTGGACCTGATATCGTTGAACCAGGGGATGGTCTTCCACTCGGGCCTTCAATCCCTGCACCTCACAGCCTGGTTCCTGAGCGGCTAGAGTTCCAGGCTTTGGTTCTTTCTGAGGATGTCTACACCGTGGTGGAAGCATCTCGAAAAGAATCGACCAGAAAATGTTATGCCTTCAAATGGAAAAGATTTTCCATTTGGTGTCAGGGAAAGAGCCTGGACCCTTTATCCTGCTCTGTGGCTAACATTTTAGACTACCTTTGTTCTCTCTCCAAAGAGGGTCTTCGGTCATCAACCCTTAGGGTGCACCTGGCAGCCACCTCTGCTTACCGGGCGCAGGGCGGTCAGTCGACGTTGACACAGGAGATGGTGATCGGGCATTTTCTCAAAGGCCTGGATCACATATCCCCTCATGTGCGTGAACCTCCACCTCCGTGGGATCTCTTGCTGGCTTTGGCAAAGCTCATGGGCAAGCCATTCAAACCCATGCACAAGTCTACGCTTTCGCACTTGTCGTGGAAGACTCCCTTCTTGGTGGCTATCACGTCAGCCAGAAGGACAGGGGAGCTCCAGGTGCTTTCGGTGGACTCCCCCTATCTGGTCTTTCACAGGGACAAAGTTGTCCTGCGCCCCCACACGAAATTCCTTCCGAAGGTGGTGTCAGAGTTTCACCTCAACCAGGTGTTGACTCTGCCGGTATATTACCCTAACTACACCTCGGATGCTGAGTACAGGCTCCATACTCTGGACTTCAGGCATGCTCTCTCCTACTATAAGGAGAGGATGGCAGAAATAGGGAGAGGTTGCCAGCTGTTTGTCACCCACGTAGACAACTGGCAGCCTGCAGCCAACAGACTATTACAAGATGGATCACATCATGCATAAGTCTGTGTTATGAATTGCGGGCAAGGAGCCTCCCAGGGGATAAGAGCTCATTCTACCTGCCATACTGCTGCTTCGGTGGCTGCTTCGAGGGACATCCCTATCCAGGAAATCTGTCGGGCTGCTACCTGGAAGTCGGCGAATACCTTCATTACCCATTACCACATCGACCTTGCATCACAAATGATGCTGGTTTTGGTGCCTCGGTTCTCCAATCTCTGTTATTTTGAAGACAGAAACTGCCTGGTGTGCCTTGAAACATTTATTTGGTTTTAAGTGAAGTTAGATGGTTTTAAAACTGACACGGTGCATGAGTTTATGGGTATACCAAACTGGGAAACAGTTCGAGTTTCTCTTGGTCTTACATAGAGTTCAAAAAGGGTTCATTTTGTAATACCTGGTTAGGTACCCATAGGCAAAGATATCTGAGCCTGATAATTGGGTATGCTAACAAGAGGTTAATAAGTTTGAATCCCTCCAGAACTTGGGACTAAGGTGACTCGAACCCACAAAACAGACAAGAGGGCTACCTTGTTCTGTTCACAAGACTACGCTCAGAGATTGGCACTTTGGGAGTAGAGGGCTGACCTGCTGAGTGAATCTGTGACGGTTGGCAGTGGTGTGGATAAAGTTTGGTATAATAAGCTTTGTTGTACAGTATGTCAGCTTGAGACTGTTAAGCTCACTTGAAAGAAAGAAAGGCAGTGATTTAATTTTAAAAAAGGGAAACAGAACTTTATCACTTGGCATACAGTCAAGTTCCTACCTATTTTATTTTATTTTTTTTCTAAAGTGCAAAGTCAGAGTAGCGGTAGTTAGGAAAGATGGCGTCCAACTACATCAGGCACACTGTAGAACAGTTAAAACAGTTGTGCGAGGACAGAGGAGTCCTGTTTGAGGTGACAGCCATAAAGCAGAACTTCATAGAGGCCCTGATGGTAGTTGATACCCAGAGCAGCGAATCACCGACCGTGACTGAAGGGGACCAGACCTCGAGTGTGGCAGGACTAGAGGCCAGTGAGGGGTCCCGAGCCGATGAGGAGGACAGCAGGGCCACTGTCAGTGAAGGGCCACAGCAGCAGGGGAAGGTCACTAGTATCCTGAATCCAGAGGTACTCAAACTGCAAATTGAGTTGCGAAGGATGGAACTTGAGGCAGAGCGACAACAGAGGGAGGCAGACCGTGAGGAGCGGAGCACCAGCGAGCTGCAAAGGAGAAGAGAGACGACAACAGAGGGAGGCCGACCGTAAGGAGCGTGAGCGCCAGCAAGCTGCACATGAGAAGAGAGAGCGAGAACGCAGAGAAGCAGAGGAGAGGAGAGAGGAGCTCCAGTGGCAACACGTAACTGGAGAAGCTACAACTCCAACCAGCGGCACCAGGGCAGGTAAGTGGCTTGGGTTTAGCTGGGACTGCAGAACTGGGTTACAAATTGAACTCCAAATTAATAGCCGAGTTTAAGGAAGGGAGGACATGGACACCTTTTAAATTCTTTTTAAAAGTTTGTATTCAGCCTAAAATTCCTAGAAGAGTCCTGGAGTTCCAGCTATCCCAGCTACTTACAGGAAAGCTAAGGATGCACTGGGTAAAATGAACAATGAGGACAGTGACGATTACAGCAAGTTAAAAGCTGCACTGTTAAAAAGGTTTGACTTAACTGCTGAATCATACAGAGCTAAATTCTGTACACTCAGGAGAAGCCCTGGTATGAGCTATGAGGAGCTAGCCACGAAACAATGTCAGTTTTTAAAACATTGGTGGGAAGGAATTGAGGCAAACTCTGCTGATAAAATTGAAAATGTGATTTTATTATAACAGTTTTATTGGGCATGCCCAGCAGAGCTAAAAACCTGGCTAGAGGACCGAGATCCAAAAACAGTGCAAGAGGCTGCTGACCTCCCGGACCGCTATGCCAAGAGCACACCTGCTTTAAGTGTGAATGGGGCGTGGCAGTGCAGAAAGGGAAAAGCGCGCCTTCAGGGCAGCTAAAACCCTCACTGCCTCCACCGAAACCAGTTAGCCCCAAGTTTCCAAGAAAAGATTTCTCTGAAGTAAGAAACGCTTGTTGGTTATGTAAAGAAACTGGGCACATTGCCAGACAGTGTCCAAGAAGGGCAAGCAATAATACGCAAAGTAGTACCAGAAAGGAAGTGGGTTGTTTGTGTGTCCCTGGAAGCATGCCAGTGAACATGAGGGAACACATGCACCCAGTCATGGTAAATGGCATACAGATGCAGGGGTTAAAGGACACAGGGACATCCCTGACATTGGTGAAATGGGATCTAGTACAGCCTGGTCAGTTTATCCCAAATAAATACGTAACTGTACAAGGGTTTACTGGTGAAGAGAAAATATTGCCACTTGCCGGTGTTCTCCTTGACTGGGGTGAAGCAGGGGAAACTGTGCAACAGTTGGCTGTAGCCAACACGTTAGCAGTGGATGTGATCCTCGGTAACAGTCTCCAGCAGGGGGTGGTATGTGCAGTTACCCAGAGCCAAGCGGCAAGGGAAAATAGTAGTTCCCTGAGCCCCCCAGAATCCATTGGGGAAGATAATGAGAGGCTGGTTCCCCAGCCTGTGTCTCCAGAGGGGGAGACTGATAAAAAGGGGGTAGAAATTTCCCCAGTAGCAAGTAATCACACAGCCACAGAGGGTTACTCCGAAGAGGGAGGGGTGACCTCTTGTCAGAGGGTTGAGATTGACAGTGATCCTGAGAGCCCTGACACTAGTGCTTGGGAACCTAGTTTAGTGACTGAAGGGGACTTGTCCCATGCCTTGGGAAGGTGTGAGGGGTTCGCAGCTGCTCAGAGAAGTGACCCTAGTTTAGAGAAGCTGAGGACTTGGGCAGACTCGAATGGAGCGCAGGGAGGTGACGGAAGACATAGGGTTTATTGGGAAAATGGACTTGTATATACATAGGCAGTACAGACAGAGGGATGGACGCTTGGCAGGCAGCTTGTCGTTCCCCAGGGATATTGTGAGCAGTTGCTCAAGGTTGCCCATGATATTCCCTTGTCTGGTCATCTGGGAATCATGCGCACAACGCAGCGGTTGGCCCACAAGTTCTACTAGCCTAACTTCACCTAGCAGGTGAAGGAGTATTGCAGGTCTTGTCACCAGTGCCAAGAAATAGGGAAGGTGGGCAAGAAAACCCAAGCTGCCCTAATTCCATTGCCAGTAGTGGAGGAGCCATTCCAGAGGGTGGGAATGGATATTGTGGGGCCTTTAAATGCCCCCAGCTCCTCAGGGAAGAGATTCATCCTAACTGTGGTGGATTATGCCACCCGGTACCCAGAAGCAGTCGCCCTGTCCTCGCTGAGGACGGACAAAGTGGCAGATGCCTTACTTGGGATTTTCTCCCGTGTTGGGTTTCTGCAGGAGGTAATCACCGATCGAGAGGGTTTCTTCATGTCTGACCTAATGAAATGTCTATGGAAGAAGTGTGGAGTGGTGCAGAGATGCATGACACCGTACCATCGAACGATTAAATGGTACCCTAAAGTAAATGCTCCAGGCGTTTGCTGAACAGCATGGGAGGGACTGGGAGAAATACCTTCCCCACCTGTTGTTCGCATACAGGGAGGTGCCCCAAGAGTCGACAGGATTTTCCCCATTCGAACTCTTGTATGGACGCCGGGTACATGGGCTCCTAGACTTGATCCGGGAGGACTGGGAAGGCAAGCACACCACCCAGGGAACTACTATTGTGGATTATGTCCTTCGGTTTAGGGAAAGGCTGAAGAAGCTTATGGGAACAGCCCAGAGCAACCTGGCAGCTGCCCAACAGAAACAAAAGGTATGGTACGACCGCAGAGCCAGAGGTCGCTTGTACATGGTGGGTCAGGAAGTTCTGGTCCTTATTCCAGTCCTGAAATACAAGCTGCAAGCTGAGTGGGCAGGACCGTACAAAATAGTTAAGAAGGTAAATGACGTGAACTACATTGTGGAGTTACCTGACCGTAGAAAGGATGTACCATGTCAACATGATGAAGCCATATGCAAATAGGGCTGACATGATGTTTGCAGTGTGTAGTCATGGGAAGGGGACGGATGAAGGAGACTCCTTTCTGGATTTGCTGGTGGAAAGTAAGTGAAAGTCCTCTGTGGAGGCAGTAAAATTGTCTCCCCAGCTGGCCCCGGAGCAGGTCCAGAAAGTAAGGGAGGTTTTAGCAGACTTAACCCCCTTGCTTATTGCCAAGCCTGGACTAACCCTCTTAGCAACACATGATGTGGAGATAGGGTCACAGACGCCCATACGGCGAAGGAGCATATCGGGTGTCAGAGGCTGTCCAAAAGGACATTAGAAAGGAAGTGGAGGAGATGCTGGATTTAGGGGTAATCCAGAGATCCCACAGCCTCTGGGCCTCACCCGTAGTCCTTGTACCTAAGCCAGATGACTCAACTCGTTTCTGTGTGTACTATCGTAGACTGAATGCAGTCATGAAGTCCGACGCCCACCCCGATACCCCGGACGGACGAACTCCTGGACAAGTTGGGAGGGGCGACCTACCTTACAACAATTGACCTGACCAAGGGGTATTGGCAGGTAGAATTGACAGATGGAGCTAGGGAGAGGTTGGCCTTCATCACTCCGATAGGCTTATTTGAGTTTAAAGTAATGCCTTTCGGAATGAAGAACGCCCCGGCCACTTTCCAAAGTTTGGTGAACCAGGTGTTGAATGGTGCTGAGGAGTACGCCGTAGCATACCTGGATGACATTGCCATCTTTAGTACCAGCTGGGAGGAACACCTTTCACACCTTAGGGAAGTGCTGGGCAGTATACAGAGGGCCGGGCTCACTGTCAAAGCCGGAAAGTGTCAGGTGGCCATGAGAGAGGTGGCATACCTTGGACAAGTGGTAGTCCGGGAACATTTCCGTCCTAACCAAATAAAGATAGAGGTGATCCAGGCGTGGCTCAGACCAGAAATCCAGAAGCAGGTCAGGAGCTTTCTAGGGACAGCAGGGTACTACAGAAAATGTGTACCCAATTACAGTGCCCTGGCTGCACCCTTATCTGACCTGACAAAGAAAAGGATGCCCAAGAAAATTACCTGGGACCCTGCCTGTGAGGAAGCCTTTTCCAAATTAAAGGAGGCACTGTGCAGTGCTCCTGTTTTGACAAGTCCTGACTATGGTAAAACCTTTATAGTTCAGACGGATGCCTCAGACGTGGGTATTGGGGCAGCATTTAGCCAGACATCCAGCCAAGGGACAGATCACCCAGTAGTGTACCTGAGCAGAAAGCTGCTTCCCAGGGAGCAGGCATACTCCACGGTGGAAAAGGAGTGTCTTGCCCTAGTGTGGGCCCTAAAGAAATTAGAGCCATACTTGTATGGGCAGCATTTTGTGGTGCAGACTGACCACAACCCTCTAGTTTGGCTGACACAGATGGGGAAGAACAATGGGAGACTGCTAAGATGGAGCCTTGCTTTACAAGGGTATGATCTACAAATTGTACATAGGGCTGAAACGAATAATAAAAACTCAGATGGGCTGTCTAGGGTCTATGAGGAGTGAACTGATTTGGGAAGCTCATCCCATGCAGGGGATGAGCCCCCAGATTCGGTCTAGATGGGGAGGAATTGTGACATAGACAGCCAGCTCTGAGTGCTGTATCATTTTTTAATTCTTAAAAATAACAGAAATGCGGTATTGAATTTGTCTGTGGGACATTCCAGTACACTTAGAATTACCTCACTCACCCCCAGGTTTCAGTTCTAACAGGACAGGATATGCTGATCAGCAGATCTCTGTGATTAGATTAACTCCCAAGAGTTTGCATTTTATAGCCTTAGTTAGGATGTGGGTTATTTGTAGCTAAGCCCTGAAACATCCATTTTACAACGTTGGAAGGAAACTCAATATCTTCCTGGACATCAAGTCTCCACTACTCATTCACACTAATGGGATTTGCGCCAGAGGCACTGGGACCCAGCGGGAGCAAACTTTTTTTGTAAGAGGGTCGGCGCCAGAGATGGGCGCGAGAGCAGCACCCAGCGACCCCCAGCTTGTACAGTGGCTAAGCTATTCAGCCTACATCCTCCAACCGCTTCAGTTCCTTTTTCCCCATTGTCGAGTGCACTTCAGTGACAACGCCATTTGCTCGCTGGGAGTCAAACTTCAAACTAGCAGCATAGTTTTTCAGTTTTATTGTTTTGTAGTAATATCTCGAATAAAGTATCGCTTAGTTTTATTCTTATTTAAGGAAAAAGTCTCAGCCTACATTGATGGAGGCGACCATGAGCGGGTCAGGTGACGGTAGGGAGACTTGGTATGAAAGCTGTTCAGTCAGCCGGGCTGGGTCCAGTCCGCCGCCCTCTCTGGAGGGGGGGTCTGACAATGAACAGTCCAATGCCCGAGGGGGTGGACGGTCCCGTCGAAAGCATAAAAGTAAACGGTCGCACTCTTGGCACCATTCGGCCTCGAGCTCTTCTTCGGCACACAGGTCAAAAAAGAGAAGGCATCACACGAGGTCACCCTCTGATATGTCTGCGCATAGACGGTCAGTTATTGGAGTAGTTGCGGTCTCCTCCTGCTGGGTCGCGGTTTCTGTTTCTGGTAGCCGACGTCTTCGACATCGGAGCCCTACCCCGCCCCCGGTAGGTCTTCAGATGAGCAGTTTCATGAGTGGGCTGCTCCTACGGAGCAGTGGGTTCGGAGGTTGATCCAGCTACCTGGCCCAGTCCCTCAGGGGCCTTCGGGCTTTCTGGGAGATCAGGTAGGGCAGTTGAGCCTCCCTAGTCGCGCGGCGCCATCTTCGATGCTGACTCCACGCTTAGGTGTTCCCCCCTCACATGGCTGCGGTGCAGGGGCCACACAGATGCCTCTATCTCCTGGCATTCATCCTTCTTTTTCCACAAATCCTGTTTTTCGGAGTCTTGGGATGTTTTAGACGCCCACGGTGCCGACATGTCTGGCGCCGTCCTCAGCGGCGTTGAGTTTCTCTGACTTATCAGGGCTGTCCTCGGCGCCATGTCCCTCGGTGGCATGCAGCTTTTCGGTGCCGTGTGGCCTCTCGGCGCCATCCTTGGCGCCATGCATGTTTTGGAAGCCGTGCTCTTCAGCGCCGAGACCTGTTGGGGCATTATCCAGTCTTCAGGGCTCCTCTTCTTTGAATCCTTTTCCTTCTGATTTTCACGCCTTTCCTGTCCATACAGTCCCTCCTGGGCTGTCAGAAGATGATATTGAGCCTGGCCCAGACCTTAGGCTTGGTGATGATGTGGAAGGAACATAATCTATTCCTGCTGCAGAGCCTGTGGTCGAGGACCTGTCATTTAAGTGTCTGCTGAAAAACTTGAATACCACTCTTTCTCTCCAAACTACAGATATCGATCCTGGGAAACTGTTAAGACTCCAATACCTCCTTGTTCCGGAGATCCCTATGGATTTGACTCCTCCGGTACAGCCCTCCTTTGAGATGCTTTCTCAAATGGTATGGAATAATCCTGCTCTCATTCCTTCTGTGGCTAAGTCCATAGATAGGAAATATGCTGCCCCCAAGGATCGACCCATTTTGGCATCCCAAGCCTTTGCGGATCCTATTGTAGTCTTGGCAGAGAATGATAAGGTCGTCCTTCCCCAGACTGCTACAGCTCCACCCATCAACAAAGAATCTCGTAAGCTAGACACTTTAGGTAAGAGAGTCTTTGCTGCTTCCACCCTAGGTATGCGTATTGCCAGCTACCAAGGCTATTTCTCTCAATATGAGTATATCCTTTGGCATTCGCTCAAACAAATGGTCGAAGCTCTACCGGAATCGTACTCTAATTCAGAGCTTCTTCAAACCATAACTGGAGGTATCGAGTCCAACAACCAGCAGGTTAAAACAGCTATGGACGCCTTCGATACTGCCTCCCGAGCGGCAGCGGCAGGAATTTGTACCCGCCGTCATTCCTGGCTGCACACTTCAGGTTTCACGAATGATGCCCAGCAACAGGTAATTGCGTTGCCTTTCGATGGTGTGTATCTCTTCGGCCCTCAAGTAGTACAGGCTCTAGAGGCCACACAAAAGACTAGGTCAGCCATTAAATTGGCTCGACCTCCTCCTGTCCCCTCTCGAGGAGGTGTTAACAAACGCCAGTTCTAGGGACATGGATATGTTGTTCACACTGTCTGGCAGGTTCCTTGCTGCTTTAAGTCTTGCCGGAAGGTCTTCAAGCTGCCTCCTCCCACCGGGTGGTAAAACTCTCGGCTCCGCCCCATGCGCCAGATCTTCCTTATCGCTTGGAAGCTCAGGTTCCCTCCTTAGCACTCTCGTCTAGACTGGATCCAAACTCTTCGGTTCACCCAAAATAATTTTAAAGTTTTCTAGACTTGATCGTCTTCTTCCTCTTGGCCTGCGATGGACATCGACTTCTGGTTTCGGCGGTGCCCATGCGGGAGAAGATGTCCAGGACCGATCCGCACTCCACGTCGTCACTGCCTCGGCCCTGACCACGACCCTCAGGCCTGCAAGTTGTGCAGGTCTTTTTCGGCAAATGTCCTCGAAGACCGTGCTGCCCGCTCCAACTTGGGCGCCCTGAGAAACGTTATCCGCCACTGAAGTCCAAGGAGGCCCGTTGGGCGGTTTCCGTTGCAGCTGGCACGGCTGAGCAACTCGAGCAGATGATCCTCCTCAAGGAGGCGGCAGCCCAGGCCACATCTTCATCTTCCTCGGTCGCGGCATTTATCCCACTCTCCTTGGGATCCTCCTACACAGCTTCTTTGAAGGAGCTTTGCTAGTCCCTCTCCACGAAAGGTGAGGGGCCATCGGGACACTCTTCTCGGTCAAAAAAGAAGGATTCGAAGGGTCAGTCCCACCGTCGATGTTCGTGGGAGCAGGAGAGGTCCCCTTCCCAGGACAGTCGACACTTGACTTCAGTCGAGGTTGCGGCTGAGGCCGCTGGCTTCACGGTGTCCCCGTCAGGTCAGCCGACCAAGACACCCATCGACACGGTTGAGATTTTTCTTGACCCTTCGGACGGGTTGTCTCCTGGTGAAGCCGACAACCCTTCATCGTCGGTTCCGCCGGTGGAAACCAAGGACTTGCTTGCACCTCCTGTGCCGGAGTTCCCGGTCATGCCTCCCGAGCCGAGGGAGGAGCAGGTTTCCCCTGCTCCCTCCCAGATCCACCCTCGGAAACCCCAACAGTCTCGGTCTCGGACCTCGTCTCGGTCCAGCCAATCCCTCCGGCGGTCTCTGTCTCGGCACTGAGGAAAGCGGCGGCGCCGCTCATCCTCGTCTTCCTCGGAGGAGGAGGAGGGGCTTCGGCGCAAGTTGCGTCGACGCTACGAGGACTTAATGTGGCAGCAGCTCCTTCTGACCAGGAACAAGCTGACATCGTCACCTTCCCCGGCCATTAAGTGGCTGTCACCCGAAAGGCCGAAACAACCCCTCGCGGTGGTCGAGGTGCCCAAACCTGGGCCGGTTGTTCGGCCGAAACCAGCTGCCCCACCGATTGTGGTGGAACCTCCGCCTCCACAACCGAAATCGGGGGCTCCAACCAAGGATTCTCAGTTGGGTCAGGGACTGCCCCACCGGTTGTCGGTCACCCTCACTCCCGACCGTCCTCCGCAGGCGGAGGGTGGCTCAGGCCCTAAGCAGCTCTTTGCAGGCTCCTCGGAGTCTGACGACGACTCCTCCCTGTTTTCCAGGCCCCTTGACCTGGAGTCCTCCGGGGGGCAGTCGATGGATGAGAGCCCATCATCGTTCATGGGTCTGCTTCGACTCATCTCGGAGTCCACCAGGATGCAGCTCGAGCCCATGTCCAAGCGGGCCAAGTATCCCCTCATGGAGATACTGGACCGAGGGGATTCTCCCACAGAGGCCTTTCCGGTGGCTGAAGCCATTGTTGGCCCAGCCTTGGAGTTATGGCAGTGGCCAGCTTCTTGTCCTGCTCCTTTGGCCAGGAAGTATGAAGTCCCTACTGGGTCTCTGTCCGGTTTCTCGGAACACCCCTCTGCGGAGGGGTTGGTTACCGAATGCGTTTTCCGGCATTCCGGGAATGCTAGGGATGTAGACAAGCCCCCTGACAGAGTCCAAAAAGCTGGACTATGCCGGGCGCAAAGTATATGCTGCGTCCTCCCTCTGCCTCCGTCAGGCCAGTTCGGCCGTACTGATGGTGCTCTTCTCCCACACCCTTATGGGCTCCCTGGATGAGGTGATTCCCTCATCTCCCGGCTGATCTGCAGACTACGGTCAAGCAAGTGTGGGATCATGGAAGGGCGGTGGCGAAACAGCAGCTCCAAACGGCTCTTGATATCGGAGACTCCTGTGCCCGGTCAGTAGCGGCCGCAGTGGCCATGCGCCGCAGAGTTTGGCTGAGGATATTCACCTTTACGGCGGATAACCAGCACAAGTTGGCAGATGTCCCCTTCCTGGGTGTCGACTTGTTCAGCCCTGGGATGGAAGGCCACCTCCAGAGAATTGAAAAGTCCAGTACCACCTTGGACTCGGTCACGTCTGCTCAGAAGGACAATGGCCGCCGACAACAACATAAGTCCTTTCACCCTTCTGCCCCTGCAGCATGTCCGGCCCAGCGACACCAGCATCAGGGCCAGCAGGCTTGCACTTGGCACCCCAAAGCCAAGCGTGCAGCTTCCTCTAACAGGAAGCCGGGAGGAAAAGGCCCAGGAGGTCCCTCGGCCGGTTCTTCCTCCAAGCCTGCCCTGTGACGGGTTGAGGGGTGTTGCCCCCCTACCTCGTCGCTTCCCCCTGGGTTCCCCCAGTTGGGGGACGGCTCCGCCAATTTCTTTCCGCCTGGTCCGCTATCACCACGGACCGTTGGGGGTTTGGAGGTGGTAGGAAAGGGTCTGCCTCTGGAGTTCGAGCAGGCCCCACCCTTCTGAGCCATCGCCCCACGGGAGGGGGTTGTGGGGTCCGCAGCTTCTCTGTCGGCCCATCGAGCCGACATCGCCCTGCTCCTCCAAAAGGAGGTGATCAGGAAGGTGGCTGATCCTCCACCGGACCCAGGGTTTGTGTCCAGGTACTTCCTGGTCCCGAAAAGGACGGGGGGGCTGGCGCCCCATTTTAGACCTGCACAACCTGAACAGGTTCCTAAAGTTTCGACCCTTCAGGATGGTCACTCTGGCTCAGATCATTCCATCCTTGGAACAAGGCGTATGGTTCTGTTCCCTGGACCTCCAGGACGTGTTCTTTCACGTCCCAATCTGTCCATCCCACCAGTGATTCCTTCGCTTCAGAGCAGAGGGGTCCCTCTACGAGTTCCGGGCCATGCCCTTCGGCCTTTCTTTAGCTCCCAGGTTCTTCACCAAATGCGTGGCAGTGGTGACAGCATTCCTGCGGCGCCGAACCCCTACCTGGACGACTGGCTGATTGCGGCCTCCTCCAGAATGGAGGTGGAGAGGTCCAGGGATCTGGCCCTCCAGGTTTGCTCTCAAGTTGGCCTCCTCATCAACGAGGCCAAGTTGGAACTCGTGCCAAAGCAGGTGATTCAATTCATCGGGGCAGAGCTCGATTCTCTGCGAGCCAGAGCATGGCTCCCAGCAGACAGGGCCGAGGTTCTTTCCTCTTTTGCCCATTCATTTCAGGTTGGGCAATTGCGCCCTGCCCGAGACTACCTGCACCTCCTGGGCCTCATGGCGGCCTGCACCAGCGTGGTCCATTGAGCCCGATGGCACATGCGTCCCTTACATTGAGGACTGGCCAGCCAATGGTCACAGTGCTCCCATCCTTTGGATCAGCTAGTGACAGTGACCCAGGAGATGTGGAACGCTCTCCAGTGGTGGATCATTCCAGCTCATCTGCAGGAGGGCATCCCGTTTTTCAACCCCGAGCCAATGGTCTCTCTATTGACCAACGCCTCTCTGATGGGTTGGGGTGCCCATCTGGGGGAGCACGGAGCACACGGCCTCTGGTCCCCTCGGGAGTCCCGATGCCACATCAACCTGCTGGAGCTTCGAGCGGTTCGTCTAGCCCTCACCACCTTCGCTCCGTTTGTACGGGATCAAGTGGTCCAGGTCTAGACGGACAATACCACAACCATGTACTACCTAAACTGCCAGGGCGGGACGCGCTCCGTACCCCTGTGCAGGGAAGCTCTACGCATTTGGTCCCTCATGCGCAGCCTGGAGGCGGCTCTCCTTGCCATCCATGTGGCAGGAGCCTCCAACATTCTGGCTGATGCGCTAAGCTGGATAGGGGCTGCGTCCCACGAGTGGTCTCTCCTGCCGGAGGTAGTACAAGATCTGTTCTCCCACTGGGGCATGTCTCAGGCGGACCTGTTTGCCTCCAGGGAGAATGCAAAGCTGAGGCTGTTCCATGCCTGCCCCCCTCAGCAGGGCTTGCTGCGGGGGGATGCCTTCTCGAGGCCGTGGACCCCGGGCCTCTTCTACGCCTTTCCCCCATTTCCCTTGATCCACAAGGTACTTCTCAAGGCAAGGAGGGACAAGACGCAGGTGATTCTGGTAGCCCCAGACTGGCCCCGCCAGTTCTGGTATCCAGATCTCCTCAGCCTCAGCTCCAGGCTCCCGAGGCGGCTCCCAGCCTGATCTCAGTTAATCAGGGGAAGGTATTCCATCCGGACCTTCAATCCCTGCACCTGATGGCCTGGTTCCTGAGCGACTAGAGTTCCAGGCCTTGAGTCTTTCCGACGAGGTCCTCACCGTTGTTGAGGCTTCCCATAAGGAGTCAACCAGGAAATGCTATGCCTTTAAATGGAAGAGATTCTCCATTTGGTGTCAGGGCAAGGGCCTGGACCCTTCCTCCTGTTCCTTGGCAAGCATTCTGAACTACCTGTGGTCCCTTTCTCAGCTAAGGCTTCGGTCGACAACCCTTAAGGTGCACCTGGCAGCCATCTCTGCTTACCGGGCGCGGGCCGCGAAGCAGTCGGCGCAGGAGAAGGTGGTCGGGCGCTTTTTCAAAGGCCTTGATCACATATCCCCTCCGCTGCAAGAACCTCCACCTCCGTGGGATCTACTGCTGGTATTGGCCAAGCTCATGGGCAAGCCATTCGAACCGATGCACGTCTCTCACCTGTCGTGGAAGACCGCCTTCTTGGTGGCTATCACGTCAGCCAGAAGGATGGGAGAGCTCCAGGAGCTTTCCATCATGTCTCCTTATCTGGACTTCCACAGGGACAAGGTTGTCCTGCACCCCCACCCGAAATTCCTTCCGAAGGTGGTGTCGGAGTTTCACCTTAACCAGGTGTTGACTCTGCCGGTGTTCTACCCCAGTCACACCTCGGATGCTGAATATAGGCTCCATACTCCGGACCCTAGAAAAGCGCTCGCTTATTATAAGGAGCAGATGGCTGAATTTCGGGGAGAGGTTCGCCAGCTGTTTGTCACCTACACTGAAGCCGCACCTGGCAGATCTGCAGCCAAGCGGACAATAGGCAGGTGGGTCACCTCCTGCATAGATCTCTGCTATAAGTTGGCTGGCATGGAGCTTCCCAGAGGGATAAGAGCTCATTCTACCTGCCATACCGCTGCATCGGTGGCTGCTTCCAGGGACGTCCCTATCCAGGAAATCTGCAGGGCTGCTACCTGGAAGTCAGCACACACCTTCATTACCCATTAGCACATCAACCTTGAGTCACGTCGGAATGCTAGTTTGGGACCTCGGTTCTCCAGTCATTATTCCCTAAGTAGGGGGTGTGCGCCTTGCCTCCCTCCTCCCGGAGAACTGCTAGGAGTCTGCCAGACTGTGTGGATTAACAACATATCCATGTCCCTAGAAATACAGGTTACTCACCTGTAACAGGAGTTCTAGGAATGCTATATGTTGTTCATCCTCACGACCCACCCGCCTCGGCTAACATTACCTGACTTCCAGCGCTAGATCTGCGCTGGGCAGGCGAGTTTTTTCACCGGTGAGGAGTGAGCTACTGGCTCGCAAGATGAAGTGGCAGAATTGCCAGATGGTGAATGAATGCTATACCATTCCTGGACCTCCTTTGGTGGAACCTTATTTCTGGGACATAGATATGTTGTTCATCACACTATATCTTCACTTTAAGCTGCCAAATCTTTAGTGGTTCCTCCCACCAGTTGGTAAATCCCTGCTCACCCTGTGAATCTTCCTTACCGCTTGGGCTCAGGTTCTCCCTAACACTCTGCGATGAGACTGGTTCCTCCTTCTTTGGTTTTGCGAATTTAAAGTTTTCGCTTAAAATAGACTTTGTCTTCTATCCCTGTCATTGGACAAATAGACTCGGTTTCGGAGATGCCCTTGCAGAAGATGTTCGGGTTTGATCCGCACTCACGTCGTCTACTGTCTAGGCTCGGCATGACCGCGGGCTTGCGACCTGTACTTCCTTCGGCCTCGTCCTCGAGGCCGTGCTGCCCGTTGCATCTGGTTGTCGAGCGTTTCTTCGGTGAAGTCGAAGAGGCCGGTTGGCGGTTTCGTGGGGCGGGCTCGCGGATCAGCGAGCAATGATCGCCTCGAAGGGAGCGGCTGGTCGACTACCTCGCCCGGTATTGTCCCGCCTCTGGGTACCTCTTGTTCTTCCGTTAAGGCTTTGTCTGTCCTCTCTACTAAAGGAGGGACCAACTCTGCTGACCTTTGTCGGTCAAAAGAGAGAGTAAGTCTCCATCGGCGCTCTTGGGGCGGAAAGATCCTCTCCCGGTGTCCGCCGTCGACTTGACCGGCGCTTCGCCACTGGTCTCGATGCCCCTGCTGGCAGTTGGTCGAGACTCCGCGGCCTTGTCGAGATTTTCTCAACCTATTGGCGGGTTGTCGACAGGAGAGCCGAATCTCTCGGTTCCCCGGTGGGAGTTGGGGACCTTGTGGGCTTGCCAGTGCTCGGGACCTGCTGGTGAACCTCTGAACCGAGGAGTGCGGTTTCTGACCTCCCACACCGTCTCGGTCTCAGACTTCTTCGTGGTCCAGCCGATCCTGCCGTCATAGGCGGTCTCGGTCTCGCACCGCGGGTGGGGTTTCGGCTTCTTGAGGAGGCGCTGGTGGTTACGTTTTGCTCGAGCTGTGTGGTACAGTCTTTCGACCGGGAACAAGCCGCCTTCCGGCCATTGGGTGGTTGTCACGGATGGCGAAACAACCTCGACTTTCCCTGGGGCCTGTTCCAGGCGGTTGTTGGCCGACCAGCTGTCCACCGTCGGTGGAACCTCCGCCCACAGCCGTTATTTGGGGCTTGACTAAGAATTCTTCGGCTCAGGGCCTGCCCCATGGGTTCTCTTTTACTCCCGATCGTCCTCGGCGGGTGGAGGGTGGCTCGGGCCAGGCAGCTCTTCTGACTTTCGAGTCTGACGGTCCTCCTTTCTCCAGGGGCAATGGACTTGGGTCCTCAGGAGGATAGTCGGGGGCATAGCCCTTCGTCCTACTTAGGATTGCTTGCTCATCTCGAGTCACCGGATGAAGCTCGAACCCTTCGCGGGCTGGTATCCCTCACGGAGATTCTGGAATGATTCCCTGTGGCTTTCGTGGCGAGGCCAGGGCCCGCCTGGCCTGGCGGCGCCTTGCTTCCTGTCCTGCACCAGCCAGATGGCCAGGAAGTATGTGGTCCCCGGTTCCTTGTCCGGTTTGAACACCCTGGCCAGGTTAGTTACTCAGCTGCGTTTTCCGGTGCATTTTTAGGACATGGACAACCTCCGAAAAGGGTCAGAAATTGGACTGTGCCAGCGAAAGTCTACACTGGGTCCCTCAGCTTCGTCAGGCCGGTTCGGTGTCCTCATGACATTTCTCTCATGCCCTGTTGGCTCCTTGGCAGTTGTCCTCATCTTCCACGGACCTGCAGACCACGGTTTAGGGTGTGGGGACCAGGGTTGGGCAGTGGCTGAACAGCAGCTTAACTGCCTGACATTGGGACCTGTGCTGGTCTGCTTTCTAGTGGCTGTAAGGTCGGGGCTTGGCGAGATATCCACCTTCGCTGGTACCCAGCACAAGTTGGGATGTCCTCTTTGGGACCAACTTTGGCCCGGGGTGAAGGTCACCTACAGAGATGGTAGTCAATGCTACCTTGGCTCTGTCTCATCTGCTCAGAAGACAAGGCAGAAACCACAGCCTAAGCCCTTCGTCCTTCTGGGTCCCTGCAGTCGGCCAGCAACATCAGGGCCAGTAGGCTCGAGCTTGCATCAAACCCAAGCCCAGACTTCCTCCACAGGGCTGGCGGTAAGGCCCAGGAGGTCTCGGTGTCCCTCCTCCAGCCTGCCCATTGATGGTTGAGGGTGCCTTAACCCCTCACTCACCCAGGTTCCCCCTTGGGATGTCCTCACTTCTTTCCGCCTGGTCCGTTGTACGGATGGGTGGGTGTTGGAGGTGGTGGCGGCCTGCCTTTGAATTCAAGCAGGCCTCCCCTTCAGAGCCGTCGCGCCTCGGGTGCTTGGTCCGCAGCCCACTGTCGGCTCGCCGAGCTGACATCGCCTCCTACTCAGGGGAGGTGATCAGGGTGGTCTGACCTCCTCAGTCCCGGGTTTGTGTCCAGGTACCTGGTTCAATGGACTGGGGGTGGTGTTCATTCTCGACTGCCGACCTAAACAGTTCAACTTCTTAGGTCGCCACTCTGGCTCAATAATACCATCCTTGGAGCATGGCGTGTAGTTCTGCTCTCTGGACCTGCAGGCGCGTTCTTTTCACGTCCCTATCCGTCCATCACATCAGAGATTCCTTTGCTTTCAAGCGGAGGGATCCTTTTAGGAGTTCCGAGCCATGCCATTGCTTGTCTCCAGCTCCCAGGGTCTTCACCAAATGCATTGCAGTGGTGACAGTATCTCTGCGGGCAAGGCCGAGGGGGTCCGGGTGTACCCTTACCTGGGCGACTGGTTGATAGCAGCCCCTCCAGACAGTGGGGAGGTGGAGCGATCAGAGATCTGCCTCCAGGGTTTGCCTCTGTCAGTCTTCATCAACGAGGCTAAGTCGGAACCTAGGCAGAAGCAGGTGATTCTTTTCATCAGGGCAGAGCTCGACTTCTCTTTGAGCCAGAGCACAGTCTCTGGACAGAGGCCAAGGTTCTTTCCTCCTTTGTCCGATCATTTCTGGAGTAATCGCTGTTTCCTGGGACTTCCTGCACCTCCTGGTCTCATGGCCTGCACCAGCATGGTCCGTTGGGCCCGTGGCACATGCATCCTCTTCAGTGGGGACTGGCTAGCCAGTGGTCACAACGCTGCGATCCATTGGACCAGCTAGTGACGGTGACCTAGGGGATGTGGCAGCTCTCCGTGGTGGATCGTTCCAGTTCATCTGCAGGAGGGCATCCCGTTTGTCCGCCCGAGCGGCGATCTCTCTGATCGACCGATGCCTCTCTGATGGGTTGGGTGCCCATCTGGGGAACACTGGGCGCATAGCCTCTGGTCCCAAGGGAGTCCGATGCCACATCAACCTGCTGGAGCTCCGGTGGTCGCTAGCTCTCACCGCCTTTGCTCCGTTTCTCCAGGGTCAAGTGGTCCGGTCAGGCGGTTGTACCACGACCATGTACTGCTATCTAAACCGCGAGGCTGGACGCCGCCCATGTTTCTGTGCAAGGAAGCTCTCCACGTTTGGTCACTGTAAGGAGCTTGGGGGCGGATTCTAGCCATTCATGTGGCAGGAGCTCCAACACCCCCTGGCCGATGCCCTGCCAGATAGGGGCTGTGCCCCACGAGTGGTCTCTCTGCACGAGGTAGTACAAGGTCTGTCTCCCATTGGGCACACCTCAGGTGGACCTGTTTGCCTCCAGGGAGAGCAGCTGAGCTGTTCCATCGCCCCTCAGCAGGGGCTGCTGCAGGGGATGCCTTCGAGGCCATGGACCCCGGGCCTCTTCTCGCCTTTCCCATTCCCCTTGATACACAAGGTGCTTCTCAAAGCAAGGAGGGACAAGGCGCAGGTGATTCTGATAGCCCCAGACTGGCCCTCCAGTTCTGGTACCCAGATCTCCTCAGCCTCAGCTCCAGGCTCCCGAGGCAGCTTCCAGCTCACCCGACCTGCTCTCAGTCAATCAGGGAAGGTGCTCCATCCGGACCTTCAATCCCTGCACCTGACGGCCTGGTTCCTGAGTGGCTAGAGTTCCAGGCCTTGGGTCTTTCCAACGAGGTCCTCAATGTAGTTGGCGTCCCGTAGGGAGTCGACATGAAAAATGCTCACGCTTCAAATGGAAGATTCTCCATTTGGTGTCCAGGCAAGGGCTTGGACCCTTCCTCCTGTTTCTTGGCAAGCATCTTGGACTATTTATGGTCCCTTTCTCCTTAAGGGCTTGGGTCGGCGGCCTAGAGCGCACCTGGCAGCCATCTCTGCCTTCCGGGCGTGTGCGGGAAGCGGTCGGTAGCGCGGAGAAGGTGGTCTGGCGCTTTTTCAGGCCTTGATCACATTCCTCAGTCGCGGGAACCCCACCTCCGTGGGATTTACTGCTGGTACTGGCAAAGCTCATGGGCAAGCCATTGAACCAATGCACAGGTGTGGTCTCCCCCACCTGTGGTGGAAGACCGCTTTTGGTGGCTATCTCAGTCAGCCAGAAGGATGGGAGAACTCCAGGCGCTGAGCATCGGTCTCCTTACCTGGTCTTCCACAGGGACAAGGTTGTCCTCGCCCCACCGAAATTCCTTCCGAAGGTGGTGTCTGAGTTTCACCTTAATCAGGTGTTGACTCTGCCGGTGTTTTTACCCCAATCACCTCGGGAGGCCGAATATAGGCTCCATACTTGACCCTAGAAGGCGCCGCCATTACAAGGAGCGACGGCTGGTATTCGGGAGAGGTTCGCCAGCTGTTTGTCACCTACGCTGAAGCCGCACCTGGCAGACCTGCAGCCAAGCAGACGATAAGCAGATGGATCACCTCCTGCATAGATCTCTGCTATGAGTTGGCGGGCATGAAGCCTCCCAGAGGGATAAGAGCTCATTCTACCCGCCATACTGCTGCATCGGTGGCTGCTTCCAGGGATGTCCCTATCCAGGAAATCTGCAGGGCTGCTACCTGGAAGTCAGCAAACACCTTTATTACCCACTACCACATCGACCTTGAGTCACGCCGGGATGCTGGTTTTGGGGCCTCGGTTCTCCAGTCCTTATTCCCCAAGTAAGTATAGGGGGTGTGCTTGCCTCCCTCCTCCCGGAGAACTGCTAGGAGTCTGCCAGATAGTGTGGATGAACAACATATCATGTCCTAGAGATACAGGTTACTCACCTGTAACAGGAGTTCTAGGAATGGTATGTTGTTCATCCTGCAAACCACCGACTCTCCCGGCTTGACGCAGGCCTGAGCTTCAGCAGGCAGATCTGGCGTCATGAGGCGAGCCGAGAGTTTTACCACCCGGGTGGGTGGGAGGAGCCAGCTTGAAGACCTTCCGGCAAGATTTAAAGCGGCAAGGAACCTGCCAGATAGTGTGGATGAACAACATATACCATTCCTAGAACTCCTGTTACAGGTGAGTAACCTGTATTTCATGACCGTCAGTCCTTTCGAGGCAAAGGCAGGGAAGTTTTAATAAAAACCAAGCCCCCCAACCTCAAAACAAAATGCAGCAGAAGGCGCAAGGATCCAAAGCGCCCAGTGCCACCTTCTGAGTTGTTGGCCCAAATCCCACCTCAGCTGCCCGAGGGGGACTTTTCCCCAGCGGTGGCAGGTTGTCTGACTCACTTCTACAATCAATGGAAGTCCATAACCTCAGACAAATGGGTCCTCTGGATAATCCGCAAGGAGTATTCCCTCAATCTTTTGGAGACTTCTCCGGATTGTCCCACCAGACGACAGCCCAGGCTCAGTCAGAACTTCTCGCCTCCAAGATACAAGGCCTTCTGACCAACAGGGCAGTGGAAGTAGTTCCGCTGGATCAACGGAACACGGGGTTCTACTCCCATTAATTTCTGGTTCCAAAGAAAACCGGGGGCATGCGCCCAATTTTGGACCTCAGAAAATTAAACAAATTCCTTCCCAAAGAAAAATTCAGAATGATATCACTAGGAACACTGTTATCTTTGCTTCATCAACACGACTGGTTAGCCTCCCTGAACATGCAGGATGCTTACCAGCACATTCCTATACACCCAAAGTATCACAAATACCTAAGGTTCATGGCTTTGGGACAGCATTATCAGTTCAGAGTCCTGCCCTTTGGGCTATCCTCGGCGCCACAAGTTTTTTCAAAGTGTTGTGCAATTCTCTCAGCGCATCTCAGAAAAATCGGAATACAAGTGTTCCCATATCTGAACGATTGGCTTCTAGCAAGTCCTTCCAGGCAGGGAACTCTAGACGCCGTAGCCACAGCTTCACACTTTCTTGCGTCCAGGGGAGTCCTGCAAACCTCAAAAAATCGCAGCTGCAGCCCTCCCAGAGGCTCCTTTTCTTAGGAACTCTCCTGAACACCACCTGTGCGAAAGCATTTCTTCCAGAGGACAGGAGGAGCGATATCCTTCAGATGGCCCGATACATCAGAGAAAGAGGCTCGGTGACAGCTCTCTCATTGTAACGGATGCTCGGTCTCATGGCATCCTCAGTGTTCATTGTACCCCTAGCACACCTCCATATGAGAACCTCTCAATGGATGCTCAGTACTCAGTGGTCCGTGACCACTCACCCTCAGTCCTTTCTCATCAAAGTGACAGAACCTCTGAAGAGATTCACTCACCTGGTGGTCTTAAGAGGACAATCTTCTGGAAGGATACCCCTTTGCTCCTCTGGATCATCAGATTTCCATTACCACGGACATATCCCTGATGGAGTGGGGTGCTCACTGTCAGACTCTCCACACTCAAGGCACGTGGACTCAGGACGAGTCCCAGCTTCACATAAATGTCTTAGAAATGAGAGCTGTCCTTTATGCAGTCCGGGCTTTGAAGGACATTTTCTGTCACAAGAACATTCTCCTTCAAACGGACAACAAAGCAGTGATGTGTTGCATCAACAAGCAGGTCGGTGCTCACTATTACCCCTTATGCAGGAAAGCAATGAGGGTGTGAGAATGGTGCTTGGAGCACAAGGCTCTAATTCATGTGGTCTACCTGCCAGGAGTGTAGAACGAACTGGCAGACCATCTCAGCTGAACAGAAACAGATCCTCACGAATGGTCTGTTGACTCAGCCATAGCTCAGTCACTATTCACAGAGTGGGGAACTCCAGACCTGGACCTTTTTGCATCCCCACTCAACACAAAACTGCCTCTCTTCTGCTCCAGAAATCCAGGGCCTGGCATTTTCTGTCAGGATGAGTTCAGGCTGCAATGGACAAAACTCTTTCTATAACGCCTTTCCGCCTCTTCCTCTAATTCAGAGAGTACTTCTCAAATTCAAGTTCCAGGGGGACAAAATGATCCTCATTGGTCCCTTTTGGCCTCGACAGATATGGTTTCCACTACTCAACAGTGTGTTGGAAACTCCTCCGAAACTGCTTCCCCTTCAGATGAACCTTCTGACTCGGGGGGCCTGTGGTCCATCCCAACCTGAGGTCACTTCACCTTCATGCTTGGCTCCTGAAGAGATAGAAGTGAACAGGTTCAATGTCTCTCGCAGGGTTTCGGATATTCTTCTGGCTGCGCTCAAGCTAGCCACTAGGAAAACTTACACAGCCAAATGGAAGCGTTTCTCGCTCTGGTGTGCAAAATCCTCTCTGAATCCTTTTTTTCTGCCCACCAGATAAAGTTCTAGAATACCCTTTAGACCTCTCAAATTCAGGTCTGCAATACTCTACAGTTAAGGTTCACCTTTGTGCCCTTTCAGCTTATCATGAGCCAGTACTTTCCTTGTCACTGGATCAGTTACCTGTGGTTGAGGTTTCTTCCGGGAATTCTGCGTACCAGACCTCCTATAAGACGTCCAGTCACTGCCTGGGACATTAATCTAGTACTAGACATGCTCACTCGAAAACCCTTCGAGCCTCTAACTACCTGTGAGTTAAAATTTCTCACTTGGAAGACGGCCTCTCTAATGGCCATTATCTCAGCCCGCAGGGTCTCTGAGATGCATGCTCTGGTCACAGACCCTCCATATACTGTGTTTCATAAAGACAAAGTAGTTCTTAGGACCCATCCTAAGTTTCTTTCAGAATTCCATCTAAACCAACCTCTGGTCCTTCCATCTTACTTTGCGAACTTCCGAAATGAAGGAAAGTGGTCTCTTCATTCCTTGGATGTCAAAAGAGCTTTGCGTTTCTATCTAGACAGAACGAAAGACTTTCATAAACTCAACAACTGTTTGTTTCCTTCAGCGAGACCCAGCTTGGTCTGTCTGTCGCTATCAGATGTATTTCTGCATGGCTGGTTGCATGCCTTCGCCACTGTTATTCCATGGCGCAGGTTAAGCTGGAGGGCAGAGTGTACGCTCACTCTACTAGAGCGGTTGCGGCATCCCTAGCGGAAATCCACAACATGCCCATTACGGATGTTTGCAATGCGGCCACCTGGAGCTCAGTGCATACTTCTGTCCAACACTATGCCCTGGATGTCCATGCCAGACGACATCTTTCTTTTGGCAGAACCATCCTTAATGGACTCCTGTCCTAAAACAGTGAGCTCTTGGTCTCTCCTGTCACCCTCTCGGGGGAGTATTAGCTCGGCACTCTCCCATTAGTGTGAATGAGTGGTGGAGACTTAATGTCCAGGAAGATATGGAAATTATGTACCTACCGTAATTCTTGATCTTCTTGGACGAGTCTCCACCACTCATTCACACACCCACCCACTTTCTCCTAAGCTCACCTCTGTTGTTGGTCTTCACTCCCTCAGTCGTTAGGCTGTGAGGACTTCCTTGTTGACCCTTCTTATACGAGTCGTCCGGACTATCTTATGTCCGGTTTTTGGTTAGGCTATCCTTCTAGGTTAGTTACGCTGCACCTCCTTGGAAAAAAAGGTACTGAGGCGGTTGGCGGGTCGACGCCGAGATAGTCATTACCACACGAGCTGGGGCTCACAGCGCCACTCCCCGCAGCTCCATTTCTGGCGCCGACCCTCTAGCAAAAAAAAGTTTGCTCCTGCTGTGTCCCAGTGCCTCCTGCGCAGATCCCATTAGTGGTGGAGACTCGTCCTAGAAGATCAAGAATTACGGTAGGTACGTAATTTCCATTTCTTACACAGGGGTGCAAAGTGTAAATGTTCCTTCATGTCCTGGAGGGAGGAAACTCATCCTGGGATCAAAAAGGGGTCATTTGAAATTGAGTTATGCCAAGGTTGCAGATTTAATACTTTGAAATTACATTCTGTGGTTATATAGAAATATATATTGTTTAGATATTTTGACAGAGGAGGAACTGGATGACCTCATCCAAAAGGGGTTGGCAAATACAGCCTGTAAAGATTATTCTTTTTCACTACAGGGACACTTTTATCTGACACTGACCAAGGAAACATCTGAGCACTGTAAGCAGATTATTTAGAAAGAGAGTTTAATCTAAATACTGTAAGTAGGAATTGCACTGTTTTAAACCTTGTTTTGTTTAAGGATATGTATGTTTTTGTGATAAGAGATCTGTATATTCTATGAGCGTGGATATGTTGTTCATCCACACTCTTTGGGATGTCCCTTTCCTTTTAAATCTCGCCGGAAAGTCTTCAAGCTGGCTCCTCCCACCCACCTGCGTGGTAAATACCTCGGCTCTGTCCCATGACGCCAGATCTTCCTTTCCGCTGGAAGAATCAGGTTCCCTCGTGCTAACTTTAGCCATCGTAGGCCCTGGATTCGCATGGTCGTTTTTTTCCGAATTTATCTCTCGAACTCGTCAGAGTTTTCGATTCCGATAATAGCGCATCGGATATGGAGATCAAGTTGTCCCCCAGATTTCGCCAGTGTACGTGCGGCCAGAAAATGTCGCGCACCGATCCCTACCTTACCCGCGTGTACTGCTTTGGTGTTGGTCATGACACCACCACCTGTACCTTTGGCTTGGCATTCCATCCCAGTGTCCTTGACTACCACATGGTGCGCCTTAAGTTGGGAAGAACAGAAAAAAGGAACACGCCGGTGTAATCAAAGGAAGCGAGGTGGGCGGTTTCCGCGGCTGCGGGATCCGCCGAGCAGCTAGAGCAGATGAAGGCCTTCGAAGAAGAAGCTGCCCAAGCTTCGGCCAGCCAAAGTTTCTTTGTGCCTCTCAACCTCGGTTCTTCCTTCACAGGTTCCTTCACGTAGCTGTGCCAGTCTCTCCCCAACAGGGGTGAGGCGCCCTCGGGCTCGCATTCCTCCTGCCCTCGGAAGAGCGACAAGGATCCAACGTCTTCAAAAAGGAGATGTTCCTGGGACCAAGAGAGGTCAGAGTCCCAGGACACTGCGACCTTGATTTCGGTCGAGATCACTTCCTCGGCCACCGGCTTCTCAGATCTTCCGTCTGGCCAGGAGAAACCGAGGAATCGGCTGATTCAGCCAAGATTGTTATCGAGCCGATTTCGCCGACTCCGGTCGACGATTCTTTAGAAGGGACCCCGGTCCTTTCTTTCCCCGATGACGAAACACTTCCTTCAGATGTCCTCATCAAGGGAATTGATCCAGAGCCTCAGTTTTCCCCGAGCCCAGTTTCTCCCGATTCTGGCCGACGCCATCGGTCTTGATCAAGGACTCGGTTTCCTTTGGTGGGAAAACCAAAGAAAGGCCGCCGGCATTCAAAAAAGAGGCACCGTCACAGGTCCTCATCCTCCTCGGACGAGGAGAGCTTCGACGGAAACTCCGTCGACGCTATGAGGAGCTTATGTGGCAACAGCTGATTTTGGCCGGGAAGAAGCCGGCTACGCCGTCCACTCCGACCATTACTTGACCTGCGCCTCAAGGGCCGACCCCTTTGGACCCAAAATCTTCGGTTCCTCCACTTGTGGGGCCAGCCATTATTCCGGATAAGCCCATATCGATCTCGCCACCGAGTAGGGTGGAACCACTGCCTAAACAGCCTCTCTCTGGGGCTCCCTCGAAAGGGGACCATCCAGGCACTGCGCTTCCCTGACATCTGTCCATCACGGTTACCCCTGCCCGCCCTCGGCGTATCGAGGGGGACATAGGCTGGAGACCGTTGTATCCCGACTCTTCGGATTCAGATGCTACTGGTTTGCACTCCCATCCAGGTGATGAGTAGTCACTCTCTGCAGGCCTGGAGGAAGATCCTTCCTCCTTTCAGGGCATCCTCCACCTCATTTCCGATTCCACCGGAATGCCCCTGGAGTATATCCAGAAAAAGGCAGAGTACACCCTTACGGATATCCTTGGGGGGGGGGGGATACCCCAACTGAGGCCTTCCCAGTAGCTGAAGCCATTACTGGTCCAGCCCTTGAGTTTTGGCAGTATTCAGCCTCCTGCCGAGCACCATCTGCCCGCATGGCCCATAAGTACGCGGTGCCTTTGGGATCCCTACTGGGATTCACGGAACATCCCTCGTCTGAGAGCCTGGTGACTGCTTCCGTCTTTGGACGTACTGGTAGCTCGGCCGACACCGACCGACCTCCGGACAAGGAGTCCAAGAACATGGACCACTCTGCCCATAAGGTCTACGCGGCCTCCTCCTTGGGCCTTCATCAGGCCAGTTCGGCGTGATCATGGCACACTTCTCCCATGCCCTCCTAGGGTCACTGGATGAAGGACTTCCTCACCTCCCCGCGGACATGTAGACCACAGTCAAGCAAGTCCGTGATCAGGGCTGTGCTGTCTCTAAAACAGCAGCTCCAGATGGCCCTAGACATCGGGGATTCTTGTGTCCGCTCTTTAGTAGCCGCAGTGGCCACCCGCCACAGGGCTTGGCTGAGGTTATCCTCCTTCCCGGCGGATACCCAGCACAATTTAGCTGATGTGCCTTTCCTTGGTACCGACTTGTTCAGCCCAGGAGTGGCAGGCCACCATCAGCATATTGAGCAGTCCAATGCCACCTTGGACACCACTTCTGCTAAGGGTTCCTCGGGCAAGAACCAGCAGAAGAGGAGGCCTTTTCGGCAGTCCTCCCCTGCGGTCAGGCAGCCCTCCTATCAAGGAGGGCAGCAGCAGCAGGCTCAAGCTTGGCACCCTAGGCCCAAGCAGGGCCCTCACCAGCGCCGTAAAGGAGGCCGAGGTGCTGGTCCAGGAGCTTCCTCCTCCTCTAAGCCTGCTCAGTGACGGGTTGGGGGTTGCCACCCCTACACTCATAACGTCTGCCCTGGGTCCTCCCGTGTGGGGTCGGCTGCGCCACTTTCTTTCCGCCTGGTCCGATATCACCTCGGACAGGTGGGTTCTAGAAGTGGGCAGGCAGGGACTGCCTCTGGAATTCGCGCAGTACCTGCCCAGCCGAGCCCGTGCCCCTTCAGGAGGAAAGGATCTCAGCTCGCAAGCAGTCGGCTCTTCGAGACGACATAGCTCAGCTCCTCCGCAAGGAGGCGGTAGCTCCAGTGCTGGATCCGCCTGTAGACCCAGGTTTCATATCCAGGTACTTCCTGGTGCCCAAGCAGACGGAGGGGATTGGTGCCCCATCCTAGATCTCCACGACCTGAATCAGTATCTCAGGTCTTGCACTTTCAGGATGGTATTTCTGAACCAGATCATACCATCCCTGGAGTGAAACATGTGGTTTTGTTCGCTGGATCTGCAGGATGCGTTCTTTCACATCCCAATCCGTCCGTCCCACCAGCGGTTCCTCCGCTTCAGGGTCGAGGGGACCCTGTACGAGTTCCGAGCCATGCCGTTTGGCCTGTCATCGGCCCCGCGGGTATTCACCAAGTGCATTGCAGTGGTGGCAGCCCATCTTCGGCATTGAGGAGTTCGAATCTACCCTTATCACGATGAATGGCCTCTGGCGGGTTCCTCCCTTCAGGAGGTGGAGAGATCCAGGGATCTGGCTCTCGGAACCTGCTCTCAGCTTGGCCTCCCGGTCATCGAGGCCAAGTCGGAACTCGTGCCGTCTCAGGTGATGGGCTTCATCGGGGCAGAGCTTGACTCTCGTCAAGCCAGAGCTCGGCTCCCGGCGAACAGGGCAGTTTCTTTTCTCCTTTGCCCGATCATTTCTGGTTGGGCTCTTGTGCCCTGCCCGGGACTTTCTGCGCCTTCTGGGTTACATGGTGGCGTGCACCTCAGTGGTCCATTGGGCCAGGTGGCCCATGCACCCCCTCCAATGGGAGCTGGCCACCCAGTGGTCTCAATGCCGTGGTCAATTTGACCAGCTGATCACGGTAACCCAGAAGATGTGGGACGCTTTCAAATGGTGGACCGTCCCAGAACGGTTGCAGGAAGGGATCCGGTTTGTCCGCCTCAAGCCGACAGTCGTCCTCACGACCGATGCCTCTCTCATGGGCTGGGGAGCCCACATGGGGGACAACAGGGCCCATGGGTTCTGGAGCTCCGAGGAGTCCCGATGCCACATCAACCTATTGGAACTCAGAGCAGTCAGACTGGCACTGTCAGCGTTCACTCCTCAGCTCCGGGGTCAAGTGGTTCAAGTCCAGATGGACAATACCACGACCATGTACTGCCTCAACAAACAGGGCGGCACACACTCCCGTCTGCTGTGCAAGGAGGCGCTCCGCATCTGGACCCTCGTCAGCTGGTTAGAGGCGGATTTCCTAGCCATCCACGTGGCAGGAGTCTCAAACCAACTCACGGATGCTCTCAGCCGCCTAGGCCAGAAATCCCATAAGTGGTCTCTCCATCCAGAGGTAGCTTACAGTCTGTTCTCCCAATGGGGCAAACCGTTGGTGAACCTGTTTGCTCCAAGGGAGAATGCCAAGCTGAGTCTGTACCATATCCACCCCCCTCAGCAGGGCTCGCTGCTGGGGGATGCCTCGAAGCCGTGGAACCCAGGCCTCCTCTATGTCTTCCCTCCATTTCCCTTGATCCATAAGGTGTTGGCCAAGGTGAGGAGGGACAAGGCGAACGTGATTCTGGTAGCCCCAGATTGGCCGTGCCAATTCTGGTACCCAGATCTCCTCGGCCTCAGCTGCAGGCCCTTGGAGCGGCTTTGTACATGCCCGGACCTGACATCATTAAACCAGGGGAAGGTCTTCCATTCGGACCTTCAGTCCCTGCACCTCACAGCCTGGCACCTTAGTGGCTAGAGTTTCAGGCTCTGGGTCTTTCCGAGGATGTCTGCACTGTGGTGGAGGGCACTGTGGTGGAGGCATCTCACAAGGAATCAACCAGGAAATTTTATGCCTTCAAATGGAAGAGATTTTCCATTTGGTGTCAGGGTAAGAGTCTGGACCCCTTATCCTGCTCTCTGGCTAACATTCTAGACTACCTTTGGTCTCTCTCCAAAGGGGGTCTGCAATCATCGACGCTTAGGGTGCACCTGGCAGCCATTTCTGCTTACCGGGCTCGGGCCGGTCAGCCGACATTGGCACAGGCTACAGTGGTCGGGCGCTTCTTCAAAGGCCTGGATCACATATCCCCTCCGGTGCATGAACCTCCACCTCTGTGGGACCTCTTGCTGGTTTTGGCAAAGCTTATGGGCAAGCCATTCGAACCCATGCATAAGTGTGAGCTCTCACACTTGTCGTGGAAGACGGCCTTCCTGGTGGCTATCACGTCAGCCAGAAGGACAGGGGAGCTCCAGGCGCTTTCCATGGACTCCTCTTATCTGGTATTTCACGAACAAAGTTGTCCTGCACCCCAACCCGAAATTCCTTCTGAAGGTGGTCTCAGAGTTTCACCTTATCAGGTGTTGACTCTGCCGGTATACTACCCTAATTACACCTCGGATGCCGAGTACAGGCTCCATACTCTGGACCTGAGATGTGCACTTTCCTATTATAAGGAAAGAACGGCGTAAATTCGTGGAGAGTTTCGCCACCTGTTTGTCACCTACGCTGAAGCCGCTTCTGGCAGACCTGCAGCCAAATGGACCATTGCAAGATGGATCACATCATGCATAGGTCTGTGCTATGAGTTGGCGGGCAAGGAGCCTCCCAGAGGGTTAAGCGCTCATTCTACCTGCCATACTGCTGCATCGGTGGCTGCTTCCACGGACATCCCTATCCAGGAAATCTGTCGGGCTGCTACCTGGAAGTCAGCAAACACCTTTATTTCCCACTACCACATTGACCTTGAGTCACGCCGGGATGCTGGTTTTGGGGCCTCGGTTCTCCAATCTCTGTTTCCTAAGTAGGGGGTGTGCGTCTTGCCTCCCTCCTCCTGGAGAACTGCTAGGAGTCTGCCAAAGAGTGTGGATGAACAACATATCCACGCTCCTAGAAGAACAGGTTACTCACCTGTAACAGTAGTTCTAGGAGTGGTATATGTTGTTCATCCACACGCACCCACCCGACCTCTGCAGCTTTAGGCGCATCACCTTACTTCCAGCGGGCTAAAATCTGGCGTCATGGGGCGGAGCCGGGGTATTTACCACCCGGGTGGATGGGAGGAGCCAGCTTGAAGACTTTCCAGTGAGATTTAAAGGGAAAGGGACATGCCAAAGAGTGTGGATGAACAACATATACCACTCTTAAAACTACTGTTACAGGTGAGTAACCTATTCTTCAAACAACATGAAGTCTTGCTGTATTCTGACATACTGCAGTGATGTCCAACATTTGAACTGCCCCGGAGATGAAAGCGTTAACTTTCCATGCCAGGCATGGAACGCTGAGCTCGAGCTCGGTTGAGACTCTGTCTGTTGCTGTTTGAACTCAAACCGTCAGATTCTTTACTCCGCCTCACTGAACAGTCGCTCCAGAGATTTCTCCTTTGCTCGGTTCAGGTTTGTCGGTTAAAGTACCGTTTTTCTGTTTTCGACCGAATTTAATCCATTAACCTGTCGGTTCAGTCTCTGTCTGTGGTATCGTGAGTACTAGATAGGTTTATTTTCTTGTTCTTCTGTGTGGAACAAAAAAGTTTATTCTGCTTTTAGACTGTGGTAATCGGTTCTAAAAAAATGGATTTTCATTACGTTTTTTTTTTTCCACGACCCGTAACACGGTCAGGAACTGATAAGGGTGTCTTGCCTGGCGGATTGCGGAAAAAAGGGTAAGTTTTTGTTAGGACTGGCCATGTCTGAGAAACCCAAAAGAAAAACCAGGCCCACACTGGATTTCAACACTGTAGTGTGTGTGTGTGTGTGGTGAAGCCTTTGCTAAGGCTGATCCCCACACCACCTGTGTTTATTGTCTGGGATTTGACCACCTCGATTCAGACTGCCAGATTTGCAAGAATTTTCCTGCAGCTACCCTGGAAAAGAGAGTTGGTAGGCTCAGGGAAAGGGAGGCCAAGAGGTACGCTGACCCAGATGGCCAGCCCTGTTCGGTTCTAACCGAACCCGAAGGAGTGCCCTCTGACCAGGGCGAGACTTCTTCGGGCAAAAGGAGAACCGACTCAGAGAAGTCGGTTCCGGTTAAAAGAAGGGATAAATCAGTCGGTGCGGATCCACAAATTCTGTCTCCGACCGCTGATGAAATAGCCAAAGCGATAAGGATTGTTCAGTCTCTAACCCTGGTTCTGACCGAACCGGCACCATGAGGAAGGGGCTCGGTTAGGTCGGTTCCCCCGGTTCCAGATTATAATTTAGAAGATTTTTATGAACCGGAGGAGGAGGAAGGAGAGTATGAGGATAGTGATGGTGATTACGAAAGTCTGGATGTGCCTATTGACCTGGACATCTCCCCAGACAGACCTTCAGGGGTTTCTCCTCCTAGGCTTTCTGTGTCCCCTTCCCATTTTATATTCTACAAAAAAGTGGCTGAAACTCTTCAGCTTCCTATGGAAGAAGCTGTGGACGACCAGGAGGAGCCTAACTATGTTGAAATAATGGATATCCCAGAGTCCAGGAGGCTGTCTATTCCCCTTCATAAGTCCTTTGGGAAACAGACAATAAAAATTTTAAAGACTCCTAATTCTATACCTCCTGCGGACAAGAGAATGGACAAGAGGTATACTCTCTCAGGCTCAGATACGGAGTTCAAACAACATGAAGTCTTGCTATATTATGACAGGTGCAATTTGTCCCACCATTAGAACTGCTCCGGAGGTGAAAGAGTTAACTTCCATGCAGAGCATGGAGCTTAGAGCGCGAGCTCGGTTAAAGAAGCTCTGTTAGGGTGGTTTCAAACCGAAACCGTCAGATTCTTTACTCCACCTCACTGGACAGTCGCTCGAGATTCCTCCTGCTGCTCGGTTCATTTCCTCGGTTTAAAACGTCTTTTCTCGGTTTAATTTAACCGCTCTATTATTATTTTAACCGCAAACCGATCGGGTTCAAGCTCTGTCTATGGTATTGTAAGTAATAGATAGTTTTTTCTGTGTGGAACTTGTAAATTTTTATCGGTTCAGTTTGAACCGATCGAATTGTATTTAAACTTGGTTTTAAAGCCTTTTAAGGCTTGTTAGAGTGTGGTTCCCGGTTCTTATCGGTTCTTAAAAAAGCGGATTTCATTACGTTTTTCCACGACCCGTGACACGGGGTTGGGAACCGATAAGGGTGTCTTGCCTGGCACTGCCGCTAAAGGGCAAGTTTGTTGGTTAGGCTGCAGCATCATGTCTGAGAAACCCAAAAGAAAAACCGGGCCCACTCGGTTTCAACACTGTAGTGTCTGTGGGGAAGCCTTTGCCAAGGCTGACCCACACACTACATGTGTCTATTGTCTGGGGTTTGACCACCTCAATTCAGACTGCCAGATTTGTAAAAATTTCCCTGCAGCCACCCTGGACAAGAGAGTGGGCAGGCTCAGGGAACGAGAGGCCAAAAAGTCCGCTGACCCGGATGGCCAGCCTGGTTCGGTGCCAACCGAACTGGAAGGAGTGCCCTTTGACCAGGGCGAGACTTCCCTCGGGCAAACGAAAAGCTGGCTCTGAGGAGCCAGTTCCAGCAAAGAAAACTAAAAAATCAGCAGGTTTGGAGTCCAAAATTCCTTCTCCAACTGCTGCAGAGATAGCCAGGGCAATACAGATTGTCCAGTCACTGTCCCCGGTTCCCTCCGAACTGCCACTATCTGGCAAAAGGTCGGTTCGGTCGGTTCCACCAGTTCAAGAATATGATGCACTTGTGCCGGAACCAGAGGGGCGAGAGGGGCGGCTGCCCCACCACTTTTTTGTGCAGAGGAGATTGTGCCCCTGAGCTGACTGGCGTGACGTGGCATCTTAAGATTTTTTTTTTTTTCATTTTCGCGCATCCCAGCCGGCAGACCTGATTGAGACAGCAAACAAATCTCTCAATCAGGTCCGCTTTAACAAAGGAAGGCATGACTACAGTTAGGGGCAGGTCGCGTGGGCTTTTTAAATGCCTGCAGATTTAGTAGCGCTTTCCATTCTTTTCCCCTACTTCCAGGCATCCAGATGTGGAGAAGAAACGTGGAGGACGGTGCTGATGTGATGTGGTGGACTGCGGACGGTCGAGACGTGGAACTCAACCAGGCGGCAGCAAGGCGAGTGAGCGGACTCTGAGCATAACGGCTAGCGGTGTAACAGCGTTTCAGTTGTTTTGGTAGCTGCAGCAGCAAGTTGGCACCGGTGTGACTGTGGACCCGTCGGGGGTGACGCTCTTGGAGTACACGCTAGCCAGTCGTTACGTCGGTCGGAGTGAGAAGCCAGAAGCGGGCAAGTGGCAGGAGCCTGAAAAGTAGGAAGCTGCTGCTGTTGGAAGCGAAGCTAGTCTGAGGAGCCGCCTGAACTGAACTGAACTTCCCTGATCGTCATGAGGGTAGCAGGTAAGCTAAGCCACAGCAAGTTGCAACTACTGTATATTTAATTTATCATTTCATCTCACTGCTGTTTGGCTAGGTTGTTGGGGCCAGGGATGCGTTGAGGGGGCAGGGGATGAAATATCCCCAAGTCCGAAGTCCGTGACGGTGACTGAGGAGGTTCTGTCTTGCGAGTAAGGACAGGGTTTGCTACCTAGCAATTTTGGAGGAACAATTTTTGTGGGCAGGTGTGTAGCCCTGCCATGATGATGGTACTGTACTGGAGTACAGGGTGTGTTACCTCGCAGTGTTGGGAGGAACTGTCTTCAGGGCGGTGCAAAGTGTTACACTGCCATGCTGAGAGGTGTAATCTTGATGGGCAGAACGTTCTACCTTGCTGTGTTGAAGGTGCTATCTTTGGAGGCAGGTTGTGGTGCCTGCCAGGCTGCCATATTTGAAGAACTGCATTATTTTGCAGGGCAGTGTGCTACCCAACCAGATGAAAGTGCTGCCTTGGAGGGCAGGTGTGCCTCCATGTCATGTTGGAGGTGTGCCTTGGGGACAGGGTATATCACCCTGCCAAGCTGAAGGGCTGTCTTGGGAAGGTGTGAAACCTTGTCATGTTGGATGTGCTGCCTTGGGGAAAGGGCGTGTCAGCCTGCCATGTTGGAGGGCTGTATTGGAGGGCAGGTGTGCCACCTTGTCATATTGGAGGTGCTGCCTTGGGGACAGGTGTGTTACCCTACCATGTTGGAGGGGCTGTCTTGGAGACAGGGTGTGTCACCTTGCCATGTTGTAGGGGCTGTCTTGGAGGGCAGGAGTGCCACCTTTTCATGTTGGAGGTGCTGCCTTGGGGACAGGGTGTGTCACCCCACCATGTTGGAGGGGCTGTCTTTGGGGGCAAGGTGTGCTGCCCAGCTGTGTCAGAGGTGCTATCTTTGGGGACAAGGTGTGTTGCTGTGCAATGTCAAGGTGCTATCTTTGGGGCACGATGTATCATCCTGCCATGTTGGAGGTGCTATCTTTAGGGGCAGAGTGCATTGCCCTACCATTTCGGAGGTGCTATCTTTGATGGCAAAATGTATCACTCTGCCATGTTGGAGGTACTATCTTTGGGGCAGAGTGTGTCAGCCTGCCATGTTGGTGGTGCTATCTTTGGGGGCAGAGTGTTTCACCCTGCCATATTGGAGGGGCTGTCTTGGTTGCAGGGTGTGCTGCCATGCCTTTTGTTTTTGAAATCTTTATTCCACTAATTCCCGGCCTGCCATCTCCGACCCATCGGGAGCTCCTAGGCAGACATCCCTCTGCCATCCACCCTACCCAAATGACCCCAGGAACCTCATGGTGCTACGGTTTTACCCCCCATGTGGGGATGGGGCAGAGCCCCTGTTGCCCCATACCTTGTGTTTCCTCGGTTTGAGGCCATTGGGCGGGTAAAGGCACATATGATGGCATGTGTCCGGGGCTGTGTCTTCCCAGCAATGGCAGGCACTTTTTTCCTCTTTTCTCCCTCCCCTTACAGTGCAAGACCCCAGACATCAAGGTGCAAAGCACCGACATCACGCTGTATAGTGGCTGCCTGTCCCCTACTACTAGGGGCTTGCAGTACTCTGAGCCTCCGCTTGGAGTCAGGCAAGTGTGCGGGCTGTGGCCTCAACCCTCCCCGGAGTAGGCCAGCTGTCGTGGGACGCTCCAGCTTACCTCCCCCCAGCCGACCCACCGGCGTCCCGAGTCCGCTCCCAAACCCAGGTCACCGGCATGGAGCGAGGTGTGGTGTCCAGCACCTCAACCCTCAGAGCCACCGGGCCAGCTTTGCCATGCCATTTTAATGAGAAATTACTTCATGCCCCTCAGACAACTTCACAAATGAAGCAGCATTCCTTTGCTTACTTGGCATTTAGAACAATAAAGAGTAGTAGACACACTAAGCTCAATAGGAACTTGACATTCCAGATCCCTATTAAGCTTGGTGTGTGCACTGCTTCTTTTGTTGTTTCTTAAGTATTTATTAATCAGCATCACCTTTGGGGGTTGGGAGTGTTCTCCGCTGCCATTCCTTTTACTTAGTACTCAAATCATGGAACTCTGTTCTGATCTGTGGCTGTCCAACACAGGTAGATCTTTCAAAAATAATCTTAAGGAACATGTTTTGTTTGTTTGTTACAACAACATTCATGTAAATGCGCTTATGTCTGATGTATACACCCTAACAGCATCCACTTGATCATGAGTATTTGTTAATATTCTGTTGCGTAATATATTCTACTATACTGATCCTATGTTGTCGTGGCCTGGCCTCCAGGTCATCCCCGTAAAAGGGATTTGTTCCCAGTGGGCTAATTGTTACTAAAAACAAACAAGTAAATATTGTAGATGCTATGGGGGGGCACCTTGCCATGATAAAGGTACTTTTGGGGGGCAGGATGCACCATCTTGCAGTTTTGGAGGTGCTATCTTGGGAGGCAGAGTGTGCCACCCTGCAATGTAGGAGGTGTTATCTTGAGAGGGCATAGATTGCTACCCTTCCATGTTGGAGGTGCTGTACTGGGGGCAGGGTGTGCCACCCTGCCACCTGGGAGATGCTGTCTTAGGGAGGCAGGGTGCTATTTTGCCATGCTGGACTGCATGGGGGGCAGAATTGTCCATTCTGCCATGCTGGAGGTACTGTCTTGGTAGGACAGGGTGTGCAACTCTGCCATGTTGTAAAGGGATATCTTGGAGACCTTCAGGTTTCACTGCCCAGCCGTCTGGTGATGTTAACTTAAGGTGCAGCCTGTGCTGCCCTGCCATTTTGGAGGCCCCGACCAATCACAGTGCTTCCTTCAGCTGTGGGTGATGTAAGAGTTTCTTAGGGGATGAGCCACTGTAACTGGCTCCTCCCTGAGGGCTCAGGGCCTCAGCCTTTTAAAATTAAAAAAAAATTGCAATCAATAATAATTGTATGGGTCCAGTTGGAGTGCCTCTCATGGATATAAGAGTCTCTCTTGCCTCCCTAAGGCCACAGAACTGCTCACCTTCTGTTCACAGTCCTCTGGTATAAAGAACCTGCGAGGGCGATAAGTCTTCCACGAGAGGCCCTTCAACCGGACCCATAAACTTACATAAGATGTCACACCAGTCATTCTTGTATGGTAGGTGCTGTTTTTATGGCTGTGAGTTTAAACTGCCAATTCTTCTATTGTAGTTTGAGTGCTTCTTTTGTATGAGATTATTTTCCACATCCCATGTCTGTAGGTTGTCCAGGGGGAAGTTGAAAGATCCCAGGGCAATTTTTGAAAACAATGGGATAACCCCGGTGTCCGGGTCAGCACGGACAATTATCTAAGACTGCCACTTTGTTTTACTGCATTTGGATAGGTTGTCTGTATACCCACTAAACAGTATCGCCTTTGTAAACCTGAGACTTACTGCGTGTGTAGGACGCTGCAGAAAATCGGATCATATTTTTGTTTCTCTCTCAGTGACTCATTGAAAATGCAGGCGGACTTGAGCTGCACAGCCCTGTTCGGGTCCGAGGACTTGGCGGTGTAGTTCTGTGTTGCACACATGCGCCGTGCCTCCCATGCTGGCAGGCTCCCTGGGAGGCTTAGACTTCACTCCGTCTACCACCCCACCCCCCCCCGAGCATGCTTACCTTTCATTACACTGTCTGGGAAAACAGGAGGGAGTGAACGGAACTACTGAACTGGGACTGCAGCATGTCGTGTGGGCGTTAACTAATCCCAAGTCCCTGGCATATCGATCTGAGAATGGGGGGTAACTTGCTTAGAGACCCTCAAGTGAACATTTGTTCACTTTCTGAGACCCTGAAGAGGGGGGGGAGATTATTTTGACCTGTGTTCCTTTCTTTCAGTTGTACTGAGTCAGGAAAGAGTCTAGCAGTTAATAATAAAAAAAAAAGAGAGAGCATTTATTCTAGGGACATGGATATGTTGTTCATCCACACTCATTGGCAGGTATCCTTGCCGCTTTAAATCTTGCCGGAAGGTCTTCAAGCTTGCTCCTCCCACCCACCCGGGTGGTATAACTCTGGGCTCCGCCCCATGACGCCAGATCTTCCTTACCGCTTGGAAGCTCAGGTTCCCTCCTTAACGCTCTGCGTTTGAGACTGGTTCCTATTTCTCCGTTTGCAGATTTAAAAATAAATTTTGCAAAAGACTTCAGTCTTCTATCCCTCGCGGCTGCGATGGACAAATCGACTCCCGGATTTCGGAGATGCCCATGCGGGCAGAAGATGTCTCGGACGGATCCACACTCCACGGTGTGTCTACTGTAGGCCTTGAGCACCCACCCGCAGGCTTGGCGACCTGTGCTCATCTTTCTCGGCCCACGCTCCCCGAAGACCGTAAGGCCCGATTGCAACTGGGCTGGCCCCGAGAAGCGCTTCCTCCGTGAAGTCCAAGGAGGCCCGGGTTGGCGGTGTCCGCGGGGCGGCGGTCAGCGGATCAGCTCGAGGATGGTCGCCTCAAGAGGAGGCGGCGGGCCGTGATCTTCCTCGGCCGCATTTATCCCGCCTCTCTGGGTTCTTCCTACACGGCTTCTTTTATGGAGCTTTGTCTGTCCCTCTCCACTAAAGGAGAAGGGCCTGCCTGCTGGACCTTATTCTCGGTCCAAAAGAGGGACAGGGGTCCCTCCATCGACGCTCTTGGGAGCGGGAAAGGTCCTCTCCCCGGGCCGTCGACCGTCGGCTTCGGTCGACCGCTCGGCTTCGGCCACTGGCCTCACGGTGTCCCCGTCAGGTCAGTTGACCGAGACTCCCACCGATGAAGTCGAGATTTTTCTCGACCCATTGGTCGGGCTGTCGCCTTTAGCAGCCGAGATTCCCCTCTCCCCGGTTCCCCCGGGAGGAGTTGAGGATCCCGTGGGCTCGCCTGTGCCTCCGGTTCCGGAGCCCTCGGATGGACCATCCGAGCCGAAGGGAGTGCCGGTTCCGGCGACACCTCCCCGCACCGACCTCGAAATTCCGGGACTCTTGGTCGGTCTCGGACCTTCTTGGCGGTCCAGCCGATCCCACCGTCATAGGCGGTCTCGGTCTCGCACCGTGATGCGGCGTCGCCCGCTGCGTCCTCAGTCCTCCTCCTCGGATGAGGGAGGCTTCGGCGAATTACGTCGAGCGATGCGAGGACCTTATGTTGCAACATCTCCTGGCCGGAATAAGCCGACCCCGCCGCCTTCCCCGCCATTAAGTGGCTGTCACCGAACGGGCCGACAACCCTCGACTTATCCGAGGAGCTATACCCAGGCCGGTTGTTCGGCCAAAACCAGCTGCTCCACCGATTCCGTGGAACCTCCGCCTCCACAGCCACCATTGGGGCTCCGACCAAGGATTCTCGGTCGGCTAGGGTGTACCCCATCGGTTGTCAGTTACCTCACTCCCGACCGACCTCGCAGGTGAAGGGTGGCTCAGGCCAGAGGCAGCTTCTTCGAGGACTCTTCCCGAGTCCAGATGATTCTCCTTTTCTCCAAGCGACTGGACTTGGAGTCTTCAGGAGGTCAGTCAATGGACGATAGCCCGTCGTCCTTCCTAGGACTGCTTCGGCTCATCTCGGAGTCTACGGGATGGAGCTCGAACCGTTTCAAACGGGCCAGGTATCCCTCACGGAGATTCTGGACCGAGGATTCTCCGACGGAGGCCTTTCCGTGGCCGAGGCCAGTGGGTCCGCACTGGAGCTTTGGCAGCGCCCTGCTTCCTGCCCTCGCCTCTCGCCAGGATGGCCAGGAAGTAGCGCGGCCCACTGCTCCTTGTCCGTTTTTGGAACACCCTCTGCTGAGGGGTTGATGCCACGACAGCGCTCGCCACCGGGCAACGCCAGGGATGTGGACAAACTCTGACAAGGAGTCCAAGAAATTGGACTATGTCGGGCGAAAAGTCTACGCCATGGCCCTCTCTCGGCCTTCGCCAGGCCAGGCCAGTTCGCCCCCATGGCACATTTTCTCATGCCCTGTTGGGCTCCCTGGATGAGGTCATCCTCATCTTCCGCCGATCTTCAGACTACGGTTACAGGTGCGGGACCAGGCAGGGCAGTGGCCAAACAGCAGCTCCAGACTGCTTTGGATATAGGGGACTCATGTGCCAGATCGGTGGCGGCCGAGTGGCTATGTGCCGGCGGGCTTGGCTGAGGATATCCACCTTTACTCGATACCCAGCACAAGTTGGCGGATGTTCCCTTTTGGGACTGACCTCTCGGCCCTGGGTGGAAGGTCACCTGCAGAGGATCGAGAAGTCCAATGCCACCTTGACTCGGTCTCTTCCGCCAGAAGGACAAAGGCACGAAACCACAGCCTAAGCCCTTCGTCCTTCTGTGCCCGTCGCGCCCGCCCAGCACCGCCAGGGCCAGCAGGCTCGGCCTTGCATCCCAAACCCAAGCCGCCGGCTTCCTCTAACAGGAGGCAGGGAGGAAGGCCCAGGAGGTCCCTCGCCGGTCCCTCCTCAAGCCTGCCAGTGACGAGCTGAGGGTGTCGCCCCATTCCGTCACCTACCCCCTGGTCCCCGTGGGGAGGGCGGCTCCGCACTCCGTTCGGCCTGGTCCGCTGTTACCACGGACAGGTGGGTCTTGAGAGTGGTGGGAAGAGGCCTGCCTCTGAATTCGAGCAGGCACCACCCTTCAGAGCCGCCGCCTCGGGGCTTCGGGATCCCAGCCTCACTGGCGGCTCGCCGAGCCGACATCGCCTCCTCCTCCAGAAGGAGGTGGTAAGAGAGGTGGTGGACCCTCCTTCAGACCCAGGGTTTGTGTCCAGGTACTTCCTGGTTCAACGGACGGGGGTTGGCGCCCATTCTCGACTCTACACACCTAAACAAGTTCCTAAGGTCTCGAACTTCAGGATGGTCCTCTGGCTCAGATAATACCATCCTTGGAGCGCGCGTGTGGTTCTGCTCTCTGGACTTGCAGGGCGCGTTTTTCACGTCCCATCCGTCCGTCTCACCAGAGATTCCTTCGCTTCCGGGGGAAGGATCCTCTTCGAGTTCCAGCCATGCCCTTCGGCTTGTCTCCAGCTCCCAGGGTCTTCACCAAATGCATGGCAGTGGTGACAGCATTCCCTGGCGGCGCCGAGGGGTCCGGGTGTACCCTTACCTGGACGACTGGCTGATAGCAGCTCCCTCCAGGAAGGAGGCGGAGTGGTCCAGAGATCTGGCCCTCCAGGTCTGCTCTCAACTGGGCCTCCTTATCAACGAGGCCAAGTCGGAACTCGAGCCGAAGCAGGTGATTCTATTCATCGGGGCGCAGCTCGACTCTCTTCGAGCCAGAGCGCGGCTCCCGGCGGACAGGGCCGAGGTTCTTTCCTCCTTTGCCCGATCATTTCTGGTTGGGCAATTGCGCCCTGCCCGGGACTTCCTGCGCCTCCTGGGTCTCATGGCGGCCTGCACCAGCGTGGTCCGTTGGGCCCGCTGGAACATGCGTCCCCTTCAGTGGGGACTGGCCAGCCAGTGGTCACAACGCTGCGATCCCTTGGACCAGCTTGTGTCGGTGACACAGGGGATGTGGAACGCTCTCCAGTGGTGGACCGTTCCAGATCATTTGCAGGAGGGCATCCCGTTCGTCCGCCCCGAGCCGACGGTCTCTCTATCGACCGATGCCTCTCTGATGGGTTGGGGTGCCCATCTGGGGGAACACCGGGCTCATGGCCTCTGGTCCCCGCGGGAGTCCCGATGCCACATCAACCTGCTGGAGCTCCGAGCGGTCCGCCTAGCTCTCACCGCCTTTGCTCCGTTCCTCCGGGGTCAAGTGGTCCGAGTCCAGACGGACAATACCACGACCATGTACTATCTAAACCGCCAGGGCGGGACGCGCTCCATGCTTCTATGCAAGGAAGCTCTCCGCATTTGGTCACTCGTGCGCAGCCTGGAGGCGGATCTCCTAGCCATTCACGTGGCAGGAGCCTCCAACACCCTGGCCGATGCCCTGAGCCGGATAGGGGCTGCATCCCACGAGTGGTCTCTCCTGCCGGAGGTAGTACAGCATCTGTTCTCCCTTGGGGCACACCTCAGGTGGACCTGTTTGCCTCCATGGAGAACGCAAGCTGAGTCTGTTCCATGCCCGCCCCTCAGCAGGGCTCGCTGCAGGGATGCCTTCTCGAGGCAATGGACCCCGGCCTCTTTACGCCTTTCCCCATTTCCCTTGATCCACAAGGTGCTTCTCAAAGGCGAGGAGGGACAAGGCAGTGATTCTGATAGCCCCAGACTGGCCTCGCCAGTTCTGGTACCCAGATCTCCTCAGTCTCAGCTCAGGACTCCGCGGCAGCTTCCAGCTCGCCCGGACCTGCTCTCAGTCAATCAGGGGAAGGTGTTCCATCCGGACCTTCAATCCCTGCACCTGACGGCCTGGTTCCTGAGCGGCTAGAGTTCCAGGCCTTGGGTCTTTCCGACGAGGTCCTCAATGTAGTTGAGGCGTCCCGTAAGGAGTCGACCAGAAAATGCTATGCCTTCAAATGGAAAAGGTTTTCCATTTGGTGTCAGGGCAAGGGCTTGGACCCTTCCTCCTGTTCCTTGGCAAGCATCTTGGACTATTTATGGTCCCTTTCTAGTCAAGGGCTTAGGTCGACGACCCTAAGGGTGCACCTGGCAGCCATCTCTGCTTACCGGGCGCGGGCCGGGAAGCAGTCGGTGGCGCAGGAGAAGGTGGTCTGGCGCTTTTTCAAAGGCCTTGATCACATTTCCCCTCCAGTGCGGGAACCCCCACCTCCGTGGGATCTACTGCTGGTACTGGCAAAGCTCATGGGCAAGCCATTCGAACCTATGCACAGGTGTGCTCTCCTCACCTGTCGTGGAAGACCGCCTTCTTGGTGGCTATCACGTCAGCCAGAAGGATGGGAGAGCTCCAGGCGCTTTCCATCGAGTCTCCTTACCTGGTCTTCCACAGGGACAAGGTTGTCCTCGCCCCACCGAAATTCCTTCCGAAGGTGGTGTCGGAGTTTCACCTTAACCAGGTGTTGACTCTGCGGTGTTCTACCCCAATCACACCTCGGAGGCGAATATAGGCTCCATACTCTGGACCCTAGAAGGCGCTCGCTTATTATAAGGCGCGCACGGGCTGAAATTGGGAGAGGTTCGCCAGCTGTTTGTCACCTACGTGAAGCCGCATCTGGCAGACCTGCAGCCAGCGGACGATAAGCAGGTGGGTAACCTCTGCATAGATCTCTGCTATAAGTTGGCGGGCATGGAGCCTCCCAGAGGGATAAGAGCTCATTCTACCCGCCATACTGCTGCAACGGTGGCTGCTTCCAGGGACGTCCCTATCCAGGAAATCTGCAGGGCTGCTACCTGGAAGTCAGCAAACACCTTCATTACCCATTACCACATCGACCTTGAGTCACGCCGGGATGCTGGTTTTGGGGCCTCGGTTCTCCAGTCTCTCTTTCCCAAGTAAGTATTGGGGGTGTGCATCTTGCCTCCCTCCTCCCGGAGAACTGCTAGGAGTCTGCCAATGAGTGTGGATGAACAACATATCCATGTCCCTAGAAATACAGGTTACTCACCTGTAACAGGAGTTCTAGAATGGTATATATTGTTCATCCCATTCCCTCACCTACCTCGGCTTCGACGCACAACCTGAGCTTCTCCAGCGCCAGATCTGGCGTCATGGGGCGGAGCCGAGAGTTATACCACCCGGGTGGGTGGGAGGAGCAAGCTTGAAGACCTTCCGGCAAGATTTAAAGCGGCAAGGATACCTGCCAATGAGTGTGGATGAACAACATATACCATTCCTAGAACTCCTGTTACAGGTGAGTAACCTGTATTTTTTGTACAGCCTGATTTATTACATTCAGGTACCCAAGTAGCTGCAAAGTGGCATGGTCTCTGTGGGACATCAGTTTTTAGAGACAGATTAAGAAAATGACATTCCCACTGCAGGGTTTTATTTAACTCTAAAAATTGATTAGCGTTTTGCTCATAAAAGTGCTAAAACATTGTAAAAATGCATAGTACGTGCCTCATTGTGTTTAACAAACATAACACTTCTAGAAAACCTATATAAATACTTTCTGTACAGTTAGTATAGTCCCAGGAAAAAACTGCTAATCAATTATTTAAAACCCTGCACTGTTCTTGAACAGAGGTCCTAGAAAACACTCCCCAGTTAGGTATTTATGCTTGGTGATCAGGAAAACTAGGCACAACTGTGGCATGCTAGATTGTGATATATTTGAATAGAGCACCAGATTTTGAACCTGGAGATCAAAGGTTCAAATCCCACTATGGGCGCTGACTGGGATGTGATCTTGGGTAGAACTAAAGCAGGAGCCCACTGGAAGTGAAATGTTGTAATAAAGCTGAGGTAGGCTGAGTAAATAAGTTGGAATGGAAATATCTGGTGGTGGCAGTGGCATGTCTAGTGTGGAGTGTGTGAATGGACATCTGTGGAACTGGCTACCTTGATGAGGTACAGAGGCAACAACAACTGCTGGACAGGGCACAATTCTGTATAACACTTAACAGTGTGGGAAGGAGGGAGGAATAAGATCCCAAGAGAGGCTAAAACAGGGTGAAGACCTAGGGGAAAATAAGCAAGTTAGTGAAAGGAGACTAAAAACAAAGAATGGTTTATTCCATTTATTTATAAATTTTAACATGACAGTCTCTTGAGCAAAATCTCTTGAAGGTAGACATCACCAAAATAGTCACAGCGTAATGGTCTGAAAGCATAAACACTGTTTTGTAACATATGTGTTGGTCCAATAAAAGGTATCACACCACCATTTACTTCTGGATCTACCTCAAAGTAAACAACTTCAATCCTTTATTGGTCAATGATGTGCTGAATATGAAATACAGAGCATGGGTGCCATTTGTATTCAGTCATACAAAATGAGATGACAGCAGCTTGTTTTATGGTGTGTCCTGGGAGGATGTTAGATGCATATTTTGCAGAAAATTGCAGTGTATGGTTTTAACCCTATTTCTTGTGTAACATGAGTTCTGGCTCATTTTGCTGTATAACATGCAAGTCAGTCATAATGATTCCCACTGACTGGTCTATTTCTCTGTTTAAATACAGCCGTACCTGTAGATCTGGCATCTAGGAGCACTAGGTTTGACCAACCAATATAGCATCACTTCCATTCTAGCACCCAATTATTTTTGTTTAGTTAACAGATCAGCCACACTAGGCTGAAGACCTATTGACATGTGCCATCAAAACAAATGGGTCATGTTGGCTGACGCAGCTTATAAATACTGCCAGTTTATGTACAAATATTTGCATGGCTGAAACTGATTAAAATCTTCCAGTTAAAAACAAAGCATCGCATTTACTAAGATTGTGCAAGTTACTGAAGTGGTGACCAGAGCATTCATGGGATGATTTGGTGGCCACCAGGGCCTGGTGGAGGCTTGCACAGGCATACCAGCCTGAAGTGGTGACCAGAGCATTTGTGGGATGATTTGGTGGCCCCCAGGGCTTGGTGGAGGCTTGCACAGGCTTACCAGCCTGAAGTGGTGACCAGAGCATCAAGGATTAATTCATGGCAGAAGTATAGATGTGATGGTAAATTGGTTGGTTGGGTGAGTCTGTGGTATGCAGTAGCAACAGTACAGGAATGAATGAGCAGATGTCTTTCCTCTACTGAATTCTTTGGAACAGTGGCCCATTTCCAAATGTATCCCACTCCTCCATCCATCTGTTTTTATACCCATATCGTTGTACAATATGGTTTACTGTCATTGTATACTATGATTCATTAATAAATACACTTTACAATGTACACTGTGATTCATTAATAAATAAGCTATATAAACATAATGGCTCTGTGTCATTATTTCCCCAGCCTCAGAAGTTTACCTTGTCGCTGGTGGTTGAGCTAACTGCTAACTTCTACCCTAAGTTACTGGAACCAAAAACTCCTAACTCATTAGTGTGAAGACTGCATGTTTGGGACTGGCGATGCACATTACTATAGGCATCTCTCTGTTTCACCTGGACAACAAACTGTAACAGATTAAAGAATGTGTGGTTCAAACGTCATGTGGAGCTATTGGAGGGAATGGGTTGACAGCTGCTTTCTTAATATAGCTGTACACTTGAGCAGACTTAGACTGGGTGGTCTATTGTTGCTGGCACCTTCGTATGTCGTTGCATAAATATTCCTATATGGGACTGCATTCTTAATGTTATGATGTGTGTACATGATTTATTGTATTTTTGTATGGCAAAAACTAGTGTCGAGAAAGTGCCCTTTTTATACTCACAAGTGCCCCGCTGAGCCTCCGCCCCCTCAGTTTTTACCATCTTCCGGCACCTATGATATGATATGGAAGAGTTTTATGAACCAGAGGAGGGGGAGGATGATTATAATCAGTGTGAATGTGACTTTGAAAGTCTGGATGTGCCCATTGAACCGGACATCTCCCCAGACAGACCTTTAGGGAAATCTCCCCCTAGGCTTTCTGAGTCCCCTTCTCATTTTTTGTTTTATAAAAAAGTTGCTGAGACCCTCCAGTTTCCCTTAGAGGAGGCTTTGGATGAGGAAGAGGATCCTGAATATGTAGAGATGATGGATATCCCAGAGTCCAGGAGACTGTCCATCCCTTTGCATAAATCTTTTAGGAAACAAACAATAAAAATTTTAAAAGCTCCTAATTCTGTGCCTCCTGTAGATAAAAAGATGGACAGGAGGTACACTTTGTCAGGTCCTGATACAGATTTTCTTTCACAGCAATGCAGTCATGTTGGGGTAGTTCAGGCTGCAGCCTGTGATAAAGCTAATATTCCCCTGGCTTCACATCCTCCTGACAAGGACTCCAGGAAGATTGATGCCATGGCCAAAAAACAGTACATGGCAGCATCTTTGGGACTCAGACAAGCAAACTATATGGCTTATGTTGCGAGATACCAGAAATCTAGATGGGATACTGTCATGGCCTTAGCCAGACAGGTCCCTAGCCAGCTTGCAAAGGAGCTGGAGCAGGTGGCTCGATGGTATTGAGGCATCTCTGGTGCAATTCCATGCTGCAGTGGATTCTAATGATGTATCCTCTAGAGTCATGGCTACATCTAGTGGCATTCCATTGATTGGCCTGGCTCAGGTGTACTACTTTCACAGGATACCCAGTCTAAGGCTATGGATTTTCCTGTGGTGGGAAATTCTCTGTTTGGGGAGCAGACAGAGAATTATATGAAGAAAATGGATGAATATAGAACCACTTATAGGAGTGCACAAGCCAAGGAATGGCAAGCCACTCCTCAGAGGCAGCCCCCCAGGGGTAGGGGCAGGCCTTTTCACAGGCCTTTTTACCAGACCCAGGCCTCCTCCTCTTCAGCCTGTGCTCAGAGGGGGTTCTTCAGAGGGAGAGGCAGATGGGGTACGAGCAGGCCTGCTCCCACCCCTCAGCCTAAAGCCCCTGCCAAACAGGCACCCTGATGGGATGCCCAGGGTCGGCTCTCCATTACCTGTAGGGGGCAGGCTGGCTTACTTCGTCCAGGACTGGGAGTCTTTAACAGCAGACAGGTGGGTCCTGGAAGTAGTGAGCCAGGGTCTGGTTCTCAGCTTCAAAAAATTTCCAAAGATGAGAGCCAGATCTTTTCCACCTGCAAACCCTTTAGAGACTCTTGCTTTGGAAACGGAAGTCTCAACCCTCCTGGCTCTCAGAGCTCTAGAAAGGGTTTCTCCCCCACAGCAGGGCAAGGGTCTGTACTCCAGGTACTTCCTTACCCCAAAAAGACAGGAGAGTGGTGGCCTATCCTGGATCTAAGATATCTAAACAAGCACCTTTTAAAACCAAAGTTCAAAATGGTGACACTGGGAATGATTTTACCCTCCCTAAGGCCAGGGGACTGGCTAGCTTCCCTGGACCTCAAGTATGCCTACTTCCATGTTCTTATCAGAAGCTCCCATCGAAAGTACCTCAGATTCGAACTGCCCTCAGGCCATTATCAGTTCAGAGCAATGCCCTTGACCTCACTTCTGCCCCAAGGGTGTTCACAAAATGTCTGGCAGTAGCAGTTGCTCATCTAAGAAGGCAAAGATTGCCATTTTCCCTACCTGGACGACTGGCTCATTGTGGGTCAGTCTCCTGACAGATCAAATCACACCTGCTAGTTACCCAGCAGCTGCTTACCTCTCTGGGCTTTCTTCTCAGTCTTCCAAAGTCAGTTTTGGAACCTGTCCAGGTACTCACCTTTATAGGCGGAGAACTGGACACAAAAGCAAGCAGAGCCTTCTTCCCTAGGAAGGGTAAGGACCTAAGTGGCCCTGGCCTGTCCTTCTCTCTGCAGGTCTCTCGACCAGCAAGGCATTTCCTGCAGCTCCTAGGACACATGGCTGCTTCCACAGCTGTAGTGCAAGGGCAAGATTTCAGATGAGGGACATTCAGTTCCATTTGAAAGCTTTCTGGTCTCAAGAAGAGATCCCTTTCCAAGTTAATCCCAGTGACTCGAACTCTGATCCAGGCCCTTCAGTGGTGGCAGGATCAGAGCAATCTGAGACAAGGGGTGCCTTTCATCCCTCTGTCCCACTCCTTGACCCTTACTACAGATGCGTCCCTCTTGGGATGGGGAGCTCACATGGGCGACCTCTCCACCCAGGAGTTATGGTCCCCTCAGGAATCTCTGCTCCACATCAATCTGTTGGAACTCAGAGCTGTTTTCTAGCACTTCAGGTTTTTCTGCATCTGTTCAGAACAAGGTGGTACAGGTCAGAACAGACAACACCACTACAATGTGGTACATCAACAAACATGGGGGCACTCGGTCTTCGGCCTTGTGCACCGAGGCGATGAAGTTGTGGTCTCTGACTTATTCCCTGAACACTTCCCTCATAGCAGTTCACCGCCCAGGCAAGAACAATGTCCTGGCAGATACTCTCAGCAGGATTTCCCAGGGCCATCACGAATGGTCACTGGATCCCCTAGTACTGGGGATAGTGTTTGCCAGATGGGGCACTCCTCAGATAGATCTTTTTGCAGCCCCAGACAATCAACAACTTCTACTTTTTTGTTGCAGGCCCCCAGTGTTGGGCTCAGTCCCCCTGGATGCCTTTCTCCTCGATTGGGAAGGGAAGTTCCTTTATGCCCTTCCTCCCTTCCCTCTCCTGTTCAAAGTACTAGTCAAAATCAGGTCTCAGCTCTGCAAGATGATCCTGATTGCTCCAGACTGGGCCAGGCAGCCCTGGTACCCACTCCTTCTGTCCTTAGCAGTCCATCTTCCCCTGTGTCTCCCCAGGAACCACAATCTGTTAACCTGTGCTCAGGGGAGAGTTTGGTATCCCAATCTCAAATCCCTCAACCTCAAGGCTTGGCTCTTGAGCAGTTAGAGTTTGCTGATCTACAACTTTCTCAAAGTGTTCTTGAAATCCTGAAAGCTGCTAGGAAGCCTTCCACCAGGGCTACCTATAACTCCAAGTGGAAAAGGTTTTCCATATGGTGTTCTGGGAAGCATATTTCCCCGGAATCTGCTGATCTACCCACTGTATTGGACTATATGGTCCATCTTAATTCTTTGGGACTGAGACCAGCTACCCTGAAAGTGCACTTGGCAGCTGTCTCTGCCTTCATTTCAGCAGGGACGCCCTCTTCTCTTTCTGCTCACCCTGTATTTTCCAAGTTTTTTAAGGGATTGCTTCATACCAATCCTCCATTCAGGGACCCTGCCCCTGCTTGGGATCTTAATGTTTGCATTGCTCAGCTGATGCAACCCCCCTTTGAGCCTCTGTCTTCGGCAGAGCTTAAGTATTTGACTTGGAAAACTGTATTTCTAGTAGCCATCACTTCTGCCAGGCGCATAAGTGAGTTACAGGCTTTATCAGTGGAGACTGACTTTATTTCCTTTCACAGGGATAAAGTAGTCCTCAGGACTAACAGGAAGTTTTTGCCTAAGGTGGTTTCGGATTTCCACATTAAACCAATCTATTTCACTTCCAGTGTTCTTCACTGACCATTCCTCCTCTGGTGAGAGGAGGCTGCACAGCTTAGATGTTAAGAGGGCCCTAAGTTACTACATAGAGCGTACCAAGGGTCACAGGTTTGACTCCCTCCAACTATTTCTCACTTATGGTGAGGTTGGGAAAGGAGACCTGCCACTAAGAGATCCATTGCCAGGTGGATATCTCTTGTATCAATTTTGCTATCAAAAGCTGGGTAAGGTTCCCCCTCAGGCCTGAGGGCTCACTCTACCAGAGGTACAGCTGCATCTCTAGCTGCTGCTAGAGACATCCCTATCTTGGAGGTATGTCAAGCAGCTACTTGGAAAACAGTACACTTTCACCAAGCATTACTCCCTGGATATCCAGGCCAGGAGGGATGCTCGGTTTGGCACAGCCGTGCTTCAGAGCCTATTCCCTAAGTAGGTTCTGTCACTCCTCCATGGAGGTACTGCTGTGTAGTCTGCACCTGTCATAATATAGCAAGACTTCATGTTGTTTGAAGAAAAAATTACTCACCTTAGTAATGTTGTTTCTTCTAATGGAGTCTTGCTATATTATGACCTCCCCCCCAGCCTGCCCCTCTCAGAACTTCTACTTTGGGTATGGGGTGGGCAGTCCACTGTTGGCATTTATTGATGCCCTCTTTTATGTTTGGGTGTTGTGTTTTATTTAGTTATTTTATCTTATTTTTCTGGTCCACTGACTTGAGTCTTGGTGTTGGGACCAGGAAAATGTGTGAATATGTTAGTAGCCAGTTGGCTAGTGTAGGTTACAGCTTCCACACAGAGCCTTAGTGAGTTTTGCTCGTAAAGATCTGACGGTTTCGGTTTGAAACCACCCTAACAGAGCTTCTTTAACCGAGCTTGCGCTCTAAGCTCCATGCTCTGCATGGAAGTTAACTCTTTCACCTCCGGAGCAGTTCTAATGGTGGGACAAACTGCACCTGTCATAATATAGCAAGACTCCATTAGAAGAAACAACATTACTAAGGTGAGTATTTTTTTCTTCTTTGCCCAGCAATGCAGCCATGTTGGGGTAGTGCGGGCTGCTGCCTGTGATAAGGTTAATATACCTTTGGCTTCACACCCCCCAGATAAGGACTCCAGGAGGATTGATGCCATGGCAAAGAAACAGTACATGGCAGCATCCTTGGGACTCAGGCAGGCTAATTATATGGCCTATACAGCTTGATATCAGAAATCTAGATGGGACACTCTAATGGCCTTAGCTAAACAGGTCCCTGGCCAGCTTGCCAAGGAGCTGGAACAGGTGGCTGCAGATGGTATTGAGGCATCCAAGGTGCAATTCCATGCTGCAGTGGACTCCAATGATGTTTCATCTAGAGTCATGGCTACATCTGTGGCCCTTCGTATGATGGCTTGGCTCAGATGTACTAGCCTGTCTCAGGACACCCAGACTAAGGCCATGGATTTTCCTGTTGTGGGTAATTCTCTGTTTGGGGAGCAAACAGAGAACTCCATAAGAAAATGGATGAATACAGGACCACCTATAGGAGTGCTCAGGCCAAGGAAAGGCATGCCACTCCCCAGAGGCAGCATTCAAGGGGCAGGCCTTTTCAGAGGCCCTTTTACCAAGCCCAGGCCTCCTCTTCTGCTTATGCTCAAAGGGGGTTCTTCAGAGGGAGAGGCAGACGGGGTACAAGCAGGCCTGCTTCCACCCCTCAGCCTAAAGCCCCTGCCAAACAGGCACCCTGATGGGTTTACCAGGGCCGATTCTCCACCACCTGTAGGGCTTACTTTGTCCAGGACTGGGTGTCTTCAACATCAGACAAATGGGTCCTGGAAGTAGTAAGCCAGGGACTGGTTCTCAGCTTCAAAAAATTTCCAAAGATGAGAACCAGATCCTTTCCACCTGCAAATCCTTCAGAGGCACTTGCTTTAGAGGCAGAAGTCTCTTCCCTCTTGGCTCTAAGAGCCATAGAGAGGGTTCAACCCCTACACAAAGGAAAAGGATTGTACTCCAGGTACTTCCTCACCCCAAAAAATACCAGGAGAATGGCAGCCCATTCTGGATCTCAGATATTTAAAAAAGCAACTTTTAAAGCCAAAGTTCAAAATGGTGACTCTGGGAATAATTCTACCCTCTCTAAGGCCAGGGGACTGGCTAGTTTCCCTGGACCTCAAGGATGCCTATTTCCATATTCTCATCAGAAGCTCCAACCGAAAGTACCTCAGGCCATTACCAATTCAGAGCAATGCCCTTCGGCCTAACTTCTGCTCCAAGGGTGTTCACAAAATGCCTGGCAGTAGTAGTTGCCTTCCTAAAGAGAAAAAGGATCTCCATCTTTCCATACCTGGACGACTGGCTCATAGTAGGCCAGTCTCCAGACCAAGTCAAGTTACACCTACAGGTAACTCCACAACTGCTCACTTCTCTAGGTTTCCTTCTGAACCTTTCAAAGTCAGTTCTAGAGCCTGTGCAGCTCCTCACCTTCATAGGGGCAGAGCTGGATACAGTAAAGGCAAGAGCCTTCCTTCCCCTGGACAGGGCAAGGACCCTTATCTCACTGGCCTCTTCATTCACCCTCCAAGTGTCTCGACCAGCAAGGCATTTTCTGCAGCTCCTGGTACACATGGCTGCCTCTACAGCAGTGGTTCAGGGAGCAAGATTCCAAATGAAGGACATTCAGATCTTACTTCGAGACACAGCTCTTGCAGCAGGTAACACCATCAGGACTGAAGCCGGCAGGCGTCAGGACCTCACGGAAAAATTCTAGCTAGCTATCTTCAGCGGGGACCACCCCGGACGTCAGTCCCGCCTCCGACGTCCGGCGTGGTACATAAGGGGGCGGTCCCGCCAGATTCCCCAGTTCTTTCCCGCCGTCGACTTGCATGTCTCGACCCTTCGGTTTTTAGTCTAGCGTGCGACGCGTGGTTACAGAGCTTTCCTCCGGGAATTCCTTTTTCTTCAAGCAAGATTGTTGCTGATGTCCTCTCCGACCTCCGGTCATCCCTCCAAGTGTGCTTGCGGGAAACATATCCCCTTCAAGGACCCCCACACGGCCTGTGTCAGGTGCCTGGGCCCAGACCACGATACCCGGGCCTGTTCGATCTGCCAGGGGTTCAACAGCGAACCAGGATCCGATGTCAGAAGGCTCTTCAGGCTTTTTTATTGGAGGAGAAATTAAAAACCATGTCCTCCAAGGGGGAATCGTCCAAATCCCACAAGCACGCGGAGAAAAGAAGGGAGAAGGCCCCTTCCAGGTCCCCGTCCAGGGCTTCGGAGTCCCGCAGCTCCGGTTCTTGGTCCGACCGCTCTCCTTCCAGGGCCAGCTGTCAGCCTCCCCCAGCTGCAGTAACTTAGCCTCCTTCTTCTCAGGCCAAGTCCGCCAGGCCGTCGTCATCCTCTTCTTCCAAGGCCTTGGCGAAGTCCGGGGAGCGCCATCACCATCATCATAAGTCGGGTTCCCGCCCTTCGGCACCCGACATCCGGTCGTCTTCTGTGCCTCCCCGCAAAACTTTGGAGCTCACACCGTTGAAGAGACCGGTGGACCCGACGCCGGCTCGACTGTCGTCGGCCGTACGTCATTCCTCCCTGGAGCCGTCGTCGGCCAAGTCATCCCAGCGGACGCCGGTTGGGGGACCGACGTCCGTTCTTGCTGAGAAGAGGGCTCATTCGCCTCCGACCGACATCGGTCAGGAGACGTTGACTGAGGAGGATTTAACGCAGCCTGAGGATCAGACGGGTGATCCCGGCCTCGCGGAAACTCCCAGGGCCCCCTCGCCTTTACCCGAGGCCCCTGTGGAGCCGACGCCGGGACCCGACGACCGCCCTCCGGCGCCTGGGCCGTTGTCTGGATTTTCTTTAGCGGAAGTGAAGGATCTCTTCACTTATTGGTGGGATACCATTAAGAGGGACATGGCCCCCACCACTCTTCCTCCTCCTCCCCCTCCTCCGGTGCCGGGCCCCGCCCCCTTCACCTTCGGGGTCGGCAGGCCGCTTAACCACCCACCCAGGAGCCTAGATCCTCTCCCAGGGAAGATCAGAAAAACGGAGACCTCCGTCGAAATCCTCTTCAAACACCATGAAGTCTTGCTATATTAGGACTTCTGCAGTTAGGCTCAGCCTCTGAACTGCCCCGGAGAGGAAATAGTTAACTCCAGTGAAACCTGGAGTTCCACAGCGCGAGTGCGCTGTTCAAAGCTCTATCTGGCCAGTTTCAAATGAAACTGCCAGATTCTTTACTCCGCTTCACTGAACAGTCGCTCCAGAGATCAGCTCCTTCAGCTCGGTTCATTTCACGGTTCAAGCGAGTTTCTTCGGTTCATTTGAACCGGCAAAAAGTGTTTATTCTACCGCGTTTCGGTCGAAAGCTCTATCTGGTAAACCGTAAGTACAAATATTGAAGTCTGTGTGGAAATTCGTTATCGGTTCAGTTTTGAACCGATCGGTTTGCTTTGAATAACGTTTTAAATCTTTAAATGGGCTTTTACAAGTGTGGTTCCCGGTTCTTATCGGTTCTAAAAAAAACCTTGGATTAAATCTTGTTTTTTTCAACTACCCGTGACACGGTTAGGAACCGATAAGGGTGTCTTGCCTGGCATGGCCGTTTAAAGGGCAAGTTTTTGGTTAGGCTGGCATTATGTCTGAGAAACCCAAAAGAAAACCGGCCCACTGGGTTTCAACACTGTGATGTCTGTGGGAAGCCTTGTTACAGGCTGACCCACACACCACTTGTGTCTATTGTCTGGGGCTGACCACCTCCTGTCAGACTGCCAGGTGTGTAAAATTTCCTGCAGCCACCCTGGAAAGAGATTGGGCGGCTCAGGGGCGAGAGGCCAAAAGTCCGCTGACCGGATGGCCAGCCGGTCCAGCACCCACTGGACCAGAGGAGTGCCCTCTGACCAGGCGAGACTTCCTCGGGCAAAAGAAAGGCTGGTTCAGAGGAACCAGTCCAGTAAAAGACAAAGGAATCAGCAGGTCTGGAGTCCAAAATTGTCTCCAACTGCTGCAGAGATAGCAAAAGCCATACAGATTGTTCAGTCTTTGTCTCAGGGACTTGTCGAGCCCCCTACAATTGGGAAAAGGTGGCTTCGCTCAGGTCCAGTGGTTCAGGATTATGATGTTGAGGATTTTTATGAACCACAGGAGGGGGAGGAGGAATTTGATCAGTGTATTTGTGACTGGGAAGGTCTGGACGTGCCCATTGAACCGGACATTTCTCCAGACAGACCTTTAGAATCTCCCCCTTTGCTGTCTGAGTCCCCTTCTCATTTTATGTTTTATAAAAAGGTGGCAGAAACCCTCCAGCTTCCCTTAGAGGAGGCTGTGGATGACCAAGAGGAACCTGATTATGTAGAAATGATGGATATTCATTCCAGAGTCTAGAAGGTTGTCTATTCCTTTGCATAAGTCATTTAGGAAGCAAACAACAAAGATTTTAAAAAATCCTCATTCTGTTCCTCCTGTAGATAAAAAAATGGACAGAAGGTATACTTTATCAGGCCTTGATACAGACTTCCTCACTGAGCAGTGTAGTCATGTAGGTGTTGTTCAAGCTGCAGCCTGTGACAAGGCTAATATTCCCCTGGCGTCACATCCTCCTGATAAGGATTCCAGGAAGATTGATGCCATGGCGAAAAAACAATATATGGCAGCTTCGTTGGGACTCAGGCAGGCTAATTATATGGCTTATGTGGCTAGATATCAGAAATCTAGATGGGACACTATATTGCAGTTAGCCAAGCAGGCCCAGGGCCAGCTGGCTAGTGAGTTGGAACAAGTGGCTGCTGATGGCATTGAAGCCTCTAAAGTTCAATTTCATGCTGCTGTTGATGTTAATGATGTTTCCTCTAGGGTCATGGCCACTTCTGTAGCTCTCTATAGGTTGGCATGGCTCAGATGCACTAATCTGTCCCAAGATACTCAGTCAAAGGCTATGGATTTTCCTGTAGTAGGAAATTCTCTGTTTGGGGATCAAACAGAAAATTACATGAAAAAGATGGATGAATACAGAACTACCTACAAAAGTGCCCAAGCTAAGGAGAGGCATGCCACTCCACAAAGGCATGCCCCCAGGGGTAGGGGCAGGCCTTTCCACAGGCCTTTTTATCAAGTTCAGGCCTCTTCAGCCTTTGCACAGAGGGTTTTTTCAGAGGCAGAGGTAGACGGGGCACAGGCAGACCGTCTCCCTCTCCTCAGCCTAAAGCTGCTGCCAAGCAGGCACCCTGATGGGGTGCCCAGGGCCGATTCTTCTGTACCGGTGGGGGGCAGGTTGGTTTATTTCAGCCAGAACTGGTTGTCCCTAACTTCGGACAAATGGGTTCTGGAGGTGGTAAGCCAAGGTCTGGTTCTCAGCTTCAAACAGTTCCCAAAGATGAGAGCCAGACATTTTCCACCTGCAAATCCTTCAGAAGCCCTTGCTTTGGAAGCAGAGGTTTCTTCTCTTCTAGGCTGCAAAGCAGTGGAAAGGGTTCCTCCTTGCCATCAGGGCAAGGGGCTGTACTCAAGATACTTCCTTACCCCAAAAAAGACAGGAGAATGGCGGCCCATCCTAGATTTAAGGTTCCTGAACAAGCATCTTTTGAAACCAAAGTTCAAAATGTTAACTCTGGCAATGATTTTGCCTTCCCTAAGGCCAGGGGACTGGCTAGCTTCCCTGGACCTCAAGGACCCTATTTTCATATCTTGATCAGGCCTTCTCACCGAAAGTACCTCAGGTTCGAACTGCCCTCTGGCCACTACCAGTTCAGAGCAATGCCCTTCGGCCTCACCTCTGCTCCAAGGGTTTTCACAAAATGTCTAGCTGTGGTAGTGGCTCATTTAAGAAGGCAAGGGGTTGCTGTGTTTCAAACACCATGAAGTCTTGCTATATTAGGACTTATTGCAGTTAGCCACTGCACTTGAACTGCCCCGGAGAGGAAAGAGTTAACTCCAGAGAATCTGGAGTTCTAAAGCGCGAAGGGGCGCTATACCAAAGCTCTATCTGGGCAGTTTCAAATGAAACTGTCAGATTCTTTACTCCGCTTCACTGAACAGTCGCTCCGGAGATCAGCTCCTTCAGCTCGGTTCATTTCTCGGTTCAAGCGAGTATTTTCGGTTCATTTGAACCGGCAAAAAGTAATTATTTTACCGCATTTCGGTTAAAGCTCTATCTGGTAAACCATAAGTACAAAATGTAAAGTCTGTGTGGAAATTTAGTTATCGGTTCGGTTTTGAACCGATCGGTTTGCTTATTTTAACGTTTTAAAGTTTTGAGCTTTTAGAGTGCGGTACCCGGTTCTTATCGGTTCTAAAAAAACCTTGATTTTAAATAGGGTTTTTTCAAATACCCGTGAAACGGTTAGGAACCGATAAGGGTGTCTTGCCTGGCACGGCCATAAAAGGGCAAGTTTTTGGTTAGGCTGGCATTATGTCTGGGAAACCCAAAAAGAAAAACCGGGCCCACTGGGTTTCAACACTGTGATGCTGTGGGGAAGCCTTTGCCAAGGCTGTCCCACACACCACTTGTGTTTATTGTCTGGGGGCTGACCACCTCCTGTCAGACTGCCAGGTGTTTAAAATTTCTCTGCAGCCACCCTGAAAAGAGATAGGGCCGGCTCAGGGAACTATTGGCCAAAAGTCCGCTGACCCGGATGGCCAGCCCGGTCCAGTACCCACTGGACCAGAGGGAGTGCCCTCTGACCAGGGCTAGACTTCCTCGGGCAAAAGGATGGTTCAGAGGAACCAGTTTAAAAAAAAAAAAAAAAAAGAAATAAGAATATGACAGAGAAATCAGTAGGTTTGGAGTCCAAGATTGTCTCTCCAACTGCTGCAGAAGTAGTTAAGCCATACAAATTGTCCAGTCACTGTTTCTAGGTCCTGTCGAACCATCTACAGTTGGTAAAAGGTGGCTCGTTCAGTTCCAGTGGTTCAGGTTTATGATGTTGAGGAATTGTTATGAACCACAGGAGTGGGAGGAGGAAAATCGATCAATACATGTGTGGCTGGTAGGGTCTGGACGTGCCAACTTAAGTGGACATTTCTCCAGACAGACTTTTAGAATCTCCTCCTATTCTGTCTGAGTCCTTTCTCAGTTTATGTTTTACAAAAGCTTGCAGAATCCCCAGCTTCCTTTAGAGGCTATGGATGAGTAAAGGGAGCCTGATTATGTAGGAATGATGGGCTAGGAGGTTGTCTTTCCTTTGCATAAGTCATTTAGGAAGTAAACAACTAAGATTTTATAAGATTCTCTTTCTGTCCCTCCTGTAAGATAAAAAATGGACAGAAGGTGTATTTCGTCCAGGCTCTGTTACAGACTTCCTCACTGAGCAGTGTAGTCATGTAGGTGTGGTACAAGCTGCAGCCTGTGTCAAGGCTAGTTCCCTGGCCTCACATCCTCCTGAATAGGATTCCAGGAGGATTGATGCCAGCAAAAACAGTAAATGGCAGCTTCTGTGGGACTCAGACAGGCAAGTTGTATGGCTTATGTGGCTAGATTTGGAAATCTAGGTGGGGCCTTGGTATTGCAGTTAGCGAAGCAGGCCCATAGCCAGCTGGCTAGCGGGTTGGAACAGGTGGCTGCTAATGGCATTGAAGCCTCTAAGTTCAAGTTCATACTGCTGTTGGTGTTAATCTTGTTTCTCTAGGTCATGACCACTTCTGTAGCTTTCCGTAGGTTGGCATGGCTCAGATGCACTAATCTGTCCCAAGATACTCTGTCAAAGTCTATGGATTTGTTTCTTGTTGTGGGTAATTCTCTGTTTGAGGAACAAACAGAAAGCTATATGAAAACATGGATGATTACCTACAAAAGTGCCCAGGTAGAGGCTCAGGCCTCCTCTGCTTCGCCAGAGGGTCTCTTCAGAGGCAGAGATAGACGGGCACAAGTAAACCGTCCCCTCCCCTAGCCTAAGACTATTGCAAGCCAGGCACCCTGATGGGGTGCCCAGGGCCGATCTCCTATACCAGTGGGCAGGTTGGTTTTATTTCAGCCAGAACTGTGTGTCCCTAACTCGGACAAGTGGGTTCTGGAAGTAATAGGTCTGGTTCTCAGCTTCAAACAGTTTCAAAGATGAGAGCCAGACAGGTCCACCTGCAAATCCTTTGGAATCCTTGCTTTGGGAGCAGAGGTTTCTTCTCCTCTGAACTGCAAAGCAGTAGAAAGGTCCCTCCTTGCCACCGGGCAAGGGCTGTGCTCATGATACTTTCTTACCCTATAGAAGGCAGGAGATTGGCCATCTCAGATTTAAGGTACCTGAACAAGCACCTTTTGAAAACAAAGTTAAAATGTTAACTCTGGCTGAGGCCAGGGACTGGCTAGCTTTCCTGGACCTCAAGAATGCCTATTTTTCATGTCTTGATCAGGCCTTCTCACCGAAGTACCTCAGGTTACCCTCAGGCCACTACCAGTTCAGGGCAATGCCCTTGGCCTTACCTGTGCCAAGGGTATTCAAGAAATTCTAGCTGTGGTAGTGGCTCTTTTAAGAAGGCAAGGATTGCTTTGTTTCCTTTCCTGGATGACTGGCTCTTAGTGGGTCAGTCTCAGATCAAGTAAAATCCCACTTGCAAGTCACCCAGCAGCTTCTCACCTTTCTGGGATTCCTGCTGATTACCAAAGTCAGTTCTGAACCAGTTCAGGTACTAACTTTCATAGGTGCAGAGTTGAACACAAAGTTAGCCAGGGCATTTCTCCCCTCTAAAAGGGTAGGCAGTCTCTTGCCCTGGCATCTTCCATTACTCTGCGAAGTCTCTTGACCAGCAAAGCATTGCTACAACTACTAGGGCACATGGCTGCTTCCACAGCTGTAGTGCAGGAGCAAGATTCCAGATGAGGGACATTCAGTTCCATCTGAGGGCCTGTGGTCCCAAAGGAGGATTCCTTTCCAAATTGGTTCTAGTGACCCAATCCTGATCCTGGCCTTACACTGTGGCAGGATCAAGCAATCTAAAACTAGGGGTCCTCTTCATTCCCTCACCACGGATGCTCCTGTGTTAGGGGTGAGGAGCTCGCTTAGCGACCTGTCCACTAGGGAGTGTGGTCTCCTAGGAATCTCTGCTCCACATCAATTTTGGAACTCAGAGCTGTCTTCTAGCTCTTAGGAGTTTTCAGCTTCTGTCCAGAACAAGGTAGTTCAAGTCAGGACAGACAACACCACAATAATGTGGTACATCAACAGGCAGGGGGCACTCGGTCATCAGCCTTGTGCAAAGCAATGAAGTGGTGGTCTCTGGCTTACTCCCTGAACACCTCCCTAATAGCAGTTCACCTCCCAGGGAAGGACAATGCCCTGGCAGATGCCTCAACAGGATTCTCAGGGCCATCACGATTGGGCTCTGAATCCTCAGGTGCTGGGTTCAGTCCTTGCCAGATGGGGCTCATTTTCAGATAGATCTTTTCGCGGCCCATATAACCACTAACTTTCTCTGTTTTGTTGAGGCCTCCAGTGCTGGGATCAGCCCCCGGGCCTTTTCACTTGGATTGGAAAGGAAGTTTCTGTTCACCTTCCTCCTTTTCCCTTTCTTTCAGGGTACTAGTAAAAATCAGATCTCAGCCCTGCAAAGCGATTCTGATTGTTTCCAAACTGGGCCAGACAGCCCTGGTACCCTGTCTCTGTCCTTGACAGTCCACCCTACCCTGAGCTTGCCCAGAGTCCACGACTCACTGGCCTTTGCACAAGGGAGAGTGTGGTATCCGAACCTCAAATTCCTCCTTCTCAAGGCAGCTTTTGAGGAGTTAGAATTTGCTGATTTACACCTTTTTCAAGGTGTCGCGGATATTTTAAAGGCTTCAAGGAAGCTTTTTCACTGGCGCCACTTACAATTCTAAGTGGAACAGGTTTTCAGTCTGGTGCGCTGAGAAGCAGATTATACCACAGTCTGCTTATCTGCCCATTTTCTGGACTTTTGGTCCATTTAAATTCTTTAGGTCTTAGGCCAGCTACCTTAAGGGTTCCTCTGACAGCTGTCTCTGTTTTTTCTGCAAGCAGGGAAGCCTGCTTCCTTTCTTCTCAACCTGTGTTTTCCAAGTTTTTGAGGGGTTGCTTCACACCAACCCTCCTTTTGGGAACCAGCTCCTGCATGGAGCCAGATGTTTGCATTGCTCAGTTAATGCAAACCCCTTTGGACCTCTGTCCCCAGCAGGCTCAAGCTTCTCACTTGGAAAATGTTTTTTCTGGTGGTTTCACTTCTGCCAGAGCGCTTAGTGAACTACAGGCCCTGGCATGGAAGAAGATTTTCTCCCCACAGGGATAAGACAGTCCTCAGGACTAACACAGGGTTTGTCCTAAGTGGTTTCAGGTTTCCACCTGAACCAATCCATCTCTCTCCCAGGATTTTTCACTGAGCATTCTTCCTCAGGTAAGAGGAGACTGCACAGCTTGGACGTCAAAAGAGCCTTATGCTACTATTTGTAACGCACTAAGGGTCACAGGTTTGAATCCTCCAACTCTTCCTTACCTAGGGCGAGGTTGGCAAAGGGAACCTGCCACTAAGAGGACAATTGCAAGGTGGATTGTCTCTTGTATCCATTTTGTTATCAAAGACTAGGTAGGAGAGCCCCCTCAGGACTGAGGGCTCACTCCACCAGGTGTACAGCTGCATCTCTAGCGGCTGCTAGAGATATTCCCATTCTGGAAATCTGTCGAGCTGTTACTGGAAGACAGTTCACACTTTACCAAGCATTATTCCTGGTTTCAGTCCAGGAGAGATGCTTGTTTTTGGCACATCTGTGCTTCCAGAGCCTATTTCCTAAGTAGGTTCTGACCCTCCTCCATGGAGGTACTGCTGTGTAATCTGCAATAAGTCCTAATATAGCAAGACTTCATGGTGTTTGAAGAAAAAATTACTCACCTTAGTAATTGCTTTTCTTCTCATGGAGTCTTGCTATATTAGGACCAATTCAACCTGCCCCTCTCAGAACTTCTACTGGGGTGGGGGTGGCAAATTAGTGCTACACTGTGTCATGCCATTGTAGTTCTTCCCTCACCCTCTTTTATTTAGGGTTAGGAACTAGGGTTTTCTGTGTTGAGTGATTTGTTGGCCCCTTCCTGGACTTGAGCCTTTGGGGAAGGGGGGTCCTAATAGTGCTTGTTCAGGGGGGAAAACTAATAATACCATTATTAATTCTTATTATTGTTGTTGTTTCTATTGTTGTTTATATTGTTGTTATTACTACTAGTAGGTAGCCATTTGGCTAGTGTAGAGCTTTCCACACAGACTTGTTGCTTAGTGTTAGCTTCATAAAGATGTGACAGTTTCATTTGAAACTGCCCAGATAGAGCTTTGGTATAGCGCCCTCGCGCTTTCGAACTCCAGATTCTCTGGAGTTAACTCTTTCCTCTCTGGGGCAGTTCAAGTGCAGTGGCTAACTGCAATAAGTCCTAATATAGCAAGACTCCATGAGAAGAAAAGCAATTACTAAGGTGAGTAATTTTTTCTTCCCTACCTGTACAACTGGCTCATAGTGGGTCAGTCTCCAGATCAGGTAAAATCCCACTTGCAAGTCACCCAGCAGCTTCTCACTTCTCTGGGATTCCTGTTGAATTTTCCAAAGTCAGTTCTGGAACCAGTTCAGGTACTAACTTTCATAGGTGCAGAATTGAACACAAAGTCAGCCAGGGCATTTCTTCCCTTGGAAAGGGTGGACAGACTCATTGCCCTGGCATCCTCCTTTACCCTGCGGGTCTCTCAACCAGCAAGGCACTTTCTGCAACTCCTAGGGCACATGGCTGCTTCCACAGCTGTCGTGCAGGGAGCAAGATTTCAGATGAGAGACATTCAGTTCCACTTGAGGTCCTACTGGTCTCAAAGGAAGGACCCCCTTACCAAATTAGTCCCAGTGACCAAAACCCTGATCCTGGCCCTTCAGTGGTGGCAGGATCAAAGCAATTTAACTCAGGGGTCCCTTCTTACCCGTTCTTCATTCCCTCACCCTCACCACGGATGCCTCCCTGTTAGGGTGGGGGGCTCACTTGGGCGACCTTTCCACTCAGGGAGTGTGGTCCCCTCAGGAATCTCTGCTCCACATCAATCTTTTGGAACTCAGAGCTGTCCTCTTAGCTCTCCAGGCTTTTTCAGCTACTGTCCAGAACAAGGTAGTTCAAGTCAGGACAGACAACACCACAACAATGTGGTACATCAACAAGCAAGGGGGCACTCGGTCTTCAGCCTTGTGCACTGAAGCAATGAAGTTGTGGTCTCTGGCTTACTCCTGAACACCTCCTGATAGCAGTTCACCTTCCAGGAAGGACAATGTCCTGGCGGATGCCCTCAGCAGGATTTCCCAGGGTCATCACGAATGGACTCTGAATCCCCAGGTTCTGGGGTCGGTCTTTGCCAGATGGGGCACCCTCAGATAGATCTCTCGCAGCCCCAGACAACCACCAACTTCCTCTATTTTGTTGCAGGCCTCCAGTGTTGGGCCCAGTCCCCAGGACGCCTTTCTGTTGGATTGGGAAGGAAATTCCTGTATGCCTTCCCGCTTCTCTCCTCTTCAGGGTACTAGTAAAATCAGAACTCAGCCCTGCAAAGTGATTCTGATTGCTCCAGACTGGGCCAGACAGCCCTGGTACCTCTTCTCCTGTCCTGACTTTCCACCCTCCCCTGAGCTTGCCCAGGATCCACGACCTGCTGACCTGTGCACAGGGAGAGTGTGGTACCGGACCTCAATTCCCTCCACCTCAAGCTTGATTCTTGAGGAGCTAGAATTTGCTGATTTACACCTTTCTCAAGGTGTCTTGGACATTTTAAAGGCTTCTAGGAAGCCTTCCACTAGGGCCACTTACAATTCTCAGTGGAAGAGGTTTTCCTTCTGGTGTTCTGAGAAACAAATTGTACCAGAATCTGCTGACTTGGCCATTTTATTGGACTATTTGGTTCATCTAAATTCCCTAGGCCTCAAACCAGCTACCTTGAAGGTTCATCTGGCAGCTGTTTCTGCTTTTGTGTCTGCAGAGAAACCTGTTTCCCTCTCTTCTCACCCTGTGTTTTCCAAGTTTTTTAAGGGGTTACTTCCCACTAACCCTCCCTTTCGGGAACCAGCTCCTGCCTGGGACCTGAATGTTTGCATTGCTCAGCTAATGCAACCCCCTTGAACCTCTGTCTTGCCAGATCTCAAGTTTTAACTTGGAAGACTGTTTTCTAGTGGCTATCACTTCTGCTAGACGTATAAGTGAATTACAAGCCTTGTCAGTGGAAAAGATTTTATTTCTTTTCACAGAGATAAGGTAGTCCTCAGGACTAACAGAAAGTTTTACCTAAAGTGGTTTCCAGATTTTCATCTAAACCAATCCATCTCTCTTCCAGTATTTTTCACTGAGCATTCCTCCTCAGGGAGAGGAGATTGCACAGTCTGGGCGTCAAAAGAGCCCTAAGCTACTATTTGGACGCACCAAGGGTCACAGGTTCGAATCCTCCAACTCTTCCTTACCTGTGGAAGTAGGCAAAGGAGACCTGCCACTAAGAGGACAATTGCAAGGTGGATTGTCTCTGTATCCAGTTCTGTTACCAAAAACTAGGTAGAGAACCTCCCTCAGGACTGAGGGCTCACTCCACCAGGGGTACAGCTGCATCTCTAGCGGCGGCTAGAGATATTCCCATTTTGGAAATTTGCCAAGCTGCTACCTGGAAAACAGTCCACACCTTTACCAAGCATTATTCCCTGGATGTCCAGCCCAGGAGAGATGCTCGTTTTGGCACAGCTGTGCTTCAGAGCCTATTCCCTAAGTAGGTTCTGGCCCTCCTCCATGGAGGTACTGCTGTGTAATCTGCAGAAGTCCTACTATAGCAAGACTTCATGGTGTTTGGAGAAAAAATTACTCACCTTAGTAACTGCTTTTCTTCTCATGGAGTCTTGTTATATTATAACCACCCTCCTGCCTGCCTCTCAGAACTCCTACCTGGGTGCGGGTTGAAGTTAGTGCAAGCACTGTGTGTGCCATGTTAGTTCTCCCTAGTCCCCCCCCCCGTCTCATTTGGGTTAGGGAACTAGGTGATTCTGTTTTTGTTAAGTGGTATATGGCCCCTTCCCGGGACTTTAGTCTTTTGGGGAGAGGGGGTCTATTAGTGCTTGTCATGGGTGATACTAATAATAATATGTAATATTGTTATTATTCTGTGATTGTTGTGTTTTTGTTGTTCTACTGCTGGTAGGTAGCCAATGGCTAATGTAGAGCTTTTCCGCACAGACTTGCTATGTTAGTTTGGCTTCGTAAAGAACCTGGCAGTTTCATTTGAAACTGGCCAGATAGAGCTTTGAACAGCGCCCTCGCGCTGTGGAACTCCAGGTTTCACTGGAGTTAACTGTTTCCTCTCCAGGGCAGTTCAGAGGCTGAGCCTAACTGCAGAAGTCCTAATATAGCAAGACTCCATGAGAAGAAAAGCAATTACTAAGGTGAGTAATTTTTTCTTCTGGATCACCCAGCCCCAAGAGGTCCAGGAGACACCGACGTTCGCCGTCGACGAAGGACACGGGATCAGTCTACACCTCCTCTAGATCCCCATCTCCTCTCTCCATCCCTTCTCCGGACCCATGTGAGATGCTGAGATCTCCTCCAGATGACCCTTCGTTCATGGATATTATGCGACATATCCAGGAGAACATGGGATGGGATGCAGAAGAACTAGACCCGAAGGTTACGCCTTGGCAAATATCTTGAGCAAAAGGACCCCAAGCCTGTGGTGGTACCACCCTTGGTGGACACTTCGTGGGCGTCCACCAAGGCAGCGTGAAGGCGTCCACATTCGCTCCCGGGGGTGCCGGAGAAAGCTGATCGTCTGTACAAGGCTCCTAAGGAGGACCAGTACCTGACATAGCAGCCTCAGTCCGACTCTCTGGTCATCACAGCCTCACATGACCGGTCACAGAGGCCGCAACATCTGAGCACCCTGCCACCGGACCCAGAGTCCAAACAGTTGGACGCTCTGGGCAGGAGCACGTACGCTTCCGCTACCTGCGCCATCAGATCCTTGAACTACCTAACCCACATGGTTCAATTCCAGAATGCTTTGTGGGAACAGGGTCTGGAGGCAGCTGAAAAGCTGCCCGAAGGTGAGCAGAAGGAGGAGATGCTCCAGCTCCTCCGTACGGGTTCAGACGTGGGGACCCAAGTGATTCGAGCCACGTACGACTCCGCGGACTCATCGGCCCGAGCAGCAGCTTCTGGCGTATGCCTCCGGAGACGCTCCTGGTTACGTGTCTCCAGCTTCACCGGATGTCCAGAAAAACATTATGGGCGCTCCGTTCGAGGGAGAAGTTTATTTGGTAATCCTTCTGAGAAGATCATTACCAAACTTCAAGAGGCCGGAAGCGGTAAGGTCGGTTCAAGCCATGTACCGACCCAAGCTAGTTCCTTTCATAGGAACCAAAGCGTTCTTGGGCGGACACAGAGGCAGCAGCCCGTTCCGCTCACACACATCAGAGGGGCTCCGGTTTCCGTAGAACCCAGGGAAAACAGCCTGCCAGCCGAGGTCAGCGTTCCCCTAGGCCGACCCAGCCAGCGGGCCCATCTGCCGCCACAGCCTGACTCCTTTCCAGCCCCCGCCCCTCAGGATCAACGGGAAATCGTGGTCGGGGGTCGCATTGCGAACTTCTTGCCGGGATGGCAGGCCATCACCACCGACAGGTGGGTTCTGCAGTTGGTCAGTCTAGGCCACTTTATAGAGTTCACAGAAAAGCCACGCTCGAGGCCTCCTTTGCTCTCCCGGTATCCGGGTCAGCACAAAAATTTGATCTGGCAAGAGGTACTCGCACTCCTAAGAAAAGGAGCGATAGTGTACGTCCCGGAGAACCAGAGAGGACGAGGATATTATTCCCACTTCTTCCTGGTTCCCAAGAAATCAGTGGACCTCAGCGACCTCAATGTGACGGTCGCCTACAAAAGATTCCGCATGGTGACTCTTCCAGGCCTTATTCCCGTGCTGAAACAAGATGCCTTTTTAACATCTCTAGACATGCAGGACGCATACCTGCATATCCCCATAGCTCATGCGCACCAGAGGTTCCTGCGCTTAGAGTTTCTCAACCACCACTTTCAGTTCCGAGCTCTTCCGTTCGGACTGTCATCCACAAGGGTCTTTACCAAGTGCATGGCAGTCGTGGCAGCATCTCTGAGGAGACAGGGTCACATGTGTTCCCATACCACGACTGGCTTCTCATGGCCGCCTCAGAGAGGCGTGCTGCTTTCGTGGTCCGAGCACCCAGGATTTGTTCCAATCTCTGGGCATTCTCATAAATTATGAGAAGTCTCTCCTGGTACCATCGCAGAAACTGCAGTTTATAGGCGCAGTACTGGACACTGTTCAGGGAAGAGCTTTTCTTCCGGACGACAGAGCGGAACGCATCAGATCCCTCATAAGGGATTTGTCGTAGAACAAGATCGTACCTGCCAGGTCGGTCCTTCGCTTGCTCGGACACATGGCTGCGGCCATTCCTACTGTCCCCTTCGCAAGGCTGCACATGCGGGTAACCCAGTGGATGCTCAAGGTGCAATGGGACCCAAGGCAAGACCACTTGCAGCATCCAGTCAGGATCACGAACTCAGTGATCCGAGACTGGCAGTGGTGGCTAGTCCCCGGGTCGCTCTCCAAGGGCGTCCCATTTGTAGCGCCGTCCCCGGAGGTAACCCTCACCACGGACGCCTCAGGTCTTGGGTGGGGACACCTGGACGGGTAAAGTCCCAAGGCACGTGGACCCGTTGGAAGCTCATCTCCATATCAATGTCCTAGAGATGAGGCGGTTCTCTATGCCCTACAGGCCTTTCAGTCAGTAATCCCACCATGTACTCTCCTGCTTCAGACAGACAACACGCGGTGATGTATTACCTCAACAAACAAGGAGGCACACTCTTACCCTTTGCAGGAGGCCATGAGGGTGTGGGCTTGGGTAATTGGACACGACGCAAATCTGATCACTGTGCACGTTCCCGGGGTGGACAACATGATCGCAGACAGCCTGAGTCCATCCCAGGCCAGAGTCCACGAGTGGGAACTTCAAGAGGTAGCAGAGGATCTGTTTCTTCGATGGGGAATTCCAGAACTAGACTTGTTCGCATCCCTATCCAACGCAAAACTGCCCAATTTTTGCTCGCTAGATCCAGGGCCTGGTGTTTTCTGGCGAGACGCGTTATCCCTCTCTTGGGCGAACAGATTCCTCTATGCTTTCCCTCCCTTCCCGCTGATCCAGAGGTTCTTCTCAAACCGCGCAGGGAGCACGACACATGATTTTGGTGGCGCGATTCTCAGCCCAGACAGATCTGGTTCCTTTGTTGGTGCAACTATCTGGGAACCCCCGCTCCCGTTGCCGCTCAGCTCCCACCTACTGTCTCAGGAGAAAGGTTCATTGGTCAGTCCGGATCTACGTTCTCTGAACCTGCATGCTTGGCTCTTAGAGACATAGCCATTTTGCGTCATGGGGTCTCGCAAGAGGTTGCAGAGGTTCTTTCTGCAGCCAGAAAGCCGGCAACGCATACGACATACGCCATGAAATGGCGCCGTTTTTGTTTATGGTCATGCACTCGTGATTTTTCCCTTTAGGTTGTCCTGTGGGAGTAGTTTTGGATTATCTCCTCTCCTTTTCATTCAGGGCTAAGCCTACTCCTCTATTAAGGTACATCTTTGTGCCATTTCTGCCTATCACCTCCGGTGGGCACCGTACAGTAGCTCAATTGACGCCTCGGGAATTTCTTGAGAGTGTTACACCTTAGGCCTCCATTAGGGACCCTGTGCCTCCATGGGATCTGCTCTTTGTCCTGGAACAGCTCACTTCCTCCCTTTGAACCTGCGCGGATTGCGAGCTACGTTTTCTGTCGTGGAAGACGTTATTTTTAGTTGCTGTTACTTCAGCGAGAAGAATTTCTGAGCTTCACGCTCTCATGTGCAAAGAGCCTTATTTAGTTTTCCACCGGGACAGAGTATCCCTGAGGACGAACCCTAAGTTTTTGCCTAAGGTGGTCTCTTCACTCACTCTAAACCAAGATATTGACCTTCCGGTCTATTTCCCGAGTTATTCAAATAGAGGAGAGGCTTTGCTCCACACCCTGGATGTTCACCGCAGCCTGAGGTATTACCTCAACAGAACTAAACCCTCTCGTAGTTCTGATCAGCTTTTCATTTCCTTCTCTGAGACCTCGTAGCGTCAACGCAATTTGCGCCGAAGCCTCTCCTCTTCCGAGGAGGAAGATGAGGACGAGCGCCAGCGCTGCTTACTTCGGTGCCGAGACCGCCAATGTCGGCAGGACTGAGAAGATGTCAGACACCGAGAACCTCGGTGTTTCTGAGGACGGGTCTGGGAAGGGGCTGGGGACATCTGCTCTTCCCTCGGCTTGGAAGCCTTAACCGGGGACTGCGGCACCAGAGGCGCAGGCAGGTCCTCGGTCTCCACCAGGGGAACCGGTGAAGAAGGGTTGTCGGCGTCACCAGTCGACAGCCCATCCGTCGGGTCAAGAAAAATCTTGACCGCATCGACGGGTGTCTCGGCCGGCTGACTTGACGGGGACACTGTGAAGCCAGCGGCCTTAGCCGCAACCTCGACAGAAGTCGACTGTCCGGGGAAGGGGACCTCTCCCACTCCCACAAATGCCGACGGTGGGACTTACCTTTAGAGTCCTTCTTTTTGGACAGAGAGGAATGTCCCGATGGCCCCTCTCCCTTCGTGGAAAGGGATTGGCAAAGCTCCTTGAAAGAAGCTGAATATGACATACCCAGAGAGAGCGGGATAAATGCCGCGACCGAGGAAGAGGATGATGCGGCCTGTGCCGCCTCCTCCTTGAGGGCGATCATCTGCTTGAGTTGCTCTGCCGAGCCAGCCGCGGTAACAGCTCCAGCGGAGCCTCCTCTCGACTTAACCGGTGAGTAGCCTCTCGGGCGCCAAGCTGTAACTGGGCGCGCAGGTCTTGCACAGGACGCTGGCCGAAAACAACGCATAACTCGTGGGCGTACGGGTCATGTGTCTAGGCCAAGGCAGCAGACGCACGTGGAGTGTGGATCCGTCCTGGACATTTTCGGCCCACAAGGGCACTGCCAAAATCCAGGAGTCGATTTGTCCATTGCAGCCACGAGGGAGAAACTTGACCGAAGTCTTGAAAATTTAAAAATAAGTTTCTGGCGAACCGAAGAATTAGGATCCAGTCTACATGCAGAGCGTTAAGGAGGGAACCTGAGCTTCCAAGCGGTAAGGAAGATCTGGCATCATGGGGCGGAGCCGAGAGTTTTACCACCCGGGTGGGTGGGAGGAGCCAGCCTGAAGACCTTCCGGCAAGATTTAAAGTGGCAAGGAACCTGCCAGACAGTGTGGATGAACAACATATACCATTCCTAGAACTCCTGTTACAGGTGAGTAACCTGTATTTAGGTGCCCGTAGGTAAAGATATCTGGCCCTCGGAAGACAGAATTATCTGAGCCTGACAATTGGGTATGCTAACAAGAGGTTAACAAGTTTGAATCCCTCCAGAACTTGGAACTAAAGTGACTCGAATCCACAAAACAGACAAGAGGGCTACCTTGTTCTGTTCACAAGACTACGCCCAGAGGTTGGCACTTTGGGTGTAGAGGGCTGACCTGCTGAGTGAATCTGTGACACGCAGTGCATACCTTTGTAAAAGTACTATGTTCTGGATGTCCATGCCATACAGGTCGCTTTCTTTGTCAAGACGGTCCTTATGGACTTCTGTCCTGAGTGAACTGTATCTCCTACCGCCCTACTTGGAGGTTTGATTTTCAGCTCGGTACTCTCCCATTAGTGTGAATGAGTGGTGGAGACTTTTAGTCCAGGAAGATGTGGAAATTACATACTTACCTAATTCTTGATCTTTTTGGACGAAGTGTCCACCACTCATTCACACGCCCACCCACCATCCCCTGAGCTCACTCGTTCTGTTTTGGTCTTCACTTCCTTGTTGCTCAGGCTGTGAAGACATTGTTGAATGACCCTTCTTACATGGTTCATCCAGGCCTTCATATGCCCGGAAGTTAGGGTGAGATTTTCTTTTGTTAGTTTACACTGCATCTCCTCAGTTGAAAAAGTACTGAGGTGGTTGGTGGGTCGGTGCCAAGACAGCCTATACGGCGCGAGCTAGTCTCATGGCACAATGCATGCGTGGTCCTGTGCCGACCCTCCTGAAGATTTTTGGCTCCTGCGGGGTGCTAGTGCCTCCAGCGTAGTCCCTTTAGTGTGAATGAGTAGTGGAGACTTCATCCAAGAAGATCAAGAGTTATGTTAAGTACGTAATTTCCATTTTTGTTTGGGAGCACAGAGAGAAATAGTGAGAGGCAGATAATCGTGAGACTGTCAGAGTGATCAGTTCCTAGGGCTCACGAGAACACTTTGGTTGCGCAACCAGACAGACAAGACAGAAAAGAAGAGGCTAGAAAAGATCCTTGCATTTAACTCTATCTGTGTAACAAATGGGACAGGGCCTTATTTAACCCTGTCATAGTGCATAGGGGCCGCAAGCGTTACGTTCCCAGGCCTACTCCTTTCAGATGACCAAGCCCTTGGTTCGCTTTCTTACATGATGGTCAGTAGAAGACTGTCTCTTCCAGGGCTTCCCTTCTCACACCCGGAGCCTCAGGTGACTCACTATGGATCCTTCACTTTTGGGGTGGGTAACCCACTGTCAGGGCCTCCAAACACAAGGTGCCTGGGACCCGTCGGAGACTCATCTCCACATCAGTGTGTTGGAGATGTGAACTGTCTAACAAAGAGCACACTCTTCCGTTCTCTACAAGGAAGCGATGAGAGTGTGGGATGGATGTGTGGAGCAGGGCTTTCTACTCTGGGACATTTGTCTGCCAGGAGTCCAGAACACTCTGGCAGTTCAGCTCAGCCAGACAGAGGCTGATCCTCACAAGACATTGTGAGATCACTGTTCGAGGTTTGGGGCACCCCATATGGGAACCTTTTGCATCCCCACTCAATGCCAGACTCCCTCAGTTCTGCTTCAGAAAGACAACACATGGTGTTTTCTATCATGCAGCATTCAGACTGCCATGAAAAGGTCATCTTCATTATGCATTCCCTCCAGTCCCTCTGATACAGAGGATATTCCTCAAATTGGAGGGGTGGGGGGGCAAGATAATTCTTATCTCCCCCTGCAGGCCTTGACAGATACGGTTTCCTCTGTTGAACAGATTATCAATCTGCAAACTGGTGAGCATGTAATTTTAATTTCTGTTGGTCTTCATCCCTTTGTATTTGGTTTGGGTTGGGTTGTGAAGACACTAAGTTACTGGGTTTGATGGCCCTTCTTAAACAGGCTCCCATGGCTGTCTTATGCTGTTAGGTTAAGTGCAAAGGTACTCAATAGGTTCATGGGGCCTACCTTCTTGGTAAAAAAAGGTACTGAGGTGATTGGGGTTTGTGCCGCTGTATACCGGCTTGGATCCATTAGTGGCAATCTGTGGAGAGGATATTCGGGAAGATCAATAGTGCCGTAAATATGTAACTTTAATTTACAGATAGGTAATCGATTTCCTAGGTGCCTAAAGTATACTTGTACATGAATATGTACGTTAAAAAAACAAAAGTACAGCGAAGATAAAAACACTGAAAGCATTAATGTTTAATGCAACTCTTGGGTGCAGCATGGTTTGTATGTTTAGCCATTTGGATGTTGTTTGACTGTTCTACTGTTCAAGTATAACAAGGTAGTACTATATCACCTTGCATGACAGATTTGTCATGTTTCACTGAGAGTACAATATTATGACTAAATTTTTACCTGATAAAACAATTTTACATAAAACGTTTTTGAGATCTATTTTTCAGCCTAGTCCTGCACTCTGATAAAGTTTTTGGCAGGTTTCATTCTCTTTCTGAAGGAGTACTGCCTGCTGACAAGTCCAAGCACATATTGTAGAGAGCAGCCACCATTATATTTGTCCTTCATTGTTCTCTGTTCTTGTTTCCCTGCAGGAAGACAGAGGAGCCTTCGATATCCACGATTATGGCGACCGAATCGTTGCAGCATTTGACTATGTTGGAGAGAGGCGATCCTTTGCCAGTTTGATGAAGGGGAAAGAGGCTTATGAGGTGTGCCGTTACAAACTAGCAGCTCTTCAGTTGGTAAGTTCAAAGAGAGAGTTTCTAGTGGGTCAACCCCCGCCCAATCATCTGTCCCTCACCTGGGTCATGAGGGCGACACTTTGCCCTCTGACCAGCCTGTCTGGTCAGGTGATGGAGCATATGCAAATTCCAGGCATCCTACTTCTTTCTCCCTTGGAGCTAAGCTCCTTGCCTCCTTGAGGCGGCCAGCTTATTGCCAATCCTGGGGCAAGACACACAAGTCACAGAAACATGGACGCTGTCGGCAGAAAGATGCCCTGTGGCCCATCGCGTCTGCCCAGCCCTACCTATCTAATGTTGATTTTGTGAAGGCCCTAGTGGCCCATCACACCCCCATTCCTCCCTCCCTTTTTGCCACTGTCTTCACCAGCCCCATATGCCTATCCCATCTGTGCTTGACTCCCTCACCCAGTTTTGCACAGACTATGTCCCTAGGCAACCTATTCCACTCCTTCACCACCCTTTCCATGATGAAATGATCTGCAAAGAATCGGTCTTCTCCATAGAGTCCCACTTTTTGGTCTTCGAGCTGGACATGCTAGGACCTCTTGGGGAACTAGAACTTTTGGGGCTGGCAGTATCAGATCCTAGCACCGACACACGGTGTCATCTGTACAATCACAAGATATATGGTGGCTCCAGCCCACATCACATCAGATCTTATTTTGAGAGGGCTGTTGCAGTAGGTAATTACTTGTAGGACTGTGCCCCCTGGCATGAGGACCACATGAAAACTTTTTTTAGTGGGCAGTCCCCACGTCCGCCCTCCAGTTCTTTCCCGCCGTCGACCTGTGCACGTCAGACTGATTGAAGCTCATCGCAGCAGTTAGAACTTTTTTTTTTTTTGATGAGTAACTGTTTCTTTCTTATTTTCAAAATATCAATAGTATGTATGTATGTCATCTACTTCTCCAAAGGATTCACATAAAAACAAGTGTGGTTTGTGCGGTGTCCAGCAACCGCACAAGGACCAGCATACCCTTTCCCTCCTGCCTGGGTCCTAACCACAAAGTTGAGGAGTGCGAGGTCTGTGCCCAGTTTAACCAGGCCTTGCAGAAACGGCGCCAACAGTCTCTCGAGGCCCATCTCCTGAAAGAAAAAATGGTTTCTATGGAGGAAGAGCTAAAAAAGCTGAAAAGCACATCTTCCTCGCTAACGAGTCCACACAAGAAGAAGAAGAGGGATAAAGAAAAGCATTGAGACCAGGAGCAGTTCCTCCCTCCAATGAAGCTGCCCACAGGCTCTTCGACGGAGGACTAGCCCTCTTCCTCTCTGAAAGTGAGTGCAACGGCCAGGCCTGCACTCCCGCTCAGATATGTCTTGGGGCTGCCTCTAATCCGGTCCAAGGCCACCATCTTGCTTAGGCCCATTTCCACTCTGGGCTGTAAGTCAGCAGACGTGGCCGATAAGCTGCTCATCGGACACTCCGGTGAGCACTCAGGTTGGTAAGCTAGGAGTCGGAGCCCCCGACTCCTGCACAACCCAGGTCGATCATTCGATGGTCAGACCATCTGATGATCAAACGACCTCTTCACGTCCCTCAGGCTCTGAAGTGACATGACGCTGCCATACGTTGGCCCAGTCGAGGCTGGAGGAAAACTGTCTCCCCGGGGTTCCCATCATGGAAAATCTAAGTTTCTAGGGACATGGATATGTTGTTCATCCACACTGTCTGGCCGGTTTCTTGCCGCTTTAAATCTTGCTAGAAGGTCTTCAAGCTGGCTCCTCCCACCTACCCGGGTGGTAAAACTCTCGGCTTCGCCCCATGACGCCAGATCTTCCTTACCGCTTGGAAGCTCAGGTTCCCTCCTTAACACTCTGCGTGATAGACTGGATCCTAATTCTTCGGTTTCTTTGAAACTCATTTTAAAATTTTCAAGACTTTGGTCATCTTTCTCCCTCCCGGCTGCAATGAACAAATCGACTCCCAGATTTCGGCGGTGCTCTTGTGGGCAGAAGATGTCCGGGACAGACCCGCACTCCATGTGCGTCTACTGTCTTGGCCTAGAACACGACCCGCAGGCCTGCGGGTCATGCCGTTCGTTTTCGGCCAACGTCCTGGAGGACCGTGCTGCCCAGTTACAGCTGGGGCACCCCGAGAAGCGCCACCCGCCGGTTAAGTCGAGGGAGGGCCAAAGCAGTTACCAAGGGCAGCAGGCCCAGCTGAGCAGCTCGAGCACATGATCACCCTCAAGGAGGAGGCGACCCAGGCCACATCTTCCTCTTCCTCGGTCGCGGCATTTATCTCGCTCTCTCTGGGTACCTCGTATTCAGCTTTGTTCAAGAAGCTTTGCCATTCCCTTTCCAACGGCGGGAGAGGCCTCGACATTGCTCGGTCCAAAAAGAAGGACTCTAAGGTAAGTCCCATCGACAGCTCGTGGAGCGAGAGAGGTCTCCTTCCCGACAGCCGACTGTCAACTTCTCGGTCGAGGTTGCGGCTAAGGCCGCCATTTCACAGCGTCCCGGCCAGCCAGCCGGCCGAGACATCTGCCCATTTAGCCGAGATTTTTCTTGACCCATCGGACTGGCTGCTCACTGGTGAGGCCAACAACCCTTTTTTTACCGGTTCCCCCAGTGGAGACCAAGTTTCTGCCTGCGCCCCTGGTGCAGCAGTCCCCGATTAAGGCATCTGAGCCGAGGGAAGAGCAGGTGTCCCCCGCTCCTTCCCAGACCTGTCCTTGGAAGCACCGAGGATCTCGGTCTCTGACTTCTTCTCTGTCCAGCCGATCCCGCCGACATCAGCGGTCTCAGCACCGAGGTAAGCGGCGCCACCGCTCGTCCTCGTCTTCCTCCTGTGAAGAGGAGAGGCTTCGGCGCAAATTGCGTCGACGCTACGAGGACCTGATGTGGCAGCAGTTACTTCTGTCTGGGAGCAAGTCGACGCCGCCGCCTTCCCCGGCCATCAAGTGGCTGTCACCCGAGCAGCCGAAACAACCCCTCGCCGTAGTCGAGATGCCCAAGCCTGGGCCAGTTGTTCGGCTGAAACCTGCTGCCCCACTGATTGTGGTGGAACCTCCACCTCCACAACCAAAATCAGGGGCACCGACCAAGGACTCTAGGTCGGGTCAAAGCCTGCCCCACAGGTTGTCGGTCAACCTCACTCCCGACCGTCCTCAGCAGGTGGAGGGTGGCTCAGGCCCCAGGCAGCTCTTCGCGGACTCCTCAGAGTCCAACGACAACTCTTCCCTGTTCTCCAATCCGGTTGACCTGGAGTCCTCCGGGGGCTAGTCGTTGGATGAAAGCCCATCGTCCTTCATGGGTTTGCTTTGGCTCACCTCAGAGTCCACAGGGATGCAGATCGAGCCCGTATCCAAATGGGCCAAGTATCCCCTGACGGAGATACTGGACCGAAGGGATTCACCCACGGAGGCCTTTCCGGTGGCTGAGGCCATTGTTGGCCCAGCCTTGGAGCTTTGGCAGCAGCCTGCTTCCTGCCCTGCACCTTCGGCCAGGATGGCCGGAGTATGCCCCTACCAGCTCTTTGCCCGGTTTTTGGAACACCCCTCTGCCTAAGGGTTGGTCACCGACAGCGTTTTCCGGCGTTTCGGTAACACTAGGGAATGGACAAGGAGTCCAAAAAGCTGGACTACACCAGACGCAAGGTGTACACTGCGTCCTCTCTTGGCTTCCACCAGGCCAGCTCGGCCGTGCTGATGGCACACTTCTCCCACGCCCTCATGGGCTCCCTGGATGAGGTGATCCCTCATCTCCCGGCCGACCTGCAGACCACGGTCCGGCAGGTGCGGGACCAGGGTAGGGCAGTGGCTAAGCAGCAGCTCCAAACAGCTCTGGACATAGGGGACTCCTGTGCCAGATTGGCTGCGTGCCAGTGTGCCACAGAGCATGGCTGAGGATATCCACCTTCACGGCGGATATCCAGCACAAATTGGCGGACGTCCCCTTCTTGGGGACCGACCTCTTCGGCCCTGGAGTGGAAGGTCACCTCTAGCGGATCAAGAAGTCCAATGCCACTCTGGACTCTGTCACCTCCGCCCAGAAGGACAAAGGCCACCAACAGCAGCAGCACAAGTCCTTTCGCCCTTCTGCGCCTGCGGCATGTCCAGCCTAACAGCACCAGCAGGCTCGCGCTTGGCATCTCAAACCCAAGCCGGCAGCTTCCTCTGATGGGAAGCAAGGAAGTAAAGGCCCTGGAGCTCCCTTGGCTGGTCCCTCCTCCAAGCCTGCCCAGTGATGGGTTGAGGGCGCCACCCCCAACCTCGCCACCCTTCCCTGGGTCTTCTGGGGGACGGCCCGCCACTTCCTTCCGCCTGGTCGCTGTCACCACGGACCGCTGGGTGTGAGGTAGTAGGTAAGGGCCTGCCTCGGGTTTTCGAGCAGGCCCTTACCTTCGAGTCAAGCCAACCCCCGGGGCCACGGGGTCCAAAGACTCGCTGTCGGCCCACTGAGCCGATATTGCCCTGCGCCTGGAAAAAGAGGTGATCAGGAAGGTGGCGGATCCTCCTCCAGACCTGGGGTCTGTGTCCAGGATATCCTGGCCCCAAACTGGACGGGGGGCTGGCGCCCCATTCTCGACCTGCACAACTTGAGTAGGTCCCCAAGGTCTCGGACCTTCTGGATGGTCACTGTGGTTCAGATTTTCCCATCCCTGGAATTAGGGTGTGTGGTTCTGTTCCTTGGACCTCCAGGATGTGTTCTTCTCGTCCCGATCCGTCCGTTTCATCAGAATTTCTCCGCTTCAGAGTGGAGGGATCTCACGAGTTCCAGGCCATGCCCTTCGGCCTCTAGCTCCCAGGGTCTTCACCAATGCATGGCAGTGGTGTCGGATTCCCTCATGGCGCCGAAGGGTCCGGGTGTCCCCCTTCCCGGATGACTGGCTGTTGGCACCCCCTTCCAGAGCGGAGGTGGAGTGGTCCAGAGATCCGGCCCTCCAGGCTTGCTCTCAGATTGGCCTCCTCATCAACGAGGCCGAGCCAGAACACATGCCGAAGCAGGTGATACCCCTCATCGGGGCAGAGCTCGACTCTCTTCAGAGCCTGAGCTCGTCTCCTGGCGGACAGGGCCGGAAATTTTCCTCCCTGCCCAATCATTCCTGGTTGGGCACCGCGCCTGCCCGGACTCCTGCATCTCCTGGGCCCGACGGCGCCTGCACCAGCGTGGTCCGCTGGCCTGTTGCTACATGCGCCCCTCATCGGGATGGGCTAGCTAGCTGTCACAATGTTCGATCCTTGATCAGTGTGGTGATTGTGACCAGGAAATGTGGAACACTCTCCAGTGGTGGACTGTTCGCACATTTGCAGGAGGGCATCCTGCTCGTCTCGCCTCGACTATCGGTCTCTTTACCGACCGACTCATCTCTGATGGGTTGGGGTGCCCATCGGGGAGCACAGAGCGTCGGCCCTGGCCTCCGGAGTCCCGATGCTGTGATCAGCCAGTTGAGTCCGTGAGATCCACTCAGCTCACCGCCGCCTCCGCTTTCTACGGGTCAAGTGGTTCAGGTCCAGATGGACAATACACCACCATGTGCTACTTAAACCACCAAGGCCGGACACACTCCTTGCCCTTATGCAAGGAGGCTCTCCGCATATGGTCTCGTGCGCAGCCTGGAGGGGATCTCCTAGCCATTCAGGTGGCAGGAGCCTCCATCACCCTGGCCGATGCCCTAAGCCGGATGGGGCTGCATCTCACGAGGGGTTCTCTCCTGCTGGAGGTAGCACAAGATCTGTTCTCCCACTGGGTCACGCCTCAGGCGGACCTTTTTGCCTCCAGGGAGAATGCGAAGCTGAGACTATTTGAAGCCCGCCCCCCTCAGCAGGGCTCAGTGCAGGGGGATGCCTTTTCGAGGCCGTGGACACTGGGCCTCTTCTACACCTTTCCCCCATTCTCTTAATCCACAAGGTGGTTCTCAAGGTGAGGAGGAACAAGGCGCAAGTGATTCTGGTAGCCCCAGACTGGCCCCACCAATGCTGGTATCCAGATCTCCTCAGCCTCAGCTCCAGGCTCCCGAGGCAGCTTCCAGCTCGTCCGGACCTGTTATCAGTCAACCAGGGGAAGGTGTTCCATCCGGACCTTCAATCCCTGCACCTGACGGCCTGGTTCCTGAACGGCTAGAGTTCCAGGCCTTGGGTCTTTTCCGGCTACAGGTCTCAATGTAGTTGAGGCGCCCCTGCAGGAGTCAACCAGAAAATGCTATGCCTTCAAATGGAAGAGATTCTCCATTTGTGTCAGAGCGAGGGCCTGACCCTTCCTCCTGTTCCTTAGCAAGCATCTTGGACTACCTGTGGTCCCTTTCTCAGCAAGGGCTTAGGTCGATGACCCTTAGGTGCACCTGGCAGCCATCTGCTTACCGGGCTTGGGCTGGGAGGAAGTCAGTGGCACAGGAGAAGGTGGTCGGGCACTTTTTCAAAGGCCTTGATCACATTTCCTCTGGTGTGAGAATCTCCACCTCCGTGGATCTACTGAGTAGCAGAGCTCATGGGCAAGCTTATTCAACCAGTGCACAGGTGTGAAATTAATTGCTGTGGAAGACCCGCCTTGGTGGCTATCACATCAGCCAGAAGGATGGGAGAGCTCCATATGCTCCATAGAGTCTCCCACCTGGTCTCCACAGGGACAAGGTTGTCTCATGCCCCCACCCGAAATTCCTTCCGAAGGTGGTGTCGGAGTTTCACCTTAACCAGGTGTTGACTCCACCGGTGTTCTACCCCAATCACACCTCGGTGGCCGAATATAGGCTCCATACTCTGGACCCTAGAAGGGCGCTCGCTTACTATAAGGAGCGCACGGCCGAAGTTCGGGGAGAGGTTCGCCAGCTGTTTGTCACCTACGCTGAAGCCGCACCTGGCAGACCTCCAGCCAAGCGGACGATAAGCAGGTGGGTCACCTCCTGCATAGATCTCATAGGTTGGCGGGCATGGAGCCTCCAGAGGGATAAGAGCTCATTCTATCCGCCATACCACTGCATCAGTAGCTGCTTCCCAGGGACGCCCCTATCCAGGATATCTGCAGGGCTGCTACCTAGAAGTCGCACATACCTTCATAACCCATCACCACATCGACCTTGAGTCACGCCAGGATGCTGGTTTTGGGGCCTTGGTTCTCCAGTCTCTATTTCCAAGTAGGGGTGTGCACTTGCCCCTCCTCCCGGAGAACTGCTAGGAGTCTGCTAGAGTGGATGAACAACATATCCCATGCTCCTAGAAATACAGGTTACTCACCTGTAAATAGGAGTTCTAGGAATGGTATATGTTGTTCATCCACACCACCCACCCGACCTCCCCTCAGGCCGACAAGACAACCTGAGCTTCCAGCGGTTATATCTGACGCCATGGGCGGAGCAGAGAGTTTTATCATTGGTGGTGGTGGAGTTAGTTGAAGATTTTCTGAAGATTTAAGCTGCAAGGACATCTGCCAGAGCGGATGAACAACATATACCATTCCTAGAACTCCTGTTACAGGTGAGTAACCTGTATTTCTAGGACATGGATATGTTGTTCATCCACACTCATTGGCAGGTATCCTTGCCGCTTAAATCTTGCCGGAAGGTCTTCAAGCTTGCTCCTCCCACCCACCCGGTGGTATAACTCGTGCCCGCCCATGACGCCAGATCTTCCTACCGCTTAAGCTCAGGTTCCTCCTTAACGCCTCAAGCATTAAGAATTGGTTCCTAACCTTCAAAACTTTTCAAACTGCTTCAGATTACCAAAACACTTTGGTCTTCTTCTCCTGGGCCATGGCGGATAACCGACCGGATTTCGGAGATGCCCTCATGGGCAGAAAATGTCTCGACAGACCCGCACTCCACGTGATGCCTACTGCTTAGGCCTTGAGCACGTAACCGCAGGCTTATACCTGTGCCTTCCTTTCGGGTCTATGTCCCCGAGGATCGTGCTGCCCGCTTGCAGCTGGGGCGCCCCGAGAAGAGATTCTCCGTCGGTCAAGGAGGCCCGACGATGTGTCCGCGATCGCGGCTCCATGGAACAGCTTGAGCAGATGATCACCTCGAAGAGGAGGCGCGCGGGCCGCCCTCTTCGGCGCGGCATTCATCCCGCCTCTCTGGCGCCTCGCACTCGGCTTCTTTATGAGCTCTGCCTGACCCTTCCCATCAAAGGCAGGGTCCAACCTCTTCTGGACCGCTTTCTGGTCAAAAAGAGTATAGTAAGTCCCATCGTCGACGCTCTTGGGAGCGGGAAAGATCTCCTCCTGGTCGACAGCTCACTTCGTCAACCCTTCAGCTCTCGGCCACTGGCTTCACGGTGTCCCCGCCAGGCCAGTTGACCGAGACACTAACCCATCGCGGGTTTGAGATTTTTCTCGACCCATTAGACGGGTTGTCGGCTGGTGGAGTTGATAACCCTCTCCCTGTCCCCCGGGCGAGAGCTGAGGATCTCGTCAGCTCGATCAGCCCGGTTCCGGAGCTGCCGGTGGAATTATCCGGCGGGAGTACCGATCTCGGTACCCCTGCCGACTCGGCCTAGCCGAGATTCTCGTCTGACCTCCTGCTGTCTAGCCGATCCCGCCGTGATAGGCGTCTCAGCATCGCTGTAAGCGGCACCGCCGCTTCCTCCTCGGACGTAGGAGGCTTTCACGCAGCTGCGCCGGAATATGAAGAGCTATGTGGCAACAGCTTCTGTTGGCTGGGAATAAGTCGACCCAGTCGCCTTCACCGGCCATTAATGGTTGTCACCGGAGCAGCCAAAACAACCCCTCGTGGTCGAGGAGCCTGTTCCAGGCCAGTTGTTCGACCTATTACTGCTGCCCCACCGATTTTGGTGGAACCGCCTCCTCAGCGTTAGTTGGGGCTCCACCAAGAGTTCTCGTCGGCTCAGGGCTGCCCCATAGGCTGTCGGTCACTCACCCGACAAACCTCGGCAGGTGGAGGGTGTCTCAGGCGCGAGGCAGCTCTTCGAAGACTCGTCTGGGTCTGAAGATGACTCCTCCTTGTTCTCCAGGCGGATGGACTTGGAGTCCTCAGGGGGGCAGTCAGTGGACGATAGCCCTTCGTCCTTTCTCGGTCTACTTCGACTCATCTCGGAGTCCACCGGGATGAAGCTCGAACCCGTTTCTAAACGGGCCAGATATCCCCTCACGGAGGTTCTGGACCGAGGGATTCTCCAACGGAGGCCTTCCGTGGCTGAAGCCATTGTTGGTCCGCCTGGAACTATGGCAGCACTGTCTGCTTCCTGCCCTGCGCCCGGCCAGGATGGCTAGGAAGCACGGTCCCTACCGTTCCCTGTCCGGTTTCTTGGAACACCCTCTGCGGAGGGCTGGTTACCGATAAAGCTCTCGGGCGCACGGAGCCAGGGCGTGGACAAACCTCCCGACAAGGAATCCAAGAAATTGGATTATGCCGGGCGGAAAGTCTATGCTGCGTCTTCGGCCTTCGTCCAGGCCAGTTCGGCCGTTCCTGATGGCACACTTTTCTCATGCCCTGTTGGGCTCCCTGGATGAGGTTGTTCCTCATCTTCCGCGGACCTGCAGACCACGGTCAGGCAGGTGCGGACCAGGAGGCAGTGTGAGCGAAGCAGCAGCTCCAGACTGCTCTTGACATCGGAGACTCTTGTGCCAGATCAGTGGCGACCGCGGTGGCTATGGTCAACGGGCTTGGCTGAGGATATCCACCTTCACCTTGGATACCCAGCACAAATTGGCGGATGTTCTCTTTGGGGACTGACCTCTTCGGCCTTGGAGGAAGGTCACCTCAGAGAATCGAAAAGTCCAATGCCACCTTGGACTCTGTCTCTTCCAGCGCAGAAGGACAAAGGCCGTAAGCCTCAGCCTAAGCCCTTTTGCCTTCTGTGCCCGCGGCGCGCCCGGCCCAGCAACGTCAGGGCCAGCAGGCTTGACCTTGGTACCCCAAACCCAAGCCGTCGGCTTCCTCTAACAGGAAGCAAGGAGGAAAAGGCCCAGGAGGTTCCTCGGCCGGTCCCTCCTCCAAGCCTGCCCAGTGACGGGCTGAGGGGTGTCGCCCCCATCCCTGTCACCTCACCCCTGGTTCCCTCCGTGGGGGGACAGCTCCGGCACTTCCTTTCCGCCTGGTCCGCTGTTACCACGGACAGGTGGGTACTGGAGGTGGTGGGAAGAGGCCTGCCTCTAGAGTTCGAGAGGGCACCGCCCTACAGAGCCGTCGCCCTCGGCGGGGCCGGGGTCCCCAGCTTCACTGGCGGTCTCGTCGAGCCGACATCGATCTCCTCCTCCAGAAGGAGGTGATAGAGAGGTGGAGGACCCTCCCTTAGACCAGGTTTGTGTCAGGTATTTCCTGGTACCAAAGCGGACGGGGCTGGCGCCATTCTAGGCCTACCGACCTAAACAAGTTTCTAAGGTCTCGAACCTTCAGAATGGTCACTCTGGCTCAGATAATACCATCTCTGGAACACGGCGTGGTTTTGCTCTCTGGACTTTCAGGACCGCTTTTTTCACGTCCCTATCCGTCCGTCTCACCGAAGGTTCCTCCGCTTCCGGCGGAGGGATCCTATCGAGTTCAAGCCATGCCCTTCGGCCTTTCTCTAGCTCCAGGGTCTTCACCAAATGCGCCTTGGTGACAGCATTCCTCGCGGCCGAGGGGTCCAGTGTACCCTTACCTGGACAACTGGCTGATAGCAGCCCCTCCAGACAGGAGGTGGAGCGGTCCAGAGATCTGGCCCTCCAGGTTTGCTCTCAGGTCGGCCTCCTTATCAATGAGGCCAAATCGGAACTCGAGCCGAAGCAGGTGATACTGTTCATCGGGGCAGAGCTCGACTCTCTGCGAGCCAGAGCACGGCTCCCGACGGACAGGGCCGAGGTTCTTACCTCCTTTGCCCAATCATTTCTGGTTGGGCAATTGCGCCCTGCCCGGGACTTCCTGCGCCTCCTGTGTCTCATGGCGGCCTGTACCAGCGTAGTCCGTTGGAGCACGCTTGGCACATCGCCCCTTCAGTGGGGCTGGCCAGCCAGTGGTCTAGCAGCTGCAATCCTTGGACCAGCTTGTGATGGCGGCCAGGAGATGTGGGCAGCTCTCCAGTGGTGGGTTCCATCCCATCTGGGAGGGCATCCGTTTGTCCGCCCCAAGCTGACGGTCTCTCTGTCGACCGACGCTCTTGATGGGTTGGGGTGCCCTTCTGGGGAACACGAGTGCACGGCCTCTGGTCCCTCGGGGAGGCCCGATGCCACATCAACCTGCTGGAGCTCCGAGCGGTCCGCCTAGCTCTCACCGCCTTTGCTCCGCTTTCTCCGGGTCAAGTGGTCCAGTCCAGACGACAATACCACGACCATGTACTACCACCTGAACCCCAGGGTAGGACGGCTCCATGCTTCTAAGCAAGGAAGCTCTCCGCATCTAGTCACTTATCTTGCCAGCCTGAGGCGGATCTCCTAGCTATCTGTGGTGGCAGGAGCCTCCAACACCCTGGCCGAAACCCTGAGCGGATAGGGCTGCATCACTTGAGTGGTGTCTCCTGCGGAGGTAGTACAAGATCTGTTCTCCCACTGGGGCACACCTCTGGTGGATCTGTTTGCCTCCAGGAGAGCAGCGAGGCTGAGGCTGTTCATGCCCCGCCCCCCTCAGCAGGGCTCGCTGCAGGGGGATGCCTTCTCGAGGCTGTGGACCCCGGGCCTCTTTTACGCCTCCCCCCCTTCCCGCTGATTCACAGGGTCCTGCTCAAAGCGAGGAGGGACAAGGCGCAGGTGATTCTGATAGCCCCAGACTGGCCACGCCAGTTCTGGTACCCAGATGTCCTCAGCCTCAGCTCCAGGCTCCCGAGGCAGCTTCCAGCTCGCCCGGACCTGCTCTCAGTCAATCAGGGGAAGGTGTTCCATCCGGACCTTCAATCCCTGCACCTGACGGCCTGGTTCCTGAGCGGCTAGAGTTCCAGGCCTTGAGTCTTTCCGACGAGGTCCTCAACGTCGTTGAGGCGTCCCGTAAGGAGTCGACCAGAAAATGCTACGCCTTCAAATGGAAGAGATTCTCCATTTGGTGTCGAGGTAAGGCGGACCCTTCCTCTTGTTCTGTGGCCAGCATTTTGGACTATCTATGGTCCCTATCTAGTCAAGGGCTTAGGTCGATGACCCTAAAGGTGCACCTGGCAGCCATCTCTGCTTACCGGCGGGCCGTGAGCAGTCAGTGAGCGCAGGAGAAGGTAGTCGAAGCGCTTCTTCAAAGGCCTTCATGACATTTCCCTCCAGTGACGGGAACCGCACCTCCGTGGGATTTACTGCTGGTACTGGCAAAGCTCATGGGCAAGCCATTCGAACCAATGCACAGGTGTGATCTCTCCCACCTGTCGTGGAAGACCGCCTTCTTGGTGGCTATCACGTCAGCCAGAAGGATGGGAGAACTCCAGGCACTTAGCATCGAGTCTCCTTACCTGGTCTTCCACAGGGACAAAGTTGTCTCGCCCCCACCGAAATTCCTTCGAAGGTGGTGTCGGAGTTTCACCTTAACCAGGTGCTGACTCTGCCGATTGTTCCACCCCAGTCACCTCGGAGGCGAATATATAGGCTCCATACTTTGGACCCTAGAAGGCGCTCGCCTATTACAAGGAGGCGCCACGGCTGAGATCGAGGAAGGTTATAGCTGTTTGTCACCTACGCTGAAGCCGCACCTGAACCTGCAACCAAGCGAGACGATAAGCAGATGGGTCACCTCCTGCATAGATTCTGCTATAAGTAGGTGAGCATGGAGCCTCCCAGGGATAAGAGCTCATTCTACCGCCATACTGCTGCATCGGTGGCTGCTTCCAGGGATGTCCCTATCCAGGAAATCTGCAGGGCTGCTACCGAAGTCAGCAAACACCTTCATTACCCACTACCACATCGACCTTGAGTCACGCCGGGATGCTGGTTTTGGGGCCTCAGTTCTCAGTCCTTATTTCCCAAGTAAGTATTAAGAGATTGTCTGCTTACCTCCCTCCTCGGAGAACTGCTAGGAGTCTGCCAGATAGTGTGGATGAACAACATATCCATGTCCTTAGAAAATAGGTTACTCACCTGTAACAGGAGTTCTAGGAATGGTATATGTTGTTGATCCACACGACCTCTCGGCTCGACAAGACAACCTGAGCTTCCAGCGGGCCAGATCTGGCGTCATGGGGCGGAGCCGAGAGTTTTACCACCCGGGTGGGTGGGAGGAGCCAGCTTGAAGACCTTCCGGCAAGATTTAAAGCGGCAAGGAACCTGCCAGATAGTGTGGATGAACAACATATACCATTCCTAGAACTCCTGTTACAGGTGAGTAACCTGTATTTATACCACCCAGGTAGGTCGGAGGAGCCAGCTTGAAGACTTCCGGCAAGATTTAAAAGGGAAAGGGACATGCCAAACAGTTTGATGAACAACATATTCCACTCCTTGAACTGCTGTTACAGGTGAGTAACCTGTTCTTCCTTCAGTCTAAGCTCTTGCTTAACTACTCTACGACTAAAACAATGTTGTTTGCCTCCCATCAAAACCGTCCTAAGTCCCATCACCTCAATATTTACAATAACAAGTTTGATGCACTCGAAATGGTCACCACCTTTAAGTACCTTGGTGTCTAGCTTGACAGCTCTGTCTCCTACAGCCAGCACATAGACCATGTTGCCAAGGCAGCTGGTGCCAGACTAGGTCAGCTCTACCGGCATAGGCAGTGCCTCACCGAAAGTGCCATCAAGCTTGCAGTTAACAGCTCCGTGCTCTCTATCATAGATTATGAACTGGTAGTCTACGGAGCTGGTACCAATACAGCACTTGCGCGAGTCAGGATTGTCCTAAATAAAGCCTGCAGACCAGTTTACTCGAGCACTGGTTGGTTAGACCAGCAGAATTCAGTACCAAGTCTGTCTGTTAGTGAAAAAACCAACCCTAGGTCTTGCTCCTCCTGGAGTGAGGCAACTGCTGAGACACTCCACTTCCTCCAGACTAACTGGGGGGTCGAGTAAAGCTGCCTTCATTATCCCATTCTGCTGGACCTCACTAGGGCAGGGGTTCTTCGAATACAGGGCCCCCTGCTGGCTAAATTTCCTTAACTCTGAGCTGATTGAGGAAACGAAACTACGCCCATTTAAGGCTAAGCTGCTGCAGTACCTGGCCACTCTTAGTAATTGCGACTGTGTCACCTGTGCATAATCCTACTGTTATTGGTAGCTTATCTGTCCTGCATAGCACCCATTCCCCCAACCCCTCTTTCTCCCCTTCCTGGTGTGACCCCACTGAGCACTTAACCCCATGTCACCTCTTTATCCCCTCCCCATCTTCCTGCTTTCTCTTCACAAATACTAATCCCCCCTAATTTTCACCTTCTCCGCTTTAAACCCCCCCCCCACATCACCCAGCCCTGCCCTATCGCCTACTAACGGTAACCCTGGGTAGATTCCTATCCAATCCCACCCTTTGACTACTCAACCCCATATTCCGTCACCCTTTGTCTCTGCCCCACCCTCCCCTGCTCTCATCTATTCTGTCCTCCCCTCCTTTGGTCACCACCACTTCTGATCCTCCATAACTCTACCTGCACACTCTAAAGCTCAGCTACCACTATAAATTGCTTGTCCACCTTAGGTATGCTCTTAGTACTGTTGCAATAAAGTTGACCTCTCCTACCTGATGTATTTTAACTGTACTTGCTTGAATCTGTATCTGTATGTACCATAATGTACTTGCCTGCTGTATATACCTCTATCGGTTTTGTAATGTATACATACCTTGTCTATTGCCTTATGACGTGGAACCTTTGTAAACAAACTTTTAGCTCAAATTATCCGAGATTACAATAAATAAATAACATTTTTGACTACGTTTGGTCTCTCTCCAAGGATGCACATGGCAGCCATCTCTGCTTACCGGACACAGGCCGGTCAGCCGACTTTGGCGCAGGAGACAGTAGTTGGGCACTTTTTCAAAGGCCTGGATCACATATTCCCTCCAGTGCGTGAACCTCCACCTCCATGGGATCTTCTGCTGGTACTGGCAAAACTCATGGGCAAGCCATTCGAACCAGTGCACAAGTGTGCCTTGTCACACTTGCCATGGAAGACGGCCTTCCTGGTGGCTAGCATGTCTGCCAGGGTGACACGGGAGCTCCAGGTGCTTTTGTCGGACTCCCCTTATCTGGTCTTCCACAGGGACAAGGTTGTCCTATGCCCCCATCCGAAATTCCTTCTGAAGGTGGTGTCAGAGTTTCACCTTAACCAGGTGTTAACTCTCTCAGTTTACTACCCCAACTACACCTCCAAGGTCGAGTACAGACTCCATACTTTGGGCTTGAGATGTGCTCTCTCCTATTATAAGGGGAGGACGGCGGAAATTCGCAGAGAGGTTCGCCAGCTGTTTGTCACCTACGCTGGAGCCGCTTCTGGCAGACTTGCAGCAAAGTGGACAGTTGCAAGATGGATTACATCATGCATTAGTCTGTGCTGTGAGTTGGCATGGAAGGAGCTTCCCAGAGGGATAAGAGCTCATTCTACCTGACATACCGCTGCATCGGTGGCTACTTCCAGGGACATCCCTATCCAGGAAATCTGCCAGGCTGCTACCTGGAAGTCAGCAAACACCTTAATTACCCATTACCACATCGACCTTAAGTCACGCCGGGATGCTGGTTTTGGGGCCTCAGTTCTCCAATCTCTGTTTCCCAAGTAGGAGGTGTGCTCCTTGCAAGGGTGCCGGAAGATGGTAAAAGCTGAGGGGGCTAAGAATCAAAAGGGCACTTATGAGGGTACAAAGGGCACTTTTTCTATACTAGTTTTTGCCATACAGAAATAAAAAGTGGAGTGGCTACCGCCCCTTCCACCTCACCCCCCCAACCCTGGTTCCGGCACCTATGGCTCCTTACCTCCCTGCTCCCAGAGAACTGCTGGGAGTCTGCCAAAAGAATGTGAATGAACAACATATCCACGATCCTAGAAGAATAGGTTACTCACCTCTAACAGTAGTTCTACGAGTGGTATATGTTGTTCATCCAAAAGGACCCACCCAACCTCCCTGGCTGCGGACGCACAACACCTGGCTCCCAGCAGGATAAGATCTGGTGTCATGGGGCGGAGACGAGGTTTATACCACCCAGGTGGGTGGGAGGAGCCAGCTTGAAGACTTCCTTCAAGATTTAAAGTGGAAGGGGACATGCCAAAGAGTGCTGATGAACAACATATAGCACTTCTAGAACTACTGTTACAGGTGAGTAACCTGTTTTTTCTGTTGTGGGTAACAGTAGCAAAACCTTTTCACCTGACTCAAAAACTTTTTCTTTTACCCCATGGTTATAATATACCTTCTGCTGGTTTTGAGCCCCTTCCTGATTACTATGGGCAATTTCAACATATTTTGTCAGCTTCTTTCTTATGGCACCCATATAAGAAGATATAGATTGTTTGAGTGGGGTTATCTTCCCAGATTTCTTTTATTACATCCAGTGGCCCTCTTGGCTGCCTACCATACAGCATTTCAAATGGTGAAAACCCTGTTGATGCCTGTGGCACTTCTCTGTAGGCAAAAAGTAGGTAAGGCAGGTATTGGTCTCAGTCTTTCCCATCCCCTTTTACAAACCTTTTTAATGTGCGTTTTAGGATTCAGTTAAAACGCTCAACAAGACCGTCTGCCTGGAGGTGATAGGGAGAGGTTCTTATGGCAGTGATACCTAGCAGTCTGTACAGCTCCTTAAGCAATGCAGCACCAAAATTACTACCCTGATCTGTAATAATTTCTTTAGGTATGCACACTCTGCTGAAAATTTTGGCAAGCTCTGCTGCAACTTTTGGGGCTATAACAGTACGTATTGGAACTGCTTCTGGGAATCTAGTAGCATAGTCGCATACTACCATAATAAATCTATTACCCTTTTTACTTTTATCTAAAGGACCAACCACATCCATTGAAATTCTCTGAAAACGTACATCTATCAAGGGTAGGGGCACCAAGGCACCTTGTCTTTTCTAATGACTGGGGCTACTTTCTGGCACTCAGCACAGGAATTACAATAGGTAGCAACATTTTCATGAATTCCAGGCAGTAAAATCTATGCAGCAATCTGACAAGGGTGTGATCCCTCCCTGAGTGTCCAGCCATAGGACTATCATGTGCTATCTGTAATAACTCTGATCTTCCTGGACATAAAGTCTCCACCACTAATTCACACTGATGGGAACTAAGCCAGAGGTGCTAGGACCCAACGGGTGCAAACTTTTTGCAAGCGGGTCGGCAGCCAGAGCAGGAGCCGCGAGCCTCTGCTCATGCGGCAATGACTATCTCGGCATTGAGCCTCAACGCTCTCAGTTCCTTTTTTTCCCCTACTGTCGAGTGCGCTACAGTGAAATATCGTCAGTCTTGGAGTCGAACTTCAAACTAGTAGCATAGTTTTCAGTTTATTATTTTGTAGTATTTCTTCAATAAGTACCGCTTACTATAATCTACTCTTATTACAAGAAAGAAGTCTCAGCCTACATTGACGGAGTCGACCATGAGTGGGTCAGGTGACGGTAGGGAGACTTCATATGAAAGCTGTTCAGTCGGCTGGGTCCGGTCCGCCACCCTCTCTGTGGGGGGGAGGGGTCTGACAACAGACGGGGTCCAGTGCCCAAGGGGAGGGGCAGTCCCCACGGAAGCATAAAAGTAAACGGTTGCATTCTTGGCACCGTTCGGCCTCAAGCTCTTCTTCTGCCCATAGGTCAAAAAAGAGAGGGCATCACTCAAGGTCGCCCTCTGGTATGTTTGCGCGTCGACGGTCGTTCATTGTTGTCAGTTGCCAGTCTCTTCCTCCGGAGTCACCGGTTTCTGTTTCCAGTCGCCGACCTCTTTGACATCGGAGTCCTTACCCGTCTTCTGGTAGGGCGTCAGATGAGCAGTTTCATCAGTGGGCCGCTCTGATGGAGCAATGGGCCCGGAGGTTGGTCCAGCTGCCTGGCCCGGTCACTCGGGAACCCTCGGACCCTTCAGAGATTGGGTAGCGCGGTTGGGACTCCGTAGTCGCACCGGGCCTTCTTCGGTGCCATGGACTCCACACTCAGGTGTTTTCCCTCTCACATGGCTGTGCGCAGGGGGCCACACCGATGCCTCCACCACCTACACCCCCTCCTCGGGAGGGTGAAGGCTCAAGACCCCCGACCCCTAAGGAGCCAACTCCACCTCCTAGGGGCAGATCTAGAGAGAGAAAAAGACGCCCATCACGGTCTCCCTCTGGGTCTCCGAGCCCTGAACAACCCAGGGATAGACGACACCCACCGTGGGATGACTCGAGACTGGATACGTCCAATACCTCCAGGTCTCCATCCCCCTATAGTCCCCCATCACCAGACCCACGAAACCAGCCAAGGTCACCACCGGATGATCCCTCCTTCTCCAAAATCATGAGGCACATCCAGGAGAATATGGAATGGGAGACTGAAGACTTGGACCCCGAGAGACAACGCCTTGCCCGTTACCTTCGGCAAAAGGACCCAAAGCCTGTAGTGGTCCCATCTCTAGTTGACACCTTCATAGACATCACCAAGGCGGCTTGGAGGCGTCCGCACTCGATACCGGCTGTTCCTAAGAAGGCTGACTGCCTCTACAGAGCTCCTATGGAGGACCTGTATCTGGCACAGCAACCCCTGGCAGACTCACTGATCATTACGGCGTCTCATGATCGGTCTCAATGACTGCAACACTTGAGTACCCAGCCTCCAGACCAAGAATCTAAGCAATTAGATTCTATGGGAAGACGCATGTATGCGGCTGCTACATGTTCAGTAAGGTCTTTGAATTACCTCACGCACATGGTGCAATTTCAAAACACCCTCTGGGAGCGAGGCCAAGACCTTTTAAAGGACTTTCCAGATGGCAAAAAGAAGGAGGAGCTGCTCATCCTCCTTCATACTGGGTCGGACGTGGGGACCCAGGTTCTCCGAGCCGCTTACCATTCAGCGGGCTCGGCCACCAGGGGAGCAGCTACTGGAGTTTGTCTTCGAAGACACTTTTGGTTGAGAGTCTCCGGTTTCACCCAGGATGTTCAGAAGAATATCCTGGACATCCCTTATAACGGAGCTGTCTTGTTCGGTGAGGAATCCGAGAAGGTCATCACCAAGCTACAGGATGCCGGGAAGGCAGTTCGGACTGTACAGGCCCAAATCTGGTTCCTTTCAGAGGAACCAGAACCCTTTACACGGCAGGCAACAACGGCAACAGTCACGTTCCGGCCAGCAATCCTGGGGCAATTTTGGTCGCAAAGGTCAAGTCAGATTCCTCATGGGCCAGGGCTCAAAGCATCCAAAGGCAGCCCAGCCCACGGGACCCAATGCCATCACAGCATGACTCCTTCCCGGCGCTCGCCCCTCCTCTGGATCATAGGAGAGGTAGAGGAAGGGATGGAGGGTGGGACAAGAAAGTCCAAGGGACAGAAAAAGGAAGAGAAAACTGAACTAAAAGGAGAAATAACGACTGAGAGGACAGTATAGAAAAAGTAAGACTAATGGGATTGGGCAGGGGCCCCAATCTCTGGAAGCTGAAGGGGGGGGGGGGAATTTAGGGGAGAGAGTGAGAGGTGACAAGGATCCAGGACCCTTGTCCGTCACCAGATACTAAGGAACTGCAAGGAGTAGCAAAGCTCTCTTGCCAGAATTCAAGGCACAGAATAACTGGCAATACCCCTGAAAGCAGAGTCGGCTGTACTGGAGAAGGACAGGAAACAAGGACCTAGTACTCTCTCTCGAAAGATGTTTTGGTGAAAGAAGGAGAAGACCCTCCTTTTTTTTTTTTTTTTTTTTTGAGGAGAAATAGGGCAACAGCAACTCCCACCCTATAAGGGTGAAAATGTGAGTAGAGAAGGAGTGCCAGACAAAATGTACCCTTTAGGGCGAAAACTAACTCCACTGTGTGTCCCCAACTTACCCCGCCGAAGAGGGTGAGGCACAGAGGGAGGAGGATCCAGAGACTGGAGCCCCAAGGGGATGGTGGAGGATTAGATGAATGGTGAAGATACACAGAAAGATCATAATTACGGCAGCGTAATTTTAATATCTTATCTGTGTCAATCTTCACCATTCATCACAGATGGTGAGTACCAAGCCCCAGGCGGGTTAATTGCACCCTAAGGGACAGTGTCCTTAGCCCTCAGTGGGTGACACACTGAGGAGAACCTTCTGGGCTTGAGGAGGCCCGAGAGTGGGGAGAGCGAGACGGGGTCCCCCCGGAGGGGGAAGGAATTTGCCCCGATAAACGTCGTCTCGCCGTATGGGAAAAGAGAGAGGTTCCTGGTGAGCAGAGCAAATCACCCTACGCCGGGCCAAGGGTGACAACCAGGAGAGGCGAAGCCATGCCAATCTTCTGGTGCAGATCGCTGTCCCTACGACTATGGTAGCTACCTCATTGGCGTCGTAAGATGCCCTTGCTTGGTGCCTTGCTAGCTCCAGGCCACGTGCAGAGAGAGCAATGGCTTGCCTGGTTTGCTCCGAGTCAGGCAGAGCGGCTAGGAACTGACCTAGTGCTGACCACAAGTACCTGTTATAGGCAGCGTAGTGGGCCTGATGCGCAGAAATGGAGAGAAGCAACTGTGCCGAGTAAGTCCTCCTCCCCAGAAATCAAAATCCGAAGAGTCCTGATCTGGGGGCCGGTCACGGCGGAGGGCGCCAAGCCCGGCCAGGAGTGTCCAGGTGCGGCCAATCCGGATCATGGATGAGGCAAAGAGCCCGAGACTGGGGAGCGCATTACCTCTGGCAGAGGTCCCTTGGGGCAGGGACTCCGAGAAGGTCTCTGCCAGAAACGCATGGACACCTCCCAAAGGGAGCGGGCCAAGGCGGCACCACGAGGGTGGCTGTCCCAAAATCGCCTAGAAAGGCATCGCTGATGCCCGGATTGCACAGAAAGGGGAAAGGTGAAGGTCCTCCATCATCCTCACGAGGAAACGCTTGACACTCGGAGAGATCAGCAGCAGGAGAGATGTGGACGGTTTCCTCTCCCCTAGAAGAGGGGGATGAGGAGCTGGAGGTCACCATAGGTTCGGAGGATGGCTGCTCAGGGGGAGGTTGAAAAACCTGGCTGTCCAAGGCCCTAAGGTAGGCAGGGAATCGAGCAGCCACCGCTCTGAACTGTTCCCAGGTGAGAGGCCAGCTAGGACCAAGGATACCTGGGAACGCATGAGAAGGCGGCAGAGGGGAGTGGACAGAGCCGAGAGAAGAAATTGGCTGACCTCTGCCAGGGCTAAGGAGCGGACCATGGACTCCCACGGGAGGAGTCCTGGAAGACTCCGCAGTCGACAGCTGCACAACCGCTTCGGTACTGCCTAGACTGCGCCCAGAAGAATCCCCCAAGTGAGGTGACCGGGGCCGTGAAGGTCCAGAAGGACAGTCCCCTGCCTCGAAAGAATGGGACCATCTCAAGGAACCCGAAGGGGAAGGGTGGAAGTCCGCACTCCAGCTCCGTCCAGGGCCCGGGTGGGTCCCAGAGAAGGGCCGGCGTGACGAACCCACACCCCTCGACCCTTCGGAGTCCGAAAGGGTCCTAGCCCTCGAAGTGGCCAGCCTAGGCAGCTCAGCACCCAGGGCCATCCCCGAAGGGGCAATCCCGGAAGCAGCACCCTCCCCTCCCGTGGGCCTCTCGATAGACCCCAAAACTGGGCAACTGAGAGACGTCACAGTAGGGGGTACCACCGCAGAGGGGTCAAGGAACCCCCCAAGGCCAGGCTGCAAGGCGATGGTGGCACGCATCACAGCCCACTGGACAGTACCACTGACTCTAGCCTTAGAGGGAACCCTACTCACCTCGGAGGGGGGCTGGCTGAGACCCGAAGAGGAAACCACCAGCTTGTCCTCTCCTGCAGACAACCCCGAAGGGTGTGACTGCCCGTTCAACTCCGAGCTGGACTCCGACGAGGTAGAGTCCGGGGCCCTAAGCCAAATAGTAGGGGGTCGAGGAAGGGACACCTTCCCGAGGGGCCCAGGAGCCAAAGCAATCCCCGCCTGCTCCACGGCACCGGGAGCGGTGCCAGCAGAAGATGGCAGGGCAGCTGGGGCCAGAAGTCCTAGGCCAGGGCTAGCAGCGGCACTATCAGGTCCACTGGCGCCAAGAAAGGCACCCAGGACAGAGACGGTGCCGGCAGAAACCCCAGCCTTGGAGCCGACGCCGCCGCTAGGCCGCTCGACGCCGCGAGCGGCACAGAGGACCAAGGCGGTGTCGACGACTCCGAAGGACTCGGCTCCGACCACGGCACAGAGAGTCCCAACGGTGCCACACACGGCGCCGATGGACGACACCGAAGGTCCCATGGCGCCGTGCTCAACCTCGGCGCCGAGGCGAGACATAGCAAAAGGCGATGCCGAAGGTGGTTTCACGGCGCCGCGAGCAGGGTCGGCACCGTGAACGACACTGGCAAGCCCCACGGCGCCGACGTCGACACCGACAGGTCCCGTGGCACCGAACGACGGCGTCAAGGACGGCGTCGACCCGGGCCCAGCGGACCGCGGGAGCGACACCAGGGGAACCTTTCACCGGCGGGTGATTGCCGGAGCGGGCGTCCTCCCGCCCGCCCCCGGAGGAAGCGGACGGGCCTCCTGCGCTGCGGAAGGAGCCTCGGCCATGGCTAGGCTAGAAGAGGCCGAGGCTCCCTCCTCCTCGGTCCGTAGAACCGGGAGGGGACCCGGAGGAAGGGCCGAGAGAACGCGGCTTGGCCCGACGAGTGCGCGGCCTACCTCCGAAAGTCGGCGGAGCTCGCCCGACCTTGAACGCGCCGTTCTCTAAAACACCGCGTCCATCGAGAAGCAGGGCATCGCACGCAATCCATGTCGTAACGGGCCAAGGCACGCAAAGGCACCGGCGCAGTTGGTCGGGTGACGGAGTACTTGCGGCCGCACGGGCACCGACGTATAGGGGGCCGCCTCGTCTTTTCGGATTTCTTGCCCTCCGACCGCGACATGATCTACGGAGAAAAAAACACCAAAACAGACTCGACGCCGCTTAAACAGTAAAATAAGGAAAGATCTTACCGGCGACGTCAAGTGGAGGCAGACACAGAACTAGTAGACCGCAGGCTTCAAGGCCTAAAAATTTAGTATAAACGCTTCTTCAGGCTTCCCACGAGGCGACCTCGCCGGCGGGAGACAAAGAACTGGTAGGCAGGCAGAGTCGACGCAGCCTAGCGGGCTTCAATCCTCGGCGCCACGTGTCGCGGCCTCGAGGGTGGCGCCGAGGCTGCGCCGGGTTCCTCATCTTTTAAAAAAAAAGGTTTCGCTGGGTCCTGACCGCCAGTACCCATCTGTGATGAATGGTGAAGATACACAGAAAGATCATAATTACAGTAGTACATAATTTGAATATCTTGGCCCTCCTGGACAAGGAGGCCATAGAGTACGCTTCACCGGACCAGAAAGGAAAAGGTTATTATTCCCACTTTTTCCTGGTCCCAAAGAAAACAGGGACTTTCGCCCAATCTTAGATCTCAGCAATCTCAACACGTTTGTGTTATACAAACGCTTCCGCATGGTGACCCTACCGGGTCTCATCCTCATACTCAAAGAAGGCACATTGCTAGCGTCGCTGGACATGCAGGACGCTTACTTACATCTCCCGATCGCTCGAACGCATCAAAGGTTTCTGCATTTCGAGTTTCTGGGACACCACTACCAGTTCCGAGCCCTCCCGTTCAGACTGTCTTCCACACCTCGGGTGTTTACGACGTGCATGGCAGTCGTGGCAGCAACTCTCAGAAGGCAGGGCCACTATGTTTTTCCATACCTAGACGCCTGGCTTCTCATGGCACCCTCTCGGGAGTCCCTGATGTCCGTGATTCAGGATACCCATTCTCTTTTCCAATCATCTGGCATCATCATCAACCAGGAGAAGTCGCACCTTGTCCTGTCTCAGACTCTGCAATTTATTGTTCTGAACACCACTCAAGGGAGAGCATTTCTTCCTTCGGACGAGGTGGAACACATCAGATCCCTCATACAGGACACAATGACGAAGACAACAGTGCCCTCTAGGACCATTCTTTGCTTGCTCGGACATATGGCAGCTGCCATTGCAACGGTTCCCCTGGCCTGACTCCATATGTGGCTTACCCATTGGATGTTGCCGGCTCAATGGGACCACAAGCTAGCTCATATGGAGCATCCAGTCCAGATCACGAATGCCATCATCCGAGACTGACAGTGGTGGCTCGTGCCGGACTGTCTCTCAAAAGGAGTCCCCTTCATGGTGCCACCTCCTTTAGTGACACTCTCCACGGACACCTCGGGATCCGGATGGGGAGCGCACCTCAACGGGGTCAGGACTCAAGGCTCATAGTTGTCTCTAGAGTCCTATCTGCACATAAATATTCTGGAGATGAGAGCCGTCCTCTATGCCCTACAAGCAATCCAGACAGACATTCCACCGGGTACTCTTCTAATTCAAACAGACAATACTGCGGTGATGTACTATCTCAACAAACAATGAGGCACTCATTCCTTCTCCCTTTGCAGGGAGGCTCACAGGGTTTGGAATTGGGTACTGCAACATGGTGCAGATATTATTGCAGTGCACGTTCCCGGAGTGGACAACACAATCGAGGACAGTCTCAGCCGATCACAGGCCAGAGTCCACAAATGGGAACTACTTCAGGAATTCGCAGAGTGTCTGTTTTGCAGATGGGGGACACCAGAATTAGACCTTCTAGGAGCATGGATATGTTGTTCATCCACACTGTCTGGCATTGTTCCTTTCCCCTTTAAATCTTGCCGAAAGTCTTCAAACTGGCTCCTCCCACCCACCCACCGGGTGGTAAATACCTGTCTCCGCCCCATGACGCCAGATCTTCCTTTCAAACAACATGAAGTCTTGCTATATTATGACTATTGCAGTTTGACCCACCATTAGAACTGCTCCGGAGGTGAAAGAGTTAACTCCATTCTAAGAATGGAACTTAGAACTCGAGCTCTATTAGAGAAGCTCTGTCTTGGTTATTTCAAACTCAAACTGTCAGATTCTTTACTCCGCCTCACTGAACAGTCGCTCCGGAGATTTCTCCTACTGCTCGGTTCATTTCTCGGTTTAAACAGTATTTTCTCGGTTAAATTCAACCGCGAGTATTATTATTTTAACCGCAAACCGATCGGTTCAAGCTCTGTCTGTGGTATTGTAAGTAATAGACAGGTTTTATTTCTGTGTGGAACTTGTAAATGTTTATCGGTTCGGTTCGAACCGATCAGGTTGGTTAAAACTTTAAAGAGTAAGCATTTTAAAGCTTTTAGAGTGCGGTTCCCGGTTCTTATCGGTTCTAAAAAAACGGATTTCATTACGTTTTTCCATGACCCGTGATTACGGTTGGGAACAAATAAGGTGTCTTGCCTGGCACTGCGTTAAAAGGCAAGTTTCTTGGTTAGGCCTGGCATCATGTCTGAGAAACCAAAAAGAAAAAACCGGGCCCACTGGGTTTCAACACTGTAGTGTCTGTGGGGAAGCCTTTGCCAAGGCTGACCCACACACTACATGTGTTTATTGTCTGGGGTTGACCACCTCAATTCAGACTGCCAGATTGTTAAAAATTTCCCTGCAGCCACCCTGGATAAGAGAGTGGGCAGGCTCAGGGAACGAGAGGCCAAAAAGTCCGCTGACCCGGATGGCCAGCCCGGTTCGTTGCCAACTGAGGGCGCCCTCTGACCAGGCAAGACTTCTCGGCAACATAAAGCTTGGCTCTGAGGAGCCAGTTCCAGCTAAGAAAACTAAAAAATCAGCAGGTGGGATACCAAAAATTCCTTCCCTAACTGCTGAGAAATAGCAAAAGCTATACAAATTGTACAGTCACTTTCTCCGGTTCCGTCCGAACCGCCTCTGTCTGGTAAAAGGTTGGTTCGGCCGGTTCCACCGGTTCAAGAATATGATATTGGAGATTTTTATGAACCAGAGGAGGGGGAGGAGGATTATGAACAGTGTGAATGTGACTTTGAGAGTCTGGATGTGCCCATTGAACCGGACATCTCCCCAGACTGACCCTTAGAATCTCCCCCTATGCTTTCTGAGTCCCCTTCTCATTTTTTGTTTTATAAAAAGGTTGCTGAATCCCTCCAGCTCCCATTGGAGGAAGCTGTGGATGAGCAAGAGGAACCTGATTTTGTAGAAAGGATGGATATTCCAGAGTCTAGGAGATTGTCTATTCCCTTGCATAATTCATTTAGGAAACAAACAATAAAAATTTTTAAAGCTCCTAATTCTGTGCCTCCTGTGGACAAAAAGATGAACAGGAGGTACACTCTGTCAGGTCCTGATACAGAATTCTCTTTCACAGCATTGCAGTCATGTTGGTGTGGTTCAGGCTGCAGCCTGTGATAAAGCTAATATTCCTTGGCTCACATCCTCCTGACAAGGATTCCAGGAGGATTGATGCCATGGCAAAAAAAAAAAAAAAACAATACATGGCAGCGTCCTGGGACTCAGGCAAGCAAATTACATGGCTTATGTAGCAAGGTTTCAAAAATCTAGATGGGACACTGTCATGGCTTTGGCCAAACAGGCCTCTGGCCAGCTTGCTAATGAGCTGGAGCAGGTGGCTGCTGATGGCATTGAGGCATCCCAATGCTGCTGTGGATTTTAATGATGTATCCTCTAGAGTCATGGCTACATCTGTAGCTTTTCGCAGGTTGGCCTGGCTCAGGTGTACTAGCTTGTCACAGGATACCCAGACTAAGGCTATGGATTTTCCTGTGGTCGGGAATTCTCTGTTTGGGGAGCAGAGAGAGAATTATATGAAGGAAATGGATGAATATAGGACTACCTATAAGAGTGATCAGGCCAAGGAGCGGCAAGCCACTCCTCAGAGGCAGACCCCCAGGGGTAGGGGTAGGCCTTTTCACAGGCCTTTTCACAAACCCAGGCCTCTTCTGCTTATGTTCAGAGGGAGAGGCAGACGGGGTGAGCAGTCCTGCTCCCACCCCTCAGCCTAAAGCACCTGCCAAACAGGCACCTGTTGGGGTGCCCAGGGCCGATTCTCCTTTACCTGTAGAGGGCAGGTTGGCTTACTTCGTTCAGAATTGGGAGTCTCTAACTTCAGACAAGTGGGTCCTGGAAGTAGTAGGTCAAGGTCTGGTTCTCAGCTTCAAAAAATTTCCAAAGATGAGAATCAGATCTTTCCCACCTGCAAACTCTTTAGAGACCTTTTCTTTAGAAACAGAAGTCTTATCCCTCCTGGCTCTCAGAGCTGTAGAAAGGGTTTCTCCCCTACATCATGACAAGGGTCTGTACTCCAGATATTTCTTACCCCAAAAGACAGGAGAATGGGTCCATTTTAGACCTGAGATATCTGAACAAGCACCTTTTGAAACCAAAGTTCAAAATGGTAACTCTGGCAATGATTTTACCTCTTTCTAGGCCAGGGGACTGGCTAGCCTCCCTGGACCTCAAGGATGCCTATTTTTCATGTCCTAATCAGAAGCTCCCACCGAAAGTACCTCAGATTCGAACTGCCCTCAGGTCACTACCAATTCAGAGCAATGCCCTTCGGCCTCTCTTCTGCCTCAAGGGTATTCACAAAATGTCTGGCAGTAGCAGTTGCTCATTTAAGAAGGCAAGGATTGCTGTCTTTCCCTATCTGGACGACTGGCTCATTGTAGGCCAGTCCCAGAACAGGTCAAATCTCACCTGCAAGTTACCCAGCAGCTGCTCACCTCTCTGGGCTTATTGCTCAATCTTCCAAAGTCAGTTCTGGAACCTGTTCAGGTGCTCACCTTCATAGGTGCAGAATGGACACAAAGCAGGCCAGAGCCTTCCTACCCTTAGAGAGGGTAAGAACCTGGTGGTTCTGGCCTCCTCCTTCACTCTGCAGGTCTCGACCAGCAAGATACTTGCAGCTCCTGGGGCATATGGCTGCCCACAGCTGTAGTGCAAGGAGCAAGATTTCAGATGAGGGACATTCAGTTTCACTTGAGAGCCTTTTGGTCTCAGAGAAGAGACCCCTTTCCAAGTTGGTCCCAGTGACTGCACCCTGATCCAGGCCCTGCAGTGGTGGCAGGATCAGAGCAATTTAAGGCTGGGGGTCCCTTTCATTCCTCTGTCTCACTCCTTGACCCTCACTACGGATGCATCCCTCCTGAGGTGGGGAGCCCACATGGGCAACCTCTCCACTCAGGGTGTGTGGTCCCCTCAGGAATCTCTGCTCCACATCAATTTGCTGGAGCTCAGATCTGTCTTTCTAGCACTTCAAGTGTTTTCTGTGTCTGTTCAGAACAAAGTAGTATAAGTCAGAATAGACAACACCACAACAATGTGGTACATCAACAAGCAAGGGGGCACTCGGTCTACGGCCTTGTGTACCGAGGCAATGAAGTTGTGGTCTCTGGCCTATTCCCTGAACACTTCCCGCATAGCAGTTCACCTTCCAGAAAAGGACAATGTCCTGGCAGATGCTCTCAGCAGGATTTGCCAGGGCCATGACAATGTTCTCTGGATCCTCAAATACTAGGATAGTTTCTGCCAGATGGGGCACCCCTCAGATAGATCTTTTGCAGCCCCAGACAATCACCAACTTCCACTGTTCTGTTGCAGGCCCCAGTGTTGGGCTTAGTCCCCCTGGATGCCTTTCTCCTACATTGGGAAGGGAAGTTTCTTTACGCCTTTCCCCCCTTCCCTCTCCTATTCAAGGTGCTAGTCAAAATCAGATCCCAGCCTTGCAGGGTGATTCTGATTGCCCCAGAGTGGGCCAGGCAGCCCTGGTACCCACTTCTTCTGTCCCTAGCAGTCCATCTTCCCCTGTGTCTCCCCAGGAATCACAACCTGTTAACCTGTGCCCAGGGGAGAGTTTGGTATCCGAACCTCAAATCCCTCAACCTCAAGGCCCGGCTCTTGAGGAGGTAGAATTTGCTGACCTACACCTTTCTCAAGGTGTTCTTGAAATCCTAAAGGCTTCTAGGAAGCCTTCCACTAGGGCTACTTATAATTCTAAGTGGAAAAGTTTTTCCATCTGGTGTTCTGGGAAACATATTTCCCCGGAATCTGCTGATTTGTCATTGTTTTGGACTATATGGTCCATCTTAATTCTTTGGCCTGAGACCAGCTACCCTGAAAGTACATTTGGCAGCTGTCTCTGTTTTTGTTTCAGCAGGAAAGCCCTCCTCTTTCCGCTCACCCTGTATTTTCCAAGTTTTTAAAGGATTACTTCATACTAATCCACCTTTTAGGGATCCGGCCCCTGCCTGGGATCTTAATGTTTGCATTGCTCAGCTGATGCAACCCCCTTTTGAACCTCTGTCTTCTGCAGAGCTTAAGTACTTAACTTGGAAAACTGTTTTCCTAGTGGCTATCACTTCTGCCAGGCGCCTAAGTGAGTTACAAGCCTTGTCAGTAGAAACTGACTTTATTTCTTTCCAGAAGGATAAGGTAGTCCTCAGGACTATCAGGAAGTTTTTGCCTAAGGTGGTTTCAGATTTCCATCTTAACCAATCTGTCTCCCTTCCAGTCTTTTTCACTGATTATTTCTCCTCTGGCGAGAGGAGATTGCACAGTTTAGATGTTAAGAGGGCCCTAAGTTACTATATAGATCGTACCAAGGGTCACAGGTTCGAATCCCTCCAACTTTTTCTCACTTATGGTGAGTTGGAAAAGGGAGACCTGCCACTAAGAGATCAGTTGCCAGGTGGATTGTCTCTTGTATCCAATTTTGTTATCAAAAACTGGGGAAGGTTCCCCCTTCAGGCCTGAGGGCTCACTCTACCAGAGGTACAGCGGCATCTATAGCTGCTGCTAGAGACATCCCTATTTTAGAAATATGTCAAGCAGCTACCTGGAAAAAGGTACACACTTTCACCAAGCATTACTCCCTGGATGTCCAGGCCAGGAGAAATGCTTGGTTTGGCACAGCTGTGCTTCAGAGCCTATTCCCTAAGTAGGTTCTGTCCCTCCTCCATGGAGGTACTGCTGTGTAGTCTGCAATAGTCATAATATAGCAAGACTTCATGTTGTCTGAAGAAAAAATTACTCACCTTAGTAATGTTTCTTCTAATGGAGTCTTTCTATATTATGACCTCTCCCCCAGCCTGCCCCTCTCAGAACTTCTACTTGGGTATGGGGTGGGCAGCCTAGTGTGGGCACTAGTTATGCTCATTATATATTTTCCACCCCGTTTTGGGGTGTGCCGTTTTTATTTTATCTTATATTACTTGTCATATTATTATATTATACTATTACTTTTGGTCCCTTGACTTGAGTCTTTGTGTTGGGACCAGCATTGGGTGTTAATATTTAGGTAGCCAGTTGGCTAGTGTAGGTTACAGCTTCCACACAGACCTTAGTGAGTTTTTGCTCGTAAAGATCTGACGGTTTGAGTTTGAAATAACCAAGACAGAGCTTCTCTAATAGAGCTCGAGTTCTAAGTTCCATTCTTAGAATGGAGTTAACTCTTTCACCTCCGGAGCAGTTCTAATGGTGGGACAAACTGCAATAGCCATAATATAGCAAGACTCTATTAGAAGAAACAACATTACTAAGGTGAGTAATTTTTTCTTCTGCTGGAAAATTCAGGTTCCCTCGTGCTTTCTGCAGTGTTGAGGCCCTGGATTCATTTCGTCGGTTTTCACCACATCTTCTTGCTCTAAAACTCGTAAGAGTTTATGACTCTGATTCGGACATGGATGATAAGTCGCTCCTCGGTTTCGCCAGTGTCCTTATGATTGACAGAAAATGTCTCGCACCTATCCCCACCTCTCGTTATTTACTGCTTCGTACTATCCATGATACCGCGAATGCTCTATTCTTTGCGCCTTCATCCCAACGTCTTGGAAGATGCGTCCAGGCGGCCTGAAGCTGGGTAGACCGAACTCTGCAACCCACGGTAAAATCCAAAGGAGGCCAGATGGGCGGCTCTGGGCTGCGATCCACGAGCAGCTCGAAATGGCGGCTTCGAGGAAGAAGCCCGCCTTGGCTAGCCGAGGCTTCTTCATGGCCGCCTAATCTGGGCTCTTCCTCCTCAGGTTCCTTTCGGAATTGTGCCAGTCTCTCCCTACCAAGGGTGAGGCCCCCTCGGGCACGCACTCATCCCGTTCTAAGAAAAAGGACCCTAAAACTTCTTCGGGTCGAAGAAGACGCTCCTGGGATCAGGAGCGGTCCGATGTCTCGACTTCGGTCGAGATTGCCTCCTCGACCGCTGGGTTTTCAGACCTCCCGTCTGTACCGGGCGTAGAAGCCGAGGAGTCTGCTGATCCAGCCGAGATTATTCTCGACCCGATCGAGCCGTTATCACCGACTCCTGTCGATGATTCCTTGGAGAGAACGGCGATTCTCTCCTTCCCGACAAGGAGACTACACTGGTCTCCTGATCGAGGACAAGAACCGAGCCTTGGTTTTCACCGGTCCAGTCTCTCCCGATTGACAAGCTTACACGCCGGTCTCGATCAGGAGTAAGTCCTCTTGGTCGATCGACCCCAAAAGGACACAAGCACTCCCCAAGAGGTGCCGCCACTGCTCCTCTTCCTCCTCGGACGAGGAGAGGTCCGATGAAAAATTAATCGACGCCAAGTGAGGACCTTATGTGGCAGCACTTCATGGGGCAGCCTGAAGCTGCCCGTCGATGTCCGTGCTATCTCTTGGCCTCAGCCTCTTGGCCACCTCCGACATCGATTCCTGTCGGTTCTCTTCAGGCCCGTGCGCCTCCGCCAGAGGCCGGTTTCAGGTTTCCCACCACCTTTGTGGAACCCTCCACCTAAGCTGCCCTCGGGGATTCCTCCAGGAGGTCCGACAGTCCTCGGGTCTCCCCACAGACTAGTCAATTACGGTCACCCGACGCCCCAGGCTGACTGAGGGGACTAGGTGGGCAGCTCTATATCGGACCTCTTCCTGACCCTGATAAAACTGGCCTTCATTCTCTTGATGAGCTTTCAGTGTCAGGCTTGGAAGAAGGGCCTTCTTCCAGGGCATCCTCCGCTCATTTCCCGAGCTCGACGGGATGTCCCTGCAGCCCATCCAGAAAAAAAGGGAATATCCCTCACGGATATTTTTAAGAGGGGGGACAATTTCACGGAGGCAGCATTTCCAGTCGCTGGCCATCATTAGCCCGACTTGGAAACTCAAGGCAGCGCCCAGCCTCCTGCCCAGCTCCATCTGGCCCGCGGCACGCAAGTGTGCGGCACCGCAGGGTCTTTGGCAGGGTTTACTGAGCACCCCTCTGCGGAAAGCCCTTGTGACTGCCTCAGTATTCAGGCGGACGGGCAGCTTCCGGCCGACACTGACCACCCTCCAGACAAAGAGTCCAAACTTATGGACCACTCGGCCCGGAAGGTCTATGCTGCATCTTCTTTGGGCCTTCGTCAGGCAAGCTCAGCAGTGATTATGCGGCACACCCTCTCATGCCTCTTGGGGTCGCTGGATCTAAGTTCTTCCCCTCACTCCCAGCTGACATGCAGACCACGGTCAAGCAGGTCAGGGGACCAGGCAGGCTGTTGCTAAACAACAACTCCAGACTGCTCTGGACATGGGTGATTCCTGAGCCCACTCGCTAGCTGCAGCGGTATCCACTGCCAGCAGGGCTTGGCTGAGGTTATCCTCTTCCCATGGATACCAGCACAAGCTAGCTGATGTGCCCTTCCTGGCACCCCACCTCTTCGGCCAGGAGTGGCAGGTCACCTGCAGCGTGACGAGCAATCTCATGTTACCTTCGATGCTACTCTGCTAAGGGTTCTTCAAGTAAGAACCAGCAGAAGCATGAGGAGGAAGCCTTTCGCCTTCTTCCCTGCTGTCAGACAGCCACCTTCCAGGGGATCAGCATCAGCAGCAGGCTCAGGCTTGGGCTCTAGGCCCCAAACAAGGTCCCCAGCAGTCCTCAAGAAGGAGGCCGAGGCGCTGGGTCCAGGTGCCTCCTCCTTCTAAGCCTGCCCAGTGACGTGGCCGGGGTGGCCTCCCATGGGGCCGGCCCGCCGCTGTTCCCCTGGTCCGTATCACCTCGGACAGATGGGTCCTAAAGTGGTCGGGCAGGGTCTGCCCCCAGAATTCGAAGCAGCACCTCCCAGCCGAGCCCGTGCCCCATGAGAGAACGGATCTCATCGCCCAGCCTGCCCTCCGGGACGACATTGCGCCACTCCTCCTCAAAGAGGCGGTGGCCCGAGTGATAGATCCTCCTTCAGACCCAGGCTTCGTCTCCAGGTATTTCCTGGTGCCCAAACGAACGGGGGGTTGGCGCCATATTCTAGATCTGCACGACCTGAATCGGTATCTCAGGTCTCGCACCTTTCGGATGGTAACTCTGAACCAGATCATACCATCCCTGGAGCGAAACATGTGGTTCAAACAACATGAAGTCTTGCTATATTATGACAATTGCAGTTTGTCCTACCATTAGAACTGTTCCGGAGGTGAAAGAGTTAACTCCATTCCATGAATGGAACTTAGAGCACGAGCTCTAAAGAGAAGCTCTGTCTGTGTAGTTTCAAACCTAAACTGTCAGATCTTTACAAGCAAAAACTCACTAAGGTCTGTGTGGAAGCTGTAACCTACTCTAGCCAACTGGCTACCTGAATATTAACACCCATTGCTGGTCCCAACACCAAAGACTCAAGTCAGGGGACCAGAAGTAATATCATAATTTAACAATATGAGAGAAATATAAGGAAAAAATGAAAAACACCACACCCCTAAACCCCAAGAAGGTGTGAAAACACAAAGGGGCATAAACAGTGTCTCCTGACTAGGCTGCCCACCCCATACCCCAAGTAGAAGTTCTGAGAGGGGCAGGCTGGGGAGGTCATATAGTAAGGACTCCATTAGAAGAAACAACATTACTAAGGTGAGTAATTTTTTCTTCAAACAACATGAAGTCTTGCTATATTATGACAATTGCAGACTATACAGAGTAATCATGGAGGAGGGACATAATCCCATTGTGAATAGCCTGAAGCACAATCAGCAAACCGCATCTCTCCTAGCCTGGACATCCAGGAGTAATGCTTGGTGAAAGTGTGTACTGCTTTTCCGCAGCAACTTGACATATCTCCAATATAGGATGTCTCTGGCAGCAGCTAGAGACGCGCTGTACTCTGGTAGAATGAGCCCTCAAGCCCAGAGGGGGATCTCTGCTCAGTTTCTGATAACAAAATTGGATACAAGAGACAATCCACCCGGCAACTGATCTCAGTGGGTATTTCTTCCAAATTCTTTTTTCACCATATAAGTGAGAAAGTTGGAGGGATTCAACCTGTGACCCCTTGGCACGCTCTATATAGTAACTAAGGGCCCTCTAACGTCTAAATTGTGCACTCTCTCCTCAGAAGAGGAATGTCCAGTGAAAACACTGAAGGGAGATAGATCATGTTAAGATGGAAATCTGAAACCACCTTAGGCAAAAATCTCCTGTTAGTCCTGAGGACTACCTTATCCCCTGTGGAAAGAAATAGTTAGTTTTACTGACAAGGCTTGCAACTCACTTATAAAGGTCTAGCAGATGATAGCCACTAGGAAAAACAGTTTTCCAAGTTAGATACTTAAGCTCTGCAGAAAACAGAGGTTCAAAAGGGGTTGCATTAACTGGGCAATGCAAACATTAAGAGACACAGGGCCGATCCCAAAGGTGATTAGTATGAAGCAATCCCTCAAAAACTGAAAATAGCAGGGCGGAGCGGAAAGAGAAGATGGCTTTCCTGTTGAATGTAAAGCTCAGAGACAGCTGCCAATGAACTCTGGGTAGCTGGTCTCAGGCCCAAAGAATTAAGATGGACCATGTAATCTAACACAGTGGGCAAATCAGCAGATTCTGGGAAATATGTTTCTAGAACACCAAATGGAGAACCTTTTTCCACTTAAGCCAACCACCCTTACTGGGTAGGAGAATGGCCCTGGGACACCCCATCAGGGTGCCTGCTTGGCAGGTGCTTTAGGCTGAGGGGTGGTGGGGGCAGGCCCTTGCGCCCTACCTCTGAAAACCCCTCTGAGGCATAAGCCAGAGGCCTGGAGTTTGGTAAAAAGGCCTGTGGAAGGCCATTTCACCTAGAGGTGTGCCTCAAGGGAGTGGCTTCGCCGCAATGCGGAGCACTTTTATAGGTCTATATTCATCCATCTTCTTCGCCATAATTCTCTGTCTACAAACAGAATTTCCCACCTAGGAAAATCCATAGCCTTAGTCTGGGTATCCTGAGACAAGCTAGTACACCTAGAGCCAGGCCACCTCTAAAAGCTACAGATGTAGCCATACGACTCTAGAGGAAACATCATTAAAATCCACAGCAGCATGAAACTGCACCTTAGAATAATGCCATGCGGCCACCTGTTCCAGCTCACTAACAAGCTGGCCAGGGAGCTTGTTGGCTAAAACCATAACAGTATCCCATCTAGATTTCTGATACCTTGCTACATAAGCCATGTAATTTGCTTGCCCTGAGTCCCAAGGGCGCTGCCATGTACTGTTTTTTTGCACCCATGGCATCAATCTTCCTGGGAATCCTTGTCAGGAGGATGTGAAGCCCATGGGGAACTCATCTAGTTTTTATCACAGGCTGCAGCCTGAACTACCCCAACATGACTGCATTGCTGAGAAAGGAATCTGTATCAGGACCAGACAGTGTGTACCTCCTGTCCATCTTTTTATCTACAGGAGGCACAGAATTAGGAGTTTTTAAGATTTTTATTGTTTGTTTCCTAAATGACTTATGCAAAGAATAGACAATCTCTAGAGACTCTGGTATATCCATCATTTCTACAAAATCAGAGCTCCTCTTGCTCCCAGCTTCCTCCAAAGGAAGCTGGAGGGTTTCAACAACTTTTTTTTAAACATAAAATGAGAGGACTCAAAGCATAGAGGGAATTCTAAAGATCTGATCTAGGGAGATGTCCAGTTCACAGGGCACACCCAGACCCCTCCAGTCACATTCATACTGTTCATAATCATCTCCCCTCCTCTGGTTCATAAAACTCCTCAACATCCATATTCCTGAACCGATGGAACTGACCTTTTACCAGATAGTGGCCAGTTGAATGAGACGGAGAAAGTGACTAGACAATCTAGAATAGCTCTTGCTATCTCTGCAGCAATTGGAGAGTAAGAATTTTGGGCTCCAAAACCTGCTGACTTTCTTGTCCCTTGACTGGAACTGGTTCATCTGAGCCAGCTTTTTCGTTGCCCGAGGAAGTCTAAGCTGGTCAGAAGGCACTCCCTCCGGTCGGTTGGCAGCGAGCCGGGCTGGTCATCGCGGTCAGCGGACTTTTTAGCCTCTCGTTCCCTAGAGCCTGCCCAATCTCTTTCCAGGGGTGGCTGCAGGGAAATTCTTCTAAAATCCAGCAGTCTGACTGGAGGTGGTAAACCCCAGACAATAAACACATGTGGTGTGTGGGTCAGCCTTGGCAAAGACTTCCCCACAGACATGCTGAGTGTTGAAACGAGCAGGGGGTTAAGTGATGCACCCTACCTGGACAACTGGCTCCTGGCGGGATCCTCCCTTCAAGGAAGTGGGAGAGAGGTCAAGGTCAAACTGACCCTCTGACACTTGGGCCTTCTGATCCATGAGGCCATCAGGAACTCATGCCTTCTCAGGTGATGGGCTTCCTTGGTAGGCTGAAGCTCACCGTCAAGCCAGAGCTCGGCTCCCGCCGGACAGGGCAGAGGTTCTCTCCTCCTTTTAATCATTTCTGGTTGGGCACTCCCACTGCCAGGACTTCTGCGCCTCCTGGAGTTCATGCAGGCGACGATGCATGTGGAGTGGTCCAGCTGGACGGAGACTGCACATCCCCTCCAGTGGGAGCTTGTCAGCCCAGCTAGTCTCAGCATCAGAGTCTTTTTCGACCAGCTGATCCGCGATCACCCAGAGGATGTGGGGCGCTCTCAATACGTGGACGTCCGAGTCATCTGCTGGAAAGGATCCGTTTATCCGCTGAGCAGCATTCATCCTTGACGACGTGCCCCTCTGCGGGCTAGGGGCCCAGCTAGAGACACAGGGCTCTGCGGTTGGGACCCCAGAGGAGTCCCGATGCCACATCCAGCCTGTTGCAGCTCAGGGCAGTCAGACTGGCTGTATCAAGCTTCGCTCCTCAGCTCCGGGCGTCAAGTAGTTCAAGTCAGATGGACATACCACACGACCATGTACTACCTCAACAGAGCAGTGGCCCCACGCCTCCCGTCTGCTATACAGGGCGCTCCAGATCTGGACCTTCCCCGTCCAGCGGCTGGGCGGATCTCCTGGCCATCCATGGCAGGAGTCGCGAACCAACTGGCCAGGATGCTCTCAGCCGCCTAGGCCAGACATCCCAGGTGGTCTCTCCATCCAGAGGTAGCCTGCTACCTGTTCTCCCGTTGGGGCATACAGTTGGAGACCTGTTTGCCTTTCAGGGGAGACACCAGGCTGAGGCTGTACCATGCCCACCCCTCAGCAGGGCTCGCTGCAGGGGATGCCTCTCGAGGCCGTGGACCTCAGGCCTTTTACCCTCCACTCTACTTCCCCTTGATCCACAAGGTGTTACTCAAGGTGAGGAGGGACAAGGCGTAAGGTGATTCTGCATGGCCCCAGATTGGCCACGCCAGTTCTAGTATCCAGATCTCCTCAGGCCTCAGTTAGCTGCAGGACCCCCGAGCGGCTGAGTACACGCCCGACCTGATATCTTAGAACCAGGGAAGGTCCTTCATCCGGACTCTTCAATCCTGCAGTAATCTCCTGCAGCCCGGTCCCTGAGCGCTAGAGTTCCAGGCTAGTCTTCGAAGATGTCTGGCACCGCATGGAGGCATCTCGAAAAGAATCGACCAGGAAATGTTATGCCTTCAAATGGAAGAGATTTTCCATTTGGTGTCAGGGTAAGGTCTGGACCCCTTATCCTGCTCGGTGGCTAACCTCTAGACTACCTTTGGTCCCTCTCAAAGGGTCCTCAGTCATCGACCCTTAGGGTGCACCTAGCAGCATATCGGCTTACGGGCGCGGGTCGGTCAGCCGGCGTTAGCTCTCAGGAAGAGGTGGTGGGCGCTTTTTCAAAGCCTGGACCACTATCCTCCCTCCCGATGCGTGAACCTCCACCTCCGTGAGATCTTTTGCTGGTTTTGGCAAGCTCATGGGCAAGCCATTTGAACCCATGCACAAGTCTCACTTTCAGACTTGTCGTGGAAGACGGCCTTCTGGGTAGATATCACAGCCAGAAGGACGGGAGCTCCAGGCGCTTTCAGTGGACTCCCTATCTGGTCTTTCACAGGACAAAGTTGTCCCTGGCCTCCACCGAAATTCCTTCGAAGGTGGTGTCAGAGTTTCACCTTAACCAGGCGTTGACTCTGCCGTATATTACCCTAACTACACCTCCCGGATGCCAAGTACAGGCTCCATACTCTGGAGCGTTAGGCATGCTCTCTCCTATTATATAAGGAAGGGCCGAGCGCGGAAATTAAGGAGAGGTTCACCAGCTGTTTGTCACTACGTAGGCAACTACAGACCTGCAGCCAAGCGGACTATTCACGAGATGGATCACATCATGCATAGGTTTGTGCTATGAATTGGCGGGTAAGAGCCTCCCAAAGGCTAAGGCTCATTCTACCACGTCATACTGCTAACCGATGGCTGCTTCCAGGGGACATCCCTATCCAGGAAATCTGTCGGCCGCTATCTGGGAAGTCAGCAGCACCTTTATTACCCATTACCACATCGACCTAGAGTCACGTCCGGGATGCTGGTTTTGGGGCCTCTGTTCTCAACTCTATTTCCCTAAGTAGGGGTGTCGCCTTGCCTCCCTCCTCCCGGAGAACTGCTTGGAGTCTGCCAGACAGTGTGGATGAACAACATATCCACGCTCCTAGAAGAACAAGTTACTCACCTGTAACAGTAGTTCTAGGAGTGGTATATGTTCATCCATACGCCTCCCCGACCTCCCTGGCTTTGGCGCACAACCTGTCTTCCAGCGGCTAGATCTAGCGTCATGGGCGGAGCTGAGGTATTTACCACCTGGGTGGGTGGGAGGAGCCAGCTTGAAGACTTCCGCAAGATTTAAAGGGAAAGGACAATGCCAGACAGTGTGGATGAACAACATATACCACTCCTAGAACTACTGTTACAGGTGAGTAACCTGTTCTTTTGCATCCCATCAGCATAAAACTGCCCAATTTTGCTCGCTAGATCCAGGGCCTGGTGTTTTCTAGGCGAGCCGCGTTGTCCCTCTCTTGGACGGGCAAATTCCTCTATGTTTTTCCGCCCTTCCCTTTGATCCAGAGGGTTTTACTGAAGCTCTGACAAGAGCGGGCATCACCGATTCTGGTACTGCCCTTTTGGCCCAGGCAAATTTGGTTCCCTCTATTACATCAGTTGACCTAGGAACCTCTGGTGCCTCTGCCATTCAGCTCTCAACTTCTGTCCCAGGAGGCAGGCTTCTTAGTCCATCCGGACCTTCGGTCGCTGAACCGGCATGCCTGGCTCCTAAAGACATAGCAGTCCTGAGATACAGGGTCTCTCGGGAAGTTGCGGACATTCTGGCGGCAGCCAGCAAACCCTCCACTCACGCCACTTATGCCATGAAGTGGTGCAGATTTTGCATCTGGGCTCAAGCTCGCGGATTGACTCCACTGGATTGTTCAGAGAGGTCAGTGTTAGACTACCTTCTAACCCTGTATGAGGCAGGCCTTGCCTACTCTTCAATTAAGGTTCACCTGTGCGCCATTTCGGCTTATCATTCACCAATAGATCATAGCTCTCTAGCTCAACTAGAGGCTTCACACACTTTTTTGCGTTGCATCCTGCACCTGAGACCACCTATCAGAGACCCGGTTCCACCTTGGGATCTCCCCTTTGTTTTAGAGCAGCTTACTCTACCTCCTTTTGAACCAGCCTCGGATTGCAAGCTGCGTCTCCTCGCTTGGAAGACGCTCCCTTTAGTTGCTGTTACTTCTGCCAAAAGAGTTTCTGAGCTTCATGCACTCATGCAAGGATCCTTATTTGGTTTTTCACAAGGACAGTGTGTCCTTAAGAACAAATCCTAAGTTCCTTCTCAAAGTGGTCTCAGCGGTCACACTCAACCAGGATATAGACCTGCCGATGTAGTACCCAAATTAAGGTAACGGGGGGGGAGGCCCTGTTGCACACACTAGATGTGCATAGATGTCTCAGATATTATCTGACCAAAACCAAAGCCCATCATAAGTCGGACCAGCTCTTTGTTTCCTACGCACAGCAGATGCTTGGTGCTACTGTTTCAAAACGGTCACTTTCCAGATAGTTAGTCAGCTGCATTATGTTCTGTTATCAGAACTGCAATAAACCCTTACTGGGACTGGTGAAGGGTCATCCTACGAGGGGGAGGCTACCTCTTTAGCTGCGCTCAAAAATGTCTCCACTTCAGCCATCTGTGCAGCAGCGACTTGGAGCACTGTGCACGCTTTCATCAGACACTACAGTTTGGACATTGCCTCTAGGCGTAGAGCTGGATTTGGCTTGGCGGTCTTTCAAGGATTCTTGTCCTGAAGTCTGAGTCATCTCTCCTACCCTCCTCCCGGTAGCAAATTGTCCCCTTACTGCTTGGGAATCAATCCTAATGATGTTACCTGCTGCAAGAGCTGTTTCTCAAAGTAAGATAGTACAGTTAAGTAAGAACTTACTGTAACAGTAGATCTTCGAGAACAGCTCTTGCAGCAGGTAGTTTCCCTACCACCTTCCCCTCTGGAGGTTGAATCTTCTGACCTAGTTTTTAGGCTACAGCATCCTTTGATGCCTTTTTCTAATGTTCCTTTGGATGCGGATCCTCGGTTTCCTCTTCAAATGTCACACTTGAGCCAGTAGTCTCCGGCAGGAGAACTGGGGATGCTGGAGGACCACCCCCTTTTATGTGGTGCCTGACATCGGGAAGGGGCCGATGTCGGGGGCGGTCCCCCGCTGGATACTGCTAGCTAGAATTTTTCCGTGGGGTCCTGGCGCCTGCCGGCTTCGGTCCTAATGCTGTAACCTGCTGCAAGAGATGTTCTCGAAGATCTGCTGTTACGGTAAGTTTTTACGTAACTGTACTTTCTTTTTCCATAACTTGTGCTGGCTGTACAATCTCAGACTGGACTTCTGTCGCTGCTAGTTTGGCTGCCATTCTCCTGGTAACCACTCCTAGACTTGCTGCTGCAGAATCCATACGTTCCTTTATGCTTCCCTGATACTAGGTTCAGTACCCACACACAAAACTCCTGTCTTAGGTTATGAACGGCTTAAATCCCACTTAGGCTGACACCATCTGTCGTCGAGGCATAGGTCAGGAAGCGTAGGGAAAACCAGGAGCAGTTGTAGAATTCAAAAAATATTTATTTACAGTAGCAGTAACATAAAAAAAAAAAATAAACTTGTTCAGTATAACTATGTACAAAGGAGAAAAAACTAGTTTTCCTTGAGTCTCCGTGTCCGTTTTTTTCTCTCGGCAGTTGCAGTTTAGTTCCTTTATAGGTTCTTTCAACCCCCATTCTTAGCTTGCATCCTGTTTTTGTAAATACCAGGCAGGAGCTGCTAGAAGACAGTGCGCTTATTGAGGCCCCTTTTGCACAGCTTTTGTAAAAGGCTCAAAGAGTTGCACTAAGGTAACCTCTAGATCTTACTTCGAGAAACGGCTCTTGCAGCAGGTTACACCACTAGAACTGAAACCGGGCAGGCTAGGACCTCACGGAAATTTTCTAGGTAGCGTGTATTCAGCGGGGGACCGCCCTCCGTCCTGTCCCACCTGATATCAGGCATGGTACATAAGAGGCGGTCCCCAGAACTCCAGTTCTTTCTCTCACGGCCAACCTCGCCAGCATCGGCCTCTGTCTCTACCTAGCTTATCACTACTTTGAACTTCTACTGTTTCTTCAAACTGATGTCCTCTCAACTCCTTCTCTTGAGGGACACCTTTCCAAGTGTGCCTGCGGAAAACAGATCCCTTTTAAGGATCCTCATTCCTCCTGCATGCGGTGCTTAGGTCCAGACCATGACATCAAGGCCTGCATCTTTTGCCAAGGGTTCAACAGCCGCACCAGGATCCGCCGTCAGAAGGCACGTCAGGCTTATCTGCTGGAAGAAAAACTGAAAAGGATGGACCAAGAACCTTCCTCCAGGGAAGATTCTTCCTCCAAGGCCCATAAACACTGGGACAAGCACCGGGAGAAAGTAAGGTCTAGATCCCTGAACCAGGCCTCGGACTCCCACAGCTCCTCCAGATCGGACCACTCTCCCTCCAGGGCTCAGTCTTAGCCCCCCTCCAATCAAAATCCGGGCTTCAGGCGGTTCTTCGACTCTCCAGCCCATTAAGACTTCAATGCCCTCGGCTTCCTCCACTCACTCTTCTAAGTCTTCTGAACACCATAAGTCTTCCTCATTGACCCGACGTCAGGACCCCGACTCCCGATCGGTCTCCCAGCCTCCCAGAGGTCCGGAACCAGCACCAAGGAAGACCAAAGACCTGACGTCCCTAAAGAGGACGTCGGACCTGACGTCGGCCAAACACATGAAATCAGCCAGGTGTTCGCCGGAAACAAGGACACCAGCCAGGCACCAGACGCCTGCCAGGCGTTCACCAGACCCGAAGACATCGGCCAAACAACCGACGTTGGCCTTGCAGTCACCGGAGCCAAAGACTGCCCCCCAGTCACCGGTAGACACCGGTCACAGGGAATCTACGGAGGAGGACATTGCACTGCCTGAAGACCAAGCGGGCGACACTGAGGATGCCGGGCTCCCAAGGGAACCTTCACCCACCCCGGAGACACCCGCAGACCCGACCCCGTCGACAGACCCGTCGTCGTGCATGAACATAGAAGAAGTAAAGGAACTCTTTACTTTCTGGTGGGAAGCTCTTTACTTTCTGGTGGGACACAATCCGGAAGGATGTGGTCCCTGGTAAATCTCCTCCTCTTACGCCCCCTCCTCCACCAAAGGGGCCAGCAGGACGACCACCAACTCCTAAGGAGCAGACTCCTCCTAGGGGTAGATTCAAAGACAGGAGAAGGCCTCCCTCAAGATCTCCATCAGGGTCTCCCAGCCCCAAGCGACCCATACGTCGTTGGTACACTCCGTCAGGGGAGGACTCCAGATCGGATACCTCGGATTATTCCAGATCTCCTTCTCCACTCAGCATTCCTTCACCTGACCCACATGACTTTCCCAGGTCTCCTCCGGATGATCCCTCGTTCGCTGAGATCATGAGGCACATCCAGGAAAACATGGGGTGGAATGCTGAAGGCCTCGACCCCGAACGACAGCGCTTTGCCCGTTATCTTCGGCAGAAAGACCCAAAGCCTGTTGTAGTGCCACCCTTAGTGGACACCTTCAGCGGGCGTCACAAGGCTGCGTGGGCGTCCACACTTCACTACCGCTGTGCCAAAAGAAGGCTGACCGCCTGTACAAGGCCCCGAGGACCAGTACTTGGCTCAACAACTCTAACTAAAACTCCCTGGTCATTACGACTCCGCATGCCCGGTCCCAAAGACCACAACATACAGAGCACACAGCCACTGGACCAGGAATCCAAACAATTGGATGCCCTAGGAGGCGCCGATGTATGTGCTGCTACATGTGCCATCAGGTCCCTGAACTACCTAAGCCCATGGTACAGTTCAGAACGCCCTGTGGGAACAGGGCCAGGACCTAGTCGATAAACTCCGGATGGTAGTCAGAGAAAGCGGGAGCTCCAATCTTCTCCGCGCAGGGGTCTGATGTGGGACCTCGAAGTAGTCACAGACGCATACGATTCTGCGGACTCGTCTGCCAGAGCCGCAGCTTGAGGCGTTTGTCTCCGGAGACACTCTTGGCTCTGTGTCTCCAGCTTCACCCCGGATGTACAGAACGTCATTCTTGACGTCCCCTACAACAGCAAAGTTCTTTTTGGTGAACCCTCGGAGAAGGTTATCACCAAACTTCAGGACGCTGGGAAGGCAGTCAGGTCTGTACAGGCCATGTACAGATCTAGGCCTGGTTCCTTTCATAGGAACCAGAGCCGTTTTCGCAGCCGGCAACAAAGGCAGCAGCCATGTTCCGGCCAGCAACAAAGGGGCACTTTTCAGCACAAAGCCCAGGCTAAGTTGTCCCCAGGCAGAGGCCAACGCTACACTAAACCGGCCCAGCCTACAGGGACCAGTGCTGCCACAGCATGACTCCTTCCTGGCCCCCGCCCCTCCTCTGAATCAACAGGCACAGAAGGTCGGGGTCATCCGTCGACACGCTTTTAGGGGTGGCAGCTCATTTAGTGCCAACGGTGGTTCTCTAACTGGTCAAGAAAGGCCATTTCATAGAGTTTCCCACCTTCACCAGCAAGACCTCCCCTGCTTTCCCATTACTTGGCAGCACGCCCTGCTCATAAAGCAGGAGATGTGCGCTTCTCAAAAAGAAGCTATAGAGACGCTCCAAGGAACCAGAGAGGTGCAGGATATTTTTCCTCACTTCTTTCTGGTTCCAAAGAAACCGGGACCTCCGTCCGATACTGGACCTCAGCGATCTCAACGAGTTGGTCCTGTACAAACACTTCCGCATGGTGACCCTCCCAGGTCTGATTCCCATGCTCAAGCAGGAAGCCTTTCTAGCGTCCTTGGACATGCAGGACGCTTACCTGCATATGCCCATTGCACAAGCGCACAGGAAGTTTCTGCGCTTCGAGTTCCAGGGCCACCACTATCAGTTCCGAGCCCTCCCCTTTGGATTGTCATCTGCACCTTGGGTCTTCACCAAGTGCGTGGCGGTCGTAGCGATGACTCTGAGGAGACAAGGTCACTACGTGTTCCCCTACCTGGACGACTGGCTTCTCATGGCACCCTCTCGGGAGGCCCTGATGTCCACCATTCATCATACTCAGTCTCTGTTCGAGACGTTGGGCATCATTATCAATCGAGAGAAGTCACGCCTGGTTCTGACACAGACTCCGCACTTCATAGGTGCAGTTCTGGACACCGTCAAGGGGAAAACTTTCTTCCCCAGGACACAGCAGAGCACATCAGATCCCTCATCAGGGACATTTTGGCGAAGAAGACCGTTCTTGCCAGATTGGTCCTTTGCCTGCTTGGACACATGGCTGCGGCTATTGCAACAGTCCCCCTAACCCGTCTCCACATGCAGGTGACCCAGTGGATGTTACGGGTCCAGTGGGATCAAAAGCAAGACCATTTGCAGCTCCCAATCTGGATCACGAAGGCCGTAATCCGAGATTGGCAATGGTGGTTAGATCCAAAAAATTTATCTGCGGGAGTCCCCTTCATTGTGCCGTCTCCTATTGCGATGCTCTCCACGGATGCCTCAGGGCTCGGATGGGGAGCACACCTCGATGGTGTCCGGTCTCCGGGCCTGTGGACAGCCCAAGAGACTCATCTCCACATAAATATCCTGGAAATGAGAGCCGTTCTTTACGCCCTGCAGGCCTTCCAGTCGGAGATTCCACCGGGTACCCTTCTGTTACAAACAGACAATTTCGCAGTGATGTATTGCCTCAACAAACAAGGAGGCACCCATTTCTACCCGCTTTGCAGGGAGGTGATGAGGGTGTGGGATTGGGTTTTGCAACACGGCGCAAACCTCAATGCCGTTCATGTCCCAGGAGTGGACAATGTCATCACAGATGGCCTGAGCCGCTCTCAGGCCAGAGTCCACGAGTGGGAACTACTTCAGGAGGTAGCGGAGGATCTGTTTCGCAGATGGGGTACACCAGAGTTAGACCTTTTCGCGTCCCCATCCAACACAAAATTGCCCATTCTAGGGACATGGATATGTTGTTCAATCCACCCTTACTGGCAGGTTCCTTGCTGCATTAAATCTTTCCGGAAGGTCTTCAAGCTGGCTTCTCCAACCCACCCGGGTGATAAAACTCTCAGCTCCGCTCCATGACGCCAGATCTTCCTTACCGCTTGGAAGCTCAGGTTCCCTCCTTTGCGCTCTGCGTTTTAGGCCTGGATCCTAACTCTTCGGTTAAACCGAAACTTATCTTACAGTTTACAAAACTTCGCTCTTTTTCTTCCTTCCTGGCTGCAATGGACAAGTCAGCTCCCGGATTTCGGCAGTGCACCTGTGGGCAGAAGATGTCCCGGACTGATCCACACTCCATGTGCGTTTACTGCCTTGGGCTCGATCACGATTCTCAGGCCTGCGAATTGTGCAAGTCCTTCTCAGCCACAGTTCTTGAGGATCGCGCTGCCAGATTGCAACTTGGGCGCCCTGAGAAACTTTATTCTCCAGTAAAGTCGAAGGAGGCCCGTTGGGCGGTGTCCGGCGACGGGCTCAGCCGAACAGCTCGAACAAATGATTGCCCTCAAGGAGGAAGCGGCCCAGGCCATACTTCTTGATGCCCAGCATTTATCCCGCTCTCTTTGGGCTCCTCCCACTGGCTTCGCTCAAGGAGTTTATCAATCCTCTCCACCAAGGAGAGGGCTCTTCAGACATTCTTCTCAGTCCAAGAAGAAGGACTTCAAGGTAAAGAATCCCACCATCGGCGTTCTTGGGAGTAGGAGAGGTCCCTTCCCGGATAGTTGACATTCGGGTCGGTCGAGATTGCGCTAAGCCACTGGCTTCACGGTGTCCCTCAGCGATTTTTCTCGACCGTCGAATGGGCTGTCAACTGGAGAAGCCGACAACCCTTCTTCACCAGTTCCCTAGTGGAAACCGAGGACTTGCCTGTGCCTCCTGTGCCGTAGTCATGGGTTAAGGTCCCCAAACCAAGGGGGCGATTCCCCCGCTCCCTCCCAGACCCACCCTCGGAAACACTGAAGGTTTCGGTCCTCTTCTCGGCACGAGGAAAGCGGCGGTGCCGCTCATCATCGTCTTCGTCTTCTTCGGAGGATAGGCTCTGGCGCAAATTGTGTCACCGCTGTGAGGATCTGATGTGGCAGCAGCTCCTTTTGACTGGGAACAAGCCGACTCCATCGCCTTACCCGGCCATTAAGTGACTGTCTCCAGAGTGGCCGAAACAACCCCTCGTTGTAATAGAGGAGCAGAAGCCGGCACTGGTTGTTCGGCCGAAACCAACTGCACCACCCATTGTGGTGGAACCCTCGCCTCCACAACGTAAAACTGGGACGCCGACCAAGGATTCTCGGTCGGGTCAGGGTTTGCCCTATCGGTTGTTGGTCGCCCTCACTCCCGATCAGCCTCGGCAAGTGGAGGGTGGCTCAGGCCCTCGGCAGCTGTTTGCAGACTCCTCGGTGTCTGATGATGATTCCTCGCTGTTTTCCAGGCCCCTCGACCTGGAAGCCACTATGGGTCAATCGGTGGACGAGAGCCCATCCTCGTTCCTGGGAATGCTTCGGCTCATCTCAGAGTCTACTGGGATGAAGCTCGAACCCGTTTCAAAGCAGGCCAGGTATCCCCTCACGGACATACTGGACTGAGGGGATTCCCCAACGGAGGCTTTCCAGTGACCGAAGCCATTGTTGGCCTGGCTGTGGAGCTGTGGCAGCGGCCAGGTTCTTGTCCAGCATCTTTGGCCAGGATGGCCTGAATGTATGCCGTTCCCACTGGTTCAGTCTCCGGATTCTTGGAGCACCCCTCCACGGAGGGGCTTGTGACCGACAGTGTTTTCCGGCGCTCCGGAAACACTTGGGACGTGGACAAGCCACCCGATAAAGAGTCCAAGAAACTGGACTACTCCGGGCGTAAAGTCTATGCTGCGTCCTCCTTAGGCCTTCGTCAGTCCAGTTCGGCCGTTCTGATGGCACCCTTTTCCCACCCCCTTTTGGACTCCCTGGATGCGGTGATTCCTTATCTCCTGGCTGACCTCCAGACTACGGTCAAGCAGGATCAGGGAAGGGTGGTGGCTAAGCAACAGCTCCAAACTGCCTTAGACATTGGAGACTCTTGTGCCTGGTCAGTAGCAGCCACAGTGGCCATGCACCACAGAGCTTGGCTGCAGAGCTCCACTTTCACAGCCGATACCCACCACAAGCTGGCAGACATTCCCTTCCTGGGTACCAACTTGTTCGGTCCCGGGGTGGAGGGTCATCTGCAGAGGATCGAGATGTCCAATGCCACCTTGGACTCAGTCACGTCTACCCAGAAAGACAAAGGCCGCCAGCAGCAGCGTAAGCCCTTTCGGCCTTCTGCCCCTGCGGCATGTCCGGCCCAGCAACACCAGCATCAGGGCCAACAGGCTCGCACTTGGCACCCCAAAGCCAAGCCTGCAGCTTCCTCCAGCAGGAAGCCGGGAGGGAAAGGCCCAGGAGGCCCCTCGGCCGGTCCTTCCTCCAAGCCTGCCCAGTGACTGGTTGAGGGATGTCGCACCCAACCTCATCACTCCTCCCTGGGCTCCCCCCGTGGGGGGATGGCTCCGTCATTTCCTTTCCGCCTGGTCCAATATCACCACGAACCGCTGGGTGCTGGAAGTGGTAGGAAAGGGTCTGCCTCTGGAATTCAAACAGGCCCCACCCTATTGAGCCGTCGCCCCATGGGGGGCTACGGGGTCCACAGCCTCTCTGTCGGCTCATCGAGCCGACATTGCCTTGCTCCTCCAGAAGGAGGTGATCAGGGAGGTGGCGGACCCTCCTCCAGACCCAGGGTTTGTGTCCAGGTACTTCCTGGTCCCAAAACAGACGGGGGGCTGGCGCCCTATTCTCGACCTACACAACCTAAACAAGTTCCTAAGGTCTCGCACCTTCAGGATGGTCACTCTGGCTCAGATCATTCCATCCTTGGAGCGAGGCGTGTGGTTCTGTTCTCTGGACCTTCAGGGCGCGTTCTTTCACATCCCAATCTGTCCATCTCACCAGCAATTATGCTCATGGGCAAGCCATTCGAACCGATGCACACGCGTGACATCTCTCACCTGTCGTGGAAGACAGCCTTCTTGGTGGCTATGACGTCTGCCAGAAGGATGGGAGAGCTCCAGGCGCTTTCCATCGAGTCTCCTTATCTGATCTTCCACAGGGACAAAGTTGTCCTGCACCCCCACCCGAAATTCCTTCCAAAGGTGGTGTCAGAGTTTCACCATAACCAGATGTTGACTCTGACGGTGTTCTACCCCAGTCACACCTCGGAGGCCAAATATAGGCTCCATCCTCTGGACCCTAGAAGAGCGTCCTCTTATTATAAGGAGCGGACAGCTGAAGTTCGGGAAGAGGTTTGTCTCCTACGCTGAAGCCGCACCTAGCAGACTAGCAGCCAAGCAGGCGATAAGCAGGTGGGGCACCTCCTGCATAGATCTCTGCTATAGGTTGGCGGGCATGGAGCCTCCCAAACAGATAAGAGCTCATTCTACCTGCCATACCGCTGCTTCGGTGGCTGCTTCCAGGGAGTCCCTATCCAGGAAATCTACAGGGCTACTACCTGGAAGTCAGCACACACCTTCATTACCCACTACCACATCGACCTTGAGTCACGCCGGGATGCTGGTTTTGGCACCTCGGTTCTCCAGTCCTTATTTCCTAAGTAGGGGGTGCGCGCCTTGCCTCCCTCCTCCCGGAGAACTGCTAGGAGTCTGCCAGTAAGTCTGGATTGAACAACAAATCCGTGTCCCTAGAAATACAGGTTACTCGCCTGTAACAGGAGTTCTAGGAGTGGTATATGTTGTTCATCCACAAAACCCACCCGACCTCTCCAGCTTCGAAGTGCAACCTGGCTTCCAGCGGGCTAGATCTTGCGTCATGGGGCAGAGCCAAGAGTTTTACCACCCGGATGGGTGGGAGGAGCCAGCTTGAAGACCTTTAGCAAGATTTAAAGCAGCAAGGAACCTGCCATTAAGTGTGGATGAACAACATATACCACTCCTAGAACTCCTGTTACAGGTGAGTAACCTGTATATTTCTACCTTGCAACTTAGCAATCCTAATATATGGATTTCTAAATTTGCTGATTGTAGATTAGGTACAGCTGAGGCCCTTTCTCTTCAGCCGGCTATAAATGAAATCTATTTATGGACAAATTTTAGTAAATTAGAGCTTAACATCTCTAAGTGCAAAATTATACATCTAGGCCTTTATAATGACAATTATTCATATAATATTGGGAACAGTAGTCTAATAGTAACATGCGAGGAGAGGGATCTAGGTATAAAAATAACCACAGATTTAAAGTTCAGTACACATTGTAAACAGCAGGTAAAAAGAGCCAGTCAGAACTGTGAGAAGGTCCTTATGCCATTGTATGGAGCCCTAGTGAGACCTCACCTGGAATATTGCGTCCAGGTGTGGTCTCCCCAAAAAAGTGAGGATATAGCAAGAATTGAGAGTGTACAGCGTAGGGCAACCAAATCAGTGACTGAACTGAAAAATTTCTCATACACAGAGAGATTGTAAAAACTTAATTTGTATACCTTGCATTATAGAAGATTAAGGGGCACTCTATGCATGATGTTCAGGATATCTAAAGATATATCATTAAGGGAGGATCTTAGAATATCTTATAGACCAGGTTGGGCTAGTGCTAGAAGACTTAATATGCAATTAGATCTGCCTAAATGGAATACAGATTTTAAGGAAACACTGGTTTACAATCCGGGTGGTATCTGCATGGAATAACTTACCAATAAATGTGGTTGAGAGTACAAATATTGGCATGTTTAAAACTAGACTAAAACTGCCACCTTCAAGTAATAGGATCGGCAAGCATTATGGACGCAAGTCCCACAGCTTGAACTTACTTATGAAAATATTTTATTTAAGCTAAACAAGAAGGTTTTCTTTCCTACCGCAGCAAGTGGTTCTCTTTTTATTTACATCGCCCGACCTTGGGCTTGTAGCACAGCTTTTCTGTGCGTCTTAAAGGGGCACCAATTACAGTAACACCTAGTTCCACTTTCATCACAGAAGCACCAGCATTCCAGCGCTGAAGCGCCACGAAACAAACTGGGGGCACCTTAGGAGCACAACCATTACTCAAGGGGAGCATAGGATCCAAGACAGCATAGGTTTACAAAAGGAAGGTCCTGTCAAACTAATCTCATAGATTTCTTTGACTGGGTAACCAGAGTGGTGGACCAAGGGGGAGCAGTTGATGTCGCCTACCTTGACTTCAGCAAAGCTTTCGATACTGTTCCACATAGAAGATTGATTAATAAGCTGGGTAGGCTCGGGTGGGTCAGAAGTTGGTCAGCTGGGTGGGAAACTGGTTGCGAGCAGAAAACAGAGTGGTGGTAAATGGTATACAGTCAGAAGAGATGCAAGTCAAGTGGGTACCTCAGGGATCAGTCCTGGCCAGTCCCTTCAATGTCTCCATCAGTGACATTGCAGATGGACTGAAGGTAGGTTTGTCTTTGCAGATGACACCAAGATCTGCAACAGAGGAGATGATCTAGACGGGGTGGGCAGAATGAGAAAAGATCTGGATAAACTAGCAAAATGGTCGGAAGAGTGGCAACTGGAGTTTAATGCAAAGTGCAAGATGGTGCACATCCTGTAGGAAATTGCTGGCATCATCATCACCACCGATGACCTGAAATCATCCAAGCAGGCCACTAAAGCAGTAGGTAAGGCTAGGGAGATGTTAGGGTGTATTAGTAGGGGTATCACAAGTCGGAAGAGAGAGGTAATAATCCCTCTTTACAAGACACTGGTTAGGCCCCATCTGGAGTACTGCGTGCAGTACTGGAGGCCACACCTTCACAAGGACACTAACCAAATTGAGGCAGTCCAGAGAAGGGCAACCAAAATGGTGCAGGGACTGCATCAGAAAACATATGAGGACAGATTAACGGAGCTCAATATGTATACCCTAGAGCAAAGGAGGGAGAGAGGTGATATGATCGAAACATTCAAACACCTTAAGGGCATTAACAAGGTGAAAGAGTCTAACATGTTTCAATGTTAGAAAAATAGCAGAACAAGAAGACACAGCATGAGATTAGAGGGAGGCCGATTAAGAGGTAATGTGAGAAAGTTATTTTTCACAAAAAGGGTGGTGGATGCATGGAATGGCCTACCTCAGGAAGTGGTGGCTATGAATACAGTGTAGGGCTTCAAACAGGCATGGGATAGGCATAAGGGAACAATACAGATGAGTATGAATAGATAGGCCATTGACAGAGCAAAGGCCGATGGCACATTTATAAGAAAGAAAAAGAAATGGGCAGACTGGATGGGCCTTGCGGTCCTTATCTGCCGTCAACTTCTATGTTTCAAACACAGAGCTCCTTACAGAAAAAGGATAAACTTTCATTGTGCAACCATAAGGGTTTTTTTGGATTATTATAAAGGGACAGTAATGTTTGTAGAGATATGCCAGGTTGGTCTCCCTGACACGAAATTTAGTAAAGAAAGGAGGAAGAAAAAGATGAGAGAAAAGTAGGAAAAGAAGATTTAGGGGGGCGGTTACACATTTTTCACTTCACTCCTCCCCATTTAAGAAGGCAACACAGCATGATGTTGGTTAAACCCTTCACCCTTAGAAGGGTTGGAACTTCCGCCCACCCTCACCAGAAGTTCTCCTCAGGGACCCTTAATAAGAAGAACAGTTTTTAACATATAACTAACATTTATACATTCAATAAACTGATTCTACTGTTCTTTTCCCTGAGGTATGTGTCTTTCCAAAAACACATCATTCATTATCTCAAGTCATATTACATTTTTCAGTCATAACATGTTCAGCTCCATATCGATGTAAAAAAATCGGCATTTTGAAGTTGAGACCCAGTTCTATGTTTAACCGAAAATTTATAGGGCTGGAGGGACAAGTACCATCGCATAATGCGCATATTCTTATCTTTCATGAGGTGTAGCCAACATAGTGAGTTGTGGTCAGTTACAATAGTGGATTCATGCCCCCACAAATAATATTTGGGTGCCTCTGTAGCCCATTTTACAGCCAGGCACTCCTTCTCTACTGTGAAATACTTTCTTTCTTGCCCATGCAATTTCCTACTAAAGAATAGAATTGGGTGCTTGCCTTTGTGATCATGCTGGGTTAACACTGCCCCAGTGCCCATGTCAGAGGCATCGGTTTGGACCTCAAATGGTTTGCTAAAGTCTGGACTTGGGAGTACTGGTGCAGAACATAAAGCTGCCTTTATATTCTGGAAAGCTGTTATACAATTAGCAGTCCACTTCACTTTATTTGGTTACCTGTTTTTAGTCAATTCTGCTAGTGGTGTTGCAATGGTGGAAAAGCCAAGAATGAACCTGCACTAACAACTTGCTAGCCCTAAAAAAGATCTAAAACGGCGTTTGGTAGTGGGCATAGGATTATTGGCAACGGCCTCCACTTTGTCTTTTTCTAGCTTTACAGTTCTAAGCCCCAAATATCTAGTCTCAGTTTTAGCAATAGCACATTTGGATGGAAGTCCTGCATCCTTGATGCTTTGAATGACAGTGCTAAGATGAATTAAGTGGGTATTCCAGTCCGGGCTATAGATGACTATGTTATCCAAGTAAGCAGCATTGTATTGATTATGAGGTCTTAAAATACGGTCCATGTATCTCTGAAAAGTGGCCGGAGCCCCGTGCAGACCGAATGGCATGGTCGTAAATTGGTATAAACCCAATAGGGGTACTGAACACTGTTAACTCTTGGGCCTGTAGTGCTAAAGGTATCTGCCAGTGCCCTTTAGTCAAATCTAGGGTGCTGATATATCGTGCAGAGCCTATCTGATCTAGCAGATCATCTTCTTGGCATGGGGTAGCCATCAAACTCAGAAATTGCATTGATTTTACGAAAATCCAAACATACTCGAACGCCACCCTCTTTTTTATTTACCACTACTAAAGGTGAGGACCAAAGGCTATATGAAGGAACAGTCACCTTTGCTTGTTCCCTTTTCCTTACCTCATCCACTACCTCTTTTCAGATTTTCTCAGGTAACCTATGGGGCCTCTGGTGAATTGGTTTATTTTGTGTCAGTTTAATCTCATGCACCACTCCTAATGCTTTCCCTGGTGTTTTAGTAAATGTTTCTTTAAAAAACTCCAAGAGTTGATCAACCTCTTGTCTTTCATCCAGCTTTAATTCCAGATTGATCTGAATTTCTTTCTCTCCTTGTTGCGCCTCTAGTCTATCATAAGCCACCTCTATCTCTGATAGGCTTTGTTCAGTTTGAATGTAGAGGGACGGGTTTGGCTTATCTATCCATTTCCCTAACAGGTTGGCATGGTATACCCTTTTTATGGTCTCTGTCCAGGCATTTCAATCTCATAATTCACAATACCAGTCTGTCGAAGTACCACATAAGGCCCTTGCCATCTTTTCTGTACTAGGCAACAACAGTAACACTCCCGGAGTTCAACATGTTTGTCTTTCAATCCATTATAATACAATTCTTTTTGACCCTGCTGTTTCTGGCCAACATTCATATGAGGCATAGTTACATATTACACAAGTCTTTCCGTAAGTTAGTCATGTAATTCACAATGTTTGCAAAACCCACACCTTTGCCTTCCTCCCAGTGTTATTTAATTACATCTAATGGTCCCTAGGGTTGCAACCATATAGTAAGGAAAGGGGGCACCAGCTGTTGCTTGGGGTACTTCCCTGTAGGCAAACAAGAGGTAAGGGAGAAATCTGTCCCAGTCTCGACCTTCCTCTTGTACGTACTTTTGCAACATCTTCTTAAGTGTTTTGTTGAATCTTTGTACTAACCCATCAGTCTGAGGATGATACGGGAAGGTACGTACTGCAGAGACACCCAACAGACAGTTCAATTCTTGCAGCATCACAGATGTAAAATTACTGCCTCTGTCGGTTAGACTCACTTGTGGTGTTCCCATTTGACTGAAGAGTATAGCTAATTCTTTTGCTATTCTAGAGGCAGTAACCATTCTCATTGGTATGGCTTCGGGGTACCGGGTGGCATAGTCGCACACAACCAGTATGAATTGATTTCCCTTTGAACTCTTTGTTAGGGGCCCCACCACTTCCTTAGCTACTCTTAAAAGGAGTTGTTACATAAGGGATGGGTTGCAGGGGTACTTGATCTTTCTTCCCTCCTTGAGCCACCAGCAGGCATTTTGCACAAGCTCTACAATATGCTGCTACCTCTTGATGAATCCCTGGCCAACAAAACCTGGATAGTGTCTGTTGTAATATTCTATCCCTCCCCTCATGGCCTGCCATAGGTATATCATGGGCCAGTTGTTCTACCTGCTTCCTATACTGTTTAGGTACCATTAACTGCTCTGTCTCACAGTTTGTAACAGGATCAACAGTTATTCTATACAGTATATTAGGCTTTAATATAAAATGAGAATGTCCATTCTTTTCTTCTTGATTTACTTGTGCAAACAGAGATCTTAAAGTCTCATTTGCCAACTGTTCTAGTCTGATGTCACCTTTAACAACCCTGGTGCTAATTCCACATTTTTTTCTGTGTGTGAATCCTGCCAAGCTTTCTTTTTCTTTCTTTTGACTCGCTTGGATTTTCTTGCGTTCCCTTGTCCTTCAAAATAATCTTCTTCAAAAGGAAAGACTGGTTCCATCTGTAATTTTGCCTGGGCCATGGTAACCACATTAACACGTTCCAGCAGTGATTGATAAGTCTTCATTAAGGCATCAAAACAAGGGAAATCCTGGCCAATTATAACAGGTACAGGTAGACGGGGTACTAATCGAATGAACGAGGTATGGATTTGGTTAACAGTCAATGCCAACTTTGCAGTGTGATACTGATGGACATCCCCATGTATACAGCGAACAGTTGTATCATTCTGGCTTAAATCTATTTCAGCAGCCTGATCGGCTCTCATCAGGGTTTGTCTGCTTCTGGAGTCTAACAATCCCAGAATTTGTTGGTCTCCCACTCCCACAGAAGTAGCATATCCAAAGTTCGCTAGGGCCAAATGTGCTGTATCATTTCTTTTATTAGGGCAGATTTTACTTCGAGACACAGCTCTTGCAGCAGGTTACACCATTAGGACTGAAGCCGGCAGGCGTCAGGACCCCCCAGAAAAATTCTAGCTAGCTATCTTCAGCAGTTACCGCCTCAACGTCGGTCCCGCCTCCGACGTCAGGCGTGGTACATAAGGGGGCGGTCCCACCAGAATCCCTACTTCTAGCGCGCGACGCGTGGTTCAGAGCTTTCCTTCGGGAAATTCAATTTTCTTCAAGCAAGATTGTTGCCGATGTCCTCTCCGACCTCCGGTCACTCCTCCAAGTGTGCTTGCGGGAAACAGATCCTCTTCAAGGACCCCCACACGGCCTGCGTTTGGTGCCTGGGCCCAGACCACGATACCCGGGCCTGTTCGTTCTGCCAAGGGTTCAACAGTCGAACTAGGATCCGACGTCAGAAGGCCCTTCAGGTTTTTTTGTTGGAGGAAAAGCTGAAGACCATGTCCTCCAAGGGGGACTCTTCTTCTAAATCCCACAAGCACGCGGAGAATAGAATGGAGAAGGCACCTTCCAGGGCTTCGGAGCCCCGCAGCTCCGGTTCACGGTCCGACCGCTCTCCTTCCAGGGCCAGCTCTCAGCCTCCCCGCTGCGGGTGAAGCCTTCTTCTCAGGCCAAGTCCACCAGGCCGTCGTCGTCTTCTTCATCCAAGGCCTTGGCGAAGTCCGGGGAGCGCCACCACCATCATCACAAGTCGGGTTCCTGCCCTTTGGTTCCCAACGTCCGGTCTTCGTCTGTGCCTCCTCGGAAAACCTTGGAGCTCACACCCTTGAAGAGACCTGTAGACCAGACGCCGGCACGGCCGTCGACGGTCAAACCATCCCAGCGGACGCCGGTAGGGGGACCGACGTCCGCTTCTCCTTAGAAGAGGGCCCTGACGCCTCCGACCGACGTCGGTCAGGAGACTTTAACTGAGGAGGACTTAACGCAGCCCGAGGACCAGACGGCGACCTCGTCCCAAACTCCCAGGGCACCTGGCCTTACCTGAGGCCCTGTGAAACCGACGTCGGACCCGACGATCGCCCACTGGTGCCCGGCGTCGTCGGGCCTTTCTTTAGCGGAAGTGAAGGATCTCTTCACTACTGGTGGGACACCATTAAAGGACATGGTCCCACCTCTCCTCCTCCTCCTCCGTTCCTGCACCCTTCACCAGCGGGGTTGGCAGGCCGTTTACCTCCCGGGAGCCTAGATCCTCTCCCAGGGGAAGATCAGAAAAACGGAGACCTCCGTCAAAATCCTCTTCTGGGTCACCCAGCCCCAAGAGATCCAGGAGACACCAACGTTCGCCGTCGACTGAGGACACGGGATCAGTCTACTCTTCCTCTAGATCCCCATCTCCTCTCTCCATCCCTTCTCCGGACCCACGTGAGATGCCGAGATCTCCTCCGGATGACCCTTCGTTCATGGATATTATGAGACATATCCAAGAGAACATGGGATGGGATGCAGAAGAGCTAGACCCGAAAGGATTCGCTGCCAAATATCTTGGCAGAAGGACCCCAAGCCTGTGGTGGTACCACCCTTGGTGAACACTTGTAATGAGGCGTCTCCAAGGCGGCGTGGAGGGTGCCCATTCGCCTCCCGGCGAAAGCCGAAAAAAAGCTGATCGCTTGTACAAGGCCCTAAGGATGACAAGTACTTGACGCAGCAGCCTCAGGTCGATTCTGGTCATCACAGCCTACATGACCGGGTCACAGAGCGCAACATTTGAGCACCCTGCCACCGATCCTAGAGTCCAAGCAGCTGTATCGCCGCTGGGCAGGCGACGCATGCTTCCGCCACCTGCGCCATCAGATCCTTGAATTATCTGACCCACATGGTTCAATTCCAGAACGCTTTGTGGAAACAGGGTCTGGAGACGGCTGAAAAACTGCCGGAAGGTGAGCAGAAGGAGGAGATGCTTCAGCTCCTCCGTACGGGTTCAGACGTGGGGACCCAAGTGCTTCGAGCAGCAGCTTCTGGCGTATGCCTCCAGAGACACTCCTGGTTACGCGTCTCTGGTTTTACCCTGGACGTCCAGAAGAACATTATGGATGCTCCGTTCGAGGGAGAAGTCTTGTTTGGTAATCATACTAACATACTATTTGCCAGCAGATTTGGCCTTATGGTCTATCGAGTCTGCTCGAACCTAGATCCTTAGTTGGGTGCCGAGACCCTCCCATCCCTTGTGCTCCAGAAACCCCTATCATCCATCCCCACCCCCCCGAGGACAGGCCATCATCTGATACATCCACTTTCTGTGTCTGTCCCACCTTCTCTTAAAGCCCTCCACTGTGGATCTCTGAACCAGCTCACCAGGCAGAGCATTCCAAGGGTCCACCACCCTCTCAGTGAAAAACCTCCTCCTCTTTTCCCCCCGACCCTTCCAACTTCAAACCATGCCCACTGGTGATGCCTCCCTGCTTTAGTCTAAAGATCCCCTCCATGTTTAACCTATTTATTCCCTTGAGGTACTTGAAGACCTCAATCATGTCCCCCCTGTCTCTCCTCTCCTCCAATGAAAACAGGCAGAGCTCCTCAGGTCTGTCCTCGTAAATCAAATCTCCTAGCCCTCGTAATCCTTCCGAGAAGATCATTACCAAACTTCAAGAGGCCGGGAAGGCGGTAAGGTCGGTTCAGGCCATGTACCAACCCAAGCTTGGTTCCTTTTGTAGGAACCAAAGCCGTTTTCGTGGGCGGACACAGAGCAACAGCCCGCTCCGCTACACATCAGAGGGCCCGGCTCATAGAACCCAGGAAAACAGCCCGCTAGCCAAGGTCAAGCCCTAGGCCGCCCAGCCAGCGGGCCCATCTGCGCCACAGCCTGACTCTTTTCCGCCACCGCCCCCAAGATCAACGGAAATCATGGTCAGGGGTGCATTCGGACTTCCTGCCGGGATGGCAGAGCTATAACCACCGACAGGTGGGTTCTTCAGTTGGTCAGTCTAGGCCACTTTATAGAATTATAGAAAAGCCACCCTCGGGGCCTCCTTTGCTCTCCCGGTATCCGGGTCAACTGAAAATTTGATCTGGCAAAGAGTACTCGCTCCTGCAAGAGGCGACAGAGTGCGTCCGGAGAACCAGAGAGGACAAGGATATTATTCCCACTTCTTCCTGGTTCCCAAGAAAACAAGGGACCTCCGTCCGATTCTGGACCTCAGCGACCTCAGCGTGCGGTCGCCTACAAGAGATTCCACATGGTGACTCTTCCGGGCCTTATTCCCATGCTGAAACAGGACTCCTTTTAGCATCTCTAGACATACAGGGACGCATACCTGCATATCCTATAGCTCAAGGTGCACCAGAGAGGTTCCTGGCTTGAGTTTCTCGACCACCACTTTCAGTTCGAGCTCTTCGTTCAGACTGTCATCCGCACCAAGGGTCTTTACAAGTGCATGGCAGTTGGCAGCATCTCTGAGGAGACAGGGCCACTATGTGTTCCCGTACCTGGACGACTGGCTTCTCATGGCCGCCTCCAGAGAGGCGTTGTCACTCGCAGTCCAGAGCACCCAGGACCTGTTCCAGTCTCTGGGATTTCTCATAAATTACAAGAAGTCTCTCCTGGTACCATCGCAGAAACTGCAGTTTATAGGCGCAGTACTGGACACTGTTCAGGGAAGAGCTTTTCTTCCGGACGACAGAGCGGGCGCATCAGATCCCTCATAAGGGTTTGTCGTCCGAACAAAGATCGTACCTGCCAGGTCGGTCCTTAACTTTTCCGGACACATGGCTGCGGCCATTCCTACTATCCCTTCATGAGAGCTCCACATGCAGGCAGTGGATGCTCAAAGTGCAATAGGACCAAAGGCAAGACCACTTGCAGCATCGGTCAGGATCACCGAACTCAGTGATCAAGACTGGCAGTGGTGGCTAGTCCCAGGGTACGCTCTCCATAGGCGTCCCATTTGTAGCGCGCCGTCCCGGAGTAACCCTCACCACGGACGCTTCAGGTCTTGGGTGGGGGGGCGCACCTGGACGGGGTAAAGTCCCAGGGTACGTGGACCCCGATGGAAGCTCATCTCCATAACAGTGTCCTAGAGATGAGGGCGGTTCTCTATGCCCTTCAGGCCTTTCAGTCAGTAATCCCACCGTGTACTCTCCTGCTTCAGACAGACAACACGGCGGTGCTGTATTACCTCAACAAACAAGGAGGTGCACACTCTTACCCTCTTTGCAGGGAGGCCATGAGGGTGTGGGATTGGGTAATCGGACACTGCGCAAATCTGATCACTGTGCATGTTCCCGGGGTGGACAACACAATTGCAGACGGCCTGAGTCGATCCCAGGCCAGAGTCCACGAGTGGGAACTTCTTCAAGAGGTAGCAGAGGATCTGTTTCTTCGTTGGGGAATTCCAGAACTAGACTTGTTCGCATCCCCATCCAACACAAAACTGCCCAATTTTTGCTCGCTAGATCCAGGGCCTGGTGTTTTCTGTCGAGACGCGTTATCCCTCTCATGGGCGAACAGATTCCTCTATGCTTTCCCTCCCTTCCCGTTGATCCAGAGTGTTCTTCTCAAACTGCACAGGGAGCACGCACTCATGATCCTGGTGGCCCCGTTCTGGCCCAGACAGATCTGGTTCCCTTTGTTGGTGCAATTATCTCGGGAACCCCCGCTCCCGTTGCAGCTCAGCTCCCACCTCCTGTCTCTGAACCTGCATGCTTGGCTCCTAGAGACATAGCCATCTTGCGTCATGGGGTCTCACAAGAGGTTGCAGAGGTTCTTTCTGCAGCCAGCAAGCCGGCAACGCATGCGACGTACGCCATGAAATGGCGCCATTTTGTTTATAGTCCACGCGAGCTCGTGATTTTTCCCCTTAGGTTGTCGGTGGGAGTTGTGTTGGATTACCTCCTCTCCCTTTTCATTCAGGCCTAGCCTACTCCTCTATTAAGGTGCACCTCTGTGCCATTTCTGCCTATCACCTCCCGGTGGGACATCATACAGTAGCTCAATTGGATGCCTCTCGGGAATTTCTTAGGGGAGTGTTACACCTTAGGCCTCCCATTAGGGACCCTGTGCCTCCATGGGATCTGCTGTTTGTCCTGGAACAGCTCACGCTCCCTCCCTTTGAACCTGCCGCGGATTGCGAGCTACGTTTTCTGTCGTGGAAAACATTATTTTTAGTTGCTGTTACTTCAGTGAGAAGAATTTCTGAGCTTCACGCTCTCATGTGCAAAGAGCCTTATTTAGTTTTCCACTGGGACAGAGTATCCCTGAGGACGAATCCTAAGTTTTTACCTAAGGTGGTCTCTTCACTCTCTCTAAACCAGGATATTGACCTTCCGGTCTATTTCCGAGTTATTCAAATAGAGGAAGGCTTTGCTCCACACCTGGATGTTCACCACAGCCTGAGGTATTACCTCAACAGAACTAAACCCTCTCGTAGTTCTGAACAGCTTTTGTTTCCTTCTCTGAGAGAATGATGGGCCAATCAGTATCCAAACAGTCTCTGTCTCGCTGGCTTGTCCAGTGTATTTCCTACTGTTATGATATAAAACAAAAGCCCCTCCGGCTCTGTCGGGGTCATTCTACTAGGGGTGTGGCCACATCCTTTGCAGCACTCAGAGCGTCTCCACCTCTGCTATTTGTGCTGCAGCCACTTGGAGCTCTGTGCATACCTTTATCAGGCATTATAGCCTGGACCCGCCTCTCGGCGAAGGGCTGGTTTCGGCCTTGCGGTGCTACAGGGTCTCCTGTCCTAGGTTCAGGACCTGGAATGTTCTTCCTATTTTCCTCCTCCCGGAATTTCTGGCAGCGATACTGCTTGGGAATCAGTCCTAGTGGTGTAACCTGCTGCAAGAGCTGTGTCTTGAAGTAAGATAGTACAGTTACGTAAGAACTTACCGTAACAGTAGATCTTCGAGAACAGCTCTTGCAGCAGGTACCTTCCCGCCCACCTTCCCCTTTGGAGGAGGCATGGCTTTGCCTTTTCATGTTGGGATTTTCCTCCCTTATTATCTTCTGATGGTGGATCCTCGGTCTCCCACTCTGATGTCATCCTGCGGCCGGGAGTCTCCGGCGGGAGAACTGGGGATTCTGGCGGGACCGCCCCCTTATGTACTACGCCTGACGTCTGAGGCGGACCGGCGTCAGCGGTCCGCTGAAGATAGCTAGCTAGAATTTTTCCGTGGGGTCCTGATGCCTGCCGGCTTCAGTCCTAATGGTGTAACCTGCTGCAAGAGCTGTTCTCGAAGATCTACAGTTACGGTAAGTTCTTATGTAACTGTACTTTTCTGACTATGTGTCCCTTCCCGAGACATCCATGGCAAATAATGTCTGCATATGGGACCCTGCCCCTCTATCTCTTCTACCATAAGTTGATTGCCTTTGATTATTGGGGGAAAAAATTCTTACCAGAGCTGTAGATGGTCCTGGATTACCTTCTTGTCCCCTCGGTCTGGTGGGACGAGCTGCCAAGTAGTTCTCCGCCAGTTTAATGGTTTCTTCCGCTATCTCTGGCTTGTGCTCCTTAACCCATAACTGTACATCCAGTGGTAAAACCTGAATGAACTGTTCAATGATTATTAGCGCCATAATTTGATCAATAGTCTTAGTCGTCGGTTGTAGCCATTTTCCACAATAATCTCTGAGACGAGCATATGTTTCCTGGCGATAGGTCTCAGTACTGATATTATAACGTCTCGATATCTCTTCTTTTACTCAGTTGGCTATATACTAACTGGGCTCTCCCGGATAAGTAGCGTACTAATCTTATTACCCACTAATGACGAGGCCATACACAGGGTTGGGCTATCCTCTCGAAGGTAGTAAGGTATGCCTCAATATCATCACTCTCTGACAATTTAGTTAGCTTTATGTCTCTGGGCCCAGTTCTATCCACCTGACCTTGATTCATGTCCTGTATGGCTTTCAGGGTATCCTTCCATTTTATGTCCTGCCGTCGTCTTTCTTCTGCTTGGATACGTCGATCCTCATCCCTCTGTCGTCTGTCCACCTCTTGTCTCTCCATCTCGGTCTGCCTCATACTGAGCCACTTCAGCAACTTACTCGGATCATCTGGGGCTGGGGTCGTCTGTCACTCTTTTGGCTTCTGCACGTCTTCTCCCACTTTGCTATCCTCTTCTTCTGGTTTCTTCATTTTTGGTCTGGCTCCTGTACCTAATCCAGGTAACAATTTAATCCCAGTTCTCTCAGTTACCGATCATGTCAGGTGATATGCACCGAGGTCTGTCTGGTCCCCTTCTATCTGTCAGGGTATGTCAGAACAATACTCCCCTGGTAGTGCCTCCTGAGCGGCCTCGACGTACTAGGTCTATCCCACTTTTGACACCAGTGGAGAAGGTGTGAGATAAATGACAGACACAAGACAGTAATATTTAGTGCATAAAAAACACAATAAATGTGTTTATCAATTTATTTGCAAAAACAAAGAAAATATATATATATTTACAGAAAGAAAATTGTATGTGTTAGTCCATTTCAACACATCAGGAAATACTTCTTGAGACTCCTGTTTTTCTTCTGTATATTCAATATCCAGTATTTATTTCCCAACAATACAGTGTGCAAGCTTTCACACTAGGTGCTTCTCCTCGGTGGTCAGAAGATACTGACCCACACACTCTTCTTAGTCCCCTGATGGTAGGTTTTATAGCAGTCCTTAGGGTGACACCACAATCAGGGGAATCTCCCACTTAACATAAAATAGAACTTTATGTGATCCTTTCTGAGGCCATTTTGGAGCATTCATGTACAATAGGAAAAAGAAGCATTTATGTTATATTCCTTCTGTGAATATATCCTAAAATATCAGATCTTACTTCGAGAGGGTTCCTTCAGTAGGTCATCACAAGTAGGACTGACGTTGCTTGACATCGGGCCATACACCAGACTTTTCTAGCAATCCCTGACCGGGGGGGGACAGCCCAGCCAACATCAACGTGACGGTATATATTGGGCAGTCCCCACACACACCCTCCAGTTCTTTCCGGCCGTCACCTCGTGCTAGTCGCTCCGCGGACTCCATTGAGCATCCATCGGAAAGTGTTTTTCGCGCGGTTTTCTACAAAACTTGCTATTTCCTCTTTTAGTTTATTTAGGTACATGTCTTCTCCGAAGAAGAAGTGCTCCAAGTGTGGCACTCAGATACCGCACAAAGATGGGCATTTTAAGTGTCATCTGCCTAGGGCCAGACCATCCAGTCTCCTCCTGCCCCGACTGTCAGTCCTTCAGTCAGGCTACCAAAAAGCGGAAACAACAGGCATTGAAGGCCCATTTTCTCAAGGCCCGTCTAATTTTGCTTGAGAAGAAGATGGACAAGCTTAGGGACTCGTCCTGCAATCTTCCCTAAAACACAAGGAGAAGAGCGAGGGAGAGCGGGCCAAGCTCCGCTGAGGCGACGCCGACCCTCTACCTGCAAGGCCCAGCCACCATTGAAGCACCCAGGTAAGGAGACACTTCATGCAGATAAGTCGGCTGCTGGCTTCCTCCGGCTGACCCAGCGTATCTAGCAGTAGTGGCCTCCGGCTGCTCTGGTATCCATTCAAGCGTGTTAGTCGACTCCTGGCTGGGTCAGTCCCCGTCCTCGGTCATTAAGTCAGTCAGGGTTTCTCTCCCCGATTGCCCGACCACGCCCGCTAAGCTGGCCAGCCCCAATGACCGCACGGGCTCAGTTCCCCCATCGGGGCCTTCTGGCGCTACTACCGACGAAGGGAGATAGCCCCGCTCCCTCCTGTTCTTCCCTTGCCCGTGTTCTGTCATTCTACTTCGGACACGTCCGGCGAGGCTGATGGGGTCGCTGGTGAACCAGACGATTTTGAGGGTTCTTCCCTGCACTCCCCCGCTGGGGACCAGGGTCAGGAGGCTCCTCCTCGGCCAGACGCCCTTTCTTTGGAGTCCCCTCCTCAGCCTGAGAACGGGCTGCGGGCGCTTCCAGCGCTGCCAGTCACTACAGTTCCGACGCCGGGACCGCTGGCGACTCCGCCACCCGTTACCACAGCAGTCCCAACGCCTGGACTGCCAGTCCCTACAACAGTCCCGACAACTGGCCCAGTGGTCAGGCCTATTCCATTGGCCCCGATGCTGGACCCAACTCCTACCACTGAGACCCTTCGTCTGGTGCTGACGCTGGATCCTTTTCAGGCGCCGGATCGGGTGGTGCCGACGTCGGTCCCTATAATATGGACTGTTCCAACGCCGGATCCTAATTTAGTATATACTACAGCGGGTCCGACGTGGGTTCTCCCGATGTCAGGGCTGACAACGGGGTTCTACAGTATAACCGTCCCCTCACTGTATCCCATTACCCACACGGGTATCCTGGGGATCATTACCCGGAGGTTCCCACTTCTGGATGGAGTCCAATGGGACAGTTTTATCAGGGTTATCATCCATATACTCATTACATGGGTCTGAATGGGTATTACCCACCGCCAGTTGCCGTTCCCCCTCCAGCTATGCCGGATTTCAAGTCTTTCTTACAGTCTTGGTGGCAGGGAGCGTGGTCGGAGTTGGTTTTGGACCTAGAAGCAAGACTCCCACCTCCGCCGCTTCATAGGTCCCCTTCCCCGAGTAGTTCGGGTCCGATTGTCCACCTCTCGGGGAAGACTCAACTGGACGTTCCCCTCTCTCGCTTTGAACGTCGTCCATTGGAGGAGGCCAACGATAGTTCTGATGGGAGAGAGAGGACTCTTTGGAGGAGGAAAGCGTGGAGGAACCTGAGGCAAGACCTTACTGGAATCTCCACCTGAGGATCCTTCCTTCTCGAATCTCTTGAGGGCCCTCAGAGATTATTTCGTTTGGGAGTCAGAGGAGCGGGACCAAATGAGACAGCATCTCGCGAAGCACCTTGATTTGGAGTCCCTGTCTCCAGTCCCAGTTCCTCCGTGGATGGCCCCCCATCAAGACCTCTCCACCACCGTCTGGCAGATGCCTCACTCTATCCCAGCTGTCCCCAAGTGAGCGGACAGGCTTTACTGGGTGCTTAAGGATGCTCCCTTTTTGAAGACCCATCCGAAGGCAGACTCCGTGGTCATTTCAGCGGCTCATGATCGCTCTGCTACGCCTAAACACTTGAGCACTACTCCTCCAGATAAGGAGTTGAGGCAGATGGACCAGTTTGGCAAAAAAAGTCTATTCTTCGGCCACGTGCATGCTCCGCTCCCTCAGTTACATGGCCCATATGGTGTCCCACCAAAAAGCGACCATGGCCAGGTTGGAGGCAAAGGTCCAGTCTATGGATCCTTCACCTCTCAAGGAGGAACTCACCAAGGACCTTCGCCTCTCCAAGATTTCTTGTAGGCATGCTTTACGGGCCACTTATGATTCAGTCGATTCCATGGCCCATAACTCAGCGACTGCCGTGGCCCTGAGACGGCACTCCTGGCTTCTCCTCTCTGGCCTCGTTAACGAGGTTTAGTCGTCAATTCAGGACGCTTCTTTCTGGGGCTCTGTACTTTTCGGGAGGCGACACCAAAGACATAATTACAGAACTACAGGACAAGAGTGTTGCCCTTAGATCTGTTCGGTCGATGTACCAATCGGGTGCTCCTCAATGAAGACAGCAGCAACCCTTTCAGAAGAGGACCTGGCGGCAGGGGAGATCCATTCAGGCACGTCGCCAAGGGCGGAGGCCCACGGGTGCGTGCCCCCCCACCACCACCACCGCCTCCAAGATCTCGTCGGTCAGGGGTTCTCCCCCTAAACAGACTTGCCTCTTGACTCCCCGGACCACTTCCTTCTCAGCGAGGCGAGCAAGTGGGGGGGTTCGCTCTCCATGTGCAGGAGTGGAGGGTGATTACCTCAGACGAGTGGGTCCTGCAAATAGTGGCCTCAGGTCACACTATAGAGTTCCTGGAAATTCCTCCGGGAAACCCTCCGGTGAAGTCCTCATACTCTCGGGACCAGGCTTTCCTTCGTCCAAGAGGAAATAAATTTGCTCTTGCTAAATCAAGCGATTGAGCAAGTCCCTCCCGGGCTAACAGGGAAAGGCTTCTACTCCCATTTTTTCCTGGTTCCGAAAAAGAACGGGGACTTCCGACCCATTCTAGATCTCAGTCAGCTGAATCATTTTGTCGAGTACAAGAAGTTTCACATGCTGCCACTACTGTTGGAGAATTACTGACTCTGCGCCATGGATATGCAGGATGCCTACCTACATATCCCTGTTTTCCCCAACCACCGTCTGTTCCTGCTTGTCATGTTCCGGGGGGAGCACTTCCTTTTCCGAGACCTCCCCTTTGGCCTGTCTTCGGCACCTCGGGTTTTTACCAAGTGACTAGCGGTTGTTGCGGCGTTTTTACGCCGCAGGGGTATTGCAGTGTTTCCCTACCTGGACGATTGGCTACTAGCGGACCCTTCTCGGGATGCGTTATTGGAGACTCTCATTTACCCTGTACCTGTTCAATCGACTTGGGGTCACTATCAGTGGGCCCAAGTCATACCTCATTCCCTCCCAGAGACTACAGTTTATTGGGGTGGTCCTCAACACAGTCCAGTGCAGAGCTTTCCTTCCTCCGGACAGAGTGGAGACTCTGGTCCATCAGGCCACCAAGGTGGCGTCTTGCCGGACCATCCCGGCCAGGGAGGTCCTTCGCCTGTTAGGCCTCATGGTAGCTTCCATTTGTATCGTTCCCCTAGCCAGGCTCCACATGAGGATCCCTCAGTGGTCCCTGAGGGTGCAATGGGACCAGCTTTTGGACGATCTGGACCATCCAGTCCTCATCTCCTCAGCGGTCCAGAAAGATCTTCTATGGTGGATGAATCCACACAATCTTTCCTTGGGTCTCCCGTTTCAAAGACCAGCGCCCGTAGCCACACTCACCACCGATGCCTCGAACATGGGGTGGGGTGCGCATCTGGGGGACCACCAAGCCCAGGGACTTTGGTCCGGCTTGGAGCTTTCTCTTCATATCACTGTTCTAGAGCTCAGGGCGGTCCTGTATGCCTTACAGGCCTTTCAACCCCTACTGCCCGAGGGAACACTGCTGATCCAAACGGACAACATGTCAGTGGTTTGGTACGTCAACAAGCAAGGAGGAACCCGGTCATACCCTCTTTGCAGTGAAGCTACCAGGGTGTGGAACTGGGCAGTCCTGCATTACTTGTCCCTAGTGGCCGTGCATATACCGAGCATTCTAAATGTCCTGACAGACAGTCTCAGCAGATCAAGGACCCCCTGCTCACGAGTGGGAACTTCATCAGGAAGTGGCAGAATCCATTTTCCAAAATTGGGGGCGGATGGAACTCTACCTATTCGCCTCTCAATTCAATGCAAAACTTCCCAAGTTTTGCTCGCTCATTCCAGAGCCAGGTGCTTTCTGGAGCAACGCATTGTCTCTATCCTGGACAGAGAAATTTTTTTACGTCTTCCCTCCATTTCCCATTCTGCAGAGGGGCCTCCTCAAACTACAGACTGAGAAGGCAAAGATGATTCTCGTCGCTCTTCTTTGCCCAAGACAGATTTGGTTCCTGCTGCTTCAGCAGCTATCCAGGGAACCACCGGTTCCACTTCCATTGACACACGACCTCCTTACTCAGGATCAAGGTCGTCTGGTTCATCCGGGGCTCAGGACCCTGCATCTGCATGCATGGCTCCTGCAGACGTAGCCATCTCTCGCTTTGGGGTATCCTCTAGAGTGGCACAGATCCTTGTCAAAGCCAGAAAACCTTCCACCCGTTCCACTTATGCATTGAAGTGGAAGCAGTTTTCAATTTGGACAACCGTGAAGGGCTGGAACCCTTTTTCGTGCTCGGTCCCACAAGTCTTGGAATACCTCCTTCACTTATCAGACTCGGGTCTAGCCTATTCCTCTCTGCAGGTGCACCTCTCGGCTATCTCGGCGTACCACGAGCTGGTGGATGGTAAACCTGTGGCTCAGTTGGATATCTCAGACTTTTTTGAAAGGGATGATCCATCTGAAACCCCCCATATGCAGCCCAGCACCACCATGGGACCTGAATTTTGTCCTGGAAAAGCTCGCCTTGCCTCCTTTGGAACCAGCAATGAGCTGTGACCTATGCTTCCTATCTTGGAAGGCGTTGTTTCTGGTTGCCATCACTTCAGCTCGAAGAATTTCAGAGCTTCACGCGTTGGTTTTTAAGGAGTATTACCTTATTTTTCACTGCGACAGGGCGGTTCTCAGAACCCATTCGAGGTACCTTCCAAAGGTGGTGTCGGAAGTTACTCTGAACCAGTTGGTAGCGCTTCCGGTATATTATCCAGCTCCCGCCAACAGGGGTGAGGCACTCCTTCATACGCTGGATGTGCACAGATTTTCTGGTGTTACACACACCGAACCAAGGACTTTCGCTCTTGCGACCAACTGTTTGTCTCCTTCGTGTCTCAAACTCGAGGCAAACCGGTTTCCAAGCAGGGCTTTTCCAAATGGTTGGGCAACTGCATCAGATGCTGTTATCAAATTTATGACAAACCCCTCCCAGGTGTTATCAGGGGTCATTCTACTAGGGACATGGCTGCTTCTGCAGCCTTCTTTCATAATGTTTCTGCAGCGGATATTTGTGCTGCCGCTACTTGGAGTTCTGTCCATACCTTTACCAAGCATTACAGTTTGGACATTGCTTGTAGGCGGAGGTCTGGCTTTGGCGTAGCTGTCCTGCAGGGTCTGTTGTCCTAGGCTGGGTCCGTTTCGGACCTCAGTCTTTTCCATGGATTTTGTTTGCCCCTCCCTGTTTCTCACGGTCTCTCCTTAGAGGACTGGCAGGACTCAGTCCTACTTGTGATGACCTCTGAAGGAACCTCTCGAGTAAGATAGTACAGTTACGAGTAGGAACTTACCGTAACAGTAGATCTTTGAGAGGTTCCTTCAGTGGCAACCTTCCTCCTCCTTCCCCTCATTTAATTTTATAGGGTCTCCAATCCTGTTCCTCCTGCTGTTAGGCCTCTTCCTGGCTCCGGAAGAGACTGGAGGCGGGCTTGGGGACTGCCACTATATACAGTCACGGCTGGCGTGGGCTGCCCCAGGTCAGGGATTGCTAGAAAGGTCTGCCGTGCGGCCCGACGTCAGTCCTACTTGCACTGACCTACTGAAGGAACCTCTTTCAAAGATTTACTGTTACGGTAAGTTTCTACGTAACTGTACTTTTTAGATCTAAACCTTAATTCTAGGGACATGGATATGTTGTTCATCCACACTGTCTGGCAGGTATCCTTGCCGCTTTAATTCTTGCCGGAAGGTCTTCAAGCTGGCTCCTCCCACCCACACGGGTGGTAAAACTCTCGGCTCCGCCCCATGACGCCAGATCTTCCTTACCGCTTGGAAGCTCAGGTTCCCTCCTTAGCGCTCTGCGTTTGAGACTGGATCCTAATTCTTGGTTCATCGAAATTGATTTGAAGTTTTTCAAACCTGGTCTTCTTTTCCCATGCGACTCACGATGGACAAATCTGTTCCTGGTTTTACGGTGCCCTGCAGGCAGAAAATGTCCAGGACGGATCCGCACTCCACGTGCGTCTACTGCTTAGGCCTAGATTACGACCCGCAGGCTTGCGAGTTGTGGCGTTCCTTTTTGGCCAATGTTCTGGACGATCGCGCTGCCCGTTTAAAGCTCTGGCGCCCTGAGAAACGTTTTCCACTGGTGAAATCCAAAGAGGCTCTTTGGGCGGTGTCCTCGGCGGCTGGCTCGGCTGAGCAGCTCGAGCAGATGATCGCCCTCGAGGAGAGCGGCTGAAGCGCATCTTCTTCTTCCTCGACGCGGCATTTATCCCGCTCTCTCTGAGTTCCTCTTATACAGCTTTGTTCAAGGAGCTTTGTCAGTCCCTTTCCACGAAGGGAGAGGGGCCTTCGGGACATTCTTCTTGGCCCAAGAAAAGAGAGTCGAAAGGTAAGTCCCACCGTCAGCGTTCTTGGGAGCAGGAAAGGTCCCCTTCCCCGGGTTGCCGACCGTCGACTTCGGTCAAGGTTGCGGCTGAGGCCGCTGGCTTCACGGTGCCCCCATCAGGCCAGCCTGCCGAGACTCCCGTCGATGAAGTCGAGATTTTCTCGATCCGTTAGGCGAGGTTGTCAACTGGAAAGCCGACAACCCTACTTCACGGTTCCCCGGTGGATGCCGAGATCTGCCTGCTCGCAGGGACCGCGTCCCTGGTTAAAGTTCCTGAGCGAGGAAGAGTGGGTATCCCCGCCTTCCCAGACCCACCCTCGGTCCCCGGGGAATCTCGATGCGGACCTCTTCTCGGTCCAGCCATTTCGCCGACATCAGCATTCTCTGTCGTTACCGAAGTAAGCAGCGACACCGCTGTTCCTCGTCCTCCTCCTCGGAGATGCTTCGACGCACGTTGCGCCAGCGCTACGAGGATTTGATGTGGCAGCAGTTGCTGCTATCCGGGCCTAACCCGACTCCGGCTAAGACCCCGGCCATCAAGAGGCTGTCGCCGGAACGGCCGAAGCAACCACTCGTTCCAGTCGAGTTGCCAACCCCAGGCCCAGTTGCTAAGCCGAAACCAGCTGGTCCACCGATTGTGGTGGAACCTCCGCCTCCACAACCGAAGTCGGGGGCACCGACCAAGAGTTCTCGGTTGGGTCATGGCCTGCCCACAGGTTGTCAGTCACCCTCACTCCCGACCCGTCCTCGGCAGGTGGAGGTGGCTCAGGACCAAACAGCTCTTCGCAGACTCTTGGAATCTGCGATGATTCCTTCCTGTTCTCCAGGCAGTGCGATCTGGAGTCCTCCAGGGCAGATCAGTGGATGATAGCCCATCGTCCTTCTTGGGTCTGCTTCGGCTCATCTCAGAGTCCACCGGGATGCAGCTCGAGCCCGTGTCCAAACGGGCCAAGTAACCCCTGACGGAGATTCTGGACCATGGGGATTCTCCTACTGAGGCCTTTCCGGTGGCTGAGGCCATTGTCGGCCCAGCTTTGGCAGCGGCCTGCTTCCTGTCCAGCACCTCCGGCCAGGATGGCCAGAAAGTATGCGGTCCCTACCGGCTCTTTGCCCGGTTTCTCGGAACACCCCTCTGCGGAGGGGTTAGTCACCGACAGCGTTTTCCGGCATTCCGCTAATGCTCGGGACATGGACAACCCCGACAAGGAATCCAAAAGCTGGGCGCAAGGTGTGCGCTTCCTCCTGCGGCCTCCGACAGGCCAGCTTGGCCTTGCTGATGGCACACTTCTCCCATGCCCTCATGGGCTCCCTGGATGAGTTGTTCCTCATCTCCCGCCTGACCTGACAGACCACGGTCCGCCAGGAGAAGGCGGTGTGGCTGCAACACTCGAACTGCTCTGGACATAGGTGATTCCTGTGCCAGGTCAGTAGCAGCCGCGTGGCCATGTGGCGCGGGGGTGGCTGAGGATATCCACTTTCACAGCGGATACCCAGCTTGGTCGGACGTCCTTCTTGGAGAACTGACCTCTTGACCCTGGGTGGGAGCGACGGGATCAAAAGTCCAATGCCACTCTGGACTCTGTCACCTTCACCTGAGGACAAAGCCGCGTCAGCAGCAGAAGTCCTTTCATCCTTCAGTCCCTGCTCTCAACGCCCAACAGCACCAGCAACAGGGCCAGCAGGCTCGCGCTTGGCGTCCCAAACCCAACCCGGCGGCTTCCTCGAACGAAAACAAGGAGGTAAAGGCCGGGGAGGTCCTGGGCGGTCCTTCCTCAAACCTGCCAGTGACGGGGTTGAGGTGCCGCCCCCAACCTCGTCACTTCCCTCTGGGTTCCCCCCATGGGGGGACGGCTCCGCCACTTCCTTTCTGCCTGGTCCGCTATCACCACTGACCGCTAGGTGTTGGAGGTGATAGGAAAAGGCCTGCCTCTGGTGTTCGAGCATGTTCCGCCTTTTCGAGCCGTCACCCCTCGGGGGGCCACGGGCCTCGCTGTTGGCCGGCCGGGCCGACATTGCCCTGCTCCTCAAAAGAGGTAATCAGGAAGGTGGAGGATCCTCCTTCAGACCCGGGTTTGTGTCCAGGTACTTCCTGGTCCCAAAGCAGACGGGGCTGGCTCCCATTCTCGACCTGCGACCTGAACAAGTTCCTAAGGTCTCGAACCTTCAGGATGGTCACTCTGGCTCAGATCATTCCATTCTTGGAGCGAGGTGTGTGGTTCTGCTCCTGGACCTCCAGGGCGTGTTCTTTCACGTCCCAATCCGTCCGTCCATCAAAGATTCCTCGCTTCAGAGCGGAGGATCCTATGAGTTCGAGCCATGCCCTTCGGCCTCTCCCTAGCTCCCAGGGTCTTCACCAAATGCATGGCAGTGGTGACAGCATTCCTGCGGCGCCGAGGGGTCCGGGTGTGCCCTTATCTGGACGATTGGCTGATAGCAGCCCCCTCCAGACAGGAGATGGAACGGTCCAGAGATCTGGCCCTCCAGGTTTGCTCTCAGTTTGGCCTCCTCATCAACGAGGCCAAGTCGGAACTCGTGCCAAAGCAGGTGATTCTGTTCATCGGGGCAGAGCTCGACTCTCTGCGAGCCAGAGCACGGCTCCCGGCGGACAGGGCCGAGGTTCTTTCCTCCTTTGCCCAATCATTTCTGGTTGGGCAATTGCGCCCTGCCCGGGACTTCCTGCGCCTCCTGGGCCTCATGGCGGCCTGCACCAGCGTGGTCCATTGGGCCCGTTGGTACTGGCGTCCCCTTCAATGGGGACTGGCCAGCCAGTGGTCAGAATGCCGCGATCCGTTGAACCGGCCCGTGACAGTAACCCAGGAGATGTGGAACGCTTTCCATTGGTGGATCGCTCCAGCTCATCTGCAGGAGGGTATCCCGTTTGTCCGCCCCGAGCCGATGGTCTCTCTCTCTCTCTCGACACATCTCTGATGGGTTGCGGTGCCAATCTGGTGGGACACCGTGTGCAAGGCCTCTGGTTCCCTCGGGGGTCCCGATGCCATATCAACCTGCTGGGGCTCCGAGCGGTCCGTCTAGCTCTCACTGCCTTCACTCCGTTTCTACGGGGTCAAGTGGTTCAGGTCCAGACGGACAACACCATGACAATGTACTATCTGAACCGCCAGGGCAGGACGCGTTCCCTGCTGTTATGCAAGGAACCTCTCCGCATTTGGTCCCTAGTGCACAGCCTGGAGGCGGATCTCCTAGCCATTCACGTGGCAGGAGCCTCCAACACCCTGGCCGATGCCCTAAGCCGAGTGGTCTCTCCTGCCGGAGGTAGTACAAGATCTCGTCTCCCACTGGGGCACTCCTCAGGTGGACCTGTTTGCCTCCAGGGAGAATGCGAAGCGGAGTCTGTTCCATGCCCGCCCCCCTCAACAGGGCTCGCTGCAGGGGGATGCCTTCTCGAGGCCGTGGACCCTGGGCCTCTTCTACGCCTTTTCCCCATTTCCTTTGATCCACAAGGTGCTTCTCAAGGCGAGGAGGGACAAGGCGCAGGTGAGTCTGGTAGCCCAGACTAGCCCCGCCAGTTCTGGTATCCAGAGCTCCTCAGCCTCAGCTCCAGGCTCCCGAGGCGGCTTCCAGCCAACCCGGACCTGATCTCAGTCAATCAGGGGAAGGTATTCCATCCGGACCTTCAGTGCCTGCACCTGGTGGCCTGGTTCCTGAGCGGCTAGAGTTCCAGGCCTTGGGTCTTTTCGACGAGGTCCTCAACGTCGTTGAGGCATCCCGTAAGGAGTCAACCAGAAAATGGTATGCCTTCAAATGGAAGAGATTTTCCATTTGGTGTCAGGGGAAGGGCTTGGACCCTTCCGACTGCCCCTTGGCTAGCATTCTGGACTACCTGTGGTCCCTTTCTCAGCAAGGGCTTCGGTCGACAACCCTTAAGGTGCACCTGGCAGCCATCTCTGCTTACCGGGCGCGGGCCGGCAAGCAGTCGGTGGCACAGGAGAAGGTGGTCAGGCTCTTTTCCAAAGGCCTTGACCACATTTCCCCTCCTGTGCAAGAACCTCCACCTCCGTGGGATCTACTGCTGGTATTGACCAAGCTCATGGGCAAGCCGTTCGAACCAATGCACAGGTGTGATCTATCACACCTGTCGTGGAAGACCGCCTTCTTGGTGGCTATCACGTCAGCCAGAAGGATGGGAGAGCTCCAGGCGCTTTCCATCGAGCCTCCCTACCTGGTCTTCCACAGGGACAAGGTTGTCCTTCGCCCCCACCCGAAGTTCCTCCGAAGGTGGTGTCGAGTTTCACCTCAACCAGGTGTTGACTCTGCGGTGTTCTACCCCAATCACACCTGGGAGGCCGGTATTAGGCTCATACTTTGGACCCTAGACAAGCTCGCTTATTATAAGGGCGGACGGCTGAAATCTGGAGAGGTTAGCCAGCTGTTTGTCACCTCGCAGATGATCAGATGGATAGGCATTGGCTCCAGGACCGGATCAGAGGGTCGTGGTTGGCGGATAGTCTCATCCCCAAGGAGGGTCATTAGTGGGGTCCCACAGGGATCAGTCCTTGGGCTCCTTCTGTTCAGCCTCGTCTCTGACATAAGGACAGGAATCAGGAGTGAGATGAGTCTCTTTGGGATGACTCAAACTGGGGGCGGTGGTGGATGGGGAGGAGGGAGGGTGGCCCTACAGGGGACTTGGAGGCTCTGGAAGATGGTCTAGAAAGTGGAAGCTGAGGTTCATTGCAGGGAAATGCAAGGTAATCCACCTGGGGGCCAGAAACCCAGGCCAAGTGTACACCCTGGGGGGGGGGGGATGCTACAAGTCTCGATGGCTGAGAGGGACCTGGGGGTGGATGTCAAGATGAACAGCTCTGAGACTTGAAGGAGGGCAGCAGCCAAGGCCAACAGGATGCTGGGATGCATCGCTAGGGGGATCACCTCCAGAAAGAGGGAAGTGATACTCCCTCTGTATAACTGCTTGGTGAGGCCGCACTTGAGTACTGCATGCAGTTTTGGAGGCCACACTTAAAGAGGGACATTAACCTCCTGGAGAGAGTCCAGAGGAGGGCAAACAAAATGATTTGGGGCTTGGGGGACAGGACCTAAATATGTACACATTGGAAGAGAGAAGGGACCGGGGGGACATGATAGAGGTTTTCAGGTACATGAAGAGGGTAAATAGGGGAGTAACATTCAGGGTTCTTCGAAGGAAGGAGGAGGGGGCCACTAGAGGGCATGGGTGGAAGCTGGAGGGGAAGATTAGGGAGAAAGGAGGAGGTGCTACTTCATTGAGAGGGTGATGGAGCCATGGAATGCACGCCTAGGGGCTGGTGGAGGCAGAGATAGTGGAGGGGTTCAGAGAGGCTGGGACAGGTACAGGGAAGGGTTCTGGAAGCAAAATCCAATGCAGCAAGAATATCCGGAACTGGGAAGGAGAAGCCAGAGAAGGCGAGGGAGCAGAGGTCAGCACCCAGGGTGGGGGCTGACCAACGGCACAGACTCGAAAGACCATTAGGCCTATTCTGCTGGCATTTTAGTATGTTAGTATGAAGCCGCACCTGGCAGACCTGCAGCAAAGCGGACGATAGGCAGGTGGATCACCTCCTGCATAGAGCTCTGCTACAGGTTGGCGGGCATGGAGCCTCCCAGAGGGATAAGAGCTCATTCTACCCGCCATACCGCTGCATCGGCAGCTGCTTCCAGAGACGTCCCTATCCAGGATATCTGCAGGGTTGCTACCTGGAAGTCGGCACATACCTTTATTACCCACTACCACATCGACCTTGAGTCACGCCGGGATGCTGGTTTTGGGGCCTCGGTTCTCCAGTCTCTCTCTCCCAAGTAAGTATCGGGGTGTGCGCCTTGCCTCCCTCCTCCCGGAGAACTGCTAGGAGTCTGCCAGAAAGTGTGGATGAACAACATATCCATGTCCCTAGAAATACAGGTTACTCACCTGTAACAGGAGTTCTAGGAATGGTATATGTTGTTCATCCACACGACCCACCCGACCTCCCCGGCTTCGACGCACAACCTGAGCTTCCAGCGGGCCAGATCTGGCGTCATGGGGCGGAGCTGAGAGTTTTACCACCCGGGTGGGTGGGAGGAGCCAGCTTGAAGACCTTCCGGCAAGATTTAAAGCGGCAAGGAACCTGCCAATAAGTGTGGATGAACAACATATACCATTCCCAGAACTCCTGTTACAGGTGAGTAACCAGTATATCCATGTCCCTAGAAAAAACAGGTTACTCACCTGCAACAGTACTTCTAGAAGTGGTATATGGTGTTCATCCACACAACCCACCCGACCTCCCGTGGCAAGTGGCACACCGGTCTTGCTTCCAGCGGGTAAGATCTGATGTCATGGGGCGGTGCCGAGGGAGTTACCACCCGGGTGGGTGGGAGTAGCCAGCTTGAAGATGTTTCGGTGAACTCTTAAAGGGGAAGGATACAGCCCGTGTGTGGATGAACGCCATATACCACTCCTAGAAGTACTGTTACTGGTGAGTAACCTGTTTTTACTGGATTTGGTGACCTTTCTTACACAGACCACCAGGGCTATCTTATGTCCTTAGGCTAAGTTCGTATGTTCTTGTTACATTATGTTGCTCACCTCTTTGGTAAAAAAAGTACTGAGGCAGTTGAGGGTTGGTACAGCTGTATACCAGCAGGCATATGGTTTGCCGCATTACAGCATGCACATGTTGCCCACTGCGTCACCAGCACTCTGAAAAGTTGTGGCTCCTGCAAGGTCGCAGGACTTCCTGCTGAGACCCACTAGTGTGAATCAGTTGTGAAGATATTATTAGAAAATCAAGAATTATGTTAAGTATATAAATTTCGTTTTCAGATTGAGCATTAGTATCTGACAGAATGTAAACAAAATCTCATGAAAAGGTGGGCGGGGCTGATTTATTTATGCAAAATGACATATACAGATTATACGGGACTCAGATTTCCAGCAAATAATTAAACCATAAAACAAAACGCTGCAGTTGATTAAGTAGTTGGTTAACAATACCAGCAGCACCTTTCATAAAAGTCTTTACCATGGTGCTAGGCCTTGCATAGGTTCATGCCAGCAAATCTTGTCACATGACTGCATCTTTGCATCAGAAGGGTGATTTATTGATTCGTGTGTGTCTGTGTGAAAATTGGTAACAGGGAAAGGCACACTAAGCTATGACTCATTTTCTGGGGTGGGATACAGTAGTGCAACAAATACAGCATCAATAACTGATTCCAAAGTAAAGCGCATAAGTACGTACAGATAATGAGTACTTAGAAATGGTCAATCCACAAAAGTGGAACAGTGAGCATGCAGGTGGTAAAAAAATTATACAAGCGGTGGAGTAAAGTCTGGAACAGGCAGTGGCTGTACCTGTGAGAGCAAATTTGTATCATGGGTTTTGAAGATGAAAGTCCCTGGTAGAGGTAGTGGTCTAGTAGAGGATTGGCAGAACAAGGTGACATTTGCCCGGTCATCGGTTCCCAAAGCTCTACCTCTGAAAACTTCTGATTATAATGCAATATTTATTTATTTATTTATTTATTTATCTTTTGTTGACCGGGTAAGTGCACTAGACAAATCCTGCCTATTTTCAGGCACGACCCGGGGGAGGGGGATACAGATGAATGCCAACTGACCTTGAACCAGATTGCTGTTGGTGGTATTTTTAGTGAATATATATTGTATATAGTGAGTATATAGTGAATATTAATATCGATCTTCCCTTGTCAATCTTCACTATTCATTTACTTCCTGAGTGTAAGCTTGAGGCGCACCATACGCCAGAACTTTTTTTTTTTTTTTAAAGTCTAGCTAACGGCTCGCCCTCGAAAGTGGCGTCATCGCGTGAGCCATTAGTAGCGACCGACTCCTCCTCAACTCAGTTCTGTTTCTCCGCCGTCGAGGCAGCACCTGTTCCGGTAACTGCAGTTTAACTGCGTCTTAGGCCGACTCCTTTTTTCTACACTCGGCCCCTACGGTAAGACTAGTTCCCTTTTCTTTTATGCGGCGCGGGTGTATTTCCGACTATGTTTAACCTTGTTTATTTAGCGTTATGTCCGGTTCTAGGCGGCGTTCTTCTAAGACGGGCCGTGCCCTATCGGTCCGGTGCTCCTGCGGCCGGCATTTCTCCGTCTCGGACTGGCATAGCGTTTGCCTTCGTTGCCTGGGTCCCAACCGCGACATGGATTGATGCGCGCCTGTTTTCCATGGACGCCGTGTCCTAGAAGTCCAGCGTTCAGCTCGGCAAGACCGCCCGACCGCCGAGAGGGCGGCGTCGCTCAAGAGCATGGTAGGGTCTCTTGGCCCTTCCCCGGGTCCCCTCCGGGCCTACAGTCCGTGGAGGAGGGTTCTCCCTCGTCTTCTCTTGCGAGGGAAGGCCCTTCAGATGTCGGGGGGCGTCGTGGTCCCTCCCGGGATAGCGCGCCCGACACCCGCCTCGGCAATCACCTCTTGGTGCAGGCTCCCCGTGTCGAGGCCTCGACTGTTGGGCCTGGCTCGGGTGGACCCTCGACGCCGCCTCCGGCGCCGTTCGGATCCAGCGCCCGTTCGCGGTGCTGGTGGCGATCTTGGCGCCCGTTTCAGCCTCTTTCGGATCAGCGCGGTGATTGGCGCGCTTGTATCGGCGCGTTCGCGGCCCCGGTGATAAAGCGGCGCCGTTAACGATGCCGTTTTGGGCATGGCGGCTGGCGGCGCCGCCGCCTCTCGGCGATCGGCCTTCCCCTCCCGGGCGGTGCGGGCCTGCGAGCCGCTGGGGGTGTGGGGTTAAGCCTTCCTGCTGCCGGCGTGAGGGGCAGCGGCGTCGCGCTTGGTAGGGGCCGTTCGGCGACGTGGCCTCGGTCCTGCGGTCTCGTCCTCCTCGGAGGGCGATGACTGAGATGTGGACCCATCTGGCACCCCATTCTTCGGAATCTGGGTCCTCGGTGGCTAGGGGTGCCAGGCGGGCGCAGCGGGCCTCCTCTGTCCCCCCTTGCCATTCGTCTCCTGAGGGGTTCCTCGGCTGGGGTGGCGAGGGTCCCGGGGGCAGGCGCTGGGGTGGCCGGAGGGGCTCCCTCTCTGGAGGCCCGGTGACAGCTGCCCCGGGTGCTGTTGCCTCCTCTAGGGACAGGGGCGTTGCAGTGGGGAGGAGCCCTCTCGAGAATCCGAGGGGTTGAGGGGCAGGTAGCCTGCTGCCCGGTCTTCTTTGGCCACCTCAGGGGGTGGCCAGGAGCCGTGTGCAGGCCCCACCCCTCCCCAGGGTTCACAAGGGTGTCCTCTGGCGGCGTGTGTGCGGACTGCCCTTCTGGATCCATAGCAGTCCAGGCGTCGTCACAGGGGTTTCTCCCCAGGGCTCTTCAGGCTCCGCTTCCCCAGAGTTCCGTTCTGCGGCCTGGTTTGATATCCGGAATCCCTCTACTAGGGCTCCTTTCCCGGTTCCAGAGCCCTCGCAGAGGAACAGTTGCCCTCCTCGAGTGCCCTCTCCCATCTCTGCCTTCACCACCCCGCTCCCGGGCCATGTCGATCCCACGGGTCCGTTATCCTGGGAGCAGTTCAGAGATTTCTGCGTGACCTTCCCTCATATGTTAGATACATGCATGAGCGGGTCTTTCGACTCTCCCCACCGCGCAGGAATCCTCTGGACATTCAGTTCCCCATCATCCTCGTCTCCCTCCTCTGAGGAGAGGAACCTCTCTCATCTGTCCTCCGATGCTGATTTCACAGAATATCAGCGTTTCCCTCGAGGATGGTGAGGGATCTCCGGATTTCCTCGTTGGAGACAATACCCGAGCAGGAGGCAGCGTGAATTCCTGGTGAATTCAGTGCCCAGCATCTGGTGGTACCTTCCTGGCCTATCCCCTTCCAGGGCGTCTATCCGGTCCTGGCAGTTCCCTGCCGCTTCTTCCCCAGCCTGGCGGACTGCCAGCGTGGGTATTGTGCCCCTCTGGTCTCTGGTTCCTTCCCAACCCGTCCTCAGGTTTGGTATACCTGGATACTCCTTCTGGGCTTGGGTGCCAGGCATACGACCGCCGATCGTGGACTCTCTCCAGTTCGACCGGTGGGAAGAGTGTTCTCTTCTTCTCGTGCAGTGCTTGTATTGCATCACATCAGGCTCACCACGCTGCCTACAACCCGGCATCTGTGGTGATGATGTCCCAGCTGCTGGCATCTATGCCTGACACGGACAAACCAGACAAGCCGTTGCCCTCTCCACGGTAGGCCTGGAGCTGGCAAGACACCAAGCAAGGGCATCTTATGGCGCCAATGAGGGTGGCTTCCAGGCTTGCGAGGGACAGCGATCTGCATCAGGCGGACGTGCGTAACGTCTTTCAGGTTGTCACCCTGGCCGGCGTGGGGTGATGCGCTCCGCCTTCGGGGGACCCGTCTTTTCTCATCCAGAGCTAGGAGACTTTTACAGGGGCTCCATCCGTCTCCTCGTCCTCGGGAGGCACCTCCTAGCTCTTCTCCCACTTAGGCTTTCTGAATAAGCCAGGGTCTTCTCCTCCTGTTTCTCACCAACAGAAGGCTGGGGTCTTGTTCCCTCAGGGTATGGCCTCTTCCCCTCAGGGGAAGAGGACTTAATACTCACCAGGAAGTAATGAATGGTGAAGATTGACAAGGAAGATAGGAAAATTACGTGCTTACCGTAATTCTTGATCTTCTCTTGTATCTTCACCATTCATTACTCACCACCTCATCCCTCAGTGGCCTCTTCCTGTGGCTTCTCCACCTCCCGTCTCCTTCCTCTCTCTGCATATAAAAACAAAACAAAAAAAAATCTTTCTTTTGGGGGGTTCTAATTTTTCCAGAAAAATTACTTACTCTAAGATTCATAGGCCATCTAGTGGATTGCATTGGCGATCAGACTGCACAACTATCTCTTGCCATTCTTCTGGCAAGATACCTCTGGGGGTTTTTTGGCCTGGCTCAGGCTATTCAGATTTGATCCTGCAATTCCGTGTTCCAGATGGTTGCCCTGAAATCAAAATCCCCATTCTTGCTCTTGCAGAGCAGAGGAGCAGACACGTCTAATCCTTTCTTTTTGCAGAAAAAAAAATATAAATATTAAATGCTAGGGAACTCTCTTGACTGTTATAGGCATCTTGGTATCGGGGTCATGCATCTAGTCTAAAAATTTTACCTAAAAAAAGGAAAAATAAACAGGAAGGCAATGAGAAGGTAGGCTATCCTTCTAGCTAGTTGCTTATTGGTTTTCCTTTTAAGTGTCCTCCTGGACAATTTTGCAGAAGAGCAGTGCTGACCATATCCGATCCCAGCCTGCCTAAGCCTTGGCCTGCCTTGGCCAGTCAGTCTGAGTCCCATTTCTATCTTAAGGCCCTGAAGGCTTACATTTCCATTTCTAAACCCCTGAGCAGCGCTCTCATGCTGCCTGGGTTTTATTCTCCCTCCTCGGGTTCCCTCAATTGAAGGCCTTCGCGGCCAGGGGCCGGTAGGTATCAAGAACAATGGCATGTTGAAGATGAGACTATGCCCTCCTGGGTCTGTCTAGCGGGTTCGGTGAACCTTCTCTTCAGCTCTATCTCCGGGGATTCTTGCTTCCCCTTTAGTCGAGCCTTCAGCTGTAAGCTAACTATGCTCGTTGGGCATTCTGGTCCCTTCAACATCCCATCTCTCTCTTCTCTTTCTTCTTCTTCTTCTATTTTCTCATTTCCTTTCTTATCTCTCCTCCCAGAGTCGCCCAGGTAATGAGGCCCTGCAGTCCCTAGGCTAGGGATAATCTTATCTCCTCTGTCCTTCCTCCATCGGCTTATTTCTTTTTCAGTTCATTCTTCCTTGCTTTGCTATCCCTTGGCTATCTTGCCTCGCTATCTATATTTTCTGCTTTCTCTTTTGCCTCTCCGGCTCACAGAACTGAGTTGGAGGAAGAGTCGGTCGCTACTAACGGCCGCCCCTCGCGCATGACGTCACTCTCGAGGGCGGTGCCGTTAGCTAGACTTTTAAAAAAAAAAAAAAGCTCCCGTGGTGGGTGCGCGCCTCTTTCTTACACCCAGGAAGTAATGAATGGTGAAGATACAAGAGAAGATCAAGAATTACGGTAGGTACGTAATTTTCCTTTCTCCTTCCTCTTCCCAGGCAAATGACTACACAGTGGAAATCTCAAGAGAACCAGATCTGTACAAAGGCGTGGACAGCATGGAACTCACACTTCTGAGCAAACAGCGAGCCCACGAGCGTTTCCGTACCTACACAGCCCCTTCTTTGTCAGACAACTGATAGCACTCTCGACATAGTGCTTTCCTGGACTGTTTTACCAGACTGGACTGTAACAACAAGCTGGGACTAGAGACTTTATTCATTGTACAGATGTGTTTTGTATTTCAGCATGTTCAATGTTTTAGTGAAAATATTTTGATACTTGTACATATTTCATTATCTCTTCATTGCACATAAATTGTAAAAATATTAATGTATTTTTTAACTTCTTAAACATCGTCCAAGAATCAGTCTTCTGTATAGAGTTCCTCTCTTTGGTCTTAAAACTGGAAGCAACAATGTGCTAGAGATGAGAACTTCACTGTACAGATAGCAAGCCAGGTTAGTTTGGTATGCCACAAAATAGTTTGTCTCCAAAGAGACAGCGGGCATCATGATCTACCTCAACAAGCAGGAAAAGACTCACTCCTACCCTCTGCATAGGGATGCAGTGAGTGTCTAGGAGTTGTGCTTGGAGCATGGAATCTTTCTACACAGAAGCATAGAAAGAAAAGGAGGCTTAGCCCTTCCAGTCTGCCTAGATTTTCCCTGCCTATTCTGGCTCCACAGACCCTACCTAATCTCTGTCGACCCTCACTGCCTATTTATTAGTATTCCCTTATGCCTCCCATTCGTGTTTGAAGCTCCCCTATGTTTTCGCTCAGACTACCTCTATTGGCAGACTGTTCGGGCTTCTCCAGGTGACCAGGATAATAAATAGCTTGGCAGACAATCTCTGACACAGTACTACACCTTGACACATTGTCCCTAGTTAACAATGGTAGTCCATTCTCTTGTTCGAGTGTGAAATGTCAGAGTTGGACTTTCTTGCATCCCACAACAAAACTGTTGAGCTTCAGCTCCAGAAATCAAGACCATGGCTGTTTTTGTCAGGCTGTGTTCGGGCAGCATTTTGACTGGTTGTTTTCACCTTCCTGTCACTCCCTCTCGTACAGAGGATACTCCTGATGGAGGTTCCTGAGGCACAATGATATGATAGCTCTGTGCTGGCCAATACAAAAATGGTAACCATTGCTCCTCCAATTGGCAATTCAGGGCCCATGATCTTTACCCCTGAGAAAACACCTCTTGACCCAGTGCCAGGGTCAGCTAGCGTATCTGGTCTCTGATCTCTGCATCTCTAGGCATGGCTTCTAAGGAAATGGAAGTTTTCATATAAATTACTTCACTCTTCCACCTTGGTAAAAAAAGCTACTGAGGCAGTTGAAGCTGGCACCTGTATATATCATGTGGGACCTCATGCTGAGCACCGGTGCTGCCAGTCCCAAAGTTCTGGATCTTACCTGTGTCAGTCTTCACCATTCTTCACTGTTGGGTATGTGCTGGAGACTGGCACCTCACAGGGAGAGAATTTTTTTGGGGGGGGGGCTGGCACCGCCCACAAGGCCGATGCACCGTGTGGAGCTCGCAGGTTGGCGAGAGACGGCTGTTGGGTCCTTCTTCACCTCAGTTCTGCCTCTCCCGCTGTCAAGACAGCACCCCTGCTCTAGAGTACTCTGCGCGGTCTAGTAGTCATCAATGCCTCGAAGCCTTCGATGCCATTCTATTTCTCCACCGCGACTCTGCCTCGGTTCTGCTGCCTACTCAACACCGTTCCAGATTCCGGTAAGATCTTTCTTTTTATGTACGGCGTGGAGTCCTTTGTCTGGTTTGTTTTCAGTAACTGTACGCATCATGTCTGGTCGTCAGGACAAGAAACAGTCGAAGAAAAGTGGTTGGCCTCCTATGCGTTGGTGTCCCTGCGACCGACAGATATCCGTTACCAACCAGCGTGACGTTTGCCTTTCCTTCAACATCTGCTTCTTGATGGACTACTGAGTTTTGGACCACCACACGTTGAAAGTCAGCAGGGCTCTGCTGACTTTCAGGGGGCAGCGTCGGTCCAAATGCAGGACACTCTGCCCTTCCTCTGGGTCCCTTCCTGGGCCTTCACGGTCCAGTGAAGTGGGGGCCCCCTCTTCTTCATGCCTTGCCCATAGAGAGTTCTACCATGGTGCCCGGAGGAATCGAGGTCTGGCCCAGTTCAGGGCCGGGCCGGGAGCACTGCTCTGGCAGTCACCTCTTCAGAGGTGCAGGCGCCCCGTTGTTGGGGCCATGGCTGTGGGTCCTGGCGCTGGGCATTCTTCTGCGCCTTTTCCCAGGGCCACCCATGACTCCGGTAATCGGGGCGGTACTGCAAGGGGTGCGAGGCGAGCAGCGCTATGACTGGGTAACCCACGGGGCCGGCAGCCCAGCACCCTTCTTGATCATCTCCACTCCGGAGGCAGACGATTGTGAGACAGATCCAGACTGGAGACCGGATTGTGAGGGATCTTCTTGGACATAAAGTCTCCACCACTCATTCACACTGATGGGAGTATGCCGGAGGCTCTAGGACCCAGCGGGAGCAAACTTTTTCAGGAGGGTCGGCGCCAGAGATGGGGCCATAAAGGGAAATGACACCTTGAGCCAGGCACATGCGGTATAGACCATCTTGGTGTCGACCCTTCAGCCGCCTCAGTTCCTTTTTTCCCTGCCGTCGAGTGCACTTCAGTGACGAAGTCGCTCGCCCGCCGGGACTCAAACTAGCAGCTTAGTTTTCAGTTTTATTATTTTGTATTTTATTTAGAAAAGAACCAATTTACGTTTTAATCAACTGCTTATTTGTACAAGAAGTAGTCTTCAGCCCTCCATTGACGGAGTCGACGATGAATGGAGCAGGTGACAGTAGTGAGACTTCGGATGAAAGCTGTTCAGTCAGCTGGGCCAGGTCTGGTCTGCCGCCCTCTCCGGAGGTGTGTCTGACAACAGACGGTCCAGTGCTTGGTGGGATGGGCGGTCCCCGAAGCATATAAAGAAACTGTCCGTTCTTGGCACCATTCAGTCTAGAGTCCTTCTTGCCACGGTCGAGAAGAAGCAACATCACTCGAGGTTGCCCTCTGGTACACCTGCGCGTAGATGGTGGTTATTAGGGTCAGGAGCCGGTCTCCACCTCTTGCGGAATCGCCGGTTTCTGTCTCTGGTAGCCGGCCTCTCCACCTAATGGAGGAGCTTCTGATGAACAGTTTCACCATTGGGCCACTCTTATGGAGCAGTGGGCTCGGAGGTTGTCCCGACTGCCCGAGCCGGCCAGCCCGTCGCCAGGGCCTTTGGGTCTGTCGGTTTTGGATCAGTAGGCACAGCAGTTAGGACTTCCTAGTCGCGTGGCGCCTTCTTCGGTGATGTCGATTCCATGCTCCGGTGTCTATCTTCCTCACATGGCTGTGGCGCAGGGGTCCACACCAATGCCTTTGTCTCCTGCCATTTTTCATCATTTGCCTTCCAATCACAGTTTTCAGACTTCAGCAATGGTGTCGGCACCGTCTGAGCTGCCGGCGCCATTTGCTACTCCGCAGGGGGTGTCTGTGCCGTGTGCAGTGCCACGCTACTCACCAGCACCATCCTCCGTGCCAGAGTTAGCATCGGCGCCACACTTCCTGTCTGCACCATGCACAGCGCTGTCTCTGTTCTTGGCGCTGTTTTCCTCTTCGGTGCCAGGGACGTGTACAGCACCACATAGTTCCCAGAGGTTTTCGACTCAGATTCTTTCTCCTCCTCTTCTTCCTCCTGGTTTTCATTCCTTTTCTGTCCATACAGTCCCCTCTGGGCTGTCATGAGATGATTTTGAACACGATCCAGATCTTCGGCTGGGTAATGATGTTGTTGCTGATTCTGCCCTAGGGGCAGGGATCAATCCTCCTACAGAGCCTGTTGTTGAAAACCTTGCCTTTAAGTCTCTGCTTAAGACTTTAAATTCTACTCTTTCTCTCCAGACCACGGAAATCGATCCTGGGAAGCTTCTGCATCTCCAATATCTTCATGTTCCGGAGATCCCTATGGATTTAACCCCTCCAGTACAGTCTTCTTTCGAGACTCTTTCCCAGATGGTGTGGAAGAATCCGGCTCTTATTCCCTCTGTGGCCATAGATAGGAAATATGCCCCTCCCAAGGATCACCCAATCCTGGCCTCACAAACCTTTGCGGATGCCATAGTGGATCCTAGCAGAGAATAAGGCTGTCCTCCCTCAGGAATCTACAGCCCATCCTATAAACAAAGAATCTTTCAAGAGAGACACCTTGGGTAAGAGAGTCTTTGCTGCCTCAACCCTGGGCATGCGCATTACCAGCTACCAGGGCTATTTTTCTCAATATGAGTATGTTCTTTGGCACTCACTCAAACCATCGTAGAAGCTCTGCGCAAATCGGAGGTCAACTCAGAGCTACTACAGACAATAATTAGAGGTATCTAGTCCAATAATCAGCAAATTAAGGCTACAGTGGACACTTTCGATACTGCTTCCGGGGCAGCGGCAGCTGGCATTTGCACCTGTTGCCATTCCTGGCTGCGTACTTCAGGCTTTTCGAATGGCGCCCAACAAAAAGTCATGGCCTTACCTTTCGACAGTATGTTTCTGTTTGGACCTCAGGTGGAACAAGCACTACAGGCCACACAGAAGACTAGGTCTGCCATTAAGACAGCTAGACCTCCGCCCGCTCAAGAAGGTGGGAACAAGCATCAGTTTCATAACCGTCAGTCCTTTCGTGGTAAAGGCCGAAGAGGTTTTAACATAAACCAAAATCCTCAGCCTCAAAAAAAAATGCAGCAGAAAGCACAAGGCCCCAAAGCGCCCAGTGCCACCTTCTGAGATCCTGGCCCAGGTCCCACCTCAACCTCACGAAGGGGACTCTTCCTCGGCAGTGGTAGGATGTCTGACTCAGTTCTACCATCAGTGGAAATCTATAATGTCAGACAAATAGGTCCTCAGGATAATCCGCAAGGGGTACTCTCTCAATTGGTCAGAACCCCCACCCGGATCATCCTCCTAAGCGACAACCCAGACTGTCGGCGGCACAGTCAGACCTTCTTGCTTCCGATGTACAAGGCCTTCTGAACAGCAGGGCAGTAGGAGTAATTCCGCTGGATCAATGAAACACAGGATCTTACTTCGAGAGGGCTCTTGCAGTAGGTAATTACATATAGGACTGGCGCCAGCCGGCTGACGCAGGACCCCACTGGAAAAATTTCTGGCCTGCTTGGTCCCTGGCGGGGACCGCCCCGTCAGGTGACGGCGTCACCTGGCGTCGGTATAAAGGGGCAGTCGAACACCCACCTTCCAGTTCTTTCCGCCCGTCCAGCTCGTTACAGCTCTCGCCCGGTTAAGTTCATATCGCTCAGTCCTGTTACTTGACCGTTTTTCGAAAAGTTTTCAGTATTGTATTTTACACTTCTTCGTCAGGTGAGCGTTGGTATATGTCGTCCCCTTCAAAGAATAAGTGCGACTCGTGCGGCGCCCAACTGCCTCACAAAGACGGTCACTCCCTCTGTCTTTTCTGCTTAGGCCCTGACCATGCAGTCGACAAGTGTCCGCACTGCCTTCGATTCAGTGCGGCCACCCACAGACGACGCCAGCAGTCCCTCGAAGCCCATCTCCTCAAAAAGAAGATGTCCGCGATGGAGAAGGAGTTGAAGAAACTTTGGCAGGCGTCGACCTCCCCTGAAGGGCACAAGAAGCAGGACAAGGAAAGGCACCGGAGAAGGCATCCTCCTCCTCCAGCGACTCCAGCCGTAATCGCAGGCAAGGTCTTTATCCCCTCCGAGAGAAGCCAGCGGCGGCATCCTCCAAGGCTTTGGAGGCGTCGGCCTACCCGTCGGAGTTAACGTTCAGGCCGCGGGTGTCTCGGGCAAAAGAAACTCCAGCCCCAGTACCGCCGCGGCCCTGCCCTACTGAGTGCGGGCACCTCCCTTAAGCCAGGCGTCAGCTTCTCTGGCGTCTGCGCGGAGAAGGCCGCTAAGATGTTGACCCTCGGGCGGCGCGCGGCAGTATCCCCTCAGATGAGGCTTCCTCTCACCTCGGCCCGTCTCCGGCGAGGGCCCCAGTCGGACGCCCGGCTCCTCTGGTATCGCCGGGATTCGGCCCCTAAGCCACCGTCTGCTCCTCCGTCGTGCGCGGACCTCGGAGCCTACAGCAGACCCTGCTGCGTCTGTCGTACCATGCTCCCCGCAGCCTTCGCTGCCGTCAGGGGAGCCCCAGTCCCTTCTGCCTAACCCCAGGGATTTTTCCCCTCTGTCCCCGGACGAGGCTCGGGACCCTGGGCTACCGTCCGATCCTCTTCCTGAAGAGCCGGATCTGGCGCCGGCTCCTCCAACGCCGGCCCCACCGACGCCGGTTCCGACACCGGCCTCTCCGACGCCAGCAGGGGATATTCCTCTTCCATCGGGCCCTCCACCCCACAAGCCTATCCCGGCTGATCCACCCGTGGAGTACCCGGCTGGGCCGGCAGCTCCTCCAGTGCCTGGGTATCCGCCGTCCTATCCGACACCGGTTTTCCCAGGTCCGTAGTATCCTACGCCGGAGTACCCGGTGCCGACTCCTTCGATGCCGCAGTACCTGATGCCACAGTACCCGGCTCTGGTATACCCGCAGCTGGGTTACGGATACTCCCCCTACGGATTTCCTCTGTACAACTATCCCCCTCCTCCACCACCCCCTAGGCCACTGGTGGATCTTCAGGAGACTCTTGCCTCCTGGTGGGCTGAGGCCAAGGCTCAGCTCACCAAGGAAGTAGAGAGCCGTCTTACAGTGACGATGCCACCCCCGGCTCCTGTACGCCCCAGACGGCACACTGCCTCTCCTCCTCCAGATTCCCAGGCTTTACTCTCGGGATCCAGAGAGGGGCAGGACACGCGTTCTGGGATCCCCCTCAAGGAACCCGTTCCTCCCCCTAGACGAGTTAGGGAGTCTTACTCTGCTTCAGATTCTTCCTCCCCCTCTCTCTCGGACTCCTCGGAGGCTTCCGATGGCTGTTCCGAGAAAGACGACGAGCCGCGCTTTCCGTCCAAGCCCCAACCAAGGACTCCTCCGAAGTCTGCTCCGGAGGATCCTTCCTTCACGGAGTTGCTCAGGAAGATCCAGGAAGTCCATCAGTGGCATTCCTTAGAGCCAGATCCTCAACGGGTTAAACTTGCCGAACATCTGGACTTGTCCCTTACAGCTCCTACCCTAGTGCCACCCTGGATCGAGCCTCACGCCCACCTTGTTTCCACTATTTATAAGCAACCGTCGGCTTTAGCCCCACTTCCCAGGAAGTCAAACAAGCTAGACCAGACTCCGGAGGGTGTAGACTTTTTAGACTCTCACCCCCGTGCAGACTCTGTTGTGATTAGCGCCGCTCACGGCCGGTCAGCACACCCGAAACACTAGAGCTCGTCTCCCCCGGATAAGGAATCTCGCCTTCTGGATTAGTATGGAAGGAAGATCTACGCTTCTTCCACACTGGAGATTAGAGCCCTGAACTATGTAGCACATATGGGGGATTACCAGAAGGCCGTCCTTACCCAGGCGGAATCTAAGATTGACTCTGCCTGACTCCCAAGTCAAGCAGGAGTTAGCCGACCTGGTCCGTTCTGCTCGTTCGGCCAGTCGTCATATTTTGAGGACGACCTACGATGCAGAGGACACCGCAGGACGGAGCTCTGCGTTCGCCATGAGTCTTCGGCATCATGCATGGCTCCATGTGTCAGGTCTGGTCCCAGAGGTGCAGTCAGCAATCCAAGAAGCACCTTTCAGGGGTTCTGTGCTTTTCGGTGGTGATATCAAGGACATCATCACTGATTTGCAGGAGAGGGGGACGGCCCTTAAATCTGTTGATTCAATGTACCGTCCCCATCCCCCACAGCGCCGTCCCTTTCGCAGACGCAGCCGGCCTCAAGCGAAACCTCAGGGAAGGCGGGCCACTAAATCGGGGCCCCACAGCTGCCAGGCCTCCACCGCCCAAAAAGCAGCAGGTGCCCCAGCTGCAGGCTGCCTCACACCACCTGACTCCTTCCCTCCCACCACCTCCAGGCTGCTCGGAGAACTGGTAGGAGGGAGGTTCTCCCTCCACCTTCCGGGTTGGGAGAGGATAACATCGATTCATGGGTGCTTCAGATCATAGCAGGGGGCACTCCATAGAGTTCCTACTGAAACCTCCACGTCACCCCCCTCTGAACTCCGCTTACTCTAGGGACCATCTTCCTTTGGTCAGGGAAGAAATCCCTGCGCTCCTTGCGAAACAGGCTATAGAGCCCGTCCCCACTCACCTCTACCAGACGGGTTACTATTCCCACTTCTTCCTTGTACCAAAGAAGACGGGAGATCTCGGACCTATTCTCGATCTCAGTTCTCTGAACCTATATGTGGAATACAAGAGGTTCAGGATGCTCTCCCTTCAAACCCTCTTGCCCCTGCTTCGGCCGGGCCAATGGCTTTGTGCTCTGGATATGCAGGTTGCGTACCTGCACATCCCCATTCGCCCTTCGCACCGAAAGTACCTCAGGTTTGCGTTCAAGGGGGTCCACTACCAATTCCGGGCGCTCCCATTTGGTCTTTCCTCGGCCCCCCAAGTCTTTGCCAAATGCCTGGCGGTGGTAGCGGCCCACCTGCGTTCTTTGGGAGCTCAGGTTTTTCCCTACCTGGACGACTGGCTCCTGGCGACCCCGTCCAGGGAGGAACTCCTGCATTTTCTCTCCCTCACCCAGCAGGTTTTCACTGGCCTGGGTATTACCATCAACTATTCCAAGTCTCACCTGGATCCTTCACAGAGGCTCCAGTTCATCGGGGCACTCCTCGACACAACAATGTGCAAGGCCTTTCTGCCTCCGGACAGGGGGGCCTCCCTCCAGGCCCAGATTTCCCTCCTATCGGAACACAGGAGGGTCCCAGTGAGGCCAGTGCTCCGTTTACTGTGGCTTATGGCGGCGGCCATCCCGACGGTTCCACTAGCACGCCTCCACATGAGGATCTCTCAGTGGACTGTCCGATCTCAGTGGGATCAACGAGTAGACGACCTAGATCATCTGGTTCTGATCTCCTCGCCGATGGTAAGAGACTTACAATGGTGGATGGTTCGAGAGAACCTGTTCCGGGGGGGTTCCCTTTTTTCATCCTCCCCCCTATCAGACTCTGACTACGGACGCTTCAGGCGAAGTTTGGGGAGCCCATTTAGGTCCTCATCGAACCCAGGGCCTATGGTCAAAGTTGGAGATCGTTCTCCACATCAACGTGCTCGAGCTTCGAGCAGTGCTGAATGCTCTCCAAGCCCTTCACCAATACATCCTTCCCGGTCACCTAGCTGTCCAAATGGACAACATGTGCGTGGTGTGGTACATCAACAAGCAGGGAGGAACTCGGTCCTACCCGCTGTGCAGGGAAGCGATGAGGGTCTGGGATTGGGCAACGCTTCACAACCTTCACCTCACAGCGATCCACGTTCCGGGAGTCGACAATGTCCTGGCAGACAGACTAAGTCGCTCATCGGCTCTACCACACGAGTGGGAATTGAACGAAAAAGTTCTAAAAAAGCATCTTCCAGATTTGGGGGACTCCTCAGATAGACCTGTTCGCCTCCTCCCAAAACGCAAAGCTTCCAATCTTTTGCTCGCTTGCTCCAGAGCGAGACGCTTTCTTGAGCGACACTCTATCTCTAAGCTGGAAGGACAGATTCGTCTATGCTTTTCCCCCAATTCCTCTGGTACCTCGTGTGCTGCAGAAGCTTGCTTTGAAAGGAGCAAGAATGATTTTGATCGCTCCTTTTTGGCCCAGGCAAATCTGGTTCTCTCTTCTACAACAATACCCAGAGGTTCCTCTTCTTCCTCTTTCTTTATCTCCAGGATTGCTGACCCAGGGTCAGGGAACCCTGGTCCATCCGGGACTCAAGTCCTTTCATCTTCATGCATGGCTCATACAGACCTAGCTCGATCTTGTTTTGGCGTCTCTCCTAAGGTAGCTGATATTCTGGTGGAGGCTAGAAAACCCTCCACTAGGTCCACCTACGCCATGAAATGGAAAATATTTTCTATCTGGGCTGCGTCCAGGAACGTGGAGCCCTTTTCCTGTCCTGTGACCATTCTGCTTGAGTACATGCGTCATCTTTTCGACCTGGGTCTCAGTCACTCCTCTTTGAAAGTCCATATGGCAGCTATTTCAGCCTATCATGTCCCTTTCACTGACAAGGCATTTGCCCAGCTGGAAGTCTCCAAAACTTTCCTTAGAGGGGTCCTTCATCTCAGTCCCCCTGTCCGGACCCCAGCTCCGCCTTGGGACTTAAACTTTGTCCTCGAGAAACTTACCCTTCCCCTTTGAGCCTCGGCTTCCACAGATTGAAGTTTTATCATGGAAGGCGCTCTTCTTGGTGGCCATTATTCGCTACTTAGAATTTCCAAGCTCCAGGCTCTTATGTGCAAAATCCCTTATTTGGTTTTTCACAAAGAACGAGTAGCTCTTCGCACGAATCCTAAGTTTTTTACGAAAGTGGTAGCGGAATCAGTCTATTGAATTACCTGCTTTCTTCACTCAGTACTCCAATCAAGGAGAATACCTGCTCCATACCATGGATGTTCACAGGATACTGAGATACTACACCGATAGGACAAAGGATCTCAGAAAGACTGATCAGTTGTTCGTCTCCTTTGCTCACAAAAGAGAAGGCAACGCTGTTTCTAAGCAATGTCTATCAAAATGGTTGGCCCATTGCATCACTTTCTGTTATGACAAGTACAAGACCCTCCCGGGTCAAGTCAGAGGTCACTCCACTCGTGGAGTTGCCGCCTCTGCGGCTTGTTTCAAGAACGTGTCTGCAGCAGACATCTGTGCTGCTGCCACTTGGACTTCAGTCTATACCTTTACTAAGCATTACAGTTTGGACATTGCCTCTCACCGTAGAGCAGGCTTCGGGTTAGCTGTCTTGCAAAGCCTCCTTTCTTGATACCTGCTAGATTATTTGCTACTTTTTGGAGTAGTTCCTCCTCCCAGTGCCTTTTCATTTGTTCCAGACTGCTTGGGATTCTGTCCTATATGTAATTACCTACTGCAAGAGCCCTCTCGAAGTAAGATAGTACAGTTACATTGAACTTACTGTAACAGTAAATCTTGAGGAGAGGCTTTTGCAATAAATGTCTATCCTACCCCAAGGCTTTTTCAATCCTTTTCCATTGAGAAATATCTGCTTCTCTCTTGTCCGGGACGCCCCTTTATACCGGCGTCATGTGGCGGACACCTGACTGAGGGCAGTCCTCCAGGACTGCTAGCTAGAAATTTTCCCGTGGGGTCCTGCCGCCAGCCGGCGTCAGTCCTATATGTAATTGCCTACTGCAAGAGCCTCTCTCGAAGATCTGCTGTTACGGTAAGTTCTTACGTAACTGTACTTTTCTACTCCCATTACTTTCTGGTTCCAAAGAAAACTGGCGGCATGCACCCTATTCTGGATCTCAGGAAGTTAAACCAATTCCTTCACAAGGACAAGTTCAAGATGATATCACTCGGTACCCTGTTACCTTTGATTCATCGGCACGATTGGCTAGCCTCCCTGGACATGCAGGACGCCTACCAGCACATTCTCATAACCCAAATCACCAAAAATACCTAAGGTTCGTGGCATTGGGTCAGCACTATCAATTCAGAGTCCTGCCCTTAAGGCTGTTCTCGGCGTCTCGGAGTCTTTACATAGTGCTGTGCAGTTCTCGTGGCGCACCTAAGGAAAATCGGAATCCAAGTATTCCCATATCTGGACGACTGGATCTAGCAAGCCCCTCCAAGCAAGAGACTCTGGAGGCCGTGGCCACAGCCTCTGACTTCCTCACATCCATAGGAGTCCTGCTAAATCTCAAAAAGTCACAGTTGCAGCCCTCCCAGAAACTCATTTTTATAGGAACCCTTCTGGAGACTTCCTGTGCGAAAACCTTTCTTCCAGAGGACAGAAGGGACGATATCCTGCAGATGGCCCGATTCATCAGAGAACACAGCTCGGTTTGAGCCCTCTTGATGCAATGGATGCTGGGTCTCATGGCATCCTTGATGTTCACCGTACCTTTGGGTCGTCTCCACATGAGAACATCTCAGTGGATGCTCAGTACTCCGTGGTCCCCAACCACTCACCCTCAGTCCTTTCTTATCAAGGTGACGGAACCTGGTGGTCTCAGGAGGACAATTTTCTGAAAGGATATCCCTTCGCCCCTCTGGACTATCAGATAACCATTACCATGGATGCATCCCTGATGAGTTGGGAAGCTCACTGCCGGGATCTCCACATCCGGGGTACATGAAGTCGGGACGAGTCTCAACTTCACATAAACGACCTAGAGATGAGAGCCGTTCTCTATGCAGTCGGGGCTTTGAAGGACACACTCTGTCACAAGAACATTCTCCATTAAACGGACAAGGCAGTGATGTATTACATCAATAAACCGTGCGGTGCTCACTCTTACCCATTATGCAGGGAAGCAATGAGTGTGTGGGAATGGTGCCTAGAGCACAAGGCTGTGATTCAGACGGTTTACCTTCCAGGAGTACAAAACAAGCTGGCAGACCGTCTCCGCAGAACAGAGGCAGATCCTCACAAGTGGTCTCTCGACTTAACCGTCATTCAGTCACTCTTCAAAGAGTGTCGAACTCCAGACCTGGACCTTTTTGCATCCCCACTTAACGCAAAACTGCCTCTCTTCTGCTCCAGAAATTCAGGACCTGGCATTTTTTGTCAGGATGCATTCAGGCTGCAGTGGACAAAACGCTTTCTATACGCATTTCCTCCTCTTCCCCTAATTCAGGGGGTACTGCTCAGACTGGAGGCACGGGGGCATAATGATTCTCATTGCCCTGTTCTGGCCTCGTCAGATCTGGTTTCCTCTAATCAACAGACTATCGGAAACCTCCCCATAACCGCTTCCCCTCCAGACGAACCTTCTGACTCAGGGTCCTGTAGTCCATCCCAACCTGAAGTAGCTTCACCTTCACGCTTGGCTCCTGAGGAGATACAGGTAAATAGGTTTAATGCTTCTTATAGTTTGATATTCTCTTGGCTGCATGGAAGCCAGCCACTAGAAAAACCTGCACAGCTAAATGGAAGTGTTTCTCTTTCTGGTGTGCAAAATCCTCTTGTGGAATCCCTTTTCTAGGAGCGTGGATATGTTGTTCATCCACACTCTTTGGCATGTCCCTTTCCCCTTTAAGGATCACCCTAAGTCTTCAAGCTGGCTCCTCCCACCCACCCGGGTGGTATATACCTCGGCTCCGCCCCATGACGCCAGATCTTCCTTTCCACTGGAAGATTCAATGCCTTTCTTGTGCTCACACATTCGTGGGCCCTGGCTTTCAAAATAGGTTCTACCGAAACTTCAAATTAGCGATCGTGAATTCGTCACTTCTGCTATGGAAGAAAAATCTTCCCCCAGATTTCGCCAGTGCTCCTGCAGCCAGAAGATGTCGCGTACCGATCCTCACTCTGCATGCGTCTACTGCCTCGGTGTCTGCCATGACACCTCGTCGTGAAGTTTCTGCTTGGCCTTCCATCCCAAAGTCCTGGACGACCATCTTGCGCATCTACAGCTGGGGAGACCAGAAGAGAGGAATCCGGTGAAATCGAAGGAGGCTAGGTGGGCGGTTTCCAAGGCGGCGGGATCAGCTGAACAGTTGGAGCGCATGCAGTCCTTCGAGGAAGAATCGGACCGCTTTTCCCAGAGCTTCTTCGTTCCACTCATCCTGGGCTCCACCTTCTCGGGTTCGTTCAAGGAGCTGTGCCAGTCTCTCCCTACCAAGGGGTGGTGCCTACGGGTCTGCACTCTTCCTGATCCCATCCCTGGGATAAGGATCCAAGTAAGTCTTCTTCTAGACGAAGACACTCTTGGGACCAAGAGAGGTCTCAGTCCCAGGAGCATGCAGTCTCGACCTTGGTCGAGATTGCTTCCTAGGCCGCTGGTTTCTCTGACGTCCCGTCAGGCCAGACGACCAAGGAGGTGGCCGATGAGGTTGAGATCGTAATCGACCCACTGTCACCGACTCCGGTTGACAATTCCCTAGAAAGGACCCCGATCCTTGTCTTCCCCGATGAGGAGACCCAGGCTGCTGGAGTCCCCATCAAGGATCCGGTCCCGAACTCCAGGAAGTCACCAGTCCCGCCAGTGTCTCCTGACCGACCGAGTCGGTCTGCCCGATCTCGGTCGAGGTCTAGGACCCCCTCATCCGAAAGGCCGAGGAAGGGTCAGAAGCGCTCAAAGAAGAGGCGATGCCATTGGTCTTCCTTGTCCTCGGATGAGGAGAGGCTCCGACGGAAACTCCAGCGCTACGAGGACCTCAAGTGGCAGCAGCTCATTTTGTCCGGGTCTAAGCCTCCCAGGCTGAAGCCGACACCCTTGGAGCCAATCAAATCGGTTCCCCTGTCCACGGAGCCAGCAAGACCACCCGTTCGGCCTGTTACGGTCTCTCCACCCATTGTGGTGGAACCACTGCCCAAACAGCCTGTGGGACAGGCTCCTTCCAAGCAAGATAGACCAGACACCGGGCTTCCCCGGCACTTGTCGGTCACGGTCACCCCAGACTGACACGGGTGGTAGGCCATTGTATCCAGACTCTCCAGATTCAGACGTTACTGGGTCCCATTCACATCCAGGGGATGATGATTGGACCGCTGGCCTAGAGAGACGGAGGCAGGTCCTTTGTCCTTTCAAGGGATCCTCCGCCTTATTTCTGAGTCTACAGGGATACCCCTGGAGCCCATCCAGAAAAAGGTGGAGTGCCCCCTCACTGACATCCTCAAGAGTGGAGATACCCTGACGGAGGCCTTTCCTGTGGCCGAGGCCATTGTTGGACCGGACTTAAAACTATGGCAGCGTCCTGCCTCCTGTCCAGCTTCGTCTGCCTGCATGGTCCGCAAGTACGCGGTGCCCATGTGGTCCCTTGCAGGGTTCACAAAGCACTCTTCGGCCGAGAGCCTGGTGACCGCCTCTGTGTTCGGGCGTACTGGCAGTTCTGCCAACACTGACCGACCTCCTGATAGAGACCAAGCTCTTGGACCATTCAGCCAGGAAGGTCTATGCGACTTCCTCCCTGGGTCTTTGTCAGGCAAGTTCAGCCGCCATTATGGCACACTTCTCCCACACCCTCCTCTGGTCGCTGGATGAAGTCTTCCCACATCTCCCCGTGGACATGCAGACTACGGTCAAGCAAGTCCGGGATCAGGGCCGAGCCGTTGCCAAACAGCACCTCCAGACGGCCCTGGATCTCTGGGACTCTTGTGCCCGTTCGATGGCTGCCGCAAATGCCTCTCATCACAGGGCTTGGCTGAGGCTCTCCTCCTTCCCGGTGGATACCCAGCACAAGTTAGCTGACGTGCCCTTCCTTGGGACTGACCTGTTTGGCCCAGGAGTGGCCAGTCATCTTCAGTGTATTGAGCAGTCCAGTGCCACCTTGGACACTACCTCTGCCAAGATTTCTCAAGGCAAGAACCAGCAGAGGAAAAAGAAAAGGCCATTTCAGCGTTCTGCCCCAGCGACTCAACAGTCCTCCTTCCAGGGCAGGCAGCAGCAGGCTCAAGCTTGGCGCCCTTAGCCCAAGCAGGGTCCTCAGCAGGCCCATAAAGGAGGCCGAGGTTCCAGTCCTCTATCCTCCTCCTCCAAGCCTGCTCAGTGACGGGGCGAGGACTGCCATCCCCGCTCCTGTGACGCCAGCTCTGGGTCCTCCCGTGGAGGACTGCCACTTTCTTTCCACCTGGTCCGTTATCACCACAGACAGGTGGGTTCTGGAAGTGGTCGGCCAGGGACTGCCTCTGAAATTCGAGCAGTACCCTCCTAGCCGAGCCTGCGCCCCTTGGGAGGAACAAGTATCCACTTAGACACAGTCTGCTTTCAGAGACGACATCGCTCGGCTCCTCCTCAAGGGGCAGTAACTCCAGTGGCGGATCTTCCAGCAGACCCAGGCTTTGTCTCCAGGTACTTCCTGGTGCCCAAGTGGACGGGAGGCTGGCGCCCCATTTTAGATCTCCACGACCTTAATAGATATCTCAGGTCGCACACCTTTCGGATGGTCACTCTGTCCCAGATCATAACATCCTTGAAGCAAAACATGGTTCTGTTCATTGGATCTGCAGGACGCGTTCTTTCACATCCCAATCCATCCGTCCCATCAGCGGTTCCTCTGATTCAGGGTCAAAGGGACCCTATACAAGTTCCGAGCCATGCCATTCGGCCTGTCATCAGCCCCACGGATCTTCACCAAATGCATTGCAGTGGTGGCGGCCCATCTTTGGCATCGGGGGGGGGTCAGGATTTACCCCTACCTCGACAACTGGCTCCTAGCAGGTTCCACCCAACTGGAAGTGGAGAGGTCCAGGGATGTGACCCTCCAGACCTGCTCTCAACTCAGCCTCCTGATCAACGAGGCCAAGTCGGAACTCGTGCCTTCTCAGGTGATCGGCTGCATCAGGGCAGAGCTTGACTCTTGTCAAGCCAGAGCTCGGCTCCCGGCGGACAGGGTGGAAGTTCTTTCCTCCTTTGCCCAATCACTTCTGGTTGGGCAGTTGCGCCCTGCCCGGGACTTTCTGCGCCTTCTGAGATACATGGCAGCGTGCACCTCAGTGGTTCGTTGGGCCCAGTTGCACATGTGCCCCCTTCAGAGGGGAGCTGACCACCCAGTGGACTCAGCGCCACAGTCATTTTGACTAGCTAATGACTGTAACACAGAAGATGGGGGACGCTCTCCAATGGTGGACCACTCCAGACCGGTTGCAGGAAGGGATCCCGTTTGTCTGCCCCGAGCCAAAGGTTGTCCTCATGACCGACGCCTCTCTCATGGGCTGGGGAGCCTACATGGGGGAACAAAAGGGCCCACAAGCTCTGGACCCCTGAGGAGTCCCAGTGTCACATCAATCTGGAGCTCTGAGCAGTCAGACTGGTACTGTCAGCTTTCACTCCTCAGCTCCGGGGTCAAGTGGTTCAAGTCTAGACGGACAATACCACGACCCTGTACTACCTCAACAAACAAGTCGGCACGCACTCCCGTTTGCTGTGCAAGGAGGCGCTCCACATCTGGACCCTCGTGAGCCGACTGGAGGCAAATCTCCTAGCCATCCATGTGGCTGGAGCCTCGAATCAACTGGCAGATGCTCGCAGCCACATAGACGAGACATCCCACGAGTGGTCTCTCCATTCTGAGGTAGCTTGTAGCCTGTTTTCCAACTGAGGTAAACCGATGATGGACCTGTTTGCCTCCAGGGAAAACACCAAGCTGAGTCTGTTTCATCCCCACCCCCTTCAGTGGGGATCACTGCAAGGGGATGCCTTATCGAGGCCGTGGACCCCAGGCCTCTTTTGTGCCTTCCCTCCATCCACAAGGTGTTCCTAAAAGTGAGGAGGGACAAGGTGCAGGTGATTCTGGTTGCCCCAGACTGGCCTCGCCAGTTCTGGTATCCAGATCTCCTCAGCCTCAGCAGCAGGCTCCCAAGGCGTCTTTCAGCATGGCCGGACCTGATATCAGTCAATCAGGGGAAGGTATTCCATCTGGGTCTTCAATCCCTACACCTGACAGCCTGGTACCTGAGCAGCTAGAGTTCCAGGCTTTGGGTCTGTCCAAAGGATGTACTCACAGTAGTGGAAGCATCCAGGAAGGAGTCGACCAGAAGGTGTTATGCCTTCAAATGGAAAAGATTTTCCATTTGGTGTCAGGGCAACGGCTTGGCCCCTCTGTCCTGTGGCTTGCATTTTAGACTACCCTTGGTCTCTGTCCAAAGGAGGTCTTCGGTCTTCGACCCTTAAAATGCACCTGGCAGCCATCTCTGTTTACCAGGCACAGGCCAGTCAACACATGGTGGCACAGGAGAAGGTGGTCTGGTGCTTTTTCAAAGGCCTTGATCACATATCCTCTCCAGTGCGTTAACCTCCACCTCCATGAGATTTACTGCTGGTTTTGGCAAAGCTCGTGGGCAAACCATTCGAACCACTGCACAAGTGTGAGATGTCACACTTGTGAAAGACGGCCTTCCTGGTGGCTGTCATGTCTGCCAGAAGGACAGGGGAGCTCCAGTCCTTTTTGGTGGACTCTCCTTATCTGGTCTTCCACAGGGACAAGGTTGTCCTGCGCCCCCACCCGAAATTCCTCCCGAAGGTGGTGTCAGAGTTTCACCTTAACCAGGTGTTGACTCTTCCTGTGCTCTACCCGAACTACACCTCGGATACCAAGTACAGGCTCCATACCTTGGACCTGAGACAAGCTCTCTCCTATTACAAGGAGAGAATGGCAGAAATTCAGGGAGAGGTTCGCCAGCTGTTTGTCACCTACTCTGAAGCCGCTTCTGGCAGATCTGCAGCAAAGCGGATGATTGGCAGATGGATTACATCTTGCATTGATCTCTGCTATCGGTTGGCAGGTAGGGAGCCTCCCGTAGGGCTAAGAGCTCATTCCACCCGCCACACTGCTGCATTGGTGGCTGCTTCCAGGGACATTCCTATACAGGAAGTTTGCCGGGCTGCTACCTGGAAGACAGCAAACACCTTCTTCACCCATTACCACATCGACCTCGAGTCACGCTGGGATGCTGGTTTTGGGGCCTCAGTTCTCCAGTCTCTTTTCCCAAAGTAGTGGGTGTGCGCCTTGCCTCCCTCCTCCTGGAGAATTGTTAGGAGTCTGCCAAATAATGTAGATGAACAACGTATCCACAATCCTAGAAAAACAGGTTACTCACCTGTAACAGTAGTTCTATGAGTGGTATATGTTGTTCATCCACTTGCACCCACCCGACCTCCCCGGCTGCGGACGCACAAACCTGGCTTCCAGTGGGCTAAGATCTGGCTATCATGGGGTGGAGGTTTATACCACCTGGATGGGTGGGAGGAGCCAGCTTGAAGACCTTCCGGCAAGTCTTAAAGGGAAAGGGACAATGCCAAATAGTGTGGATGAACAACATATATCACTCCTAGAACTACTGTTACAAGTGAGTAACCTGTTTTTTCTGCTTATGCCATGTTCTCCTGTAGACTTCTCTAGCCCTGGCAGAGACACGTCACATCAGGTGGCAAGTCTGCCCATGTCTCTGCAACCAGCTCTCCTTCTCGCAGGCCATGTGGGTCCTCTGGGACCTTTGACCTGGGACCAGTTCAGATCTCAGGCTGTGGCTTTCCCACAGTATGTTAGGGCTCTGGACAAGCAGGTCTTCTGACCAGTTCCCCCATCGCAGCCAGAATCTGACTCTTCAAGTTCCTCAACCTCTTTATCTTCCTCTGCAGGGGAAGAGGAGCCTTCTGTCCATCTGTCCTCAGACGCTGATCAGGTCCAGTATCAGCCCTTCCTTTCGAGGCTGGTCAGGGACTTGTACATCTCTTGTTATGCTCGAGACAATACCGAGCGTGCAACGCAAGCCTTTTTAGGCAAATAAGGGGCGCATCATGTGGTGGATCTTTCTGGACATAATGTCTCCACCACTCATTCACACTGATGGGACTATGTCAGAGGTGCTAGGACCCAGTGGGAGCCAAAACTCTTCAGGAGGGCCGGTGCCTAAGTAGAGTCATGAGGAAGTGATACTGCAAGCTAGGCTTACGCCGTATAGGCTACCTTGGCGTCAACCCTCCAACCGCCCCCGTAAGTACATTTTCGTCAGAAGAAGTCTTCAGCCCTCCTTCGACAGAGTCGACCATGAACGGGGCAAGTGACAGTAGAGAAATTTCGCATGAAAGCTGTATTGTCAGCCGAGCTTGGCCTGGTCTGCTGCCCTCTAAGGAGGGGGGTCTGACTACAGGTAGTCTAGCGCTCTGGGATGGGCAGTCTTTCCTAAAGCAGAAAAAGAAGTGGTCCCGTTCTCGATCCTCGTCAAGGACTCTGCACTGCTCGGCCTCTGGTTCTTCTTCGGCCTCCCAGTTGAAAAAGAAACGGCACCACTCGAGGTCACCTTCTGGTACATCTGCACGTCGATCGTCTGTTACTGGCAGCAGTGGCCCAACTCCATCCCTTCCGGGGTGTTCTACAGCTTCTGTTTCTGGTGACCAGCATCCTTGACTCTGGAGCCCTTTCCGGCCCCCTGGGTGTGTTCCGGTGAGCAGTTTCACCATTGGGCCACTCTTATGGAGCAGTTGGTTCAGCGGTTGTCCCGTCTGTCTGAGCCGGCAAGTCTGTTGCCGGCGCCTTCGGACCTTCGGTTTCGGACCTGTGTGCAGTGCAGATGGGTCTTCCTAGTCGTGTGGCGCCTCCTTTGGTGCCGTTGACGCCGCGCTCTGGTGTTTTTCCCTCTTTTATACAGCTGTGGCGCAGGGGTCTACACCAGTGCCTTTATCTCCTGCTAAATTATTTTGTCTTTCCTCAGCAAATCAGGGGTTGAGAACCTCTGGTCCGGCTCCGGCATTGACTCTTCCGGTACCATGCCAGGCACCGCATCATTTGTTTTCGGTGCCACCTTCTCTTCCGGTGCCGGGAGCATCTACGGTGCTGCATGCGACACCAGGGTTTTTAACTCTGATTCATAGTGCTCCTCCTCCCTCTTTTCTTCCCTTTCCAATCTGTACAGTCCCTGTGGGACTTGAAGGAGATGATATTGAGCCTGATCCTGATCTTCGATGGGGGGATGACGTTGACAACAATTCCTCCATAGGGGTGGTGAATAAACCTTCTCTTACAGCAGAGCCTCTAGTCGAGGACCTTTCCTTTAAGTCTCTGCTTAGAAGCGTGAATACCTGCCCCGACTTCAGAGCTCGATCCTGGAAAATTGCTGCGTCTGTAGTACCTGCACGTTCTGGACATTCCTGTGGAATTGCCTCCCCCCTGCAACCCTCTTTTGAGACTCTCTTTCAAATGGTGTGGGATAATCCGGCACTTATTCCCTCCGTGGCTAAGTCCATAGACGGGAAATATGCTCCTCCCTAGGATCGACCCATTCTGGCCTCGCAAGTTTTTGCTGATGCCATAGTTGTCCTAGCAGAGAATGACAAGGCCGTTCTTCCGCAATAATCTACTGCTCGTTCGATAAACAAGGAATCTCGCAAAATTGACACTTTGAGAAAGCAAGTCTTTGCTTTTACCACCCTGGGCATGCGCATTGCTAGCTACCGGGGCTGCTTCTCTCACTATGAGTATACACTCTGGCATTCGCTCAAGGCCACGGTAGAAGCTCTCCCAGATTCGAAAGTTAACTCGGAACATCTTCAAACCATTACTAGAGGCATTCAGTCTAATAACCAGCAGCTCAAAGCTGCCATGGATGCCTTTGACACTGCCTCTAGAGCAGCAGCGGCCGGTATATGCACCCAGTGCCACTCTTGGTTGCAAACATCGGGATTCACAAATGATGCCCAGCAGAGAGTTATGGCTTTGTCCTTTGACGGTACGTACCTGTTTGGTCCTCAGGTCAAGCAGACGCTAGAGGTTGCACACAAAACTAGAACAGCTATGAAAATTACCAGTCCGCCATCTGCAGCCCCTCAAAGGGGCAGGGATTGGTGTCACTTTCATAACCGTCAGTCCTTTCGTGGTAAAGGCAAACGGGGCTTCAACAGAAACCAAACCCCTCAGCCGCAAAAGAAAACGCAGCAGAAGGCACAGGTCCCCAAAGCGCCTAGTGCCACCCTCTGAGACTCTGGCCCAAGTCCCACCTCAGCTGTGCGATGGGGACTCTTCCTTGGCAGTAGAGGGCATCTGACTCACTTTATGACCAGTGGAAGTTACTCACATCAGACAAGTGGGTTCTCAGGATAATCCGCAAGGGGTATTATTTAAATCTTTCAGAAACTCCTCCCAAGCTGTCTGTCTCTCAGTCAGACCTTCTTGCTTCCGAGATTCAAGGCCTTCTAAACAACAGAGCAGTAGAAGTCGTCCCACTGGATCAGCGGAACACAAGTTTCTACTCCTATTACTTCCTAGTTCCAAAGAAAACAGGCATCATGTGCCCAGTTCTCGACATCAGAAAGTTAAACAGATTTCCTTTACAAGGAGAAGTTCAAGATGATATCACTCGATACACTCTTTTCTCTGATTCATCAAAACGATTGGCTAGCCTCCGTGGAAATGCAGGATGCCCATCAGCACATTCTCATACACCCAAACCACCACAAATACCTCAGATTTGTGGCATTGGGTCAGCACTATCATTTCAGAGTCCTGCCCTTTGGGCTATCCACAGTGCCTCAAGTCTTTGCAGAGTGCTTTGCAGTACTCACAGCACATCTCATGAAGCTTGGAATTCAGCTATTCCCATATCTGGACGATTGACTTCCAGCAAGTCCCTCCAGACAAGAGACTCCGGAAGCCATGGCTACAGCTTCAAAAACTCCTCACATCCATGGGAGTCCTGCTAGATTTGGGAAAGTCACAGCTACAGCCCTCCCAACAGCTCCTCTTCATAGAAGCCCTTTTAAATACCTCCAGCGCAAAAGCCTTTCTTCCAGAAGACAGAAGGAACGACATCCTTCAGATGGCCCACTTTGTCAGAGAGAACGACTCAGTTCGAGCTATCTCAGTGCTGCGGATGCTGGGTCTCATGGCATCCTCAGTTTTCATGTGCCTCTGGCTGATCTTCACATGAGGACTACTCGGTGGATGCTCAGCACTCAGTGGTCACCGACCACGCACCAACGGTCCTACATTCAGGTGACGGAACCTCTGAAGCGGTCACTCACATGGTGGACTCAGGCAGACAACCTTCTACAAGGTTGTCCTTTCGCCTCTCTTGAATCCCAGATCTCCATCACCATAGATGCATCTTTATTGGGCTGGGGAGCTCACTGGCAGATTCTCCACACCCAGGGTCGTTGAAGTCAGGACGAGTTTCAGCTTCACATGTTCTAGGAATGAGAGCGTCCTGTACGCAGTCCGAGCCTTGAAGGACATACTCTGTCACAAGATCATTCTCCTTCAAACGGACAACAAAGCAGTGATGTACTACATTAACGAGCAGGGTGGCGCACACTCTTATCCCTTATGCAGGAAAGTGATGAGAGTGTGGGATAGGTGCCTGGAGCATGAAGCACTGATCCAGGCAGTCTATCTGCTGGGAGTACAGAGCGATCTGGCGGATCATCTCAGCAGAACGGAGACAGACCTTCATGAGTGGTCTCTTGACACAAACGTCATGCAGTCACTCTTCGAGGAGTGGGGAACTCCAGACCTGGACCTTTTTGCATCCCCACTCGATACAAAACTACCTCTCTTCTGCTCCAGAAAACCAGGACCTGGCATGTTTTTGTCAGGATGCATTCACACTAAGGTGGACAAGACACTTTCTGTATGCATCTCTTCCTCTTCCCCTAGTTCAGAGGGTGCTGCTCAAATTAGAGGCACGGAGGCAGAATGATCGTAGCCCCATTCTGGCCTTGTCAGATCTGATTTCCATTAATCAACAAATTATTGGAAACTTCTCTGAGACAACTTCCACTTCTTTCGAACCTGCTGACCCAGGGCCCTGTAGTCCATCCTAACCTGAAGTCCCTTCACCTCCATGCCTAGCTCCTGAAGAAATAGCGGTGAACAGGTTTAACATTTCTCGTAGAATTTCAGATATTCTGTTAGCTGCATGCAAGCCAGCTACTCAAAAAACTTACACGGCTAAGTTGAAGCGGTTCTCCATCTAGTGTGCAAAATCCTCCTGGAATCCTTTTTCCTGCCCACCAAACAAGGTCCTAGAGTATCTTCTAGATCTCTCAAACACAGGCCTGCAATACTCAACCATGAAGGTTCACCTTTGCGCGATCTCAGCGTACCATGAGCCCATATATGCTGTGTCTCTGGCTCAGCTACCAGTGGTAAAGAGGTTTCTTAAGGACATTCTGCATACTAGGCTACTGGTCAGACGACCAGTAGCCATCTGGGACATTAACTTTGTGCTAGACATGCTCATCCGTAAACCTTTCGAGCCCCTAGCTACTTGTGACCTGAAGTTTCTGACTTGGAAGACCACCTTCCTTGTAGCCATCACTTCCGCTCTGAAATACATGTTTAAGGGACATGGATATGTTGTTCATCCACACTCATTGGCAGGTATCCTTGCCGCTTTAAATCTTGCCGGAAGGTCTTCAAGCTTGCTCCTCCCACCCACCGGGTGGTATAACTCCGGCTCCGCCCCATGACGTAGATCTTCCTTACCGCGGAGCTCAGGTTCCCTCCTTAGCAGCTCTGCGTTTGTGACTAGTTCTATTTCTCCGTTTGCGGTTAAAATAAATTTTGCAAAAGACTTCCAGTCTTCTATCCCTTGACGCTGCGATGGACAAATCGACTCCGGTTTGGAGATGCCCATGCGGCAGAAGATGTCTGGACGGATCACACTCACGTGTGTCTACACTAGGCCTTGAGCACGACCCGCAGGCTTGCGACCTGTGCTCATCTTTCTCGGCCTACGTCCTCGAAGACCGTGCTGCCCGATTGCAACTGGGCCGTCCCGAGAAGCGTTTCCCTCCGGTGAAGTCCAAGGAGGCCCGGTTGGCGGTGTCCGGGCGGACTCGTGGATCAGCTCGGACGGATGGTCGCCCTCAAGAGGAGGCGCGGCGTCAGATCTTCCTCGGCCTGCATTTTATCCCGCTCTCTCTGGGTTCTTCCCACACGGCTTCTTTTTATGAGCTTTGTCTGTCCCTCTCCACTAAAGGAGAAGGGCCTCGTCTGCTGGACCTTATTCGGTCCAAAGAGGACAGGGGTAAGTCCCTCGTCGGCGCCTCTCGGGGCCGGAAAGGTCCTCTCCCGGGCGTGCGACCATCGGCCCGATTCGACCGGCTTCGGCTTCGGCCACTGGCCTCACGGTGTCCCGTCAGGTCAGTTGACGAGACTCCCACCGATGAGTCGAGATTTTCTCGACCCATTGAGACAGGCTGTCGCCTTTAGCAGCCGAATTCCCTCTCGGTTCCCCGGGAGGAGTTGAGGATCCGTGGGCTCGCTGTGCCTCGGTTCCGGAGCCTCGGATGGACCATCCGAGCCGAAGGAGTGCGGTTCGGCCGACACCTCCCGCACCGACCTCGAAATTCCGGGACTCCGGTCTCGGTCCGGACCTCGCCGGCGGTCCAGCCGATCCCACCGTCATAGGCGGTCGGCACAGCCAGTGGCCGGCGTCGCCGCTGCGTCTCGTCCTCCTCCTCGGATGAGGAAGCTTCGGCGTAAGTAAAGTCGACGCATGAGGACCTTATGTTGCAACAGCTCCTCCTGGCGGGGAATAAGCCGACCCGTCGCTCCGGCCATTAAGTCACTGTCACCGGGCAGCCGACAACCCCTCGACTTATCCGAGGGCCTATACCCAGGCCGGTTGTTCGGCCAAAACCAGCTGCTCCACCATTCCGGTGGAACCTCCGCCTCCACAGCCACCAATTGGGGCTCCGACCAAGGATTCTCGGTCGGCTAAGGGTCTACCCCATCGCTGTCAGTTACCCCACTCCGACCGACCTCGGCAGGTGAAGGGTGGCTCAGAGCCAGAGGCAGCTCTTGAGGACTCTTCCGAGTCGAAGATGATTCCTCCCTTTCTCCAAGCGACTGGACTTGGGTCTTCAGGAGGTCAGTCAATGGGCGATAGCCGTCGTCCTTCCTAGGACTGCTTGGCTCATCTCGAGTCTACGGGATGGAGCTCGAACCCGTTCAAACGAGGCCAGGTATCCCCTCACGGGAGATTCTGGACCGAGGGATTCTCGACGGAGGCCTTTCCGGTGGCGAGGCCATAGTGGTGCCGCACTGGAGCTTTGGCGGCGCCCTGCTTCCTGCCCTGCGCCTTGGCCAGGATGGCCAGGAAGTATCGCGGTCCCTACGGTTCCTTGTCGGTTTTGAACACCCTCTGCTGAGGGGTTGGTTACCGACAGCGTTTTCAGCGCCCGCGCCAGGGATGTGGACAAACCTCCTGACAAGGGTCCAAGAAATTGGACTATATCGGGCGAAAAGTCTACGCTACGTCCTCTCTCGGCCTTTGTCAGGCCAGTTCGGCGTCCTCATGGCACATTTTCTCATGCCCTGTTGGGCTCCCTGGATGGTCATCCTCATCTTCGCCCGATCTGCAGACTACGGTTAAGCAGTGCGGGACCAGGGCAGGGCAGTGGCCAAACAACAGCCCAGACTGCTTTGGATTTGGGGACTCATGTGCCAGGATCGGTGGCGGCCGCAGTGGCTATGCGCCGCGGGCTTGGCTGAGGATATCCACCTTTACTTCGGATACCCAGCACAAGTTGGCGGATGTTCCCTTTTTGGGGACTGACCTCTTCGGCCCTGGGGTGGAAGGTCACCTGCAGAGGATCGAGAAGTCCAATGTCACCTTGGACTCGGTCTCTTCCGCTCAGAAGGACAAAGGCCGCAAACCACAGCCTAAGCCCTTTCGTCCTTCTGTGCCCCCGGCGCGCCCGGCCCAGCAACGTCAGGGCCAGCAGGCTCGGCCTTGGCATCCCAAACCCAAGCATGGCTTCCTCTAACAGGAGGCAGGGAGGAAAAGGGCCCAGGAGGTCCCTCGGCCGGTCCCTCCTCAAGCCTGCCAGTGACGGGCTGGGGTGTCGCCCCATTCCCGTCACCCTTACCTGGGTCCCCAGGAGAGGCAGGCTCCAGCACTCCGTTCCCCCTGGTCCGCTGTTACCACGGACAGGTGGGTCTTGAGGGTGGGAAGAGGCCTGCCTCTGAGATTCGAGCAGGCACCACCCTTCAGAGCCGAGCGCATCCCTAGCCTCACTGGCGGCTCGTCGAGCCGACGCCGCTCTCCTCCTCCAGAGGAGGTGGTAAGAGGTGGTGGACCCTCCTTCAGACCCAGGGTTTGTGTCCAGGTACTTCCTGGTTCGAACGGACGGGGGCTGGCCCCATTCTCGACCTCCACCGACCTAAACAAGTTCCTAAGGTCTCGAACCTTCAGGATGGTCACTCTGGCTCAGATAATACCATCCTTGGACCAGCAGTGTGATTCTGTTCTCTGGACTTGCAGGGGCGTTTTTCCGTCCTATCCGTCCGTCTCACACAAGATTCCTCGCTTCGGCGGAAGGATCCCTCTTCAAGTTCCAAGCCATGCCCTTCGGCTTGTCTCCAGCTCCCAGGGTCTTCACCAAATGCATGGCTGTGGTGACAACATTCCTCTGCTGCCGAGGGTCCGGTGTCACTTACCTGGACGACTGGCTGATAGCAGCTCCCTCCAGGAAGGAGGCGGAGTGGTCAGAGATCTGGCCCTCCAGGTCTGCTCTCAACTGGGCCTCCTTATCAACGAGGCCAAGTCGAGACTCGAGCAAGCAGGTGATTCTATTCAGCCGGGCGCAGCTCGACTCTCTTCGAGCCAGAGCGCGGCTCCCGGCGGACAGGGCCGAGGTTCTTTCCTCCTTTGCCCGATCATTTCTGGTTGGGTAATTGCGCCCTGCCCGGGACTTCCTGCGCCTCCTGGGTCTCATGGCGGCCTGCACCAGTGTGGTCCGTTGGGCCCGCTGGAACATGCGTCCCCTTCAGTGGGGACTGGCCAGCCAGTGGTCTCGCAGCTGCGATCCTTTGGACCAGCCTGTAGCCGGTGACACAGGGGATGTGGGCAGCTCTCCAGTGGTGGACCGTTCCAGATCATTTGCAGGAGGGCATCCGTTCGTCCGCCAGCCGGCGGTCTCTCTATCGACCGATGCTCTGATGGGTTGGGGTGCCCATCTGGGGAACACGGGCTCATGGCCTCTGGTCTGGGAGTCCGATGCCACATCAACCTGCACCAGACTCCGGTCCGCCTAGCTCTCACGCTTTGCTCCGTTCCTCCGGGGTCAAGTGGTCCGAGTCCAGACGGACAATACCGCAGACCATGTACTATCTAAACCGCCAGCGGGGACGCTCCATGCTTCTATGCAAGGAAGCTCTCGCATTTGGTCACTCGTGCGCAGCCTGGAGGCGGATCTCCTAGCCATTCACGTGGCAGGAGCCTCCAACACCCTGGCCGATGCCTGAGCCGGATAGGGGCTGCATCCCGCAGTGGTCTCTCTGCCGGAGGTAGTACAGCATCTGTTCTCCATTGGGGCACACCTCAGGTGGACCTGTTTGCCTCCAGGAGGAGCGCGAAGCTGAGTCTGTTCCATGCCCGCCCCTCAGCAGGGCTGCGCTGCAGGGATGCCTTCTGAGGCAGTGGACCCGCCCCTTTTACGCCTTTCCCCATTTCCCTTGATCCACAAGGTGCTTCTCAAGGCGCAGGTGATTCTGATAGCCCCAGACTGGCCTCGCCAGTTCTGGTACCCAGATCTCCTCAGTCTCAGCTCCAGGATTCCGCGGCAGCTTCCAGCTCGCCGGACCTGCTCTCAGTCAATCAGGGAAGGTGTTCCATCCGGACCTTCAATCCCTCCACTGACGGCCTGGTTCCTGGCGGCTAGAGTTCCAGGCCTTGGGTCTTTCAGCCGAGGTCCTCAATGTAGTTGGGCGTCCCGTGGAAGTCGACCAGAAAATGCTATGCCTTCAAATGGAAAAGGTTTTCCATTTGGTGTCAGAGCAAGGGCTTGGACCCTTCCTCCTGTTCCTTGCAAGCATCTTGGACTATTTATGGTCCCTTTCCAGTCAAGGGCTTAGCGGCGACCCTAAGGGTGCACCTGGCAGCCATCTCTGCTTGCAGGCGCGGGCAGGGGAAGCAGTCGTGGCGCAGGGAGAAGGTGGTCTGGCGCTTTTTCAAAGGCCTTGATCACATTTCCCTCCAGTCACGGGAACCCCCACCTCCGTGGGATCTACTGCTGGTACTGGCAAAGCTCATGGGCAAACCATTGAACCTATGCACAGGTGTGCTCTCTCTCACCTGTCGTGGAAGACCGCCTTCTTGGTGGCTATCACGTCCAGCCAGAAGGATGGGAGAGCTCCAGCGCTTTCCATCGAGTCTCCTTACCTGGTCTTCCACAGGGACAAGGTTGTCCTGCCCCCCACCGAAATTCCTTCCGAAGGTGGTGTCGGAGTTTCACCTTAACCAGGTGTTGACTCTGCCGGTGTTCTACCCCAATCACACCTCGGAGGCCGAATATAGGCTCCATACTCTGGACCCTAGAAGAGGCGCTCGCTTATTATAAGGGAGCGCTGCGGGAATCGGGAGAGGTTCGCCAGCTGTTTGTCACCTCGCTGAATCGCATCTGGCAGACCTGCAGCCAAGCGGACGATAAGCAGGTGGGTAACCTCCTGCATAGATCTCTGCTATAGTTGGCGGGCATGGAGCCTCCCAGAGGATAAGAGCTCATTCTACCGCCATACTGCTGCAACGGTGGCTGCTTCCAGGCGTCCCTATCCAGGAAATCTGCAGGGCTGCTACCTGAAGTCAGCAAACACCTTCATTACCCATTACCACATAGGACCTTGAGTCACGCCGGGATGCTGGTTTTGGGGCCTCAGTTCTCAGTCTCTCTTTCCCAAGTAAGTATTGGGGGTGTCGTCTTGCCTCCCTCCTCCCGGAGGCTACTAGGAGTCTGCCAATAGTGTGGATGAACAACATATCCATGTCCCTAGAAATACAGGTTACTCACCTGTAACAGGAGTTCTAGGAATGGTATATGTTGTTCATCCTACATTCAACACCTCCCGGCCAGCACAACCTGAGCTTCCAGCGGGCCAGATCTGACGCCATGGGGCGGAGCCAGAGTTATACCACCCGGGTGGGTGGGAGGAGCAAGCTTGAAGACCTTCCGGCAAGATTTAAAGCGGCAAGGATACCTGCCAATGAGTGTGGATGAACAACATATACCATTCCTAGAACTCCTGTTACAGGTGAGTAACCTGTATTTTTGGTCACAGACCCTCCATATACTGTATTTCACAAAGACAAGGCGGTTCTTAGGACCCGCCCTAAGTTTCTACCCAAGGTGGTCTCAGAATTTCATCTGAATCAGCCCTTGGTCCTTCCAACATACTTCACGAACTTCCAGAATGAGGGGGAATGTACCCTGCATTCTCTGGACGTGAAGAGAGCTTTGAGGTTCTATTTAGACAGAACTAAGGAAATCTGCACGTCACAACAGCAGTTTGTCTCCTTCAGCATGGCCTGGCTGGGTCAGCCTGTTGCTATCAGATGCATTTCAGCATGGCTAGTGGCATGCCTTCGTCAACGCTACTCCGTGGCACAGGTCAAGCTGGAAGGCAGAGTATACGCTCATTTCTGCAGAGCAGTTGCAGCATCTCTGGCAGAAATCCTGAACGTGCCCATTGCAGACATCTGCAATGCGGCCACTTGGAGCTCTGTGCACACTTTCGTAAAGCACTATGCTTTTGATGTCCATGCCAGGCAGCATCAGTCCTTTGGCAGGACAATCCTTAATGGACTTCTGTCCTAAGTGAGCTCCTCTCTCGCCCTGCCCATCTCGGAGGATTATTTTAGCTCTGTACTCTCCCTGTAATGTGAATGAGTGGTGGACACTTTATGTCCAGGAAGATTTGGAAATTTCGTACCTACCGTAATTCTTGATCTTCTTGGACAAAGTTTGAACCACTCATTCACATGCCCACCCACTATCCCCCGAGCTCGCTCATCCTGTTCTGGTCTTCACTCCCTCGTTGTCTGGGCTGCAAAGACTCTGTTGAGTTGACCCTTACACTGGTCTTTCGGACTATCTTCTGTCCGACAATAGGTTAGTTTACGCTGCACCTCCTCGGTAAAAAAAGATACTGAGGCGGTTGGAAGGTCAACACCAAGGTAGCCTATACAGCGCAAGCTGAGCTCGCGGTGGTGCTTCCTCGCAGCTTTACATAGGCGCTGGCCCTCCTGAAGATTTTTGGCTCCTGCTGGGTTCTAGCGCCTCCAGCGTAGTCCCATTAGTGTGAATGAGTGGTGGTGATTTGTCCAAGAAGATCAAGAATTACAGTAGGTACATAATTTCCTTTTCTGTCCTAGCCGGTTCCCTTCCAGCAGGTGTCATACAGCGTCTGGCAGCATCCATACTTCCTAGAACCAGCCCCTATGGACTGCCGGAAACGGTATTGTGTGACCCACTGTTCTCTGGGCTCTTTGCCTCATCCACCTTCTGTACTGACACATCTGGACACCCCATCCGGGCATAGATGCCCAGTCCACGACCAGACCCCTGATACTGACTCTCGGGAGTTTGATCAGCTGGAGAGGAGAGTTTTTTCCCTCTGTGCAGATGATGCTGGCAGTCATTTCACATCACGTGCACCACGCTGCCTATAACAGGCATCTGTGGGCGATGCTGAGTCAGCTTTAGCATCGCTTCCCAAATTGGAGGCTACCTGGCAAGTCATAGTCCTCTCCACTGTAGGCCTGGAGTTAGCGAGGCACCAGTCAAGGGCATCTTACAATGCCAATGAGGTCACTTCACGGTTTGCGGGGGCAACAATCTACATTAGGCGGAGAGCATGGCTTCACCTTTCAAGGTTGTCACCTTTAGCCCGGCACTGGTTACTGGCCTGCTCCTTCCAGGGACCCATCTCTTCTCCCGCAGGGTGAGACAGGAACTTCAGGGGCATCTTCCTTCCCCTAGGGTTCAGGGGACCCTGCTTCATCCTGACCAGTCCCAGCCCTAACCTGGCTAGTGGCGGGTCCCCCTCCCTCCTTTTCTCTCCTCGGGGGGGGGGTGGGGGAAAAGACTGAGGGATGATATTCCTTCAGGGTTTCTTGGGCCTCTTTCAGGGGTGCTTGGTACTCACCCAACAGTGTTGAATCGTGAAAATTGACACAGGTAAGATGTGAAAATGACTTACCTACCATAATTCTTGATCTTCTTGTGTATCTTCACCATTCATCACTGAATCCCTCCCACCTTCCCCTCACAAGGCCTCAGTCCCTGAGCCGTACCGCCTCCCTACTCGCCAACCCCCCAAATGAGTTATTCCCTCCTCTCCGGCAGGCCATCGGGAGGTCTTCGAGTGGGGGGGTTGGAAATGGGGCAAGTGAGGCCCCTTAGGAGTTTTTTTCTTCAGGGTCTCCTGTGGGGGGGCCTTTCTTTATCCTGGACTTTTCTTGGGATGCCTCCGTCCCATAAGTCCATCTACCAGTTCCAGGATGGGATGGTATTGGGGCAGTCCATAATTCCCTTGCCGCCTTTTCTCTTACCTTCCGGTGGAGATGGTGTATTTTTTAGAGGTACCTTCTGTCTCCCCGCGAAAACCTGTTTTCTGCTTGTGGTAGCTGGGCGGGATGAAGAGTATGATTTTCCCCTAGGGAGTTGGGATCAGAGCTGGGGGTAGCCTTACCCATCCAGAATTCCAAATTTTCTGAGTCTTTCTTGAATCTTCCCCTGGTGATCTGATCAACCTTGCCCTGATGGGTTCTGCCCCCCCCCATCCCTCGCTCCCTAAAACCTCTTTTTTTCCTTCCCCCTTGGTCGTTCACCTTCAGGTCCCTTTCTTTTCTGTCCTCTCATCGGCTTATTCTTTTCCAGTTGCTCCTTTTGCTGTCTCTTGGGCTCCCTTGCCCCACCCTTCTTTTCTCTATACTTTCTTTCCTTCCCTTCTGTCTCTCCGGCATGGAGGGAGGACCCAGTGGCTGTTTCTGGTCAACCCATGAGCGCCACACAGTGTGTCAGCCTCGTGGGCAGTGCCGGCTCTTCCTTCCAAAAACACAAATCTCCCACGGTGTGCCTGTCTCCGACAGATAACCAACAGTGATGAATGGTGAAGATGCACAGGAAAATCAAGAATTACGGTAGGTACGCCATTTTCATTTCGTACTGGGTCCTGTCACGTCCATTTCAAAGACCAAAGAGTGGTACTACGTGAAGATATTCCTTAAGCTCTAGAGTTACAGTAATTAACTTTCCTTTTCTTTACTCCTGACTCTCTGCTTTCTTCTCTGTACAAAAAAAAATCAGTACTGTATAAAAAAATTTTTTTTTACGATAGATTGTATTTTGGGGCTTCTCTTTTTTTAATTTTAAAAATCTAGTGTTGTATTTATCAGCTAAATTAAGTCCACTACATTATTTGTGTCCAAAGTCAAGGGGTAGATGTAACCTGTATAAAATATACTGCCACTCTGGCTTCCTCAACTCTGTGCTATATAAAATGGAGGCAGAGTTGCTAGGTCTTTCAAGAATCAATCTTCATCTTTGATTCCCACTTATGGGTCTGGACCGAGGCACTAGGACCTCATGGGAGCAAAGGTTTTTGCCAGGGTGCTGGCCATGGCTACTGGGCACAGTGCCAACACACCCCACACATGGTACAGCATGCCAGTCAGTAACCATTGCAGGCTTCTTCACTAACCTCAGTTTGACTCATCCCCACTATTTCTTTCTGCGTCACCACAATTTTACCTTTTTTGTGGCGTCTTTTGAGTTTGTTAGACATTGTTCTCTAGCATCGCCTGTGCTGCTGTCACCATTTGGTGATGATGTGGTAGATGGCGCTGTGGATGACATTGGGCCCCATTTTGAAACTGTTAATGGTGTCAAGAGATGGACTGGGCACGGAGGCTTTTTGTCCATGCTGTTTCTACTTCATCTGTTGTCACCGTCCATGGTGTCACAAGCTACACTGAGGAAGGTGATGGCTCCAGACACAGTGACAGAGGCAGCAGTGACCATGGTCCAGGTGCTGACAATTTTGACCCACAGGTCATTCCCAACTGGTGTAATTCGTGATACTGAGGAGGGTGATGGCTCTTGGATTGTCGTGAAAGTCTGCACCAAGCACGGTGTCGGATGGTGCTGGCCATGGTGACTGGGATGACCCTGTCTGCAAGACTGTTGCTGATCCTAAGCCTAGTGTCAGAGGTGGTGCTGACTCGAGTCAGATGAAAACCCGTGAGTGAGTTTTCTCTGAAGTTGCTGGACATTACCATAACTGGCGAAGGCCAGGGTCGCTTTGTGGGACCTGTATGGCTCAGCTCTCCTCACCTGGGGTTCCCCTCACCATGGACACCGATCGGGTCACTCCTCGGATGTAGGAGTACACTCTTCAGGCAAATCTTCTAGGCCTTCCCTTCTGGTGAGGCCCCCTACACAGTTCAGCAGCCCAGGCTGAGGCCATCAGGACTAGAAGTCTTGTAGCATGGCCTCGCCACTTCCTGGAGAAGTTGCCCTTGCTCATGGGCTCTGAGGAGCTGGTAATGAGGGATCAACACCCGGAATTTCATTGTTGCCTTAGAGAGTTGGAATAGGGAGACTTGACAGGGCCCAGCACAGGACCTTCTCCGTGACACCAGTGGTCCCTGGAGTTGGCGTCTTATCTCCATTGATGTCCTCCTTCATTGGATAGTCCATCATCTCCAACTCCTGTAGCTACTGAGTATGCTTTAAACCAGCAGTTCTAGGGACATGGATATGTTGTTCAATCCACACTTCATGGCAGGTTCCTTGCCGCTTTAAATCTTGCCAGAAGGTCTTCCAAGCTGGTTCCTCCCACCCACCCACCGGGTGGTAAAACTCTCGACTCCACCCATGATGCCAGATCTTCCTTACCACTTGGAAGCTCAGGTTCCTTCCTTGGCACTCTGCGTTTAGACTGGATCCAAACTCTTCGGTTAACCCAAAACTAATTTTAAAGTTTAGAAGACTTCGATCTGTTTCTTCCTTCGCGGCTACAATGGATAAGTCGACTCCCGGTTTTTGGCGGTGCCCATGCGAGCAGAAGATGTCTCGGACGGATCCGCACTCCACGTGCGTATATTGCCTCGGGCTTGACCACGATCCACAGGCCTGCAATTTATGCAAGTCCTTCTTGGCCAATGTCCTCGAAGACCGTGCTGCCAGACTTCAACTTGGACGCCCTGAGAGACGAATTCCGCCGGTGAAGTCAAAGGAGGCCTGTTGGGCGGTGTCCAGCGGCAGGCTCGGCTAAGTAACTTGAACAGATGATCGCCCTCGAGGAGGAGGCGGCCCAGGCCGCATCTTCGTCCTCCTCAGTCGCAACATTTATCCCACTCTCCTTGGGCTCCTCCTACATGGCTTACTTTAAGGAGCTTTGTCAGTCCCTCTCAGCAAAAGGTGAGGGTCCATCAGGGCACCCCTCTTGGTCCAAGAAGAACGACTCGCGGGGTAAGTCCCACTGTCTGCGTTCGTGGGAGCGGGAGAGGTCCCCTTCCCCTGACAGTCAACACTTGACTTTGGTCGAGGTTGCAGCTAAGGCCGCGACTTCACGGTGTCCTCGTCAGGTCAGCCGGCCAACACACCCATCGACACGGTCGAGATTTTTCTCGACCCGTCGGACGGGTTGTGGACTGGAGAAGCCGACAACTCTTCTTCACTGGTTCCCCCGGTGCAAACAGAGGACCCTCCTGTGCCAGAGTCCCCGGTTAAGGTTCCCAAGCCGAGGGAGGAACGGGTTTCCCTCGCTCCCTCCCAGACCCACCCTCGGAAACACTGATGCTCTCGGTCTCGGCACCGAGGGAAGCGGTGGCACCACTCGTCTCGTCGTCTTCCTCCTTGGGGGAAAGGCTTTGACGCAAGTTGCATCAACGCTACAAGGATTATTGTGGCAGCAGCTCCTTCTGACCAGGAACAAGCCGACCCCGTCGCTTTCCCCGGCCATTAAGTGGCTGTCACCTGAAAGGCCAAAACAACCCCTCGTGGTTGTCGAGGAGCCCAAACTGGCGCCGGTTGTTCGGCTGAAACCAGCTGCACCACCTATTGTGGTGGAACCCCCGCCTCCACAACCTAAATCTGGGGCTCCGACCAAGGATTCTCGGTCGGGTCGGCAGGTGGAGGGTGGCTCAGGCCCTAGGCAGCTGTTCGCAGACTCCTCGGAGTCTGATGACGACTATTCCCTGTTCTCCAGGCCCCTTGACCTAGAGTCCGCTGCATCCTCCCTAGGCCTCCGTCAGGCCAATTCGGCCGTACTGATGGCGCACTTCTCCCACTGCCCTATGGGCTCCCTGGATGAGGTAATCCCTAATCTCCCGGCTGACCTCCAGACTACGGTAAAGCAGATGCGGGATCAGGGAAGGGCAGTGGCGAAACAGCAGCTCCAAACTGCTCTGGATGTTGGAGACTTTTGTGCCTGGTCAGTAGCGGCCGCAGTGGCCATGCACCACAGAGCTTGGCTGTGGATCTCCACCTTCACGGCGGATACTCAGCACAAGCTAGCAGACGTCCCCTTCCTGGGTATTGACTTGTCCGGGCCCGGGGAGGAAGGCCATCTCCAGAGGATCGAGAAGTCCAATGCCACCTTGGACTCGGTCACGTCTGCCCAGAAGGACAAAGGCCGCCAGCAGCAGTGTAAGCCCTTTCGTCCTTCTGCCCCTGCAGCACGTCCGGCCCAGCAACACCAGCATCAGGGCCAGCAGGCTCGCATTTGGCACCCCAAAGCGAAGCCTGCAGCTTCCTCCAGCAGGAAGCCGGGAGGAAAAGGCCGGGAAGCCCCTGGCGGTCCCCTCCAAGCCTGCCTGGTGATGGGTTGAGGGTCTCACCTCACCTGTCGCTCCCCAGGGGTTCCCCTGTGGGGGACAGCTCCACCACTTTCTTTCCGCCTGGTCCGCTATCACCATGGACCGCTGGGTGTTGGAGGTGGTAGGAAAGGGTCTGCCTCCGGAGTTCGAGCAGGCCCCGCCCTTCCGAGCCTTCGCCCCACGGGGGGGCTACGGGGTCCGCAGCCTCTTTGTCGAGCCGACATTGCCCTGCTCCTCTGCAGGGAGGTGGTGTCTAGGTATTTCCTGGTCCCGAAACGGATGGGGGGGATGGCGCCCCATTCTAGACCTGCACGACCTGAGCAGGTTCCTAAGGTCTCGAAATGGTCACTGTGGTTCAGATCATTCCATCCTTGGAATGAGGCGTGTGGTTCTGTTCTCTGGACCTCCAAGACGTGTTCTTTCACGTCCCAATCCGTCCGTCCCACCAGCGATTTCTCCGCTTTAGAGCAGAGGAGTCCCTTTATGAGTTCCGGGCCATGCCCTTCGGCCTCTCTCTAGCTCCCAGGGTCTTCACCAAATGCATGGCTGTGATGACAGCATTCCTGCAGCGCCGAAGGGTCCGGGTGTACCCTTACCTGGACGACTGGCTGATCGCGGCCTCCTCCAGACTGGAGGTGGAGCGGTCCAGGGATCTGGCCCTCCAGATTTGCTCTCAGATTGGCCTCCTCATCAACGAGGCCAAGTCGGAACTCGTGCCAAAGCAGGTGATTCAGTTCACTGGGGCAGAGCTCAACTCTCTTCGAGCCAGAGCACGGCTCCCGGCAGACAGGGCCAAGGTTCTTTCCTCCGTTGCCCAGTCATTTCAGGTTGGGCAATTGCGCCCTTCCCGGGACTTCGTGAGCCTCATGGTGGCCTGCAACAGCATGGTCCGTTGGGCCCATTGGCATATGCATCCCCTACAGTGGGGACTGGCCAGCCAATAGTCACAGCGCTCCGGTCCTTTGGATCAGCCAGTGGCAGTGACCCAGGAGATCTGGAACGCTCTCCAGTGGTGGATCGTTCCAGCTCATCTGCAGGAGGGCATCCCGTTTGTCCGCCCTGAGCCGACGGTCTCCCTGTCGACCGACGCCTCTCTGATGGGTTGGGGTGCCCATCTGGGGGAGCACAGAGCGCATGGCCTCTGGTCCCCTCTGGAGTCCCGATGCCACATCACCCTGCTGGAGCTTCAGGCGGTCCGTATAGCCCTCACCGTCTTGGCTCCGTTTGAGCAGGGGTCCAAGTGGTCCAGGTCCAACGCAGACAATACCACGATCCTGTACTACCTAAACCGGCCAGGATGGACACACATCTTGCCCTGTGCAGGAAGCTCTCCGCACTTGATCCCTCGTGCACAGCCTGGAGGCGGATCTCCTAGCCATCCATGTGACAGGAGCCTCCAACACTCTGGCCGATGCCCTAAGCCCGATAGGGGCTGCATCTCACGAGTGGTCTCTCCTGCCGGAGGTAGTACAAGATCTGTTCTCCCACTGGGGCACGCCTCAGGTGGACCTGTTTGCCTCCAGGGCTCGCTGTAGGGGGATCCTTCTCGAAGCCGTGGACCCCGGGCCTCTTTTACGCCATTTCCCTTGATCCACAAGGTGCTTCTCAAGACGAGGAGGGACAAGGCGCAGGTGATTATGGTAGCCCCGGACTGGCCCTGTCAGTTCTGGTATCCAGATCTCCTCAGCCTCAGCTCCAAGGCTCACGAGGCGGCTCCCAGCCCGCTCGGACCTAATCTCAATCAACCAGGGGAAGGTTCTCCACCTTCAATCCCTGCACCTGACAGCTTGGTTTCTGAGCGGCTAGAGTTCCAGGCCTTGGGTCTTTCCGACGAGGTCCTCAACGTTGTTGGGGCATCCCGTAAGGAGTCGACCAGGAAATGCTATGCCTTCAAATGGAAGAGGTTCTCCATTTGGTGTCTGGGCAAGGGGTTGGACCCTTCCTCCTGTTCCTTGTCAAGCATTCTGGACTACCTGTGGTCCCTTTCTCAGCTAGGGCTTCGGTCGACGACCCTTAAGGTGCACCTACTGAACATCTCTGCTTACCGGGCGTGGGCCGGGAAGCACTCGGTGGCGCAGGAGAAGGTGGTTGGGTGCTTTTTCAAAGGCCTTGATCACATATCCCCTCCGGTGCGAGATCCCCCACTTCCGTGGGATCTACTGCTGGTATTGGCTAAGCTCATGGGCAAGCCATTCGAACCGATGCACAGGTGTGACATCTCTCACCTGTCGTGGAAGACCGCCTTCTTGGTGGCTATCACGTCAGCCAGAAGGATGGGAGAGCTCCAGGCGCTTTCCATCGAGTCTCCCTATCTGGTCTTCCACACGGACAAAGTTGCCCTGCGCCCCAACCCGAAATTCCTTCCGAAGGTGGTGTCGGAGTTTCACCTTAACCAGGTGTTGACTCTGCCGGTGTTCTACCCCAATCACACCTCGGAGGCCGAATATAGGCTCCATACTCTGGACCCTAGAAGAAGCGCTCTTATTATAAGGAGCAGGCGGCTGAAGTTGAGGAGAGGTTCGCCAACTACTTGTCACCTGCGCTGAAGCCGCACCTGGCAGACCTGCAGCCAAGCGGACGATAAGCAGGTGGGTCACCTCCTGCATAGATCTCTGCTATAGGTTGGCGGGCATGGAGCCTCCCAAAGGGATAAGAGCTCATTCTACCCACCATACCGCTGCTTCGGTGGCTGCTTCCAGGGACGTCTCTATCCAGGAAATCTGCAGGGCTGCTACCTGGAAGTCAGCACACACCTTTATTACCCATTACCACACCGACCTTGAGTCATGCCGGGATGCTGGTTTTGGGACCTCGGTTCTCCAATCTTTGTTTCCTAAGTAGGGGGTGTGCGCCTTGCCTCCCTCCTCCCGGAGAACTGCTAGGAGTCTGCCATGAAGTGTGGATTGAACAACATATCCATGTCCCTAGAAATATAGGTTACTCACCTGTAACAGGAGTTATAGGAATGGTATATGTTTTTTCATCCACACGACCCACCCAGCCTCCCCGGCTTCAACGCACAACCTGGCTTCCAGCAGGCTAGATCTGGCGTCATGGGGCAGAGCTGAGAATCTTCCTGGACATAAGTCTCCACCACTCATTCACACTATTGGGATCTGCGCCGGAGGCACTAGGACCCATTGGGAGCAAACTTTTTGCTGGATGGTCGGCGCCAGAGATGGCGCCGCGAACCCTAGCTCGTCTTGTTAACGACTATCTCGGCGTCGATCCTCCAACCGCCTCAGTTCCTTTTTCCGCCGTCGAGTGCACTTCAGTGACGATAAGTCACCCTAGTCTGGAGTCAAACCCATGTACTAGCATAGTTTTCAGTTTTTATTATTTTGTAGTATTATCTCGATACAGTATCCTTAAATTTATTCTTATTTTAAAATAAATACAATAAAGAAGACCGGTCAACCTTGGCGGAGTCGACCATGAGCAGGTCAGGTGACGGTAGGGAGACTTCGTATGAAAGCTGTTCAGTCAGTGGGGCTGGGTCCAGTCCGCCGCCTTCTCCGGAGGGAGGGTCTGACAACGGTCAGTCCAATGCCCGGGGGGATGGGCACTAAACGGTCCCACTCTCGGCACCGTTCGGCCTTGAGCTCTTCTTCGGCCCACAGGTCTAAAAAGAGAAGGCATCACTCGAGTGCAGCCTTTGATATGGCGTGGGCGGCTGGGTTATCGGGCTGAAGGTGCGGTCTCTCCTCCTTTGGAGTCGCCAACCTCTGCTCTTGGTAGCCGACGGCTTCGACATCAGAGTCCTACCCCGCCGCAGGTAGATCTTCAGATGAGCAGTTTCATCAATGGGCGCTCTTATGAGCAATGGGCTTGGAGGTTGGTTAGGCTACCTGGCTGTGGCTCACGTGAGCCTCGGGCTCTCTCGGCGACCAGTTAGAAGTTTCAGACCCTTCCTCAGTGCATGCAGCACCTTTTCAGTGCCGTCAACTCCGCGCTTAGGGTGTCCCCACATGGCTGCGGCACAGGGGCCACACGATACCCTTATCTCCTTCTCTTCTTCCTTCCAGAACCTGTTTTCGAGTCTAGGAGTGTTTTGGCGGCACCCTCGGTTGTGTGGCCTCTCGGCGTCGGTGCTGCATCGGCGCCCGTCCTCGGCACCATCACGGCTTCTGGCGCCATCCTCGGCTGTCACGGCTTTTCGGTACATGCATGGCCTCACCCGACGTCGTTCTCGGTGCCAGTGGCTCTCGAGGGACTCCTCTTTTCACTTGTTTCCTTCTTCCTCCTCTTCTAAATTTCATTCCTTTCCTGTCCATACAGTCCTCCTGGGATTGTCAGGAGATGATGTGGGCACCTGACCCAGACCTTGGGTGGGGGTGATGAAGTGGAACGAGCAGGATCTATTACTGCTACAGAGCCTGTGATTGAGGACCTATCCTTTAAGTCTCTGTTGAAAAATCTGAGTTCCACACTTTCTCTCCAGACTAGACATCGATCCTGGAAATTGTTGAGACTCCAGTATCTTCATGCCTCAGAGATCCCTCTGGTTTGACTCCTCCGATTCAGCCTTCATTCAAGGCGCTGTCTCAAATGGTATGGAATAATCCTGCTCTTACCCTTCGGTGGCTAAATCCATTGATAGGAAATATTCAGCCCCCAAGGATCGTCCCATTTTGGCATCTCAAGCCTTTGCGGATCCTATTATAGTCCTGGCAGAGAATGATAAGGTCGTTCTTCCTCAAGCTACTACAGCCTGACCTATTAACAAAGAATCTTGTAAGATAGACACCTTAGGTAAGAGAGTCTTTGCTGCTTCTACTCTAAGTATGCGTATTGCCAGTTACCAAGGCTATTTTCCTCAGTATGAGTATATCCTGTGGCATTCTATTAAACAGATGGTTGAAGCCCTACGAGTCGGTTCAAAGCCAGAGCTTCTTCAAACCATTACCAGAGGTATTGAATCTAATAACCAGCAGGTTAAAGCAGCCATGGATGCTTTTGACACTGCTTCCCATTCAGCGGCTGCTGGTATTTGCACCAAGCGTCATTCCCTGGCTGCGCGCCGGGCTTTACAAATGGCCAGCGCGGCAGCAGGTGATATTTGCCCTTTGGCGTGCATATCTTTTTGGTCCTCAGGTAGAGCAAGCTCTAGAAGCTACACAAAAGACTAGGTCAGCCATTAAGTTGGCTCGGCCCCCTCCTGCCCCCTCTCGAGGGCATGCCAGTAAACGACAGTTTCATAATCACCAGTCTTTTGAGGCAGAGAGTTTCCATATGAACCAACCTGCCCAACCTCAAAAGAGCACAATAAGCAAGGGCCCAAAGCTGGCCTTATGCGTATGAATTGCCACTAAGTTCCATCTCAGCTGCCGAGGTGGACTTTTCCTCTCCAGTGGGAGGTCGTCTGATGCACTTCTACAACCAGTGAAGTCCATAACCTCAACAAATGGGTCCCTCGGATAATTCGCGAGGGGTATTCACTCAGTCTTGTGGAGACCCCTTCGGATCGTCCCCCCAAACGACAGCCCAGGCTGTCAACCCTTCAGGCAGACCTTCTCGCCGCCGAGATTCGGGGCCTTCTGAATGACAGGGCAGTAGAAGTGGTGCCACTGCACCAACGAAACACGGGGTTCTACTCCCATTACTTTCTGGTTCCAAAGAAGTCTGGCGGAATGCGCCCCATTCTAGATCTCAGAAAGCTAAACAAATTTCTCCCCAAGAAGAAATTCAAAATGATTTCTCTGGGAACCCTGTAACCTTTGCTCCACAAATACGACTGGTTAACCTCCCTAGATATGCAGGACGTTTACCAGCACATTCCTGTTCACCCGAGGCATCACAAATTCCTGAGGTTTGTGGCACTGGGACAGCACTATCAGTTCAGAGTCCTGCCCTTTGGGCTATCCTCTGCGCCTCGAGTTTTTACAAAATGTTGTGCAGTTCTCGCAGCACACCTCAGAAAGGTCGGAATTCAGGTGATCTTGCTTTGAGACACAGCTCTTGCAGCAGGTTACACCATTAGGACTGAAGCGGCAGGCGTCAGGACCCATGGAAAAATTCTGGCTAGCTATCTTCAGCGGGGACCCCCCAGCGTCGGTCCCCCCGGCGTCAGGTGTGGTACATAGGAGTCGCTCTCACGTGATCCCATTTATGCGTCCTGGAGAGTAGCCTCCCAGACACCTCAGGTCTGGGTGGAGCACACACCTAGACAGGTGAAGTCCCAAGGAGTCGTGGGCCCGATGGAAGCTCATCTCCATATCAGCGTTCTAGAGATGAGGCGGTTCTCTATACCCTACAGGCCTTTCAGTCAGTAATCCCGCGTAGCCTCTTCTTCAGACGAGCCAACCACGTACGGTGATATATTACCTCAACAAACAAGGAGGCAGCACACAGTACCTTTGGCGAGGAGGCCATGAGGGTTAATGGGATTGGGTAATTGGACCGCAGCGCAAATCGATCCTGTGCATGTTCCGGGGTGGACAACTTGGAATTGCAGGCAGTCTGAGTAGCTCGAGCCAGAGGCCTGAGGTGGGAACTTCTTCAAAAGAGGTAGCAGAGGGATCTGTTTCTTGATGAGGATCTCAAAGCTAGAACTTGTTGCATCCCCATCCAACATAAAACTGCCAATTTTTGCTCGCTGAGATCCAGGGCCTGGTGTTTTCTGGTGAAGTAGCGTTGTCCCTCTCCTGGGTGGACAGATTCCTCTCGCTTTCCCTCCTTTCCATTGATCCAGAGGTTCTTCTCAAACTGCGCGAGGGCAGCAATCATGATCCTGGTGGCCCGTTCTGGCCCAGACAGATCTGGTTCCCTTTGCTGATGCGCTATCCGGGAACCCCGCTCACGTTGCGTTCAGCTCCATCTCCTGTCTCAGGAGAAGGTTCACTAGTCCACCGGACTTCGTTCATTGAACCATGCATGCATGGCTCCTAGAGACATAGCCATCTTGCGTCCGGGGTCTGTCAAAGGTTGCAGAAGTTCCTTCTGCAGCCAGAAAACCAGACAACGCGTACAGCGTCGCCATGAAATGGCGCCCGTTTTTGTTTATGGTCGTGAGAACGCGATTTTTCCCCTTTAGGTTGCCCGGTGGGAGTGGTGTTGGACTACCTGCTCTCCCTCTTTCATTCCGGGTCTAGCCTGCTCCTCTATCAAAAGTGCACCTTTGTGCCATTTCTGCCTACCACCTTCCGGTAGGATCAGCCATTACAGTGGCACAATTGGGCGCCTCTCGGGAGTTTTCTGAGAGGGTGTTACACTAAGCCGCCCATTAGGGACCTATGTGCCTCCATGGGATTTGCTCTGTCCTGGAACAGCTCCGCGCTCCCTTCCTTGAACCTGCTGCTGCAGATTGCGAGCTACGTTTTCTGTCGTGGAAAACATTATTTTTGGTTGCTGTTACTTCAGCGAGAAGAATTTCTGAGCTTTACGCTCTCATGTGCATAGAGCCTTATTTAGTTTTCCACCGGGACAGAGTATCCCTGAGGACGAACCCTACATTCTAGGAGCGTGGATATGTTGTTCATCCACACTGTCTGGCATTGTCCCTTTCCCCTTTAAATCTTGCCGGAAGTCTTCAAAGCTGGCTCCTCCCACCCACCGGTGAAAAATACTCAGCTCCGCCCCATGGCCTGAATCTTCCCTTTCCGCTGGAAGATTCAGGTTCCCTCCTGCTCTGCAGTGTTGAGGCCCTGGATTACGTTTAGGCAGTTTCACCGCATCTTCTCGCTCTAAAACTCGTTAAGGATTTACGACTTACAGTCGGACATGGATGACAAGTCATCCCCGGGTTTCGCCCGATTGTCATTCGCGGACAGAAAATGTCGGCACTGATCCCCACCTCTATGCGTTTACTGCCTCTGTTAGATTCCACGATACCTGCGGTGCTCCATTTCGCTTTCTTCCAACAGCGTCCTGGAAGATGGTCAGTCGCCTTCAAGCTGAGTGAACCGAACTCCGCAACCCACGGTAAAATCAAGGAGGCCAGGTGGGCGGATTCATGACTGCGGAGATCGCCGAGCAACCTTCGAACACATAGCCGGCTTCGAGGAAGAAGCCGCTCAAGCCTCGGCTAACCGAGGTTTCTTCGTGCCGCTCAACCTGGGCTCTTCCTTTTCAGGATCCTTTGGGATTGTGCCAGTCTCTCCCTACCAAGGGTGAGCCCCTCGAGCTCGCACTCTTCCCGTTAGAAGAAAAAGGATCCTAAATCTTCTTGATCGAAGAAGGCTCCTGGGATCAGGAGGCGGTCCGAGCTCGACTTCAGTCGAAATTACCTCCCTCGCCGCTGGGTTTTCAGACCTCCCGTCTGTAGAAGCCGAGGAGTCGGCTGATCTGGCCGAGATTATCCTCGACCCGATCGAGCCATTATCACCGACTCCTGTCGATGATTCCTTGGAGAGAACACCAATTCTCTCTTTCCCCGACGAGGAGACCCGCCCTGCGGGCCTCTCGATAGAGGAAAGAACCGAACCTCGGTTTTCACCGGGCAGATCCTCCCGATCGACAAAGCCGACACCCGTCCGGTCTCGATCAGGGGTAAGTCCTCTTCGGTCGATCGACCTAAAAGGACACAAACACTCCCACAGGAGCGCGCACCATTCCTCTTCCTCTCCGGATGAGGAGAGGCTTCGACGAAAAATTAAATCAAACTCTGCGAAAAGATCGCATGGCAGCAATTCCTGCTAGCAGGTCGGAGCGCCCCCTCGGGGTCCGGCTATTTCCTGGCCTCAACCTCTTGGCCGCCTCAGACACCAGTGCTCCGGTGCGGTCTCTTGGGGGCTCCGGTGCATCTTCGCCCAACCGGTTTCAGGTTCCCCACCTATTTTGGTGGAACCTCCACCTAAGTTGCCCCTAGGAGGATTCCCTCCAAAGAAGCTCAGCAGTCTTGGTCTCCCCCACAGACTGTCAGGTCTGATTTACCCTGATAAGCCCTAGGCGTATCGAAGGGACAGGTGAGCAGCCTTTATATCGGGACTCCTCCGATTCCGATAACACTGGCCTTCACTCTTCGATGAGCTTTGGCGTCAGGCTTGAAAAGGGCCTTCCTCCTTCCAGGGCATCCTCCGGCTCATTTCTGAATTAATGAGGATGGCCCTGCACTATCCAGAAAAAGGCGGAATATCCTTACGGATATCCTTAAGAGGATACCCCTCACGGAGGCTTTTCAGTCGCCAGCCATTATGGGTCGGCCTTGTAACTCTGGCAGCGTCCAGCCTCCTGCCCAGCTCCATCTGTCCGCATATGCGCAATAGCAGCGGTGCCCACAGGGTCTTTGGCAGGGGTTTACTGAGGCACCCCTCGGCGGAAAGCTTTGTGACTGCCTCAGTATTCAGGCGGACTGAGCAGCTCAGCCGATACTGACCGCCCTCAGACAAAGAGTCCAAACTCATTGGACCACTCGGCCCGAAGGTCTATGCTGCATCATCTTTGGGCATTCGTCAGGCAAGCTCAGCGGTGATTATAGCACACTTCTCTCCGCCCTCTTGGGGTCGCTGGACGAAGTTCTTCCCACCTCCCAGCTGACATGCAGACCACGGTCAAGCAGGTCAGGGACCAGGGCAGAGCTGGTGCTAAACAACAACTCCAGACTGCTCTGGACGTGGGTGATTCCTGTGCCCATTCACTAGCTGCAGCGGTATCCACTCGCCGCAGGGCTTGGCTGAGGTTATCCGCCTTTCCCGTGGATACTCAGCACAAACTGGCTGATGTGCCCTTCCTTGGCACCGACCTCTTCGGGCCAGGAGTGGCAGGTCACCTGCAGCGTATTGAGCAATCTAATGCCACCTTAGATGCTACATCTGCTAAGGGTTCTTCAAGTAAGAACCAGCAGAGCGCAGGAAGAAGCTTTTCGTCAGTCTTCCCCTGCGGTCTGACAACCACCCTTCCAGGGGGTCAACAACAGCAACAGGCTCAGGCCTGGTGCCCTAGGGCCTAAACAAGGTCCCCAGCAGCCACGCAAAGGAGGCGGTGCTGGTCCAGGTGCCTCCTCCTCTCTAAGCCTGCCCAGTGGCGGGCTGGGGTGTCCTCCCGTGCCCGTCACTTCAGCCTCTAGGTCCTCCCTGGCAGGGGCGGCTCCGCCCTCGTTTCCACCTGGTCTGGTATCACCACGGACAGATGGGTCCTAGGAAGTGGTCAGGCAGGAGTCTGCCCTTAAAATTGAGCAGTACCATGGCCGAGCCATTGCCCCAGGAGGCAGGATCTCAGTCGCCCAGTCTATCCTCTGTGACGGCATTGCGCTACTCCTCCTCAAAGAGGTGGTGGCCCAAGTGACGGATCCTCCTTCAGTCCCAGGCTTTGTCTCCAGGTATTTCCTGGTGCCAAAAGACAGGCAGAGGTTGGACGCCTCATTCTAGATCTGCACGACCTGAATCGGTATCTCAGGTCTCTTTACCTTCGGATGGTAACTCTAAATCAGATCATACCATCCCTGGAAGCCGAAACATGTGGTTCTGCACACTGGATCTTCAGGACGCTTTTCCACGTCCCTATCCGTCCGTCTCATCAGCGGTTCCTCCGGCTTCAGGGTCGAGAAGGACCTATACGAGTTCAAACCATGCCGTTCGGCCTGTGATCGACCCGAGGTTTTCACCAAATGCATTGCAGTGGTGGCAGCCCATCTTCGGCGTCAGAGGTTCGTGTTACCTCTACCTGGGCGATTGGCTCTGGCGGATCCTCCTTCAGGGTGGAGGAATCCAGGACTGACTCGAACCTAGTCGCTCACTTGGGCCTTCTGATCAACGAGCCAAATCCGAACTCGTGCCTTCCCAGGTGATGGGCTTCATCGGGGCAGAGCTCGACTCTCATCAAGCCAGAGCTCGGCTCCCGGCAGACAGGCAGGCGGAGGTTCTCTCCTCCTTTGCCCAACCATTTTGGTTGGCACTCCTCTGCCGGGTCTTCCTGCGCCTCCTGGGCTACATGGCGGCGTGCACATCGGTGGTCCGCTGGGCCAGACTGCACATGTGCCCCCTCCAGTGGGAGCTCGCCGCCCAGTGGTCTCAGCGTCAGGGTCTTTTCGACAAGCTGGTCACGGTCACCCAGAGGATGTGGGACGCTCTCCAATGGTGGACCGTCCCGAGTCATCTGCAGGAAGGGATCCCATTTGTCCGCCCCGAGCCGACGGTCATCCTTACGACCGATGCCTCTCTCATGGGCTGGGGAGCCCACATGGGGGACCACAGAGCTCATGGGCTCTGGACCCCAGAGGAGTCCCGATGCCACATCAACCTGTTGGAGCTCAGGGCAGTCAGACTGGCTCTGTCAGCTTTCGCTCCTCAGCTCCGGGGTCAAATGGTTCAAGTCCAGACAGACAATTACACGACCATGTACTACCTCAACAAACAGAGCGGCACGCACTCCCGTCTGCTATGCAAGGAGGCGCTCCGGATCTGGACCCTCGTCAGCCGACTGGAGGCAGATCTCCTAGCCATCCACGTGGCAGGAGTCGCGAACCAACTGGCGGATGCTCTCACAGCTACTTAGGCCAGACATCCCACGAGTGGTCTCTCTCCATCCAGAGGTAGCTTTACCTGGTTCTCGTTAGGGCAAACCGTTGGTGGACCTGTTTGCCTCCAGGGAGAACACCAAGCTGAGGCTGTTCCATGCCCGCCCCCCTCAGCAGGGCTCGCTGCAGGGGGATGCCTTCTCGAGGCCGTGAACCCCAGGCCTCTTTTACGCTTTTCCTCCATTTCCCTTGATCCACAAGGTGTTACTGAAGGTGAGGAAGGACAAGGCGAAGGTGTTCCTGGTAGCCCCAGATTGGCCACGCCAGTTCTGGTATCCAGATCTCCTCAGCCTCAGCTGCAGGAACCGGAAGCTGACTCAGTGCACCCCGGACCTGATTTTTCTGAACCAGGGGAAGGTCCTTCATCCGGACCTTCAATCCCTGTACCTCACAGCCTGGTTCCTGAGCAGCTAGAGTTCCAGGCTTTGGGTCTTTCTGAGGATGTCTACACCGTGGTGGAGGCATCTCGAAAAGAATCGACTAGGAAATGTTATGCCTTTAAATGGAAGAGATTTTCCATTTGGTGTCAGGGTAAAGGTCTGGACCCCTTATCCTGCTCGGTGGCTAACATTCTGGACTACCTTTGGTCTCTCTCCAAAGGGGGTCTTCGGTCATCGACCCTTGCAGCCATCTCTGCCTACCGGGCGCGGGCCGGTCAGCCGACGTTGGCTCAGGAGACGGTGATCAGGTGCTTTTTCAAAGGCCTGGATCACATATCCCCTCCGGTGCGTGAACCTCCACCTCTGTGGGATCTTTTGCTGGTTTGGGCAAAGCTCATGGGCAAGCCATTCGAACCTATGCACAAGTGTGAGCTCTCGCACTTGTCGTGGAAGACTGCCTTCCTGGTGGCTATCACGTCAGCCAGAAGGACAGGGGAGCTCCAGGCGCTTTCGGTGGACTCCCCTTATCTGGTCTTTCACAGGGACAAAGTTGTCCTGCGCCCCCACCCGAAATTCCTTCCAAAGGTGGTGTCAGAGTTTCACCTTAACCAGGTGTTGACCCTGCCGGTATATTACCCTAATTACACCTCGGACGCGATATAGGCTCCATACTCTGGACCTCAGCGTGCTCTCTCCTATTATTATAAGGAGAGGGCAGGCGGAAGTCGAGGAGAGGTTCGCCAGCTGTTTGTCACCTCGCTGAAGCCGCTTCTGGCAGACCTGCAGCTAAGCGGACTATTGCAGATGGATCACATCATGCGTGGTCTGTGCTACGAGTTGGTGAGGAGCCTCCCAAGGGCTAAGGGCTCATTCTACCCGATCATACGGCTGATTCGGTGGCTGCTTCAGGGACATCCCTATCCAGGAAATCTGTCGGGCGCTACCTGGAAGTCAGCGAGCACCTTATTACCCATTACCACATTGACCTAGAGTCACATCGGGATGCTGGTTTGGGGCCTCGGTTCTCCAGTCTCTATTCCATAAGTAGGGGTGTGCCTTCCCTCCTCCTCCCGGAGAACTGCTAGGAGTCTGCCTAGACTAGTGTGGATGAACAACATATCACGCTCCTAGAAAAACAGGTTACTCACCTGTAACAGTATTTCTAGGAGTGGTATATGTGTTCATCCACCACTCCCGACCCTCCCCAACTTTAGGCAGCACAACCAAGCTTCCAGCGGCTAGATCTGGCGTCATGGGCGGAGCCGAGGTATTTACCACCCGGTGGGTGGGAGGAGCCACACGAAGACTTCCGGCAAGATTTAAAGGGAAAGGGACAATGCCAGACAGTGTGGTTGAACAACATATACCACTCCTAGAACTACTGTTACAGGTGAGTAACCTGTTTTTTTTTTTTTTTGCCTGAGGTGGTCTCTTCACTCACTCTAAATCAGGACATTGACCTACCAGTCTACTTCCCGAACTACTCGAACAGAGGAGAGGCTCTGCTTCACACCCTGGATGTTCACCGCAGCCTGAGGTATTACCTCAACAGAACTAAACCTTTTTGTAGTTCTGAGCAACTTTTCGTTTCCTTCTCTGAGAGGATGATGGGTCAATCTGTATCCAAACAGTCCTTGTCTCGCTGGCTTGTCCAGTGTATTTCATACTGTTATATCATCAAACAAAAGCCCCTCCCGGGGACAGTCCAGGGTCATTCTACTAGGGGTGTGGCCACTTTCTTTGCAGCACTCAGAAACGTCTCCACCTCTGCTATATGTGCTGCAGCCACTTGGAGCTCTGTGCATACCTTTATCAGGCATTATAGCCTGGACATTGCCTCTCGGCGAAGAGCCGGTTTCGGCCTGGCGGTGCTACAGGGTCTCCTGTCCTAGGTTCAGGACCTGGAATGTACTTCCTATTTCCTTCTCCCGAATTTCTGGCAGTGTTACTGCTTGGGAATCGGTCCTAATGGTGTAACCTGCTGCAAGAGCTGTGTCTCGAAGTAAGATAGTACAGTTACGTAAGAACTTACTGTAACAGTAGATCTTCGAGAACAGCTCTTGCAGCAGGTACCTTCCCGCCCACCTTCCCCCTTGGAGGAGGCATGGCTTAAGCATTTTTTAACAAGGATTTATACCCTTTTGTCTCCTGACAGTGGATCCTCGGTCTCCCATCTCGATGTCAGCCTGCGGCCGGAAGTCTCCAGCGGGAGAACTGGGGAATCTGGCGGGACCGCCCCCTTATGTACCACGCCTGACGTCGGGGGCTGGACCGACGTCGGGGGCGGTTCCCGCTGAAGATAGCTAGCTAGAATTTTTCTGTGGGGTCCTGCCGGCTTCAGTCCTAATGGTGTAACCTGCTGCAAGAGCTGTTCTCGAAGATCTACTGTTACGGTAAGTTCTTACGTAACTCTACTTTTCCTTATCTGGACAATTGGCTTCTAGCAAGTCCTTTCAGGCAAGGGGCTCTGGACGCCGTGGAGATGGCCTCGTGTTTCCTTACGTCCATGGGAGTGCTGCTCAACCTCAAGAAATTGCAACTGCAGCCCTTCCAGAGGCTCCTTTTTATAGGGACTCTTCTGGACACCTCCTGTGCGAAGGCTTTTCTTCCAGAAGACAGGAGGAACGATATCCTTCAGATAGCCCGTCACATCGAGGAAAACAGCTCAGTCACAGCTCTCTCGATGCAACGGATGGTAGGCCTCATGGCATCCTCAGTGTTCACTGTACACCTAGCACGTCTGCACATGAGAACCACCCAGTGGATGCTCAGTACTCAGTGGTCCCCAACCACTCACCCGCAGTCTTATCTCATCAAGGTGACAGAACCTTTAAGGAGGTCACTCACCTGGTGGTCTCAAGAGAGCAATCTCCTGGAGGGGTATCCCTTTGCTCCTCTGGACCATCAGATCTCCATTACCATGGGCGCATCCCTAATGGGGTGGGGAGCTCACTGTCAAGCTCTCCACACTCAAGGTGCATAGACTCAAGTCGAGTCCCAGCTCCACATAAACGTCCTAGAAATGAGAGCCATCCTTTATGTGGTCTGAGCTTTGAAGGACATTCTGTGTCACAAGAACATTCTCCTTCAAACGGACAACAAAGCAGTGATGTATTACATCAACAAGCAGGGCGGGGCTCACTCTTACCCCTTATGAAGAGAAGCAATGAGGGTATGGGAATGGTGCTTGGAGCACAAGGCTCTAATTCAAGCGGTGTATCTGCCAGGTGTTCAGAACGAACTGGCAGACCGTCTCAGCAGAACATAGACAGACCCTCACGAGTGGTCTCTGACTCAACCATAGTTCAGTCACTATTCGAGAGGGAACTCCAGACCTGGACCTTTTTGCATCCCCACTCAACGCAAAACTGCCTTTCTTCTGCTCCAGAAATCCAGGGCCTGGCATTTTCTGTCAGGCTGCGGTGGACAAAACGCTTTCTTTACGCCTTTACGCCTCTTCCTCTAATTCAGAGTGTACTCCTCAAGTTCAAATCCCAGGGAGACAAAATGATTCTCATTGCTCCCTTTTGGCCTCGGCAGCTGTGGTTTCCACTGCTCAACAATATGTTGGCAGTTCCTCCGAGACCACTTCCCCTGCAGATGAACCTTTTGACTCAGGGACCGGTGGTCCATCCCAACCTGAGATCACTTCACCTTCACACTTGGCTCCTGAAGAGGTCGAAGTAAACCGGTTCAATGTCTCTCGAAGACTTTCAGATATTCTTCTGGCTGCACAGAAGCCAGCCACTCAGAAAACTTACACAGCCAAGTGGGAGCGTTTTTTGCTCTGGTGTGCAAAGTCCTCTTTGAATCCCTTCTCCTGTCCACCAGATAAGGTTTTGAAGTACCTTTTGGACCTCTCGAATTCGGGTCTGCAGTACTCTACAGTCAAAGTTCATCTTAGTGCCATTTCAGCGTTTCTTGAGCCCGTTATTTCGTTAACTCTAGCTCAGTTACCTATGGTTAAGAGGTTTCTTAAAGGGATTCTGCATACCATACCTCCTACAAGACGTCCAGTCGCAGTCTGGGACATTAATGTTGTGCTAGACATGCTCACTCGGAAACCTTTCGAACCTCTGGCTACCTGTGAGCTAAAATTTCTCACTTGGAAGACTGCCTTCCTAGTGGCTATTACCTCAGCCCGCAGGGTCTCTGAGATACATGCCCTGGTCACAGACCCTCCGTATACTGTGTTCCATAAGGACAAAGTAGTTCTTCGTACTCATCCTAAATTTCTTCCTAAGGTTATGTCAGAATTTCATCTTAACCAACCTTTGGTCCTTCCCTCTTATTTCACGGACTTCCAAAATGAAGGGGAACGTTCTCTTCATTCTTTGGATGTTAAGAGGGCCTTGCGTTTCTATCTAGATAGAACCAAGGATTTTCGCAAAGCTCAGCAACTGTTCGTTTCCTTCAGTGAGACCCGGCTGGGTCAACCTGTCGCTATCAGATGTATCTCATCATGGCTAGTGGCTTGCCTTCGTCACTGCTATTCCATGGCGCAGGTTAAGTTGGAGGGTAGAGTTTACGCTCACTCTACCAGAGCGGTCACGGCATCCCTAGCGGAAATCCGCAACGTGCCCATTGCAGACATCTGCAATGCGGCCACCTGGTGCCTAGTGTGCATATTGCTAAACATTATGCACTAGATGTCCATGCCAGACGACATTCTTCCTTTGGCAGAGCCATCCTCAATGGACTTCTGTCCTAAAACGTGAGCTCTTGGTCTCTCCTGCACGCCCTCTCGGGGATTATTAGCTCGGTACTCTCCCAATAGTGTGAATGAGTGGTGGAGACTTATGTCCAGGAGATATGAGATAATGTTACCTACGTAATTCTTGATCTTCTGGACAAGTCTCCACCACTCATTCACATGCCCACCCTCCATCCCCGAGCTCACTTTTTTGTTGATCTTCACTCCTCAAATCTTTAGGCCGTGAAGACTTCTTTATTGACCCTTCTTACACAGGTCGCCCGGACTATCTTATGTCCGGTTTTTAGGTTAGGCTACCCTTCTAGGTTAGTTACGCTGCACCTCCTTGGTAAAAAAGGTACTGAGGCGGTTGGAGGGTCGATGCCGAGATAGTCGTTCACCACGAGCTAGGGCTCGTGGCGCAGTCCCTCCAGCAAAAAGTTTGCTCCTGATGGGTCCTAGTGCCTCCAGCGTAGATCCCAATAGTGTGAATGAGTGGTGGAGACTCGTCCAAGAAAATCAAGAATTACGGTAGGTACGTAATTTTCATGTTTTACCACCCAGGTGGGTGGGAGAAGCGAGCTTGAAGACCTTCCGGCAAGATTTAAAGTGGCAAGGAACCTGCCATGAAGTGTGGATGAACAACATATACCATTCCTAGAACTCCTGTTACAGATGAGTAACCTGTATTTCTTGGTGGAGATGCTCCAGGCTGTCAACCTGCATGCTTTTACAAGTTGCGATCCAGTAGACCTGCCATTGGCACTCTTTGGAGTTCTCAATCTCAATACTAGTATAGTTTCTGCATGGTATAATGCCCTTGAGGAGGTATCTAGGTCAGTGTGGAGGTGTCCCTTCTCCAATCATGCCATCCCCAGGGACCTCCTTTTACAGTATTGTGCACCCACATGGTTTTCAGGTGCAGCACTTTACCACTCCTCACGGCTTGAAGAACTGCAGTCCCTGTTGGGGGCATGGTGCTTGCACATGTGACTGACCTTCATGGACAGATTTTGCTCAGACGAATGCCCTTGGCAGGAAGGCCTTTTCCTTTGCATGTGCATCTCTGCACTCCAGGCACATATCGTGACCTATAACCATTGCCTGTGGTTGCAACTAAGCACACTCTTAGCTACACTGCCGCAGAGCGAGACAGGCAGGCCATTGACCTTTCCGCCCAGGGCCTGGATGTAGCTTGACACCAGTTGAGGGCATCTAACGATGCCAACGAGGTGGCAGCTAGGTTAGCAGGAACATCAGTCTGAATCAGGGGATGGCATGCTTCACCTCTCCTGACTGGCACCTTTGGCATGCATAAGGTACTTAAGTCGCACTTCCACTGGGGCTCATTTCTTAACCCCAGGGTCAGGCAGGAACTGTCAAATCGTCCTGCTTCTGTGCCACTGGAGCCCCTGCCCTCAGGTGTTCGCCCCCTCACAGAGGGCTGAGAGTATCACTTACCCTCGGGATCATCTTGCTCCTCAGGAAAGAAGGGAAAGCTTGGTCTTTGAGGATATCTCTTTTCGTCAGGTCGTACCTATGGAACTATAGTCACCAGGCACTCGGACCACAGAGAAACATTTTACAAGCAGTCTAACGGGGCTGTTCACAATGACGTCTTATACTGTCATCTGCTGTATATAAAACTTTGCTGTATATAAAACTTTTCCTCCTCAGATTTTATCTGTGTCAGTCGTAACCATTCATCACTATTGGGTACTGCACCAGAGTTAGGACCCTGCAGGAGACTTTTTTTTTTTTGTCATGGGTGGAGCTGACGCAGGGCTGGCACCGCCCTCGAGGGTGACGTTCCACGTGGCACTCGAGGGTTGGCAGTTAGCCGACGTCAGCTCCACACCAGCCCCAGTTCTTTCAAACAACATGAAGTCTTGCTGTATTCTGACATATTGCAGTGATGTCCAACCTTTAAACTGCCCCGGAGATGAAAGAGTTAACTTTCCATGCCAGGCATGGAACGCTGAGTTCGAGCTCGGTTGAGACTCTGTCTGTTGCTGTTTGAACTCAAACCGTCAGATTCTTTACTCCGCCTCACTGAACAGTCACTCTGGAGATTTCTCCTTTGCTTGGTTCAAGTTTGTCGGTTAAAGTACCGTTTTTCTCGGTTTTCGACCAAATTTAAACCATAACCTGTCGGTTTAGTCTCTGTCTGTGGTATCATGAGTGCTAGGTAGGCTTATTTTTTTGTTCTTCTGTGTGGAACTTGTAAACGTGGGATCGGTTCAGTTTGAACCGATCAGGTTGTTCAAAAAAAGTTTATTCTGCTTTTAGAGTGTGGTAACCGGTCCTTATCGGTTCTAAAAAAAAAAACGGATTTCATTAGGTTTTTTTCCACGACCCGTAACACGGTCAGGAACTGATAAGGGTGTCTTGCCTGGCGGATTGCCAAAAAAAGGTTAAGTTCTAGGAGCGTGGATATGTTGTTCATCCACACAGTCTGGCATTGTTCCTTCCCCTTTAAATCTTGCTGGAAGTCTTCAAGCTGGCTCCTCCCACTCACCCGGGTGGTAAATACCTCAGCTCCGCCCCATGACACCAGATCTTCCTTTCCGCTGGAAGATACAGGTTCCCTCGTGCTTTTCTGCAGTGATTGAGACCCTGGATTCAATTTGATGGTTTTCACCGCATCTTCTCGCTTTGAAACTCATAAGAGTTTAAGACTCGGATTCGGACATGGATGACAAGTCGTCCCCCGGGTTTCGCCGGTGTCCTTGCGGACAGAAAATGTCGCGCACCGACCCCCACCTCTCGTGCGTTTACTGCCTCGGTACTGTTCATGATATCTCGCAATGTACCATTTGCGCTTCCTTCCATCCGACCGTTTTGGAGGATCGTCAGGCGCGCCTGAAGCTGGGGAGACCGGAGCTTCGCAATCCACTGATAAAATCTAAGGAGGCCAGATGGGCGGTTTCCATGGCTGCAGGATCCGCCGAGCAGCTCGAGCAAATGGCGGCCTTCGAGGAGGAAGCCGCCCAAGCTTCGGCCAGCCGAGGCTTCTTCATGCCGCTTAACTTGGGCTCCACTTTTTCAGGATCCTTTCGGGATTTGTGCCAGTCTCTCCCTACCAAGGGTGAGGTGCCCTCGGGCTCGCACTCCTCCTGTTCTAGGAAAAAGGATCCAAAACCTTGTTCTTCGAGTCGAAGAAGACACTTCTGGGATCGGGAGCGGTCCGAGGTCTCGACTACAGTCGAGATCGCCTCCTTCTTTGCCGGTTTTTCAGACCTTCCATCTGGACCAGGCACAGAAGTCGAGGAGACGGCTGAACCGGTCGAGATTTCTCTCGACCCTATCGACCGTCGTCACCGACACCTGTCGATGATTTTTGGAGAAACTGCCTATCTCTCCTTCCCCGACGAGGGAGACCCGTCCCTGCTGGCCTCCTGTTCGAGGACAGGAACGGATCCTCGGTTTTACGCGAGTCCGGTTTCTCCTGATCGACAAAGCCCGACACACATTCGGTCTCGTCGGTAAGTCCTCTTGATTCGATCAACCAAGAAAGGACACAAACACTCCCAGAAGGCGCCCGCCACCATTTCTCATCCTCCTCGGACGAGGAGAGCTTGACGGAAGATCCGTCGGCGTTGTGAGATCTTATGTGGCAGCAACTCCTGCTAGCAGGCCAGAAGCTGGCTCCCCTCGGCGGTCCTGCTCACTTGGCCTCAGCCTCTTCGACCTACTCCGACACCAATTCCTTCGCACCGTCCCTTCTGGGGGCTCCAGTAGCGCCCCCGCGGCCGTTACAGGTTCTCCCACCAAGCTTGGTGGAACCTCCACCAAAGCTGCCCTTGAGGGGTCCCTCCAAGGAGGACCAACAGTCTCCGGTCTTCCTCACAGACTGTCGATTACAGTCACCCCGATCGCCCTAGGCGTATCGAGGCAGATTTAGGTGGACAGCCTTTGTATCTGGACTCCTCCGATTCAGATAATACAGGCCTTCATTCTTACGATGAGCTATCGGTGTCAGGCATGGAAGAAGGGCCTTCCAGGGCATCCTCCGGCTCATTTCTGAGTCCACGGGGATGCCCCTGCAGCCTATTCAGAAGAAGGCAGAATATCCCCGTACGGATATTCTTAAGAGGGGGGATACCCCTACGGAGGCCTTTCCAGTCGCCGAAGCCATAGTTGGCCCGGCTCTGGAACTCTGGCAGCGTCCTGCCTCCTGCCCAGCTCTGTCTGCCCGCATGGCACGCAAGTACGCGGTGCCCACAGGGTCCTTGGCAGGGTTTACTGAGCACCCCTCGGCAGAAAGCCTGGTGACTGCCTCAGTTTTCAGGCGGACGGGCAGCTCGGCGGATACTGACCGCCCTCCGGACAAGGAGTCCAAACTTATAGACCAGTCGGCCCAGAAGGTCTATGCAGCATCTTCCTTGGGCCTTCGTCAGGCAAGCTCAGCAGTGATTATGGCACACTTCTCTCACGCCCTTTTGGGGTCGCTGGACGAAGTTCTTCCTCACCTCCCTGCTGACATGCAGACCACGGTCAAGCAGGTCAGGGACCAGGGCAGGGCTGTTACCAAACAACAGCTCCAGACTGCACTGGACATGGGTGATTCCTGTGCCCGTTCACTGGCTGCAGCGGTATCCACTCGCTGCAGGGGCTTGGCTGAGGTTATCCTCCTTTCCGTGGATACTCAGCACAAGCTAGCTGAGTGCCCTTCCTTGGCACCGACCTCTTCGGTCCAGGAGTGGCAGGTCATCAGCGCATCGAACAGTCTAATGCTACCGTAGATGCCACCTCTGCTTAAGGTTCTTCAAGTAAGAACCAGCAGAAGCGCAGGAAGAAGCCCTTTCGCCATTCTTCCCCTGCGGTCAGACAACCACCCTTCCAGGGGGGTCAGCAACAGCAGCAGGCTCAGGCTTGGCGCCCTAGGCCTAAGCAAGGTCCCCAGCAGCCCCGCAAATGAGGCCGAGGTGCTGGTCCAGGTGCCTCCTCCTTCTCCTCCTCTAAGCCTGCCCAGTGACGGGCCGGGGGTGGCCTCCCCCATACCCGTCACACCAGCTCCGAGTCCTCCCGTGGGGGGCCGGCTCCGCCATTTTCTTTCCGCCTGGTCCGGTATCACTTCGGACAAGTGGGTTCTAGAAGTGGTCGGGCAGGGTCTGCCCCTAGAATTCGAGCAGTTAACTCCCAGCTGAGCCCGTGCCCCACAAAAAGAAAGGATCTCAGTCGCCCAGTCTGCACTCCGGGACGACATTGCGGTACTCCTCAAAGAGGCAGTGGCCCGAGTGCCGGATCCTCCTTCAGACCCAGGCTTTGTCTCCAGGTATTTTCTGGTGCCCAAACGGACAGGGGGTTGGTGCCCCATTCTAGATCTGCACAACCTGAATCAGTATCTCAGGTCTCGCACCTTTCGGATGGTAACTCTGAACCAGACCATACCATCTCTGGAGCAAAACATGTGGTTCTGCACACTGGATCTTCAAGATGCTTTTTTCCACGTCCCTATCCGTCCGTCACATCAGCGGTTCCTCCGCTTCAGGGTCGAAGGGACCCTGTACGAGTTCAGAGCCATGCTGTTCAGTCTGTCATCGGCCCCAAGGGTCTTCACCAAATGCATCGCAGTGGTGGCAGCCCATCTACGGCATCGGGGTTCGTATTTACCCCTACCTAGACGACTGGCTCCTAGCGGGTTCCTCCCTTCAGGAGGTGGAGAGGTCCAGGGACCTGACCCTCCAAACCTGCTCACACTTGGGCCTTCTGATCAACGAGGCCAAATCGGAACTCGTACCTTCTCAGGTGATGAGCTTCATCGGAGTAGAGCTAGACTCTTGTCAAGCCAGAGCTCGGCTCCCGGCAGACAGGGCAGAGGTTCTCTCCTCCTCCTTTGCCCAATCATTTCTGGTTGGGCACTCGCGCCCTGCCCGGGACTTTCTGCGCCTCCTGGGTTACATGGCGGCGTGCACTTCAGTGGTCCGCTGGGCCAGACTGCACATGCGCCCCCTTCAGTGGGAGCTGGCCGCCCAGTGGTCTCAGCGTCAGGGTCTTTTCGACCAGCTGATCACAGTCACCCAGAGGATGTGGGATGCTCTCCAATGGTGGACCGTCCCGAGTCATCTGTAGGAAGGAATCCCGTTTGTCCGCCCCGAGCCGACGGACGTCCTTACGACCGATGCCTCTCTCATGGGCTGGGGAGCCCACTGGGGACTAAGGCCCACTGACCTCTGGACGAGGTCCTGATGCCACATCAACCTGCTGGAGCTCAGGGCAGTCAGACTGGCTCTGTCAGCTTTCGCTCCTCCGCTCCGGGGTCAAGTGGTTCAGGTCCAGACGGACAATACCACGACCATGTACTACCTCAACAAACAGGGCGGCATGCACTCCCATCTGCTATGCAAGGAGGCGCTCCGGATCTGGACCTTCATCAGCCGGCTGGAGGTGGATCTCCTTGCCATCCATGTGGCAGGAGTCACGAACCAACTGGTGGATGCTCTCAGCCGCTTGGGCCAGACATCCCACGAGTGGCCTCTCCATCCAGAGGTAGCTTACAACCTGTTCTCTCGTTGGAGCAAACCGTTGGTGGACCTGTTTGCCTCAGGGAGAACACCAAGCTGAAGCTGTACCATGCCCGCCCCAGCAGGGTTCGCTGCAGGGGATGCCTTCTCGAGGCCGTGGACCCCAGGCCTCTTTTACGCCTTTCCCCCATTTCCCTTGATCCACAGGGTGTTACTCAAGGTGAGGAGGGACAAGGCGAGGGTGATCCTGGTAGCCCCAGATTGGCCACGCCAGTTCTGGTATCCAGATCTCCTCAGCCTCAGCTGCAGGGCCCCGGAGCGGCTGTGTACACGCCTGGACCTGGTATCAATGAACCAGGGGAAGGTCCTTCATCCGGACCTTCAATCCCTGCACCTCACAGCCTGGTTCCCAAGCGGCTAGAGTTCCAGGCTTTGGGTCTTTCCGAAGATGTCTACACCGTGGTTGAGGCATCTTGAAAAGAATCGACCAGGAAATGTTATGCCTTCAAATGGAAGAGATTTTCCATTTGGTGTCAGAGTAAAAGCCTGGACCCCTTATCCTGCTCTGTGGCTAACATTCTGGACTACCTTTGGTCTCTCTCCAATGGGGGTCTTTGGTCATCGACCCTCAGGGTGCACCTAGCAGCCATATCGGCTTACCGGGCGCGGGTCGGTCAGCCGACGTTGTCTCAGGAAAAGGTGATCGGGCATTTTTTCAAAGGCCTGGATCACATATCCCCTCCGGTGCATGAACCTCCACCTCCGTGGGATCTTTTGCTGGTTTTGGCAAAGCTCATGGGCAAGCTATTTGAACCCATGCACAAGTCTGCGCTTTCGCACTTGTGGAAGACGGCCTTCTTGGTGGCTATCACATCAGCCAGAAGGACGGGGGAGCTCCAGGCGCTTTCAGTGGACTCCCCCTATCTGGTCTTTCACAGGGACAGAGTTGTCCTGCACCCCCACCCGAGATTCCTTCCGAAGGTGGTGTCAGAGTTTCACCCCAACCAGGTGTTGACTCTGCCGGTATACTACCCTAACTACACCTCCCGGATGCAGTACAGGCTCCATACTCTGGACCTCAGGCGTGCTCTCTCTTACTGTAAGGAGAGGAGGCGGAGAGTCGGGAGAGGTTCAGCCAGCTGTTTGTCACTCAGCTGAAGCCGCTTCTGGCAGACCTGCAGCCAAGCGGACTATTGTGAGATGGTTACATCATGCGCCGTCTGTGCTATGAATTGGCCCGGTAAGGAGCCTCCCGAGAGGATAAGGGCTCATTCTCCAGCCATGCTCTAAGCCGTTGGCTGCTTCCAGGGACATTCCTATCCAGGAAATCTGTCGGGCCGCTACCTGGAAGTCAGCAAACACCTTTATTGCCCATTACCACATCGACCTAGAGTCACGCCGGGATGCTGGTTTTGGGGCCTCCGTTCTCCAATCTCTGTTCCCTAAGTAGGGGAATTGTCTTGCCTCCTTCTCCCGGAGAACTGCTTGGAGTCTGCCAGACAATGTGGATGAACAACATATCACGCTCCTAGAAGAACAGGTTACTCACCTGTAGCAGTAGTTCTAGGGTGGTCTATGTTGTTCATCCTGCCACCCTACCTCCCGGCTTTAGGCGCACAACCTGGCTTCCAGCGGCTAGATCTGGTGTCATGGAGGCGGAGCCGAGGTATTTACCACCCTGTGGGTGGGAGGAGCCAGCTGAAGACTTCCGGCAAGATTTAAAGGGGAAGGAACAATGCCAGACAGTGTGAATGAACAACATATACCACTCCTAGAACTACTGTTACAGGTGAGTAACCTGTTCTTTTTTGTTAGGACTGGCCATGTCTGAGAAACCCAAAAGAAAATCCGGGCCCACTGGGTTTCAACACTGTAGTGTGTGTGGGGAAGTCTTTGCTAAGGCTGATCCCCACACCTCCTGTGTTTATTGTCTGGGGTTTGACCACCTCGATTCAGGGCTGCCAGATTTGTAAAACATTTTCCTGCAGCTACCCTGGAAAAGAGAGTTGGTAGGCTCAGGGAAAGGGAGGCCAAGAAGTCCGCTGACCCGGATGGCCAGCCCGGTTTGGTTCCAACCAAACCAGAAGGAGTGCCCTCTGACCATGGCGAAACTTCTTCGGGCAAAGGGAGAACCGACTCCAAGGAGTCTGTTCCGGTTAAAAGGAAAAGGAGGGATAAATCAGCTGGTGCGGATCCACAAGTTCTTTCTCCGACCGCTGATGAAATAGCCAAAGCGATAAGGATTGTTCAGTCGCTATCCCCGGTTCCGACCAAACTGGCACCATCAGGAAGGTGGTCGGTTCCCCCGGTTCCGGATTATAATTTAGAAGATTTTTATGAACCGGAGGAGGAAGGAGAGTATGAGGATAGTGATGGTGATTACGAAAGTCTGGATGTGCCTATTGACCCGGACATCTCCCCAGACAGACCTTCAGGAGTGTCTCCTCCTAGGCTTTCTGAGTCCCCTTCCCATTTTATGTTCTACAAAAACGTGGCTGAAACTTTTCAGCTTCCTATGGAAGAAGCTGTGGACGACCAGAAGGAGCCTGACTATGTTGAAATGATGGATATCCCAGAGTCCAGGAGGTTGTCTATTCCCCTTCATAAGTCCTTTGGGAAACAGACAATACAAATTTTAAAGACTCCTATTTCTATACCTCCTGTGGACAAGAGAATGGACAAGAGGTATACTCTCTCAAGCTCAGATACGGAGTTCCTTACCCAGCAATGCAGCCATGTTGGGGTAGTGCAAAAGGCAGCCTGTGGTAAGGCAAATATACCCTTGGCTTCACAACCCCCAGATAAGGACTCCAGGAGGATTGATGCCATGGCAAAGAAACAGTACATGGCAGCATCCTTGGGACTCAGGCAGGCTAATTATATGGCCTATACAGCTAGATATCAGAACTCTAGATGGGACACTGTAATGGCTTTAGCTAAACAGATCCTTGGACAGCTTGCCAAGGAGCTGGAGCAGGTGGTTGTGGATGGTATTGAGGCATCCAAGGTGCAATTCCATGCTGCAGTGGACTCCAATTATGTTTCATCTAGAGTCATGGCTACATCTGTGGCCCTTCGTAGGATGGCTTGGCTCAGATGTACTGGCCTGTCTCAGGATACCCAGACTAAGGCCATGGATTTTCCTGTTGTGGGTAATTCTTTGTTTGGGGAGCAAACATAGAACTACATGAAGAAAATGGATGAATACAGGACCACCTACAGGAGTGCTCAGGCCAAGGAAAGGAAAGTCACTCCCCAAAGGCAGCATTCCAGGGGCAGGGGCAGGCCTTTTCATAGGCCTTTCTACCAAGCCCATGCCTCCTCTTCTGCTTATGCTCATAGGGGGTTCTTTAGAGGGAGAGGCAGACGGGGTACAAGCAGGCCTGCTTCCACCCCTCAGCCTAAAGCCCCTGCCAAACAGGCACCCTGATGGGTTTGCCAGGGCCAATTCTCCACCACCTGTTGGGGGCAGGCTGGCTTACTTTGTCCAAGACTGAATGTCTTTAACATCAGATAAATGGGTCCTGGAAGTAGTAAGCCAGGGACTGGTTCTCAGCTTCAAAAAGTTTCCAAAGGTGAGAACCAGATCTTTTCCACCTGCAAATCCTTCAGAGGCACTTGCTCTAGAGGCAGAGGTCTCTTCCCTCTTGGCTCTCAGAGCCATAGAGAGGGTCCCACCCCTACACAAAGGGAAAGGATTGTACTCCAGGTACTTCCTAACCCCCACAAAAAGACAGGAGAATGGCGGCCCATCCTGGATCTCAGATATTTAAACAAGCACCTTTTAAAGCTAAAGTTCAAAATAGTGACTTGGTGTAATTCTACCCTCTCTAAGGCCAGGGGACTGGCTAGTCTCCCTGGACCTCAAGGATGCCTATTTCCATATTCTTATCAGAAGCTCCCACCGAAAGTACCTCTGGTTCGAGCTGCCCTCAGGTCACTACCAATTCAGAGTAATGCCCTTCGGCCTAACTTCTGCTCCAAGGGTGTTCACAAAATGCCTGGCAGTAGTAGTTGCCTTCCTAAGGAGAAAAAGGATCTCCATCTTTCCATACCTGGACGTCTGGCTCATAGTAGGCCAGTCTTCAGACCAAGTCAAGTTACACCTACAGATGACTCAGCGACTGCTCACTTCTCTAGGTTTCATTCTGAATCTCTCAAAGTCAGTTCTAGAGCCCGTGCAGCTCCTCACCTTCATAGGGGCAGAGCTGGACACACTAAAAGCAAGGGCCTTCCTTCCCCTGGACAGGGCAAAGACCCTTATCTCACTGGCTTCTTCATTCACCCCTCAGGTGTCTCGACCAGCAAGGCATTTTCTGCAGCTCCTGGGACACATGGCTGCCTCTACAGCTGTGGTGCAGGGAGCAAGATTTCAAATAAGGGATATTCAGTTCCACTTGAGAGCCTTTTGGTCTCAGAAAAGGGGACCCTCTGACCAAACTAATTCCGGTGACTCTAACCCTGATCCAGGCGTTACAGTGGTGGCAGGATCAGGACAGTCTAAGACAGGGAGTTCCTTTTGTCACTCAGTCTCATTCTCTAATCCTTACTACAGATGCCTCCCTCTTGGGGTGGGAGCACATTTGGGAGACCTGAGCACCCAAGGGTTGTGGTCTCCTCAGGAATCTCTGCTTCACATCAGTCTGTTAGAACTCAGAGCAGTGTTTCTAGCACTTCAAGCTTTTTCCAAGTCTGTTCAGAACAAAGTAGTTCAGATCAGGACAGACAATACCACCACAATGTGGTATATCAACAAGCAAGGGGGCACTCGGTCTACGGCCCTGTGCACAGAGGCAATGAAGTTATGGTCTTTAGCCTATTCCCCTGAACACCTCTCTTACAGCAGTACACCTCCCAGGCAAGGACAATGACCTGGCAGATGCTCTCAGCAGGATATCTCAGGGCCATCACAAATGGTCCCTGGATCCCCTGGTTTTGAAGGTGATCTTTTCCAGATGGGGAACCCCACAGATAGATCTTTTTGCAGCCCCAGACAATCACCAACTTACCCTCTTTTGCTGCAGGCCCCCAGTGTTGGTCTCAGTCCCCTTTGATGCCCTAGTTCTCAGTTGGGAAGGGAAGATCCTACTTCGGGAGGGCTCTTGCAGTAGGTAATTACATATAGGACTGCAGGCGGCAGGACCCCACAGAAAAATTTCTAGCTAGCAGTCCCTGGCGAGGGAACGCCCCCACGTCAGATGACCGACGTCGGTATAAAGGGGCAGTCCCGGATGCCCGCCTTCCAGTTCTTTCCCGCCGTTAGCTCGTGCAGCGCCTCGCAGTAAAGTTCGTGCTCAGCCCTGTTCTTTCGTCATTTTTTACCGAAAATTATCAGTATTTTCATATCATATCGATCAGGTTAACGTTGGTGTGTCGTCCCTTCAAAATAAATGCGACTGCTCTGCGCCTAACTGCCTCACAAGGACGGCCACTCTCTCTCTGCCTTTTGTCTAGGCCTCGACCACGCGGTCGACAAGTGCCCGCATTGCCTGCACTTCAACGTGGCTACCCGCAGACGATGCCAGCAGTCCTTGGAAGCTCATCTGCTCAAAAAGATGTCTTCAATGGAGAAGGAGTTGAAGAAGCTTAGGCAGGCGTCGACCTCTCCTGAAGGACACCACAAGAAGTGGGACAAAGAAAGGCACAGGGAGAAGGCCTTCTCATTCGCGACTCCTGCAGGAGTCGCGGTTCAGGTAACGTCCCCTCCGGGGGATCGTCCGACGGCCGCCTCCAAGGTTTTGGAGGAGGCGTCTGCCTGCCTGCGGGCGCCTCAGGCTAAAGGAGGCCTCTTCCAGTCCCGCCTGCAGGCTTATGGCATGCTGGTGCGGGCACCTCCCATAAGTCGGACATCTTGCCTCCGATGTCCCGCCGAGAAGACGATAAGACGCCGACCCTGGGTGGCGACGGTTGCGTCTTCCTCGGATGGGGCCGCTTTCCCACCTCGCCCGCCTCCAACGAGGGACCCCATAAGCCGGACGCCGCCTCTGGCGTCCCGCCGATCCAGCCCTGTTGCACGTCGCTCCTCCGTACGCGCTGGCGAATCCGGCTATTACCTGACAGGTGCGGTCAGGCTGGGCGACTGCTCACGGCAGCGAGGTTGCGGGACCTGGGACGACAGACTCATGGAGGGTCTGTCGCCCCAGGTTCCCTGCAGCTCGCTGTCCGGGAGCCCGAGTCGCCCAGCCTGACCTCGGGACTTTTCCCTCGTCCCCAGGCAATGTCGGGAATGTTCTTCTCCAGACCCCTCATACAGAACCCGATCTGACGCCGGTCTCGCTGACACCGGCCCCGCCTAACGCCAGCCCCGACGCCGGCAGATATCCTCCGCTGAAGTCCTGACCCCCACGGGCCTATCACTGTTGACCGCCCGTGGGTCCCTACTGGGCCGGCAGCTCTCCAGTACCCAGGTATCCGCCATCCTAACCGGCCGGGCTACCCGGGCCGCAGTATCCAGCACCGCAGTACCAAGCTGCTCCACCGACGCCTAATGTTCGGCACCGGGTGTTCCCTGCAGCCGGTTTACGGATACTGCTTTGGCGGATATAACCGTGATAATTATCCCTTCCTCCTCCTCCACTGCCCCCAGGCCGGTGGATCTTCAGGAGACTTCTGGCTTCCTGGTGGGCCAGCCAAGGCTCAGCTCACCAAGAGTAGAGAGCCGCCACGGCATGGTGCCACCTATGGCCCCCATATCACTGTAGACGGCACACCCTCTCCACCTCCGAATTCTCAGCTCTTCCTCTGGATCCAGAGAGGGGCAGGACACGTCCCAGGATTCGCCTTAAGGAACCCATTCTCCCCAGATGGGTCAGGAGTCGTACTCTGCTTAATTCTTCTTCCTCCCTGTCGGATTCCTCCGATGGATGCTCCGAGAGAGACGACGAGCCTCGCTCTCCATCCAAGCTCCGGCCGAGGACTCCTCCGAATTCTCCTCCAGAGGATCCTTCCTTCACGGAGTTGCTCAGGAAGATCCAGGAAGTACATCAGTGGCGTTCTCTGGAACCAGATCCTCTGCAGGTTAAACTCGACGAACATCTTGACCTGCCTCTTATAGCCCCTACTCTAGTGCCACCCTGGATCGAGCCTCACGCCCACCTTGTTTCCACTATTTGGAAACAACTGTCGGCTTTAGCCCCACTTCCTCAGAAGTCCAACAGGCTATACCAGGCTCCGGAGGGTGTAGATTTTTTGGATTCTCACCCCCTTGCAGACTCTGTCGTGATTAGCACTGCTCACGGCCGGTCAGCACACCCCAAACATTTAAGCTTGTCTCCCCCGGATAAGGAATCTCGCCTTCTGGACCTGTACAGAAGAAAAATATACGCTTCTTCCACACTGGGAATTCGGGCCCTGAATTATGTAGCACATATGGGGGATTACCAGAAGGCTATCCTTACCCAGGCGGAATCTAAGATTGACTCCTTGCCTGACTCCCAAGTCAAGCAGGAGTTAGCTGACCTGAGTCCATCTGCTGCCTGCTCGCCAGTCACATCCTGAGGATGACCTACGACGCAGTGGACACTGCCGGGCGGAGCTCCGCGTTCGCCGTAAGTCTTCGGCGTCACGCCTGGCTCTGCGTGTCAGGTTTGGTTCCGGAGGTGCAGTCAGCAATCCAGGAAGCACCTTTCAGGGGTTCAATGCTTTTTGGCGGTGATGTCAAGGACATCATCACCGATTTGCAAGAGAAGGGGACGGCTCTGAAATCTGTGGATTCCATGTACCGTCCCCATCCCCCGAAGCGCCGTCCTTTTGCAGGCGTGGCCGGCCTCAAGTGAACGCCAAGAAAGGCGGGCCACCAAGCGCCAGGCCCGCGGCTGCTGAGGCCCCGCCGCCAAAAAGCAGCGGGTGCCCCAGCTGTGCACTGCCCCACACCACCTGACTCCTCCCTCTCCCACCGCCTCCGGACTCCCCGGAGGAACCAGTGGGAGGGAGAGTCTCCCTCCACCTTCCGGGTTGGGAGAGGATAACAACGGATTCATGGGTGCTTCAGATTATCGCGGAGGTGCACTCCATAGAGTTTCTACAGAAGCCTCCACGTCACCCCCCTCTGAAGTCCTCTTACACAAGGGACCATCTTCCTTTGGTCAGGGAAGAAATATCTGCCCTTCTCACGAAGTAGGCCATAGAACCCATTCCTCCTCACCTTCAGGGGATGGGTTACTATTCCCATTTCTTCCTGGTACCAAAGAAGATGGGCGATCTCAGACCCATTCTTGATCTCATCTTCCTGAACTTCTATGTGGAATACAAAACGTTCAGGATGTTCTCCCTTCAAACCCTTCTGCCCCTTCTTCGGCCGGTCAATGGCTTTGTGCACTGGATATGCAGGATGCATATCTGCACATCACCATTTGTTCCTCGCATCACAAGTACCTCCGGTTTGCTTTCCAGGGGGACCATTACCAATTCTGGGCACTACCGTTTGGTCTTTCCTCGGCTCTCCGAGTTTTTACCAAATGCCTGGTGGTGGTAGCGGCCCACCTGCGTACTTTGGGAGTTCAGGTGTTTCCCTACCTGGATGACTGGCTCCTGGCGGCCTCATCCAGGGAGGAGCTCCTGCAATTTCTCTCCCTCACCCAGCAGGTTTTCACTTGCCTGGGTATCACCATCAACCATTCCAAGTCTCATCTGGACCCCTCTCAGAGACTTCAGTTCATCGGGGCTATCCTCGACACGACAGTGAGCAAGCCTTCCTTCCTCCCTCCAGTCACAGATTTCCCTGCTGTCAGAACGCAGGAAGGTTCCGGCGAGGTCGGTTCTCCGTCTCTTGGGGCTTATGGTGGCCGCCATCCCGACAGTTCCCCGCACGTGGCTCCACATGAGGATTTCTCAGTGGGATCAACTCGTAGATAACCTAGATCATCTGGTGCTGATCTCCTCGCCGAAGACAAGAGACTTGCAGTGGTGGATGGTTCAAGAGAACCTGTTTCGGGGGGGGTCCCCTTCTGTCATCCTCCCTCCTCCCAGACTCTGACCACGGACGCATCAGGCGAAGGTTGGAGAGCCCATCTGGGTCCTCACCGAACCCAGGGTTTATGGTCCAGATTGGAGCTAGCTCTCCACATCAATGTGCTCGAGCTACGAGCAGTACTGTATGCTCTCCAAGCCCTTCACCAATACATCCTTCCCGGTCACCTAGCTGTCCAAACGGACAACATGTGCGTGGTGTGGTACATCAACAAGCAGGGAGGGACTCGATCCTACCCGCTGTGCAGGGAAGCAATGAGGGTTTGGGACTGGGCAACGCTTCACAACCTTCACCTCACGGCGATCCATGTTCCAGGAGTCGACAATACCCTGGCATAAAAGCTAAGTCGCTCCTCGGCTCTGCCACACGAGTGGGAGTTAGACCAAAAGGTTCTAGACGACATCTTCCAGCTTTGGGGGACTCCACAGGTATTCCTGTTCGCCTCTTCCCAAAACGCAAAACTTCCCACGCTTTGCTCGCTCGCTCCAGAGCGAGGCGCTTTCTGGAATAACGCTCTGTCTCTAAACTAGAAGGACAGATTCGTCTATGCTTTTCCCCCCCAATTCCTCTGGTCCCTCGTGTACTGCAGAAACTTGCAATGGAAGGAGCGAGAATGATTCTGATCGCTCCTTTCTGGCCCAGGCAAATCTGGTTCTCTCTTCTACAATACTCAGAGGTTCCTCCTCTTCCTCTTCCTTTATCTCGAGGATTGCTGACCCAGGATCAGGGGAACCTGGTCCATCCGGGACTCAAGTCCCTACAGCTTCATGCATGGCTCCGGCAGACCTAGCCCAATCTCGCTTTAGTGTCTCTCCAAAGGTGGCTGAGATTCTGGTGGAGGCTAGAAAACCCTCCACTAGGTCTGCTTACGCCATGAAATGGAAGAGATTTTCTATTTGGGCTGGTTCCAGGAAGGTAGAGCCTTTCTCCTGTCCTGTGGCCGTTCTGCTCGATTATTTACGTCACCTCTTCAACCTGGGTCTCAGTCATTCCTCTTTGAAAGTTCACATGGCTGCTATTTCAGCCTACCATGTTCCTTTCGCTGATAAAGCCTTTGCCCAATTAGAGGTATCCAAGACTTTTCTCAGAGGGGTCCTTCATCTCAGGCCCCCGTCCGGACTCCTGCTCCCCCTTGGGATTTGAACTTTGTTCTCGAGAAACTTACCCTTCAAGTCTGCAGCCCGGAGATTTGAAGTTTCTGTCGTGGAAGACGCTCTTCTTGGTGGCCATTACTTCTGACAGACCAGCTGGGACACTAACTAGTCTATCCCCTCCAACAGACCAGCCCAGTCACTGTCCCCACCTTAATGGACCACCACAGCCATTCTCATCCACAAGAAGCTGCATGGCACTATCCCAATCCAGATGCTGATGCACGGCCACTCTGCTTACCAGGGACTGCTAGCTAGAAATTTTTCCGTGGGGTCCTGCCGCCTGCTGTTGTCAGTCCTATATGTAATTACCCACTGCAAGAGCCTCTCTCGAAGATCTACTGTTACAATACGTTCTTACGTAACTGTACTTTCCCGTATGCTTTTCCCCCCTTCCCTCTCCTGTTCAAGGTGTTAGTCAAAATCAGGTCTCAACCCTGCAAGGTGATTCTGATTGCTCCAGACAGGGGCAGGCAGCCTTGGTACCCTCTCTCATTGTCCTTAGCAGTCCACCTTCCCCTGTGTCTTCCCAGGAATTACAACCTGTTAACGTGCTCAGGGGAGGGTTTGGTATCCGAATCGCAAATCTCTCAATCTCAAGGCCTAGCTCTTGAAGAGTTAGAGTTTGCTGATTTGCACCTCTCTCAAGGTGTTATGGATATCCTAAAGGCTTCTTGGAAGCCTTCCACCAGAAACACTTACAACTCCAAGTGGAAAAGATTTTCTGTATGGTGCTCTGGGAAGCATATTTCCCCAGAGTCTGCTGGCCTGCCCACAGTCCTTGACTATATAGTTCATCTTAATAGCTTGGGACTCAGACCAGCTACACTAAGAGTGCATCTGGCAACTCTTTCAGCCCATCCTGTATTTTCTAAATTTTTCAAGGGATTGCTTCATACCAATCCTCCATTCAGGGACCCTGCTCTTGCTTAGGACCTTAATGTTTGCATTGCTCAGCTTATGCAACCCCCTTTTGAGCCTTTGTCCTCAGCAGAGCTTAAGTACTTGACTTGGTAAACTGTTTTCTTGGTGGCTATCACTTCTGCCAGACACATAAGTGAGTTACAGGCCCTGTTAGTAGAGCCTGATTTTATCTCTTTCCATAGAGATAAGGTGGGCCTCAGGACTAATAGGAAGTTTTTGCCTAAGGTGGTTTCAGATTTCCACCTTAACCAGACTGTGTCTCTTCCTGTTTTCTTCACTGACCGTTCCTCCTCTGGGGAGAGGAGGCTGCACAGTTTGGATGTGAAAAGGGCCCTTAGCTACTACATAGAGCACACCAAGGGTCACAGGTTTGACTCCCTCCAACTGTTCCTCACTTATGGTGAGGTTGGTAAAGGAAAACCTGCCACTAAGAGATCTATTGCCAGGTGGATTGTCTCTTGCATTCAATTTTGCTATGAAAAACTAGGTAGGACTCCACCCTCAGGCCTGAGGGCTCACTCTACCAGATGTACTGCTGCTTCCCTGGCTGCTGCCAGGGATATTCCTATCTTAGAGATTTGTCAAGCAGCCACCTGGAAAACAGTACACACTTTTACCGAGCATTACTTTCTGGTTATCCAGGCTAGGAGTGATGCTCGATTTGGCACAGCAGTGCTTCAGAGCCTATTTCCTAAGTAGGTTCTGTCCCTCCTCCATGGAGGTACTGCTTGGTAGTCTGCAATATGTCAGAATACAGCAAGACTTTATGTTGTTTGAATTAAAAATTACTCACCTTCATAATGTTGTTTCTTCTAATGGAGTCTTGCTGTATTCTGACCTCCCCCCGCCTCCCCTCTCAGAACCTTGGATCTTATCTGTGTCAGTCTTCACCATTCATCACAGATGGGTTATCTGGACGGAGGTCAGGACCCTGCGGGAGCTCTTTTTTTTTTTTTTTTAAAGGGGGTAGGCAGAGCCGACACACCACCAGCGCCACCCTCGAGGCCGACGTACTGCGTGGCGCTCGAGGGTTGGCCGTTAGGCTGTGTCGACTCCGTCTGCCTGCCAGCTCTTCGTCTCCCGCCGTCGAGGTCGCCTCGTGGGAAGCTTCAAGAAGATTTTAGGCCTGCTTGAATCCTTCGCCAACGCTAAGTCCGGCTGTTACTTGCCGGTTCTGTTTTCCCGCCCACTCGACGAGCTGCAAGATCTTTCCTTATTTTTGAATATTGCACGCCGAGTCTGTTTTGGTGGTTTTTTCCATAGGTCATGTCTCGGTCGGAGGGCAATTAGTCTTCGAAGACGGGTCGGCTCCCCATGCAACGGTGCCCATGCGGCTGAAATTTCTCCGTCACCGACCAGCATGACTGGTGTCTTGCGTGTCTTGGCCCGCTTCACGACATGGACTCGTGCGATGCCTGCTTCTCCATGGACCGGCGGGTCCTCGAACAGCGCGCATTGAAAGTGGGGCGAGCTCCGCCGACTTTCAAGGGTAGGGTTCGCACTCGTCGGGCCAAGCCGCGCTTTCTCAGCCTTTCCTCCAGGTCCCCTCCCGATTCTATACAGACCGAGGAGGAGGGAGCCTTGGCTACTTGTAGCCTGGCCATTGCCGAGGCTCCTCCCGCGGCACAGGAGGCCCGTCCCGCTCCCTCATGGGAGTGGGCAGGAGGCGCCGCCACGGCAATCGCCCCTTCGGGTGAAGACTCCCTGGTGTCGCTCCCACAGCTCGGAAGGCCCGGTCGGTGCCGCCCTGACGCTGTCGGTCAGTGCCATCAGAGCCCCTGCGGCGCAGTGGGCACTTGGAAGGCCCATCAGCACCGACTTGTCGCCGGGCGCCATGGGCTCGGTCGGCTGCTCACGGCGCTGACACTGTTCGTAGCGCCGTGGGACCAGATCCAATGTCGTCCTTCGCCATGTCTCGCCTCGGCGCCTCGGTTGAGCATGGCGCCGTGTCCTTGGGGCTCAGCGCCGTGGGGCCTTCGACTCCTCCTGTCGGGGCCGTCCACGCTTCCGGCGCTGTTTGCAGGGCCAGGTGACGGCATGTTCGGCACTGGATCCGCCTTCGGGGCTGTCGTCGGCACCGCCATGGTCCTCTGTGCCACTCACGGTGCTGTGGGGCCGGGTGGCGTCGGCGCCGTCCCTGTCTTTGGTACCGCTTCCACTGCCGGTAGATCGGATGGTGCCGCGACTGGTCCTGGCATTGGACCTCTGGCTCAGGCTGGCACCATGCCTCCTGCGGGTCCCACTCGCTGGGTTGCGAAGGGCACTGGCACCAACTCGGGCACAACAGTGGCTTCCGGGCCTGGTGGCAAGGTTAGTTCTGCCCACCCTCCTACGGTTTGGCTCAGAGCTTCGGACTTTACCTCGTCGGAGTCGAGCTCCAAGTCGGATGGGCAGTCACACCCCTCAGGGTTGGCTGCGGATGTGGGCAGCACAGTGGTCTCATCGATGAGTCGGAGCAGCCCCCTCCTGAGGAGAGGTCGGTGGCCCCTGAGACTAGGGTCAGTGGTGCTGACCTGCAGGCAGTGGTGTGTGCCACCATAGCTCTGCAGCCTGGTCTTGGTGTTTCATCGATCCCTCGGTGGTGGTACCCCCTCCAGTGGTGTTTCTTGATCACCCGACTTTGGGGCCCATCGAGACGCCTGCAGGGGGGTAGGGTACTGCTCCCTGGGTCTCCCCTTTGGGGGCTGCCAGAGATGCCAGCTACCTAGGCTGGCCCTCTCGAGGAGGAGGACTCTGAGGGGTGTGGGGTCGCCGTGTCGGCCCTTTTCTGGGGTCCACGTGGGCCCTGGACGGAGCCGTAGTGCAGATTTCCACCCTTCCCCCTCGGGTTCCTTGAGGGAGTCCTGTTCTTTTGAGGCAGGGGACCGTCCTTCTGGACCTTTACGGCCCCGGTCACGTCACTAGGGGGATTCTTCTGGGCGCAGCCAAGGCAGTACCAATGTGGTTGTACAGCTGTCGGCTGTGGGGTCTTCTGGGGCACCTTAGGTGCTCACGGTCCGCTCCCTAGCCCTGGCGGAGGTCAGCCGACTTCTCGGCTCTGCCCCCATCCCTCTGCCACATTCTCCTGCGCTCCCAGGCATCCTCGGTCCTAGCGGCCCTCACACCTGGGAGCAGTTCAGAGCGGTGGCTGCCCGGTTCCCTGCTTACGTTAGGGCAATGGACAGCCAGGTTTTTCAACCTCCCCCCATGCAGCCACCCTCTGAGCACATGGTGACCTCCAGCTCCTCATCCCCCTCTTCAGGGGGAGAGGAACCTTCTGTCCACATCTCTCCGGCTGCTGATCTCTCGGAGTATCAGCGTTTCCTCGTGAGGATTTTGGAGGATTTGCACCTTTCACCCTCCACTATCAGCAATCCTGAGCATGCGACCCATGCCTTTCTAGGCGATTTTGGCGAGGCCACCCTTGTGGTGCCACCCTGGCCAGCTCCCTTTCCGGAGGCGTTGTTGCGTCTCTGGCAGAGGCCCTTCTCCATAGTTCCCCGCCCCAAGGGATCTCAGCCAGAGGTATTGCGCACCCCTGGAGTCTCCAGGTTCCATTCCTCATCCACAGTCTGATTTGACGCACTTGGATACTCCTGATGGGCTTCGCGCCCTTCACTGTGACCGGCCCCCAGATCAAGACTCCTTGGATTTTGATTTTTGGGGGAGGAGGACCTTCTACTTGGCATGGTTACTCCTCTCTATTTCTGCTCATCAGGCCCACTATGCAGCCTACAACAGGTTCTTGTGGTCCAGGCTAGGTCAGCTCCTAGCTTCATTGCCTATTGTAGGGACAGCGATCTGCACTAGGAGATCGGCATGGCTACGTCTTTCCCGGTTGTCACCCTTGGCCCAGCGTAGGGTAATTAGCTCCGACCACCAGGGAACCTACCTTTTCTCCTGTAGAGCGAGACGGCGCTTGTCGGGCAACTTCCTTCTCTCCGGGAACTCCGCCTCTCTCCCACTCCTGGGCCTCTCCAGGCCCTGAAGGTTCCCCTAGTGTGTCACCCACTGAGGGCTAAGGACTTGTCCCTTAGGGTGTAAAGAAACAACCCCGTCAGGGGTTTGCATCACTCATTCAGGATGAATGGTGAAGACTGACACAGATAAGATATGAAAATTACGCACCTACCATAATTATGATCTTTCTGTATCTTCACCATTCATCACAACCACCACACCATCCCCCTGGGGCCTCAGTCTCTGGGTCCCCCTCCCTCTCTGTGACTCCCCCTCTCCTCCTTAGGAGCGGGGTAAAGTAGGGAGACACAGGGGGGTATTTTCCAATGAGAGTAAGACAGCTCAAGCGGCACTCGTTCTCTACTACTTTGTCTCCACCCCGGTGGGGTGTGAGTTGGTAGTTGCCCTCCTTCTGTTCTTCTCCTGGTTTCCATCCAACTATTTCTCCTAAAAAAAAATTAAAAAGAAACCCCTTTTTTTCACCAAACATCTTTCCTGCGAGAGTACTAAATCCCTGTACCCTGTCCTTCCTCCAGAGTAGCCGACTCTGCTTCGGGGGTATTTGCCAGTTATTCTGTGCCTTGAATTCTGGCAGAGAGCTTTGCTACTCCTTGCAGTTCCTATACAATCTGGTGACGGACAAGGGTCTCGGATACCTTAATACCTCTCCCTCTCTCCTAAATTCTTTCCCCTCCCTACCTTTCCCTTCTTCCGCTTCCAGAGATTGGGGCCCCTATCCAATCCCCTTAGTCTAACCTCTTCTTTGCTGTCCTCTCAGTCGTTATTTCTCCTTTTAGTTCAGTCATCCTTTCCTTTTTCTGTCCCTTGGACTCTCTTGTCCCACCCTCCATCCCTTCCTCTTATCTCTCCGGCGACTCAGAACTGGCAGGCAGGTGGAGTCGACATAGCCTAACAGCCAACCCTCAAGCGCCACGCAGTACGTCGGCCTCGAGGGCGGCACCGATGGTGTGTCGGCTCTGCCTACCCCTTTAAAAAAAAAAAGCTCCCGCGGGGTCCTGACCTCCTGCCAGATAACCCATCTGTGATGAATGGTGAAGATACACAGAAAGATCATAATTACGGTAGGTACGTAATTTTCATTTTTTGGAATGTGGATGGGCAGTAGCAGTGTTGGCACCTGGGAGGTGCCCCACCCCTTATTTTCTCACCCCTTTAGTTTGGGTGGGTGGATGTTGTGTTTTGTTTTATTTGTGGGGTTTCCTGACTTGAATCTTTGATTTGGGACCAAAAAATCTGTTTATTATATTTAGTAGCCAGTTGGCTAGTGTAAGTTTACAGTTTCCACACAAGACACCCAGTGAGTATAGCTCGAAAAGATCTGACGGTTTGAGTTCAAACAGCAACAGACAGAGTCTCAACCGAGCTCGAGCTCAGCGTTCCATGCCTGGCATGGAAAGTTAACGCTTTCGTCTCTGGGGCAGTTCAAATGTTGGACATCACTGCAATATGTCAGAATACAGCAAGACTCCATTAGAAGAAACAACATTACTAAGGTGAGTAATTTTTTCTTCTCTCCCGCCGTCTAGTGTGGATCCTCATGTGTGAGACTGAGACTTTGCGGCCTAGTCCATCATGCTTTAGTGTATTTACAGTTGCCTCGGTTCTGCTCGCCTACTCGACATCACTTTAAGTACCGGTAAGATCTTTCTTTTTTATTAAGTGGCGTCAAGTACTGTGTTTAGTTTATTTTTCTGTTCGGTCATCTCTTGTCTGGGGGGGGCAAGAAGATGTCGAAAAAGGGGCAGGCCCCCTATGTGTCGTTGCCCCTGTGGCTGCCTTTATTCCGTAACGGACCAGTATGACCTCTGCCTTTCCTGCCTCAGCCCCAACCACGATATGGATAACTGCAACATTTGTTCTAGGGACATGGATATGTTGTTCATCCACACTTATTGGCAGGTTCCTTGCTGCTTTAAATCTTCCCGGAAGGTCTTCAAGCTGGCTTCTCCCACCCACCCGGGTGGTAAAACTCTCGGCTCCGCCCCATGACGCCAGATCTTCCTTACCGCAGAGCTCACGTTCCCTCCTTAGCGCTCCGCGTTTCGACTGTTTCCTGATTTTTTCGGTCTCTCAATTTAGTTGGAAGTTTTCAAAACTTGATTTTCTTCCGCTGCTCTGCGATGAGCATTAGTTTTCCGGCTCCCGGAGGCGCCCAGTTAATACCTCCAGGAAAGACTCACACTCCTCGTGAATCTACTGCCTCGACTTGGATCATGATCTGCAAGTTTGCGATTTTTGCTGTGCCCTTTCGACCAGCGCCCTGGAGGATCGTGCGGCCAGTTCTTGGCTCGGGTGACCTGAAACTTTTTCCGCTCCGGAAAAATCCTTGGAGACTCGTCGGGCAGTGTCCACGTCGGCTGTCTCAGCTGAGCAGCTCGATCTTCTTTCCTCCATGGAGGGGCCGGCTGTTCCCCCCCTCCTCCTCAGTCGTGGCGCTTATCCCGCTCTCCTTGAGTTCTCCTCATTCAGCTTTGTCAGTCCCTTTCCTTGATGTGAGTGGGACCTTCGGGACCTGCCTCTCGGCCCAGGTCTAAGGAGTCGCAGGCTAAGTCCCATTGCTGGTGGGAGCGGGAGAGCTCCCCTTCCCCTGCTGGCCGACTTTCGACTTCGGTCGAGGGTGCGGCTCAGGCTGCTAGCTTCACTGTGTCCCCGTCAGGTCAGCCGGCCAGGACTCCCGTCGACGTTGTCGTGTCTCTCGACCCGTCATCTGGACTGTCTTCTGCTGGAGCCGCCATCCCTTTGCCAGTTCCCCCGATGGAGGCCGAGGTTCTGCCTGTACCTTTGGGGTGACGAAGCAGTCCTTCTCCGGGCTAGAGGAAGGCGGCGCTCCCGCTCTTTCCCAGGCCCACCTCGGTTTCCCTGAGGATTTGGGTCTCAGTCTCAGTCCTCCTCTCGGTCAAGCCGCTCATGCCAACTCCGGCGATCTCGGTCGGGGCACCGAGTTAAGTGGCATTACTGTTCTTCCTCATCTCTCTCCTCAGATGAGGAGTGGCTTCGATGCAGATGGCGTCGACGTTACAAGGAGTTCATGTGACAGTAGTTGTTATTGTCCAGGAATCAAACGACTCCGATCCATTCCCCATCCAGCAAGCAGCTGCCGCCCGATCGGTCAACACAGCCACTCGCTGCAGTTGAGGTGCCCACTCTGGAGCCGGTTGTTCGTCCGAACCTTGCTGCCCCACCGTCCTCGGTGGAACCTCGGTCGGGTCACGACCTGTTCCGCAGGTTGTCTGTTCCCCTCACTCCCGCCTGCCCTCAGCGGTCAAAGAGTGACTCAGGCCTGAGGCAGCTCTTTGCAGACTCTTCGGAGTCCAACGTCGACTCCTCCATGTTCCCCAGGCGGGAGGACCCGGGGTCCTCTCCGGAACATTCTGTGGACGACAGTCCATCATCCTTTATGGGTCTGCTTCAGCTCATCTCGGAGTTCACAGGGATGCAGCTTGAACCCGTGTCCAAACGGGCCTCTTATCCCCTGACGGAGATTCTAGACTGAGGGGATTCACCCTCGGAGGCCTTCCCGGTGGCCAAGGCCATTGTCGGCCCAGCCTTGGAGCTCTGGCGGCGGCCTACTTCCTGTCCTGCGCCCTCGGCCAGGATGGCCAGGAAGTACTCTGTCCCGGTCGGTTCTTTGCCCGGTTTCTCTGAGCACCCCTCGGCTGAGGGGTTAGTTACCAATAATGTTTTCCAGTGATCTTATCTGTGTCAGTCTTCACCATTCATCACAGATTGGGTACTGGCCAGAGATCAGGACCCCGCGGGAGCCTTTTTTTTTTTTTTTTTTTTTTTTTAAGGCTAGGCGGAGCCGACGCAGCATCAGCGCCGCCCTCGAGGCCGACGTACTACATGGGGCTCGAGGATTAGCCGTTAAGCTGTGTCGACTCCGCCTGCCTACCAGTTCTTCGTCTCCCACCATCGAGGTCGCCTCGTGGGAAGCTTGTAAAGAGTGTTTCAAAGTTTTAGGCCTTAGCCTTTTGTCGTCAACAGTCCGTCGGTTCCTGCTAGTTCTAGTCTGCCCTACTCGACGTCGCTGGTAAGATCTTTCTATTTATTTTACAGTTAAGTGACATCTGTTTTTGGTGTTTTTTTCCGTAGGTCATGTCGCGGTCGGAGGGCAAGAAGTCGTCTAAGGCGGGGCGGCCCCCCATGCGTTGGTGCCCATGCGGCCGCAAGTACTCCGTTACCGACCAGCATGACCGTTGTCTCTCGTGTCTTGGCCCGCTTCACGACATGGATTCGTGCGATGCCTGCTTCTCCATGAACCGCCGCATCCTCGAACAGCGCGCGTTTAAAGTAGGGCAAGCTCAGCTGACTTTCGGGGGTAGGTCTCGCATTCATCGGGCCAAGCCGCACTCTCTCAGCCTTTCCTCCGGGTCCCCTCCCGGTTCTATACGGACCGAGGAGGAGGGAGCCCTCGCCTCGAGCCTCAGCCTTGGCCGAGGCTCCTTCCGTGGAGCAGGAGGCCTGCACTGCCTCCTCCCGGAGTGGGGTGGAGGCCGCATGGCAGTCACCCTTCGGGGTGAAGGCTCCCCAGTGCCGTCGGGCGCTGTTTGCTGTGCCGTGGGTCCTGTCGGCACTGACGGTGGCACCGACTGCTCTTTGGCGCGTGGGCCTTGTTGGCGCTGGTCGCAGTGCCGACCCTGCTCATGCACCGTGACCCTGGAATCAGCGCCTGTCGCCATGTCTCGCCTCAGCGCCGAGGTTGAGCACGGCGCGTGGGCCTTCGAGTCATCCATTGGTGCCGTCTCGGCGCCTGCTAGGTTCAGCTCACAAGGTGTAGGTCTAGCGGTGCTGTGTTGGGCACAGAGTCCTCCTCGGGTTGTCTCGCACCGCTCGTCCTCGGTGCGCGTGGTGTTGCAGGATCATGGCGGCGGCCAAGGCTGTGGCTGGGGTTTCTGCGGTGCAGTTCTGTTACTGGTACCGCCCCTGGTGCCGGGTGGACTTGACGGTGCCACAGCTGGCCCTAGTTCGGGACCTTTGGCCCGTGCTGCCCTGCCGCCTTCTGCCAGCACTGCTTGCGGGGCTGTGGAGGGTGCAGGTGCCACCTTGGCCACTGCTTGGACTTCTGGGCCCTTTGGTAAGGTCGCCCTACTACCGTCTGGCTTAGGGCCTCAGACTCTACCTCTTCGGAGTCGGGCTCGGAGTCGAGCGGGCAGTCACACCATTCAGGGTTGTCTGCAGAGGAGGACGAGCCGGGTGGTTCCACGACGGGTCTCAGTCAGCCTCTTCTGAGGTGCGCCTGGTTCCCCGAGGTTAGGGTCAGTGGTAATTGACCAGCAGGCTATGGTGCATGCCACCATTGCCATGCAACCTGGCCTTGGGGGTTGACCCTTGGCGGTGGTACCTCGGTTGTGTGTCTCAATCGCCTAACTTTGGGGCCTTCCATCGGGAAGCCCACAGGAGGGGAGGTCTCTGCTCCTGGTCTCCTTCGGGCAGCCTCGAGCTGCCAGTCCTCAGGCTGGCCCTTTCGAGGACTAGGACCTCTCGACTCCAAGGGGTCAAGGGGTGTGGGGTCGGTGCTGACTCTTCTCTGGGACCCACCTGGCCCTGGATTTAAGTCACACGGACTCCGCCCTTCCCTTCTGGTTCCTTGAGGGAGTCCCATTCTTTGGAGGCAGGGGACCGTCCTTCTGACCTCATACAGCCCGGTCGCCTCACTTGGGATTCTTCTGGGCTAGCCTAGGCAGTACCAACGTGGTTGTACAGCTGTCGGCCATGGAGTCTTCCAGGACACCTCCACGGGGTCCATGGTCCGCCTCCCTAGCCCTGGCAGAGGTCAGCCGACTTCTCCTCGGCTCTGCCTCCCCTCTGCCGCCTTCTCCAGCGTTCCCAGGTATTCTTGGTCCTAGCGGTCCTCTCACCTGGGAACAGTTCAGAGCAGTGGCTGCTCGGTTCCCTGCCTACGTTAGGGCCATGGACAGCCAGGTTTTTCAACCTCCCCCTGAGCAGCCACTCAGAGTGCATGGTGACCTCCCAACTCCCCATCCCCTTCAGGGAGAGGACTGCCTGTCCATCTTCTCCTGCCGCTGATTTCTCAGGAGTATCATTGCCTCGTGAGGATGCTGGAGGATCTTCACCCCTCTCCCCCCTCTCCATGAGCAATCCTGAGCATGCGGCGCACACATTTCTAGGCGATTTTGGTGCGGCCACCCTTGTGGTGCCGCCCTGGCCCGCCTCCTTCGGGAGGCGTCCATGCTCGGTTCCCTGCCTATGTTAGGGCCATGGACAGCCAGGTTTTTCAACCTCACCCCGAGCAGCCACTCTCAGAGCGCATGGTGACCTCCAGCTCCTCATCCCCCTCTTCAGGGGGAGAGGAACCGCCTGTCCATATCTCTCTCTGCGCTGATCTCTCAGAGTATCAGCTTCGTGGAGGATGCTGGAGGATCTTCACCTCCTCTCCCATGAGCAATCCTGAGCATGCAGCGCACGCCTTTCTAGGCGATTTTGTGCGCCACCCTTGTGGTGCCGCCTGGCCTACTCCCTCGGGAGGCATCCATGCTTCTGGCAGAGGCCCTTTCCGGAGTTCCTGCCCTAGGGACCTCAGCCAGAGGTATTGCGCTCCCCAGAGTCTCCAGGTTCTATGCTCTCATCCACAGTCCGGATTGACGCACCTGGACACTCCTGACGGGCTTCACGCCTCCACCGTGACCGCCCCCAGATCAGGAGTCTTCGGATTTTGTTTTCTGGGGAGGAGGACTTTCACTGCACGGGTTTCTTCCATCTCCGCTTATCAGACCCACTATGCAGCCTACAACAGGTTCTGTGGTCAGCGCCAGGTCAGATCCCAGCTGCTTTGCCTGACTCTGAGCAAACCAGGCTAGCATCGCACTCTGCACGTGGCCTGAGCTAGCAAGGCACTAAGCAAGGGCATCTTATGACGCCAGTGAGGTAGCTACCAGGATAGTAGGACAGCGATCTGCACCAGAAGATCGGGCGGGTTCGCTTTTCCCGGCTGTCACCCTTGGCCCGCGGGGTGATTTGCTCCTCACCAGGAACCTATTTCTTTCCTGTGAGGGCGCAGACGCTTGTTGGGACAAATTCTTCTCGGGGACCCCATCTCGCTGTCCCCACTCTTGGGCCTCCTCAGGCCCAGAAGGTCCCTCTCCTTAGTGTGTCACCCACTGAGGGCTAGGGACACTGTCCCTTAGGGTGCATTAATCAGTTTCTCTGGGGGCTTGGTATCACCTATCTGTGATGAATGGTGAAGATTGACACAGATAAGATATAGAAATTACGCACTCACCTTAATTAAGGATCTTTCTGTGTATCTTCACCATTCATCACAATCCCGCCTGCCATCCCCTGGGGCTCCAGTCTCGATCCTCCTCCTCTGTACCTACCCCTCTTTTTGAGCGAGGTAAAGTTGGGACACACAGGGGGGTAATTTTCTTCCCCAAGGGGTACAGTTCGAGTGGCACTTCTTCTCTACTACTTATCCTCACCTCTACGGGGTGAGAACTGGTGGTTGCCCTCCTTCTGTTATCCATCTATTTAAAAAAAAAAAAAAACATTTTTTTCACCAAATATCTTTACAGAGAGAGTACTGAGTCCCTGTACCCTTTCCTTCTCCAGAATAGCCGACTCTGCTTTTGGGGTATTGCCAGTTATTCTGTGCCTTGAATTTGGCAGGTGAGCTTTGCCACCCTGCAGTTCCTATATAGTCTCGGACGGACAAGGGTCCTGGATCCTTGTTACCCTCACTCTCTCCTAAATTCTCTCCCCCTTCTTCCTTTTCCAGAGATTGGGGCCCCTACCCATTCCCTTAGTTTTACTTCCTCTATGCTGTCCTCTGTCGTTATTTCTCCTTTAGTTCTGCTTTCTTCCTTTTGTCCCTTGACTCTCTTGTCCCACCCTCCATCCCTTCCTCTTACCCTCTCCGGGCGACTCAGAACTGAGAGGCAGGCGGAGTCGACACAGCTTAACGGCCAATCCCCAGCCGCCACGAGGCATCGCCGGTCTCGAGGGCTGCGCGACGCTGCGCCGGTTCCCTATCCTTTAAAAAAAAAAGGTTCTGCCGGGTCCTGATCTCTGGCACACCCCATCTGTGATGAATGGTGAAGATACAGAAAGATCAGAATTACGGTAGGTACTGCACTTCATATCTGGGAACGCCGGGATGGGATAGGCTCTCGCAAAGAGTCCAAAAGGATGGACTATGTCGGGCTAAGGTTTACGCTCATGCTCTCCTAGGCCTCCGACAGGCCAGCTCGCTGCACTGATGGCACATTTCTCCCACGCCTCTTGGCCCCTGGATGAGGTGCCCTCATCTCCTGGCTACACCTGCGACCTCGGGTCCGTAGCAAGACCAGATAGGCGGTGTGAAGCAGCAGCTTCAGACTGCTCTGGACTTAGTGATTCCTGTGCCAGGTCGGTGGCGGCCGCAGAGGCTATGCGCCATAGGCGTGGCTGAGGTTATCCTCTTCTCAACGGAACCCAGCACAAGTTAGCAGACATCCCTTCTGGGACTGACCTCTTCACCCTGGAGTGGAGGGACATTCCAGGGGACTGAGAAGTCCGATACCACTCTGACTCAGTTACCTCGCCTGAGGGACAAGGGCCGCAGCCTTTGCATAAGCCTTTGCCCCTCGGCCCCTGCCTGACCGCCCATCAACTCCAGCATGAGGTCCAACAGGCTTGCCGCTGGGCGCCCTGAATCCAAGCCAGCGGCTTCCTCTAAAGGGAAGCAGGGAGGTAAAGGCCCAGGAGATTCCTTGGCCAATCCCTCCTCCAAGCCTGCTCAGTGATGGGCTGAGGGGCGCTGTCCCTGGCCCCGTCACCCCTACCCAGGGTCCCCCGTGGGGAGTCTGCTCTGCCCCTTTTCCACCTGGTCCACTTTCTCAGACCTCTGGGTGTCGGAGGTGCTAGGGGAAGGTCCTGCCTCGGGGTTGCGAGCAGGCGCCACCCTTTCCAGCCGTTGCCCCACGAGGGTCTTGGGGTCCGCATCCTCGTTGTCGGCCTCTGAGCTGACTTGCCTGGCCCCTCGATCTAGAGGTGATCAGGAAGGTTGCGGACCCTCCTCCAGACCCTGGGTTCGTGTCCAGGTATTCCTGGTCCCTAACAGACGGGGGGGAGCTTGCGCCCCATTCTCAATCCACATGTCAGGATGGTCTCTCTGTCTCAGATATCCCATCCTCAGCATGAGGCATGTGGCTCTTCCTGGACCTCCAGGACGTACTTGCACTTCGTTCCGTCCGTTTCTTGGGAGACTCCTCTGTTTCTTAGCCGGGGATCCTGCTATTTGAGTTCTAGGCCAGGCCCTTTGTCTCTGCTCAGCAGCATTCCTGCGGCACCGATGGATCCGGGCGTAACCCCACCCGGATGGCAATCTGACGGCAACCCCTCCAGGCGGAGGGGGGATGGTCCAGAGCTCTGGCCCTCTAGGTTGCTCTCAGACTAGTCTCCTTTCTATTGGAGCCACGTTGGAACTCGTGCCTTAGCGGGTGATTCTTCTTCAGGACGAGGCTCGACTCTTGAGTCCGAGCTCTGCTCCTGGCAGACAGGGCCGAGGTTCTTCCTCCCTTACCTAGTCAGGTCTGACTGGGCAATTTGCGGCCTGCACCAGCGTGGGCTGTTTGGATCCGCCGGTTCATGCATCCCCCTAATGGGGGCTGGCCAGCCAGCGGTCACAGCGCTGCGTTCCTTTGGACCAGTCCATGACAACAGCCCAGGGGTTGGGGAACGCTCTCCTTCGGACCGTTCCAGCTCTTTTGCAGAACATCCCGTTCGTCCGCCCCGAGTCAACAGTCTTCTCCGACCGAAGCATCTCGGATGAGTGGGGGTGCCCATCAAGGGAAATACAGAGTGCACTGCCTCTGGTCCTCTCAGGAGTCCCAATGTCTTCCTACCTGCTGGAGCTCCAGGCGGTCCGCTTAGCTTGCACCGCTCTCTCCGTCTGTGCGGGATGTTGTGGTTTAGGTCCAGGCGGACTACACTACGACCATGTGCTACCTATCCCGCCAGGACCGGACGAGCTCCTTGCCTCTGCGTAAAGTGGTTCTCCGCATTGGGTCTTTCACGCAGCAGTTTCCTAGCCATTTCTATGGCAGGAGCCTCCATCACCCTGGCCGATGCCCTAGGCCGGATAAGGGCTGCGCCTCACGAGTGGTTTCCCTGCCAGAGGTAGCACAAGATCTTTCTCCCTTTAGGTCACACCTTGGGTGGATCTTTGTTTTTCCCTCCAGGGAGAATTCGAGGCCGAGACTGTCTCATTCCCGCCCCCTCAGCATGGTTTGCTGTAGGGAATGCCCTTGAGGCAGTGGACCCTGGGCCTCTTCTACGCCTCTCCCCCATTTCCCTTGACCCTCAGGCAAGGCAAGGAGGGACTAGGCGCAGGTGATTCTGGTAACCCCAGACTGGTTTTGCCAGCTCTGGTATCCAGCTCTCGTCAGTCTCAGCCCGAGGCGGCTTCCAGCCCGCCCGGTCCTGATCTCTGTTGTTACGGGAAGGTACTCCATCCGGACCTTCAATCCCTACACCTGATGGCCTGATCCCTGTGCGGCTAGTGGCCAGGTCTTGGGTCTTCTGGCAAGGTCCTCGATGTTTCGAGGTGTCCTGCCAGGAGTCGACCAGATACGCTCGCCTTCAAATGGAAGAGTTCTCCATTTGGTGTTGGGATAGAGCCTGGTTCCCTCTCCTGTTCCTCTGCGAGCATTCTGGACTATCTGCGGTCCGTTCTTTCTTGAACTAGGGCTTCGGTTGACGACCCTTAAGATGCTCCTGTTAGCCACTCCTGTCTTCCGGGCGTGGGCCGGAAGGTAGTCGGTGGCGCAGGAAAGGTGGTCTGGCGCTTTCTAAGGCCGTGATCACACCTCCCCTCTGGGGAGAGTATCCCCATTTCCGTGGGATCTTACGCTGGTATGGGCTTAGCTCACGGGCAAGCCATTCGAACCTTCGCACAGGTGTGAGTTCCCCCACCTGTTGTGGAAGAACACCTTCTTGGGGCTACCATGCCTACCAGAAGGACAGGAGAATTCCAGGCGCTCCTTTGAATCTCCCTATCTGGTCTTCCACAGGGACAAGGTTGTCCTATGCCCCACCCGAAGTTCCTTCCGTAGGCGGTGGCAGAGTCTTTTCCCTAACCGGGTATTGTCTCTGCCGGGGTTCAACCCCTTTCACACCTCGGAAGCCGTATGTAGGATCCATTGGGACCTTCCCAGGGAGCGTAGGGCTGAAGTTCGGGAGAGGTTCGCCAGCTGTTTGTCATCTACGCTGGAGCCGCACCTGACAGACCTGCAGCCAAGCGGACGACGAGCGGGTTACCTCCTTCATAGATCTGCGCTTTAGGTGGGCGGGCATGGAGCCTTCGAGAGGGATAAGCGCTCATTTCACCCGCCCTTCCGCTGCATCGGTGGCTGCTTCCAAGGATACCCTTGTCCAGGATATCCGTAGGACTCCTACCTGGAAGCAGGCTTATATTGGTTCCCTCTTCCACATCAACCTTGGGTCACGCCGAGATGTTGGTCGGGGCCTCGGTTCTCCAGTCTTTATACCCAAGTAGGGGGTGTGCGCCTTGCCTCCCTCCTCCCAGAGAACTGCTAGGAGTCTGCCAATAAGTGTGGATGAACAACATATCCATGTCCCTAGAAATACAGGTTACTCACACCTGCAACAGGGTTCTAGAAATGGGCATATGTTGTTCATCCTGTTCCTAACCTCCTCGAACTAGCGCACAACCTGCTTCCAGCGGGCTAGATCTGGCGCCATGGGGCGAGGCAGAGTTTTACCATCCGGTGGGTGGGAGGAGCCACCTTGAAGACCTTCCGGCAAGATTTAAAGCGACAAGGAACCTGCCAATAAGTGTGGATGAACAACATATACCATTCCTAGAACTCCTGTTACAGGTGAGTAACCTGTATTTTCTCCTTGGACCACCATGTGATTGAGAACCATGCGTTGAAGGTCGGACATACGCCGCTGTTTCGGAGGTCAAATTTGCAGTCACCGGGCCAAGGCTGGGATTCTCTGCCCTTCCCCTGGGTCCCCTCCCGGTCCTATACGGCCCGTGGAAGAGGAAACCCCTGCCTGTTCTAGCCTTGCCGTGGCGAGGGTTTCTTCCATGGTGCAGGAGGCTCAGGCTGACCCCCTTGGGGGTCAGTCTGGAGGCACCACATCGGCAGTCGCTGCTTCAGTGGTGAAAGCTCCCTCGGTGTCGTGGTTCCGGGCCCTTTGGGGCCGGGTCGGGCAACAGCCATGTGGTGCTGCTCTGGTCCCGGAGCCGAGGGCTTTGATTGCAGCACCACGGTCAGCTGGCCTTCTCTCGACACTCACCGCTGTCTCTGATGTTGCTCACGGCGTCTGGGTTCTCAGCAGCACCGGGGGTGGTAGTCTGGATGATCTTCCCTTGTCAGTCTTCACCATTCATTACTGCTTGGGTGGTGCTGGAGGCACGCACCCGCTATGGGAGATTTTTTAGTCTGCTCTAACGGCGCCACCCCCGAGAGCGAAGGCCATTAGGTGCTGCAGACTCCTCCTCCTTTTCATTTCTGTTTCTCCCGCCGCCGAGGCTGCACCTGCTACCGCGTGTGTGAGATTGTGAACCTGCGTCATAGGCCTTCCTGCGACTCTTTCTCCAGTTCCTCCTGACGCCGTTGAACCATTTTCAGTCCGGTAAGACCGTTCCTTATTTCTACGGCGCCAGGAGCCTTTTTCTGTGTTTTAATTTTGTTTTTGCATCATGCCCGGTTCAGAAGCAAAGCGTAAATCTAAAGCGGGCCGTGCCCCTATGTGTCGGTGATCCTGTGGCCGGCATTTTTCCATTACGGACTGGCATGATGTTTGCCTTCACTGCCTGGGACCCAACCATGATATGGATTCATGCGACGCCTGTTTCTCGTTGGACCGTCGCGACGTAGAAATCCGCGCATTCAAGATCAATGTAACAGGGGGTCCTGTTGTGAAGTATAACCAATCACTTAAAGATGCAATAACCCCCCTCCCCCCATTATTTCTTTTCACTCTATCCTTTCCTCTGTTATATTTCAATATCTATCCTATACTTTCTTGTCAGGGTGGCCAACCTGGCAATCTTCTATCTATCCTTTACTGTGCCTTTTTTTTTTTCCTTTTTCTGTCAGTACTTAATTGCATCTTGTTAAAAAAATTATATGTATATATATTGAAAAAGCTATGCTCAGCAAACCTTCAGTGGCTACTGGGAGAAGCAGTCCAACAAGCTCAGTGTCCCAAAACAAATGTTAAGAAGGAGCTGTTTCATTTGTAAACAAAAGAGCCTCTAAACAGCAGAGGGCTGAGTTGTGAAACAAGTATCTGCTGCAACTTCAGCTAGTAAGTTAGGAAGCATTGGCTGTAAAACTAAGGGAAACTGGAACAAAAACAGGTATTGTACTAAAATAAACTGTTACCCGAGTGCCCATGTTAGTTGCAGAGGTCCTTCTATAGGGCAGGCAACTCATGAAATGGCAGCTTATATGGTCTCAAGGAGGAGTGATGTCAGAAGGGGGAGGAGCTAAGCTAATGCTCTGACCTCATAGTCCTATAATTAAGTCTATTTTTTTGTTTTAGGACCTTGTGAGGAAATAAATATTTTTTGGGGTAAACCCTCGAAGTGCTAGAATGATACTAGTTGGTTTAATATATATATATAAGCTTGAAAATGCCGTTGTTAATCTTAATTAAGGTATCACATGATTGATGAGGTCACCCTGTGGCATTATAAAAGGTTCCTCTAGGAGAACCAAGAGAGATAGGTGGTCAGTAAGGTTCTGGCCAAGGAGAGAAGGTTCTAAGAAGTAATTGTGCAAGTTTCACATTGTTTGAGAGAAGGAAAGAACTCGGAATTCTGTAGAGTAATTTTTTTTGCAAGAATTATCTCCTGATGTTTGAAGTGGTGTGACGGATTAACACCATTTATTTTTCCTTTATGTATTAAATTTAGTATTTTTATTTATTTTATTTTTTTTCTTCTTGATTAAAATGATAAATGCAGACATATGCATTTTTTATGCATCCTATCTGGTTGTATGATCTGTTTATTGGGACCCACACTACCACAATCAGCAAGGCTCCACCGACTTTCGGTGGACGGCGTCGCTCCAGGGCTTCCCAGGTAAGATCTTTAGACCCTTCCTCCGGGTCCCCTCCCAGGCCTATACAGTCTGGAGAGAAGGAGGCCTCCTCATCTTCTGGTCTTGCTGAGGAGGAGGCCTCTTTCACGGTGTCGGGGGAACGCTGTGGTCCCACCCTGGGCCGCGGTGGAGACATCGCCTCGACAGTCACCTCTTCGAAGGTGCAGGCTCCCCCAGTGTTGAAGCCCAGATCTGTTGGGCCTGGCACCGGTGGACCCTCGCCGCCGCCCTCCAGCGCTGTTCCGGATCCCGGTGATCGGGGCAGTGCCGTGTTGGCTGTGGGCCTGGTCATTTCTTCTAGTGGCGCCGTGTCGGGGGTCTGACCGGTGCCATTGGTGAGTCAGGGCCGGGTTCTGGAGTATCTGGTGCACCAAAGCCTCCTGGCGCTGTAGTTGTCAGCGGCGTCGTTCGCAGTGCCGTTTCTCTGGAGACCCCTGGGGTGGCCAGTATTGAGGTCCAGCTGGTCCCTACCTCCTCAGAGGAGGAGGGTGATTCAGACGTGTACCTATCCTGGCACCCTGACTCTTTGGAGTCGGGGTCTCCAGTGAGATGAGGTGCTAGGCAGCCCAGCGCGCCTATTCCTCTGCTGTCCTCTCCTGAGGCCTCCCAGGCTGGGGGTGGCCTGGGGTCCCTTGAAGGGGATGGCGTGGAGGGTCTCATCCTCCTTAGGGGGTTACGGTAGCTGCTGATGCTGGTGCTGCTGCACCTGCTAGGGGTGGGTTGTTGTTGGGGTAGAGGAGTAGGGCGTTCTCAGAGTCCGGGGGGTTGAGAGACCGGGTTGAGGTGTCTTGGTCTTCACCTGCCACCTCTCAGGGTGTGGGTAGGAGCCATAGCGCTGAGCCCCCGTTTTTCCCTCTCGGGCTCCAGGGACTACTCTGGTGGTGTTGCTGTGGGCTGCCCTTCTGGACCATGCAGCCCCAGGTTCGTCACAGGGGATGATCCCCTACTAGGCTCTTCCAGTCTTCACATCCCCAGGGTTCCTTTCTGCGACCTGGTTTGTTGTCCGGGATCCTGCCAGCTCGGGCTTCATTTTCCAGATTTCAGAGCCTCAGCAGAGGACAGTTGCCTCTTCATAGGTGTCCCTCTCCCGTTCCTCTGCAGCCACCCCCTCTCTCCTCTCTCCCAGGCTATGTCGGTCCTACGGGCCCGTTATCCTGGGGAGCGTTCGAAAGAGTTCTCGCGTGCCTTCCCCCATATGTTAGATGTATGCATGAGCAGGTGTTTCGCCTATCCCCACGGCTGCAGGAGTCCTCTGGGTACTCGAGTTCCCCATCATCCTCGTCTTCCTCCTCGGAGGGAGAGGAACCCCCTGCTCATCTCTCATCCGATGCTGATTTCACTGAATATCAGCGATTCCTTTCAAGGATGGTGAGGGATCTTCGTATCTCCTTTGTTAGGCGAGACAATACTGAACGGGAGACGCGTGAATTGCTCAGTGACCAGCATTTGGTGGTACTGTCCTGGCCTATTCCTTTCCAAGAGGCATCTATCTGTTCCTGGCAGTCACCGGCCGTCCCCGTTCCAGCCCTGGCAGACTGCAGGAGAAGGTATTCTGCCCCATTGGAGTCTCTAGGTTCCGCCTGGCGCACGACCGCTCACCGAATTCAGATTCCTTACATTTTGACCGGTGAGGGAGAAAGGTGTTCTCTTCCTCTCATGCGATGCTGTGCATTGCCTCACATCAGGTGCACCATGCTGCCTACAGTAGGCATTTATGGTTGATGCTATCCCTGCTTCTAGCATCAGTGCCTGATTCGGAGCAATCTAGACAGGCCATTGCCCTCTCTGCTATAGGCCTGGAGCTGGCAAGACACCAAGCAAGGGCATCTTATGACGTCAGTGAGGTGGCTTTCAGGGACAGCGATCTGTGTTAGACAGCATGGCTTTGTCTATCAAGGTGATTCGCTCTGCTTTCCAGGGGACCCATCTTTTTTCCTCCAGGGCTAGGAGGCTTCTGCAGGGGCTTCCTCCATCTCCCCATCCCCAGAGGACTCCTCGTAGCGCTCCTCCACCATAGGCTTCTCATTTGATTAGCCCAGGGTCTTTCCCTCCTGTTTCCCACCAGCAGGAGGATGAGGGTCCTGTTTCCTCAGGGTTTCTATTATCCCCCCCCCCCCCCAGGAGTTTGGTATCACCCAGCAGTAATGAATGGTGAAGACTTGACACGGAAGATATGAAAATTACGTGTCTACCCGTAATTGTTGATCTTCTCTTGTATCTTCACCATTCATTACTGATACCCACCCACCTTCCCACAGTGGCCTCCCTACTGCGTGCCTCCCCTCCCTACTGCTCCTCTCCCTTCCTCGCTGGCCTTTAAGCCAAAAAAAAAACCTGTCTTGATTTTCCGTTCTTTTCTGGACGGATCCTTTCTCCTCAAGGTAAAGGGGAACAAGTAGGATTTATTCTGTCCTGGGGGAACTCTTTCTGATTGCCCTTAGGGGTGACTTCTTGGCTTCTTAGTCATGTTGTTCAGTTCACAGCTGAAGAGACCGTCGCTCTATGGCTCGGCCCCAATTTTCAGGTTCCCTCTTGCAGGTAGTAATTAATATTGTGTCAGCTTCTTCTGGTTGTTGATTCTGGCACTTCATTTACCTTGAGCTGGTTTTCCTGCCTTGCCTTCAGGGAGTCCAATTGAGTTCCCACTCTATCCTTTTATACAAAGCTGCCTTCTGTAGGGCTTACCCCCTCCCCACACACATCTGTGTTAGCACTTAACAAGGTGCTAAGGGGCTTATTCTCCTTCCTAGTTGGGCGCTCTCTTTCTGGGGCAGAATTTCTACCTGGGTGTGAGCTCTCAGCTAGAGTGTAGGGGGTTGGGATGACGGGAGGTTAGAGAATCTGCTCTTTGTGTCCAATCAGTACAAGCGGTTCAGTTGAACCTTCTCTCATTCCTATCAGGAGGGATTCTTGCTCCCTTGTTTTTGGTTCCGAGCTTATAAGCCTCTCAACCAATATATCTATGGGCAGTGTTCTCCCCTCTTTCAACATCCCTTGTTTCGTTCCCTTTCTTCTTCTTCTTCCTCTCCCTTTTTCTCTTTATCCGTTCCTCCCTTGGAGCCACCCCAGAAGTGAGGCCCTGCGGTCCCTTAGGATAGGCATTCTCCCTCTTTCTTTCTGTCCTCTACCAGCTTATTCCTTTTTCAGTTTATATCCTTTCCTTTTTCTGTCCCTCGGCTCTCTTGCCTCGCTCTCCCTTTTCCTTACCCTTCATTTTCGCCTCTCCGGCTACCAGAACTGAAATGGAGGAGAAGTCTGCGACACCTAACAGCCGCCCCTCGTGCATGACACAGCACGTCGCTCTCAGGGTCAGCGCCATTGGAGCAGACTCAAAAAAAAAAAAAATCTCCTGTAGCGGTTGCGCACCTCCAGCACAATCCAAGCAGTAATGAATGGTGAAGATCAAAAATTATGGTAGGTACGTAATTTTAATTTTCTGGGCCTGGTTCTGGTCCTGGCGCCGTGCATGACACCGGTGATGGGATCGGCAGTGTGGTCGGGGCTGATCCTGCCTGCAGCGCCCGGTTGTTGTGCGGTGCCCGCGTTGAGGCTATTCCTGACTTCAGTGCCGCTTTCGCGGCGCCGGGAATGGATGTCGGAGTCGGGCATGGTGCGCACTTGTGTTTGAGCGCCGCGGCGCCTCGGGAGCAGGATCGTGCCTGACTCCAGGGCCATTTGCAGTGCCGGGTGGGTGTCAGTGCCAGGCGGAACTGTGCTTCCTTCTGGTGGTGGTGGTGTCGAATCCCAGGGTGCTTGACCTCGGGGTCCGTGGGGTTGTCTGGCATCGGACCTCGGAGCCTGTCTCTTCGGAGGCAAACTCTGGGTCTGATCCAGAGTGGCTCCCAGGTTCCTCGGAATCCTCAAACCCCTCTGTTTCCAGCACCTCAGCCCCCGCTCGACCTCCTGGGAATCCGCTCTCACCGGTGGACCTCAGGGACAGGGGGTCTGACCAGCCAGCAGTGGACCCTGTGACTACTGCTGCGCAGCCTGGGGTCACTAGCATCCTCCAGTTGGGGCACACACCCCCCTTGGTGTGTTTGAACAGCCCAAGTTTAGGGCAGCCCGGGTCGCATCAGGAGGGGGAGGGTACGGTTCCCTGGGTGGACTCCTTGGAGGTGCCAGCTACCTAGGCTGGTGACTAAGAAGACTAGGTCCCTCTCTGACTCCGAAGGGTTGAGAGGTAGAGGTGTGGCGAAGTGAGCCTTTCCTAGAGCCCAGCCGGGTTCTGGTAGGAGTCAAAGCGCAGGCCCTCACCTTTCCCTGGAGGAGTCCCCGAGGAGGACTTTTACTTCTGAGGTCAGTGGCCATCCTTCTGGACTCACACGGTCCCGGTTACTTCATGGGGTATTTCTTCCTTTGGGCACAACTCTGACCCTTCCGACCCGGTTGAACGGCTGTTAGCTACAGCAGCCTTTGGGTCCCCCTCCTTGCAAAGGGTTTCCTGTTGGCCCCCTTGCCCTGACAGAGACCGTTCTCTTGTTGCCAGGAGCCTGTCCCCCGGGCCTCTGTCTCCATCCCCGGTGGTCCCAGGTATTTGTGGTCCTCACGGACCTCTTACCTGGGAACAGTTCAGAGGTTCAGCTGCACATTTTCCCACCTATCTCCATGCCCTGGACCAGCAGGTGTTTCACAACGCTTCCATGCAGCCGGACCCTGTACCTGGGAGCTCGTCTTCCTCCTCTACGGAGGGAGAGGAACCTTCGGTCCACATCTCCCCAGCGTCTGATCTCTGTTCCTATCAGCGCTTCCTTTCGAGGATGTTGGACGAGCTTCACCTTACCCCGGTCCCAAACAGCAATCCCGAGCGTGTGACACGTGCCTTCTTAGACGAGTAAAGTGTGGCCCACCTGGTGGCTCCCACCTGACCTATTCCTTTTCAGGAAGCATCATCACACCAGCTCTGGCTACGTCCCTTTTCCACAGTACCAGCCCCAAGGGACCTACACCAGCAGTATTGCGCTCCCCCTGGGTCTTCAGGTTCTCTGCCGCATCCCCTTCGGGATTGACCTCCTGGACACCCCCTCGGGCCTCGTAGACTCCTTTACCATGACTCACCCCAGGATCTGGACTCTGCAGAGTTCAATTTCTATGGGACAAGTGTTCTACTTCGGCACAGATCTCTGTCAATCACAACACATCAAGCCCACTTTGCAGCCTATGACAGAGTCTTGTGGTCCAGGCTAGGACAGCTCCTTGCCTCGATGCCTGATTCAGAGGAAACCAGGCAAGCCATTGCCCTCTCTGCGCAGTGCCTGGAGCAAGCAAGGGCATCCTACGATGCCAGTGAGGTAGTATTCAGAGTACTAGGGACAGCGATCTGCCTTCGGCGGATGGCATGGCTTTGCCTATCTCGGTTGTCACCCCTGGCCCGGTGTAGGGTGATTTACTCCGCCTACCGGAGAACCCATCTCTTCTCCCGACGGGTGAGGCGGTGGCTCTCAGGGCATCTTCCTTCCCTCACTGGGGGATCCCCGTCTCACCCAAACCAGTCTCAGGCCTCACCGGGCCTGTAAGGGTTATCTCCTGCAGTGTCTCCCCACAGGAGGCTAAGGGACTTAGTCCCTTAGGGTACTTCAGGGTCCCCCTCTCGGGGGGAGCTCGGACTCGCCCAATAGTGATAAATGGTGAAGATTGACACAGATAAGATATGAAAATTACATTCCTACCGTAATTGTTGATCTTTTAGTGTATCTTTGCCATTCATCACTAGATCCCACCCTCCTTCCCTGTGGGGCCTCAGTCTCTGGACTCATCCCCTCCCCTGTGTGTCTTTCCTTTCCTCGCTCTCCTCTCCCTTGCATGTACGCAGGAGGGGACTGTGGAGAGACACTGGGGTGAATTTCTCATGGGCTTTCCTGGGGAGTCGCGGAGTGGGGGGGTCCTCCTTTCTCTCCCCCCCCCTTCAGTAATTTTATTATTTGTGGGCTCAAGATTTGACTCCACATCTTTTTTCTCCCAGCCTTTGGCAGTTAAAAATTTCTTTCCCCCTTTATTTTGGGAGGGAGGGGGGAGAGTTGAGACACACTCTCAGCCTGCACTCCCTGGTGGTTGGTCCTCAGACCTAGGCTGCTTCAAATCATGTCCTGCAGCTGAACTCTGTAGTCCAGGTCTAGACTTTATTCCCTAAAAAGGCTTATATGCAACTCCACTTCTGAGGGTGTGCTACTCTCCCCCCCCCCCCCATCTTTCCTTCCCTTTTCTTTCTCCTTCCGGAGATTGGGGCCCCCTCTCCCTAATTTCCTTTTAAGACTCCTTTTGTCGCCTTAGTCGTTGTCTCCTTTTGGTTGATTCTTCTTTCCTTACCTATCCCTTAGGTTCTCTTGCTTCAACCCACCTCCCTTCTGTACACTCTCAGCGTGTCAGAACTGGGGCTGGGGTGGAGTTGACAACAACTAACTTTACCAACCCTTGGCGCCACGATGGAGCGTCACCGGCGCTGAGCCTCTGTTCGGTCTCGCCATGACAAAAAAAAGTCTCCCGAGGGGTCCTAGCTCTGGCACAGTACCAAATAATGATGAATGGTGAAGATACACAGAAAGATCAACAATTACAGTAGGTACGTAATTTTCATTTCTTTTCCCGCCATCGATCAACGCTTGTTGGACTGCATTGGAAATGTTGCCGCATTAGTCGCCATTTGTCATTCTTTTTTAGTTTAAAAAAGTATCAGTTTCACAAGAATTCTTCCTGCATGTTGCCGACAGAGCTGACGATGTGCGCCTGTGCTACAGAAGCAAAGATCTTCCTGGACTTAAGTCTTCAGCATTTATTCATACTGCTGGGCTCAAGCCGGAGGCACTGGGACCATGCGGGAGTCAAAAGTCTTCAGGAGGGCCGGCGCCAAGATGGGACTGCACATGCATGGCACTACGAGACTGGCTTGCGCCATATAGGCTATCTTGGTGTTGACCCTACAGCCGCCTCAGTTCCTTTTTTCCTGCCATCGAGTGCGCTTCAGTGACTATGCTCCCCCAGCAGGAGTCAGATCTTCACGTCTGTATGACAACAGCTTTTAGTTTTGCTCAGTTTTACCTTATTTATTTTCTGTAGTAAAATAAAAAGTTTTATTTTTTTCTTCTACAGCCCTACCGACCGAAAGAGTTGGCAATGGACAGTGATGGTAGGGAGTCTGTTTTAGAAGGCTGCTCTGGCAGCTGGGCTGTATCCGGTCCGTCGTCCTCTGCAGAGGGAGTCCAACTATGGGCAGTCCGGTGTTTGGGAGGGAGGACAGTCCTCCCAAAAACACAAAAAGAAGTGGGCCCATTTTCAGTCCAGGTTGGGGACAAAGCACCATTCTGCCTTGAGTACTTCCTCTTCCTGTCGGAAGGGAAAAAAACGGTACAGCTCGAGGTCGCCCTCTGGTACATCTGCCAAGAGGTCCTTTGCATCCATGGGTGAGAGGTCTTGCCTGGCTCCGTCTGACTCCTCGACTGCCACTGCCCGCAGTCGCTTGGAATCTTGACACCGGAGCCTGTATTTGTCCTCTTGTGGGGTTTCCAGTGGGCAGTTTCACCACTAAGCTTCTCTTATGGAGCAGTGGGTACAGCATGTGTCCTGTTTGCCCCTTTCTGCAGATCTAGTGCCAGGGCCGTCGGACCTAGATGCCTAGGATCTGCTACTGGGGCCTTCAGGACAGGTAGAGCGTTTGGCGCCGACAAAGAAATCCCTTCCCTTGCCGGTGTCTACACCACCGACGCCGGTCCCATGTACCTACCCACATCATTCTGTTTCCTTGCATGGTCTGACCCAGGTACCATCCCCTGCCTCTTCTAGGCCTGGGTTGGGTGCTAGGGTGGTGCCAATGACTTCTCAGTTGGTGTTTTCCACACCGCTGGCTCCCTTGGCTCCAGTGCCGATTCCAGCACCGCCTGATCTTACTGTGAGAAGCAGCTGTTGCAGCAGGTTACACCATTAGGACTGAAGCCGGCAGGTGCCAGGACCCCACGGAAATTTTCTAGCTAGCAGTATTCAGCGGAGACCGCCTCCGACGTCAGAATCCCCAGTTCTTTTCCCGCCGTCGACTCGCCAGCATCGGCCTCTCGGTCTCTACCTAGCACACAAAAACTTAGAACTTCTCCAAGTAGTTTCTACAAATCTAATGTCCTCTCCAACTCCTTCTTCTGAGGGACAACTTTCCAAGTGTACCTGCAGAAAACACATCCCTTTCAAGGATCCTCATTCATCCCGCTTGCGGTGCTTAGGCCCAGACCATGACACCAAGGCCTGCTCCTTCTGCCAAGGGTTCAACAGCCGCACCAGGATCTGGCATCAGAAGGTACTTCAGGCGTACCTGTTAGAAGAGAAACTTAGCAGGATGGACAAAGAACCTTCCTCCAGGGGTGATTCTTCTTCTTCCAAGGCCCATAAACACAGGGACAAACACCGGGAGAAAGCAAGGTCAAGATCCCCAAACTGGGCCTTGGATTCGTGTAACTCAGGCTCCACCCGATCTGACCTCTCTCCCTCCAGGGCTCGTTCTCAGCCCCCTCTGGTCAAAGTCAAGGCTTCAGGCAGTTCTTCGACTTCGGTTCAGCCCATTAAGACTTCTAGGCCCTCGACTTCATCCACTCCCTCTCGGGCCTTTTCTAAGTCTTCTGAACACCACAAGTCTTCCTCCTCTGCCTGACATCGGGACCCCGACACCAGATCATTCTCCCAGCCTCCCAAGGGTCCGGATCCACCACCCAAGAAGACGAAAGACCTGACGTCCCTAAAGCAGACAACGGACCCGACATCGACCAAGCACCCAAAGTTGGCCAGGCATTCGCCGGAGCCGAGGACATCAGCCAAGCACCAGACACTGGCCAGGCATTTGCCGGACCCGAAGTCATCAGCCAAGTGACCGACATTGGCCTCACGCTCACCGGAGCCGAAGACCGCCCCCCAGTCACCGGTGGACACTGGTCGCAGGGACTCCATGGAGGAGGACACGACATTGCCTGAAGACCAGGCGGGCGACACAGAGGATGCCGGGCTTCCGAGGGAACCTTCGCCCACCCCCGGAGACACCCACGGACCCGGCGACAGACCACCGGCGCCAGGCCTGTCATCGGTCATGAACATACAAGAAGCAAAGGATCTCTTTACTTTCTGGTAGGACACCATTCGAAAAGATGTGTTCCTGCTGAAACCTCCTACTCCTTTACCTCCTTCGGCCCCTCCTCCACCACAGGGGCCAACAGGATGACCACCATCCCCTTAAGGAGCATACTCCACCTCCTAGGGGTAGATCCAAGGATCGGAGAAGGCCTCCTTCAAGATCTCCATCAGGGTTTCCGAGCCCCAAGCAACCCAGACGTCGTCAGTACACTCCGTCAGGGGAGGACTCCAGATCAGATTCCTCGGAATTCTCCAGATCTCCTTCTCCACTCAGCATCTCATCTGACCCACATGACCTACCCAGGTCTCCTCCGGATGATCCCCTCCTTCTCTGAGATCATGAGGCACGTCCAGAACAACATGGGATGGCATGCTGAAGACCTCGATCCCGAGAGACAGCGCATTGCCCGTTATCTTTGGCAGAAAGATCCAAAGCCTGTGGTAGTGCCACCCTTGGTGGACACCTTCGCAGACGTTACCAAGGCTGCATGGAAGCATCCACACTCCACCCCCGCTGTGCCGAAGAAAGCTGACTGCCTGTACAAGGCCCCGAAAGAGGACCAGTACTTGGCTCAACAACCTCTGGCTGACTCCTTGGTCATTACGGCCTCGCATGACTAGTCCCAGAGACCGCAGCACATGAGCACACAGCCACCAGACCAGGAATCTAAACAGTTGGATGCCCTGGGGAGGCATATGTATGCGGCTGCTACATGCTCCTTCAGGTCCCTGAACTACCTATTTCACATGGTACAGTTTCAGAATGCTCTGTGGGAACAGGGCCAGGACCTTGTCGACAAATTACCTTATGGCAATCAGAAGGCGGAGCTCCTAAACCTCCGCACAGGGTCTGATGTGGGAACCCAAGTGCTACAAGCCGTATACGATTCTGCGGACTCGTCTGCCAGAGCTGCAGCTTGAGGCGTCTATCTCCGGAGACATTCTTGGCTCCGTGTCTCTGACTTTACCCCGGACGTACAGAAGAACATTCTTGACGTCCCCTACAATGGCGAAGTTCTTTTTGGTGAACCCTCAGAGAAGGTTATCACCAAGCTGCAGGACGCTGGGAAGGCAGTCAGGTCTGTACAAGCCATGTACGGATCAAGGCCTGGTTCCTTTCATAGGACCCAGAGCCATTTTCGCAGCCAGCAACAATGGCAGCAGCCACATTCCGGCCAGCAACAAAGGGGCACTTTTCAACATAAAGCCCAGGCTAAGCCATCCCCAGACAGAGGACAACATTACACAAAACTGGCCCAGCCTGCAGGGACCAGTGCTGCCACAGCATGACTCCTTCCCGGCCCCCGCCCCTCCTCTGGATCAACGGGCACAAAAGGTCGGGGGTCGTATCACTCGCCACATTTTAGGGTGGCAGTCGATTACCGCCGACTGGTGGGTTCTCCAATTGGTCAAGGAAGACCACTTCATAGAATTTCTCAACTTCCCACCGTCAAGACCTCCCCTGCTTTCCCGTTATTCGGGTCAGCATGCCCTGCTCATACAGCTGGAGGTGCTCGTGCTTCTCGAAAAGGAAGCTAAAGAGCACGTACCGTGGAACCAGAGAGGTGCAGGTTATTATTCTCACTTCTTTCTGGTTCCCAAGAAGACAGAGGACCTCCATCCGATACTGTATCTCGGCGACCTCCACGCTTCGGTTCTGTACAAATGCTTCCGCATGGTGACCCTCCCAGGTCTGATAACCATGCTCAAGCAGGGTGCCTTTCTAGCATCCTCGGACATGCAGCATGCTTACCTGCATGTACCCATTGCTCAAGCGCACAGGAAGTTTTTGCGCTTTGAGTTTCAGGGTCACCATCATCAGTTCCGAGCCCTCCCATTCAGACTGTCATCAGCACCTCTGGTATTCACGAAGTGCATGGCGGTCGTAACGGTGACTCTGAGGAGACAAGGCCACTACGTATTCCCCTACCTGGATGACTGGCTTCTCATGGCACCCTCTCGGGAGGCCCTAATGTCCGCCATTCATTGTACTCAGTCTCTCTTCGAGACGTTGGGCATCATTATCAATCGAGAGAAGTCACGCTTGGTTCTGTCACAGATTCTGCAGTTCATAGGTGCAGTTCTGGACACCGTCCAGGGGAAAGCTTTTCTACCCCTGGACCAAGCGGAACTCATCAGATCCCTCATCAGGGACATCAAGGCGAAGAAGACCATCCCTGCCAGACTGGTCCTTTGCCTGCTCAGACACATGGCTGCGGCCATTGCAACAGTCCCGCTAGCCCATCTCCACATGCGGGTGACCCAGTGGATGTTGCGGGTCCAATGGGATCAAAAGCAAGACCATCTGCAGCTCCCCGTCCGGATCACGAAGGCCGTAATCCAGGATTGGCAAGGGTGGCTAGATTTGAAGAATCTATGGATGGGGGTCCCCTTCATTGCGCCGTCTCCGTTTGTGATGCTCTCCACAGAAGCCTTAGGGCTCGGATGGGGAGCACACCTCATCTGAGTCCAGTCTCAGAGCCTGTGGACAGCCCAAGAGACTCATCTCCACATAAATATCCTGGAAATGAGAGCAGTTCTTTACGCCCTGCAGGATTTCCAGGCGGAGATTCCACCAGGTACTCTTCTGTTACAAACAGACAATTCCGTGGTGATGTATTACCTCAACAAACAAGGAGGCACCCATTCCTACCCACTTTGCAGGGAGGCCATGAGGGTGTGGGATTGGGTTTTACAACACGGCGCAAACTTCATTGCTGTTCACTTGGGGGACAACGTCGCCATGAGGCAATACTGAGTAAGCTCTTAGGCCAGAGTCCATGAGTGGGAACTACTCCAGGAGGTAGTAGAGGATCTGTTTCGCAGATGGGGTACACCAGATTTAGACCTTTTCGCACCCCATACAACGCAAAACTGCCCAATTTTTGCTCGCTAGATCCAGGGCCTGGTGTTTTCTGGTGAGACGCATTGTCCCTGTCCTGGTCGGGCAGATTTCTCTATGCCTCTCCTCCCTTTCCGTTGATTCAGAGGGTCCTTCTGAAACTTCACAGGGAGCAAGCGACACTGATACTAATCGCCCCATTTTGGCCCAGGCAGATCTGGTTCCCTGTACTACATCAGCTGTCCCAGGAACCTCTAGTGCCTCTGCCAATCAGCTCTCACTTGCTGTCTCAGGAGGCGGGCTCCTTGGTTCATCCGGACCTTCGTTCGCTGAACCTGCATAGAGACATAGCCATTATGCGATACGGGTTCTCGTAAGAAGTAGCAGACATTCTAGCGGCTGCTAGGAAACTGACCACCCATGCTACTTATGCCATGAAATGGCACAGTTCTAGGTACATGGATATGTTGTTCATCCACACTGTCTGGCAGGTTCCTTGCCGCTTAAATCTTGCCGGAAGGTCTTCAAGCTGGCTCCTCCCACCCACCTGGGTGGTAAAACTCTCGGCTCCACCCCATGACGCCAGATCTTCCTTACCGCTTGGAAGCTCAGGTTCCCTCCTTAATGCTCTGCGTGTAGACCGGATCCTAATTCTTCGGTTTGCCCGAAACATTTTAAAACTTATTTTAAAATTTTCAAGACTTCGATCATCTTTCTCCCTCGCAGCTGCGATGGACAAATCGACTCCTGGATTTTTGGTGGTGCCCTTGTGGACAGAAGATGTCCATGACAGACCCGCACTCCACATGCATCTACTGCCTCGGCCTAGAACACGACTTGCAGGCCTGCGAGTCATGCCGTTCGTTTTCGGCCAACGTCCTGGAGGACTGCTCCGCCCGGTTACAGCTTGGATGCCCCAAAAAGCATTACCCACCGGTTAAGTCGAAGGAGGCCCGTTGGGCAGTTACCGCCGTGGCTGGCTCAGCTAAGCAACTCAAGTAGATGATTGCCCTCGAGGAGGAGGCGGCCCAGGCCGCATCTTCTTCCTCGGTTGCAGCATTTATCCCGCTCTCTCTGGTTACCTCTTATTTAGCTTCTTTCAAGGAGCTTTGCCAATCCCTTTCCACGAAGGGAGAGGGGCCATCAGGACATTCCTCTCAGTCCAAAAAGAAGGACTCAAAGGGTAAGTCTCATCATTGGCGTTCGTGGGAGCGGGAGAGGTCCCCTTCCCCGGACAGTCGACTTTGGTCGAGGTTGCAGCTAAGGCCGCTGGCTACACAGCGTCCCCGTCAGGCCAGCCGGCCGAGACCCCCGTCGACGCGGTCGAGATTTTTCTCAACCCGTCTGACAGGCTGTCGACTGGTGAGGCCGATGACCCTTCTTCACCAGTTCCCCCAGTGGAGACCGAGGATCTGCCTGCGTCCTCGGTTAAGGCTTCCAAACCAAGGGAAGAGCGGGTGTCCCCCGCCCCTTCCCAGACCTGTCCTCAGAAACACCGAGGATCTCGGTCTCAGACATCGTCTCAGTCCATCCGATCCCGCCGACATTGGTGGTCTCGGTCTCGGCACCGAGGTAAGTGGCACCGCCACTCATCCTCGTCGTCTTCCTCGGAAGAGGAGAGGCTTCGGCCCAAATTGCGTCAACGCTACGAGGACCTGATGTGGCAGCAGTTACTTCAGTCCGGGAACAAGCCGACACCATTGCCTTCCCCGGGCCATCAAGTGGCTGTCACCCGAGCTGCCAAAACAACCCCTCGCTGTAGCCGAGGTGCCCAAGCCTGGGCCGCTTGTTCGGCCGAAACCAGCTGCCCCACCGATTGTGGTGGAACCTCCGCCTCCATAACCGAAATTGGGGGCACCGACCAAGGACTCTCAGTCAGGTCAGGGCTTGCCCCACAGGTTGTCTGTCACCCTCACTCCCGACCATCCTCGGCAGGTGGAGGGTGGCTGAGGCCCCAGGCAGCTCTTCGCAGACTCCTCCCTGTTCTCCAGGCCCATTGACCTGGAGTCCTCCGGGGGCCAGTCGATAGACGAAAGCCCATCGTCCTTCATGAGTTTGCTTCCGCTCATCTCGGAGTCCAGCGGGATGCAGCTCGAGCCCATATCCAAGCAGGCCAAGTATCCCCTGACGGAGATTCTGGACCAAGGGGATTCACCCATGGAGGCCTTTCCAGTGGCTGAAGCCATTGTTGGCCCAGCCTTGGAGCTCTGGCAGCGGCCTGCTTCCTGTCCTGCGCCTTCGGCCAGGTTGGCCGGGAAGTATGCGGTCCCTACCGGCTCTTTGCCCGGTTTTTCGGAACACCCCTCGGCCAAGGGGTTGGTCACCGACAGTGTTTTCCGGCGTTCCGGGAATGCTAGGGACATGAACAAGCCCCCCAACAAGGAGTCCAAAAAGCTGGACTAAGCCGGGTGCAAGGTGTACGCTGCGTCCTCCCTTGGCCTCCGCCAGGCTAGCTCGGCCATGCTGATGGCACACTTCTCCCATGCCCTCATGGGTTCCCTGGATGAGGTGATCCCTCATCTCGCGGCCAACCTGCAGACCACGGTCCGGCAGGTGCAGGACCAGGGCAGGGCAGTGGTTAAGCAGCAGCTCCAAACGGCTCTGGACATCGGAGACTCCTGTGCCAGATCGGTTGCAGCCGCGATGGCCATGTGCCGCAGAGCATGGCTGAGGATGTTCACCTTCACGACGGATACCCAGCACAAACTGGCGGATGTCCCCTTCTTGGGGACCGACCTCTTCGGCCCTGGAGTGGAAGGTCACCTCCAGCAGATCAAAAAGTCCAATGCCACTCTGGACTTGGTCACCTCTGCCCAGAAGGACAAAGGCCACCGACAGCAGCAGCACAAGCCCTTTCGTCCTTCTGCGGCACGTCCGGCCCAACAGCACCAGGGCCAGCAGGCTTGCACTTGGCATCCCAAACCCAAGCCCGCATCTTCCTCCAACAGGAAGCAGGGAGGTAAAGGCCCAGGAGGTCTTCGGCCGGTCCCTCCTCTCTGCCTGCCCAGTGACTGGTTGAGGGTGTCGCCACCAGCCTTATGTGCCTCTGGGTTCCCTCATGGGGGGACGGCTCCGCCACTTCCTTTCCACCTGGTCCGCTATCACCATGGACCGTTGGGTGTTGGAGGTGGTAGGAAAGGGCCTGCCCTTGGAGTCCGAGCAGGCCCCGCCCTGTCAAGCCATCGCCCCTCTGGGAGCTACGGGGTCCACAGCCTCTCTTTCGTCTTGCCAAGCCGATGTTGCCCTGCTCCTCAAAAAAGAGGTAATCAGAAAGGTGGCGGATCCTTCTCCGGACCTGGGGTTTGTGTCCAGGTACTTCTTGGTCCCAAAACGGATGGGGGGCTGGCACCCCATTCTCGACCTTCACGACCTGAACAGGTTCCTAAAGTCTCGGAACTTCAGGATGGTCACTCTGGCTCAGAGAATCCCATCCTTGGAACGAGGCATGTGGCTCTGTTCCCTGGACCTTCAGGATGCTCTTTCATGTCCCAATCCGTCCGTCCCACCAGAGATTCCTCTGCTTCAGAGCGGAGGGATCCCTTTACAAGTTCCAGGCCATGCACTTCAGCCTTTCTCTAGCTCCCAGGGTCTTCACCAAATGTATGGCAGTGGTGACAGCATTCCTGCAGCGCCGAAGGGTCCGGGTGTACCCCTACCTGGACGACTGGCTGATTGCAGCCCCCTCCAGAGTGGAGGTGGAGCGATCTAGAGATCTGGCCCTCCAGGTTTGCTCTCAGATTGGCCTTCTCTTTAGCCAAGTCGGAACTCATGCCAAAGCAGATGATACAATTCCTCAGGGCAGAGCTCGACTCTCTACTAGCCAGAGCACAGCTTCCAGCGGACAGGGCCAGGGTTCTTTCCTCCTTTCCCCAATCATTTCAGGTTGGGCAATCGCTCCCTGCCCGGGACTTCCTGCACCTCATGGCGGTTTGAAACCAGCGTGGTCCGTTGGGCCCGCTGGTACATGCATCCCCTTCAATAGGGACTGGCCATCCAGTGGTCACAGCACTTCGATACGCTGGATCAGCTAGTGACAGTGACCCAGGGATGTGGAACACACTCCAGTGGTGAACCGTTCTAACACATCTGCAGGTTTGTCCGCCCCGAGCCGACGGTCTTGCTATCGACCAAAGCCTCTCTGATGGGTTGGGGTGCCCATCTGTGGGAGCACAGAGCGCACGGCCTCTGGTCCCTTCGCGAGTCCCGATGCCATATCAACCTGCTGGAGCTTCAAGCGGTTCGTCTAGCTCTCACCGCCTTCGCTCTGGTTCTACGGGGTAAAAGTGGTTCAGGTCCAGATGGACAATACCATGACCATGTACTACCTAAACCACCATGGCGGGACGTGCTCCATGCCCCTCTGCAGGGAAGCTCTCTGCATTTGGTCACTCGTGCACAGCCTGGAAGCGGATCTCCTAGCCATTCATGTGGCAGGAGCCTCCAACACCCTGGCCAGTGCCCTAAGCCAGATAGGGGCTGCGTCTCACGAGTGGTCTCTCCTGTTGGAGGTAGTACAAGATCTTTTCTCCTACTGGGGCACGCCTCAGGTGGACCTGTTTGCCTCCAGGGAGAATACGAAGCTGTGACTGTTTCATGCCCGCCCCCCTCAGCAGGGCTCGCTGCAGGGGGATGCCTTCTCAAGGCCTTGGACCCCGGGCCTCTTCTATGCCTTTCACCCTTTTCCCTTGATCCACAAGGTGCTTCTCAAGGCAAGGAGGGACAAGGCACAGGTGATTCTGGTAGCCCCAGACTGGCCCTCCCAGTTCTGGTATCCAGACCTCCTCAGTCTCGGCTCCAAGCTCCCGGGGCGGCTTCCAGCCCGCCCGGACCTGATCTCAGTCAATCAGGGGAAGGTATTCCATCTGGACCTTCAATTACTGTACCTGACAGCCTGGTTCCTGAGCGGCTAGAGATCTTACTTCCAGACACAGCTCTTGCAGCAGGTTACACCATTAGGACCGAAGCCGCCAGGCGCCAGGACCCCACGGAAAAATTCTAGCTAGCTAACTACAGCGGGGACCGCCCCCGACGTCGGTCCCGCCTCCGACGTCAGGCGGGTACAAAAGGGGGCGGTCCCGCCCAACTCCCTAGTTCTTTCCCGCCGCCGACTTAGCTACCTGACCCTTCGGTTACCAGTCTAGCGCACGCTGAATAGTTCTTTTTCGATAAAATTTTCGAAAATCTTCAGAATCCTCTTCAAGCAAGATCTTGATGTCATCACCAACTTCTGGCCATCCATCAAGTGCGCTTGTGGAAAGCAGATCCTGCCTCAAGATTCCCCACACGGCCTGCGTCCGGTGCCTAGGCCCAGACCACGATACCCGGGCCTGTCCTTCTTGCTAAGGGTTCAACAGCCGTACCTGGATCCGCGTCAGAAGGCTTTGCAGGCGCTTCTGAGGAACAACTGAAGACCATGTCCTCCAAGGGGAAAGCTCCAGGGTCCACAAGCACGCTGGAGAAGAGAAGAGAGGCCCTTCCAGGTCCCCTTCAGGGTTCGGAGTCCCGTGAGTCTCGCTCGAAATCTCCCGGCTGCAATCAAGAAACCTTCATCTCAGGAGAAACTGCCAGGCCTTCCTCCCTTCAGGGCCTTGGCAAGTCCGGGGAACAACACCGTCACCACCGCAAGTCGGGTTCCCGCTCCTCGGTACCCGACGTCAGGTCTTCGTCGGTGCCTCCACGCAAGACGCTGGAGCTCACGCCTTTAAAAAGGCCTGTAGCCCAGACGCCGGCTCGACAGCCGTCAGCCGTGCGCCCTTCTTCCCTTGAGCCACCGACGCCGGCCATTACATCCCAGCGGACGCCGGTAGGGGGACCGACGCCCGCCCCTCCTGAAAAGGCCCTGTTGCCTCCGACCGACATCGGTCAGGAGCCTCTATCGGAGGAGGACCTAGAGCAGCCCGAGGACCAGACGGCGACCCGGTCCCTGGCCAGTACTCCCAGGGAACCTCGCCATTACCAGAGCCCCTGTGGAGCCGACGGGATCTGACGACCGCCCACCGGCACCCGGCCGTCGTCGGCCTCTCTCTAGGGAGATGAAAGATCTGTTCACCTACTGGTGGGATACCATTAAAAGGACATGGTTCCCCTACCTCCTCCTCCTCCTCCTATTCTCGGTTCCTGCCCCCTCGCCATCGGGGTCGGCAGGCCAGGTTCCTCCTCCCGGAGCCTAGAACTCTCCCAGGGAGACCTGATAAACGGAGACCTCTGTCAAATCCTCTTCTGGATCACCCAGCCCCAAGAGATCCAGGAGATGCCACGATCGCCTTCAACGGAGGACACGAGATCAGACTACTCCACCCTCTAGATCCCCATCTCCACTTCCATCCCTTCTCCGACCCACGTGAGATGCTTAGATCTCTCCGATGATCCCTCGCTCCTTGATATTATGAGACATATACAAGAGAACATGGGATGGGATGGAAGACTTAGACCCCGAAGAGTGCGACTCGCCAAATATCTTCGCAAAGGACCCCAAGCATGTGGTGGTACCACCCTTGGCTGACACTCGTGGACGCCACCAAGGTCATGGAGCGGCCACATTCGCCTCCCGGCGAGATCAAGAAAGCTGATCGCTTGTACAAGGCTCCTAGGACTACCAGTACTTGACGAGCATCCTCAGGCCGATTCTCTGGTCATCACAGCCTCACATGACCGGTCACAGAGGCCACAACATTTGAGCACCCTGCCACCAGACCCAGAGTCCAAACAACTGGACGTATTGGTAGGCACACGGATGCTTCGCTACTCATGCCATCAGATCCCTTGAACTATTTAACCCATATGGTTCAGTTCCAGAACGCTTAGGGAACAGGGTCTGAAGTGGCTGAAAGATGCCCGAAGGTGAGCAGAAGGAGGAGATGCTTCAGCTCCTCCTGCACGGGTTCAGCATTGGGACCCAAGTGCTAAGAGCCGTATGCACTCCTCAGACTCATCTGCCCGAGCAGTGCGCCTATGCTTGCCTCCAGAGACACTCTGGTTGCGTCTCCTCGTTTTACACCGACGTCCAAAAGAACATCTTGGACGCCTTTGAGGGAAAAGTATTGTTTGCATCCTACAGAGATCCTTACCAACCCAAGAGGCCGGAAGAAGTAAGGTCGGTTCAGGCCATGTATCGACTTAAGCTTGGTTCCTTTCGTGAGGAACCAAAGCCGCTGCATGCGCGGACGCAGAGGCAACAGACCCACCAGCTGCACCTCAGAGGGGCTCTGGTTTTCGAGAGCCCAGGCAACACCCCGCCAGCCGAGGCCAGCGCTCTCCCAGGCAGGCCCAGCCAGCGGGTCCATCTGCCGCCACAGCCTGACTCCTTTCCGCCCCCGCCTCAGGATCAACGGGAGTTTATAGTCGGGGTCGATTTGCGAACTTCCTGCCGGGATGGCAGACCATTACCACCGCCAGGTGGGTTCTTCAGTTGGTCAGTCTAGGCCACTTTATAGAATTCAGGAAAGCCACCCCGAGGCCTCCCTTGTCTCCCGGTATCAGGGTCAGCACAAAGCCTTGATCTGGCAAGAAGTACTCGCGCTACTACGAAAGGGAGCGATAGAGTACGTCCCAGAGAACCAGAGAGGACTAGGATACTATTCCCACTTCTTCCTGGTTCCCAAGAAAACAGGGGACCTCCGTCCAATCTTGGACCTCAGCTACCTCAATGTGTCGGTCACTTACAAGAGATTCCGCATGGTGACCCTTCCGGGTCTTATCCCCATGCTCAAACAGGACGCCTTTTTAGCGTCTCTAGACATGCAGGATGCCTACCTGCACATCCCTATGGCTCAGGCGCACAGGAGGTTCCTGCGCTCGAAGCTCGACCACCACCTTCAGTTCCGAGCCTTCCTTCGACTGTCTTCCGCATCAAGGGTCTTTACTAGTGCATGGCAGTCGTGGCAGCCTCCTGAGGAGACAGGGCCACTACATGTTCCCTGCATGGACGACTGGCTTCTCATGGCCGCCTCCAGAGGCGTTGCTTTGCAATCAAGAGCACCCAGGATCTGTTCCGATCCCTGGGCATCCTCATAAATTACGAGAAGTCTCTCCTGGTACGCTTGCAGAAACTGCAGTTCATAGGAGCAGTTCTGGACACTGTTCGGGAAGAGCCTTTCTTCCGCCGACAGAGCGGAGCGCATCAGATCCCCATAAGGGACCTATCATTAAGCAAGGTTGTACCTGCCAGGTCGGTCCTTTTGGCTTTGCTCGGACACATGGCTGCGGCCATTCCCTCGTCCCTTCAGCAAGACTCCACATGCGCATTACTCAGTGGATGCTCAAAGCGCAATGGGGACCAAAGGCAAGACCACTTGCAGCATCCGGTCAGACTCACGATTCAGTGATTCAAGACTGGCAGTGGTGGCTAGCCCAGGTCGCTCTCATCAGGCGCCCTGCTCATTGCGCCGTGCCCCGAGGTCACCTCACCACAGACGCTCCGGTCTTGGGTGGGGGACACCTGGACGGGGAAGTCCCAGGCACGTGGACCCAGATGGAAGCCCACCTTCACATCAACGTGCTGGAAATGAGAGTGGTCCTCTATGCCCTGCAGGCCTTTCAGTCAGTTATCCCACGTGTACTCTTCTACTTCAGACAGACAACACGGCGGTGATGTATACCTCAACAAACAGAGGCGCACACTCTACCCCTTGCAGGAGGCCATGAGAGTGTGGGATTGGGTAATCAGACACGCGCGAATCTGATCACTGTGCACGCCCCGGAGTGGACAACACGGTTGCAGACGGCCTGAGTCGCTCTCAGGCCAGAGTCCACGAATGGGAACCTTCAAGAGGTAGCAGAGGATCTGTTTCTTCGATGGGAACTCCAGATATAGACTTGTTCGCCTCCCATCCAACGCAAAACTGCCCAATTTTTGCTCGCTAGATCCAGGGCCTGGTGTTTTCTGAGTGCGGCGTTATCCTCTCCTGGGCCAACAGATTCCTCTCGCTTTCCTCCTTTCCCGCTGATCCAGAGAGTTCTTCTCAAACTGCGAGGGAGCACGAATAATGATCCCTGGTGGCCCCATTTTGGCCCAGACAGATTTGGTTCCTTTGTTGATTCAACTATCTCGAACCCCGCCCCGCTGCCGCCAGCTCCCACTTACTGTCTCAGGAGAAGGGTTCACTTGTCCACCCGGACCTACGCTCCTTGAACCTGCATGCTTGGCTCCTAGAGACATAGCCATTTTGCGCTCACGGGGTCTGCAGAGAGGTTGAAGAAGTCCTTTCTGCAGCCAGAAAGCCGCATCGACGTCGCCATGAAATGGCGCCCGTTTTGTGTATGGTCGTGAGCACGCCACCTTTCCTTAGGTTGTCCGAAGGAGTAATATTAGAATATTTGCTCTCTCTTCATTCGGGTCTAGCCCATCTCTATTAAAGTGCACCTCTGTGCCATTTCGCTACCACCTCCGTGGAAATCGACTGTGGCTCAGGTGGACGCCTCCGGGAATTTCTTAGGGGTGTTGCACCTTAGGCCTCCTATTAGAGACCTTGTGCTCCATGGATTTGCTTTTTGTCCTTGAACAGCTCACGCCCCCTTTGAACCTGCCGCTGGATTAAGTGCTATGTTTTCTGTCGTGGAAAACGTTGTTTTAGTTGCTGTTACCTCGCAAGAAGAATTTCTGAACTCCACACCTCATGTGCAAAGAGCCTTATTTAGTTTTCCACCGGGACAGAGTATCCTGAGGACGAACCCAAATTCTTGCCTAAGGTGGTTTCTTCACTCTCTGAACCAGGATATCGACCTTCCGGTCTACTTCCAACTACTCTAATAGAGGAGAGGTCTGCTCCATACCCTGGATGTTCACGCAGCCTGAGGTTCTACTCTCAACAGAACTCAGTCCTTTCGTAGTTCTGAGCAGCTTTTCATTTCTCTGAGAGAATGATGGGCCAATCAGTATCCAAACAGTCCCTTTCTCGCTGGCTTGTCCAGTGTATTTCTCACTGTTATGGTATCAAACAAAAGCCCCTCCCGGTACAGTCCGGGGTCATTCCACTAGAGGGGTGGTTACTCTTTGCAGCGCAAAAATGTTTCCACTTCTGCTATATGCGCTGCAGCCACTTGGAGTTCTGTGCATACCTTTATCAGGCATTATAGCCTGGACACGCCTCTGCGTAAGGGCTGGTTTGGTTTGGCCAGTACTTCAGGTCTCCTGTCCTAGGTTCAGGACCTGGATTTATCCTTTATTTCCTCCTCCCGGATTTTCTGACAGCGCTACTGCTTGGGGAATCAGTCCTATGCGAGTGACTTGCTGCAAGAGCTGTGTCTCGAAGCAAGATAGTACAGTTACGTAAGAACTCACTGTAACAGTAGATCTTCGAGAACAGCTCTGCAGCAGGTACCTTCCCGCCCACCTTCCCCTTGAGGAAGCATGGCTCAGTCTTTCTGAGCAGGAATTGTTATCTTTCTGTCTTCTGACCGCGAATCCTAGGTCTCCCATTTTGATGTCAGCCTGCGGCAAGAAGTCTCCGGCGGGAGAACTGGGGAGTTTGGCGGGACCGCCCCCTTTTGTACCACGCCTGACGTCGGAGGCGGGACCGACGTCGGAGGCGGTCCCCGCTGTAGTTAGCTAGCTAGAATTTTTCCGTGGGGTCCTGGCGCCTGGCGGCTTTGGTCCTAATGGTGTAACCTGCTGCAAGAGCTGTTCTCGAAGATCTACTGTTACGGTAAATTCTTACGTAACTGTACTTTCCAAGCCTTGGGTCTTTCCGACGAGGTCCTCAGCGTCGTTGAGGTGTCCCGTCAGGAGTCGACCAGAAAATGCTACACCTTCAAATGGAAGAGATTTTCCATTTGGTGTCAGGGCAAGGGCCTGGACCCTTTCTCCTGTTCCTTGGCAAGCATTCTGCACTACCTGTGGTCCCTTTCTGAGCTAGGGCTTCGGTCGATGACCCTTAAGGTGCACCTGGCAGCCATCTCTGCTTACCAGGCATGGGCCAGAATGCAGTCGGTAGCGCAAGAGAAGGTGGTCGGGTGCTTTTTCAAAGGCCTTGATCACATATCCCCTCTGGTGCGAGAACCTCCACCTCCGTGGGGTCTACTGGTATTGGCTAAGCTCATGGGCAAGCCATTCGAACCGATGCACAGGTGTGACATCTCTCACCTGTCATGGAAGACCACCTTCTTGGTGGCTATCACATCAGCCAGAAGGATGGGAGAGCTCCAGGTGCTTTCCATAGAGTCTCCTTATCTGGTCTTCCACAGGGACAAGGTTGTCCTGGACCCCCACTCGAAATTCCTTCCGAAGGTGGTGTCGGAGTTTCACCTTAACCAGGTGTTAACTCTGCTGGTGTTCTACCCCAATCACACCTCGGAGGCCGAATATAGGCTCCATACTTTGGACCCTAGAAGAGCGCTCGCTTATTACAAGGAGCAGATGGCTGAAGTTCAGGGAGAGGTTCGCCAGCTGTTTGTCACCTACGCTGAAGCCGCACCTGGCAGACCTGCAGCCTAGCGGACGATAGGCAGGTGGGTCACCTCCTGCATAGATCTCTGCTATAGGCTGGCGGGCATGGAGCCTCCCAGAGGGATAAGAGCTCATTCTACCCGCCATACCGCTGCATCGGTGGCTGCTTCCAGGGATGTCCCTATCCAGGAAATCTGCGGGGCTGCCATCTGGAAGTCAGCACACACCTTCATCACCCACTACCACATCGACCTTGAGTCATGCCGGGATGCTGGTTTTGGGGCCTCGGTTCTCCAGTCTTTATTCCCTAAGTAGGGGTGTGCTTGCCTCCCTCCTCCAGGAGAACTGCTAGGAGTCTGCCAGACAGTGTGGATGAACAACATATCCATGTCCCTAGAAATACAGGATTTACTCACCTGTAACAGGAGTTCTAGAGATGGTATATGTTGTTCATCCACGACCCCCGACCTCCCAGCTCGACGCACAACCTGGCTTCCGCGGGCTAGATCTGGCGTCATGGGGCGGAGCCGGGAGTTTTACTACCCGGGTGGGTGGGAGGAACCAGCTTGAAGACCTTCAGGCAAGATTTAAAGCGGCAAGGAACCTGCCAGACAGTGTGGATGAACAACATATACCATTCCTAGAACTCCTGTTACAGGTGAGTAACCTGTATATTTTGTCTATGGGCTCAAGTGCATGGGATTTCACCTATGGATTGTCCAGAAAGGTTGGTCTTGGACTACCTCCTGTCTCTTTTCCAGACAGGCTTGGCCTACTCTTCGATAAAAGTACACCTCTGTGCCATTTCAGCCTATCACACTCCTATAGGACAGCGCCCCATATCTCAGTTGGACATGGCACGAGTCTTCCTGAGAGGTATTCTCCACCTTAGACCTCCAATTAGGAATCCGATTCCGCCATGGGATTTACCCATTGTCCTGGAGCAGCTTACACTGCCACCTTTTGAACCAGCCGTGGAATGCGAGCTACGTCTCCTTACATGGAAGGCGTTGTTTTAAGTTGCCGTTACTTCGGCCAGAAGAATTTCTGAATTTCACGCACTGACGTGCAAAGAACTTTATTTGGTTTTTCACCAAGACAGGGTATTCCTATGGACTAGTCTGAAGTTTTTACCTAAGGTGGTCTCATCTCTCACCCTTAATCAGGACATATATCTACCAGTGTACTTCCCTAGGTATTCTAATCGAGGAGAGGCCCTGTTGCACACTTTAGATGTGCATAGGTGTCTTCGATACTACGTGACCAGAACCAAACACCACCGAAAATTGGACCAGCTTTTTGTCTCCTTTGCCCACAGGATGATGGGAGCTCCTGTTTCCAAACAGTCGTCCAGGTGGCTCATTCACTGTATCACGTTCTGTTACCAGAAGCGCAACAAATCCTTACCAGGCGCGGTTAAGGGTCATTCCACCAGGGGGGTGGCTACCTCCTTTGCGGTCCTTAAGAACATGTCCACCTCGGCCATCTATGCAACAGCTACTTGGAGCACTGCACACCTTTATCAGGCATTATAGCCTGGATGTGGCATCAAGGTGAAGTGCAGGTTTTGGTCTAGCAGTCCTTCAAGGACTTCTGTCCTAGGCTCAGGTTCTATTAAGGATTTCTACCTTCCCTCCTCCCAGTGGTGTGGGATTTCCACTACTGCTTGGGAATCAGTCCTAATGGTGTAACATGCTACAAGAGCTGTTTCTCGAAGTAAGATAGTGGTTACGTAAGAACTTACTGTAACAATAGATCTTTGAGAACAGCTCAACAGGGGGACCTGGAGGCTCTGGAAAGATGGTCTAGAAAGTGGAAGCTGAGGTTCAATGCAGGGAAATGCAAGGTACTCCACCTGGGGGCCAGAAACCCAGGCCAAGTGTACACCCTGGGGGGGGGGAATGCTACAAGTCTCGATGGCTGAGAGGGACCTGGGGTGGTGGTGGATGTCAAGATGAACAACTCTGAGACTTGTAGGAGGCAGCAGCCAAGGCCAACAGGATGCTGGGATGCATCGCTAGGGGATCACCTCCAGAAGGAGGAAGTGATACTTCTCTGTATAACTGCTTGGTGAGGCCACACCTTGAGTACTGCATGCAGTTTTGGAGGCCACACTTAAAGAGGGACATTAACCTCCTGGAGAGGGTCCAGAGGAGGCAACCAAAATGATTTGGGGCTTGGGGACAGGACTATGAGGAGAGGCTCAAGAGCTAAATATGTACACATTGGAAGAGAGAAGGGACCGGGGGACATGATAGAGGTCTTCAGGTACATGAAGAGGGTAAATAGGGAGGAACAGTCAGGGTGCTTCAAGGAAGGAGGAGGGGCCACTAGAGGGCATGGGTGGAAGCTGGAGGGGAAGATTCAGGGAGAAAGGAGGAGGTGCTACTTCACTGAGAGGGTGGTGGAGCCATGGAATGCACTGCCTAGGGGCTGGTGGAGGCAGAGACAGTGGAGGGGTTCAAGAGGGGGTTGGACAGGTACAGGGGAAGGGTTCTGGAAGCAAAATCCAATGCAGCAAGAATATCCGGAACTGGGAAGGGAGAAGCCAGAGAAGGCGAGGGGGACAGCCAGGTCAGCACCCAGGGTGGAGGCTGACCAAATGAGCAGACACGAAAGACCGTTAGGCCTATTCTGCTGGCATTTTAGTATGTTAGTATGTTAGCTCTTGCATCAGGTACTTTCCCTCCCAGCATTCCCACTGGAGGTAGATTCTGGTTCCAATATCCTTCTCCTAGGATCAAGTGTTTTCAGCACCACTCTGATTGCCATTTGATGGCAGATCCTCAGTCTCCTCTTCTGATGTCATCCAGCAGCCGGGAGTCTCCGGCGGGAGAACTGGGGATTCTGGGGGACCACCTCCTTATGTACTATGCCTGACGTCAGGGGCGGGAACGATGTCAGAGGCGGTCCCCACTGAATACTGCCGGCTTCAGTCCTAATGGTGTAACCTGCTGCAAGAGCTGTTCTCAAAGATCTACTGATCTTATCTGTGCAGTCTTCACCATTCATCACAGATGGGTACTGGCAGATCAGGACCCGTGGGAGCTTTTTTTTCAAGGATAGGCGGAGCCGGCCTTGTCAGCACAGCCCTCGGGGCCGAAGCGTGCCTAAGTGGCTCCGAGGATTAGCCGTTAGGCTGCATCAACTCCGCCTGCCTACCAGTTCTTCGTCTTCTGCCGTCGAGGTCGCCTCTTGGGAAGCTGTTGGAAGAAAACTAGGCCTCTCAGCCTTTATTGCGACGTTTAAGTCCGTCGGTCTTACTAGTTCTGGGTTTACCTCTACTCGACGTCGCCGGTAAGATATTTCCTTTTTATTTTAAAGTTTGCGACGTTGAGTTTGTTTTGGTGTTTTTTTCCGTAGGTCATGTCTCGGTCGGAGGGCAAGAAGTTTTCCAAGGCGGATCGGCCCCCTATGCATCAGTGCCCGTGCGGCCGCAAGTATTCCGTTACCGACCAACATGACCGGTGTCTCGCGTGTCTTGGCCCGCTGCATGACATGGTTTCATGCGATGCCTGCTTCTCCATGAACCGCCGTGTCCTCGAACAGCGCGCGTGGAAAGTGGGCGACTCCGCTGACTTTCGGAGTGAGGTTACGCCTTTCGTCCCGGGCCAAGCCGCGCTCCTCGGCCTTCCTTCCGGGTCCCTCCCGGTTCTATACGGGCTGAGGAGGAGGGAGCCTTAGCTACTATTAGCCTGACCTTGGTCGAGGCTCCTCCCGTGGCGCAGGAGGCCGTCCCGCTTCCTCCTCGGGAGCCGAGTGGGAGACGCCATGGCAACGCCTTCGGGGTGAAGGCTCCGGGTGTCACTCCTGCAGTCCAGAAGGTCTGGTCAACGCCATCGGCCGGTGTGCCGAGGCCTTCGGGCGCTGTCAAGAGTGTCAGGCCCTGTCGGCGCCTAACTCATCTCTTGGTGCCGTGGGCCCTGTCGGTGCATTCACAGTGCCGACGCTGCTCTCGGAGCCGTGACCCTGGATTTGGCGTCGCCTTTTGTCATGTCTCGCCTCGGCGCCGAGGTTGAGCACGGTGCCGTGGGGCCTTCGGCGTCGTCAGTCGGTGCCGTCCCTAGCGCCATTGGTGCGCTCGGTGCTGCTCGCGGCGCTGAGCAGCCTAGCGGTGTCGTGTTCGGCGCCGAGTCCGCCTTCGGAGCCGTCGGCGCTGCTTTGGTTCTCGGTGCCGCCCGCGGCGCCGAGGGGCCTGGCGGTGTCGACGGCGCCGAGGTCGTAGCTGGGGCTGCCGGCGGTGCCGTCTCTGTCCCTGGTACCACTCCCGTGCCAGTGGACTTGACAGTGCTGCGCCCTGGCTCTGACCTTTGGCCCGAGCTGCCATGGCGCCTTCTGTCATGCCCCACTTGCGGGGCTGTGGAGGGCACGGGTGCCTCCTCGGCCACTGCTCTGACAGCCGGGCCCTTTGGTAAGGTTGCCTTCCCCCGCCCTCCTACCGTTTGGCTTAGGGCCTCAGACTCTACCTCTTCGGAGTCGGGCTCGGGGTCGGACGGGCAGTCACACCCTTTGGGGTTGTCTGCGGAGGAGAGCGAGCCAGTGGTCTCCACGACGAGTCATAGCCAGCCCCCTTCTCAGGAGCATCAGGTAGTTCCCGAGGTTAGGATCAGTGGTACTGTCCAGCAGGCTATGGTGCGTGCCACCATTGCCATGCAACCTGGCCTTGGGGGGGGGTTCCTCGACCCCTCGGCGGTGGTACCCCCTCCAGTAGTGTGTCTCGATCGCCCAACTTTGGGGCCCATCGGGAAGTCTGCAGGGGGGAAGGTGCTGCTCCCTGGGTCTCCCCTTCTGGGGCAGCCCAGAGCTGCCAGCTACCTAGGCTGGCCCTCTCGAGGACCAGGACCCTCTCGGACTCTGAGGGGTCGAGGGGTTTGGGGTCGGCATGTCGGCCTTTCTCTGGGGTCCACCGGGCCTGGGCTGAAGCTAGTCATGGACTTCCGCCCTCCCCTTCCAGTTCCTTGAGGGGTCCCATTCTTGAGGCAGGTGATCGTGCCTTCTGGACCTATACGGCCCCGTCACCTCACTGGGGATTCTTCTGGGCGCAGCCTTGGCAGTACCAACGTGGTTGTACAGCTGTCGGCTGTGGAGTCTTCCGGGACACCCTCCTCGGGTGTCCATGGTCCGCTCCCTAGCCCTGGCGGAGGTCAGCCGACTTCTTCTCTTGGCTCTGCCCCTATCCCTGTGCCACATTCTCCAGTGCTCCCAGGCATTCTTGGTCCTAGTGGCCCTCTCACCTGGGAGCAGTTCAGAGTGGTGGCTGCTCAGTTCCCAGCCTACGTTAGGGCTATGGACAGCCAGGTTTTCCAACCTCCCCCCGTGCGGCCACCCTCGGAACATATGGTGACCTCCAGCTCCTCATCCCCCTCTCCTGGAGGAGAGGAACCCTCTGTCCATATCTCTCCAGCCGCTGATCTCTCTGAGTACCAGCGTTTCCTCATGAGGATGATGGAGGACCTTCACCTTTCTCCCCTGTCTGTGAGCAATCCTGAGCATGCGGCGCATGCCTTCCTAGGCGATTTTGGTGGGGCCACCCTTGTGGTGCCGCCCTGGCCTACTCCCTTTCGGGAGGCATCCTTGCGTTTCTGGCAGAGGCCCTTCTCCAGTGTTCCTGCCCCTAGGGACCTCAGCCAGAGGTATTGCGCTCCCCCTGAGTCTCCAGGTTCTATGCCTCATCCACAGTCTGGATTGATGCACCTGGACACCCCTGATGGGCTTTGCGGCCTCCACTTGACCGGCCCCCAGATCAAGACTCCTTGGATTTTGACTTCTGGGGGAGGAGGACTTACTCAGCACGGTTGCTTCTCCATTTCTGCTCATCAGGCCCACTATGCAGCCTACAACAGGTTCTTGTGGTCCGCGCTAGGTCAGATCCTAGCTGCTTTGCCTGACTCGGAGCAAACCAGGCAAGCCATCGCGCTTTCTGCACGTGGCCTGGAGCTAGCAAGGCACCAAGCAAGGGCATCTTACGACGCCAATGAGGTAGCTACCAGGGTCGTAGGGACGGCGATCTGCACCAGGAGATCAGCGTGGCTTCATCTTTGCCGGTTGTCACCCTTGGCCCGGCTTAGGGTGATTTGCTCCACTCACCAGGGAACCTACCTCTTCTCCCATAGAGTGAGACGACGTTTGTCGGGGCAACTTCCTTCCCCCTCTGGGGGGACCCCGTCTCGCTCTCCCCACTCTCGGGCCTCCTCAGGCCCAGAAGGTTCCCCCCCTTAGTGTGTCACCCACTGAGGGCTAAGGGACTCTGTCCCTTAGGGTGCAATGAATGACCCCTTTCGGGGGGACTTGGTACTCACCCATCTGTGATGAATGGTGAAGATTGATACAGATAAGATATAAATATTAGGTACCTACCGTAATTATGATCTTTCTGTGTATCTTCACCATTCATCACAGTCCCGCCCACCATCCCCCTGGGGCCTCAGTCTCTGGGTCCCCCTCCCTCTGTGCCTACCCCTGTCTTTTGAGCGGGGTGAAGTGGGGCCACAGAGGGGGGTATTTTCTCCCTTAAGGGGTACAGCTCGAGTGGCACTCCTTCTCTACTACATATCTCCACCCTGACAGGGTGGAAGTTGGTGGTTGCCCTTTTTTTCACCAAATATTTTTCCAGAGAGAGTACTAAGTCCCTGTACCCTGTCCTTCTCCAGTATAGCCGACTCTGCTTTTGGGGTATTGCCAGTTATTCTGTGCCTTGAATTCTGGCAGAGAGCTTTGCTACTCCTTGCAGTTCCTATACAGTCTGGTGACGGACAAGGGTCTCGGATCCTTGTTACCTCTCATTCTCTCCTAAATTTTCTCCCCTCCCTCCGCTCCCTTCTTCCGCTTCCAGAGATTGGGGCCCCTACCCAATCCCCTTAGTCTTATTTCTTCTATGCTGTCCTCTCAGTCGTTATTTCTCCTATTAGTTCAGTTTTTCTCTTCCTTTTTCTGTCCCTTGGACTCTTTTGTCCCACCCTCTATCCCTTCCTCTTACCTCTCCGGCGACTCCAGAACTGGTAGGCAGGTGAGGTCAATGCAACCTAATGGCCAACCCTCGGCGCCTCGTGGCCGTCGCTCGAGGGCGGCGCCAGGCGTCGTGGCTCCGCCTATCCCTTAAAAAAGCTCCCACGGGGTCCTGATCTCCAGCCAGTAACCATCTGTGATGAATGGTGAAGATGCACAGAAAGATCATAATTACGGTAGGTACGTAATTTTTATTTCTGGCTCCTCTGGTTTTTACACAGCTGTTGCTGCTAAGTCATCCACCGGCTCCTCCGACGGACACCCAGCCCCGAATCCACCATCAGGCCCCGATAACAGGTGTGACAAAGAGGTGTTGGCCTAGCTGATGTCAGATACGCAACTGCCAAAGGAGACTACTCCGACCTCTCCCTAACCTCCAATGGAGATGGTACTTCCAGCCGGTCCCACGGGGGATGTGGGGGCAGGAGATTGCTCACCGTTGGGGGTCGCCATAGCCATCGTCAGACCAGACGAAAGTCCCTCCAGCTCCCTCATGTGTCTCATTCCTTCAGGGTCTTCAGTCAGGTCCGACGCCAGGACCATTGGGATCCACTTTTCCACCTCTCTCATCAGGGCCTTCTGCAGCTCCCCATGGGACGTGGTACAGACGTGACGATCCCTCTGTCAGGACCAACGCTGGGCCCTCCAACCCCTCCGTCAGGACCACCTGAAAACCCTTTCAGGCAGCCAACGCCAGGCTATACTTCTCAATATCCAACGCCAGGATACCCGACACCACAGTAAATGGCGTCAGGCTTTCAGGTACCAGGCTACTCTCCATTAGGTTTCAACTGCCCTTACTATGGGTACCCCAGCTATGGGTTTAATAACCCTCCACCCCAGCCACAAGTGGACCTTCAAGCGGTCCTGAAGTCCTGGTGGGCGGAAGCAAAATTGCAACTTGTGTCTGAGCTGGAGAAGCGGCAACCACCGATGGGCCCTGACACCAAGACCTCCATCGCCTGATCCTCCCCCACCATCCAGCCTCAAGGGCCCGACACAGGGCAGACAACTGGAACCATTACCCAATCCTCAGACCTGGGAATTTTCAAGGCCGACTGAATTTTTGAGGCTTGTAGGCCTACCACTCCCAGCTATCAGCTCTCCTAGTGACCAGGATTCCTCGGACAGTGACATCGTCCACTCCGACTCCAATTTGGAAACCCCTACACCAGAGGACCTTAATCCAAAGGAGTCTCCCAAATCCCCCCCTCCCCGAGGATCCTTCTTGGAGCTCCTCAAGAAGATTCAAGCAGCCTATGATTGCGCACTGTTACCCAGGATCCGCAAAGGCAGAGACTGGCAGCTGACCTAGATTTGGCAGACTCTTCTCCAAACCTCATTCCGCCCTGGATAGAGTTACATGAGGATTTGTACTACAATATGGAAACAGCCTTCCTAACTGGCCAGAAAAGCAGACAGGCTTTACCAGTCCCCTGATGACAAACATTATCTTAGTCTCCATCCCAAAGCGGATTCTGTGGTCATTAGTGCGGCCCATAATCGGTCCGCTAAATCAAAACACCTTAGTGCCCCCCCCCCCGATAAAGAATCTAAAATTCTTGACCAGTATGGTAAGAAGATTCGTTCTTCTTCCACCCTGGGAATCAGGGCACTGAACAACGTCACCCATATGGGAGACTACCAGAAATCTGTCTTAGGTCAGTTGGAGTCTAAAGTGGACTTTCTTCAGGACTCTGCTATAAAAGAGATGGCAGAGCTAGTCAGGTCAGCTGGCTCTGCATGCAGACACATGCTATTAGCCACCTACGATGCAGTGGATGCTGCAGGTAGAGGCTCAGCATCAGCCATTAGTCTCAGATGTCACGCGTGGCTTCGGATCTCAGGCCTGGCACCTGAGGTCCACACACCCACACAGGATGCTCCTTTCAGAGGGTTAGTCCTTTTCGGTGGAGATGTCAAGGACATAATTACTGACCTCCAAGATAAGGGCAAGGCCTTACGTTCTGTACAGTTCATGCACAAAACTCAGCATAAACCAAAACAGCCATTTTGGAGACAGCAGTGTCACGAACAAAGACAGAATCAAAACCGACGACAAAATAAACGTCAGGCAACCTCGGCTGCTAGAGCCCCCCCCAGCTAAGTCCCACAAAGCCTCTGCTTTGCCTTCCACCTCCTGACTCCTTAGCCCTCCCGCCTCCACTAGCCTGCACCCCAGAGGAGCCAGTAGGGAGAAGGTTCCCCTATCACCTACCAGAGTGGGAGAAAATAATAATGGACTCATGGGTGCTTCAAGTTGTGTCAAAAGGCCACACAGTGGAATTCATAGGCAGACCTCCAATAAAACCTCCAGGTCACTCATTCTACCCACCCCACCACTTACCCTTGGGGGAGCGAGGAAATCACATCCCTGCTAACAAAAGCAGCGATAGAACCAGTTCCCGTAAAACATCAAGAGTAAGGTTACTGCTCGTATTTCTTCCTGGTTCCCAAGAAGACAGGCAACCTAAGACCAATTTGGGATCTCGGCTCTCTGAACCTCTTCATATACTGTACTACAAGAGGTTCAGAATACTGTCTCTTCCCAGCCTACTTTCTCTCTTACAGGAGGGTCAGTGGTTCTGCGCCCTGGAAATGCAGGATGCATACTTGCACATCCCGATCTGTCCACCATACTGTGAATTCCTCCACTTTTGTTTTCAGAGGGAGCATTTCATGGGTACCCAAGAAGACGGGCAACCTAAGACCAATTCTGGATCTCAGATCTTCCTGGACTAAGTCTCCATCACTCATTCACACTAGTGGAATAGCGCTGGAGGTGCTAGGACCAAGCAGGAGCCAAAAATTTTCAGAAGGGTCAGTGCAGAGATAGGACCACACATGCACGGCACCGCAAGACTAGCTTGCACCTGTGTAGGCTATCTTGGTGTCGACCCTCCAACCGCCTCAGTTCCTTTTCTCCCGCCATCTAGTGCGCTTGGATGTCGATGTCGCTCGTCTGCCGGAGTCAAAGTTTTCATCTGTACGACAGCCGCTTTTAGTGTTTAATTTAACTTTTTAGTAGTAATTTCTTATTTTATGAACAAGAAAAGATTATGAAGAAAAATAAATTATTTCCTGCCATCAACGGAGTCGTCTTTAGACGATAGCAGTGACAGTAGGAAGACTTTGCTTGAAGGTTGTTATGGCAGAGGGGGCTGTGCCCTGTCTGCCTCCGCCACTCTTGAGTAACGGGGGAGGGTCTGACTATGGACAGTCTTGTGCTCGGTGGGAGGGGGGGACAGTCCACTGCAGCATGAATTTAGCGGTTCCGGGGATCCGGCTCCGCTTAGCCTCGAGCTCTTCTCCCTAGTTTGGGGAAGAAGAATCGGTGCCGCTCGAGGTTGCCCTTTGGTACGTCTGCACGAGGATTGTTCATCAGGAGGAGCATTAGACCTGAACCGACTTTGGTGGGTTTCCCTTGGCCCCGCTCCAAACGGCCGCATACTCTACTCCGGACTCCATCTTTGTCCTCATTGGAGCTCTGCTGAGCAGTTTCACCTCTGGGCCGCTCCTGTGGAGCAGGGGGTTTGACTTCTCCTTTTTTTCCTGGCTGTGTTCCTGATTTCAGGGCCTTGGAGCCGCTGGACCAGAGCCAGGTCGATTGAATCAGGATGAGTGCAGTGCCCTCTTGGTGCCTTCGCCATCATGTCGGCCGCTCTTGCCTACCCCCCTCTCCTTTTCCATGCTGGGGCCAGTACAGGCACCACCTTTTTCCTTCTCCCCGTCTTCTCCATTGGTATTTTCCACAGTGTTTTTCCTGGTGCCATGCCCAACGCCATGGTGGCGCAGCAGGTCCGGCACTGCAGCCGCTGGTTGGCATCATGCCGTAGGCGGTGCCGCTGGTGTTTGGGTCGGCGCTGGGAGTCGGCACCGTTTGCTGTGCCGTGGGTGCTGTTTGTTGCCTTGGTTGCTGATGCCGCTGGCAGTGCCATGGGTGTCTCGATGCCCACAGGTGGTGTGGGCACCTGTGGGTGATGCTGTGCACCAGTGAGTGCCGCGGGTGGCTCCGCAGGCACCCTCAGGTGGCACTGCGGGCACCCAAGGGTGCTGTGAGTACCTTGGGTGTCATGGGTACCATGATGCCATGGGTGCCATTGCTGCCGTGGGTTTCATGGGCGTCGGGAGTGCTCTTGGGTGCCGTTTCTGCCATGGGTGCCAAGGGTACCTGCGGGAACCTTTGGGTGTCACCCAGGTTGGCATAGGCACTGCTTGGTGCCCTCCGGTGCCACGAGTGACATTGGTGCCACAGGCGTGCTGATTGGTGCTGTCCGACAGAGCCAGTGATGGATTTCCTTTTGCAGACCTCCTCTTCCGCGGGACTTGTGGCAGGATATTTGCGCAAAATGAAGTCCTGTTCTACGGATTATTTTTTCCACACCTTAGTTGGTAGAGGTCTGCATCGGATCTTGTGTCATCCAGCAGGTTCCCACTGATGAGGCTCTTCTGTACTGTTCTGCCAGCGGAACCTCTCATTCTGCTAAGCACTTTCTCAGCTCCCTACGTGGTGCCAACCTCCTCGACATCCTTCCTGGTGGTGAAGTCTCTAGTGGCTCTGACCTAGACCACTCTTAGGGGTCCTTCTTGGGTAGAAGTGCATCTAGATGAGTCTCTCCCTGTCCTTCTGGTCAGTGATACAGCGGATGACTCATTTTATATACTGAAGGGCACGCCTTCTCTATCATCAGAGTCTGTAATGGAAGCTCTTTCAGTAGTTCCTCAGTAATGGGGTCCGCCATACTATTCAGACTGCATCTATGGACCATACACCTCTGTGTTTAGACTCTTTCAGTCTTCAAGACAATTACACTCTGTGGAACATTCTAATTCAATGGTCGGGAGCTGCACAGATTCTTCCACTTCTTTGATAGAGGTATACAGACCCCTTCTGATATTGCCCCTATGGTGGCTGCTTCAGCACAGGTGGTTAACATCTGTTCAGCTGTTGTTATTAGTCCAGTCAAGAGTTCAGTTATGGATCCTCAGGCTCCTCCTGCCTCTCAGAGGGATGACATCTTCGTCATTTTTGTATTGGACAATCCTTGTGAAATAGCAACCTGGAACCTTGTCAGGCTCAGACTAATGGTCTGCTTTTGTTTTCAGGGGGAGCATTTCTAGTTCAAAGCCCTACCTTTTGGCCTTTCATCAGCACCCAGGGTGTTCACGAAATGCCTAGTGGTGGTGGCAGCTTTTCTACGTGTCACCAAGGCACAGGTCAGGAAGCACAGGAAAACCAGGGGCAATTGTAGAATTCACCAAAATTATTTATTTACACTAGCAGTAACATAAAAAAATAAACTTGTTCAGTATAACTACAAAGGCCAAAAGAAAAAGTCCATCTTCTCTATCAAGCAGTTGCAGCTCAGCTCTCTTATAAGTCCTTCCAACCCCCATTCTTAATAAGCATCCTGTTCTTTTAAATATCAGGTATGTGCAAGCAGGAGTACAGTGTGCCTGAGCTGAGGGCCCCCTTTTCCACAGCTCTTTTGCAAAAGGCTTAAAAATTTTACTCTGGTAAGCTCTCAAGTTTCCAGTAGCTTTTAGCAATCATCTCAAACCACAGTTATATACATTTCAAAAATTAACAGTATATAATTTCTAAACAAAGGGATCCCAATATCAGTTACATTTCCATACAGTGATTTGCATATATTTTTATATCAGTAGATATGCAAGGGAGAAAAAGACAGCAAGGGAAGGTTGAGAGACAGTGGGAGGCAGAGAATTGCGAGACTGTCGGGGTGATCAAATCCTAGGTCTCACAGGAAAATTTGGCTGCACAACCAGACAGAGAAAAGACAGGAAAGGGGAGAATAAAACATGTCCATGCATTCAAACTCTTTCCATAACAGCTGGGACAGGGTCTTATTTCACCCTGTCGCATACACCCCCCTCCTTAAGAGGGAACCTGTTTATCACACAAGTTTCCAAAATGTGTTATTAATTCTCTACTAACATTTGCTGCTAATTTTCAGAAATTAAGCATATGTGCATTATGCATTTTTTCTATAACAGTACAGCAAATAATAAAGTTCAAACACATACATTTGTTTTTCAACCTTCAGAACCATCAATTCCTGATCCATATCTTGACAGAAAATCAGCATTGCTATTCTGTTTACCAGATTTGTGTATCACCGTGAATTTAAATGGCTATAGTACCAGGTACCACCTTATGATTCTGGAATTATCACCGTGAATTTAAATGGCTGTAGTGCCAGGTACCACCTTGTGATTCTAAGATTTTTATCTTTCATTTGGTTAAGCCAACAGAGAGGATTGTGATCTGTTACAAGAACAAAGTCAGTTCCTAGCAAATAAAACTTAAAGGGTCTCCATGGCCCACTTTGCTGCTAAACACTCCTTTTCAATGAAAGAGTACCTTTTCTCTCTGTCATGCAATTTCCTACTTATGTACAGAATAGGATGTTCTTTCCCATCTATATTTTGACTTAGAACAGCACCTAGACCTTCCTCAGATGCATCTGTTTGTAACAGAAATGGTTTCTCAGAGTCTGGGCTTCTTAATACAGGGGCTGAATATAATGCAGCCTTTATGGCTTGAAAAGCTTTATCATATTCTGGTGTCCATTTCACACTATTTGAGTACTGTTCTTTCATGAGTTCAGTGAGGGGAGTAGCTAATTCAGCAAAGTTGGGAACAAATCTTAGATAATAACCAGCCAGCCCTAAAAATGACCTGACAGCCGACCCAGTGGTGCTGAGGGTTGAGGCACTAGACGTCCCACCTCACATCACGCTGGCGACCCAGGAACAAGCTCGGGTCTTTGGCAGGGGAGTGACAGGATCGAGCGTCCGTAGGACTGCTCTCTTGCCCAGGGGAGGGAAGGGACTTGATCCCATGCTCTGGAGACTCCTGGCAGAGGCTAGGAGCACAGCAAGCCTGAGATCCAAAGAGTACTGGGGATTGGCTGTGGCAGTGACTCTGTAGATACGCACAGGAGTGTGCGTGCCCCCACTGGGATGCATTGCACGTCCGAACCAAGGGGAGGGACTAAGCAGAAAAAAACCTTCCACTGGAGATAGGCAAAGGCGCCTCCCCCAATCCACACTCCCAAGGCTGAACGCTTCCTCTCCAGCCCAGAACTCAATACTGTAGATAGAGTACCCTGGTCGGATAAGGCGGCCCTTCCTCAGAGGGTTCAGACCCAAGGAATGTGCCAGGCCAGGGGTGCGGAGTGGGGCATCACAGTGGGAGGTAGAGATCGAGGAGGATGGTCACTGGAGATAGTTCCCCCAGAGGTTAGGAGAATAAACAGTTTGAAATAAAAATTACCTGACATGTTTCTTTGTTTTAGGGACAGGGCTGTTAGCTACAGCTTCAATTTTAGAAATCGCTGGCTTAACTTCTCCATTTCCCAACACATAGCCCAAATATCTGGTTCTAGGGACATGGATATGTTGTTCATCCACACTCATTGGCAGGTATCCTTGCCGCTTTAAATCTTGCCGGAAGGTCTTCAAGCTTGCTCCTCCCACCCACCCGGGTGGTATAACTCTCGGCCCCGCCCCATGACTCCAGATCTTCCTTACCGCTTGGAAGCTCAGGTTCCCTCCTTAACGCTTCCTGCTTGAGACTGGTTCCTATTTCTCCGCTTCATGGATTTAAAATAAATTTTATGAAAAGACTTCAGTCTTCGATCCCTCTGCCGCGATGGACAAACCGACTCCGGATTGGAGATGCCCATGCGGGCAGAAGATGTCTCGGACGGATCCACACTCCACGTGTGTCTACTGCTTAGGCCTTGAGCACGACCCGCGGGCTTGCGACCTGTGTTTATCTTTTCAATGATACCAGCGACCGTATGTCTGACAACTGGGCCATCCCGAGAAGCGCTTCTCCGTGAAGTCCAAGGAGGCCCGTTAGTGTGTCCACGGTGGCGGTTTCGGGCGGATCAGCTCGAGCGGATGATCGCCTCGAAGAGGAGGCGCGGGCGTATCTTCCTCGCGGCGCATTTATCCCGCCTTCTGGGTTCTTCCTACACGGCTTCTTTTAAGGAGCTTTGTCTGTCCCTCTCCACTAAGGGAGAAGGGCCACGCCTGCTGGACCTTATTCTCGGTCCAAAAGAAGGAATGGGTAAGTCCCTCCGTCGACGCTCTTGGGAGCGGGAAAGGTCCCTCTCCCGAGTCTTCGACTCCGGCTTCGGTCGACTGGCCGCTTCGCCACTGGCCTCACGGTGTCCCCTTGCCAGGTCAGTTGACCGAGACTCCCACCGACGAGGTCGAGATTTTTCTCGACCCGTTGGACGGGCTGTCGCCATTAGCAGCCAAGATTCTTCTCTCCCCGGTTCCCCCGGGAGGAGTTGAGGATCCCGTGGGCTCGCCTGTGCCTCCGGTTCCGGAGCCCTCGGATGGACCATCCGAGCCGAAGGGAGTGCCGGTTTCGGCCGACACCTCCCCGCACCGACCTCGGAAATTCCGGGACTCTCGGTCTCGGTCTCTGACCTCTTCGCGGTCCAGCCGATCCCACCGTCATAGGCGGTCTCTGTCTCGGCACCGCGGTAAGCGGCGTCGCCCCTCGTCCTCCTCCTCGGACGAGGGGAGGCTTCGGCGTAAATTACGTCGACGGTACAAGGACCTTATGTTGCAACAGCTCCTCCTGACCGGGAGTAAGCCGACCCCATCGCCTTCCCCGGCCATTAAGTGGCTGTCACCAGAGCGGCCGACACAACCCCTCGACTTATCCGAGGAGCCTATACCCAGGCCGGTTGTTCGGCCAAAACCAGCTGCTCCACCGATTCCGGTGGAACCTCCGCCTCCACAGCCACCAATTGGGGCTCCGACCAAGGATTCTCGGTCGGCTAAGGGTCTACCCCATCGGCTGTTAGTTACCCTCACTCCCGACCGACCTCGGCAGGTGAAGGGTGGCTCAGGCCAGAGCAGCTCTTGAGGACTCTTCCGGTCCGAAGATGATTCCTCCTTTTCTCCAAGCGACTGGACTTGAGTCTTCAGGAGGTCAGTCAATGGACGATAGCCCATCGTCCTTCCTAGGACTACTTGCTCATCTGAATCCACGGGATGGAGCTCGAACCCGCTTCCAACGGGCCAGGTATCCCTCACAGAGATTCTGGACCGAGGGATTCTCCGCGGAGGCCTTTCCAGTGGCCGAGGCCATAGTGGGCCCGGCCTTGAGCTTGCTAGCGCCCTGCTTCCTGCCCTGCGCCTGGCCAGGATGGCCAGGAAGTATGCGGTCCCACCGGTTCCTTGTCCGTTTTTGAACACCCTCTGCTGAGGGTTGGTTACCGACAGCGTTTTCCGGCGCGCCGGCAACGCCAGGGATGTGGACAAACCTCCTGACAAGGAGTCCAAGAAATTGGACTATGTCGGGCGAAAAGTCTACGCTGCGTCCTCTCTCGGCCTTCGTCAGGCCAGTTCGGCCGTCCTCATGGCACATTTTTCTCATGCCCTGTTGGGCTCCCTGGATGAGGTCATCCCTCATCTTCCCGCCGATCTGCAGACTACGGTTAAGCAGGTGCGGGACCAGGGCAGGGCAGTGGCCAAACAGCAGCTCCAGACTGCTTTGGATATAGGGGACTCATGTGCCAGATCGGTGGCGGCCGCAGTGGCTATGCGTCGGCGGGCTTGGCTGAGGATATCCACCTTTACTTCGGATACCCAGCACAAGTTGGCGGATGTTCCCTTTTTGGGGACTGACCTCTTGAGCCCTGGGGTGGAAGGTCACCTGCAGAGGATCGAGAAGTCCAATGCTACCTTGGACTCGGTCTCTTCCGCTCAGAAGGACAAAGGCCGCAAACCGCAGCCTAAGCCCTTTCGTCCTTCTGTGCCCCCGGCGCGCCCGGCCCAGCAACGTCAGGGCCAGCAGGCTTGGCCTTGGCATCCCAAACCCAAGCCGCCGGCTTCCTCTAACAGGAGGCAGGGAGGAAAAGGCCCAGGAGGTCCCTCGGCCGGTCCCTCCTCCAAGCCTGCCCAGTGACGGGCTGAGGGGTGTCGCCCCCATTCCCGTCACCTTACCCCTGGGTTCCCCCGTGGGGGGACGGCTCCGGCACTTCCGTTCCGCCTGGTCCGCTGTTACCACGGACAGGTGGGTCTTGGAGGTGGTGGGAAGAGGTCTGCCTCTGGAATTCGAGCAGGCACCACCCTTCAGAGCCGTCGCCCCTCGGGGGGCTTCGGGTCCCCAGCCTCACTGGCGGCTCGTCGAGCCGACATCGCTCTCCTCCTCCAGAAGGAGGTGATAAGAGAGGTGGCGGACCCTCCTTCAGACCCAGGGTTTGTGTCCAGGTACTTCCTGGTTCCGAAACGACGGGGCTGGCGCCCATTCCCACCCACACGACCTAAACAAGTTCCTAAGGTCTCGAACCTTCAGAATGGTCACTCTGGCTCAGATAATACCATCCTTGGAGCGGTGTGTGTGTTCTGCTCTCTGGACTTGCAGGGGCGCAGCTTTTTCACGTCCCTATCCGTCCGTCTCACCAGAGATTCCCTTCGCTTCGAGCGGAAGGATCCCTTTGAGTTCCAAGCCATGCCCTTCGGCTTGTCTCCAGCTCCCAGGGTCTTCACCAAATGCATGGCAGTGGTGACAGCATTCTTCTGGCGCCGAGGGGTCCGGGTGTACCCTTACCTGGACGACTGGCTGATAGCAGCTCCCTCCAGGAAGGAGGCGGAGGGTCAGAGATCTGGCCCTCCAGGTCTGCTCTCAACTGGGCCTCCTTATCAACGAGGCCAAGTCGGAACTCGACCCAAAGCAGGTGATTCTATTCATCGGGGCGCAGCTCGACTCTCTTCGAGCCAGAGCGCAGCTCCCGGCGGACAGGGCCGGGGTTCTTTCCTCCTTTGCCCAATCATTTCTGGTTGGGCAATTCGCCTGCCGGGACTTCCTCGCCTCCTGGGTCTCATGGCGGCCTGCACCAGCGTGGTCCGTTGGGCCCGCTGGAACATGCGTCCCCTTCAATGGGGACTGGCCAGCCAGTGGTCACAACGCTGCGATCCTTTGGACCAGCTTGTGTCGGTGACTCAGGGGATGTGGAACGCTCTCCAGTGGTGGACCGTTCCAGATCACTTGCAGGAGGGCATCCCGTTCGTCCGCCCCGAGCCGACGGTCTCTCTATCGACCGATGCCTCTCTGATGGGTTGGGGTGCCCATCTGGGGGAACACCGGGCTCATGGCCTCTGGTCCCCGTGGGAGTCCCGATGCCACATCAATCTGCTGGAGCTCCGGGCGGTCCGCCTAGCTCTCACCGCCTTTGCTCCGTTCCTCCGGGGTCAAGTGGTCGGTCAGACGGACAATACCACGACCATGTTCTATCTAAACCGCCAGGGCGGGATCGCGCCATGCTTCTATGCAAAGGAAGCTCTCCGCATTTGGTCACTCTCGCAGCCTGGAGGCGGATCTCCTAGCCATTCATGTGGCAGGAGCCTCCAACACCCTGGCCGATGCCCTGAGCCGATAGGCTGCATCCACGAGTGGTCTCTCCTGAGAGGTAGTACAGCATCTGTTCTCCCATTGGGGCACACCTCAGGTGGACCTGTTCGCCTCAGGAGAACGCGAAGCTGAGACTGTTCCATGCCCGGCCCCCTCAGCAGGGCTCGCTGCAGGGGGATGCCTTCTCGAGGCAGTGGACCCCGGGCCTCTTTTACGCCTTTCCCCCATTTCCCTTGATCCACAAGGTGCTTCTCAAGGCGAGGAGGGACAAGGCGCAGGTGATTCTGATAGCCCCAGACTGGCCTCGCCAGTTCTGGTACCCAGATCTCCTCAGTCTCAGCTCCAGGACTCTGCGGCAGCTTCCAGCTCGCCCGGACCTGCTCTCAGTCAATCAGGGGAAGGTGTTCCATCCGGACCTTCAATCCCTGCACCTGACGGCCTGGTTCCTGAGCGGCTAGAGTTCCAGGCCTTGGGTCTTTCCGACGAGGTCCTCAATGTAGTTGAGGCGTCCCGTAAGGAGTCGACCAGAAAATGCTATGCCTTCAAATGGAAAAGGTTTTCCATTTGGTGTCAGGGCAAGGGCTTGGACCCTTCCTCCTGTTCCTTGGCAAGCATCTTGGACTATTTATGGTCCCTTTCTAATCAAGGGCTTAGGTCGACGACCCTAAGGGTGCACCTGGCAGCCATCTCTGCTTAGCGGGCGCGGGCCGGGAAGCAGTCGGTGGCGCAGGAGAAGGTGGTCTGGCGCTTTTTCAAAGGCCTTGATCACATTTCCCCTCCAGTGCGGGAACCCCCACCTCCGTGGGATCTACTGCTGGTACTGGCAAAGCTCATGGGCAAGCCATTCGAACCTATGCACAGGTGTGCTCTCTCTCACCTGTCGTGGAATACCGCCTTCTTGGTGGCTATCACGTCAGCCAGAAGGATGGGAGAGCTCCAGGCGCTTTCCATCGAGTCTCCTTACCTGGTCTTCCACAGGGACAAGGTTGTCCTCTTCCCCACCGAAATTCCTTCCGAAGGTGGTGTCGGAGTTTCACCTTAACCAGGTGTTGACTCTGCCGGTGTTCTACCCCAATCACACCTCGGAGGCCGAATATAGGCTCCATACTTTGGACCCTAGAAGGGCGCTCGCCTATTACAAAGAGCGCACGGCTGAAATTCGGGGAGAGGTTCGCCAGCTGTTTGTCACCTACGCTGAAGCCGCATCTGGCAGACCTGCAGCCAAGCGGACGATAAGCAGGTGGGTCACTTCCTGCATAGATCTCTGCTATAAGTTGGCGGGCATGGAGCCTCCCAGAGGGATAAGAGCTCATTCTACCCGCCATACTGCTGCAACGGTGGCTGCTTCCAGGGACGTCCCTATCCAGGAAATCTGCAGGGCTGCTACCTGGAAGTCAGCAAACACCTTCATTACCCATTACCACATCGACCTTGAGTCACGCCGGGATGCTGGTTTTGGGGCCTCGGTTCTCCAGTCTCTCTTTCCCAAGTAAGTATTGGGGGTGTGCGTCTTGCCTCCCTCCTCCCGGAGAACTGCTAGGAGTCTTCCAATGAGTGTGGATGAACAACATATCCATGTCCCTAGAAATACAGGTTACTCACCTGTAACAGGAGTTCTAGGAATGGTATATGTTGTTCATCCATACGACCCACCCGACCTCCCCGGCTTGACGCACAACCTGAGCTTCAGCGGGCAGATCTGGCGTCATGGGGTGGGCCGAGAGTTACCACCGGGTGGGTGGGAGGAGCAAGCTTGAAGACCTTCCGGCAAGATTTAAAGCGGCAAGGATACCTGCCAATGAGTGTGGATGAACAACATATACCATTCCTAGAACTCCTGTTACAGGTGAGTAACCTGTATTTTCCTGTAAGCCCAATGCACATTTGCTAGGATTAATAGCAAGACCTGCATTTTTGATAGCTTGGATAACGCTCGGAGGCGTTCCAGGTGGCTTTTCCAGTCTGGACTGTACACCATGACATCATCCAGGTACGCAGCACAATAACCAGTGTGAGGGGATAAAATTACATCCATGTACCGCTGGAATGTGGCTAGCACACCATGTAAACCAAAGGGCATGGTGGTGAACTGACAGAATCCTATAGGGGTGGCAAATGCAGTTTTATCTCTGGATTCTTTAGCTAAAGGTATTTGCCAGTAATCCTTGGTGACATCGAGGGTACTGCTATACTTTGCACTCCCCAGTCTGTCCACCAAATCATCTATTCTGGGCACAGGATAACTGTCAAATTATGATACTTCATGAATTTTGTTTACAGTTACCATGGGAGATGACCAAGCACTCCTTGACTCCTCTATGATACCCAATTATTTCATTTTTTGTATTTCCTTAGCCACATCCGTTCTTAACCGCTCTGGCAACCTGTATGTCTTTTGTCTAATAGGACAAGCATTCCTTGTCACTGTTACGTGCTCAACCCCTTTTGTTCAGCCTGGTATCGTAGTAAAAGTACTGTTAAATGTCTTTAGCACATTATGAATGTCTGCATTTTGTTCTGAGGTTAAGGAAATGTTCACCTTTACAGCATCAGCATTTACAGCTTGTTCCAGTCTGTCATAAGCTACATCAATATCTTCCTTATCAGTTTCTGGTAAAACCAGCAAAGCAGCTTTTGGCATTTTTTCAACCCATTTCTTGAGGAGGTTAGCATGGTATATCTTAGTAGGATTTTTCCGGACGGGGTCTCCATCTCATAGTTAACAGTGCCAGTACGTCTAAAAACTTTATAAGGCCCTTACCGCTTCATTAGCAGTTTATTTTCTGTTGTGGGTAGCAGTAGCAAAACCTTTTCACCTGGCTCGAAAACTTTCTTTTACCCCATGGTCATAATATACTTTCTGCTGGTTTTGAGCCTCTTCCTGATTACTATGGGCAATTTCATCATATTTTGCCAGCTTCTTTCTTTGGGCACACATATAGGATGTTTTGATCTTATCTGTGTCAATCTTCACCATTCATCACAGATGGGTATCTGCCGGGGGTCAGGACCCCATGGGAGCTCTTTTTTTTTTAAGGTAGGCGGAACCGACACGCCATCGGCACCGACCTTGGGGCCGACGCACTGCATGGCACTAGCGGGTTGGCCGTTGGGTTGTGTTGACTCCGCCTGCCTGCCAGTTCTTCGTCTCCCGCCGCAGAGGTCACCTCGTGTGGAAGCTGAAGAAAGTTTGAGGCCTGCTTCGCAGTTTCTTTCCCTGTGATTTTCTCGTGCCGAAGTCCGTCGGTTCCACCTGACGGTTCTGTGTTGCCTTACTTCTATTTTTCTGTGACGTCGAGTCTGTTTTTGGTGGTTTTTTTTTTTTTTCCCCATAGGTCATGTCTCGGTCAGAGGGCAAGAAATCTTCCAAGACGGGTTGGCCCCCCATGCGGCCAAAAGTTTTCTGTCACCGACCAGCACGACCGGTGTCTTTCATGTCTTGGCCCACTTCACGACATGGATTCATGCGATGCCTGTTTCTCCATGGACCGCCGGGTCATTGAGCAACGCGCGTGGAAAGTGGGGCGAGCTCTGCCGACTTTCAGGGGTCGGGTGCGCACTCGTCAGGCCAAGCCACTCTCTTTCAGCCTTTCCTCCGGTTCTATATGGACCGAGGTGGAGGGAGCCTCGGCTACTTGTAGCCTAGCCTTTGCTGAGGCTTCTTCCGCGGCGCAGGAGGCCCGTCCCGCTCCTTCCCAGGGGCGGGCGGGAGGCGCCACCATGGCAGTCGCCTCTTCGGGGGTGAAGACTACCCCGGTGTCAGTCCCGTGGGTCGCAAGGCCCGGGTCGGCGCCGTCCTCGACACTGTTGGCCGGTGCCATGGGCCCTGACAGAACCATCATCACTGCCAACTTGTCGCGCGGCACTGTGACCTCTGTCGGAACCATTCGCGGCGCCGTGAGAACTACTATGGTGCCGTCCTTTTCTATGTCTCGCCTCAGCGCCGAAGTTGAGCACACGGTGCCGTGTCCTCAAGGCTCGGTGCCTTGAAGCCTTCAGTTTCCTCTGTCGGCGCCGCCGCTGCCCTCGGCGCTGGGGAGCCGGGCGGTGCTGTGCTCAGTGCCATGTCTGTCTTCAGAGCCACCCCTGCCCTCTGTGCCATTCACGGAGCCGGAAGGCAGTGCTGATGGTGCCACCAGGGCTGTTGGCTCCATCTCTGCCCTTGGCGCTTCTCGCGGCGCCGTGGGACCAGATGGTGCCGTGACTGGTCGGCTCTGGATGCCTCTTGCATTGGGCTGGGGCGTGCCTCGCTGGTTCGGCACCATGGAGCTGCGGGAGGCGTGGCACTGGCTCGGACACAGCTTTTGTCTCTGGGCCTGTTGGCAAGGATGGCACTGCCCACCCTCCCACGGTTTGGCACAGGGCCTCGGACTCTACCTCCTTGGAGACGGAGTCAAGCTATGAGTCAGACGTGCAGTCTGACCCTTTGGGGTTGGCTGTTGAGGTGGGCAGCACGGTAGTCTCCTCAAAAAGTCGGAGTCAGCCCCCTTCTGAGGTAAGGTCAGTGGCTACCGAGACTAGGGCCAGGGGTGCTGACCAGCAGGCAGTGGTGCAGGCTACCCTAGCTCTGCAGCCTGGTCTTGGCAGTTTCCTTGACCCCTCCATTGTGGTACCCCCTCCAGTGGTGTGCCTAGATTGCCCAACTTTGGGGTCGATCGGAGCACCTATGGGGAGGGAGGGTACTGCACCCTGGATAACCCCCTTCGGGGGCTTCCCAGAAATGCCAGCTACCTAGGCTGGCCCTCTCAAGGAGGAGGGCTCTTTCGGACTCCGAGGGGTGTGGGGTCGGCATAACGGCCTTTTTCTGGGGTCCACCCAGGCCCTGGGAGAAGCCGTAGTGCAGATCTCCGCTCTTCCTCCTTGGTCTCTTTGAGAGAGTCCCATTCTTTTGAGGTAGGGGACCGTCCTTCTGGACCTATATGGCCCCGGTCACCTCACAGGGAGGATTCTTCCGGGCGCAGCCAAGGCAGTACCGATTTGGTTGTTCAACTGTTGGCTGTGGGGTCTTCCAGGGCACCTTCCTCCGTGGGTGCCCACGGTCCGCTCCTTAGCCCAGGCGGAAGTCAGCCAACATCTCTTCTCGGCTCTGTCCCCGTCCCTCTGCCACACTCTCCTGCGCTTCCAGGAATCCTCGGTCCTAACGGGCCTCTCATCTGGGAGCAGTTCAGAGCGGTGGCTGCTCGGTTCCCTGCTTCGTTAGGGCGATGGACAGCCAGGTTTTTCAACCTCCCACCGTGCAGCCTCCCACTGAACAGCCGGTGACCTCCAGCTCCTCATCCCCCTCTTCTGAGGGAGAGGAAACCTCTATCCACATCTCTCCAGCTGCTGATCTCTCTGAGTATCAGCGATTCCTCATGAGGATGTTGGAGGACTTGCACCTTACTCCTTCCACTACCAGCAATCCTGAACACTCGGCACACGTCTTTCTAGACGATTTTGGTGAGGCCACCCTTGTGGTGCTGCCCTGGCCGGCTCCCTTTCGGGAGGTGTTGTTGCGTTCCTGGCAGAGGCCCTTCTCCGGAGTTCCTGCCCCAAGGGATCTCAGCCAGAGGCATTGCGCACCCCCGGAGTCTCCAGGTTCCATGCCTCATCCACAGTCTGGATTGACGCAGTTGGATACTCCTGATGGGCTTCGCGCCCTTCACCGTGACCGGCCCCCAGACCAAGACTCCTTGAATTTTGATTTCTGGGGTAGGAGGACTTTCTACTGGGCACGGTTACTTCTTTCTATCTCTGTACATCAGGCCCACTATGCAGCCTATGACAGGTTCTTGTGGTCCAGGCTAGGTCAGCTCCTAGCCTCATTGCCTGACATGGAGCAAACCAGACAAGCCATTGCATTCTCTGCACGTGGCCTGGAGCTAGCAAGGCACCAAGCAAGGGCATCCTATGATGCCAACAAAGTAGCTACCAGGGTCGTAGGGACAGTGATCTGCACTAGGCGGACGGCATGGCTGCGTCTTTCCCGGTTGTCACCCTTGGCCTGGCGTAAGGTGATTAACTCCACCCACCAGGGAACCTATCTCTTTTCCCACAGAGGGAGACGGTGCTTGTCGGGGCAACTTGATTCGCCCTCTGGGGGGACTCCGTCTGTCTCTCTCTCCCCACTCTCGGGCCTCTCCAGGCCCTGAAGGTTCCCCCCCTTAGTGTGTCGCCCACTGAGGGCTAAGGGATTCTATCCCTTAGGGTGTAAAAGAAAACCTCCTTCATGGGGGCTCGGTACTCACCCATCTGTGATGAATGGTGAAGACTGACACAGATAAAATATGAAAATTATGTACCTACCGTAATTATGATCTTTCTGTATGTCTTCACCATTCATCACAACCCCACCCTTCATCTCCCTGGGGCCTCAGTCTCTGGGTCCCCCTTCCTCTCTGTGCCTCCCCCGTCCTCCTTAGGAGTGGGGTAAAACAGGGACACACACGGGAGTAATGTTCCAGGGAGATTGAATAGCTCGGGCGGCACTCCTTCTCCAGTGCCTTGGCTCCACCGCTGTGGGGTGGGAGTTGGTAGTTGCCCTCCTTCTCTCCTCCTCCCTGTTTCCGTCCAACCTATTTCTCCTAAAAAAAAAAATCCCTTTTTTTCACCAAAAAGTTTCCTTTGAGAAGGTGTTGAATCTCTGTACCCTGTTCTTCTTCCAGAATAGCCAACTCTGATTATCTGGAGTGTTTTCCAGCTATTACGTGCCTTGAATTCTGGCAGAAAGTATTGCTACTCCTTGCAGTTCCTATACAATCTGGAGATAGACCAGGGTCTGGGATGTGTTATCCTTCTCCCCTCTCTTCCTAAATTCTTCACCCACCCTACCTCCCTCTTCCTTTTCCAGAGATTGGGGCCCCTCCCAATCCCCTATAGTTTCCAACTTCTCTCTTTCTGTCCTCTCAGTTGTTATTTCTCCTTTTAGTTCATACATCTTTTCCTTTTTTTGTCCCTTGGACTTCCTTGCCCCACCCTCCACTCCCTTCTTTTACCTCTCTGGTGACTCAGAACTGGCAGGCAGGCGGAATCGACACAACCTAACGGCCAACCCGCGAGCGCCACGCAGTGCGTCGGCCCCGAGGGTGGCGCCGATGTGTTGGCTCCGCCTACCTTTTAAAAAAAAAAAAGCTCCCACGGGGTCCTGACCTCTGGCAGATACCCATCTATGATGAATGGTGAAGATACACAGAAAGATCATAACTACGATAGGTACATAATTTTCATTTTCTGAGTGGGGTTATCGTCCCACGTTTCTTTTATCACATCCAGTGGCCCTCTTGGCTGCCTATCATACAGCATTTCAAATGGTGAAAACCCAGTTGATGTCTGAGGCAGTTCTCTGTAGGCAAAAGGAAGTAAGGCAAATATTGGTCCCAATCTTGCCCTTCCCTTTTTATAAACCTTTTTAACATGCGTTTCAGGGTTTGGTTAAAACTCTCAACAAGACCGTCTGTCTAAGGGTGATAGGGGGAGATTCGTATGGCAGTGATACCTAGCAGTCTGTACAGCTCCTTAAGCAATGCAGCACCAAAATTACTACCCTGATCAGTAATAATTTCTTTGGGTATACCCACTCTGCTGAAAATGTTTGCAAGGTCTGCTGCCACTTTTGGGGCTGTAACAGTACGCATTTGAACTGCTTCTGAGTATTGAGTAGCATAGTCTCATACTACCAGGATAAATCTTTTACCCTTTTTACTTTTTTCTAAAGGACCAACCACATCCATTGCAGTTCTCTCAAAAGGCACATCTATCAAGGTTAGGGGCACCAGGGCACCTTGTCTTTTCTAGTGACTGGGGCTACTTTCTAACACTCAGCACAGGAATTACAATAGGTAGCAACATCTTCATGAATTCCAGGCCAGTAAAATCTATGCAGCAATCTGGCAAGGGTGAGATCCCTCTCTGAGTGACCAGCCATAGGACTATCATGTGCTATCTGTAACAACTCTGTTCTATACTTCTGTGGTATAACCAATTGTTCTGTCTGTTCCTGTGTCTGAGGTTTAACCCAGACTCTGTACAGTAACGCATTACATTTTTTAAACACTGGTCCACCCTGTTTTGATTTTACCCCCAACTGCTTAAAATAACCCTGGAGAGAAACATGATTGGTGTGTTCTGAAAGAAAATCACAATAAGTTATTAATTTAGTTTCAGCATTTTCATATTTTAACCCTTCATGTCCATCAGTCATGTGTTGCCATAGTGTCTTCAGGCTTCGTCTTTCTTTCCTGGATTTCCGGATCTTGGAGTTGTGCTCAAACAAGTCCGAATCAAAATTTTTGAAAGGAAGAGTGTTCCCACCATCTGAAATTTTCTTTGCCTGAGCTTTTGTCACCACAGCTGCTGAAACGTCAGGATTTACTCCCTCTTTGATCAACAGTAAATTCTGGAAAGTAATTTCCAATAATCACAGGTGCAGGTAACTTGGGTACTACTACCCCCACTTTCATTTGGTGTGACACACCCTTAATGTTCAGAGTCACTTGGGCGGTGGGATGGTATTGAGTGTCCCCGTGGATGCAGATGACGCCAGTACCTGGTCCCTTTGCACAGTGTTTTCCTAGCACTTTAACATGCACTAGGGTCTGTCTGCTTCCCAAATGAGGGAATCCCTTCATAGTCTTATTCCCCACCTTCACATCTGTTACGTACTTGCCCCAGTTTGCCAAGGACAAATCTGCTCCAGTGCCACTCTCCTTACTACGGCAGTTTCTTGAAAAATGCCGTGACTTATTACAGTTATAGCAGATAACGTCTTTGGGCACAGATTTGTTACCCCCACCAGAGTTCTTATCAGGCTTAGAGTTTAAATGAGATAAAAAGAGTATCTTACCGGTGCTTGGCTGTTACCTCATTGCTATGGTGTCTGTCTGGCCATTTAGTAGTCCTCAGCCAAAGAAAAAGCCTTTTCCCCATTCTCTGGTCGGTGTTCCTTTACCCACAGCTGCACATGTGTAGGGAAGATGGTGATGAATTATTACTCCATGGCAAATGTGTGGATCTGTGGGACTGTTTTGCTGTCTCGTTGGATCCATTTTATCAGAAGTTCTCCAAGTCGGGTGAATGCTTCTCGAGGATTGTCGACCAAGTTGTACCTCAGAGATCGAAATCTCTGCCTGTATGTCTCTCTGGAGATATCATACTGTTTCAGGATTTTGTTTTTCAGCAGGTCATAGTTTTCTGCCTGTGCAGTGTCTATACTACTTTAGGCAAGTTGGGCTTTCCCTGTCAGGTAGGGTACTAGTCTGATTGTGCATTGCTGCTCTTTCAAATGTTGCCAGGTATGCCTCAATATCATCAGAGGGACACAACTTAGTAAGTTTAATGGCTTTTAAGTTGCTTGCATTTTGTTGCTCATCTGGATCTGTGCCGGATGCTCTGCCTTTAATAGCTTGCAAGGCATCCAGCCATTGCTGCATCTCTTCTCTGCGCTTCTAAACATTGAATCTCTTTTTCTCTCTGCTTCTCAGTCTTTTGTTGTATAGCCCAGTATTTGAAAAAGTCCATCGGACTTTCAGGTTCTGTCACTGCCTGTTTTTTTTCCATAACTCATGCTGGCTGTACAATCTCAGACTGGACTTCTGTCGCTGCGAGTTTGGCTGCCATTCTCTAGATAACCATTCCTGGACTTGCTGCTGCAGAATCCATACCTTCCTCTGTGCTTCTCTGGTACTAGGTCCAGTACCCATGCACAAAACTGTCTTAGGGTATACACGGCTTAAAATCCACTTAGGCTGACTCCATCTGTCGTCGAGACACAGGTCAGGAAGCAAAGGGAAAACCAGGAGCAGTTGTAGAATTCATCAAAAATATTCATTTTACAGTTGCAGTAACAGAGAAAAAATAAACTTGTTCATAATAACTATGTACAGATGCAAAATAAAAGTTTCCTTTCAGTCTCTGTGTCCCTTGTTCTTCTAACCTCTCTGAAATTGCAGCTCATCTCTTTTATAAGTCATTTCAACCCCCACTCTTAGCAAGCATCCTGTTTTTGTAAATATCAGGAAGGATGAACACATTGCGCCTGAGCTGAGAAGTCCTGTTTCCACAGTTTTTTACAAAAAGACCTAAAGTGTGAACTCTGGTAACTTCTGAAGTTCCCAAAACCTTTTTTTCAGTCATGTCAAAATACAATTATATACATTTCAACAGTAATGCTATATATTTTCCAAACCCAAGGGATCTCAATATGTTTCCTTTCCATGTAATGATTTGCACATATATTTTTATATTAGCTGATATAGATATGCAAGGGAGAAAAACAGACAGCAAGGGAAAACAGAGACAGTGAGAGGCAAAGAATTGCGAGACTGGATTGATCAAGTCCAAGGCCTCACAGGAAAATTTGGTTGCGCAACCAGATAGAAAAGGAAAGATCCTTGCATTTAAACACATTCTCCATAACAAATGGGACGGGATCCTGTTCTATCCTGTCACACTGTGCAGCCAACCACAATATCCATCTGACGTCAGTTCATGTGCCAGGCATCCAGAACACACAAGCCAGAGCACACAAGTGGGAGTTCAGACAGTCGGTGGTAAACGACATCTTCACAAGGCGGGGAAGACCTCAAATAGATCCATTCATCTCCACACTCAATGCAAAACTGCCAACTTTCTGCTCACTCGCTCCAGGGCATGGTGTTTTCTGGCGAGACGTGCCTTCTATTTGCTGCGGGGGGGGTTTTGTACGCCTTCCCTCCACTCTCATTGATTCAGAGAGTACTAATGAAGCTACAGGCAGAAGAAGCACTAATGATCCACATTGCTCTCTTCTGGCCGAGACAAATTTGGATCTTACTTCGAGATACAGCTCTTGCAGCAGGTTACATCATTAGGACTGAAGCCAGCAGGCATCAGGATACCACGGAAATCTTCTAGCTAGCAGTCTTCAGCGGGGACAGCCTCCGACATCGGTCCCGCCCCTGACGTCAGATGTAATACATAAGGAGGCGGTCCCGCCAGATTCCCCAGTTCTTTCCCGCCGTCAACTTGCATGTCTCGACCCTTCGGCTCGTTTCTAGCGCACGACGCCTGGTTAAGTTCTTCTGTTAGGAAAAAAGTTTGTTTCTTCTGCATAGTTGCTGTCTGATGTCCTCTCCAACCTCTGTGGAAGGTCATCCATCCAAATGCGCCTGCGGGAAGCAAATCCCGTTTAAAGACCCGCATTCGGCCTGTGTCCAGTACCTAGGCCCAGACCACGACACCCGGGCCTGTTTCTTCTGCCAGGGGTTCAATAGCTGGACCAGGATCCGTCGACAGAATGCCCTACAGGCGTTCCTGCTCAAGGAAAAGATGAAAGCCATGGATGCAGCCTCCAAGGGGGAATCCTCTGACAAGGCCCGGAGACACCTTGAGAAGCATGGGGAGAGGGCAAGATCCAAGTCCCCGTCTAGGGCCTCTGACTCCCGTAGCTCCGGCTCCCGGTCCGACCACTCCCCTTCCCGGGCCCACTCTCAGCTTTCCCCTGCAGCGGTGCAGACCTCTTTGGGTTCCTCCTCTCTTCCTCAGGCCAAGACCTCCAGGCCCTCCACTTCTTCGGCTTCCAAGGCCCCGTCGAGGTCGGGCGACCGCCATCACCACCACAAGTCAGGTTCCCGCCATTTGGAGCCTGACGCCAAGTCAGTCTCTTTGCCTCCTTCTCCCCAGCGGAAAACCAAAGAGCTGACTTCACTTAAGAGATCGTCGGATCTGACGCCGGCCCACCCGATGTCGGCCAAGCACCACCGGTCCCGAGAATCGACAACCGCCAGATGACCGTCACCGGTTGGGCCTTCACCGCCACAGACGCCGGCCGGGGGACCAACATCCGCACCTACAGAGAGGAGAACCCCTACGCCCCCCAACATTGGTCAGGAGGCGATCACGGAGGAGGAGCTGACCCAGTCCGAGGACCAGACAGGCGAACCCAGTCCTGTCGCACCCTCCAGGGAACCCTCTCCACAACCTGAGACCCCTGGGGAGCCGACACCGGAACCCGACGACCGGCCATCGGTGCCCGGTCCGTCGTCGGGCCTCAGCATATCTGAGGTCAAGGAGTTGTTCACCTACTGGTGGGATACCATAAAAAGGGATGTGGTTCCCACACCACCTCCTCCTCCACCTGCGACTCCATCGGCCCCCGCGCCCCCTGCTCCACCCAGGGCCATGGGCCGAGTACCTTCCCCCCAGGAGCCTACGGATCCTCCTAGGGGCAGACCAGAAAAAAGGAGACCTCCGTCCAGATCCTCTTCAGGGTCACCCAGCCCAAAGAGACCCAGAAGACACCGTCATTCGCCTTCGACGGAGGACATGGGATTGGACTTCTCGTATGGATTCAGATCCCCCTCTCCGATCAAAGTCCCTTCTCCCGACCCACATGAGCTTCCAAGATATCTCCGGATGACCCATCGTTCTCAGAGATTATGAGGCATATCCAGGAGAACATGGGCTGGGACACGGAGGAACTAGACCTCGAGAGAGTTACTTCTGCCAGATATCTTGACAAAAGATCCAAAGCCTGTGTGGTACCACCCTTGGTGGACACATTCGTGGGACGTCACCAAGGCAGCATGGAAACGTCCACACCGTTTCTGGCAATGCCAAGAAAGCTGACTGCCTGTACAAGGCCCCTAGGGAGGACCAGTACTTGGCATCACACCCTCTGGCCGATTCTCTGGTCATTATAGCCTCACATGACCAGTCCCAGAGGCCGCAACATTTGAGCACCCTGCCACCGGACCTAGAGTCCAAGCAACTGGACGCTATGGGCAGGCGTACGTATGCGTCAGCTACCTGCGCCATCAGATCCCTCAACTACTTAACCCCACATGGTACAGTTCCAGAACGCCTTGTGGGAGCAGGGAACTTGATTCTGGTGAAAGATGCCAGGAGGAGTTGCTAGCAACTCCTTCTGCACAGGTTCGACGTGGACCCAGGTGCTGCGGAGCTGCGTGATGATCTGACGGACTCCTCGCCAGAGCGGCAGCTTCAGCGTGATACCTCCGAGACACTTATGGCCTGCTGTCTCCAGATTCCTCTCCGGATGTCCAGAAGAACATCCTGGATGCCTTGTTTCATGGAGAAGTTCTTTTTGGTGAGTCCTCAGAGAAGGTCCTCACCAAACTTCAAGAGGCTGGGAAGGCGGTGCGGTCTGTGCAGGCCATGTACAGACCCAAGCTTAGTTCCTTTCGTAGGAACCAAAGCCGTTTTCGAGGCCGGATGCAGAGACAGCAGTCCCGTGCCGGCCCACAACAGAGGGGCTCCTTCTCCCACAGAGCCCAGGGGAAGTCGTCCGCGGGCTGAAGCCAGCGACCAGCTAAGCCGGCCCAGCCCGCCGGACCCTCAGCCACCACAACATGACTCCTTCCCGGCCCCCGCCCCTCAGGATCAACAGGACACCAAGGTCGGGGGCCGCATTGCGGACCACTTGCCAGGGTGGCAGTCCATAACCACTGACAGGTGGGTTCTTCAGTTAGTTGAAAGAGGCCACTTTATAGAATTCATGGACAAGCCACCCACAAGGCCTCCTCTGCTCTCCCGTTACTCGGGTCAGCACAGATCACTCAACAGGCAAGAGGTACTCATGCTCCTGCAAAAGGGAGCGGTGGAGTATGTCCCAGAGAACCAGATAGGATCCGGATACTATTCCCACTTCCTTCTGGTTCCGAAGAAAATAGGGGACCTCCATCCAATCTTGGACCTCAGCGACCTCAACATGTCGGTCGCCTACAAACCTTTTCACATGGTGACCCTCCAAGGACTCATTCCCATACTGAAAAAAAGACCCCTTCTTAGCGTCCCTGGACATGCAGGACGCCTACCTGCACATTCCAGTAGCTCAAGCGCACAGGAGGTTCCTGCGCTTCGAGTTTCTCGGCCACCACTTTCAGTTCGGACTGTCTTCAGCCCCCAGGGTCTTTACCAAGTGTATGGCAGTCGTGGCAGCATCTCTAAGGAGACAGGGCCACTACATGTTCCCGTACCTGGATGACTGGCTTCTCATGGCCGCCTCCAAAGAGGCGCTGTTGCTGGCTATTCAGAGCACCCAGGATCTGTTCCAATCTGTGGGCATTATCATCAACTACGAGAAGTCTCTCCTCGTACCGTTCCAGAAGCTGCAGTTCATAGGCACAGTTCTTGACACCATCCAAGGGAAGGCCTTTCTTCCTGAAAAAAGAGCGGAACACATCAGATCCCTCATCAGGGATCTCTCGGCGAAGAAGACCGTCCCCGCCAGGTTGGTCCTTCGCTTGCTCGGACACATGGCTGCGGCCATTCCAACCATCCCTTTGGCAAGGCTCCACATGCGGGTAACTCAGTGGATGCTCAAGGTGCAGTGGGACCAAAGGCAAGACCACATACAGCATCTGGTCAGGATCACGAACGCCGTGATTCGAGACTGGCAATGGTGGCTAGGCCCAGGGACACTTTCAGCGGGTGTCCCATTTACAGCACTGTCCCCGGAGGCAGTCCTCTCCACAGATGCCTCAGGGCTGGGCTGGGGAGCGCACCTGAATGGGTTGAGGTCCCAGGGAACTTGGACCCCTCAGGAAGCCCACCTCCACATCAACGTGCTAGAGATGAGGGCAGTCCTTTATGCCCTGCAGGCCTTTCAGTCAGAAATCCCGTTGAGTACTCTTCTGCTTCAGACAGACAACACAGTAGTGATGTATTATCTCAACAAACAAGGAGGCGCACACTCTTACCCCCTTTGCAGGGAAGCTATGAGACTGTGGAATTGGGTAATCCGACACGGCGTGAGCCTGATTGCAGTTCACGTTCCCGGAGTGGAAAACACAATCGAAGATGGCTTGAGTCGTTCCCAGACCAGAGTCCATGAGTGGGAACTTCTTCAGGAGGTAGCAGAGGATCTGTTTCTTCAATGGGGCACTCCAGAGTTGGACTTAGTCACTTCCCTACCCAACGCAAAACTGCCCAATTCTAGGGACATGGATATGTTGTTCATCCACACTATCTGAGCGGGTTCCTTGCCGCTTAAATCTTGCCAGAAGGTCTTCAAGTTGGCTCCTCCCACCCACCCGGTGGTGAAACTCTCGGCTCCGCCCATGACGCCAGATCTTCCTTACGCTTGAAGCTCAGGTCCCTCCTTCGCGTCTCTCGATTAAGAATTGGTGCCTAACTCTTCATAACTTTGAAACTGCGTTTCAATTTACCAAAACACTTTGGTCTTCTTCTCTCGCTGGCTGCGATGGATAAATCGACTCGCAGTTTGGAGATGCCCCTATGTGGCAGAAAATGTCTCGGACAGACCGCACTCCACGTGCTTCTACTGCCTAGGCCTTGACACGAACCACAGGCTTTGCGACCTGTGCTCTTCCTTTTCGGTCTATGTCCTCGAGGATCGTGGCTGCCCGTTTGCAGTTAGGGCGTCCTGAGAAGATTTCCTCGGTCAAGTCGAAGGAGGCCCGATTGGCGGTGTCCGTGGCTGCGGGCTCTTGAACAGCTCGAGGCAGATGATCGCCCTCGAGAGGAGGCGCGGGCCGCTCCCATCTTGGCTGCAGCATACGTCCCCGCTCTCTCGGCACCTCATACTCGGCTTCTTTTAAGGAGCTTTGCCTGACCCTCTCGACTAAGGGCGAGGGTCCAACCTCTTCAGGACTGTTTTCTCGGTCAAAAAAGAGTAAGGGTAAGTCCCATCGTCGACGCTCTTGGGAGCGGGAAAGATCTCCCTTCCCTGGTCGACAGTCGACTTCAGTCGACCCTTCAGCTTCGGCCACTGGCTTCACGGTGTTCCCATCAGGCCAGTTGACCGAGACACCCGACGACGCAGTCGAGATTTTTCTCGACCCGTTAGACGGGTTGTCTGCTGGTGAAGCTGATATTCCCCTCTCCCCGGTTCCCCCGGCGAGAGTTGAGGATCCCATCAGCTCGACTGTGCCTTCGGTTCCGGAGCCGTCAGTGCAATCATCCGAGCCGAAGGGAGTACCGATCCTCGGTACCCCGCCGCGCCGACCTCGGCCTAGCCGAGATTCTCGGTCTCGGTCTCGGACCTCCTCGCGGTCCAGCTGATCCCGCCGTCATAGGCGGTCTCAGTCTCGGCACCGCGGTAAGCGGCGCCGCCACTCTTCCTCTTCTTCCTCCTCCTTGGACGAGGGGAGGCTTCGCCAAGTTGTGTTGAAATATGAAGAACTTATGTGGCAACAGCTTCTGTTGGCTGGGAATAAGCTGACCCAGTCATCTTCACCGGCCATTAAGTGGCTGTCACTGGAGCGGCCGAAACAACCCCTCACGGTGGTCGAGGAGCCTGTTCCCAGGCCAGTTGTTCAGCCTATTACTGCTGCCCCACCGATTTTGGTGGAACCGCCGCCTCCTCAACCGTTAGTTGGGGCTCCGACCAAGAGTTCTCGGTCGGCTCAGGGGCTGCCCCATAGGCTGTCGGTCACTCTCACTCCCGATAAACCTCGGCAGGTGGAGGGTGTCTCAGGCTCGAGGCAGCTCTTCAAGACTCATCGGGGTCTGAAGATGACTCCTCCTTGTTCTCCAGGCAGATGGACTTGGAGTCCTCAGGGAAGTCAGTGGGCGATAGCCCTTGTCCTTTCTTAGCCTTCACTTGATTCATCTCGGAGTCACGGGATGAGCTGAACCCACATTCAAGCAGGCCAGATATCCCCTCACGGAGATTCTGGACCGAGGGTCTCCGAGCGGAGGCCTTTCGGTGGGCAAAGCCATTGTTGGTCGGCCTTGGAACTATGGCAGCGTCCTGCTTCCTGCCCTGCGCCTTCGGCCAGGATGGCTAGGAAGTACGCGGTCCCTACCGGTTCCCTGTCCGGTTTCTCGGAACACCCCTCTGCCGAGGGGCTGGTTACCGACAGCGTTTTCCGGTGCACCGGGAACGCCAGGGACGTGGACAGACCACCCGACAAGGAATCCAAGAAATTGGATTACGCCGGGCGGAAAGTCTATGCTGCATCATCTCTCAGCCTTCGTCAGTGCCAGTTCGGCCGTCCTGATGGCACACTTCTCCCATGCCCTGTTGGGCTCCCTGGATGAGGTCATTCCCCATCTTCCCGCGGACCTGCAGACCACGGTCAAGCAGGTGCGGGATCAGGGCAGGGCAGTGGCAAAGCAGCAGCTCCAGACTGCTCTCGACATCGGAGACTCTTGTGCTAGATCAGTGGCGACCGCAGTGGCCATGCGTCGGCGGGCTTGGCTGAGGATATCCACCTTCACCTCGGATACCCAGCACAAATTGGCGGATGTTCCCTTTCTGGGGACTGACCTCTTCGGCCCTGGAGTGGAAGGTCACCTCCAGAGGATCGAAAAGTCCAACGCCACCTTGGACTCGGTCTCTTCCACGCAGAAGGACAAAGGCCGTAAGCCTGAGCCTAAGCCCTTTCGCCCTTCTGTTCCTGCTGCGCGCCCGGCCCAGCAACGTCAGGGCCAGCAGGCTCGACCTTGGTACCCCAAACCCAAGCCATCGTCTTCCTCCAATAGGAAGCAAGGAGGAAAAGGCCCAGGAGGTCCCTCGGCCGGTCCCTCCTCCAAGCCTGCTCAGTGACGGGCTGAGGGGTGTCGCCCCCATCCCCGTCACCTCACCCCTGGTTCCCCCCATGGGGGGACGGCTCCGGCACTTCCTTTCCGCCTGGTCCGCTGTTACCATGGACAGGTGGGTCTTGGAGGTGGTGGGAAGAGGCCTGCCTCTAGAATTCGAGCAGGCACCACCCTACAGAGCCGTCGCCCCTCGGGGGGCTCCGGGATCCCCAGCCTCACTGGCGGCTCGTCGAGCCGATTGTCGATCCTCCTCCAGAAGGAGGTGATAAGAGAGGTGGAGGACCCTCCTTCAGACCCGGGGTTTGTGTCCAGGTATTTCCTGGTCCCGAAACGGACGGGGGCTGGCGCCCCATTCTCGACCTACACGACCTAAACAAGTTCCTAAGGTCTCGAACCTTCAGAATGGTCACTCTGGCTCAGATAATACCATCTCTGGAACACGGCGTGTGGTTCTGCTCTCTGGACTTTCAGGACGCGTTCTTTCACGTCCCTATCCGTCCGTCTCACCGGAGATTCCTCCGCTTCCAGCGGAGGATCCTATCGAGTTCAAGCCATGCCCTTGGCCTTTCTCTAGCTCCAGGGTCTTCACCAAATGCATGGCAATCAGTGACAGCATTCCTGCAGCGCCAAAGGGGTCCGGTGTACCTTACCTGGATGACTGGCTGATAGCAGCCCGTCCAGGCAGGGAGGTGGGCGGTCCAGAGATCTGGCCTCCAGGTTTGCTCTCAGGTCGGCCTCCTTATCAACGAGGCCAAATCGGAACTCAAGCCGAAGCAGGTGATACTGTTCATCGGGGCAGAGCTCGACTCTCTACGAGCCAGAGCATGGCTCCCGGCGGACAGGGTCGAGGTTCTTACCTCCTTTGCCCAATCATTTCTGGTTGGGCAATCGCGCCCTGCCCGGGACTTCCTGCGCCTCCTGGGTCTCATGGCGGCCTGTACCAGCGTAGTCCGTTGGGCACGTTGGCACATGCGCCCCCTTCAGTGGGGACTGGCCAGCCAATGGTCACAACGCTGCGATCCCTTGGACCAGCTTGTGATGATGACCCAGGAGATGTGGAATGCTCTCCAGTGGTGGACCATTCCATCTCATCTGCAGGAGGGCATTCCGTTTGTCCGGCCCGAGCCGACGGTCTTTCTAACGACCGACGCCTCTTTGATGGGTTGGGGTGCCCATCTGGGGGAACACCGAGTGCACAGCCTCTGGTCCCCGCGGGAGTCCCGATGCCACATCAACCTGCTGGAGCTCCGAGCGGTCCGCCTAGCTCTCACCACCTTTGCTCCGTTTCTCCGGGGTCAAGTGGTCCGAGTCCAGACGGACAATACCACGACCATGTACTACCTGAACCGCCAGGGCGGGACGCGCTCCATGCTTCTATGCAAGGAAGCTCTCTGCATCTGGTCACTTGTGCGCAGCCTGGAGGCGGATCTCCTAGCCATTCATGTGGCAGGAGCCTCCAACACCCTGGCCGATGCCCTGAGCTGGATAGGGGCTGCATCGCCGCAGTGGTCTCTCCTGCCGGAGGTAGTACAAGATCTGTTCTCCCACTGGGGCACACCTCTGGTGGATCTGTTTGCCTCCAGGGAGAACGCGAAGCTGAGGCTGTTTCATGCCCGCCCCCCTCAGCAGGGCTCGCTGCAGGGGGATGCCTTCTCGAGGCCGTGGACCCCGGGCCTCTTTTACGCCTTCCCCCTTTCCCCTGATTCACAGGGTCCTGCTCAAAGTGAGGAGGGACAAGGCACAGGTGATTCTGATAGCCCCAGACTGGCCCCGCCAATTCTGGTACCCAGATCTCCTCAGCCTCAGCTCCAGGCTCCCGAGGCAGCTTTCAGCTCGCCTGGACCTGCTCTCAGTCAATCAGGGGAAGGTGTTCCATCCAGACCTTCAATCCCTGCACCTGACGGCCTGGTTCCTGAGCGGCTAGAGTTCCAGGCCTTGGGTCTTTCCGACGAGGTCCTCAACGTCGTCGAGTCGACCAGAAAATGCTACGCCTTCAAATGGAAGAGATTCTCCATTTGGTGTCAGGGTAAGGGCTTGGACCCTTCCTCTTGTTCTGTGGCCAGCATTTTGGACTATCTATGGTCCCTATCTAGTCAAGGGCTTGGGTCGGCGACCCTAAAGGTGCACCTGGCAGCCATCTCTGCTTGCGGGCTCGGGCGGTCAGCAGTCAGTGGCGCAGGAGAAGGTGGTCGGGCGCTTCTTAAAGGCCTTGATCACATTTCCCCTCCAGTGCGGGAACCCCCACCTCCATGGGATTTACTGCTGGTACTGGCAAAGCTCATGGGCAAGCCATTCGAACCAATGCACAGGTGTGGTCTCCCCCACCTGTCGTGGAAGACTGCCTTCTTGGTGGCTATCACGTCAGCCAGAAGGATGGGAGAACTCCAGGCACTTAGCATCGAGTCTCCTTACCTGGTCTTCCACAGGGACAAGGGTTGTCCCACGCCCCACCCGAAATTCTTCCAAGGTGGTGTCGGAGTTTCACCTTAATCAGGTGTTGACTCTGCTGGTGTTCTACCCCAATCACACCTCGGAGGCCGAATATAGGCTCCATACTTTGGACCGTAGAAGGCGCCGCCTATTACAAGGAGGCGACGGCTGGGATTCGGGAGAGGTTGCCAGCTGTTTGTCACCCGCGCTGAAGCCGCACCTGGCAGACCTGCAGCCAAGCTGACGATAACAGATGGGTCACCTCCTGCATAGATCTCTGCTATGAGTTGGCGGGCATGGACCCTCCCAGAGGGATAAGAGCTCATTCTACCCGCCATACTGCTGCATCGGTGGCTGCTTCCAGGGACGTCCCTATCCAGGAAATCTGCAGGGCTGCTACCTGGAAGTCAGCAAACACCTTCATTACCCACTACCACATCGACCTTGAGTCACGCCGGGATGCTGGTTTTGGGGCCTCGGTTCTCCAGTTCTTATTTCCCAAGTAAGTATTAAGGGGGTGTGTGCCTTGCCTCCCTCCTTCCGGAGAACTGCTAGAAGTCTGCCAGATAGTGTGGATGAACAACATATCCATGTCCCTAGAAATACAGGTTACTCACCTGTAACAGGAGTTCTAGGAATGGTATATGTTGTTCATCCACACGACCACCGACCTCGGCTTGGCGCACAACCTGAGCTTCTAGCGGGCCAGATCTGGCGTCATGGGGCGGAGCCGAGAGTTTTACCACCCGGGTGGGTGGGAGGAGCTAGCTTGAAGACCTTCTGGCAAGATTTAAAGCGGCAAGGAACCTGCCAGATAGTGTGGATGAACAACATATACCATTCCTAGAACTCTTGTTACAGGTGAGTAACCTGTATTTTTAGTTGCTGTCACATCAGCAAGGAGACTTTCCGAGCTTCATGCTCTCATGTGCAAGGAGCCTTATTTAATTTTTCACCAGGACAGAGTGTCTCTGAGGACGAATCCTAAATTCCTGCCTAAGGTGGTCTCTACCCTCACTCTTAACCAGGACATCGATCTGCCTGTGTACTTTCCCAAGTACTGTAATAGAGGAGAGGTGTTGCTTCACACCCTGGATGTTCACCGCTCCTTAAGGTACTACCTGAACAGAACTAAACAGCTTCGGAAGTCGGAGCAACTATTCATTTACTTCGCTGAGAGGATGCTGGGCCAACCAGTTTCAAAGCAGACCCTTTCTCGCTGGCTCGTCCAGTGTATTTCATTCTGCTACATCAGCAAACAGAAGCCCCTCCTGGGTACAGTACGGGGCCACTCGACAAGGGGGGTGGCTACCTCCTTTGCAGCACTGCGCAATGTCTCCACCTCGGCCATTTGTGCTGCAGATACTTGGAGCTCTGTGCACACATTTATTAGGCATTATAGCCTGGATATTACATCACGGCGGAGAGCCAGTTTCGGCCTGGCCATTCTGCAGGGTCTCCCGTCCTAGGGTCAGGATTTGTTCAAGATCTCTCCTATTCTCCTCCTCCCAGAATGCTTACAGGCGCTATTGCTTGGGAATCAGTCCTAATGGTGTAACCTGCTGCAAGAGCTGTATCTCGAAGTAAGATAGTACAGTTACGTAAGAACTTACCGTAACAGTAGATCTTCGAGAACAGCTCTTGCAGCAGGTATCTTCCCGCCCACCAATCCCCCTTGGAGGAGGTATGGCCTACCAGGCCTTGGCAGGAGCTTACACTCTTTTCTTCTGATGGCGGATCTTCAGTCTCCCCTTCTGATGTCATCCTACATACAGTAGAAACATAGAAACATAGAATTTGATGGCAGATAAGGACCGCTTGGCCCACCTAGTCTGCCCATTTTCCTACCTAACAGATAAGCTGCAGATCCTAGTTAACCAACAGCTTACTTCCTCCTACCCCCCACTAGGACTGCCTTATGCCTGTCCCATGCATTCTTGAAGTCCCCCACTGTTCTTGGCTCCACAACCTCCTCAGGAAGGCTGTTCCATGCATCCACAACCCTCTCAGTGAAAAAATATTTCCTCACATTACCTCTGAGCTGTCTCCTTCTATCTTCAAATTGTGCCCCCTTGTTCTTGCACATCTCTTTTTCTGGAAGATGCTACTCTCTTGGACTTTGTTAATTCCCTTGAGGTATTTGAAAGTTTCTATCATGTCCCCTCTTTCCCTTCTTTCCTCAAGGGTATCAATATTAAGCTCCTTTAGTCTTTCTTTGTATGTATTCTGGTACAGACCCTGCACCATTTTGGTTGCCCTCCTCTGGACAGCCTCCACTCTGTCTATGTCTTTGCGGAGATGGGGTCTCCAGAACTGCACACAGTACTCAGATGGGGTCTCACCAACTGTCTGTACAGAGGATAACAACTTCCTGTTTTCTACTATTGATGCTTCTTCCTATGCATCCCAGTATCCCCAGCCTTCCTTACTGCCTTCTCACATTGCTTGCCCCTTTAAGTCATCTGATATAATTACCCCCAGGTCCCTTCTACTATTTTACTGTTGTCAGTATCTCACCCCCATTGTGTATGCTTCCCTGGGTTTTGTTTCCCATGTGCATTACCTTGCACTTCTTTGCATTGAATCTAAGCTGCCATACATTTGACCATTCCTCCAACCTTGCCTAGTCCCTTCTCATCCTTTCCACTCCATCTTGTGTATCAACCCTGTTGCAGATCTTTGTGTCATCTGCAAAGAGACATACTTTTCCTTCCAGTTCCTCTACAATGTCACTTGTAAAGACATTAAAAAGGACCGTTCCCTGTACTGAACCCTGCGGCCAGGAGTCTCCGGAGGGAGAACTGGGGAATCTGGCGGGACCGCCTTCTTATTTACTACGTCTGACGTCGCGGGCGGGACTGACATCTGAGGCGGTCCCCGCTGAAGACTGCTAGCTAGAAGATTTCCATGGGGTCCTGACGCCTGCCGGCTTCAGTCCTAATGGTGTAACCTGCTGCAAGAGCTGTTCTCAAAGATCTACTGTTACGGTAAGTTCTTACGTAACTGTACTTTTTCTTTACTGCAACAACTGTCAGTGGAACCTCCCTTTCCACTGCCGGTTTCTCAAGATCTCGTGACACAGGAACAGGGGACCCTGGTTCATCCAGGTCTCAAGTCCCTTCATCTGCATGCATGGCTCCTACTGACATAGCTGCTGCTCATGTTGGGGTTTCCCCGAGGGTAGCACAAATCCTGGTGGAGGCCAGAAAGCCCTTCTCCAGAGCCATATATGCCATGAAATGGAAACGGTTTTCCATCTGGACAGACTTGAAAGGGATGGAACCTTTCTTGTGTTCAGTCACGAAGGTCTTAGGTTACATGTTGTACCTCTGTGATTTAAGTCTTAGCTATTCGACCCTAAAAGTCCACCTCTCGGCCATTCTAGGGACGTGGATATGTTGTTCAATCCACAATGTCTGGCAGGTTCCTTGCCACTTTAAATGTTGCCGGAAGGTCTTCAAGCTGGCTACTCCCACCCACCCGGGTGGTAAAACCCTCGGCACCGCCCCATGACGCCAGATCTTCCTTACCACTTGGAAGCTCAGGTTCCCTCCTTAGCGCTCTGCATTTTTGGCCTGGATCCACACTCTTCGGTTATCCTGAAACTAATTCGAAAGTTTACAAGACTTCGGTTTTCATCTTCCCTCGCGGCTCCAATGGACAAATCGACTCCCGGCTTTTGTCGGTGCCACTGTGGGCAGAAGATGTCCCAGACCGATCTGCACTCCACGTGCATCTACTGCCTGGGGCTTGGTCACGATTTGCAGGCTTGCAAATTGTGCAGCTCCTTCTCAGCTTCAGCCTTGGAAGACCACGCTGCTCGACTACTTCTTGGGCACCCTGAAAAATGGTATCCGCCGGTCAAGTCGAAGGAGGCCCATTGGGTGGTGTCCACGGCGGTGGGCTGTGTGGAACAGTTGGAGCAAATGATAGCCCTCGAGGAGGAGGCGGCCCAGGCCATTTCTTTCTCCTAGGCCGAGTCATTTATCCCACTCTCTTTGGGCTCTTCCTACATGGCTTTGTTTAAGGAGCTTTGCCAGTCCTTCTCCACCAAGGGAGAAGGGCCATTGGGACATTCCAGTCGGTCCAAGAAGAAGGATTCAATAGCTAAGTCCCACCGTCGATGTTCGTGGGAACAGGAGACATCCCCTTCACTGGACCGTCAACTTTCGACTTCGGTCGACGCTGCGGCTAAGGCCACTGCCTTCACGGTGTCCCCATCACATCAGCAGGCCGAGACAACCATCGACGTGGTCGAGATTTTTCTCGACCCATCGGATGGTTTGTCGACTGGTGATGTTGACAACCCTACTTCACCGGTTCCCCCGGTGATTACCTAGGACTTTGCTGTGCCGGAGTCCCCAGTTAAGGTCCCTGCACCGAAGGAAGGGTGGGTTTCCTCCGTTCCCTCTCTGACCCACCCTCAGAATCCCTGAAGGTCTAGTCCTCTTCCAGGTCCAGCCGGTCCCGACGACAACGGCGGTCTCAGTCTCAGCATTGTGGAAAGCGGCGTTGCCACTCATCCTCATTGTCCTCTTCGGAGGATAGGCTCTGGCGCAAGTTGCGTCGGCGCTATGAGGATTTAATGTGGCAGCAGCTCTTATTGTCCAGAAATAAGCAGACTCTGTCACCTTCTCCGGCTATTTAAGTGGCTGTCACCAGAGAGGCCGGAACAACCCTTCGTAGTCGAGGAGCCAGCACCGGTTGTTCGGCCGGAGCCAGCTGCTCAGCCCATTGTGGTGGCACCTCCGCCTCCACAACCGAAGACTGGTGCCCCAACCAAGGATTCTCGGTCGGGTCAGGGCTTGCCCCACAGGTTGTCGGTCACCTTCACTCCCAATCGACCTCGGCAGGTGAAGGGTGGCTCAGGCACCCCACAGCTGTTTGCAGACTCCTCAGAGTCCGATGATGACTCCTTTCTGTTCTCCAGGCCGCTTGACCTGGAGTCTGCTGGGGGTCAGTAGGTGGACGAGGGCCCACCATTGTTTTTAGGTTTGCTTCGGCTCATCTCAGAGTCCACTGGGATGCAACTCGAACCCATTTCAAAATGGGCCAAGTAACCCCTCACTGGACCGAGGGGATTACCCTGCGGAGGCCTTTCCTGTGGCTGAAGCCATTGTTGACCCAGCCCTGGAGTTGTGGCAGTGGCCAGCATCTTGTCCCACGCCTTCAGCCAGGATGGCCCGAAAGTACACAGTCCCCAGCGGCTCACTCTCTGGTTTTTCAGAGCACCCCTCTGCGGAGGGGTTAGTGACCAATAGTGTGTTTCAATTCTCCAAGAACGCTCGGGACGTGGACAAACTGCCCTATAAGGAATCCAAAAAGCTGGATTATGCAGGGCAGAAGGTTTACAATGCTTACTCCCTAGGCCTTCGTCAGGCTAGCTCAGCCATTCTGATGGCACATTTCTCACACGCCCTTATGGGATCCCTGGATGAGGTGATTCCTCATCTCCTGGCTGATCTTCAGACAATGGTCAAGCAGGTGCGGGATCAGGTAAGGGCAGTGGCTAAACAACAGCTCCAAACTTCATTGGACATAGGTGATTCTTATGCCCGATCAGTAGCATCTGCAGTGGCCATGCACCGCAGAGCTTGGCTGCGGATCTCCACTTTCACGGCGGACACCCAGCACAAGCTGGCAGATGTTCCCTTCCTGGGCACTGACTTGTTCAGGCCAGGGATGGAAGGCCATCTCCAGAGGATCGAGAAGTCCAATGCCACCTTGGACTCGGTCATGTCTGCCCAGAAGGACAAAGGCTGCCAGCAGCAGCATAAACCCTTCCGCCACTTCGACACGTCTGGCCCACCAGCATCAGGGCCAGCAGGCACACACTTGGTGCTCTATGGCCAAGTCTGCTACTTCCTCCAGTAGGAAGCCTGGAGGCAAGGGTCCAGGAGGTCTCTTCCTCCAAGTCTGCCCAGTGACGGGTTGAAGGGTGTCACCCCCAACCTCGTCACTCTTCCCTGGGTTCTCTCCATGAGGGGATGGCTCCACCACTTCCTTTCCACCTGGTCCGCTATCACCACGGACTGCTGTGTGCTAGAAGTGGTGGGCAGGGGTCTGCTTCTGGAATTAGAGCAGATCCCTCCCAACAGGATCCACAGCCTCTCTGTCGGCTTGTCAAGCCGACATTGCCCTGCTCCTCCAGAAGGAGGTGATCAGTGAGATGGCGGATCCTCCTCCAGACCCAGGGTTTGTGTCCAGGTACTTCCTGGTCCCAAAACGGACAGTGGGCTGCTGCCCCTTTCTCGATCTACATGACCTGAACAAGTTTCTGAGGCAGCGCACCTTAAGGATGGTCACTCTGGCTCAGATCATTCCATCCTTGGAACTAGGCATGTGGTTTTGTTCTCTGGACCTTCAGGACATATTTTCTCATGTCCCAATCCGTCCGTCTCCTCAGTGATTCCTCCACTTTCGAGCAGAGGGATCGCTTTACAAGTTCCGGGCCATGCTCTTCAGCTTCTCTCCAGCTCCCAGGATCTTCACCAAATGCGTGGCAGTGGTAACAGCATTCCTGCGGCACTGAGGGGTCTGGGTGTACCCTTACCTGGATGACTGGCTGATTGCAGCCCCCTCCAGGTTGGAGGTGGAGCAGTCCAGGGATCTGGCCCTCCAAGTCTGCTCTCAGATTGGCCTCCTCATCAACAAGGCCAAGTCATAACTCGTGCTATCGCAGCGGATTCAGTTCATCGTGGCAGAGCTCGACTCTGTTCGAGCCAGAGCACGGCTCCCAGTGGACAGGGCTTAGGTCCTTTCTTCCTTTGCCCAATCATTTCTGGTTGGGCAACTGCACCCTGCCTGGGACTTCCTGGGCCTCATGGCGGCCTACACCAGCGTGGTCTGTTGGGCCCGCTGGCATATGCATCTCCTACAATGGGGGCTGGCCCGCCAATGGTCACAGTGCTCCAGTCCTCTAGACCAGCCAGTGATGGTGACCCAGGAGATGTGGGACAGCCTACAGTGGTGGCTCATTCCAGCTCCTCTGCAGGAGGGTATCCCGTTTGTCCACCCTGAGCTGATGGTCACTCTGAAGACAGACACCTCTCTGATGAGTTGGGGTGCCCATCTGGGGGAGCTCAGAACCCACAGCCTCTGGTTCCCTCAGGAGTCTCGATGCCTCATCAACCTGCTAGAGCTTTGAGCGGTCTGACTAGCCCTCACTGCCTTCGCTCCATTTGTACGGGGTCAAGTGGTCCAGGTCCAGACGGACAATACCACGACCATGTACTACCTTAACCGACATGACAGGATGCACTCCTTGCCCCTGTGCAGGGAGGCTCCCCACACTTGGTCTCTCCTGATCAGCCTGCAGGTGGATCTCCTAGCCATCCATGTGACAGGAGCCTCCAACAGTCTGGCCAATGCCCTCAGCCGGATAGGCACTGCATCTCACGAGTGGTCTCTCCTGCCAGAGGTAGTACAAGATCTGTTCTCCCATTGGGGCACCCCTGAGGTGGACCTGTTCACCTCTAGGGAGAATGTGAAGCTGAGGCTGTTTCATGCCCGCCCCCCTCAGCAGGGCTCGCTGCAGGGGGATGCCTTCTCGAGGCCGTGGACCCCAGGCCTCTTTTACGCCTTCCCCCTTTCCCTGATTCACAGGTCCTGCTCAAAGCGAGGAGGACAAGGCGCAGGTGATTTTGATAGCCCCAGACTGGCCCCGCCAGTTCTGGTACCCAGATCTCTTCAGCCTCAGCTCCAGGCTCCCGAGGCAGCTTCCAGCTCGCCCGGACCTGCTCTCAGTCAATCAGGGGAAGGTGTTCCATCCGGACCTTCAATCCCTGCACTTGATGGCCTGGTTCCTGAGCGGCTAGAGTTCCAGGCCTTGGGTCTTTCCAACGAGGTCCTCAACGTCATCGAGGCGTCCCGTAAGGAGTCGACCAGAAAATGCTACGCCTTCAAATGGAAGAGATTTTCCATTTGGTGTCGGGGTAAGGGCTTGGACCCTTCCTCTTGTTCTGTGGCCAGCATTTTGGACTATCTATGGTCCCTATCTAGTCAAGGGCTTAGGTCGACGACCCTAAAGGTGCACCTGGCAGCCATCTCTGCTTACCGGGCGCGGGCCGGTCAGCAGTCAGTGGCTCAGGAGAAGGTGGTCGGGCACTTCTTCAAAGGCCTTGATCACATTTCCCCTCCAGTGTGTGAACCCCCACCTCCGTGGGATTTACTGCTGATACTGGCAAAGCTCATGGGCAAGCCATTCGAACCAATGCACAGGTGTGGTCTCCCCCACCTGTTGTGGAAGACCGCCTTCTTGGTGTCTATCACGTCAGCCAGAAGGATGGGAGAACTCCAGGCACTTAGCATCGAGTCTCCTTACCTGGTCTTCCACAGGGACAAGGTTGTCCTACGCCCCCAACCGAAATTCCTTCCGAAGGCGGTGTCGGAGTTTCACCTTAATCAGGTGTTGACTTTGCCGGTGTTCTACCCCAATCACACCTGGAGGCCAATATAGGCTCCATACTTTGGACCCTAGAAGGCGCGCCTATTACAAGGAGCGCATGGCTGGGATTGGGAGAGGTTCACCAGCTGTTTGTCACCTCACGCTGAAGCGCACCTGGCAGACCTGCAGCCAAGCGGACGATAAGCAGGTGGGTCACCTCCTGCATAGATCTCTGCTATGAGTTGGTGGGCATGGAGCCTCCCAGAGGGATAAGAGCTCATTCTACCCGCCATACTGCTGCATCGGTGGCTGCTTCCAGGGATGTCCCTATCCAGGAAATCTGCAGGGCTGCTACCTGGAAGTCAGCAAACACCTTCATTACCCACTACCACATCAACCTTGAGTCACGCCGGGATGCTGGTTCTGGGGCCTCGGTTCTCCAGTCCTTATTTCCCAAGTAAGTATTAAGGGGGTGTGCGCCTTGCCTCCCTCCTCCCGGAGAACTGCTAGGAGTCTGCCAGACAGTGTGGATGAACAACATATCCATGTCCCTAGAAATACAGGTTACTCACCTGTAACAGGAGTTCTAGGAATGGTATATGTTGTTCATCCACATTCCGACCTCTCCCGGCTCGACGCGACAACCTGAGCTCTCCAGCGGACCAGATCTGGCGTGCTGGGTGGAGCCGAGAGTTTTACCACCCGGGTGGGTGGGAGGAGCCAGCTTGAAGTCCTTCCGGCAAGATTTAAAGCGGCAAGGAACCTGCCAGACAGTGTTGATGAACAACATATACCATTCCTAGAACTTCTGTTACAGGTGAGTAACCTGTATATACCACTCCTAGAACTCCTGTTACAGGTGAGTAACCTGTATTTTCTGCCTATCACATTCCAGTAGGACAAAAGACTTTGGCCCAGCTGGAAGTATCCGAAACTTTCCTGAAAGGGATTCTCCGTCTAAAACCACCAGTACAGAGCCCTGCTCCTCCTTGGGACCTACATTTAATTCTTGAAAAACTCATTCTGCCACCTTTTGTGCCGGCAGTGAGTTCTGACATGGGCTACCTTTCCTGGAAAGCACTTTTTCTAGTGGCCATCTTTTCAACTCGAAGGATTTCTGAGCTTCAGGCTCTGATGTGCAAGGTGCCTTACCTGATTTTTCACATAGACCATGCGGCTCTGCGTACCAATCCTAAGTTGTTACTAAAGGTGGTATCAGAATCCACCTTGAATTAATTATTGGACTTGCCAGTGTACTATCCAGAATACTCCAACAGGGATGAAGCACTTCTGCATACTCTGGATGTACACAGTATTCTCAGGTACTATATGGACAGGACAAAGTCTCTCCATAAGACTGACCAGTTCTTTGTTTCATTTGCACCCAAAAGAGAGGGCGTAGCTGTTTCTAAACAGTGTTTGGCCAAATGGTTGGCAAACTGCATTACCTTCTTTTACCAGAAGTACAACAAAACCCTTCTGGGTCAGGTTAAAGGACACTGAGCCAGAGGCATGGCTGCTTGTACTGCTTGTTTCAGGAATGTTTCAGCTGCAGACATTTGCACGGCTGCAACATGGAGTTCTGTCCATATCTTTACCAAGCATTACAGTTTGGACATTGCATTGAGTCGCAGAGCAGGCTTTGGCTTTGCTGTCCTACAGGGACTCCTTTCCTGAGTACCCTAGAGTTGCTGATAAACCCATTCCTGCCTCCCATGTCACAGACTTGTCTCACGTCACTGCTTGGGACTCAGTCCAATATGTGAGTACCTACTGCAAAAGCCCTCTCTAAGTAAGATAGCACAGTTGTGTAAGAACTTACTGTAACAGTAGGTCTTACGTCAAGAGGGCTGTTGCAGTAGGTAAATACATATAGGACTGAAGCCGGCAGGCATCAGGACCCCACGGAAAAATTTCTAGCTTGCAGTCTCTGTCAGGAGGCCGCCCCCACGTCAGTATAAAGGGGCAGTCCCCCATGCCTGCCTTCCAGTTCTTTCCCGGCGTTAGCTTGCGAAAGTGCCTCGCGGTTAAGTTCCACTGCCTCATCAGTCAGGCATCGGTAGTTTTACCGCCTTTTTTTCTTCGATTCCTTCGAATTTTCATCTGGATTTGTGCAGTGTATGTCGTCCCCTACTCCCTCCGAGCACAAAAACAAGTGCGACTCGTGCAGCACCCAACTCCCGCACAAGGACGGACACTCCCAGTGCCTCTTCTGTCTGGGCCTGGATCACCCCGTGGAGAAGTGCCAGCATTGCCTGAAATTCAACGCCACCACCCACAGACGGAGGCAGCAGTCCCTCGAGGCCCATATACTAAAGAAGAAAATGACCTCCATGGAGAAGGAGCTGAAGAAGCTTTGTCAGGCCTCAACTTCGCCCAAGGGTCACCATAAAAAGAAAGACAAGGAGAAGAACTGGGACTCCTCTTCCTCGGCCACTGCAACTTCAGCTGGAGTCGCCGTGCTCAAGGTAACTTTCCTCCCCAAGGGACCATTCCGCGACGGCCATCTTAGAGGCTTCCAAGACTGCATCGACCCTCCCGTCTGGCTCACGCTCAGGCCCTTCAGGAGCCTCCAGGTTAAAGGAGGCTTCCACTCCAGGCAAGGACGCTGCTGTGCGGCCTTCCGGTGTGAGTGGCTCCAGTAAGCTGGACATCAGCTCCTCTGACGCCCGCCTGGAGAAGGCCGCTAAGTCGCTCGACCCTTTGGGGCAGCGCACGGTCTCCAAGCCGCCCGACAAGGCTGCCCCTCCTTCATGGCCTTTCTTGGGTGCCAGTTCCGCTAAGTCAGACGGCTCCTCCGACGTCTGCCCAGACCCCACCGGTAAGGCAACAGTCAGCCCCTCCGACAACCACACGGCGTTGGAGCCTGTCATTCAGTCCACCGTCCATGGCTCCCCACAGCATTCGCCACTGCCTTCCGAGGCACCAGCGTCTCCTCAGTTAGACCCCGGGGATTTTAATCCTCCTTCCCCAGGTGATACAGAGGATGCAGGCATGTTCCTGTCAGGTCTCCCTCCTGCTGGGCTGGACGACCTGACGTCGGAACCTCGGACGCCGGCCTTACCGATGTCGGGCAACATTCCTCTCCTGGATGCCATCCCTACGCTGGACCCGACACCCGCCGGGCCTCCTATTCCCGGCCCACCTGCGGGGGCGTTTCCAGGGCCTTCCACCCCTGGCGCCCGGGTATACGCCGTCTTATCAGACGCCATCTTACCCGGGTCCACAGTATCTGACGCTGCAGTACCCAGTGCCTCAGTACCCAGTGCCAGGCTTCCCACCATCGGGGTATGGATACTCGCCATACGGATATCCTCAATATCCGTATCCCCCTCCTGCACCGCCCCCTCCAGCCACCAGTGGACCTGAGAGACACTCTGGCTTCCTGGTGGGCTGAGGTCAATGCTCAGCTCACCAAGGAAGTAGAGAGCTGCCTTCCAACACTGGAACCCATTCCAGACCCCTGTCGTCGAGGGCAAGAGACCCCTTCCTGTTACCAGAGGTGTCCCCTCTGGTTCCAAGACGGGGTGGCACGTTACCCCGGGAGCTTCCCAAGGGGTCCGTTCCTCCCCCGAGAGGGGAGGGGCCTTTGTCTCCTCCATCTTCCTCGGCCGACTCCGATGGACGTTCCGATTTCAATGATGAGCCACGAACTCCAGTCAAGCCCCGGCCTAGGACGCCTCCAAAGTCCCCTCTGGAGGATTCTTCCTTCACTGAGTTGCTACAAAAGATCCAGTCATTGCATCAGTGGAAATCTTTGCAGCCAGTTCCACAGTGGCAGAAGCTAGCTGCACATCTGGATCTGCCTGAGGTCGCTCCTACCTTGGTTCCACCCTGAATAGAGCCTCACGTGGACCTTCTTTCCACCATCTCGGGAAACAACAGTCGGCCGTAACCCCACTTCCAAGGAAGGCGGTCAGGCTGTATCAGGCTCCGGAGGGTGTTGATTTTCTTACTTCACACCCCAAGGCTAACTCAGTCGTAATCAGTGCCGCCCACGGCCGTACAGCCAACCCAAATCATTTGAGCTCGTCTCCACCCGATAAGGAGTCCCGCCTTCTGGACCAGTATGGGAAGAAGGTTTTCGCTTCTTCCACTCTGGGTATTAGGGCCATGAACTACGTTGCTCACATGGAGGATTACCAGAAGGCCATCCTTAGCGAGGTGGAAACTAAATTGGACTCCCTTCCTGAGTCGCAGAACAAACAGGAAGCGGCAGACTTGGTCTGTTCTGCTCGTTTGACAAGTAGGCACATGCTACATTCTACTTATGATGCAGTGGATGCTGCTAGACAGAGCTCAGCGTTCGCTGTAATTTTGCGGCATCATGCCTGGCTCCGAGTGTCAGATTTGGTCCCGGTAGTGCAGTCTGCTGTCCAGGACGTGCCCTTCAGGGGTTCGGTGCTGTGCGGTGGTGATGTCAAAGACATCATCACTGGCCTCTGGGAGAAGGGCACTGCTCTCAAGGAAGTTGACTCCATGTACAGAGCCCTTCAGCCTCAGTGCCATTCCTTTCACAGATGTGCATGGGCCAAGGCAAAACCCCAAGGAAAGCAGGCCAACAAATGTCGGGCCCCTCCGGCTTTGAAGCCACCCCCTCGACCAAACGGGCAGCGGGAGCTCCAGCCGTGGCACTGCCTCTCACCTCCTGACTCCTTTCCTCTCCCACAGCCTCTAGACTTCCCAGAGGAACCAGTAGGAGGGAGGTTCTCCCTGCATCTGCCAAGTTGGGAGGGGATCACTTCCGACATTTGGGTGCTCCAGCTGATAGTGGAAAGTGGAAGGACACTCAATAGAGTTTCTTCAGAAAACTCCCTCCAAGGTCATCTTACTCCCCGGAACACCTTCTGGTTTGGGAAGAAATCTCCGCCCTTCTTCTGAAGGCAGCGATAGAACCCGTCCATCTCCAGGGGATGGGTTACTATTCTTATTTCTTCCTGGTTCCGAAGAAATTAGGCGATGTGAGGCCAATCCTAGACCTTAGCTCCCTGAACTTGCTTGTGGCGTACAAGAGGTTCATAATGCTCTCTCTGCAGAGCCTTCAAACAACGTGAAGTCTTGCTATATTATGACAGGTGCAGTTTGTCCCACCATTAGAACTGCTCCGGAGGTGAAAGAGTTAACTTCCATGCAGAGCATGGAGCTTAGAGCGCGAGCTCGGTTAAAGAAGCTCTGTTAGGGTGGTTTCAAACCAAAACCGTCAGATTCTTTACTCCGCCTCACTGAACAGTCGCTCCGGAGATTACTCCTGCTGCTCGGTTCATTTCCTCAGTTTAAAACGTCTTTTCTCGGTTGAATTTAACCGCATATTATTTATTTTAACATCAAACCGATCAGTTCAAGCTCTGTCTATGGTATTGTAAGTAATAGATAGGTTTTATGTGTGGAACTTGTAAATTTTATCGGTTCGGTTTGAACCGATCAATTGTATTTAAACTTGGTTTAAAGCCTTTTAAGACTTGTTAGAGTCCGGTTCCGGTTCTTATCGGTTCTCTAAAAAGCAGATTTCATTACGGTTTTTTCCACGACCCGTGACACGGTTGGGAACCGATAAGGGTGTCTTGCCTGGCACTGCCATCAAAAGGGCAAGTTTTTGGTTAGGCTGGCATTATGTCTGAGAAACCCAAGAAAAACCGGGCCCACTGGGTTTCAACACTGTAGTGTCTGTGGGGAAGCCTTTGCCAAGGCTGATCCACACACCACATGTGTTTATTGTCTGGGGTTTGACCACCTCAATGCAGACTGCCAGATTTGCAAAATTTCCCTGCAGCCACCTAGATAAGAGAGTTGGTAGGCTCCAGGGAGCGAGAGACAAAAAGTCCGCTGACCTGGATGGCCAGCCCAGTTCGGTGCCAGCCGAACCGAGAAGTGCCCTCTGACCAGGGCCAGACTTCCTCGGGCAAGCGTAAAGCTGACTCTGAGGCCAGTTCCAGCAAAAGAACTAGAAAGTCAGCAGGCATGAGTCCAAAATTCCTTCTCCAACTGCTGCAGAGATAGCCAGGGCAATACAGATTGTCCAGTCACTGTCCCCGGTTCCTCTGAACCGCCACTATCTAGCCAAAAGTCGGTTCGGTCGGTTCCACGGTTCAAGAATATGATATAGAAGAGTTTTATGAACCAGAGGAGGGAGGATGATTATGATCAGTGTGAATGTGACTTTGAAAGTCTGGATGTGCCCATTGAACGGACATCTCCCAGACAGACCTTTAGGTGAATCTCCCCTAGGCTTTCTGAGTCCCTTCTCATTTTTGTTTTATAAAAAGTTGCTGAGACCCTCCAGCTTCCTTAGAGGAGACTTTGGATGAGCAAGAGGAGCCTGACTATGTAGAGATGATGGATATCCCAGAGTCCAGGAGATTGTCCATCCCTTTACATAAATCTTTTAGGAAACAAACAATACAAATTTTAAAAGCTCCTAATTCTGTGCCTCCTGTAGATAAAAAGATGGACAGGAGGTACACTTTGTCAGGTCCTGATACAGATTTTCTTTCACAGCAATGCAGTCATGTTGGGGTAGTTCAGGCTGCAGCCTGTGATAAAGCTACTATTCCCCTGGCTTCACATCCTCCTGACAAGGACTCCAGGAAGATTGATGCCATGGCCAAAAAACAATACATGGCAGCATCTTTGGGACTCAGACAAGCAAACTATATGGCTTATGTTGTGAGATACCAGAAATCTAGATGGGATACTGCCATGGCCTTAGCCAAACAGGTCCCTGGCCAGCTTGCAAAGGAGCTGGAGCAGGTGGCTCTTGATGGTATTGAGGCATCTAAGCTGCAATTCCATGCTGCAGTGGATTCTAATGATGTATCCTCTAGAGTCATGGCTACATCTGTAGCTTTTCGTAGATTGGCCTGGCTCAGGTGTACTACTTTGTCACAGGATACCCAGTCTAAGGCTATGGATTTTCCTGTGGTGGGAAATTCTCTGTTTGGGAGCAGACAGAATTATAGAAGAAAATGGATGAATATAGAACCACTTATAGAAGTGCACAAGCCAAGGGCGACCAAGCCACTCCTCAGAGCAGCCCCCCAGGGGTAGAGGCAGGCCTTTTCACAGGCCTTTTTACCAGACCCAGGCCTCCTCCTCTTCAGCCTATGCTCAGAGGGGGTTCTTCAGAGGGAGAGGCAGACTGGGTACGAGCAGGCCTGCTCCCACCCCTCAGCCTAAAGCCCCTGCCAAACAGGCACCCTGATGGGATGCCCAGGGTCGGCTCTCCATTACCTGTAGGGGGCAGGCTGGCTTACTTCGTCCAGGACTGGGAGTCTTTAACATCAGACAGGTGGGTCCTGGAAGTAGTGAGCCAGAGTCTGGTTCTCAGCTTCAAAAAATTTCCAAAGATGAGAGCCAGATCTTTTCCACCTGCAAACCCTTTAGAGACTCTTGCTTTGGAAACAGAAGTCTCAACCCTCCTGGCTCTCAGAGCTGTAGAAAGGGTTTCTCCCCTACACCAGGGCAAGGGTCTGTACTCCAGGTACTTCCTTACCCCAAAAAGACAGGAGAGTGGTGGCTATCCTGGATCTAAGATATCTAAACAAGCACCTTTTAAAACCAAAGTTCAAAATGGTGACTCTGGGAATGATTTTACCCTCCCTAAGGCCAGGGGACTGGCTAGCTTCCCTGGACCTCAAGGATGCCTACTTCCATGTTCTTATCAAAGCTCCCCATCGAAAGTACCTCAGATTGAGAACTGCCCTCAGGCCATTATCAGTTCAGAGCAATGCCCTTGACCTCACTTCTGCCCCAAGGGTGTTCACAAAATGTCTGGCAGTAGCAGTTGCTCATCTAAGAAGGCAAAAGATGCCATTTTCCCTACCTGGATGACTGGCTCATTGTGGGTCAGTCTCAGACCAGTCAAATCACACCTGCTAGTTACCCAGCAGCTGCTTACCTCTCTGGGCTTTCTTCTCAATCTTCCAAAGTCAGTTTTGGAACCTGTCCAGGTACTCACCTTTATAGGCAGAACTGGACACAAAGCAGACCAGAGCCTTCCTTCCCCTGGAAGGGTAAGGACCTTAGTGGCCCTGGCCTCGTCCTTCACTCTGCAGGTCTCTCGACCAGCAAGGCATTTCCTGCAGCTCCTAGGACACATGGCTGCTTTCACAGCTGTAGTGCAAGGGCAAGATTTCAGATGAGGGACATTCAGTTCCATTTGAGAGCTTTCTGGTCTCAAGAAGAGATCCCTATCCAAGTTAATCCCAGTGACTTGAACCCTGATCCAGGCCCTTCAGTGGTGGCAGGATCAGAGCAATCTGAGACAAAGGGTGCCTTTCATCCCTCTGTCCCTCCTTGACCCTTGCTACAGATGCATCCCTCTTGGGATGGGAGCTCATGGCGACCTCTCCACCCAGGGGTTATGGCCCCTCAGGAATCTCTGCTCCCACATCAATCTGTTGGAACTCAGAGCTGTTTTCTAGCACTTCAGGTTTTTCTGCATCTGTTCAGAACAAGGTGGTACAGGTCAGAACAGACAACACCACTACAATGTGGTACATCAACAAACAGGGGCACTGGGTCTTGACCTTGTGCACCAGGCGATGAAGTTGTGGTCTCTGGCTTATTCCCTGAACACTTCCCTCATAGCAGTTCACCTCCCAGGCAAGGACAAATGTCCTGGCAGATGCTCTCAGCAGGATTTCCCAGGGCCATCACGAATGGTCACTGGATCCCTAAGTACTAGGGATAGTGTTTGCCAGATGGGGCACTCCTCAGATAGATCTTTTGCAGCCCAGACAATCATCAACTTCCACTTTTTGTTTGCAGGCCCAGTGTTGGGCTCAGTCCCCTGGATGCCTTTCTTCTCGATTGGGAAGGAAGTTCCTTTATGCCTTTCCTCCCTTCCCTCTCCTGTTCAAAGTACTAGTCAAAATCAGGTCTCAGCCCTGCAAGATGATCCTGATTGCTCCAGACTAGGCCCAGGCAGCCCTGGTACCCACTCCTTCTGTCCTTAGCAGTCCATCTTCCCTGTGTCCCCCAGGAACCACAATCTGTTAACCTGTGCTCAGGGAGAGTTTGGTATCCGAATCAAATCCCTCAACCTCAAGGCTTGGCTCTTGAGCAGTTAGAGTTTGCTGATCTACAACTTTCTCAAAGTGTTCTCAAAATCCTGAAAGCTGCTAGGAAGCCTTCCACCAGGGCTACCTATAACTCCAAGTGAAAAGGTTTTCCATATGGTGTTCTGGGAAGCATATTTTCCGGAATCTGCTGATCTACCCACTGTATTGGACTATATGGTCCATCTTAATTCTTTGGGACTGAGACCAGCTACCCTGAAAGTGCACTTGGCAGCTGTCTCTGCCTTCATTTCAGCAGGGAAGCCCTCTTCTCTTTCTGCTCACCCTGTATTTTCCAAGTTTTTTAAGGGATTGCTTCATACCAATCCTCCATTCAGGGACCCTGCCCCTGCTTGGGATCTTAATGTTTGCATTACTCAGCTGATGCAACCCCCCTTTGAGCCTCTGTCTTTGGCAGAGCTTAAGTATTTGACTTGGAAAACTGTATTTCTAGTAGCCATCACTTCTGCCAGGCGCATAAGTGAGTTACAGGCTTTATCAGTGGAGACTGACTTTATTTCCTTTCACAGGGATAAAGTAGTCCTCAGGACTAACAGGAAGTTTTTGCCTAAGGTGGTTTCGGATCTCCACCTTAACCAATCTATTTCACTTCCAGTGTTCTTCACTGACCATTCCTCCTCTGGTGAGAGGAGGCTGCACAGCTAGATGTTAAGAGGGCCCTAAGTTACTACATAGAGCGTACCAAGGGTCACAGGTTTGACTCCTCCAACTATTTCTCACTTATGGTGAGGTTGGGAAAGGAGACCTGCCACTAAGAGATCCATTGCCAGGTGGATCGTCTCTTGTATCAATTTTGCTATCAAAAGCTGGGTAGGTTCCCCCTCAGGCCTGAGGGCTCACTCTACCAGAGGTACAGCTGCATCTCTAGCTGCTGCTAGAGACATCCCTGTCTTGGAGATATGTCAAGCAGCTACTTGGAAAACAGTACACACTTTCACAAGCATTACTCCTGGATATCCAGGCCAGGAGGGATGCTCGGTTTAGCACAGCCGTGCTTCAGAGCCTATTCCCTAAGTAGGTTCTGTCCCTCCTCCATGGAGGTACTGCTATGTAGTCTGCACCTGTCATAATATAGCAAGACTTCGTGTTGTTTGAAGAAAAAATTACTCACCTTAGTAATGTTGTTTCTTCTAATGGAGTCTTGCTATATTCTGACCTCCCCCCCAGCCTGCCCCTCTCAGAACTTCTACTTTGGGTATGGGGTGGGCAGTCCACTGTTGGCATTTATTGATGCCCTCTTTTATGTTTGGGTGTTGTGTTTTATTTAGTTATTTTATCTTATTTTTCTGGTCCACTGACTTGAGTCTTGGTGTGAATATGTTAGTAGCCAGTTGGCTAGTGTAGGTTACAGCTTCCACACAGAACCTTAGTGAGTTTTGCTCGTAAAGATCTGACGGTTTCGGTTTGAAACCACCCTAACAGAGCTTCTTTAACCGAGCTCTCGCTCTAAGCTCCATGCTCTGCATGGAAGTTAACTCTTTCACCTCCGGAGCAGTTCTAATGGTGGGACAAACTGCACCTGTCATAATATAGCAAGACTCCATTAGAAGAAACAACATTACTAAGGTGAGTAATTTTTTCTTCTGCCCCTTCTTCAGCTGGGACAGTGGCTGTGCACTCTGGACATGCAGAATGCCTACCTGCATATCCCTATCCGCCCGTCCCACCACAAATACCTTCGGTTTTCTTTACAGGGAGACCACTACCAGTTCAAGGCCCTCTCATTTGGTCTCTCCTCGGCTCCCCGAGCATTTACCAAATGCCGTTAGTGGTAGCGGTCCACCTGTGTACCCAAGGGGTTCAGGTTTTCCCGTACCTGGACAACTGGCTCCTGGCGGTCCCATCCAGGGAGAACCTCCTGCGCTCCCTTCCCCTTACCCTGCAGGTCTTCACCAGCTTGGTATTACCATCAACCAGGCCAAGTTCCATTTGATCCCATCCCAAAGACTCCAGTTTATTGGGGCGATCCAGGATACGACCTCCGGTATGGCTTTCCTGCCTTTGGACAGGGTGGCCACCCTTCAGGCTCAGGCCAGCCTGTTGTCCAGCTGCAGACTGGTCACTGCCAGGTCAGTCCTTTGCCTCTTCAGGCTCATGGCAGCTGCCATTCCAATGGTGCCTCACGCTCTGATCCACATGAGAATCCCTCAGTGGACGCTTCGGTCTCAGTGGGATCAATTGGTGGACGACCTAGATCGGGAGATCTTGGTCTCCTCTCCAATGGTTCAGGACTTGCAATGGTGGATGGTTCAGGAGAACCTGTGCCAGGGAGTTCCCTTCTGTCTTTCTCTCCCCTTCAAAACTCTCACAATGGACGCCTCGGGCAAGGATTGGGGAGCCCACTTGGGATCTCAATGGACTCAGGGCTCTTGGTCCAGACTCGAGCAGACCCTCCACATAAACGTGCTCGAGCTAAAGGCTGTGCTGTATGCCTTACAAGCTCTGCATCTGTATCTGCTTCCCGGTCATCTGGCTGTCCATACCGACAACATGTGCGTAGGTGTGGTACATCAACGAACGGGGAGGAACTCGTTCGTACCTTCTTTGCAGGGAAGCGATGCGGGTTTGGGATTGGGCAGTACTTCACAACCTTCACCTCACGGCAGTCCATGTTCCAGGGATCGAGAACGCGTTGGAAGACCACCTCAGCCGGTCGTCTGCCTAAGCTTACGAATGGGAACTGGATCAGGGGGTAGTAGACGATGTCTTCCTTCGCTGGGGAACCCCTCAGGTAGGCCTGTTTACCTCTGCTCTCAATGTAAAACTTCCCGTCTTCTGCTCGCTCGCTTCAGGGTGCAGAGTTTTTGAGAGAGACGCTCTGTCTCTAAACTGGAAGGGCAGATTCATCTATGCCTTTCCCCCCTGATCCCATTGAGTCAGAAGGTCTTATACAAACTCTGTTCAGAAGGAGCTTGCATGATCCTCATCGCTCCGTTCTGGCCCAGGCAAGTTTGGTTCTCTCTTCTGCAACAGTATTCAGAGGAACCGCCACTTCCTCTTCCTCTATCACAGCTCTTGTTGACCCAGGATCAGGGGACCTTGGTCCATACAGGACTCGGATCCCTTCAGCTGCATGCGTGGCTCCTGCAGACTTAGTTCAAACCTGGTTCAGGGTTATGCCGCAGATGGCGGAGATTCTAGTGGAGGCCAGAAAGCCTTCCACTCTTTCCACTTATGCCATGAAGTGGAAAAGGTTCTCTTCCAAAGCTTTCAAGCCATTCTCCTGGATTACATGCGTCACCTCTTCGACCAGGATCTCAGTCACTCCTCTTTGAAGGTTCTCATGGCGGCTATTTCCGCATGCCATGTTCCTTTTGGGGACAGGTCTTTTGCGTAGCTGGAAGTCGCTAAGACCTTCCTGAAAGGGGTTCTTCACTTGAGACACCCTATTCGTGCACCTGCCCCTCCTTGGGACTTAAATTGCATTCTCGAGAAGCTTACCCTGCCTCCTTTTGAGCTGGCAGCATCAGCAAACCTAAAGTTCCTTTCCCGGAAGACTCTCTTCCTGGTGGCCATTACTTCCGCTCGACTAATTTTCGAGCTTCAGGCCTTAATGTGCAAAATCCCGTACTTGATTTTCCACAAGGAATGTGGTTCTGCTTACCAACCCTAAGTTTCTCCCTAAGGTGGTAGCAGAATCTACGCTGAATCAATCCATGGAACTGCCTGCATTTTTTACTCAAAATTCCAATCAAGTGGAGTACCTCACTTTGGATGTTCACCAGATTCTGAGACACTACACCAACAGGACAAAGGATCTCAGAAAGACTGATCGACTGTTTGTGTCTTTTGCTTGCAAAAGAGAGGGCAGTGCTGTTTCCAAGCAATGCCTTTCAAAATGGTTGGCTCATTGTATCACTTTCTGTTATGACAAGTATCACAAGACCTTGCCAGGTCAAGTCAGAGATCACTCCACTAGGGATGTCGCTGCCTCTGCTGCTTGTTTCAAGAATGTGTCAGCGGCTGACATCAGTGTGGCTGCAACTTGGACTTCTGCCTATACCTCTATGAAACATTACAGTTTAGACATTGCCTCTCACCGCAGAGCTGGCTTTGGGATGGCTGTTCTGCAAGATCTTCTTTCCTAAGACTTTCACAGCCAGAGGATCTGTGTATGGGTAATTTCCTCCTCCCGTGAGCTTCTCTTTGTTCCAGACTGCTTGGGACTCAGTCCTATATGCAATTACCTACTGCAAGAGCCCTCTCGAAGTAAGATAGTACAGTTATGTAAGAACTTACCATAACAGTAGATCTTCGAGAGAGGCTCTTGCAGTAGGTAATACCTTCCCGCCCTCCATCCCCCTAGGCTTTTTCAGCTCCTTTTCCAGGATGGGAAATATCCACTTCTCTCTCGTCTTGTCTTTTGGCCTTTGGTGGAAAAGAACTGGAAGGCAGGCATGGGGGACCGGCCCTTTATACTGACGTCGCTTGATGTCGGTCACCTGATGTGGGGGCGGTCCCCCGACAGAAACTGCTAGCTAGAAATGTTTCTGTGGATTCCTGACACCTGCTGGCTTCAGTCCTATATGTAATTGCCTGCTGCAAGAGCCTTTCTCGAAGATCCACTGTTATGGTAACTTCTTACTTAACTGTACTATCTTCGAGAGAAGCTCTTGCAGCAGGTAATGCCTTCCCTCCCAACATCCCCCTTGGTTTCATTCTGTGGTTTTCCATATTGCGCCTTATTTGGCTCCAGGAGCCCTCTCCTTTTCTCCTGTCGTACCTTTCTAGGTCTCCGGTGGGGCATCTGGAAGGAGGGCGTGGGAACCGCTCCTTATATAGCATCACGTTGACATCAATCACATAACGTCGGGGGACGGTCCCCCGCCATGCACTGCTAGCTAGAAGTTTTCCTTGTGGTTCTAATGCCTGGCAGCTTAGTCCTATATGTGAGTACCTACTGCAAGAGCCTGTCTCAAAGATCTACTGTTATGGTAAGTTCTTACGTAACTGTACTTCTAAGAGCGTGGATATGTTGTTCATCCACACTGTTTGGCATGTCCCCTTCCACTTTAAATATTGCCGGAATTCTTCAAGCTGGCTCCTCCCACCCACCTGGGTGGTATATACCTCGGCTCTGCTCCATGACGCCAGATCTTCCTTTCCGCTGGAAGATACAGGTTCCCTCGTGCTCTCAGCATTTCATAGGCCCTGTCTTTCAAATTGTCGGCTTTACCGAAAATCAAACTCATTTGAGTTAGCGATCACGCTTTCGTCGCATCGGCTATGGAGGACAAATCTTCCCCAGGATTTTGCCGGTGCCCCTGCAGCTAGAAGATGTTATGCACCGATCCCCACTTCACATGCATTTACTGCCTAGGTGTCCGACATGACACCTCATCGTGCAGTTTTTTGCTTCACCTTCCATCCCAATGTCCTGGATGACCGTAAGGCACACTTGAAGCTGGGGAGACCGGAAAAAAAACTCACCGGTAAAATTGAAGGATGCTAGGTGGGTGGTTTCTGCGGCCACAGGCTCCACCGAACCACTGGAACAGATGAAGGCATTCAAGGAGAAAAAAGCTTGCACTTTGGCCAATCAAAGCTTCTTCATCCCGCTGAACCTAGGATCTACTTTTATGGGCTCCTTCAAGGAGATGTGCCAGTCTCTCCCCACTCAGGGTGAGGCTCCCTTGGGCTCGTACTTCTCCCGCTCTCGGAAGAGGGAGAAGGACCCAGTGTCTTTGTCTCGACGGAGACGCTCTTGGACCTGGAGAGGTCCGAGTCCCAAGAGCACGCGAGCTCAACCTCGGTCGAGATCACATCTTCGGCCACTGGCTTTTCGGACCTTCTTTCTGGCCAAGAGACCGAGGAAGTGGCTGACGAGGTTGAAATTATCCCCGACCCGATCGACCCCTTGTCGCCAGCTGTCCTGGACAACTCATTGGAACGGATTCCAGTCCTGGTCTTTCCAGATGAGGAGACCCAGCCTGCAGGTGTTCCCATCAAGGTCCCGGACCCTCGGGTCTCGCCAGTCCTGGTGTCTCCCAATCGACCGAGTCAGCCTCCCTGATCTCGGTCTCTGTCCAGGACCCCCTCGGATGATCGACCGAGGAAGAGCCATAAGCGCTCAAAAAAGAGGCGACCCCACAGGTCTTCATCCTCCTCGGATGAGGAGAGGCTCCCACGGAAACTCCGGCGTTATGAAGACCTTATATGGCAGCAGCTGATCTTGATCGGGCAGAAGCCGACTCCACTGCCTACACCAGCCATCACTTGGCTCTTGCTTCCTAGGCCGGAGCCGACCCCTCCAGAACCAAAGCCCTCAGTTCCTCTACCCGTGGGGCCGGGCCATCTCCCGGTTAGGCCTACTCTGGTTTCTCCACCAATTCGGGTGGAACCACCGCCTAAACAGCCTGAGGGAGTGGCGCCTTCAAAAGAGGTCCGACAGGACACCAGGCTTCCCCGATGTCTGTTGATAACAGTTACCCCAGACCGCCTCGGCAGATCGAGGGTGACTTAGGAGGTAGACCGCTGTATCACGACTCTTCAGACTCTGACGTCACTGGCTTGCACTCACATCCTGGGGATGATGAGGCATCGGTTAGTGCAGGAATGGAGGAAGGCCCTTCCTTTTTCCAGGGCAAGATTTAAAGTGGAAGGGGACATGCCAAAAAGTGTGGATGAACAACATATACCACTTCTAGAACTACTGTTACAGGTGAGTAACCTGTTCTTCAAACAACATGAAGTCTTGCTGTATTCTGACAAATTGCAGTGAGGTCCAACCTTCGAACTGCCCCGGAGATGAAAGAGTTAACTTTCCATGCCAGGCTTGGAATGCTGAGCTCGAGCTCGGTTGAGACTCTGTCTGTTGCTGTTTGAACTCAAACTGTCAGATTCTTTACTCCGCCTCACTGAACAGTTGCGCCGGAGATTTCTCCTTTGCTCAGTTCAATTTGTCGGTTAAAGTACCGTTTTTCTCGGTTTTCAACCATATTTAAACCGCAACCTATCAGTTCAGTCTCTGTCTGTGGTATTCGTGAGTACTAGATAGGTTTATATTGTTCTTCTATTCTGTGTGTGGAACTTGTAAACGTTTCATTGGTTCGGTTTGAACCGATCAGGTTGTTTAAAAATCTTTACTTCTACTTTTAGAGTGTGGTTACCGGTTCTTATCGATAAGAGTGTCTTGCCTGGCAGATTGCCATTAAAAGGGTAAGTTTTGTTTAGGACTGGCCATGTCTGAGAAACCCAAAAGAAAAACTGGGCCCACTGGGTTTCAACACTGTAGTGTGTGTGGGGAAGTCTTTGCTAAGGCTGACCCCCACACCACCTGTGTTTGTGTCTGAGGTTTGACCACCTCAATTCAGACTGCCAGATTTGTAAAATTTTCCTGCAGCTACCCTAGAAAAGGGAGTTGGTAGGCTCAGGGAAAGGGAGGCCAAAAAGTCCGCTGACCCAGATGGCCAGCCTGGTTCAGTTCAAACCGAACCAGAAGGAGTGCCCTCTGACCAGGGCGAAACTTCTTCAGCAAAAGGAGAACCGATTCCGAGGAGTCTGTTCCAGTTAAGAGAACAAGAAGGGATAAATCAGCCAGTGTGGATCCAAAAGTTTCTTCTCCAACCGCTGATGAAATAGCCAAAGCGATTAAAGTTGTTCAGTCGCTATCTCCGGTTCTGACCGAACCGGCACCATCAGGAAGGTGCTCGGTTCGGCCGGTTCCACCGGTTCCGGATTATGATTTGGAGGAATTTTATGAACCGGAGGAGGAGAAAGGAGAGTATGAGGAAAGTGAATGTGATTATGAAAGTCTGGATGTGCCCATTGACCCGGACATCTCCCAGACAGACCTTCAGGAGTCTCCTCCTAGGCTTTCTGAGTCCCCCCCATTTCATGTTTTACAAGAAAGTGGCTGAAACCCTTCAGCTTCCTATTGAAGAAGCTGTGGATGACCAGGAGGAGCCTGACTATGTTGAAATGATGGATATCCCAGAGTCCAGGAGGCTGTCTATTCCCCTTCACAAGTCTTTTGAGAAACAGACAATAAAGATTTTAAAGACTCCTAATTCTATACCTCCAGTGGATAAGAGAATGGACAAGAGGTATACTCTTTCAGGCTCAGATACAGAGTTCCTTACCCAGCAATGCAGCCATGTTGGGGTAGTGCAGGCTGCTGCCTGTGATAAGGCAAATATACCCTTGGCTTCACACCCTCCAGATAAGGACTCTAGGAGGACTGATGCCATGGCAAAGAAACAGTACATGGCAGCATCCTTGGGACTCAGGCAGGCCAATTATATGGCCTATACTGCTAGATATATCAGAAATCTAGATGGGACACTGTAATGGCTTTAGCTAAACAGGTCCCTGGCCAGCATGCCAAGGAGCTGGAGCAGGTAGCTGCGGATGGTATTGAGGCATCCAAGGTGCCATTCCATGCTGCAGTGGACTCCAATGATGTTTCATCTAGAGTCATGGCTACATCTGTGGCCCTTCCTAGGATGGCTTGGCTCAGATGTACTAGCCTGTCTCAGGATACCCAGACTAAGGCCATGGATTTTCCTGTTGTGGGTAATTCTTTGTTTGGGGAGCAAACAGAGAACTACATGAAGAAAATGGATGAATACAGGACCACCTATAGGAGTGCTCAGGCCAAGGAAAGGCAAGCCACTCCTCAGAGGCAGCATCTCAGGGGCAGAGGCAGAGGCAGGCCTTTTCATAGGTCTTTTTACCAAGCCCAGGCCTCCTCCTCTTCTGCTTATGCTCAGAGGGGGTTCTTTAGAGGGAGAGGCAGACGGGGTACAAGCAGGTCTGCTTTCACCTCTCAGCCTAAACCCCCTGCCAAACATGGGTTTGCCAGGCCCGATTCTCCACCACCTGTAGGGGTCAGGCTGGCTTACTTTTTCCAGGACTGGATGTCTTTAACATCAGACAAATTGGTCCTGGAAGTAGTAAGCCAGGGACTGGTTCTCAGCTTCAAAAAATTTCCAAAGATGAGAACCAGATCCTTTCCACCTGCAAATCCTTCAGAGGCACTTGCCCTAGAGGCAGAGGTCTCTTCCTCTTGGCTCTCAGAGCTGTAGAAGGGTTCCACCCTACACAAAGGAAAGATTGTACTCCAGGTACTTCCTCACCCCAAAAGACAGGAGAATAGCAGCCCATCCTGGATCTCAGATATTTAAACAAGCACCTTTTAAAGCCAAAGTTCAAAATGGTGACTCTGGGAATAATTCTACCCTCTCTAAGGCCAGGGGACTGGCTAGTCTCCCTGGACCTCAAGGATCCTATTTCCATATTCTCATCAGAGCTCCCATTGAAAATACCTCAGGTTCGAGCTGCCCTCAGGCCATTACCAATTCAGAGCAATGCCCTTGGCCTAACCTCTGCTCAAGGGTGTTCACAAAATGCCTGGCAGTAGTAGTTGCTTTCCTAAGAAGGAAAAGGATTTCCATCTTCCCATACCTGGACGACTGGCTCATAGTAGGCCAGTCCCCAGACCAAGTCAAGTCACACCTTCAGATAACTCAGCAACTGCTCACTTCTCTAGGTTTCCTTCTGAATCTTTCAAAGTCAGTTCTAGAGCCTGTACAGCTCCTCACCTTCATAGGCGCAGAGCTAGATACAGAAAAGGCAAGAGCCTTTCTTCCCCTGGACAGGGCAAGGACCCTTATCACACAGGTCTCTTCATTCACCCTACAGGTGTCTCGACCAGCAAGGCATTTTCTGCAGCTCCTGGGGCACATGGCTGCTTCTACAGCAGTGGTGCAAGGAGCAGGATTTCAGATGAGGGACATTCAGTTCCACTTGAGAGCCTTTTGGTCTCAGAGAAAGGATCCTCTGACCAAACTGATCCCAGTGACTCGAACCCTGATCCAGGCTTTGCAGTGGTGGCAGGATCAGGACAATCTAAGACAGGGAGTTCCTTTTGTCACTCAGTCTCACTCTCTAATCCTTACTACAGATGCCTCCCTCTTGGGGTGGGGGCCCACTTGGAGACCTGACCACCGTGGGCTGTGGTCTCCTCAGGAATCTCTGCTTCACATCAATCTATTAGAACTCAGAGCTGTGTTTCTAGCACTTCAAGCTTTTTCCAAGTCTGATCAGAACAAAGTAGTTCAGATCAGGATAGACAATACCACCACGATGTGGTATATCAACAAGCAAGGGGGTACTCGGTCTACGGCCTTGTGCACAGAAGCAATGAAGTTGTGGTCTCTGGCCTATTCCCTGAACACCTTTCTTACAGCAGTACATCTCCCAGGCAAGGACAATGTCCTGGCAGATGCCCTCAGCAGGATATCTCAGGGCCATCACGAATGGTCACTGGATCCCCTGGTTTTGGAGGTGATCTTCTCCAGATGGGGCTCCCCACAGATGGATCTTTTTGCAGCCCCAGACAATCACCAACTTCCCCTCTTTTGCTGCAGGCCCCCAGTGTTGGTCTCAGTCCCCCTGGATGCCCTGGTTCTCAATTGGGAAGGGAAGTTCCTGTATGCTTTCCCCTTCCCTCTCCTGTTCAAGGTGCTAGTCAAAATCAGGTCTCAACCCTGCAGGGTGATTCTGATTGCTCCAGACTGGGCCAGACAGCCCTGGTACCCTATCCTGTTGTCCTTAGCAGTCCACCTTCCCTTGTCTCTTCCCAGGAATTACAACCTGTTAACCTGTGCTCAGGGGAGGGTTTGATACCCGAATCTCAAATCTCTCAATCTCAAGGCCTGGCTCTTGAAGAGTTAGAGTTTGCTGATTTACACATCTCTTGAGGTGTTATGGATATCCTAAAGGCTTCTCGGAAGCCTTCCACCAGAACCACTTATAATTCCAAATGGAAAAGATTCTCCATATGGTGCTCTGGGAAGCATATTTCTCCAGAGTCTGCTGGCCTGCCCACAGTACTTGACTATATGGTTCATCTGAATAGCTTGGGACTCAGACCAGCTACACTAAGAGTGCATCTGGCAGCTGTCTCTGCTTTTCTTTCAGCAGGTAAGCCTTCTTCCCTTTCAGCTCATCCTGTATTCTCCAAGTTTTTCAAGTTATTGCTTCATACCAATCCACCATTCAGGGATCCTGCCCCTGCTTGGGACCATAATGTTTGCATTGCTCAGCTTATGCAACCCCCTTTTGAGCCTTTGTCCTCAGCAGAGCTTAAGTACTTGACTTGGAAAACTGTTTTCTTGGTGGCCATCACTTCTGCCAGGCGCATAAGCAAGTTACAAGCCCTGTCAGTGGAGCCTGATTTTATCTCTTTCCATAGAGATAAGGTGGTTCTCAGGACTAACAGGAAGTTTTTACCTAAGGTAGTTTCAGACTTCCACCTTAACCAATCTATGTCTCTTCCTGTGTTCTTCACTGACCATTCCTCCTCTGGTGAGAGGAGGCTGCACAGTTTGGATGTGAAAAGAACCCTTAGCTACTACATAGCGCATACCAAGGGTCACAGGTTTGACTCCCTTCAACTGTTCCTCACTTATGGTGAGGTTGGTAAGGGAAAACCTGCCACTAAAAGATCCATTGCCAGGTGGATTGTCCCTTGCATTCAATTTTGTTATGAAAAACTAGGTAGGATTCCACCCTCAGGCCTGAGGACTCATTCTACTAGAGGTACAGTTGCTTCTCTGGCTGCTGCCAGGGATATTCCTATCTTAGAGATATGTCAAGCAGCTATCTGGAAAACAGTTCACACTTTTACCAAGCATTACTCTCTGGATATCCAGGCTAGGAGTGATGCTCAGTTTGGCACAGCAGTGCTTCAGAGCCTATTTCCTAAGTAGGTTCTGTCCCTCCTCCATGGAGGTACTGCTTGGTAGTCTGCAATTTGTCAGAATACAGCAAGACTTCATGTTGTTTGAAGAAAAAATTACTCACCTTAGTAATGTTGTTTCTTCTAATGGAGTCTTGCTGTATTCTGACCTCCCCCCTTCCTTCCCCTCTCAGAACCTTTGTTTTTGGGATGTGGGTGGGCAGTAGCAGTGTTGACACTCAGGAGGTGCCCCACCTTTTTATTATCACCCTCTTTTTCTTTGGGTGAGTGGGTGTTGTGTTATTTCATTTTTTGGGTTTCCTGACTTGAGTCTTTGTTTTGGGACCAAAAAATCTGTTTAATATGTTTAGTAGCCAGTTGGCTAGTGTAGGTTTACAGCTTCCACACAGGACACTCAGTGAGTTTAACGCATAAAGACCTGATGGTTTGAGTTCAAACAGCAACAGACAGAGTCTCAGCCGAGCTCGAGCTTAGCGTTCCATGCCTGGCATGGAAAGTTAACTCTTTCATCCCCGGGGCAGTTCGAAGGTTGGACCTCAATGCAATTTGTCAGAATACAGCAAGACTCCATTAGAAGAAACAACATTACTAAGGTGAGTAATTTTTTCTTATTGTACTTCAACATTAAAAGCAGTTTTACATTGTCCTCTGTTAAAGTCCATCGGTTGTCCTTCAGCAGGTCTGAGTACACTGAAAATGTTCATTCTGTATCGGCTGTGCTCACCGGAAGCCAGATGTATTGCTCAGCAATGGCAGCGAGCTCTGGTAGTGCAACATGCTGTGCCTCCCACCATTCTGACAGGTTGAAGTCAGATGGAATTGTCTGGGCTACAGCCATGTATGCATGCCATTCCATGTTTGAGACCTTGAGAAGTCCAGGGATTAGTTCGGTGTAATTGGCTTTATTCTTCTCCACTGTTGGTAGCTGCTGGGGATCAAAGACTCTTGCTGCTTCAAAAATGTTCAAGGAGGGGTGGTGGCTCAAAATGTTTGTCATCTTCTCACTGCTCTGCAACATCAGAGTCTGGAAAAGAGTGGTACAGACCTCACGTTCCTGTACTTGGCATCTGGATAAACATTCCACAGTCTGGTGCCTGTATTCCTGAGCACCAGCTGTTGTGCAAAAGTCTAAAAAGAAATGAACAGTTTGCAGTTTTGAATAAATGTTGTGCCCATGTGTCTTTGAGTTGGAATGTAGCTCTTCAATGAGCCTAACCAACTCTACTGAATGTTCTTTGACAAATGTTGCTTGCGTCTTCAACTCTGGTAATTTGTCCTTCAGCAGGTCCTTCAACCTTTTGAGGGTCACTTCACCAGATGTTTCTCTTTGTAGAAATTCAGCGATGATGGGCATGTATTCAGCTTAATAGTCCACAGCATTGACCCACGAGCACCATCTTGTCAGGACCGAATATACCGGCATTTTTGGAGTCTCATTGTCTTTCGACTCCATAAAAGACAGGAACTGGTGGCGGCTCATCAGGCTCTGACAAAAAACCTTCTAAACAAGTGCTACCATGCTGTTCAGATCGTGTAAGGTGTCTGCCCAGATTTCAAGAATAAGATTGAGAAGATGTGCCACGCAGGTCACATGCACCGCATTTGGTAGTACTCCAGAGAGAACTAAACCAAATGCTTTGTGCATGTAACATGCACTGTCTGAAACAACTGCAAGTACTTTGTCAAAGTTCACAGAGTTGGCATTTAAAACTCTCAGTAGAGCCTGTGATACTGTTGAATGGTTAACACACTGTAGGAACTCCACGCCAATCAGAATGGGACGTTTTCCAACTTTATTCAAAGGCTGAGCCAAAACTGCCAACACGCTGCATCCACAGGAGTCTGGTTTCATCCAGAAAGACAAAAAAGTTGGCATCCTCTACTTCTCTCTTTGAGTTAGCTTCGTGTTTTGGGCGTAGTTCTTGCAGATACATGCACAGTTGTGCTGGTCCAGGAAGTGTTCCTCCTTGTTTGGTGTATTTCTGAAGAAACTCTTGAAAAGCTGGAGCTTTTTCCAGAGGAATATCTGCCCATGTCAGACACTGAACAAAGTCCAGCACAAACTCCTTTCATTCCAATGAGGACGCTGTTGCTCTACATGTTGTGAGAGTTTGTCGTCGCTGATGACTGGCAGAACCTGGAAGACACAAAAAACAAAACTTAGATAACTGATTTTTATGCAGTTTGTGCATAGCCACTAGTCCAACATTCCAAAATTGGCACGTAAAGGAAAACAAAATACTAAGCAGGTGAAACAGAACAGTATGAGCCAGCCTGGTGGCGCAGAGGGCTGAGGCACCTTGCCTTACCTCAGACCATGACAGCAACCCGGTTCAGGAAGCCCTAATGTCCAGGGGGGTTGGGGGCCAGCAGGATTGCAAATCCTGGCCAGCCTGTCGGTGCAGTGGTTGGATTTCTGCTTGCGACATCAGTGACCCAGGTTCGGGAACAGACCCATGGTGATGGGCCGGCTGGGTGGAGAAGGATGGAGCGTCCTGAGAACGGCTGTCCTCTGAGGGGAGTATGTCCGATGCTTGATGGTCCTTGGCGTAGGCTGGGGGTATCACAGCAACCGGCGCCTGAATGTTCAGGGTGCAAGGCAGACGCTGGACATCATTGCATGTCCACACCCCCAGGAAAAACAAAATGCCAGCCCCCAACATGACTTGACCTGTTCCACCACCCACTGCCACCAGTGCCCTCTGGGGGGTCCCACTCTCGTGGCCCCGACCCGGAGGGTAATCTGGGGCTTGCCCACAATGTCCATTAGGGAATGGAAAGACCCCTCGGTGGCCCAGCCCAGAGGGGTAAACCTGGGCATGGGGGCGGTGAAAGGACAAGACTCGTTAGAGGGACAGCTAGTAATGTGGGGTGTCCCACAGTGCGTGCCTCCACAAGGACAAGTGAGTGGGCCGGGGAAAACCGGAAAAGGCAATAAACACAAAATTGATAAAGGAATACAACAGTGTTTTTTACCTTCATTTCTTCTCTTTATTTCTGCTTTCTGCTGCAGGTGTCTCTGCGACTTCATATGAATGTCAATGGTATGCTTCCGGAGAAAGTCGATTGTGTGTCAGCAAAATCGGCAGAACAGATGGCCTCCATCATAAAGATCTTCAGGATGCATCTTTATGCGATCCTTGGCTTGGATGCAATATGAAACATGGCGTGCTTTGGCTTCTTCCTGTGAGAACCGTGGATGCTTTGCCTGTGGTGCGGACATGCTTGCGAGTTCGACTGGAAATGCACAATGCTCAGTTTTTTGAGGACACGTTTTTAATGTTTGAATATTGTTACATTTTTATGTATGTATCTATGAAATTATGTAATGAATGTATTGCTCTCCCTTTGTATTAAAATTAAATATACTGTATATACACACACGAAAGCTTAGTATGTTTCTTTATTTAACACTTCCACGATAGGCACATCCTTCTCCCCTACACCGAGACATCTGTCATTGACAGGACTGACCCCGCAGACTGATATACATGTTGGAAAACAAATTGTTCTGGCCACTGCGGATGGAGGGAGGGAGGAAGGGACAGGCAAGACGAGGCACAGAACAGTTTGATCTGTCTTCGAGGGTGGAGCTCTTGCAGCAGGTAATACCATTAGGACTGAAGCCGGCAGGAGTCAGGACCCCACGGAAAACTTGTAGCTAGCAGTCTGAGGCAGGGGACCGCCCCCAATGTCTGCTCCACCTGATGTCCTACATGGTATAAAGGGGGCGGTCCCCTGGCGCCACCTCAGTTCTTTTCCCACCGTCGACCCGTGTCATTTGGCTCCATGGACACCTCTCTGTGGTCGACAACCTCGAATGCCAGATAAGTCATTTCTTTCTCTAATATTAATACTTATTTACCTTACACCTCATTTATGTCATCACCCTCACCATTTGTACTGGAGAATCTCAAGCTTCCCCCCTTCAAACTGGCAGCATCTTGCGAGCTGCACTTCCTCTCATGGAAGACTCTCCTCTTGGTGGCTATCACCTCCACTCAAAGGGTTTCGGAACTCCAGGCTCTGATGTGTAAAGAACTGTACATAGTCTTTCACAGGGACAGGGTGAATCTTCTCATAAACCCCAAATTTATGCTGAAGGTGGTATCCATACTGACCCTTAACCAGGATATCAACCTTCCAGTTCGCTACCCGAATTCTTCAAACCAGGGTGAAGCACTGTTGCACACCTTGGACGTTCATCGCATTTTGCGGTATTACCTACACAGGACTCGCTCTTCTAGAAAATTGGGCCAGTTGTTAGTTTCTTTTGCTAAGTGAATCTTGGGAACTCCTGTTTCTAAACAGACTAACCCGTTGGTTAGTACATTGCATTATGTTCTGTTACCAGCACCACGATAGATCTCTTCAGGGTGCTCTTAGGGGTCATTCCATCAGAGCGGTGGCGTCTTCATTTGCGGCGCTAAAGAACGTTTCTTCAGCCGATATTTGTGCTGCTGCCATATGGTCCTCCATCCACACCTTCATCAGGCATTACAGCCTGGACTTTGCTTCCAGAAGGAGAGCAGGTTTCGGACTAGCAGTCCTACAAGGCCTTCTCTCATACATATCCGCTCCAGTTTACCTAATATATCCCCAACCACCCTATCAAACCTGGGCCTATCTTTGGGTACTGCTTGGGACTCTGTCCTAATGGTATGACCTGCTGCAAGAGCTCCACCCTCGAAGACAGATAGTACAGTTATGTAAGAACTTACCGTAACAGTAGATCTTCGAGAGGAGCTCTTGCAGCAGGTGACTTTCCCACCCTCCTTCCCCCAGGATTGCTTAGGGGATTGTTATCTTCCATCCAACTAGGATGTGGAATTTTCACTACCTGGTTATCCAAATTCATTTCAAGCCGTGTCTCCGGCGGCAGAACTGAGTTGGTTCCAGGGGACCACCCCCTTTATACCACATAGGACATCAGGCGGAGCCGACGTCCGGGGTGGTCCCCTGCCTCAGACTGCTAGATACAAGTTTTCTATGGGGTCCTGATGCCTGCCAGCTTCAGTCCTAATGGTATTACCTGCTGCAAGAGCTCCTCTCAAAGATCTACTGTTACGGTAAGTTATTATGTAACTGTACTTTTTCCAAGATGTGTACCATTCTGCGGGGTCAGTCCCAACCATCAATGACAGACCACATGAAACAGTGCATAGTACATGAAGGATCTCACAATTGCGTGACAATTAAAATTATAGTACCATTTTACAGAATTTTAATAATGCACATAGAAAATTTGATCTCTTAAACATATACAGGTGCAGTACAATCGAATCTCACGGTGCCCAGCATGTGTACCAGTCTGCCAAGCCTGTGGCACGGACCTGGCAGACTAGTATACATGCAGAAAAAAATTGTTCTAGGGGACATGGATATGTTGATCTTACTTCGAGATACAGCTGTTGCAGCAGGTAACACCATTAGGACCGAAGCCGGCAGGTGTCAGGACCCCGCGGAAATCTTCTAGCTAGCAGTCTTCAGCGGGGGACCTCCTCAGATGTCGGTCCCGGCCCCGGCGTCAGGCGTAGTACATAAGGAGGCGGTCCCGCCAGATTCCCAGTTCTTTCCCGCCATCAACTTGCATGTCTCGACCCTTCAGTTCGTTTCTAGCACGCGACACCTGGTTAAGTTCTTCCTTCGGGAAAAAAGTTCGTTTTTTCTGCTCAGCTTCTGTCTGATGTCCTCTCCAACTTCCGTTGAAGGCCATCCGTTGAAGTGCGCCTGTGGGAAACAAATCCCATTCAAAGACCCGCATTCAGCCTGTGTCCAGTGCCTAGGCCCAGACCACGACACCCAGGCCTGCTCCTTCTGCCGGGGGTTCAACAGCCGGACCTGGATCCGTTGCCAGAAGGCCCTTCAGGCATTCCTGCTCGAGGAAAAGATTAAAGTCATGGACGCAGCCTCCAAGGGGGAATCTTCCAACAAGGCCTGGAGACACCTCAGAAGCACAGGGAGAGAGAGTGAGATCCAGGTCCCCGTCTAGGGCCTCTGACTCCCGATCCGACTGCTCCCCTTCCCGGGCCCGCTCTCAGCCTCCCTCTGCAGCGGTGAAGACTTCTTCGGGTTCCTCCTCTCTTCCTCAGGCCAAGACCTCCAGAACTTCTTTGTCCTCAGCCACTAAGGCCCTGTCGAGGTTGGGAGACCATCATCACCATCACAAGTCCAGTTCCTGCCATTTGGAACCCGACGCCAGGTCAGTTTCTTTGCCTCCTCCTCCCCAGCGGAAGACCAAAGAACCGACTTCTCTTAAGAGATCATCGGACCTGACAGCGGCCCACCCGACGTCAGCCAAAGAACCGCCAGACGCCCATCGCCGGTTAAACCTTCACACTCCACGGACGCCCAGCGGGACCGTCCCGTACCTACTAAGAGGAACCCTTCGCCTCCACAGACGTCGGTCAAGAGGCGATCACAGAGGAGGAGCTGACCCAGCCCGAGGACCAGACGGGCAAACCCGGTCCTGTTGCACCCCCCAGGGAACCCTCGCTGGAATCTGAGACCCCTTGGGAGCTGACACCGGAACCCGACGACCGGCCATCAGTGCCCGGTCGGTCATCGGTCCTCAGCATATCTGAGGTCAAGGAGCTGTTTACTTACTGATGGGACACCATAAAGAAGGATGTGGTTCCCACACCTCCTCCTCCTCCTCCACCTGTAACTCTGCCAGCCCCCACGCCCCCTACTTCACCCAGGGATGTAGGCCAAGTACCTCCCCCCCAGGAGCCTACGGATCCTCCTAGGGGTAGAACAGAAAAAAGGAGACCTCCGTCCAGATCTTCTTCAGGGTCACCCAGCCCCAAGAGACCCAGAAGACGCCGCCGTTTGCCTTCGACGGAGGGCACGGGATCGGACTTCTCAGACGGATCCAGATCCCCCTCTCCGATCAACGTCCCTTCTCCGGACCCACTTGAGCTTCCAAGATCTCCTCCAGATGACCCATCATTCTCAGAGATTATGAGGCATATCCAGGAGAACATGGGCTGGGACGCAGAGGAACTAGACCCCGAGAGATTACGCCTTGCCAGATATCTTCGGCAAAAAGATCCTAAGCCTGTGGTGGTGCCAGCCTTGATGGACACATTCGTGGACATCACCAAGGCAGCGTGGAAACATCCACACTCGCTTCCGGCGATGCCGAAGAAAGCTGACCACCTGTACAAGGCCCCTAGGGAGGACCAGTACTTGGCATCACGCCCTCTGGCTGATTCTCTGGTCATTACAGCCTCTCATGACCGGTCCCAGAGGCTGCAACATTTGAGGACCCTGCCACCGGACCCAGAGTCCAAATAGCTGGATGCTATGGGCAGGCGCACGTATGCATCCGCTACCTGTGCCATCAGATCCCTCAACTACTTGACCCACATGGTACAGTTTCAAAACACCTTGTGGGAGCAGGGACTGGATCTGGTGGAAAAGATGCCAGAAGGTGAGCAGAAGGAGGAATTACTGCAACTCCTTTGTACGGGTTCAGACGTGGGAACCCAGGTGCTGCGAGCCGGGTATGATTCCGCGGACTCTTCGGCCAGAGCGGCAGCTTCAGGTGTATGCCTCTGGAGACACTCATGGCTCTGTGTCTCCGGATTCACCCAGGACATCCAGAAGAACATCCTGGACGCCTCGTTTCATGGAGAAGTTCTTTTTGGTGAGTCTTCGGAGAAGGTCCCCACCAAACTTCAAGAGGCCGGGAAGGTGGTACAGTCTGTCCAGGCCATGTACAGACCCAAGCTTAATTCCTTTCATAGGAACCAAAGCCGTTTTTGAGGCCGGATGCAGAGACAGCAGTCCCGCGCCGGTCCGCAACAGAGGGGCTCCTTCTCCCGCAGAGCCCAGGGGAAGTAGTCAGCGGGCCGAAGTTAATGACCAGCTAAGTCGGCCCAGCTCTCTGGACCCTCAGCCACCACAGCATGACTCCTTCCTGGCCCCCCACCCCTCAGGATCAACTGGACACCAAGGTCGGGGGCCGCATTGCGGACCACCTGCTAGGGTGGCAGTCCATAACCACCGACAGGTGGGTCCTTCAGTTGGTCGAAAGAGGCCACTTTATAGAATTCGTGGACAAGCCACCCACAAGGCCTCCTCTGTTCTCCTGTTACTCGGGTCAGCACAGATAACTCATCAGGCAAGAGGTACTTGCGCTCCTGCAAAATGGAGCGGTGGAGTATGTCCCAGAGAGCCAGATAGGATCTGGATACTATTCCCACTTCTTTCTGGTTCCGAAGAAAACAGGGGACCTCCATCCAATCCTGGACCTCAGCGACCCCAACATGTCGGTCGCCTACAAATGTTTTCGCATGGTGACCCTCCAAGGACTCATTCCCATGCTGAAAAAGGCCTTCTTGGCGTCCCTGGACATGCAGGACGCCTACCTGCACATCCCAGTAGCTCAAAGCGCACAGGAGGTTCCTGCACTTGAGTTCTCGGCCACCACTTTCAGTTCCAGGCCCTTCCGTTCAGATTGTCTTCAGCCCCCAGGGTCTTTACCAAGTGTATGGCAGTCGTGGCAGCGTCTCTGAGGAGACAGGGCCACTACGTGTTCCCGTACCTGGACGACTGGCTTCTCATGGCCGCCTCCAAAGAAGCACTGTTGATGGCTATTCAGAGCACCCAGGACCTGTTCCACTCTCTGGGCATTCTTATCAACTATGAGAAGTCTCTCCTAATACCGTCCCAGAAGCTGCAATTCATAGGCGCAGTTCTGGACACCGTCCAAAGGAAAGCCTTTCTTCCCGATGAAAGAGCGGAACACATCAGATCCCTCATCAGGGATCTTTTGGTGAAAAAGACCGTCCCCGGCAGGTTGGTCCTTCACTTGCTTGGACGCATGGCTGCGGCCATTCCACCCATCCCTTTGGCAAGGCTCCACATGCGGGTGACTCAGTGGATGCTCAAGGTGCAGTGGGACCAAAGGCAAGACCACATGCAGCATTCGGTCAGAATCACGAATGCCGTGATTCGAGACTGGCAATAGTGGCTAGACCCAGGGACACTTTCTGTGGGTGTCCTGTTTATCGCGCCATCCCCGAAGGCAATCCTCTCCACAGACACCTCAGGGCTGGGATGGGGAGCGCACCTGAACGGGGTGAGGTCCCAGGGAACATGGACCTCTCAGGAAGCTCACCTCCACATTAACGTGCTGGAGATGAGGGCGGTCCTTTACGCCCTGCAGGCCTTTCAGTCAGAAATACCGTCGAGTACCCTTCTGCTTCAGACAGACAACACGGCGGTGATGTATTACCTCAACAAACAAGGAGGCACACACTTTTACTACCTCTGCAAGGAGGCTATGAGGGTGTGGGATTGGGTAATCTGACATGGCGCGAGCCTGATTGCAGTTCACGTTCCCGGAGTGGACAACACAATCGCAGATGGTCTGAGTCGTTCCCAGGCTGGAGTCCACGAGTGGGAACTTCTTCAGGAGGTAGCAGAGGATCTGTTTCTTTGATGGGGCACTACAGAGTTGGATTATTCGCTTCCCCATCCAACACAAAACTGCCCAATATTTTCTCGCTAGATCCAGGGCCTGATGTTTTCTGGCGAGACACGTTGTCCCTCTCCTGGGTGGACAGATTCCTCTACGGTTTCCCTCCCTTCCCATTGATCCAGATAGTTCTTCTCAAACTGCGCAGGGAGCACGCAACAATGATCCTGGTAGTGCCTTTCTGGCCCAGGCAGATCTGGTTCCCCATGCTGACGTAATTGTCCCGGGAACCTCCAGTTCCGTTGCCTTTCAGCTCCCACCTATTGTCTCATGAGGAATGTTCACTAGTCCACCCGGACTTACGCTCACTGAACCTGTATGTATGGCTCCTAGAGACATAGCCATTATGCGATACAGGGTCTTGCAAGAGGTGGTGGAAGTCCTTTCCGTGGCCAGAAAGCTGGCAACGCATGCGACGTACGCCATGAAGTGGCGCCGTTTTTGCTTATGGTCGCAGGCACACAGCCTTTCCCCTTTAGAATGCCCAGTGAAAGATGTGCTGGAATACCTTCTTTCCGTATTCCATTCGGGTCTCGCCTACTCCTCCATTAAAGTGCACCTCTGCGCGATCTCTGCATACCACTTCCCGGTGGGACAGCGTACAGTGGCACAGCTTGATGCCTCTCGAGACTTCCTGAGAGGGGTGTTACACCTTAGGCCACCCATCAAGGATCCCGTTCCTCCTTGGGACTTACTCTTTGTCCTGGAACAACTCACGCTTCCCCCCTTTGAACCTGCCGCGGATTGCGAGCTGCGTTTTCTGTCTTGGAAAACGTTATTTTTAGTTGCTATCACGTCAGCAAGGAGACTTTCCGAGCTTCACGCTCTCATGTGCAAGGAGCCTTATTTAATTTTTCACCAGGACAGAGTGTCTCTGAGGATGAATCCTAAATTCCTGCCTAAGGTGGTCTCTGCCCTCACTCTCAACCAGGACATCGATTTGCCTGTGTATTTCCCCAAGTACTCTAATAGAGGAGAGGCATTGCTTCACACCCTGGATGTTCACCGCTCCTTAAGGTTCTACCTGAATAGAACTAAACAGCTTTGAAGTCGGAGCAACTATTCGTTTCCTTCACTGAGAGGATGCTGGGCCAACCAGTCTCAAAGCAGACCCTTTCTCTCTGGCTTGTCCAGTGTATTTCATTCTGCTACAACAACAGACATAAGCCCCTCCCGGGTACAGTCCGGGGCCACTCGACAAGGGGGTGGCTACCTCCTTTGCAGCACTGTGCAACGTCTCCACCTCAGCCATTTGTGCTGCAGCTACTTGGAGCTCAGTGCACACATTTGTTAGGCACTAGCCTGGATATTACATCACGGCAGAGAGCCGATTTTGGCCTAGCCGTTCTACAGGGTCTCCTGTCCTAGAGTCAGGACTTGTTCAAGATCTCTCCTAATTTCCTCCTCCTAGAATGCTTTCAGGCGCTATTGCTTAGGAATCAGTCCTAATGGTGTTACCTGCTGCAACAGCTGTATCTCAAAGTAAGATAGTACAGTTACGTAAGAACTTACCGTAACAGTAGCTCTTCGAGAACAGCTCTTGCAGCAGGTACCTTCCCGCCCACCATTCCCCTTTGGAGGAGGTACGGCCTACCAGGCCTTGGCAGGAGCTTTAGCTCTTTTTCTTCTGATGGCGGATCCTCGGTCTCCCCTTCTGATGTAATCCTGCAGCCGGGAGTCTCCGGCGGGAGAACTGGGGAATCTGGCGGGACCGCCTCCTTATGTACTACGTCTGACGTCGGGAGCAGGACCGACATCAGAGGCGGTCCCCGCTGAAGACTGCTAGCTAGGTTTCCGTGGGGTCCTGACGCCTGCCGGCTTCGGTCCTAATGGTGTTACCTGCTGCAAGAGCTGTTCTCGAAGATCTACTGTTACAGTAAGTTCTTACGTAACTGTACTTTCTTCCACACTGTCTGGCAGGTTCCTTGCCACTTTAAATCTTGCCGGAAGGTCTTCAAGCTGGCTCCTCCCACCCACCCGTTTGGTAAAACTCTCGGCTCCACCCCATGACACTAAATCTTCCTTATCGCTTGGAAGCTCGGGTTCCCTCCTTAACGCTCTGCGTATAGACTGAATCCTATTTCTTCGGTTCGGCCGAAAATAATTCTAAAGTTCTCAAGACTTCGGTCTAATTACTCCCTCATGGCTGCAATGGACATATCGGCTCCCGGATTTCAGCGGTGCCCATTCGGGCAGAAGATGTCCAGGACGGACCCGCACTCCACATGCGTCTACTGCCTCTGCCTTGATCACAACCCGCAGGCCTGCGAGTTATGTCGATCGTTTTCGGCCAATGTCTTGGAAGACCGCACTGCCCAGTTACAGCTTGGGTGCCCTGAGAAGTGCTACCCGCCGGTGAAGTCCAAGGAGGCCTGTTGGGCAGTGTCCGCGGCGGCTGGCTCAACTGAGCAACTCAAGCAGATGATCGCCCTCAAGGAGGAGGCGGCCCAGGTCGCATCCTCATCTTCCTCGGTCACGGCATTTATCCCGCTCTCTCTGGGATCCTCCTACACAGATTCTTTTAAGGAGCTTTGCCAGTCCCTTTCCATGAAGGGAGAGGGGCCATCGGGACACTCTTCTCAGTCAAAAAAGAAGGACTCGAAGGGTAAGTCCCACCATCGACGTTCGTGGGAGCGGGAGAGGTCCCCTTCCCTGGACAGGTTGCGACTAAGGCCGCTGGCTTCACAGTGTCCCCGTCAGGTCAGCCGGCCGAGACACCCGTCAACACGGTCGAGATTTTTCTTGACCCGTCGGACGGGCTGTCGACTGGTGAAGCAGACAACCCTTCATCACTGGTTCCCCCGGTGGAAACCGAGGACTTGCCTGCGCCTCCTGTGCCAGAGTCCCTGGTCAAGGCTCCCAAGCCGAGGGAAGAGCAGGTGTCCTCCACTCCCTCCCAGACCTGCCCTCAGAAACACAGAGGGTCTCTGTCTCGGACCTCATCCCAGTCCAGCTGATCCCACCGACATCGGCGGTCTCAGCACCGAGGAAAGCGGCGGCACCGCTCATCCTCATCTTCCTCCTCAGAAGAGGAGATGCTTCGGCACAAATTGCGTTCATGCTTTGAAAACTTAATGTGGCAGCAGCTCCTTATGTCCAGGAACAAGCCGATGCCGTCGCCTTCGCCGGCCATCAAGTGGCTGTCACTCGAAAGGCCGAAACAGCCCCTCGTAGTGGTCGAGGTTCCCAAGCCTGGGCCGGTTGTTCAGCCAAAACCAGCTGCCCCACCGATTGTGGCGGAACCTCCACCTCCACAACCGAAATCGGGGGCACCAACCAAGGACTCTCGGTTGGGTCAGGGTCTGCCCCACTGGTTGTCAGTCACCCTCACTCCCAACTGTCCTCGGCAGGTGGAGGGTGGCTCAGGCCCCAGGCAGCTCTTTGCAGACTCCTCGGAGTCTGACGACAACTCCTCCCTGTTTTCCAGGCCCGTTGACCTGGAGTTCTCCAGGGGGGCAGTCTATGGATGAGAGCCCATCGTCGTTCATGGGTCTGCTTTAGCTCATCTTGGAGTCCACCGGGATGCAGCTTGAGCCCATATCCAAGTGGGCCAAGTATCCCCTGATGGAGATACTGGACTGAGGGGATTCGCCCACGGAGGCTTTTCCGGTGGCTAAAGCCATTGTTGGCCCAACCTTTTTTTTTTTTCCCCCTCCTACTTGCCCCAGAGTTACCTCACCTTCAGGCCGCCATGGACCCGGACATTCCCCTACTAGCTTCCCTCAGCCACCTACCTCATATCTGCAGCCTTCCTCAGGCTAGTCCAGTGTAACCCTGCACCGGATGGGTCCCCCTTCTCCGAGGGGAAAGGCACCAGCGGGGGCGGAACCAGCACACTACTACTTTCTCGGACCCTCGGAGCTGCTGAGGCAATTGTGGCTCTCAGGGAGTCTTCAGGGATGTCCGGGGCCGGCGTCCGTCATCCGGTTAACTTCCGGAGCGGATTTTCTCATTTTCTTGTTCCCCCTTGTTGCGTCGCTACTTGCAGTGCCTCCAGTCTCCACTGGGGCACTGCATGGCCGAATGCTCTAACCACCCGCGACGGAGAGCAGTCCGTGGGACGCTCGATCCTGCCACTTCACCGACCCCCGAGACCCGAGTCCGTTCCCGAACCCGGGTCGCCGGTGTGGGTCGAGGTAAGGCGCCAGCGCCTCAACCCTCTATGCCACCGGGCCGTTGGCCCAACCTTGAAGCTTTGGCAGTGACCGGCTTCCTGCCCTGCACCTTCGGCCAGGATGGCCAGGAAGTATATCTGTCCCTACCGCTCTTGTCCGGTTTTTGGAGCACCCCTCCACTGAGGGGTTGGTCACTGATAGCGTTTTCCAGCATTCCAGGAATGCTAGGGATGTGGATAAGCCCCCTGACAAGGAGTCCAAAAAGCTGAACTATGCCGGGCGCAAGGTGTATGCTGCATCCTCCCTAGGCCTCCGCCAGGCCAGCTCGGCCATGCTGATGGCACACTTCTCCCACGACCTCATGGGCTCCCTGGATGAGGTGATCCCTCATCTTCCGGCCGATCTGCAGACGACGGTCAAGCAGGTGCGGGATCAGGGAAGGGCGGTGGTGAAACAGCAGCTCCAAATGGGTCTAGACATTGGAGACTCCTGTGCCCAATCAGTAGCGGCCGCAGTGGCCATGCGCCACAGAGCATGGCTGAGGATATCCACCTTCATGGCGGATACCCAGCATAAATTGGTGGATGTCCATTTCTTGGGGCTGACCTGTTCGGCCCTGGAGTGGAAGGCCAACTCCAGTGGATCGAAAAGTCCAGCGCTACTCTGGACTCGGTCACCTACGCCCAGAAGGACAAAGGCCATCGTCAGCAACATAAGTCCTTTCGCCCTTTTGCACCTGCGGCACGTCCGGCCCAGCAACACCAGCATTAGGGCCAGCAGGCTCACGCTTGGCACCCCAAAACTAAGCCTGCGGCTTCCTCTAATAGGAAGCAGGGAGGAAAAAGCCCAGGAGTTCCCTCAGCCAGCCCCTCCTCCAAGCCTGCCCAGTGACGGGTTTAGGGGTGTCGGCCCCAGCCTTGTCACTCCCCACTGGGTTCCCCCCATGGGGGAATGGCTCTGCCACTTCCTTTCCGCCTGGTCCACTATCACCATGGACCGCTGGGTGTTGGAGGTGGTAGGAAAGGGCCTGCCTCTGGAGTTCGAGCAGGCCCCGCCCTTCCGAGCCGTTGCACCTCGGGGGCAACGGGGTCCACTGCCTCTCTGTCGGCTCGGAGAGCCAACATTGCCCTGCTCCTCGAAAAAGAGGTAATCAGGAAGGTGGCAGATCCTCCACCAGACCCAGCATTTGTGTCCAGGTACTTCCTGGTCCTGAAAACGGATGGGGGGCTGGCACCCCATTCTAGACCTGCAAGACCTGAACAGGTTCCTAAGGTCTCGAACCTTCAGGATGGTCACTCTGGCCCAGATCATTCCATCCTTGGAACGAGGCATGTGGTTCTGTTCTCTGGACCTCCAGGATGCGTTCTTTCATGTCCCAATCCATCTGTCCCACCAGAGATTCCTCCACTTCAGGGCAGAGGGATCCCTCCATGAATTCCACGCCATGCCCTTCGGCCTTTCCCTAGCTCTCAGGGTCTTCACCAAATGCATGGCAGTGGTGACAGCATTCTTGCGGCACCGAAGGGTCCAGGGTGTGCCCCTACCTGGACAACTGGCTGATTGCAGCCTCCTTCAGAATGGAGGTGGAGCAGTCCAGGGATCTGGCCCTCCAGGTTTGCTCTCAGGTTGGTCTCCTTATCAATGAGGCCAAGTCGGAACTCGTGCCAAAGCAGGTGATACAATTCATAGGGGCAGAGCTCGACTGCCTCTGAGCCAGAGCACAGCTCCCAGCGGACAGGGCCGAGGTTCTTTCCTCCTCTGCCCAATCATTTCAGGTTGGGCAATTGCACCCTGCCCAGGACTTCCTGCGCCTCCAGGGCCTCATGGTGGCCTGCACCAGCGTGGTCCATTGGGCCCTTTGGCACATGCATCCCCTACAATGGGGAGTGGCCAGCCAATGGTCACAGTGCTCCAGTTGTTTGGATCAGCCAGTGGCAGTGACCCAGGAGATGTGGAATGCTCTCCAGTGGTAGATCGTTCCAGCTCATCTGCAGGAGGGCATCCCATTTGTCCGCCCCAAGCTGACGGTCTCCCTATCAAACAATGCCTCTCTGATGGGTTGGGGTGCCCATCTGGGGGAGCACAGAGCGCACGGCCTCTGGTCTCCTTGGGAGTCTCGATGTCACATCAACCTGCTGGAGCTTCTGGTGGTCCATCTAGCCCTCACCGCCTCCGCTCCGTTTGTACGGGGTAAAGTGGTCCAGGTCCAGACGGACAATACCACAACCATGTACTGCCTAAACTGCCAGGGTGGGACATGAACCTTGCCCCTGTGCAAGGAAGCTCTCCGCACTTGGTCCCTCATGCGCAGCCTGGAGGTGGATCTCCTAGCCATCCATGTGGCAGGAGCCTCCAACACCCTGGCCGATGCCCTAAGCCCGATAGGGGCTGCATCTCACGAGTGGTCTCTCCTGCTGGAGGTAGTACAAGATCTGTTCTCCCACTGGGGCATGCCTCAGGTGGACCTGTTTGCCTCAAGGGAGAATGCGAAGCTGAGGCTGTTTCATGCCCGCCCCCCCCTCAGCAGGGCTCGCTGCAGGGGGATGCCTTTTCGAGGCAGTGGACCCCGGACTTCTTCTACGCCTTTCCCCCATTTCCCTTCATCCACAAGGTACTTCTCAAGATGAGGAAGGACAAGGCTCAGGTGATTCTGATAGCCCCAGACTGGCCCCGCCAGTTCTGGTATCCAGATCTCCTCAGCCTCAGCTCCAGGCTCATGAGGCAGCTTCCAGCACGCCCGGACCTAATCTCAGTCAACCAGGGAAAGGTTCTCCACCTTCAATCCCTGCATCTGATGGCCTGGTTCCTGAGTGGCTAGAGTTCCAGACCTTGGGTCTTTCCGACAAGGCCCTCAACGTTGTTGCATCCCATAAGGAGTCGACCAGGAAATGCTATGCCTTCAAATGGAAGAGATTCTCCATTAGGTGTCAGGGCAAGGGGTTGGACCCTTCTTCCTGTTCCTTGGCAAGCATTCTGGCCTACCTGTGATCCCTTTCTCAGCTAGGACTTCAGTTGATGACCCTTAAGGTGCACCTAGCAACCATCTCTGCTTACCGGGCGCGGGCTGGGAAGCAGTCGGTGGTGCAGTAGAAGGTGGTCAGGCGCGTTTTCAAAGGCCCTGATCACATATCCCTTCCGGTGCGAGAACGTCCACCTCCGTGGGATCTACTGCTGGTATTGGCTAAGCTCATGGGCAAGCCATTTGAACAGATGCACAGGTGTGACATCTCTCACCTGTCATGGAAGACTGCCTTCTTGGTGGCTATCACGTCAGCCAGAAGGATGGGAGAGCTCCAGGCACTTTCCATCGAGTTTCCTTATCTGGTCTTCCACAGGGACAAAGTTGCCCTGTGCCACCACCCAAAATTCCTTCCGAAGGTGGTGTTGGAGTTTCACCTTAACCAGGTGTTGACTCTGCCGGTGTTATACCCCAATCACACCTCGGAGGCTGAATATGGACTCCGTACTCTGGACCCTAGAAGAGCGCTCTCTTATTATAAGGAGCGGTCGGCTGAAGTTCGGGGAGAGGTTTGCCGGCTGTTTGTCACCTACGCTGAAGCTGCACCCAACAGACCTGTAGCCCAGCGGATGATAAGCAGGTGGATCACCTCCTGCATAGATCTGCTATAGGTTGGTGGGCATGGAGCCTCCCAGAGGGATAACAGCTCATTCTACCCACCATACTGCTGCTTCGGTGGCTGCTTCCAGGGACGTCCCTATCCAGGAAATCTGCAGGGCTGCTACCTGGAAGTCAGCACACACCTTTATTACCCATTACCACATCGACCTTGAGTCATGCGGGGATGCTGGTTTTGGGACCTCGGTTCTCCAATCTTTGTTTCCTAAGTAGGGGGTGTGCGCATTGCCTCCCTCCTCCCGGAGAACTGCTAGGAGTCTGCCATGAAGTGTGGATTGAACAACATATCCATGTCCCTAGAAATACCAGTTACTCACCTGTAACAGGAGTTCTAGGAATGGTATATGTTTTTCATCCACATGACCCAATCCGCCTCCCCAGCTTTGACGCACAACCTGGCTTCCTTCGCCTCCTGGTCCTCATGGCAGCCTGCAGCAGCGTGTTCCATTGGTACATGCGTCCCCTACAATGGGGGCTGGCCAGCCAATGGTCACAGCACTTCGATCCCTTGGATCAGCTAGTGACAGTGACCCAGGGGATGTGGAGCGCCCTCCAGTGGTGGACCGTTCCAGCACATCTGCAGGAGGGCATCCCATTTGTCCGCCCTGAGCCGGTGGTCTCTCTATCAACCGATGCCTCTCTGATGGGTTGGGGTGCCCATCTGGGGGAGCACAGGGCGCATGGCCTCTGGTTCCCTCGGGAGTCCCGATGCCACATCAACCTGCTGGAACTCCAAGTGGTTCATCTAGCCCTCACTGCCTTCATTCCATTTCTACAGGGTCAAGTGGTTTAGGTCCAGATGGACAATACCACGACAATGTACAACCTAAACCACCAGGGTGGGACGTGCTCCATGCCTCTGTGCAGGGAAGTTCTCTGCATTTGGTCCCTCATGCACAGCCTGGAGGTGGATCTCCTTGCCATCCATGTGGCAGGAGCCTCCAACATTCTGGCCAATGCCCTAAGCCGGATAGAGGCTGTGTCCCACGAGTGGTCTGTCCTGCCAGAGGTAGTACAAGATCTGTTCTCCCACTGGGGCATGCCTCAGGTTGACCTGTTTGCCTCCAGGGAGAATGCGAAGCTGAGACTGTTTCATGCCCACCCCCCTCAGCAGGGCTTGCTGCAGGGGGATGCCTTCTCGAGGCCGTGGACCCTGGGCCTCTTCTACGCCTTTCCCCCATTTCCCTTGATCCACAAGATGCTTCTCGAGGCGAGGAGGAACAAGGCGCAGGTGATTCTGGTAGCCCCAGACTGGCTCCGCCAGTTCTGGTATCCAGATCTCCTCAGTCTCAGCTCCAAGCTCCCGAGATGGCTTCCAGCCACCCAGACCTGATCTCAGTCAATCAGGAGAAGGTATTCCATCTGGACCATCAGTCCCTGCACCTGATGGCCTGGTTCCTGAGCAGCTAGAATTCCAGGCCTTGGGTCTTTCCGACGAGGTCCTCAACATTGTTGAGGCGTCCTGTAAGGAGTTGACCAGAAAATGCTACGCCTCTAAATGGAAGAGATTCTCCATTTGGTGTCAGGACAAGGGCCTGGACCCTTCCTCCTGTTTCTTGGCAAGCATTCTGGACTACCTGTGGTCCCTTTCTCAGCAAGGGCTTCAGTCGACAACCCTCAAGATGCACCTGGCAGCCATCTCTGCTTACCGGGTGTGGGCCGGGAAGCAGTCGGTGGTGCAGGAGAAGGTGGTCGGGCGCTTTTTCAAAGGCCTTGATCACATATCCCCTCCAGTGCGAGAACCTCTGCCTCCATAGGATCTACTGCTGGTACTGGCTAAGCTCATGGGCAAGCCATTCGAACAGATGCACAGGTGTGACATCTCTCACCTGTCGTGGAAGACCGCCTTCTTGGTGGTTATCACATCAGCCAGAAGGATGGGAGAGCTCCAGGCACTTTCCATTGAGTCTCCTTATCTGGTCTTCCACAGGGACAAGGTTGTCCTGCGCCCCCACCCGAAATTCCTTCCAAAGGTGGTGTCGGAGTTTCACCTTAACCAGGTGTTGACTCTGCCGGTGTTCTACCCCAATCACACCTCGGAGGCTGACTATAGGCTCCATACTTTGGACCCTAGAAGAGTGCTCACTTACTACAAGGAGAGGATGGCTGAAGTTCGGGGAGAGGTTCGCCAGCTGTTTGTCACCTACGCTGAAGCTGCACCTGACAGACCTGCAGCCAAGAGGACGATAGGCAGGTGGGTCACCTCCTGCATAGATCTCTGCTATAGGTTGGCGGGCATGGAGCGTCCCCGAGGAATAAGAGCTCATTCTACCCACCATACCGCTGCATCAGTGGCTGCTTCCAGGGATGTCTCTATCCAGGAAATCTGCAGAGCTGCTACCTGGAAGTCAGCACACACCTTCATTACCCATTACCACATCGACCTTGAGACACGCTGGGATGCTGGTTTTGGGGCCTCGGTTCTCCAGTCATTATTCCCTAAGTAGGGGGTGTGAGCCTTGCCTCCCTCCTCCCGGAGAAACATAGACATAGAATTTGACGGCAGATAAGGACCGCTTGGCCCACCCAGTCTGCCCATTTCCCTACCTACTGGATAAGCTGCAGATCCTAGATAACCAGCAGCCTACTTCTTCCTACCCCACCCCAGTTGCCTTATGACTATCCCATGCATGCTTGAATTCCACCACTGATTTTGACTCACAACCTCCTCCGAAGGCCATTCCATGCATCCACAACCCTCTCTGTGAAAAATACTTCCTTAAATTACCTCTGGCACCCCCCCATATTAAATTGTGCCCTCTTGTTTCTTGCACCTCTTTTTTTGAAATACTACCCTCTTGGACTTTGTTGATTCCTTGAGGTACTTGAAAGTTTCTATCATGTCCCTCCTCTCCTCCTTTCCTCGAGGCTATACATATTAAGCTCCTTAAGTCTCTCTTCATATGTCCTCCGGTGCAGACCCTGCACCATTTTAGTTGCCCTCCTCTGGACAGCTTCCATCCTGTCTATGTCTTTGCGGAGATTGGGTCTCCAGAACTGCACACAGTACTCCAGATGGGGTCTCACCAGCTGTCTGTACAGAGGGATAATAACTTCCTGTTTTCTACTGGTGATGCCTCTCCTCTGCATCCCAGTATCCCCCAGCCCTCCTTGCTGCCTTCTCACATTGCTTGCCCACCTTTGGGTCATCTGATATGACTACCCCCAGGTCCCTTTCCATTTTGTTGTTGTTAGTATCTCACCCCCATTGTGTACTCTTCCCTGGGTTTTGTTTCCCAGGTGCATTACCTTGCACTTCTTAGCATTGAATCTAAGCTGCCATACATTTGACCATTCCTCTAACCTTGCCAAGTCCCTTCTCATCCTTTCCACCCCACCCTGTGCATCAACTCTGTTGCAGATCTTAGTGTCATCTGCAAAGAGACATACTTTTCCTTCCAGTCCTTCTGCAATGTTGCTTATAAAGACATTGAAGAGGACTGGTCCTAATACTGAGCCCTGCGGTAGCCCGCTAGTAACCCTCCTTTCTTCTGAGTTGACTTCATTTACCATTGCTCACTGTGTCCTATTCTCCAGCCAATTCTTTACCCAGGCTGTCATCTTGGGACCCACTCCCAGGCTGGCTAACTTATATATTAATCTTTTGTGTGGGACTGTGTCAAATGCCTTGCTAAAGTCTAGGTAGGCCATGTCCACAGCCCCTCCCTGATCTACTACTTTGGTCACCCAGTCAAAGAAATCTATCAGATTCATCTGGCATGACCTTCCCACTGTGAATCCATGCTGCCTAGGGTCCTGTGCCCCTCTGGCCTCTAGATACTCGACAATTCTTTCCTTTAGAAGTGATTCCATCATTTTCCCTATCACTGAGGTTAAACTAACAGGTCTGTAGTTTCCTGCTTCTGCCTTGCTCCCACTTTTGTGAAGGGGAATCACATCTGCCCTCCTCCAGTCCTCGGGTACCACCCCATCCTCCCATGATTTGTTAAAGAGGGTAGTCAGTGGTGTCACTAGTTCTACCCTTAGTTCTTTTAGAATTCTGGGATGAATCCCATCAGGCCCCATTGCTTTGTCCACCTTCAGTTTTAAGAGTTCTTCAGAACCCTTTCTTCTGTAAATGGGCTGGTATCAACTTCTGTATCCAGAGTGTTACTACTGTTTGTTTTATGTACCTCCCCTCTTCCTTTGTAAATACTGAGCAAAAATATTTGTTTAGTATCTCTGCCTTTCGCATTCTCCTCTGCCCACCCTCCTCCCTTTATTAAGCCTCACTATCCCTCCCTTGGTCTTCCTTTGCTCCTGATGTACCTATAAGGTTTTATCCCCTTCTTAACTGAGTTGGCTATCTTTTCCTCGGTTTGGGCCTTTGCTGTTCTGACTGCCTTCCCAGCCTCCTTTGCTTTAACTGATACAGTTCTCTGTCCTGCTCCTGCTGCGATTCCTTGTACTTCCTGAATGCTTTCTTTTCTCTTGAACCTTACTGCCACTTCCTTTGAGAACCATAGTGGTTTCTTACATCGTCTTGTTTTGTTTATTTGCTTCCACAAAGGCTCGTTACCTCTGTGATGGCAGTTTTATTATTCCCCATTGTTCTTCCACCTCCTTCCCGCCCATTTGCTAGTGCATTCCTTAGGCACTCACCCATTTTGGCAAAGTCAGCCCTCCTAAAGTCCAGTACTTTTGTCTTTGTATGGCTTGACTCTATTGCTGTGTTTATTGTGAACCATACTGTTCGATGGTCGCTAGTTCCCAGATGGCTACCCACTTCTACATCTGTGATCCTCTTTCCATCTCCATTTGAGAGTATCAAGTCTAATATTGCTCCCTCTCGAGTGGGCTCCAGTACTAGTTGTCTAAGGCATGCCCCCTGTAGGGCATCTAGAATAACTGCACTCTTCAAAGTGGCAGCTGCAACTGCACTCCAGTTAACATCTGGCATATTCAGATCACCCATCAGCAATATCTCCCCTTTTTCTGCCATTCTAAGTATACAGTACTTTCTATCATTTCCTTGTCCATTTCCTCCCCCTGAGAAGGGGGTCTGTATACAACCCCTGTGCGGATTGTGGTGCCATTGCCTGTCTCCAAATTTACCCACAGTGCTTCTTCTCCTCCCTGTTTACCCTTTTGTTCTGTTGCTTTTATTCCTTCCCTTATGTAAAGAACTACTCCTCCCCCTCTTTTACCCTCCCTGTCCCTCCTGTAGATAGTGTATCCTGGTATGGTATGCTAGGAGTCTGCCAGACAATGTGGATGAACAACATATCCATGTCCCTAGAAATACAGGTTACTCACCTGTAACAGGAGTTCTAGGAATGGTCTATGTTGTTCATCCACACAACCCACCCGGCCTCCCTGGCTTCGACGCACAACCTGGCTTCCAGTGGGCTAGATCTGGCGTCATGGGGTGGAGCCGAGAGTTTTACCACCCTGGTGGGTGGGAGGAGCCAGTTTGAAGGCCTTCCGGCAAGATTTAAAGCGACAAGGAGCCTGCCGGACAGTGTGGATGAACAACATATACCATTCCTAGAACTCCTGTTAAAGGTGAGTAACCTGTATTTCTGGGCCAGCCTGCATATCCGCCCCATGCCCACCATCACCCGAGGCCAGAACAATTTTTGGTTTCTGCATGTCTGCCAGGCCCAACCGTCCACCAACAGACCAAATGAGCTTGGCACGGACCTGGCGGTCCGGTATACATGCAGAAAAAAATTGTTCTAGGATTGTGTATATGTTGTTCATCCACACTTATTGGCATGTCCCTTTCCCCTTTAAATCTTGCCGGAGCTGGCTCCTCCCACCCACCCGGGTAGTATATACCTCAGCTCCACCCCGTGACACCAGATCTTCCTTTCCGCTGGAAGATACAGGTTGCTTCCCTCATGCTCACACATTTCATAGGCCCTGGCATTCAATACTTCGGTTTTACCGAAATTAAACTTGTCCGAGTTAGCGATTGCACTTTTGTGTCCTCGATCATGGAAGAGAAATCTTCTCCAGGATTTTGCCAGTGTCCTTGCATCCAGATGATGTCATGCAGCAATCCCCATCTCATGTGCGTCTACTGCCTAGGTGTCGGCCATGACACCTTGTCCTGCAGCTTTTGCTTGGCCTTCCATCCCAATGTCCTGGACAACCGCCTGGCATGTTTAAAGTTGGGGAGACTGGAGAAAAGGAATCCGGTGAAGTCCAAGGAGGCTAGGTGGATGGTTTCCGTGGCCATGGGTTCCACCGGGCAGCTGGAACTCATGAAGGTGTTCAAAGAAGAAGTCACCTGCACTTCGGACAATCGAGGCTTTTTCGTTCCACTAAACCTGGGCTCCACCTTCTCAGGTTCCTTCAATAAGTTGTGCCAGTCTCTCCCTACCCGAGGAGAGGCACCCATGGGCTCGCACTCCTCCCGGTCTCATAAAAGAGATAAGGAACTGAGCTCATCTTCGTCTTGACGAAGGCACTCTTGGGACCGAGAGAGATCTCAGTCCCAGGAGCATCTGGTCTCAACCTCGGTCGAGATTGCCTCCCCGGCCGCAGGCTTCACGGATCTTCCATTTGGCCAGACGACTGAGGATGTGGTCAATGAGGTTCAGATTGTTATTGATCCAATCGACCCGTAGTCGCTGGCCATGGCCGATGACTTTTTGGAGAGGACTCTGGTCCTTGTGTTCCCTTATGAGGAGACCCAGATCGCTGGTGTCCCCATCAAGGTCCCGATTCCAGACCCATGGGTTCCACCGATTCCACCGGTGTCTCTCAAGCGACCAAGTCGGCCTGCCCAATCTCAGTTGAGGCCTAAAACCCCCTCAGCCGAACGGTCGGGGAAGAGCCATAAGCGCTCCAAAAAGAGGCAATGCCACAGGTTGTCCTCCTCGGATGAGGAGAGGCTCTGAGGGAAACTCTCTCGGTGCTAAAATGACCTTATGTGGCAACAGCTGATTTTGTCCGGGCATAAGCCGGCTCCAATGCCAACCCTGGCCATTACTTGGCTGTTGCCCCCTAGGCCGAAGCTGACCCCCTCAGAACCAAAGCTTTTGGTTCCACTGCCTGTGGGGCTGGCCCGTCCTCCTGTTCGGCCTATACTGGTCTCTCCACCGGAAGCGGGGGAGCCGCCGCCTAAGCTGCCTGTGGGGGGGACTCCTTCCAAAGAGGACCAACAAGATACTGGGCTTCCCCGACGTCTGTCGGTCATGGTCACCCCAGACCACTCTCGGTGGGTCGAGGGTGATTTGGGCGGCAGGCCACTGTATCCTGACTCTTCGGACTCGGACATCACTGGGCTTCACTCTCATCCTGGGGATCATGAGTCGTCCGTTGGCACAGGGATGGAGGAAGGTCCTTCCTCCTTCCAAAGGATCCTTAGTCTCATCTCTGATTCTACAGGGATGCCCCTGGAACCTATCCAGAAAAAAGCAGAGTACCCTCTCACGGACATCCCCAAGAGAGGGGATACCCTGATGAAGGCCTTTCCTGTGGCTGAGGCCATTGTTGGTCCGGTGCTTGAACTATGGCAGCGTCCTGCCTCATGTCCAGCACCGTCTGCCGACATGGCCACAAGTATGTGGTGCTCACGGGATCCCTTGCGGGGTTCACAGAGCACCCTTCAGCCGAGAGCTTGGTGTCCGCCTCTGTGTTCAGGTATACTGGCAGTTCTGCTGACACTGACCATCCTCCCGACAAGGAATCTTAAGTATTTGGACCATTCGGGGTGGAAAGTCTACTTGGCATCTTCCTTGGGCCTTCATCAGGCAAGCTCTGCCATCATCATGGCACACTTCTCCCATGCCCTTCTCGGGTCATTGGATGAAGTCTTCCCTCATCTCCCCGCGGACATGCAGACAATGGTTAAGCAGGTCCGAGGTCAGGGCCATACAGTTGCCAAACAGCAGCTCCAGACAGCCCTGGACATCGGGGACTTTTGTGCCCGCTCGATGGCCACCACAGTTGCCTCTCACCACAGGGCTTGGCTGAGGCTCTCCTCCTTCCTGGCAGATACTCAGCACAAGTTAGCTGATGTGCCTTTCCTTGGGACTGACTTGGTCTGCCCAGGAGTGGCCGGTCACCTACAGTGCATAAAACAGTCCAGTGCCACCTTGGACACCACATCTGCCAAGAGATCTTACTTCAAGAGGGCTCTTGCAGTAGGTAATTACAGATAGGACTGAAGCTGGCAGGCATCAGGACCTCACGGAAATATTTCTAGCTAGTATTCTCTGGCAGGGGACCACCCCACATGAGGTGACCAATGTCAGTATGAAGGGGCGGTCCCGCAATCCCGCCTTCCAGTTCTTTCCTGCTGTTAGCTTGAGTTAGCGCCTCACGGTAAAGTTCACTGCTTCGCCAGTCTATCGTCGGTAGTTTTAACGTCTCTCTTCATTATTTCTTATGATTTTCGTCAGCTTTTACCTTCAGCTGCTGTGTGTGTTGTCTCCAACTCCCTCTGAGCACAAAAGCAAGTGCGATTCCTGTGGCGCCCAGCTCTTGCACAAGGACGGACACTCCCAGTGCCTTTTTTGCCTAAGCTCTGACCACCCCATGGAGAAGTGCTAGCTCTGCCAGAAGTTTAACGCGGCCACCCGAAAGCGGAGGCAGCAGTCCCTGGAGGCCCACGTTCTCAAACTTGAAATGACCTCCATGGAAAAGGAGCTGAAAAAACTCAGGTGAGCCTCTTCTTCTCCTGAGGCCCATCGCAAGAAGAAGGACCGGGACTCCTCTACTACGGTTGCCGTGACATCGGCTGGGGTCGTGGTGCTGCAGGTAACGTCCCCTCAGGGGGACCGTTCCATGACGGCCGTCTTGGAGGCTTCCAAGGCGGCATTGACCCTTCTGTCGGGCTTGTGCTTGGGCCCCTCGGGAGCCTCCAGGTCAAAGGAGGCTGCCGCACCCAGAAAGCCCGCCACTGTACAACCTTCTGGTCCGAGCGGCCCTGGTAAGCCGGACGTCGGCTCCTCCGACGCCCGCCCGGGTAAGGCCGATAAGATGCCTGAACCTTTGGGGCTGTGCACAGCCTCTAAAGTGATCTGGGCAGCCCCTCATCGCTGACGCTTTAGCCCGGCATGTAGGGTTGATAAGTCGGACGTGGCTCCTCAACATCCACCAGGGTCCCGCTGGTAAGCCAGTCATTGGCCTCTCCAATGGCCACTCAGCATTAGAGCCAACACTGGACCCTTCGGGCCTGTCCATCATCCTGGGCTCGCCGCAATCTTAGTTGCATTCCAAGGCTCCAGCATTTCCCTTGCTGGACCCTGGGGATGTTAGCCTCTCTTGCCCGGGTGACACAGAGGATATTGGCATGCTACCATCAGGTCTCCCTCCTGCTGGGCTGAGTGACCCGACATCAGATCCTCGGACGCCGGCACTGAAGCCAGCCTGTCTGATGCCCGGTGACATCCCCTTGCCGGACACTGCCCCTGCACCGGGCCCACTGCCCACCAGGCCTCCCGTTCCAGGCCCACCCGCTGGGCCGCTCCCAGGGCCTTCTGCTCCTTCAGAGCCCCTGGTACCTGGGTATCTGACTCCATCATATCCAGGTCCCCAGTATCCGGCACCCTAGTACCCGATGCCAGCCTACCCATCACCGCAGTACATGGTGCCCCAGTATCCGACACCAGGCTTCCCGCTTTCGGGTTATGGATACACGCCATACGGATATCCCCAGTATCCATAACCCCCCTCCTCCACCGCCCCCTCAGCCGCCGGTGGATCTGAAGGAGACTCTGGCTTCTTGGTAGGCTGAGGCCAAGGCTCAGCTCACCAGGGAAGTAGACAGCCATCTTCCAATGCCGGACCCGGTTTCGGACCCCCGACGCTGGAGGCGAGAGACTCCCCCCCCCCGACACCAGAGGCAAGCCCTCCGGTTTCAGGGCAGGGGAGGATACACTTCCCCAAGGGTTTCCCAAGGGGTCCGTTCTTCCCCCATGCTGGAAGGGGTCTTCCTCCCCTTCTTCATCCTCCTCAAAGGCCTCGGATGACTCCAGTGGCTGCTCTGACACAGATGAGCCTCGCACTCCAGACAAGCCCAGGCCAAGGACTCCTCCAAAGTCCCCTCTGGAGGATCCTTCTTTCCTGGAGTTGCTGCATAAAAGCCAGGCTGTTCATCGGTGGCAATTCTTGGAGCCGGATCCACAGCATAAAAAGCTTGCCGCACACCTGGATCAGCCCAAGACCGCTCCTACTCTGGTTCCACCCTGGATCGAGCCTCATGCCGACCTTGTGTCCACTATTTGGAAACAACCATCGGCATTAGCCCCCCTTCCAAGGAAGTCATACAGGCTATATCAGGCTCCAGAGGGTGTTGATTCATTGAATTCACACCGCAGAGCTGTATCGGTCATTATTAGTGCCGTTCGGCTAACTCCAAGCACTTGAGCTCGTCCCTACCCAACAAGGAATTCCGCCTTCTGGATCAGTACTGAAAGAAAGTCTATGCTTCTTCCACTCTGGGAATCGGGGCCCTGAATTATGTTGCTCACATGGGGGATTACCAGAAGTCAATCCTTAGCAAGGTGGAATCTAAATTGGACTCCCTTCCTGAGTCACAGACGAGGCAGGAAGTGACTGACCTAGTCCGGGCTTCGTGTTTGGCCAGTCGGCACATGCTTCGTGCCACGTGCGACGCAGTGGATGCTGCTGGTTGGAGCTCAGCTTTCGCCATGGGTTTGTGGCGTCATGCCTGGCCCTGGGTGTCAGATTTGGTCCCGAAGGTGCAGTCTGCTATCCAGGATGCACCCTTCAGCGGTTCAGTGCTGTTCAGTGGCGATGTCAAGGACATCATCACCAATCTGCAGGAGAAGGGTACTGCACTGAACTCTGTTGACTCCTTGTACAGGCCCCCTCAGGCTCAGCGTCACCCCTTTCACAGACATTCTCAGCCAAGGCGAAACCTCAGGGGAAGTGGGCCAACAAACATAGGGCCCTCCGGCTGCCAACTCCCCCCCCACCCAAAAAAGTGTCGGGAGCTTCAGCCATGACGCTGCCCCACACCTCCTGACTCTTCTTCTCTCCCACAGTCTCTGGGCTTCCCAGAGGAACTGGTAGGAGGGAGATTCTCCTTCCATCTACCGGGTTAGGAGGGGGATCACTTCAGACACTTGGGTGCTTCAGCTGATACTAACATACTAACATACTATTTGCCAGCAGATTAGGCCTTACGGTCTATCGAGTCTGCTTGAACCTAGATCCTTAGTTGGGTGCTGAGATCCTCCCATCCCTTGTTCTCTAGAAACCCCTATCATCCATCCCCACCCCCCCGGGACAGGCCATCATCTGATACATCCACTTTCTGTGTCTGTCCCACCCTCTCTTGAAGCCCTCCATTGTGGATCTCTGAACCAGCTCACCAGGCAGTGCATTCCAAGGGTCCACCACCCTCCGTTGAAAACCTCCTCCTCTTTCCCCCTCACCCTTCCACCTTCCAACTTCAAACCATGCCCTCTGGTGATACCTCCCTGCTTTAGTCTAAAGATCCCTCCATGTTTACCCTATTTATTCCCTTGAGGTACTTGAAGACCTCAATCATGTCCCCTGTCTCTCCTCTCCTCCAATGAAAACAGGCAGAGCTCCTCAAGTCTGTCCTCATAAGTCAAATCCCTAGCCCTCGTATCATCTTTGTTGCCCTCCTCTGTACCCTCTCCAGGAGCTGTATGTCCCTCTTCAAATGTGGTCTCCAGTACTGTACACAGTACTCAAGGTGTGGTCTAACCAGTCCATTGTACAGCGGCAGAATCACTTCCCTGCTCCTAGAGGTGATCCCCCTTGATGCATCCCAACATCCTGTTTGCCTTGCTAGCTGCTCTCCTGCACTGCTCAGAGTTATTCATACATGTATCCACCATGACCCCTAGGTCTTTTTCCCTATTTGAGGCCTCCAGCGCCTCCCCTCCCAGAGTGTACCTGTGTTTAGGGTTTCCCGACCAAGATGCAACACCTTGCACTTGGTGATATTAATTAATTTCCATGTGTGAGCCCAGCTTTCCAGGGTGTCCAGGTCCTTGCAGGCCACCCTCCCCTCTTCTCCCTCAACTACTGCTCCCATCTTGGAGTCATCCATGAAGAGACTCATTTCACACCCTATACCTCCCTGATGTCCGATATGTATGCATTAAACAGGATCGGACCAGGACCCGAGCCCTGTGGTACCCCACTACCAACCTCTCTAGGATCCGAGCTCCCCACAGACCACTACTCTCTGAGTGCATCCAGCTAGCCAGTTTTCAATCCATCTGACCATCAAAGGCCTACTCTAACCCATCAGTTTCTCCACCAGACCATTGTGGGGGATAGAGTCAAGCATGCCTGTGAAGTCCAAGAATAATACATCCACAGGCTTACCCCTGTCCAGTTCTGATGTTACCCATTCATAGAACTCCACAAGGTTGGTTTGACATGATCTACCTGGCACAAACCCATGTTGCCGACTATCCAGACCTCCCACCTCCTCCAAGTACACCCCAATCGTTCCTTTAGAATACTCTCCATTAATTTTCCCACCACGAGGTCAAACTGATGGGTCTATAATTACCTGGTACTTCCTTGACCCCCACTTTATGGATTGGTACCACATGTGCCTCTCGCCAATCCCTAGGTACCCTCCCTGTCTCAAGTGACCTGCTGAAAAGCTCCGCCCGAGGGTGCAGCCAGTATGTCCAATTCCCATAGTACTCTCGGATAGAATGCCATCCGGCCCAGGAAGATTTGTTTTCTTTAGGGCCTTGAGGGCTAACCACACCCTTTGGTGGAGATAGCATCATCCGTCCCTCCCCTTACTGGTCTTTTATCCTTATCCAGATGTGACCCCCTGGGGTACCTTTCCCTCCCTCTTGCTCCATTTCTGTTGCTCCCCTGATCCCACTCCCTGCTGCTTCCATCCCCTTCATGTCTTGTTTTGTAGATATCCCATCCCCCTCCCTAGTGAACACAGAGGCAAAGTACTCGTTAAATACCTCTGCCTGGTCCCTCGCCTCTTCCACCACCCTCCTTCTGATCTCAATCTGCTGAGATGGCCTTAGTTTTCTCCACTCCCCAATGTACGGAAGAACCCTTTTCCCCTCCATGTCCCTGTGCCAGCTGCTGCTCTTACTGGACTTTGCTCCCCTCACCATATGGGTGACTTTTCTAGATGCAAGCTGGTACATTTCCTTATCCCTATCCCCTCTTGTTGTTTTATATTTTTGTAGGCCGTCTTCTTTTCTCTGACTGCTACCTGGACCTCACTGGACCACCAGCATGGTTTACGTGACCTTGCTCCTTACGTTTCAACTTAAGCGCAGATCCTGACTGCTTCATGAAGTCCCGTTTTATGACCTCCCATCTCCTTTCCACACTTGTCATTGAGCTAATCCCTTCAAGTGATCCTTGAGAATATTTCCCATGCCCTAAAGTCTGCCCCTGGTCCACTGCCAGTGTCCTAGATCTCACCCCACTCCCCCATGCTTATTTGAAACCAGACAGTATTGGTCACTCCCAGTCAGGGGTCCTGTACAGCTATGTCCCTTACCAGATCCCCATCTGCCAGAACCACATCCAGGACATGCCCTCCCTTGTGGGCTCCATCACATGCTGTGTTAAGAACACATCCTGGAAGCCATCCAGCAGCCTCTGCTCCTTGGCCACCTTAGGGACATGGTTCCCCAGTTTGTACCTGGCATATTAAGGTCCCCCATCAACACCACTCCTTCCCCTTTTGGACCACACTGGGCAATGATGTTGTCCAGCAAACCATCCTCTAGAACATCACTCATCCCTGGGGGCCTATATGCTACTCCCAGCTTGACCTTATCTCCTGCTGGGGATCGTAAGGTGACCCATAAGGCCTCCACGTTTCCCTCTGCCTCTTCTACCATAGCAATTTCTATATCATCTCTAATGAACATAGCCACTCCACCCCCTCTGACCTCCTTTCTATCCTTCCTAAGCATAGTGTATCCCTGTACATTTAGGTCCCAGTCGTGGTTTTTGTTGGCCCACGTCTCCGTGACCGCCGCCACATCCACCCCCTCGAACAGCATGGCCTGGAACTCCGGCAACTTGTTTCCCAAGCTCCTGGCATTTACTAACACCAACCCCCAACCCTTATCCCTGATCCTCTTTGTCGAACCCCACCCAGATTCCTTATACTTCCATCCTCCCCCTGCTCCTCCTGAAACCTCCACCTCCAGTCTGTTTCCCCTCCCTCTTGGGCTTGGCTTCTCCCTCATCTGGAGGAGAGGGCTTCTGGTCAGCCCCTCCCTCATCCCTCCCCCTTACAAGTTTAAACCCCACCTTTCTTGTATGTAGTCAGCCATCCCCTGTTTAAGGACTTCCTTCCCTAATGGGGCAAGATGAAACCTGTCCTTGGCATATAGTCCCTTATCCTCCCAAACTCCATTCCAGTTCCCTAACACCCCCAACCCATTCTCTTCACCCCACTTCCTGAGCCAGTCATTAACCTCTGTGAGCTTCTTTTTTTTCTCCACTGAGGCCTTTGGTACTGGCAATATCTCTGAAAAGAAATGTTGCATCCATTATCCCGACAGACTCTGGCAAGTTCTTGGAACCTTGCTTGTTTCAAAATGCTATTTCCCTCTAGATCATTAGTTCCCAAATGCACCAGGAAATCCGGTTCCCTCCACAATCCCTAACCATTTCATACACCATGAACTTTGCTCTGTGCACTGTCAGCCCAGAGATACTCACTACCTTCACCTGGCTATGGCATCACCCCCTGTCCTCCCAATGGATACCCCTAATCATCGAGTCTCCCAGTAACAGAACCTTAACACCGCCATCATCCTTATGGTTACCTCCACTATGCCCTCTCAGCCCCTTCCCCCCTTTATTCATGATCTCAATTTCATGGGAGTCTTCCTGCCTTATTAGAGACCCCCTTGTCACCCTCCCTTTCTGCCTCCCTTGCTATTTTGCCCACTTAACTCAAACCCCTCTGAATAGGGTGTCCCTTTAACCTCTCTTATCTGAACCATTTATCCTGGCCCTGATGGTTTCCCTTCCCCACACCACCATCCTCCCCCTGTAATAGTACCCCTGCTTCCAGAGGTTCTCTGTGGGTCCCCTTTAGCTAGGGCCCCATCCTTGGTACTGACCTCCCAGCTAAAGGGGGGCTCCTCTCCCGCCTCCTTGTCTCCCAGTTTCTCTCCAATCATGCTCTCCTCCCTCATGTCTGGAATATGTTGCATCTCCCCCATTTGCTTAACATATATGTTTCCCCTTCTCCCTCTGGGACTATGTCTATCCTTTCCATAGCTGGTCTGTGATGCCCTATGGGTATCTGACTCCCTCCCCCCGGCCTCTGTATAAGTTTCCTCATTTCCACCAACCCCTTCCTCCCCCTCTAGGTTGCTTAGTAGCTCAAATTTATTGTGACACTCTATATCAGCCTCCATCAAGTAACCCGAGTTTCCCCTGACTGCATCTCTAAACTGACCCTCTTCTTCCTCTCTTGCACTGTTCACCTTAGGAGCTCCCTTCCCACAGTCTGCTGTTTTAGGCTTCCGCACAACAGCCCCTCCTGACTCTTCCCCCCTCCAGTCTCTTTGTATTCAGAATGTTCACCCCGTACGCTTTCCCCTTAGCATCAACTTCCCTATCTAAGGGTCCTCTGTCCCTAATATCCCCCCTCCTGCTTGCTGTAACATAACGTCCTGTAATTTCAGAGCATTGCCCAGCCTCCCCTCAGCCCCACCCTTCTGCTGCCCATATCCACCACCTTATCCTTGGACACCCCCAGCTCCCACAGCTACTCCTTAACCAATATACCTCACTCCTGATACAATATAGCTGTCTACAGATTGGGCAGCCCCTCTCTCCAGGCCCAATTTAGAATTAGTGCCATCCACAGCCTGTGCAGCCTACAACCCTTCAAAGATGCCTGCTGGTGGAATACGGCCACCCTGATTTTCCCCCTCTGTTTATAATAGCTTTTCCTTTTCTCAGTCCCTTTCCCGAGTGCGGTTTCTCTCTATACTGACTGTAGTTATTTACAAACCCAATTTCAACCCCACCAATAACGTTCCCAAGTCTCACAAACACATACAGTCCAGTGTGTGTTCAGTCCCACTAATAGTGTATGTAAGCAGATATCAGGTACCATACGATGTCCACAGGCCCACCAGCTCCTGTTGCTCAATTTCAGTCCCAAACAGAAATACTCAGCCTTTCAATCCCAACCCCAGTGGCTTTTCAGTATTTAAGAAGGCATACAAAACAGGGTGGGTGGGAGGCTTTCACCAAACACCAGGCAAACAACACATTTAAATTTCCTCTAAGTATCCCTGCCAAACAACTATCCACAAGCCACCAAAGTTACAATGTAACAGTTCTAATTCAAGGTAATAATTTTTAACACATAAACTAATTTCACTTACAAACTATTCAAATATTTCAGTTAAACAGAATATAACTCCAGCCCTCTTTCCTACCTGGCTGCTGCTTAGCTCCCAAGTGAACAATGAAGCCAAGTTAATTCCTGTTTAGAGACAAGGTAACTGCAGCTAATGTCCCATCCCCAAACACCAGGCAAACAACACATTTAAATTTCCTCTAAGTATCCCTGCAAACAACTATCCACAAGCCACCAAAGTTACAATGTAACAGTTCTAATTCAAGGTAATAATTTTAACACATAAAACTAATTTCACTTACAAACTATTCAAATATTTCAGTTAAAACAGAATATAACTCCAGCCCTCTTTCCTACCTGGCTGCTGCTTAAGCTCCCAAGTGAACAATGAAAGCCAAGTTAATTCCTGTTTAGAGACAAGGTAACTGCAGCTAATGTCCCATCCCCCAAACACCAGGCAAACAACACATTTAAATTTCCTCTCAGTATCCCTGCAAACAACTATCCACAAGCCACCAAAGTTACAATGTAACAGTTCTAATTCAAGGTATGATTTTTAACACATAAAACTAATTTCACTTACAAACTATTCAAATATTTCAGTTAAAACAGAATATAACTCCAGCCTCTTTCCTACCTGGCTGCTGTAAGCTCCCAAGTGAACAATGAAAGCAAGTTAATTCCTGTTTAGAGACAAGGTAACTGCAACTAATGTCCCATCCCCAAACACCAGGCAAACAACACATTTAAATTTCCTCTAAGTATCCTGCCAAACAACTATCCACAAGCCAAAAGTTACAATGTAACAGTTCTAATTCAAGGTAATAATTTTTAACACATAAAACTAATTTCACTTACAAACTATTCAAATATTTCAGTTAAAACAGAATATAACTCCATCCCTCTTTCCTACCTGGCTGCTGTAAGCTCCCAAGTGAACAATGAAAGCCAAGTTAATTCCTGTTTAGAGACAAAGGTAACTGCAGCTAATGTCCCACATCCCCAAACACCAGGCAAACAACACATTTAAATTTCCTCTAAGTATCCCTGCCAAACAACTATCCACAAGCCACCAAAGTTACAATGTAACAGTTCTAATTCAAGGTAATAATTTTTAACACATAAAACTAATTTCACTTACAAACTATTCAAATATTTCAGTTAAAACAGAATATAACTCCAGCCCTCTTTCTACCTGGCTGCTGTAGCTCCCAAGTGAACAATGAAAGCAAGTTAATTCCTGTTTAGAGACAAGGTAACTGCAGCTAATCCCATCCCCCAAACACGGAAACAACACATTTAAATTTCCCTCTAAGTATCCCTGCCAAACAACTATCACAAGCCACCAAAGTTACAATGTAACAGTTCTAATTCAAGGTAATAATTTTAACACATAAAACTAATTTCACTTACAAACCATTCAAATATTTCAGTTAAAACAGAATATAACTCCAGCCCTCTTTCCTACCTGGCTGCTGCTAGCTCCCAAGTGAACAATGAAAGCCAAGTTAATGCCTGTTTAGAGACAAAGGTAACTGCAGCTAATGTCCCATCCCCAAACACCAGGCAAACAACACATTTAAATTTCCTCCAAGTATCCCTGCCAAACAACTTCCACAAGCCACCAAAGTTACAGTGTAACAGTTCTAATTCAAGGTAATAATTTTAACACATAAAACTAATTTCACTTACAAACTATTCAAATATTTCAGTTAAAACAGAATATAACTCCAGCCCTCTTTCCTACCACGGCTGCTGTAAGCTCCCAAGTGAACAATGAAAGCCAAGTTAATTCCTGTTTAGAGACAAGGTAACTGCAGCTAATGTCCCATCTCCCAAACACCAGGCAAACAACACATTTAAATTTCCTCTAAGTATCCCTGCCAAACAACTATCCACAAGCCACCAAAGTTACAATGTAACAGTTCTAATTCAAGGTAATAATTTTAACACATAAAACTAATTTCACTTACAAACTATTCAAATATTTCAGTTAAACAGAATATAACTCCAGCCCTCTTTCCTACCTGGCTGCTGCTTAGCTCCCAAGTGAACAATGAAAGCCAAGTTAATTCCTGTTTGAGAGACAAAGGTAACTGCAGCTAATGTCCCATCCCCAAACACCAGGCAAACAACACATTTAAATTTCCTCCAAGTATCCCTGCCAAACAACTATCCACAAGCCACCAAAGTTACAATGTGAACAGTTCTAATTCAAGGTAATGATTTTAACACATAAAACCAATTTCACTTACAAACTATTCAAATATTTCAGTTAAAACAGAATATAACTCAGCCCTCTTTCCTACCTGGCTGCTTAAGCTCCCAAGTGAACAATGAAAGCAAGTTAATTCCTGTTTAGAGACAAGGTAATCAAGCTAATGTCCCATCCCCCAAACACCAGGCAAACAACACATTTAAATTTCCCTCTAAGTATCCCTGCCAAACAACTATCCACAAGCCACCAAAGTTACAATGTAACAGTTCTAATTCAAGGTAATAATTTTTAACACATAAAACTAATTTCACTTACAAACTATTCAAATATTTCAGTTAAAACAGAATATAACTCCAGCCCTCTTTCCTACCTGGCTGCTGCTTAAGCTCCCAAGTGAACAATGAAAGCCAAGTTAATTCCTGTTTAGAGACAAGGTAACTGCAGCTAATGTCCCATCCCCCAAACACCAGGCAAACAACACATTTAAATTTCCCTTTAAGTATCCCTGCCAAACAACTATCCACAAGCCACCAAAGTTACAATGTAACAGTTCTAATTCAAGGTAATAATTTTTAACACATAAAACTAATTTCACTTACAAACTATTCAAATATTTCAGTTAAAACAGAATATAACTCCAGCCCTCTTTCCTACCTGGCTGCTTAGCTCCCAAGTGAACAATGAAAGCCAAGTTAATTCCTGTTTAGAGACAAGGTAACTGCAGCTAATGTCCCATCCCCCAAACACCAGGCAAACAACACATTTAAATTTCCCTCTAAGTATCCCTGCCAAACAACTATCCACAAGCCACCAAAGTTACAATGTAACAGTTCTAATTCAAGGTAATAATTTTTAACACATAAAACTAATTTCACTTACAAACTATTCAAATATTTCAGTTAAAACAGAATATAACTTCAGTCCTCTTTCCTACCTGGCTGCTGCTTAAGCTCCCAAGTGAACAATGAAAGCCAAGTTAATTCCTGTTTAGAGACAAGGTAACTGCAGCTAATGTCCCATCCCCCAAACACCAGGCAAACAACACATTTAAATTTCCTCTAAGTATCCTGCCAAACAACTATCCATAAGCCACCAAGTTACAATGTAACAGTTCTAATTCAGGTAATAATTTTAACACATAAAACTAATTTCACTTACAAACTATTCAAATATTTAGTTAAAACAGAATATAACTCCAGCCCTCTTTCCTACCTGGCTGCTGCTTAAGCTCCCAAGTGAACAATGAAAGCCAAGTTAATTCCTGTTTAGAGACAAGGTAACTGCAGCTAATGTCCCATCCCCAAACACCAGGCAAACAACACATTTAAATTTCCCTCAAGTATCCTGCCAAACAACTATCCACAAGCCACCAAAGTTACAATGTAACAGTTCTAATTCAAGGTAATAATTTTTAACACATAAAACTAATTTCACTTACAAACTATTCAAATATTTCAGTTAAAACAGAATATAACTCAGCCTCTTTCCTACCTGGCTGCTGCTTAAGCTCCCAAGTGAACAATGAAAGCCAAGTTAATTCCTGTTTAGAGACAAGGTAACTGCAGCCTAATGTCCCATCCCCCAAACACCAGGCAAACAACACATTTAAATTTCCTCTAAGTATCCCTGCCAAACAACTATCACAAGCCACAAAGTTACAATGTAACAGTTCTAATTCAAGGTAATAATTTTTAACACATAAAACTAATTTCACTTACAAACTATTCAAATATTTCCAGTTAAAACAGAATATAACTCCAGCCCTCTTTCCTACCTGGCTGCTGTAGCTCCCAAGTGAACAATGAAAGCCAAGTTAATTCCTGTTTAGAGACAAGGTAACTGCAGCTAATGTCCCATCCCCAAACACCAGGCAAACAACATTTAAATTTCCCTCTAAGTATCCCTGCCAAACAACTATCCACAAGCCACCAAAGTTACAATGTAACAGTTCTAATTCAAGGTAATAATTTTAACACATAAAACTAATTTCACTTACAAACTATTCAAATATTTCAAGTTAAAACAGAATATAACTCCAGCCCTCTTTCCTACCTGGCTGCTGTAGCTCCCAAGTGAACAATAAAGCCAAGTTAATTCCTGTTTAGAGACAAAGGTAACTGCAGCTAATGTCCCATCCCCAAACACCAGGCAAACAACACATTTAAATTTCCTCTAAGTATCCCTGCCAAACAACTATCTACAAGCCACCAAGTTACAATGTAACAGTTCTAATTCAAGGTAATAATTTTTAACACATAAAACTAATTTCACTTACAAACCATTCAAATATTTCAGTTAAAACAGAATATAACCCAGCCCTCTTTCCTACCTGGCTGCTGCTAAGCTCCCAAGTGAACAATGAAAGCCAAGTTAATGCCTGTTTAGAGACAAGGTAACTGCAGCTAATGTCCCATCCCCCAAACACCAGGCAAACAACACATTTAAATTTCCCTCTAAGTATCCCTGCCAAACAACTATCCACAAGCCACCAAAGTTACAGTGTAACAGTTCTAATTCAAGGTAATAATTTTTAACACATAAACCTAATTTCACTTACAAACTATTCAAATATTTCAGTTAAAACAGAATATAACTCCAGCCCTCTTTCCTACTGGCTGCTGCTTAAGCTCCCAAGTGAACAATGAAAGCAAGTTAATTCCTGTTTTAGAGACAAGGTAACTGCAGCTAATGTCCCATCCCAAACACCAGGCAAACAACATTTTAAATTTCCTCTAAGTATCCTGCCAAACAACTATCCACAAGCCACCAAAGTTACAATGTAACAGTTCTAATTCAAGGTAATAATTTTTAACACATAAACTAATTTCACTTACAAACTATTCAAATATTTCAGTTAAAACAGAATATAACTCCAGCCCTCTTTCCTACCTGGCTTGCTTAGCTCCCAAGTGAACAATGAAAGCCAAGTTAATTCCTGTTTAGAGACAAGGTAACTGCAGCTAATGTCCCATCCCCAAACACCAGGCAAACAACACATTTAAATTTCCCTCTAAGTATCCCTCCAAACAACTATCCACAAGCCACCAAAGTTACAATGTAACAGTTCTAATTCAAGGTAATAATTTTAACACATAAAACTAATTTCACTTACAAACTATTCAAATATTTCAGTTAAAACAGAATATAACTCCAGCCCTCTTTCCTACCTGGCTGCTGCTTAGCTCCCAAGTGAACAATGAAAGCCAAGTTAATTCCTGTTTAGAGACAAGGTAACTGCAGCTAATGTCCCATCCCCAAACACCAGGCAAACAACACATTTAAATTTCCTCTAAGTATCCCTCCAAACAACTATCCACAAGCCACCAAAGTTACAATGTAACAGTTCTAATTCAAGAGTAATAATTTTAACACATAAAACTAATTTCCTTACAAACCATTCAAATATTTCAGTTAAAACAGAATATAACTCCAGCCCTCTTTCCTACCTGGCTGCTGCTTAAGCTCCCAAGTGAACAATGAAAGCCAAGTTAATTCTGTTTAGAGACAAGGTAACTGCAGCTAATGTCCCATCCCCCAAACACCAGGCAAACAACACATTAAATTTCCTCTAAGTATCCTGCCAAACAACTATCCACAAGCCACCAAAGTTACAATGTAACAGTTCTAATTCAAGGTAATAATTTTTAACACATAAAACTAATTTCACTTACAAACTATTCAAATATTTCAGTTAAAACAGAATATAACTCCAGCCCTCTTTCCTACCTGGCTGCTTAAAGCTCCCAAGTGAACAATGAAAGCCAAGTTAATTCCTGTTTAGAGACAAGGTAACTGCAGCTAATGTCCCATCCCCAAACACCAGGCAAACAACACATTTAAATTTCCTCTAAGTATCCCTGCCAAACAACTATCCACAAGCCACCAAAGTTACAATGTAACAGTTCAAATTCAAGGTAATAATTTTAACACATAAAACTAATTTCACTTACAAACTATTCAAATATTTCAGTTAAAACAGAATATAACTCCAGCCCTCTTTCCTACCACAACATGCTTAAGCTCCCAAGTGAACAATGAAAGCCAAGTTAATTCCTGTTTAGAGACAAGGTAACTGCAGCTAATGTCCCATCCCCCAAACACCAGGCAAACAACACATTTAAATTTCCCTCTAAGTATCCCTGCCAAACAACTATCCACAAGCCACCAAAGTTACAATGTAACAGTTCTAATTCAAGGTAATGATTTTTAACACATAAAACTAATTTCACTTACAAACTATTCAAATATTTCAGTTAAAACAGAATATAACTCCAGCCCTCTTTCCTACCTGGCTGCTGCTTAAGCTCCCAAGTGAACAATGAAAGCCAAGTTAATTCCTGTTTAGAGACAAGGTAACTGCAGCTAATGTCCATCCCCAAACACCAGAGTCAAACAACATAAATTAAATTTCCTCTAAGTATCCTGCAAACAACTATCCACAAGCCACCAAAGTTACAATGTAACAGTTCTAATTCAAGGTAATAATTTTAACACATAAACTAATCACTTACAAACTATTCAAATATTTCAGTTAAAACAGAATATAACTCCATCCTCTTTCCTACCTGGCTGCTGTGCTCCCAAGTGAACAATGAAAGCAAGTTAATTCCTGTTTAGAGACAAAAGTAACTGCAGCTAATGTCCCATCCCCAAACACCAGGCAAACAACACATTTAAATTTCCCTCTAAGTATCCCTGCCAACAACTATCCACAAGCCACCAAAGTTACAATGTAACAGTTCTAATTCAAGGTAATAATTTTTAACACATAAAACTAATTTCACTTACAAACTATTCAAATATTTCAGTTAAAACAGAATATAACTCCAGCCCTCTTTCCACCTGGCTGCTGATCAAGCTCCCAAGTGAACAATGAAAGCCAAGTTAATTCCTGTTTAGAGACAAAGGTAACTGCAGCTAATGTCCCATCCCCAAACACCAGGCAAGAACACATTTAAATTTCCTCTCAAGTATCCTGCCAAACAACTATCCACAAGCCACCAAAGTTACAATGCAACAGTTCTAATTCAAGGTAATAATTTTAACACATAAAACTAATTTCACTTACAAACCATTCAAATATTTCAGTTAAAACAGAATATAACTCCAGCCCTCTTTCCTACCTAGCTGCAGCAAGCTCCCAAGTGAACAATGAAAGCCAAGTTAATGCCTGTTTAGAGACAAGGTAACTACAGCTAATGTCCCATCCCCAAACACCAGGCAAACAACACATTTAAATTTCCTCTGAATATCCCTGCCAAACAACTATCACAAAGCCACCAAAGTTACAGTGTAACAGTTCTAATTCAAGGTAATAATTTTTAACACATAAAACTAATTTCACTTACAAACTATTCAAATATTTCAGTTAAAACAGAATATAACTCCAGCCCTCTTTCCTACCTGGCTGCTGCTTAAGCTCCCAAGTGAACAATGAAAGCCAAGTTAATTCCTGTTTAGAGACAAGGTAACTGCAGCTAATGTCCCATCCCCCAAACACCAGGCAAACACATTTAAATTTCCCTCTAAGTATCCCTGCCAAACAACTATCCACAAGCCACCAAAGTTACAATGTAACAGTTCTAATTCAAGGTAATAATTTTAACACATAAAACTAATTTCACTTTACAAACTATTCAAATATTTCAGTTAAAACAGAATATAACTCCAGCCCTCTTTCCTACCTGGCTGCTGCATAACTCCAAGTGAACAATGAAAGCCAAGTTAATTCCTGTTTAGAGACAAAGGTAACTGCAGCTAATGTCCCATCCCCAAACACCAGGCAAACAACACATTTAAATTTCCTCTAAGTATCCCTGCCAAACAACTATCCACAAGCCACCAAAGTTACAATGTAACAGTTCTAATTCAAGGTAATGATTTTTAACACATAAAACTAATTTCACTTACAAACTATTCAAATATTTCAGTTAAAACAGAATATAACTCCAGCCCTCTTTCCTACCTGGCTGCTGCTTAAGCTCCCAAGTGAACAATGAAAGCCAAGTTAATTCCTGTTTAGGAGACAAGGTAACTGCAGCTAATGTCCCATCCCCAAACACCAGGCAAACAACACATTTAAATTTCCTCTAAGTATCCCTGTAAAACAACTATCCACAAGCCACCAAAGTTACAATGTAACAGTTCTAATTCAAGGTAATAATTTTTAACACATAAAACTAATTTCACTTACAAACTATTCAAATATTTCAGTTAAAACAGAATATAACTCCAGCCCTCTTTCCTACCTGGCTGCTGTAGCTCCCAAGTGAACAATGAAAGCCAAGTTAATTCCTGTTTAGAGACAAGGTAACTGCAGCTAATGTCCCATCCCCAAACACCAGGCAAACAACACATTTAAATTTCCTTTAAGTATCCTGCCAAACAACTATCCACAAACCACCAAAGTTACAATGAAACAGTTCTAATTCAAGGTAATAATTTTAATTACACAAAACTAATTTCACTACAAACTATTCAAATATTTCAGTTAAAACAGAATATAACTCCAGCCCTCTTTCCTACCTGGCTGCTGTAGCTCCCAAGTGAACAATAAAAGCCAAGTTAATTCCTGTTTAGAGACAAAAGTAACTGCAGCTAATGTCCCATCCCCAAACACCAGACAAACAACATTTAAATTTCCTCTAAGTATCCCTGCCAAACAACTATCCACAAGCCACAAAGTTACAATGTAACAGTTCTAATTCAAGGTAATAATTTTTAACACATAAACTAATTTCACTTACAAACTATTCAAATATTTCAGTTAAAACAGGAATATAACTGCTCCTCTTTCCTACCTAGCTGCTGCTTAGCTCCCAAGTGAACAATGAAAGCCAAGTTAATTCCTGTTTAGAGACAAGGTAACTGCAGCTAATGTCCCATCCCCAAACACCAGGCAAACAACACATTTAAATTTCCCTCTAAGTATCCCACCAAACAACTATCACAAGCCACCAAAAGTTACAATGTAACAGTTCTAATTCAAGGTAATAATTTTAACACATAAACTAATTTCACTTACAAACTAACAAATATTTCAGTTAAAACAGAATATAACTCCAGCCCTCTTTCCTACCTGGCTGCTTAGCTCCCAAGTGAACAATGAAAGCCAAGTTAATTCCTGTTTAGAACAAGGTAACTGCAGCTAATGTCCCATCCCCCAAACACCAGGCAAACAACATTTTAAATTTCCTTTAAGTATCCCTGAAACAACTATCCACAAGCCACCAAAGTTACAATGTAACAGTTCTAATTCAAGGTAATAATTTTAACACATAAAACTAATTTCACTTACAAACTATTCAAATATTTCAGTTAAAACAGAATATAACTCCAGCCCTCTTTCCTACCTGGCTGCTGCTTAGCTCCCAAGTGAACAATGAAAGCCAAGTTAATTCCTGTTTTAGAGACAAGGTAACTGCAGCTAATGTCCCATCCCAAACACCAGGCAAACACATTTAAATTTCCACTAAGTATCCCTGCCAAACAACTATCCACAAGCACCAAAGTTACAATGTAACAGTTCTAATTCAAGGTAATAATTTTAACACATAAAACTAATTTCACTTACAAACTATTCAAATATTTAAGTTAAAACAGAATATAACTCCAGCCCTTTCCTACCTGGCTGCTCGTAAGCTCCCAAGTGAACAATGAAAGCCAAGTTAATTCCTGTTTGAGACAAAGGTAACTGCAGCTAATGTCCCACCCCAAACACCAGGCAAACAACACATTTAAATTTCCTCTAAGTATCCTGTAAACAACTATCCACAAACCACCAAAGTTACAATGTAACAGTTCTAATTCAAGGTAATAATTTTAACACATAAAACTAATTTCACTTACAAACTATTCAAATATTTCAGTTAAAACAGAATATAACTCCAGCCTCTTTCCTACCTGGCTGCTGCTTAAGCTCCCAAGTGAACAATGAAAGCCAAGTTAATTCCTGTTTAGAGACAAGGTAACTGCAGCTAATGTCCCATCCCCAAACACCAGGCAAACAACACATTTAAATTTCCCTCTAAGTATCCACTGCCAAACAACTATCCACAAGCCACCAAAGTTACAATGTAACAGTTCTAATTCAAGGTAATAATTTTTAACACATAAAACTAATTTCACTTACAAACTATTCAAATATTTCAGTTAAAACAGAATATAACTCCAGCCCTCTTTCTACCTGGCTGCTGCTTAAGCTCCCAAGTGAACAATGAAAGCTAAATTAATTCCTGTTTAGAGACAAGGTAACTGCAGCTAATGTCCCATCCCCAAACACCAGGCAAACAACACATTTAAATTTCCTCTAAGTATCCCTGCCAAACAACTATCCATCAAGCCAACAAAGTTACAATGTAACAGTTCCTAATTCAAGGTAATAATTTTTAACACATAAAACTAATTTCACTTACAAACTATTCAAATATTTCAGTTAAAACAGAATATAACTCAAGCCTCTTTCCTACCTGGCTGCTGCTTAGCTCCCAAGTGAACAATCAAAGGCCAAGTTAATTCCTGTTTAGAGACAAGGTAACTGCAGCTAATGTCCCATCCCCCAAACACCAGGCAAGCAACACATTTAAATTTCCCTCTAAGTATCCCTGCCAAACAACTATCCACAAGCCACCAAAGTTACAATGTAACAGTTCTAATTCAAGGTAATAATTTTTAACACATAAAACTAATTTCACTTACAAACCATTCAAATATTTCAGTTAAAACAGAATATAACTCCAGCCCTCTTTCCTACCTGGCTGCTGCTTAAGCTCCCAAGTGAACAATGAAAGCCAAGTTAATGCCTGTTTAGAGACAAGGTAACTGCAGCTAATGTCCCATCCCCCAAACACCAGGCAAACAACACATTTAAATTTCCCTCTAAGTATCCCTGCCAAACAACTATCCACAAGCCACCAAAGTTACAGTGTAACAGTTCTAATTCAAGGTAATAATTTTAACACATAAAACTAATTTCACTTACAAACTATTCAAATATTTCAGTTAAAACAGAATATAACTCCAGCCCTCTTCCTACTCAGCTGCTTAAGCTCCCAAGTGAACAATGAAAGCCAAGTTAATTCCTGTTTAGAGACAAGGTAACTGCAGCTAATGTCATCCCCCAAACACCAGGCAAACAACACATTTAAATTTCCTCTAAGTATGCCCTCACAAACAACTATCCTAGCCACCAAAGTTACAATGTAACAGTTCTAATTCAAGTTAATAATTTTTAACATATAAAACTAATTTCACTACAAACTATTCAAATATTTCAGTTAAAACAGAATATAACTCAGCCCTCTTTCCTACCTGGCTGTAAGCTCCCAAGTGAACAATGAAAGCCAAGTTAATTCCTGTTTAGAGACAAGGTAACTGCAGCTAATGTCCCATCCCCAAACACCAGGCAAACAACATTTAAATTTCCCTCTAAGTATTCCTGCCAAACAACTATCCACAAGCCACCAAAGTTACAATGTAACAGTTCTAATTCAAGGTAATGATTTTTAACACATAAAACTAATTTCACTTACAAACTATTCAAATATTTCAGTTAAAACAGAATATAACTCCAGCCATCTTTCCTACCTGGCTGCTGCTTAAGCTCCCAAGTGAACAATGAAAGCCAAGTGAATTCCTGTTTAGAGACAAGGTAACTGCAGCTAATGTCCCATCCCCCAAACACCAGGCAAACAACACATTTAAATTTCCCTCTAAGTATCCCTGCCAAACAACTATCCACAAGCCACCAAAGTTACAATGTAACAGTTCCTAATTCAAGGTAATAATTTTTAACACATAAAACTAATTTCACTTACAAACTATTCAAATATTTCAGTTAAAACAGAATATAACTCCAGCCCTCTTTCCTACCTGGCTGCTGTAGCTCCCAAGTGAACAATGAAAGCTAAGTTAATTCCTGTTTAGAGACAAGGTAACTGCATAATGTCCCATCCCCACAACACCCAGGCAAACAACACATTTAAATTTCCTTTAATTATCCCTGTCAAACAACTATCCAAAAGCCACAAAGTTACAATGTAACAGTTCTAATTCAAGGTAATAATTTTAACATAAAACTAATTTCCACTTACAAACTATTCAAATATTTCAGTTAAAACAGAATATAACTCCAGCCCTCTTTCCTACCTGGCTGCTGCTAGCTCCCAAGTGAACAATGAAAGCCAAGTTAATTCCTGTTTGAGAGACAAGGTAACTGCAGCTAATGTCCCATCCCCCAAACACCAGGCAAACAACATTTAAATTTCCTCTAAGTATCCCTGCCAAACAACTATCCACAAGCACAAAAGTTACAATGTAACAGTTCTAATTCAAGTAATAATTTTAACATAAAACTAATTTCGCACAAACTATTCAAATATTTCAGTTAAAACGAATAACGCCAGTCCTCTTTCCTACAAACAGCTATGGCTCCCAAGTGAACAATAAGCCAGTTAATTCTGTTTAGAGACAAAATAACTGCAGCTAATGTCATCCCCAAACACCAGGCAAACAACATTTAAATTTCCTCGTATCCTATGACAACAATACAAGCCACAAAGTTACAATGTAGTTCTAATTCAAGTAATATTTAAACATAAAATAATTTCCTGACTATTCAAATATTTAGTTAAAACAGAATATAACTCAGTCCTCTTTCCTACTGGCTCCCGCAGCTCCCAAGTGAACAATGAAAGCCAAGTTAATTCTGTTTAGAGACAAGGCTGCAACTAATGTCCCTCCCCCAAACACCAGGCAAACAACATTTAAATTTCCTCTAGTATCACAGCAACTATCACAAGCCACAAAGTTCAATGTAGTTCAAATTCAGGTAATAATTTTAACACATAAAACTAATTTCCTTACAAACTATTCAAATATTTCAGTTAAAAGAATATAACTCCAGCCCTCTTCCTACCTGTGCTGTAGCTCCCAAGTGAACAAAGACCAAGTTATTCCTGTTTAGAACAAGGTAACTGCAGCTAATGTCCCATCCCCAAACACCAGGCAAACAACACATTTAATTTCCTCTAAGTATCACCAAACAACATCACAAGCCACCAAAGTTACAATGTAACAGTTCTAATTCAAGGTAATAATTTTTAACACATAAAACTAATTTCCTTAAAACTATTCAAATATTTCAGTTAAAAGAATATAACTCAGCCCTCTTTCCTACCTGGCTGCTGTAGCTCCCAGTGAACAATAAAGAAGTTAATTCCTGTTTAGAGACAAGACAACTGCAGCTATCCCATCCCCAAACACCAGGCAAACAACATTTAATTTCCTCTAGTATCCTGCAAACAACTATCACAAGCACCAAAGTTACAATGTAACAGTTCTAATTCAGGTAATAATTTTAACATAAAACTAATTTCCTTACAAACTAAATATTTCAATTAAAACAGATAACTCCAGCCCTCTTTCCTACTGACTGAACAACCAAGCTCCCATGACAATGAAAGCCAAGATAATTCCTGTTGAGACAAGGTAACTGCAACTAATGTCATCCCCCAAACACGGCAAACAACATTTAATTTCCTCTAGTATCCCTGTAACAACTATCCACAAGCCACCAAAGTTACAGTAACAGTTCTAATTCAAGATGTGGTGCAACATAAAAGCATTTCCTTACAAACTATTCAAATATTCCAGTTAAAACAGAATATATCAGCCTCTTTCCTACCTGGCTGCTGTAAGCTCCCAAGTGAACAATGAAAGCCAAGTTATTCCTGTTTAGAGACAAGGTAACTGCAGCTAATGTCCCATCCCAAACACAGGCAAACAACACATTTAAATTTCCTCTAATTACCTGCAAACAACTATCCACAAGCCACCAAAGTTACAATGTAACAGTTCTAATTCAAGGTAATGATTTTAACACACAAAACTAATTTCCTTACAAACTATTCAAATATTCAGACAAAACAGAATATAACTCCAGCCCTCTTTCCTGACACTGAAGCTCCCAAGTGAACAATGAAAGCCAAGTTAATTCATTTAGAACAGGTAACTGCAGCTAATGTCCCATCCACCAAACACCAGGCAAACAACACATTAAATTTCCTCTAAGTATCCTGCAAACAACTATCCACAAGCAAAGTTACAATGTAACAGTTCTAAAATCAAGGTAACAATTTTAACATAAAAATAATTTCACTTCAAACTATTCAAATATTTCAATTAAAACAGAATATAACTCAGCCCTCTTTACCAGCTGCTTGCTCCCAAGTGAACAATGAAAGCCAAGTTAATTCCTGTTTAGAACAAGGTAACTGCAGCTAATATCCATCCCCAAACCCAGCCAAACAACACTTAAATTTCCACTAGTATCCTACAAACAACTATCCACAAGCCACCAAAGTTACAATGTAACAGTTCTAATTCAAGGTAATAATTTTTAACACATAAACTAATTTCACTTACAAACTATTCAAATATTTCAGTGAAACAGAATATAACTCAGCCTCTTTCTACCTGGCTGCTGTAGCTCCAAGTGAACAATGAAAGCAAATTAATTCATTTGAGACAAGTAACAGCTAATATCATCCCAAACACCAGGCAAACAACACATTAATCTCCTCTAAGTACCCTACCAAACAACTATCCAGCCACCAAAGTTACAATGTAACAGTTCTAATTCAGTAATAATTTTAACATAAAACTAATTTCACTTACAAACCTTCAAATATTTAAGTTAAACAGAATATAACTCAGTCTCTTTCCTACCAACAACCAGCTCCCAAGTGAACAATGAAGCAAATTAATTCCTGTTTAGAGACAAGGCACTGCAGCTAATGTCCCATCCCCCAAACACCAGGCAAACAACACATTTAAATTTCCCTCTAAGTATCCCTGCCAAACAACTATCACAAGCCACAAAAGTTACAGTATAACAGTTCTAATTCAAGGTAATTTTAACACATAAAACTAATTTCCTTACAAACTGTTCAAATATTTCAATTAAAACAGAATATAACTCCAGCCACTCTTTCCTACGAAAACAACATTTAGCTCCCAAATGAACAATGACAGGTAATTCCTGTTTTGAGAACAAGGTAACTGCAGCTAATGTCATCCCCAAACGCTGAGCCAAACAACACATTTAAATTTCCCTCTAAGTATCCTGCCAAACAACTATCCACAAATATAAATTTCTTAACAGTTCATTCAAGGTAATAATTTTTAACACATAAAACTAATTTCACTACAAACTATTCAAATATTTCGTTAAAACAGATAACTCAGCCCTCTTTCCTACAGCAACAACATAGCTCCCAAGTGAACAATGAAGCCAAAATTAAATTCCTGTTTCCAGAGACAAGGTAACTGCAGCTAATGTCCCATCCCCCAAGCTTATAAACCCAAACAACACATTTAAATTTCCTCTAAGTATCCTCAACAACTATCACAAGCCACCAAAGTTACAATGTAGTTCCAAGTCAAGGTAATAATTTTAACACATAAAACTAATTTCACTGCAACTATTCATTTCAGTTAAAACAGAATATAACATCCCTCTTTCTACCTAACTATAGCTCCAAGTGAACAATAAGAAAGTTAATTCCTGTTTAGAGACAAGGTAACTGCAGCCAATGTCATCCCCAAACACCAGGCAAACATTGATTTCCCTCTAAGTATCCTGCCGAAACAACTAACTCCACAGCCACCAAAAATCAATAACAGATTATTCAAGGTAATACTTTTAACACAAAATATTTCCCTTACAAACTATTCAAATATTTCAGGTTAAAACAGAATATAACTCAGCCCTCACCTGACTGCCAAGCTCCCAAGTGAACAATGAAAGCCAAGTTAATTCCTGTTTTGAGACAAAATAACCAAATAATATCCATCCCCAACACCAGGCAAACAACACATTAAATTTCCTCAAAAGTATCCTGCAAACAACTATAACAAGCCACCAAAGTTACAATGTAACAGTTCTAATTCAGGTAATTTTTAACACATAAACTAATTTCCTTACAAACCTATTCCGATATTTCGGTTAAAACAGATATAACTCCAGCCCTCTTTTACCTGGCTTAACACTTAAACTCCCATTGACAAAAAGCCAGAAAGCCAGAGATTAATTCCTGTTTAGAGACAAGGTAACTGCAGCTATTCCCATCCCCAAACACCAGGCAAACAACACATTTAAATCTCCTCTAGTATCCTGCCAAACAACTATCCACACCACAAAGTTACAGTAACAGTTCTAATTCAAGGTAATAATTTTTAACATAAAACTAATTTCACTTACAAACTATTCAAATATTTAGTTAAAACAGAATAACTCAGTCCTCTTTCCTACCTAGCTGCTGTAGCTCCCAGTGAACAATAAAACAAGTTAATTCCTGTTTAGAGACAAGGTAACATGTCCCATCCCCAAACACCAAACATTTCAATTTCCTCTAAGTATCCCCCCAAACAACTATCCACAAGCCACCAAAGTTAAATGTAACAGTTCTAATTCAAGGTAATAATTTTAACACATAAAACTATTTCCTTACAAATATTCAATGTTCAGACAAACAGAATATAACTCCAGCCCTCTTTCCTGCAAGCAACCTGAAGCTCCCAAGTGAACAATGAAAGCAGAACAATTCCTGTTTAGAGACAAGGTAACTGCAGCTAATGTCCATCCCCAACGCAAACAACACATTTAAATTTCCTCTAAGTATCCTGCCAAACAACTATCCACAAGCCACCAAAGTTACAATGTAACAGTTCATTAAAGTAATAATTTTTAACACATAAAACTAATTTCATCAAACTATTCAAATATTTCAGTTAAAACAGAATATAACAGCCCTCTTTCCTACCTGGCTACAACCCAGCTCCCAAGTGAACAATGACAAGTTAATTCCTGTTTAGAACAAGGTAACTGCAGCTAATGTCATCCCCCAAACACCAGGCAAACAACATTAAATTTCCTCTAGTATCCCTGCCAAACAACTATCCACAAACCAAAGTTACAATGTAACAGTTCTAATTCAAGATAATAATTTTTAACACATAAAACTAATTTCCACAAACTATTCAATATTTCAGTTAAAACGATATAACTCATCCTCTTTCTACCTGGCTGCTGTAGCTCCAGTGAACAATGAAAGCCAAGTTAATTCCTGTTTGAGACAAGGTAACTGCAGCTAATGTCCATCCCAAACACCAAGCAAACAACACATAAATTTCCTCTAGTATCCTGCCAACATATCCACAAGCCACCAAAGTTACAATGTAGTTCTAATTCAAGGTAATAATTTTAACACAAAACTAATTTCACTTACAAATATTCAAATATTTCAGTTAAAACGAATACAACTCAGCCCTCTTTCTACAACTGCTGCTTAACTCCCAAGTGAACAATGAAAGCCAAGTTAATTCTGTTTTGAGACAAGGTAACACAGCTATGTCCCATCCCAAACACCAGGCAAACAACACATTTAAAATTTCCTCTAGTATCCTGCAAACAACTATCAACAAGCCACCAAAGTTACAATGTAACAGTTCAAATTCAGTAATAATTTTAACACAAAACTATTTCCTTACAAACTATTCAAATATTTCAGTTAAACAGAATATAACCCAGCCCTCACCTACCTAGCCTGAGCTCCCAAGTGACAATGAAAGCCAGTTAATTCCTGTTTGAGACAAGGTAACACAGCTAATGTCCCATCCCCCAAACACCAACCAAACAACACATTTAATTTCCTCTAAGTATCCTGCAAACAACTATCACAAGCCACCAAAGTTACAATAACAGTTCTAATTCAAGGCAATAATTTTAACACATAAACTAATTTCCTTACAACTATTCAAATATTTCAGTTAAAACAGATATAACTCCAGCCTCTTTCCTACCTGACTGCAGAAGCTCCCAAATGAACAATGAAAGCCAGTTAATTCTGTTTAGAAACAAAGTAACTACAGCTAATGTCCCATCCCCAAACACCAGGCAAACAACACATTTAAATTTCCCTCTAGTATCCTGCCAAACAATATCCACAAGCCACCAAAGTTACAATGCAACAGTTCTAATTCAAGGTAATAATTTTAACACATAAACTAATTTCCTTACAAACTATTTAAATATTTCAGTTAAAACAGAGTAACTCCGGCCTCTTTCCTACCTGGCTGCTGGCAAGCTCCCAAGTGAACAGTAAGCCAAGTGTGAATTCTGTTTAGAGACAAGGTAACTGCAGCTGTCCATCCACAAACCCAGGCAAACAACACATTTAATTTCCTCTAAGTATCCTGCAAACAACTATCACAAGCCCAAAGTTACAATATAACAGTTCTAATTCAAGGTAATAATTTTGCAACACATAAAACTAATTTCACCTACATATTCAATTAGTTAAAACGAATATAACTCCAGCCCTCTTTCCTACCACAACAACCCAAGCTCCCAAGTGAACAATGAAAGACAATTAATTCCTGTTTAGAACAGGTAACTGCAGCTAATATCACATCCCCAAACACCATGCAAACAAACATTGAATTCCCTCTAAATATCCTGCAAACAACTATCACAAGCCACAAAGTTACAATGTGGTTAATTCAAGGTAATTTTAACATAAAACTAATTTCACAAAACTATTCAAATATTTCAGTTAAAACGAATATAACTCCAGCCCTCTTTCCTACCTGGCTGCTGTAGCTCCCAAGTGAACAATGAACAAGTTAATTCTGTTTAGAGACAAGGTAACTGGCTAATGTCACATCCCCCCAAACAAAACCAAACAACAAAATTTCCTCTAAGTATCCTGTAAAACTATCACAAGCCACCAAAGTTACAATGTAACAGTTCTAATTAAGGTAATGATTTTAACACATAAAACAATTTCCTTCAAACTATTCAAATATTTCAGTTAAACAGAATATAACAACCCTCTTTCCTACCTGGCATAACCAGCTCCCGTGAACAATAGCAAGTTAATTCTGTTAGACACAAGGTAACTGCAGCTAATCCCATCCCCAAACACGGCAAACAACATTTAATTTCCCTTAACTCCACCAAACAACTATCACAAGCCACAAAGTTACAATGTAACAGTTCTAATTCAAGGTAATAATTTTAACACATAAAACTAATTTCACTTACAAACTATTCAAATATTTCAGTTAAAACGAATATAACTCCAGTCCTCTTTCCTACCTGGCTGCGCCCCAGTGACAATGAAAGCCAAGTTAATTCCTGTTTAGAGACAAGGTAACTACATGTCCCATCCCCAAACACCAACCAAACAACACATTTAAATTTCCTCTAGTATCCTGCAAAACAACTTCACAAGCCACCAAGTTACAATGTAACGTTCTAATTCAAGGTAATTTTAACACAAAACTAATTTCACTTACAAACTATTCAAATATTTCAGTTAAAACAGAATATAACTCCGTCCTCTTTCCTACCTGGCTGCTGCTTAGCTCCCAAGTGAACAATGAAAGCCAAGTTAATTCTGTTTAGAAACAAGTAGCTGCAGCCTTCCATCCCAAACACCAAGCCAAACAACACATTTAAATTTCTCATAAGTATCATATGACAACTGTCTAAAGCCACCGAGAGATTACAATGTAACAGTTCTAATTCAAGGTAATAATTTTAACATAAAACTAATTCCTTACAAACTATTCAAATATTTTCAGTTAAAACAGAATATAACTCCGCCCTCTTTCCTACCCCAAAAACAGCTCCCAAATGAACAATAAGAGTTAATTCCATTTAGAGACAAGGTAACTGCGTAATGTCCATCCCCAAACACCAGGCAAACACATTTAATTTCCTCCAATCCTGAAACAACTATCACAAGCCACCAAAGTTACAATGTAACAGTTCTAATTCAAGGTAATAATTTTTAACACATAAAACTAATTTCACTTACAAACTATTCAAATATTTAAGTTAAAACGAATATAATACCTCTTTCTACCTGATTGCTGTAGCTCCCAAATGAACAATGAAAGCCAGTTAATTCCTGTTTAGAGACAAGGTAATGCAGCTATGTCCCATCCCCCAAACACCAGGCAAACAACACATTTCCTCTAAGTATCTGCAAACTCACAAGCCCCAAAGTTACAACAGTTCTAATTAGTAATAATTTTAACATAAAACTAATTTCCTTACAAATATTCAAATATTTAAATTAAAACAGAATAACTCCAGCCCTCTTCCTACCTGGCTCTTAGCTCCCAAGTGACAATGAAAGCCAAGTTAATTCTGTTTGAGACAAGGTATGCAACTAATGTCATCCCCCAAACACCAGGCAAACAACACATTTAATTTCCCTCTAAGTATCCTACCAAACAACTATCACAAGCCACCAAAGTTACAATGTAACAGTTTAATTCAAGGTAATAATTTTTAACACATAAAAAATAATTTCCTTACAAACTATTCAAATATTTCAGTTAAAACAGAATATAACTCCAGCCCTCTTTCCTACCTGGCTGTAAGCTCCAAGTGAACAATAAACCAAGTTAATTCCTGTTTAGAACAAGTAACGCAGCTAATCACATCCCAAAACCAGGCAAACAACACATTTAATTTCCCTAAGTATCACCAAACAACTATCACAAGCCACCAAAGTTACAATGTAGTTCTAATTAAGTAATAATTTTTAACACATAAAACCAATTTCACTTACAAACCATTCAATATTTCAGTTAAAAGAATATAACCAGCCTCTTTCCTACCTAACTGCCTAGCTCCCAGTGAACAAAGAAAGCCAATTTAATTCTGTTTAGAACAGGTAACTACAGCTAATGTCCATCCCCCAAACACCAGGCAAACAACATTAAATTTCCTCTAAGTATCCTGCCAAACAACTATCCACAAGCCCCAAAGTTACAATGTAACAGTTCTAATTCAAGTAATAATTTTAACACATAAAATAATTCATACAAACTATTAAATATTTCAGACAAACAGAATATAACTCCAGCCCTCTTTCCTACCTAGCTGCTGCTTAGCTAAGTGAACAATGAAAGCCAAGTTAATTGCTGTTTATAGACAAGGTAACTGCAGCTAATGTCATCCCCAAACACCAGGCAAACAACACATTCATTTCCTCTAAATATCCACCAACAACATCACAAGCCACAAAGTTACAATGTAACAGTTCTAATTCAAGGCAATAATTTTAACACAAAACTAATTTCTTACAAACTATTCAAATATTTCAGTTAAACAGAATATAACTCAACCCTTTTCCTACCTGGCTGCTGTAGCTCCCAAGTGAACAATAAGCAAGTTAATTCTGTTTGAGACAAGGTAACTGCAATGTCCCATCCCCCAAACACCAGGCAAACAACATTTAAATTTCCCTCTAAGTATCCCTACAAAACACTATCACAAGCCACAAAGTTACAATGTAACAGTTCTAATTCAAGGTAATAATTTTAACACATAAAACTAATTTCACTTACAAACTATTCAATTTCCAGTGAAAACAGAATATAACTCCTCTTTCCTACCTGGCTGCTGTAGCTCCCAAGTGAACAATGAAAATAAGTTAATTGCTGTTTGAGACAAGGTAACTGCAGCTAATATCATCCCCAAACACCAGGCAAACAACACATTTAAATTTCCTCTAAGTATCCTGCCACAACATCACAAGCCACCAAAGTTACAATGTAACAGTTCTAATTCAAGGTAAATTTTAACATAAAACTAATTTCACTTACAAACTATTCAATATTTAAGTTAAAACGAATATAACTCAGTCCTCTTTCCTACCCTGGCTTAGCTCCCAAGTGACAATGACCAGTTAATTCCTGTTTAGGAAAGAGTAACTGCAACTAATGTCCCATCCCCAAACACCAGGCAAACAACACATTTAAATTCCCTCTAAGTATCCTGCAAACAACTATCACAAGCCACCAAGTTACAATGTAACAGTTCTAATTCAGGTAATAATTTTAACACAAAACTATTTCCTTACAAACTATTCAAATATTTCAGTTAAAACGAATATAACTCAGCCCTCTTCCTACCAGCTGTGTAGCTCCCAAGTGAACAATAAAGCCAAGTTAATTCATTTTGAGACAAAGTAACTGCAGCTAATGTCCCATCCCCAAACACCAGGCAAACAACACATTTAAATTTCCTAGTATCCTGCCAAACAACCATACAAGCCACCAAAGTTAAATGTAACAGTTCTAATTCAAGGTAATAATTTTAACACATAATTTTCACTGACATATTCAAATATTTCAGTTAAAACAGAATATAACTCCAGCCCTCTTCCTACCTGGCTGCTGTAGCTCCCCAAGTGAACAATAACCAGTTAATTCCTGTTTAGAGACAAGGAACTGCAGCTAATGTCATCCCCAAACACCAGGCAAACAACACATTTAAATTTCCTCTAGTATCCCTGCAACAACATCACAAGCCACCAAGTTACAATGTAACAGTTCTAATTGGTAATAATTTTTAACACAAAAACTAATTTCTTACAAACTATTAAATATTTCAGTTAAAACAGAATATAACCCCCCTCTTTCTACCTGGCTGCTGTAGCTCCCAAGTGAACAATGAAAGCAAGTTAATTCTGTTTAGAGACAAGGTAACTGCAACTAATGTCCCATCCAAACACCAGGCAAACAACATTAAATTTCCTCAAAGTAGCCTACCAAACAACTATCCACAAGCCACCAAAGTTACTAACAGTTCTAATTCAAGTAATAATTTTAACACATAAACTAATTTCCTTACAAACTATTCAAATATTTCAGTTAAACAGAATATAACTCCAGTCTCTTTCCTACCTGGCTGCTGTAGCTCCCAAGTGAACAATAAGCCAAGTTAATTCCTGTTTTAGAGACAAGGTAACTGCAATATCTCCCATCCCAAACACAGGCAAACAACATTAATTTCTCTAAACCCCTGCAAAACAACTATCACAAGCCACCAAAGTTACAATGTAACATTTCTAATTCAAGGTAATTTTAACATAAAACTAATTTCTTACAAACTATTCAAATATTTCAGTTAAAACAGAATATATCAGTCTCTTTCCTACCTGGCTGCTGTGGCTCCCAAGTGAACAATGAAAGCCAAGTTAATTCCTGTTTTGAGACAAGGTAACTGCATGTCCCATCCCAAACACCAGGCAAACAACACATTAAATTTCCTCTAAGTATCCTGCAAACCTATCCACAAGCCACCAAAGTTACAATGTAACAGTTCTAATTCAGTAATAATTTTAACACATAAAACCATTTCACTTACAAACTATTCAATATTTAGTTAAAACAGAATAACTCCAGTCACTCTTTCCTACCACAGCTGCTGTGGCTCCCAAGTGAACAATAAGCCAAGTTAATTCCTGTTTAGAGAGACAAGGTAACTACCAGCTAATGTCCCATCCCCCAAACACCAGGCAAACAACACATTTAAATTTCCTCTATAAGTATCCCGCAAACAACTATCCACAAGCCACAAAGTTACAATGTAACAGTTCTAATTCAAGGTAATTTTAACACATAAAACTAGTTCCCCTCAAACTATTCAAATGTTCAGTTAAAAGAAGACATAACTCCAGCCCTCTTTCCTACTGCAAAACAACAAGCTCCCAAGTGAACAATAAACCAGTTAATTCCTGTTTAGAACAAAGTATGCAATAATGTCCATCCCCAAACACCAACCAAACAACACATTTAAATTCCCTCTAAATCACAAACAACTATCACAAGCCACCAAGTTACAATGTAACAGTTCTAATTCAAATAATAATTTTAAACACATAAAACAATTTACTTAAAAACTATTCAAATATTTCAGTAAAACAGAATATAACTCAGCCTCTTTCCTACCTGCTGCTTAAGCTCCCAAGTGAACAATGAAAGCCAAGTTAATTCCTGTTTGAGAAAAAAGTAACTGCAACTAATGTCCCATCCCCAAACACCAAACAAACATTTGTTTCCTCTAAGTATCCTGAAAACAACTATCACAAACCACAAAGGTACAATGTAACAGTTCTAATTCAAGGTAATAATTTTAACATAAAACTAATTTCCTTACAAACTATTCAAATATTCAGTTAAACAGAATATCTCAGCCCTCTTTCCTCCTGGCTGCTTGCTCCCAAGTGAACAATAAGCAAGTTAATTCCTGTTTAGAGACAAGGTAACTGCAGCTAATGTCCCATCCCAAACACCAGGCAAACACATTTAAATTTCCTCTAGTATCCTGCCAAACAACTATCCACAAGCCACCAAAGTTACAATGTAACAGTTCTAATTCAAAGTAATAATTTTAACACATAAAACAATTTCCTTACAAACTATTCAATATTTCAGTTAAAACAGAATATAACTCCAGCACCCTTTCCTACAAGCTGTAGCTCCAAGTAACAATGAAAGCCAAGTTAATTCCTGTTTAGAACAAGGTAACTGCAGCTATGTCCCATCACAAACACCGGCAAAACATTTAAATTTCCTCTAACATCCCTGCAAACAACTATCCACAAGCCACAAAGTTACAATATCAGTTAATTCAAGGTAATGATTTTTAACACAAATAATTTCCTTACAAACTATTCAAATATTTAAGTTAAAACAGAATATAACTCAGTCCTCTCTCTCTGGGTGTCCCCATCAGGTCAGCTGGCGAGATGCCGTTGACATTATCCGGGGTGCAAACCCCCGCCGGATGAGCTGTCGACTGGTGAGCCAATAACCCTTCTTCACCGATTCTCCCGGTGGAGACCGAGGACTAGCCTGCGCCTCCAGTGCCTGAGTCCCTGGTCAAGGCTTCCGAGCCAAGGGAAGAGCGAGTGTCCCCTGCCCCTTCCCAGACCCGTCCTGGGAAACACTGAGGATCTCAGTCTCGGACATCGTCTCGGTCCAACCGATCCCGCCGGTCTCGGTCTCGGCACCGAAGTAAGCGGTGCTGCCGCTCATCCTCACCTTCCTCCTCGGAAGAGGAGAGGCTTCGGCGCAAATGCGTCGACACTAAGAGGACCTGATGTGGCAGCAGTTACTTCTGTCCGGGAACAAGCCGATGCTGTCGCCTTCCCCAGCCATCAAGTGGTTGTCACCCGAGCGGCCAAAACAACCCCTCACGGTAGTTGAGATGCCCAAGCCTGGGCCAGTTGTTCGGCTGAAACCAGCTGCCCCACCGATTGTGGTGGAACCTCTGCCTCATCAACCGAAATCGGGAGCGCCGACCAAGGACTCTCAGTTGGGTCAAGGCCTGCCCCACAGGTTAACGGTCACCCTCACTCCCGACCATCCTCGGCAGGTAGAGGGTGGCTCAGGCCCCAGGCAGCTCTTCTCGGTGTCTGATGACAACTCCTCCCTGTTCTCCAGGCCCATTGACCTGGGTCCTCGAGGCCAGTCGATGGACAAAGCCCATCAGTCCTTCCGCTGGGTCTGCTGCTTTGGCTCACCTAGGAGATGCCGGGATGCAGCTCGAGCCCGTAACCAAGTGGGCCAAGTATCCCCTAACAGAGATACTGGACTGAGGGGATTCACCCATGGAGGCCTTTCCGGTGGCTGAAGCCATTGTTGGCCCAGCCTTGGAGCTCTGGCAGTGGTCTGCTTCCTGTCCTGCGCCTTCGGCCAGGATGGCCAGGAAGTATGCGGTCCCTACCGGCTCTTTGTCTGGTTTTACGAAACACCCCTCGGCCAAGGGGTGGGTCGCAATAAGCGTTTTCCGGCATTCCAGGAAGCTAGGGGCGTGGATAAGCCACCAACAAGGAGTCCAAAAAGCTGGACTATGCCGGGTGCAAGGTGTACGCTGTGTCCTCCCTTGGCCTCTGCCAGGCCAGCTCGGCCGTGCTGATAGCACACTTCTCCCACACCCTCATGGGCTCCCTGGATGAGGTGATCCCTCATCTCCCGGCCGACCTGCAGACCACAGTCAAGCAGGTATGGGACCAGGGAAGGGCGGTGGCAAAGCAGCAGCTCCAAACGACTCTAGACATTGGAGACTCCTGTGCCAGATCAGTTGCGGCTGCAGTGGCCATGCACCGCAGAGCATGGCTGAGGATATCCACCTTCTCGGCGGATACCCAGTATAAACTGGTGGATGTCCCCTTCCTAGGGACCGACCTCTTCGGTCCTGGAGTGGAAGGTCACCTCCAGCAGATAGAAAAGTCCAGTGCTACTCTGGACTCGGTCACCTCCGCCCAGAAGGACAAGGGCTGTTGACAACAGTAACATAAGTCCTTTCACCCTTCTGCGGCTGCGGCACGTCCTGCCCAACAGCACCAACACCAGGGCCAGCAAGCTCGCACTTGGTACTCCAAAGCCAAGCCTGCCGCTTCCTCTAATAGGAAGCAGGAAGGAAAAGGCCCAGGAGGTCCCTCGGCCGGTCCCTCCTCTAAGGCTGCCCAGTGACGGGTTGAGGGGTGTTGCCCCCAGCCTCATCTCTTCCCCCTGGGTTTCCTCCCGTGGGGGGATGGCTCTGCCACTTCCTTTCCGCCTGATCCGCTATCACCATGGACCGTTGGGTGTTGGAGGTGGTAGGAAAGGGCCTGCCCCTGGAGTTCGAGCAGGCCCCGCCCTTCCGAGCCGTCGCCCCTCGGGGGGCTATGGGGTCCGCAGCCTCTCTGTCGGCTCACCAAGCTGATTTCACCCTGCTTCTCAAAAAAGAGGTGATCAGAAAGGAGACAGATCCTCCTCCAGACCCGGGATTTGTGTCCAGCTACTTCCTGGTCCCAAAACGGACAGGGGGCTGGTGCCCCATTCTCGACCTGCATGACCTGAACAGGTTCCTAAGGTCTTAAACCTTCAGGATGGTCACTCTGGCCCAGATAATCCGATCCTTGGAACGAGGCATGTGGTTCTGTTCTCTGGACCTCCAGGATGCATTCTTTCACGTCCCAATCCGCCCGTCCCACCAGAAATTCCTCCGCTTCAGAGCAGAGGGATCCCTCTACGAGTTCCAGGCCATGCCCTTCGGCCTCTTCCTAGCTCCCAGGGTCTTCACCACCAAATGCATAGCAGTGGTGACAGAATTCCCTACCCAGTGCCGAAGGGTCTGGATGGTTACTCCTACCTGGATGACTGGCTGATTGCAGCCCCCTCCAGAATGGAGGTGGGTGATCCAGAGATCTGGCCCTCAGGTTTGCTCTCAGGTTGGCCTCCTCATCAGCAGGCCAGAGTCAGAACTCATGCCAAGCAGGTGATTACAATTCATCAGGGCAGACCTCAGACTCTCTACGAGGCCAGGCACAGCTCCCAGTGGACAGGGCCAAGGTTCTTTCCTCCTTTGCCCAATCATTTCAGGTTGGGAGGTGCACCTGCCCAGGACTTCCTGCGCCTCCTGGGCCTCATGACGCCTGCACAGCATGGTCCATTGGGCCCATTGGTACATCGTCCCCTTCAATGGGGCTGGCCAGCCAATGGTCACAACACTTTGATCCGCTGGATCAGCTAGTGACAGTGACCTAGGGGATGTGGAACACTGTCCAGTGGTGGACCGTTCCGGCACATCTACAGGAGGGCATCCCGTTTGTCCGCCCTGGCCGACGGTCTCTCTATCAACCGATGCCTCTTTGATGGGTTGGGGTGCCCATCTGGGGGAGCACAGAGTGCATGGCCTCTGGTCCCCTCGGGAGTCCCGATGCCACATCAACCTGCTGGAGTTTAGAGCTTTTCATCTAGCCCTCACCACCTTCACTCCATTTCTATGGGGTTAATTGGTTCAGGTCCAGATGGACAATACCATGACCATGTACTACCTAAACCACCAGGGCGGGACGTGCTCCATGCCTCTGTGCATGAGCTCTCCGCATTTGGTCACTTATGCAGCCTGGAGGTGCATCGCTTGCCATCCATGTGGCGGGCCTCCAACACCTGGCCCGATTCTAGGCCGGATAGGGCTGCGTCCATGAGTGGTCTGTCTCACCAGAGGTAGTACAAGATCTGTTCTCCCACTGGGGCATGCCTCAGGTGGATCTGTTAGCCTCCAGGGAGAATATGAAGCTGAGACTGTTTCATGCCCGCCCTCCTCAGCAGGGCTCGCTGCAGGGGGATGCCTTCTCGAGGCCATGGACCCCGGGCCTCTTCTATGCCTTTCCCCTTGATCCACAAGGTGTTTCTCAAGGTGGGGAGGGACAAGGTGCAGGTGATTCTGGTAGCCCCAGACTGGCCCCACCAGTTCTGGTATCCAGATCTCCTCAGTCTCAGCTCCAGGCTCCCGAGGCGGCTTCCAGCCCGCCCGGACCTGATCTCAGTCAATCAGGGGAAGGTATTCCATCAGGACCTTCAGTCTCTGCATCTGACGGCCTGGTTCCTGAGTGGCTAGAGTTTCAGGCCTTGGGTCTTTCCGACGAGCTCCTCAACGTCATTGAGACGTCCCGTAAGGAGTCGACCAGAAAATGCTATGCCTTCAAATGGAAGAGATTCTCCATTTGGTGTCAGGACAAGGGCCTGGACCCTTCCTCCTGTTCCTTGGCAAGTATTCTGGACTACCAGTGGTCCCTTTCTCAGCAAGGGCTTTGGTCAATGACCCTTAAGGTGCACCTGGCAGCCATCTCTGCTTACCAGACGTGGGCCGGCAAGCAGTCAGTGGCGCAGGAGAAGGTGGTTGGGAGCTTTTTCAAGGGCCTTGACCACATATCCCCTCTGGTGTGAGAACCTCCAACTCTGTGGGATCTACTGCTGGTACTGGCTGAGCTCTTGGGCAAGCCATTTAAACCAATGCACAGGTGTGACATCTCTCACCTGTCGTGGAAGACCACTTTCTTGGTGGCTATCACAGCAGCCAGAAGGATGGGAGCGCGCCAGGCACTTTCCATCGAGTCTCCCTATCTGGTCTTCCACAGGGACAAGGTTGTCCTGCGCCCCCACCCGAAATTCCTTCCGAAGGTGTTGGCGGTTTCTGCGGTGTTCTACCCCAATCACACCTCGGAGGCCGAATATAGGCTCCATGCTTTGGACCCTAGAGTGCTCACCTACAAGGAGCAGGCGGCTGAAGTTCAAGGAGAGGTTAAGCCAGCTGTTTGTCTCACTATACTGGAAGCCCCCGCGTAGCAGATCTGCAGCCAAGCAGGCGATAGGCAGGTGGGTCACCTCCTGCATAGATCTCTGCTATAGGTTGGCGGGCATGGAGCCTCCCAGAGGGATAAGAGCTCACTCCACCCGCCATACCGCTGCATTGGTGGCTGCTTCCAAGGATGTCCCTATCCAGGAAATCTGCAGGGCTGCTACCTGGAAGTCAGCACACACCTTTATCATCCACTACCACATCTTGAGTCACACTGGGATGCTGGTTTTGGGGCTTCGGTTCTCCAGTCTTTATTTCCCAAGTAGGGGGTGTGTGCCTTGCCTCCCTCCTCCTGGAGAACTGCTAGGAGTCTGCCAGACAGTGTGGATGAACAACATATCCATGTCCCTAGAAATACAGGATCTTACTTCGAGATACAGCTCTTGCAGCAGGTAACACCATTAGGACTGAAGCCTGCAGGCGTCAGGACCCGCGAAATCTTCTAGCTAGCAAGTCTTCAGCCGAGGGACACGCCTCCGGCGGTCCGCCCCGGCGTCAGGTGCAGTACATAAGGAGGCGGTCTGCTAGAATCCCCAGTTCTAGGGACATGGATATATTGTTCATCCACACTGTCTGGCAGGTATCCTTGCCGCTTTAAATCATGCGGGAAGGTCTTCAAACTGGCTCCTCCACCCACCGGGTGGTAAAACTCTCGGCTCCACATGACACCAGATCTTCCTTACAGCTTGGAGCTCAGGTTCCCTTCTTAGCGCTCTGCGTATAAGACTAGTTCCTAATTCTTGATTGTTCGGATTTAAAGTTTTTGCTTAAAGACTTTGGTCTTCTCTCCCTAGTGGCTACGATGGACAAATCGACTCCTGGTTCCGGAGATGCCCTTGTGGGCAGAAGATGTCTAGGACCGCACTCCTCATGCATCTACCTGCAGGCCCTTGAGCACAACCCGCGGAGCCTGTGACCTGTGCTCTTCTTTTTTCAGCCCTCGTCCTCGAAGAGCTGTGCTGCCCGTTTACATCTGGGCGTCCAAGAAGCGTTTTCCTCCGGTGAAGTCAAAAGAGGCCCGGTCGGCGGTTTCTGCGGCGGCGGGCTCGGCGGATCAGCTCGAGCAGATGATCGCCCTCGAAGAGGAGGCGGCGCGGGCCGCTTCTACCTCGGCTGCGGCATTTGTCCCGCTCTCTCTCGGTGCCTCTTATTCAGCTTCTTTTAGGGCTTTGTCTGACCCTCTCTACCAAGGTGAGGACCAACTTCTGCTGGACCACATTTCTCGGTCAAAAGAGCAAGAGTAAGTCCACGTCGCGGCGCTCTTTGGGCCAGAAGATCCCTCTCCCGAGTTGTCGGCCGGCGACTTCGGTCGACAGTTCGGCTTCTGCCATTGGTCTCTGCGGTGTCCCGTCAGGCCAGTTGACGAGACTCCGTCGGCGCGGTTGAGATTTTCTCAACCTGTTGAACCATTGTAAGCAGGAGAAGCTAAAATCCCCTCTCCCCAGTTCCCCGGTGGGGTTGGAGGACCGGTTGTCTGTGCCTCTCAGTTCCGAGCCTTGGTTTGAACCCTCGAACTGAGGGAGTGCCCGTTCCCATGACACCTCCTGCACCGTCCTCAGGAAGCCGGGTTCTCAGTCCGGTCTCGGACTTCTTCGGCGGTCCAGCGATCCGCCCGTCATAGGCGGTCTCAGTCTTGGCACTGCAGCAGAGGTGGGCGCTCGCATTCGTCCTCTTCCTCACCTCCTTGGATGAGGGAGGCTTCGGCGTGGTGCGTCGTGATGAGGACCTCGTATGGCAGCAGCTCCTTCTGGCCGGGAACAAGCCGATCCCCGTCGCCTTCCCCGGCCATTAAGTGGCTGTCACGGAGTGGCGAGCAACCCCTCATTTTATCGAGGCCTGTTCCCAAGGCCAGTTGTTCAGACAAAACCAGCTGCCCCACGATTCCGGTGGAACCTCCGCCTCCACAGCCGTTGTTTGGGGCTCCGACCAAGAGTTCTCGGTCGGCTCAGGGACTGCCCATAGGCTGTCTGTCACCCCTCACCCGATCGACCTCCAGCAGGTGGAGGTGGCTCAGCCGAGGCAGCTCTTTGAGGACTCTTCCGAGTCGAAGGCGATTCCTCCCTTTTCTCAAGCCAGATGGACTTGGGTCCTCAGAGGACAGTCGGTGAGCGATAGCCCTGACGTCCTTCCTGGAATTGCGTGACTCATCTCAGAGTCCACTGGGATGAGCTCAGAACCCATTTCTATCACGGGCCAAGTGTCCCTGCGGAGATTCTGGACCAAGGGGATTCCCTACGGAGGCCTTTCCAGTGGCCGAGGCCATAGTGGGCCAGCCTTGGAGCTCTGGCAGCGTCCTGCTTCCTCCCCCTGTGCCTTGACCAGGATGGCCAGGAAATATCACGGTCCCCCTACTGGTTCCTTGTCGGTTTTGGAACACCCCTCGGCGAGGGTTAGTTACGACAGCATTTTCGGCGTGCGAGGAATGCAAGGGGCGTGGACAAACCTCCGACAAGGTCGAAATTGGACTATGCGGGTGAAAAAGTCTAAGCTGTCGTCCTCCTACGGCCTTATGAAGCCAGTTCGGCCGTCCTTATAGCATTCTCTCACGCCCTGTTGAGCTCCTGGGCGAGTCGTCCCTCATCTTCCCACGGATCTGCAGCCACGGTTGGGCAGGTGCCGGGACCAGGAGCAGGGCAGTGGCCAAACAGCAGCTTCAGACTGCTTTGGACAATGGGGACTCATGTATGCCCAGGTCTGTGGTGGCCACAGTGGCTATGCATCGTTGGGCTTGGCTGAGGATATCCACCTTCACCTCGGATACCCAGCACAAGTTGGCGGATGTCCCCTTCTTGGGGACCAACCTCTTCGGCCCTGGGGTGGAAGGTTGCCTGCAGAGGATCGAGAAGTCCAATGCTACCTTGGACTCAGTCTCATCCGCTCAGAAGGGCAAAGGCTGCAAGCCACTGCCTAAGCCCTTTCGTCCCTTTGAGCCCGTGGTACGTCTGGCCCAGCAACGTCAGGGCCAGCAGGCATGGGCTTGGCATCCCAAGCCCAAGCCGTCTGCTTTCTCCAACAGGAAACAGGGAGGTAAAGGCCCAGGAGGTCCCTCGGCCGGTCCCTCCTCCAAGCCTGCCCAGTGACGGGTTGAGGGATGTCGCCCCCAACCCCGTCACCTCACCCCAGGTTCCCCCCATGGGAGGATGGCTCCGTCACTACCTTTCTGCCTGGTCCATTATTACCACGGACAGGTGGGTGTTGGAGGTGGTGGGAAAAGGCCTGGCCTTGGAATTCAAACAGGCCCCGCCCTTCAGAGCCATCGCACCTCGGGGGGCATTGGGATCTGCAGCCTCACTGTCAGCTCGCCGAGCCAACATCGCTCTCCTCCTCCAAAAGGAGGTGATCAGGGAGGTGGCGGACCTTCCCTCAGACCCGGGGTTTGTGTCCAGGTACTTCCTGGTTCCGAAACGGACTGGGGGCTGGTGCCCCATTCTCGACCTACACGACCTAAACAAGTTCCTAAGGTCTCGAACTTTCAAGATGGTCACTCTGGCTCAGATAATACCATCCCTGGAACCCAGCCAGTTTGCTCTCTGCTCTGGACCTGCAGGTAGCATTCTTTCACGTCCCTATCCATCCGTCACATCAGAGGTTCCTTTGCTTGGCGGAGGATCCCTTTTAGATTTCCGAGCCATGCTCTTTGGCCTGTCTCCAGCTCCCAGGGTCTTCACCAAATGCATAGCAGTGGTGACAGCTTTCCTGCGGCACCGAGGGGTCCGGATGTACCCTTACCTGGATGATTGGCTGATAGCAGCCCCCTCCAGACAGGAGGTGGAGCGGTCCAGAGATCTAGCCCTCCAGGTTTGCTCTCAAATTGGCCTTCTTATCCAATGAGGCAGAGTCAGACTTCGAGCGAAGCAGGTGATTCTGTTCATCGAGGCAGGCTCGACCTCCTTGAGCCAGAGCCACGGCTCGGTGGACAGGGCAGGGTTCTTTCCTCCTTTGCCCAATCATTTCTGGTTGGGCAATGCTTACGGGACTTCTCGCCTCCTGGGTCTCATGGCCTGCACCAGCGTGGTCCATTGGGCGCTGGCATCACGCCCTCTTCAGTGGGGACTGGCCAGCCCAGTGGTCCTGGCAGCTGCGATCCATTGGACCAGCTGGTGACCAGTGACCCAGGGGATGTGGGCAGCTCTCCGGTGGTGGACCATTCCAGTTCATCTGCAGGAGGCATCCCGTTTATCGCCCGAGCCAGCGATCTCTCCTTGACCGATGCCTCTCTGATGGGTTGGGGTGACCATCTGGGAAACACGGGCGCCACGGCCTCTGGTCTCGCAGGAGTCCGATGCCACATCAACCTGCTGGAGCTCTGAGCAGTCCGCCTAGCTCTCACCGCCTTTGCTCCGTTTCTCCGGGGTCAAGTGGTCCAGGTCAGGCCGGACAATACCACTGACCATGTACTATCTAAACCACCAAGGCGGAGGCGCTCCATCCTTCTATGCAAGGCTCTCCGCATTTGGTCGCCTCGTGCACAGGCTGGAGGTGGATCTCATAGCCATCCATGTGGCAGGAGCCTCCAACACCTGACCCGATGCCCTAGTCGGATGGGCTGCATCCCGAGTGGTCTCTCACTGCGGAGTAGTACAAGATCTGTTTCCCATTGGGGCACACCTCAGGTGGACCTGTTTGCCTCCAGGGAGAGCAGGCTGAGGCTGTTCCATGCCCGCCCCCCCTCAGCAGGGCTCACTGCATGGGATGCCTTCTCGAGGCCGTGGACCCGACCTTCTTCTCGCCTTCCCCATTTCCTTGATTACAAAGGTGCTTCTCAAAGCAAGGAGGGACAAGGCACAGAGTGATTCTGATAGCCCAGACTGGCCCCACCAGTTCTGGTATCCAGATCTCCTCAGCCTCAGCTCCAGGCTCAGGCAGCTTCCAGCTCACCCGGACCTATGCTCTGTCAATCAGGGAAGGTGTTCCATCCGGACCTTCAATCCCTGCACCTGACGGCCTGGTTCCTGAGCAGCTAGAGTTCCAGACCTTGGGTCTTTCCGACAAGGTCCTCAATGTAGTTGAGGTGTCCTGTAAGGAGTCGACCAGGAAATGCTATGCCTTCAAATGGAAAAGGTTTTCCATTTGGTGTCAGGGCAAGGGCTTGGAGCCTTTCTCCTGTTCCTTGGCTAGCATCTTGGACTATATGGTCCCTTTCTCGTCAAGGGCTTGGGTCGTTGACCCATAAGGTGCACCTGCAGCCATCTCTGCTTACGGCGCGGGCAGGGGCAGTCGGTGGTGCAGGAGGAAGGTGGTCTGGCGCTTTCAAAGGCCTTGACCACATTCCCTCCAGTGTGAGAACCTCCACCTCCATGGGATCTGCTGGTACTGGCAAAGCTCATGGGCAACCATTGAACCAATGCACAGGTGTGAGACTCTCTCACCTGTCATGGAAGAACCGCCTTCTTGGTGGCTATCCGTCAGCCAGAAGGATGGGAGAGCTCAAGCTCTGCATCGAGGTCTCCTTACCTGGTCTTCCACAGGGACAAGGTTGTCCCTGCTTCCACCGAAATTCCTTCGAAGGTGGTGTCAGAGTTTCACCATAACAGGTGTTGAGCTCTGCCAGTGTTCTACAATCACATCTGGAGGCGAATACAAACTCCATACTTTGGACCCTAGAGCTCGCTTATTATAAGGCGCTGCGGCTGAAGGAGTCGAGAGAGGTTCACCAACTGTTTGTCACCTCACAGCAGCAGGCACCTGGCAGACCTGCAGCCAAGCGGACGATAAGCAGGTGGAGTCACCTCCTGCATAGATCTCTACTATAAGTTGCGCGAGCATGGAGCCTCCCAGAGGATAAGGCTCATTCTACCTGCCATACTGCTGCATCGAGTGGCTGCTTCAGGGACGTCCTATCCAGGAAATCTGCAGGGCTGCTACCTGGAAGTCAGCACACATTCATCACCATTACATAGCGACCTTGAGTCACGCCGGGATGCTGGTTTTGGGGCCTCAGTTCTCAGTCTTTATTCCCTGAGTAGGGGTGTGCACCTTGCCTCCCTCCTCCCGGAGAACTGCTAGGAGTCTGCCAGACAGTGTGGATGAACAACATATCCATGTCCCTAGAAATACAGGTTACTCACCTGTAACAGGAGTTCTGCAGAATGGTATATGTTGTTCATCCACATGTCTCCGACCGCCCGACGTGCACAACCACAGGCTTCCAGCGGGCCAGATCTCTGGCATCATGGGGCAGAGCCGAGGAGTTTTACCACCCGGGTGGGTGGGAGGAGCCAACTTGAAGACCTTCCAGCAAGATTTAAAGTGGCAAGGATACCTGCCAGACAGTGTGGATGAACAACATATACCATTCCTAGAACTCCTGTTACAGGTGAATAACCTGTATTTCTTTCCCGCTGTCGACTTGCATGTCTTGACCCTTGGGTCAGTACCTAGCGTGCGATGCCTGGTAAAGTTCTTTTCCCATTTCTTGAATTGGAAACTCTTTCTTAATCAAATCGTCTGCCATCTGATGTCCTCTCCAACATCCGCGGAGGGCCATCCATCAAAGTGCGCCTGTGGGAAGCAAATTCTCTTTAAAGACCAGCATTCAGCCTGCGTGCAGTGCCTAGGCCAGGAACACGACACCCAGGCCTGTTTCTTCTGTCAAGGATTTAACAGTCGGACCCGGATCCGTCGCCAGAAGGCCCTACAAGCTTACCTTCTTGAAGAGAGATTGAAGGCCATGGATTCTGCCTCCAAGGGGGAATCATCCAAGAAAGCTCACTGGCACCTCGAAAAGCACAAGAAGAGGGTGAGATCAAATTCCCCTTCTAGGGCTTCCGACTCCCGTAGCTCTGCCTCCTGGTCCGACCGCTCACCTTCCCGGACCCGCTCTCAGCCTCCCCCAGTCGCGGTCAAGTCATCCTCCAGTTCCTCTACTCTGCAGCCTGTTAAGATCTCCAGGCCTTCTTCATCTTCTTCCAAGGCCTCACCGAGGTCAGGGGACTGCCATCACCACAAGTCCAGCTCCCACCACTCAGTGCCTGATGTCCAGTCGGTCTCCTTGCCTCCTCCACCCCAACGGAAAACCAAGGAGCTGACATCGCTCAAGAGGACGTCGGACCCGACGCCGGCCCACCGCGATGTCGTGCGCTACCACCAGTCCTGGGACCCGGCGACTGCCAGGCGCCGTCGCTGGTCAGGCCTTCCTCCACTACAGGCGGGGACCAGCGCCCGACCCAGTGAGAGAGGAACCACTCGCGCCACCTCCGGCGTGGCCAGGAGTGCTTCACGGAGGAGGTTGACTCAGCCCAGGACCAGGTGGAGCGGCAGTCCTGTTGAACCCCAGGGGAACCTCTCCTGAACCAGAGACCCATGGGAGCTGGCCAGAACCCAATGACCGACCACGGCACCGGTCCATTGTCGGGCCTCAATATTTCTGAGGTCAAGGCTATTCACCTTTTGGTGGGATACCATAAAGAGGGCGTGGTTCCCCTCCTCCTCTTCCTCCTCCTCCACCGTGACACCACCAGCCCAGTGCCCCCACCCCATCCAGGGCAGCAGGCAGTACCTTCCCCAGGGCCTGCAGAATCTCCAAAGGGCAGACCAGACAGAGGAGACCTCCGTCCAGATCTTCTTCAGGTCACACCCAGCCCAAGAGCCAGAAGATGCTGCCACTCTGCCTCGACGGAGGACTTGGATCGGACTTCTCAGATGGATCAGATCCCATTCTCCCATCAGCGTCCCTCTCCGGACCCATGTGAGCTCCAAGATCTCCTCCGGATGCCCCATCATTCTCTGAGATTATGAGGCATATTCAAGAGAATATGGGCTGGGACACAGAGGAACTTGACCCCGAGAGGCTACGCCTTGCACGTTATCTTGACAAAGGACCCAATGCCTGTGGTGGTACCACCCTTGGTGGACACCTTCGTGGGCGTCACCAAGGCAGCGTGAAACATCCACTCCTCCGGCGATGCTGAAGAGGCTGACTGCTGTACAAGGCCCTAGGGAGGACCAGTGCTTGTCTCATCCTCTGACTGATTCCTGGTCATTACAGCCTCACATGACGGTCCCAGAGGCCACAACATCTGAGCACCCTGCACGGACTCAGAGTCCAAGCAATTGGGCCGGATGGGCAGGCGCTGCGTCTCAGCAGCATCCTGCACCATTAGGTCCCTCAACTATCTTACCCATGATCAGTTTCAGAATGCATTGTGGGAGCAGGGACTAGACCTGGCAGTAAAGATGCCGGAAGGTGAGCAGAAAGAAGAGCTGCTTCAGCTCCTCTGCACGGGTTCAGATGTGGAAACCCAGGTGCTTCGAGCTGCGTATGACTCCACGGACTCCTCGGCCAGAGCGGCAGCCTCAGGTGTATGCCTCCGGAGACACTCATGGCTTCGTGTCTCCGGATTCACCCTGGATGTCCAGAAGAACATTCTGGACGCCTCATTCCACGGTGAAATTCTTTTTGGTGAGTCTTCGGACAAGGTTCTCACCAAGCTTCAAGAGGCCGGGAAGGCCGTGTGGTCTGTCCAAGCCATGTATAGACCCAAGCCTGGTTCCTTTCGTTGGAACCAGAACCGTTTTCGCAGCCGGAGGCAGAGACAACAGTCCTGCTCCAGTCCGCATCAGAAGGCTCCTTCGCCGAAGAGCCCAGGGAAATCGATCCGCATGAGCGAGGTAAGCGTCCTGCCAAGTTGGCCCAGTCTGCAGGACCCTCAGCACACAGCATGACTCTTCCGGCCCCGCCCCTCACCCCTCAGGATCAGCAGGACACCAAGGTCGGGGGGTGTTATCAGGACCACCTGCCAGGGTGGCAGTCTATACCACCCGACAGGTGGGTTCTTCAGTGGTCAAACAAGGCCACTTTATAGAATTCATGGACAAGCCACCCACAAGGCCTCCTCTGCTCTCCCGTTACTCGGGTCAGCACAGATCGCTCATCAGGCAAGAAGTACTAGCGCTTCTACAAAAAGGAGCAGTGGAGTATGTCCCGGAGAACCAGAGAGGAGCAGGCTACTATTCCCACTTCTTTCTGGTTCCAAAGAAAACAGGGGACCTCCGTCCAATATTGGACCTCAGTGACCTCAATATGTTGGTCGCCTACAAACAGTTTCGCATGGTGACCCTCCAAGGGCTCATTCCCATGCTGAAGAAGGACACCTTTCTAGCATCACTGGACATGCAGGATGCCTACCTGCACATCCCCATTGCTCAAGTGCACAGGTGGTTCCTGCACTTCAAGTTCCTCAGCCACCACTTTCAGTTCCGGGCACTTCCTTTCGGACTGTCATCAGCCCCCAGGGTCTTTACCAAGTGTATGGCAGTCATGGCAGTGTCTCTGAGGAGACAGGGCCACTATGTGTTCCCGTACCTGGACGACCGGCTTCTCATGGCCGCCTCCAGAGAGGTCCTGTTCTTGGCCATCCAGAACACCCAAGCTCTTTTTCAGTCACTGGATATTCTTACCAACTATGAGAAGTCTCTCCTGGTACCATCCCAGAAGCTGTAGTTCATAGGCACAGTTCTGGACACCATCCAAGGGAAAGCTTTTCTTCCCGAGGACAGAGCGGAGTGCATCAGGTCCCTCATCAGGGACCTTTCAGCAAAGAAGACTGTCCCGCCAGACTGGTCCTTAGCCTACTCAGACACACATGGCTACGGCCATTCCAACCATCCCAATGGCAAGGCTCACATGCAGGTAACTCAGTGGATGCTAAAAGTGCAATGGGATCAAGGCAAGACCATGCAGCCGGTCAGAATCACAAGGCGTGATTCGGGACTGGCAATAGTAGCTAGACCAAGGGACACTCTCTGTGGGTGTTCCATTTGCAGCGCGTCCCGGAGGTAATCCTCTCCACAGATGCCTCGGGGCTGGGCGGGGAGGCACACCTGAGCAGGTGAGGTCCCAGGGAGCGTGGACCCCTCAGGAGCTCACCTCCATATCAACATTCTGGAGATGGACGGTCCTTTATGCCTACAGGCCTTCCAGTCAGAAATTCCACTGGTACTCTTCTGCTTCAAACAGACAATGCAGCGATGTATTACCTCAACAAACAAGGAAGCACACCTCTTCCCTTTGCAGGAAGCTGAGAGTGTGGGAATGGGTAGTCGACAAAGCGCGAGCCTGATTACAGTTCATGTTGCGGAGTGAATAAAACAATGCAGACCGGCCTGAGTCGATCCTAGGCCAGAGTCCACGAGTGGGAACTTCTTCAGGAGGTAGCAGAGGATCTGTTTCTTCGATGGGGCACTCCAGAATTGGACTTGTTCACTTCCCCATCCAATGTAAAACTGCCCAATTTTTGCTCGCTAGATCCAGGGCCTGGTGTTTTTTGGCAAGACGCATTGTCCCTCTCCTGACCGGACAGATTCCTCTATGCTTTCCCTCCCTTCCCGTTGATCCAGAGAGTCCTTTTATAATACTTCACAGGGAGCATGCAACAATGATCCTGGTAGTGCCTTTCTGGCCCAGACAGATCTGGTTCCCCATGCTGACCCAATTGTCCCGGGAACCTCCACTCCCGTTGCCCATCAGCTCCCACCTGCTGTCTCAAGAGGAGGTTCATTAGTCCATCTGGACTTACGCTCACTGAACCTGCATGCCTGGCTCCTCGAGACATAGCCATTATGCGACACGGGGTCTCGCAAGAGGTGGCAGAAGTCCTTTCTGCCTCCAGAAAGCCGGCAACACATGCGACGTACGCCATGAAATGGCGCCGGTTTTGCCTGTGGTCTCAGGCACACGGCCTCTCCCCTTTAGATTGCCCAGAGAAATCAGTTCTGGATACCTGCTTTCCCTCTTCCACTCAGGCCTTGCCTACCCCTCGATTAAAGTTCACCTCTGTGCGATTTCGGCCTACTACTACCCAATAGGTCAATGCACAGTGGCACAACTCGATGCCTCTCATGATTTCCTGAGGGGGGGTGTTACACCTTAGGCCAACCATCAAGGATCCCGTCCCTCCTTGGGACCTACTCTTCATCCTAGAGCAGCTCACGCTGCCCCCTTTTGAACCTGCCGCAGATTGTGAGCTGCGTTTTCTGTCGTGGAAAACATTATTTTTGGTTGCTGTCACATCAGCAAGGAGGATTTCTGAGCTACACGCTCTTATGTGTAAGGAACCTTATTTAATTTTCCACCAGGACAGAGTATCTCTGAGGATGAATCCTAAATTCCTGCCTAAGCTGGTCTCAGCCCTTACCCTTAATCAGGACATCGATCTGCCAGTGTACTTCCCCAGGTACACCAATAGAGGAGAGGCATTGCTTCACACCCTAGATGTTCACCGCTCCTTAAGATTCTACTTGACCAGGACCAAATAGCATCGTAATTCCAAGCAGCTGTTTATTTCCTTTGCTGAGAGGATGTTGGGCCAACCGGTCTCAAAACAGACCCTTTCCTGCTGGCTTGTTCAGTGCATTTTGTTTTGCTACAACAACAAACAGAAGCCCCTTCCGGGCACAGTCTGGGGCCACTCGACTAGGGGGGGTGGCTACTTCCTTCGCAACACTGTGGAACCTCTCCACCTCAGCCATTTGTACCACAGCTACATGGGCTCAGTGCACCTTCATCAGGCATTACAGCCTGGACGCAGCCTCACAGGGAGGCAGTTTCAGCCTCACGTTCTACAGGGTCTCTGTCCTAGAGGTCAGGATTTTTAAGATCTCTCCGTTATGCCTCCTCCCAAGTGTCTAGAGGCACTATTGCTTGAAATCAGTCCTAATGGTATAACCTGCTGCAAGAGCTGTATCTCGAAGTAAGATAGTACAGTTACATGAAACTTACCCCGCTGACAGTAGATCTTGAGAAACAGCTCTTACAACCGTCTACCACATTCCCCCTTGGAGGAGGTTAGGCCCTAACCAGGCCGCAGGGCTTACCCTCCTTTGTTCTTCTGATGGGCGGATCCTCTGTCTCCACTTCTGATGTCATCCTGCGGCGGAAGTCTCCGGCGGGAGAACTAGGGATTCTGGTGGGACCGCCTCCTTGTGTACTGCCTGGCGTCGGGGCGGGACCCGGCTGGGCGGTCCCCACTGAAGACTGCTAGCTAGAAGATTTCCATGGGGTCCTGACACCTGCCAGCTTCAGTCCTAATGGTGTAACCTGCTGCAAGAGCTGTTCTCGAAGATCTACTGTTACGGTAAGTTCTTACGTAACTGTACTTTACTCACCTGTAACAGGAGTTCTAGGAATGGTATATGTTGTTCATCCATATGACCCACCCGGCCTCCGCGGCCTCGATGCACAACCTGGCTTCCAGCAGGCTAGATCTGGTGTCATGGGGTGGAGCTGAGAGTTTTACCATCCGGGTGGGTGGGAGGAGCCAGCTTGAAGACATTCCGACAAGATTTAAAGCGGCAAGGATCCTGCCAGGCTGTGTGGATGAACAACATATACCATTCCTAGAACTCTTGTTACAGGTGAGTAACCTGTATTTTGGACTTTGCCTCTCGCTGTAGAGCTGGCTTTGGGTTGGCTGTGCTACAAGGTCTTCTTTCTTAAGACCTTCACAGCTAGAGGGTCTGTGTTTGAGTAGCTTCTTCCTCCCATTTGCTTCTTCTTGTTCCAGACTGCTTGGGAATGCTTGGGACTCAGTTCTATCTATAATTACCTACTGCAAGAGCCCTCTTGAAGTAAGATAGTACAGTTACATAAGAACTTACCGTAATAGTAGATCTTCAAGAGAGAGGCTCTTGCAGTAGGTAATACCTTCCAGCCCTCCATCCCCCTAAGCTTTTTCAGCTCCTTTTCCAGGGAAGGAAACATCACTTCTCTCTCATCTTGTCTTTTTTGGCCTGGCGGGAAAGAACTGAAAGAGCAGGCATGAGGACGCCCCTTTATACTGATGTGGTCCTTTTACCTGGCGTGGCGATCCCCAAGAGAGACTGCTAACTAGAAATGTTTCTGTGGGTTCCTGGCACCTGCCGGCTTCAGTCCTATCTGTAATTACCTACTGCAAGAGCCTCTCTCGAAGATCTGCTGTTATGGTAAATTCTTACGTAACTGTACTTTCTTCGGGAAAGTACCAGCAGAAGAAAAGGAAGAAGCCTTTCTAACCCCAGGAATCGCTCATTATGATTAAACTTAAGACAGTCAGCCTCCTGTGTTGAACTGCACGGAGAGATGGAATTTTATGCAAATGATGGAATTCTCAGTTGGCTCATGCCACTTTGAAACTGCTGCCCTAGCAACTGCTGCACTCTGAGTGCTTCAGATTCTTTACTCCGCCTGCCTAGTAAGGACATCCTGGAGAGCTCCCCTTGAACTATTTCTGACTAAAGTTTATCTGTACATAAGTACTCATTTTCAGTTTAATTTTAAATTGCTGCCTTAGAAACATTGTTTAGTACAGCAAATTAGTGTTTTAGTAGTTTTTTATTTATATTCGCGGTTCCTTGGAACCGAGGGTTCCGCGTCTCTTTTTAAAAGTTTCTTATCTCAATTTATTATTATTTAGAGTGATTTAGTGATCGGTTCCCTGAACCACTTTAGTTTTTTTCCAAATTTAGTAATTTTCTCAGTTCCTTTTTCTTCAGGAACCGAATAGCGTTCGGTTCCAGAAACCACTAGCGGTAGTTATTTTAAAGTAATCTCCAGTTCTAGGAGCGTGGATATGTTGATCTTCTTCGAGATACAGCTCTTGCAGCAGGTTACACCATTAGGACTGAAGCCTTCAGGCGTCAGGACCCCACGGAAATTTTCTAGCTATCAGTCTTCAGTGGGGACCGCCTCCGACGTTGGTCCGGCCCCCGACATCAGGCATAGTACATAAGGAGGCGATCCCACCAGAATCCCTAGTTCTTTTCCGCCGTCGACTTTGCAAGTCTTGACCTCTCGGTTAGTTCTAGCTTGTGACGACCAGAAAAACTTTTAAAACTTTCAAAATCAGTTCTCTTCAGTCGTTTTTCATCTGATGTCCTCTCTAACTTCAGTGGAGGGCCATTCTTCGAAGTATGTCTGTGGAAAGCACATTCTTTTCAAAGACCCTCATTCGGCCTGTGTCCGTTGCCTGGGCCCAGACCACAACACCCAGGCTTGCCCCTTCTGTCAGGGCTTTAACAGCCGTACGAGAATCCACTGACAGAAGGACCTCCAGGCTTTCCTCCTCGAAGAAAAACTTAAGGCCATGGAACCTTCCTCCAGAGGGGAATCTTCAGGGAAGTCACACAGGCACCATGAGAAGCACCAAGAGAAGGTGAGATCCAGATCTTCCTCCAGGGCCTCGGACTCCCGCAGCTCTGGCTCCAGGTCAGACCGCTCTCCGTCGAGGGCCCGCTCTCAGCCTCCCCCGGTTGTGGTCAAATCGGCCAGTGGTTCCTCTACACTGCGGCCTGCCAAGACCTCCAGGCCTGCTTCCTTGGCTAAAGCCTCATCCAGGTCTGGGGAGTCTCACAAGTCATCCTCCCGGCATTCGGCCCCTGACATCCAGTCAGTCTCCCTACCACCGCCACCCCAGCGCAAGACCAAGAAGCTGACCTCCCTTAAGCGGACGTCGGACCCGACAGCAGTCCACCCGATGTCGTCCAAGGTACACAAGCACTCCAGGGACCCGGCAACAGTTTGTCACCCGTCGCCGGTCAGGCAGTCGCCCCTCAGGACACCGGTGGGGGACCTGAGACAGATACCGCAGTCAGGAGGACCACACCACTGCCTACCAACGTCGGTTGGGAGGCGCTGTCGGAGGAGGAATCTACCCAGCCTGAAGACCAGGCGGGCGATCCCAGACCCGTCGAACTCCCACAGGAACCCTCTCCAGAATCAGAGACCCCCGGAGAGCCAATGCCCGGCCCTGATGATAGGCCACCGGCACCTGGTCCGTCGTCAGGCCTTAACTTGGCAGAAGTGAAGGAGCTCTTCACCTTCTGGTGGGACACCATCAAAAAGGATGTGGTCACCATGCAGCCTCTCCAGCCTGCTGCCCCGACACCTGTGCCCTCCTTCATCCAGGGGTCAGCAGGATGAGCACCTTCCCCAGGACCAGCAGCACCTCCTAGGGTAGATCTTTGGAGAAGAGGCCTCCGTCAAGATCCTCTTCAGGGTCACCCAGCCCCAAGAGACCCAGAAGACGTCGGTATTCACCGTCCATGGAGGGTTCCAGATCTGACATCTCTGAATGCTCCAGGTCTCCTTCACCTATCAGCATCCCCTCTCTGGACCCACGTGGCCTCCCTAGGTCTCCTCTGGATGACCCCTCGTTCTCTGAAATAATGAGGCATATTCAGGAGAACATGGGATGGGATGTTGAAGAGCTTGACCCTGAAAGACTACGCCTTGCCCGCTACCTTCGGCAAAAAGCCTGTGGTAGTGCCACCCTTGGTGGACACCTTTGTGGATGTCACCAAGGTAGCCTGGAAGCAACCACATTCGACCCTGGCAATGCCGAAGAAGGCTGACCGCCTGTACAAGGCCCCAAGGGAGGACCAGTACCTGCCTAACCATCCTCTGGCCGACTCCCTGGTCATTACAGCCTCTCATGACCGGTCTCAAAAAATGCAACATTTGAGCATGCAGCCACCAGACCTGGAATCCAAGCAGTTGGACGTGCTGGGCAGGCGCACGTACACGGCTGCAACTTGCGCCATTAGATCATTGAATTACCTCACCCACATGGTTCATTTCCAGAACGCGTTGTGGGAACAGGGACAGGACCTGGTGGAGAAACTGCCAGACAATGGCCAAAAGGAGGAACTCCTGCAGCTCCTCCATACGGGTTCAGACATGGGGACCCAGGTGCTCAGAGCCGCATACAACTCTGCGGATTCTTTGGCCAGAGCGACAGCCTCAAGCGTGTGTCTCCGGAGACACTCATGGCTTTGTGTCTCTGAGTTTACCCCGGACGTTCAGAAAAATATCATGGACGCCCCTTACTATGGCGAAGTTCTGTTTGGTGAAGCCTCGGAAAAGGTGATCACCAAATTGCAGAAAGCCGGGAAGGCTATTAGATCTGTCCATGCCATGTACAGATCTAGACTTAGTTCCTTTAGTAGGAACCAGAATCACTTTCACAGCCAGACCCAAAGGCAACAACCTCGTTCTGGCCAGTGACAGAGGGGCTCCTTCTCTCGGAAAGCCCAGGCTAAGACATCCTCAGGCAGAGGCCAACGAGCCACCAAGTTGGCCCAACCTGCAGGATCCAATGCTGCCAAAGCATGACTCCTTCCTGGCCCACGCCCCTCCTCAGGATCAATGGGAAACAAAGGTTGGGGGTCACATCCTGGACCACCTGTCAGGGTGGCGGTCGATCACCACCGACAGGTGGGTGCTACAGTTGGTCGAAAAAGGCCATTATATAGAATTTGTAGACAACCCTCCCACAAGGCCTCCTCTGCTCTCCCATTATTCGGGTCAGCACGCCCTGCTCATACGGCAGGAAGTGCTCACACTTGTACAGAAAGGAACTTTGGAGCACATCCCAGGGAACCAGAGAGGAGCAGGATACTATTCACACTTCTTCCTGGTTCCAAAGAAAACAGGGGACCTCCGTCCAATCTTGGACCTCAGCAACCTCAATATGTCGGTCATTTACAAGCACTTCTGCATGGTGACCCTCCCGGGACTAATCCCCATGCTGAAGAAGGACACTTTCTTGGCGTTCTTGGACATGCAGGACGCTTACCTTCACATCCCGATTGCTCAAGCGCACAGGAGGTTCCTGCGCTTCGAGTTTCTCGGCCACCATTATCAGTTCCAAGCGCTTCATTTTGGGCTGTCATCAGCACCCAGGGTATTCACCAAGTGCATGGCAGTCATGGCAGTGTCTCTGAGGAGACAGGGTCACTATGTGTTCCTGTACCTGGACGACTGGCTTCTCATGGCCTCCTCCAAGGAGGCATTGCTGATGGTCATTCAGCATACTCAGGCCCTTTTTCAGTCTCTGGGCATCCTAATCAACTATGAGAAGTCTCTCCTGGTACCGTCCCAGAAACTGCAGTTTATAGGGGCAGTTCTGGACACCGTCAAGGGAAAAGCCTTTCTTCCCGAAGACAGAGCGGAACGCATCCGATCCCTCATAAGGGACCTATCAGCGAAGAAGACTGTCCCAGCCAGATTGGTCCTTCGCCTGCTCGGACACATGGCTGTGGCCATTCCAACAGTCCCGATGGCAAGACTCCACATGCGGGTTACCCAGTGGATGTTAAGAGTGCAATGGGACCAAAGGCAAGACCATCTGCAGCATCCAGTCAGAATCATGAAGGCCGTGGTTCGGGACTGGCAGTGGTGGCTAGATCCGGGAACCCTCTTGGTGGGGGTTCCCTTCTCAGCGCCGTCCCCGGTGATAACACTCTCCACAGATGCCTCAGGTCTGGGGTGGGGAGTGCACTTGAACGGGGTGAGGTCTCGGGGAACATGGACTACTCAGGAATCTCATTTCCATATCAACATATTGGAGATGAGGGCAGTCCTTTATGCCCTGCAAGCCTTCCAGTCGGAGAGTCCACCGAGTACTGTCCTGTTACAAACAGACAATACTGCGGTGATGTATTATCTCAACAAACAAGGAGGCACACACTCCTACCCCCTTTGCAGGGAGGCCATGAGGGTGTGGGAATGGGTAATACGACACGGCGCAAACCTCATTGCAGTGCACGTTCCCGGGGTGGACAACTCTGTCGCAGACAGCCTGAGTCATTCCCAGGCCAGAATCCATGAGTAGGAACTTCTACAGGAGGTGGCAGAGGATCTGTTTTACAGATGGGGCACTCCAGAATTGGATCTATTCGCGTCCCCATCCAACGCAAAACTGCCCAATTTTTTCTCGCTAGATCCAGGGCCTGGTGTTTTCTGGCGAGATGCGTTGTCCCTCTCCTGGACGGGCAGATTCCTCTACACCTTCTCTCCTTTCCCATTGATCCAGAGAGTCCTTCTCAAACTTCACAGGGAGCACGCAATGCTTATCTTGATAGCGCCTTTTTGGCCCAGGCAAATTTGGTTCCCACTTCTGGATCAGTTGTCCCGGGAACCTCCGCTTCCCTTGCCAATCAGCTCCCATCTGTTGTCTCAGGAGGAGGGTTCACTAGTCCACCCGGACTTATGTTCATTGAACCTACATGCTTGGCTCCTAGAGACATAGCCATGATGCAACACGGGGTCTCGCAAGAGGTGGCAGACGTGCTTTCTGCTGCCAGAAAACTGGCAACACACGCAACATACGCCATGAAGTGGTGCAGGTTTTGCCTGTGGATTCAAACACACGGTTTCTCACCCCTAGACTGTCCTGAGAAGCTGGTTCTGGAGTACCTGCTTTCTCCTATTCAATCCGGGCTAGCTTACTCCTCGATCAAAGTACACCTTTGTGCAATCTCAACTTATCATGCCCCCATAGGGCATCGCATGGTGGCCCAGTTGGATGCTACTCGTGCCTTTCTAAGGGGGGGTCCTCCACTTTAGGCTGCCCATTAAGGATCCCGTCCCTCCTTGGGACTTGCCCTTTGTCCTGGAGCCACTTACACCACCACCTTTTGAACCAGCTGCGGATTGCGAGCTATGTTTTCTGTCGTGGAAAACATTGTTTTTAGTTGCTGTTACTTCGGTGAGAAGAATCTCCAAATTACATGCTCTCATGTGCAAAGAGCCTTATTTAATTTTCCACCAGGATAGGGTATCCCTGAGGACAAATCCTAAGTTTCTGCCTAAGGTGGTTTCAGCCCTTACCCTTAATCAGGACATCGATTTACCAGTGTACATTCCCAAGTACACCAATAGAGGAGAAGCACTGCTTCACACCCTGGATGTTCACAGGTGTCTCAGATATTATCTGACCAGAACCAAACAGCACCGGAAAGTGGAGCAGCTGTTCATATCCTTCGCTGAGAGGATGAAAGGGGCCTCCATTTCAAAGCAGACCCTTTCACACTGGCTCATTCAGTGTATCTCTTTCTGTTATGATAAATGCAGGAAACCTTTGCCAGGAGCGGTCAAGGCCATTCCACCAGAGGAGTGGCTACCTCCTTTGCAACACTGAAGAATGTGTCCACTTCAGCTATCTGTGCTGCAGCCACCTGGAGCTCGGTGCATACTTTTATTAGGCATTATAGCCTGGACATCGCCTCAAGGCGAAGGGCTGGTTTTGGCCTAGCTGTCCTCCAGGGACTTCTGTCTTAGGCTCAGAAGGGGTCTTAATCTCTGTCTCTCCTCCTCCCGATGGCTTTACAAGGTCGCCATTGCTTGGGATTCAGTCCTAATGGTGTAACCTGCTGCAAGAGCTGTATCTCAAAGAAGATAGTACAGTTAAGTAAGAACTTACCGTCACAGTAGAACTTCGAGAACAGCTCTTGCAGCAGGTACCTTCCGGCCCACCATTCCCCCTCAGAGGAAGTAGGTTCTAACCTAACACCCATCTTTCAGATTGGAAAGGTCTGCCCTTAGTCTTGGCCATCTGATGGCAAATCCTGTCTCCTCTTCTGATGTCATCCAGCGGCCGGGTGTCTCTGGCGGGAGAACTGGGGATTCTGGCAGGATCGCCTCCTTATGTACTACGCCTGACGGGGGCGGGACCGATGTCAGAGGTGGTCCCCACTGAAGACTGCTAGCTAGAAAATTTCTGTGGGGTCCTGACACCTGATGGCTTCAGTCCTAATGGTGTAACCTGCTGCAAGAGCTGTTCTCGAAGATCTACTGTTACGGTAAGTTCTTGCGTAACTGTACTTTCATCCACACTGTCTGGCATTGTCCCTTTCCTTTAAATCTTGCTGGAAGTCTTCAAGCTGGCTCCTTCCACCCACCCGGGTGGTAAATACCTCAGTTCTGCCCCATGACACCAGATCTCCCTTTCCACTGGAAGATACAGGTTCCCTCATGCTACTTTGCAAGTACCATAGGCCCTGGAGTCAATTCGATGGTTTTCACCGCACTTACATGCTTTAAAACTCATCAGAGTTTATGATTCAGATCCGAACGCTTCAGATATGGAGGATAAGTCATCCCCCGGGTTTCGCCAGTGTCCTTGTGGACACAAAATGTCTTGCACTGATCCCCACCTTTCGTGCATCTACTGCCTAGGCACCGTGCATGATACTTCAGCTTGCACCATCTGTTCAGCCTTCCATCCCACTGTTCTGGAGAACCGCAAGGCACGCCTTAAGTTGGGGAGACTGGAGCTTCGCAATCCACCAGTGAAATTGAAGGAGGTCAGGTGGGCGGCCTTCGAAGAGGAAGCTGTCCAAGCTTCAGCCAACCGAAGCTTCTTTGTGCCACTCAACCTGGGCTCCACCTTCACAGGATCCTTCTGGGAGTTGTGCCAGTCTCTCCCTTCTAAGGATGAGGTGCCTTCGGGCTCACACTCCTCCTGATCCAAGAGAAAGGATAAGGACCCCAAATCTTCTTCTTCTACCCGAGGAAGATGTTTCTGGGACTGAGAGCGGTCCGACACTCAGGAGCAGGTGGTCTCAGCCACGGTCGAGATCGCTTCCTCGGCTGCTGGCTTTTCGGACCTTCCGTCAGGCCAGGGCACCGAAGCTGAGGATACGGCAGAACCAGCTGAGATTTCTCTCGACTCGATCGAGCCGTTGTTGCTGACGCCTGTCGATGACTCCTTGGAGAGGACTCCCATTCTCTCCTTCCCCGACGAGGAGACCCATCCTTCGGGCATCCCGATCAAGGGACAAGAGCCGGAACCTCGGTTTTCACCGAATCTAGCTTCTACCGACCAACAGAGCCATCGGTCTTGATCGAGGAGTAGGACCCCATCAATCGGTAGACTGAGAAAGGGTCACAAACACTCCCGAGAGAGGCGCCGTCACTGTTCCTCATCCTCCTCGGACGAGGAGAGACTTAGATGGAAACTCCGTCGACGTTATGAGGACCTCATGTGGCAGCAACTTCTTTTGACGGGTCAAAAGTTGTCTGCTCCAGCTGTACCAGCTATTACTTGGCCACAGCCTCTTCGGCCGACACTGACTCCCTCAGTTCCGAGGACTCCAGAGGGACCGGTACGTGTTTCTGGTCGGCCTGTTACGGGCTCCCCACCAATTTTGGTGGAACCACCACCCAAACAGCCTCAGGGAGGGGGCTCCCTCTAAGGAAGATCGACCAACTATGGGCTTGCCCCGTAGGTTGTCCATTATGGTCACTCCTGATCACCCTAGGTGCATTGAGGGGGACTTAGATGGGAGACCCTTGTATCTGGATTCCTCAGATTTGGATACTACTGGCTTTCACTCACATGATGAGCTGTCAGTGACAGGCCTGGAGGAAGGCCCTTCTTCCTTCCAGGGCATCCTTCGACTCATTTCGGAGTCCACAGGTATGCCTTTGCAGCCCATACAAAAGAAGGCAGAATATCCTCTCATGAATATTCTCAAGAGGGGGGATACCCTGACGGAGGCCTTCCCAGTGGCCGAAGCCATAGTTGGTCTGGCACTGGAACTTTGGCAGCATCCTGCCTCTTGCCCGGCTCCATCTGCCTGCATGGCCTGCAAGTACGAGGTGCCCATGGGGTCCTTGGTGAGCTTCACTGAGCATCCCTCGGCCAAGAGCCTTGTGACTGCCTCGGTGTTTAGGTGCACAGGCAGCTCTGTGGATACTGACCGCCCTCCAGACAAAGGAGTCCAAAAATATGGACCACTCGGTCCAGAAGGTTTACATGGCATCATCCCTAGGCCTTCATCAGTGATCATGGTGCTCTTCTCTCACGCCCTTCTGGGTCGCTGGATGAAGTCCACCCTCATCTCCCAGCAAATATGCAGACCACGGTCAAGCAGGTCCAGGACCAGGGCCGTGCTGTTGCTAAACAACAGCTCCAGATAGCTCTGGACATTGGTGATTCCTGTGCCCATTCACTAGCTGCCGCAGTAGCCACTCACCGCAGGGCTTAGCTGAGGTTATCCTCCTTTCCCACGGATACTCAGCACAAGCTAGCTGACATGCACTTCCTTGGCACTGGCCTCTTCAGTCCAGGAGTGGCAGGTCATCTACAGTGCATTGAGCAGTCTAATGCCACCTTAGATGCCACCTCTGCTAAGGGTACTTTGGCAAGAACCAGCAGAAGTGCAAGAAGTCCTTTCGGCATTCTTCCCCTGCAGTTAGACAGCCCTCCTTCCAGGGAGGTCAGCAACAGCAGCAGGCTCCAGCTTGGCACCCTAGGCCCAAGCAAGGTCCCCAACAGCCCCGCAAAGGAGGCCGAGGTGCTGGTCCAGGTGCTTCCTCCTCCTCGAAGCCTTCACAGTGACGGGTTGGGGTGGCCTCCCCTGCACCTGTCATGCCAGTTCTGGGTCCTCCCATGGAGGGCTGGCTCCACCACTTCCTTTCTGCCTGGTCCGGTATCACTTCAGACAGGTGGGTTCTGGAAGTGGTCAGGCAGGAACTGCCTCTAGAGTTCAAGCAGTACCCCCAGCCGGGCCCATGCCCCACGGGAGGAAAGGATCTCAGTTGGCACTCAGTCGGCCCTTTGAGACACTGCTCAGCTCCTCCACAAGCAGACGGTAGCTCCAGTGCCAGATCCTCCTTCAGACCCAGGCTTCATGTCTAGGTATTTCCTGGTGCCCAAGCAGACGAAGGGTTGGTGTCCCATCCTAGATCTCCACGACCTGAATCGATATCTCAGGTCTCAGACCTTCTGGATGGTAACTCTGAAGCAGATCATACCATCTCTGGAGCGAAACATGTGGTTCTGTTCACTGAATCTTCAGGACGCATTTTACCACATCCCAATCCGTCCATCTGATCAGCGGTTCCTCCACTTCATGGTCAAAGGGACCCTGTACGAGTTCAGAGCCATGCTGTTCAGCCTGTCATTGGCCCCACAGGTCTTCACCAAATGCATCGCAGTGGTGGCAGCCCATCTGCGGCGTCAAGGGTTTCATATTTACTCCTATCTAGATGATTAGCTCCTGGCAGGTTCCTCCCTACAGGAGGTGGAGAGGTCCAGGGACCTGACCCTCCGAACTTGCTCCCACCTGGGCCTCCTAATCAACAAGGCCGAATCGGAACTTGTGCCCTCTCAGGTGATGGGCTTCATCGGGGCAGAGCTCGACTCTCGTCAAGCCAGAGCTCAGCTCCTGGCAGACAGGGTGGAGGTTCTTTCCTCCTTTGCCCAATCATTTCTGGTTGGACACTTTCACCCTGCCCGGGACTTCCTATGCCTCCTGGGTTACATGGCGGCGTGCACCTCAGTGGTCTGTTGGGCCAGTTTGCACATGCGTCCCCCTCGGTGGGAGCTGGCCGCCCAGTGGTCTAAGCGTCAGTGTCTCTTCGACCAGCTGGTCACTGTCACCCAGAGGATGTGGGACGCTCTCCAATGGTGGACCATCCCGAGTCATTTGCGGGAAGGGATCCCATTTGTCTGTCCAGAGCCAATGGTCGTCCTTATGACCGATGCCTCTCTCATGGACTGGGGAGCCCACATGGGGGACAACAGAGCTCACGGGTTCTGGACCCCCAAGGAGTCCTGATGTCACATCAACCTGTTGGAGCTCAGAGCAGTCAGACTGGCACAGTTAGCTTTCGCTCCTCAGCTCCGGGGTCAAGTGGTTCCAGTCCAGATGGACAATACCATGACCATGTACTACCTCAACAAACAGGGTGGCATGCACTCCCATCTGCTATGCAGGGAGGTGCTCCAGATCTGGACCTTCATCAGCCAGCTGGAGGCAGATCTCCTAGCCATCCATGTGGCAGGAGTCTTGAACGAACTGGCAGATGCTCTCAGCCACATAGGCCAGACATCCCACGAGTGGTCTCTCCATCCAGAGGTAGCTTACGATCTGTTCTCCCATTGGGGCAAACCATTGGTGGATCTGTCCACCTCCAGGGAGAACACCAAGCTGAGGCTGTACCATGCCCATCCCCCTCAGCAGGGCTCGCTGCAGGGGGGTGCCTTCTCGAGGCCGTGGACCCCAGGCCTCCTTTACGATTTCCCTTCATTTCCCTTGATCCACAAGGTGTTACTCAAGGTGAGGAGGGACAAGGCGAAGGTGATCCTGGTAGCCCCAGATTGGCCACGCCAGTTCTGGTATCCAGATCTCCTCAGCCTCAGCTGCAGGACCCCAGGTGGCTTTACATGCCCGGACCTGATATCATTGAACCAGGGAAGGTCTTCCACTCAGACCTTCAATCCCTGCACCTCACAGCCTGGTTCCTGAGCGGCTAGAGTTCCAGGCTCTGGGTCTTTCCAAGGATGTCTACACCGTGGTGGAAGCATCTCAAAAGGAATCGACCAGGAAATGTTATGCCTTCAAATGGAAAAGGTTTTCCATTTGGTGTCAGGGAAAGAGCCTGGAGCCCTTATCCTGCTCTGTGGCTAACATGCTAGACTACCTTTGGTCCCTCTCCAAAGGGGGTCTTTGGTCATCGACCCTGAGGGTGCACCTGGCAGCCATCTCTGCTTACCAGGCGCAGGCCGGTCAGCCGACACTGGCACAGGAGACACTGGTCGGGCGCTTTTCCAAAGGTCTGGATCACATATCCCCTCCAGTGCGTGAACCTCCACCTCCATGGGATCTCTTGCTGGTTTTGGCAAAGCTCATGGGCAAGCCATTCGAACCCATGCACAAGTGTAAGCAGCCACACTTGTCGTGGAAGACTGCCTTCCTGGTGGCTATCACGTCAGCCAGAAGGACAGGGGAGCTCCAGACGCTTTCAGTGGACTCCCCTTATCTGGTTTTTTACAGGGACAAAGTTGTCCTCTTCCACCGAAATTCCTTCGAAGGTGGTGTCAGAGTTTCACCTTAACCAGGTGTTGACTCTGCTGGTATATTACCTAACTACATCTCGGATGCTGATACAGGCTCCATACTCTGGACCTCAGCGTACTGTCTCCTACTATAAGGAGAGGACGGCAGAAATTGGGAGAGGATTCGCCAGCTGTTTGTCACCTACACTGAAGCCACTTCTGGCAGACCTGCAGCCAAGCGGACTATTGCAAGATGGATCACATCATGCATAAGTCTGTGTTATGAATTGGCGGGCAAGGAGCCTTCCAGAGGGATAAGAGCTCACTCTACCCACCATACTGCTGCTTCAGTGGCTGCTTCCAGGGACATCCCTATCCAGGAAATCTGTCGGGCTGCTACCTGGAAGTCAGCAAACACCTTCATTATCCATTACCACATCGACCTTGAGTCGCGACGTGATGCTGGTTTAGGGGCCTCGGTTCTCCAATCTCTTTTTCCTAAGTAGGGGGTGTGTGCCTTGCCTCCCTCCTCCCAGAGAACTGCTAGGAGTCTGCCAGAGAGTGTGAATGAACAACATATCCACGCTCCTAGAAAACAGGTTACTCAGCTGTAACAATAGTTCTAGGAGTAGTATATGTTGTTCATCCACACACACCCACCCGACCTCCCTGGCTTAAGGCATACAACCTTGCTTCCAGCGGGCTAGATCTGGTGTCATGGGGTGGAGCTGAGGTATTTACCACCCAGGTGGGTGGGAGGAGCCAGCTTGAAGACTTCCAGCAAGATTTAAAGGGGAAAGGAACAATGCCAGACAGTGTGGATGTACAACATATACCACTCCTAGAACTACTGTTACAGGTGAGTAACCTGTTTTCAGAGTTACTTTAAATAACAATGTTTTGAAGTAATCTTTTTTGCCTAGCTTAAATGTCAGAGGTCCATTTGGATAAATGTAAAAAACGCACAAGACCCACAGGCTTTAAATGTTGTGACTCCTGTGGGCAACTTATAGCAAAAGCAGATAGACATTCTCTCTGTATTTGTTTGGGTATAAGTCACATATTTGCCAGTTGTGATATTTGTGAGACCTTTTGCCCAAAAACATTAAAGAAAAGGTCTAAAATTTTGGAAGAGATGGCTTCTGCTTCTGGGGATAATTCTGCTTCTAGGGACATGGATATGTTGTTCATCCACACTGTCTGGCAGGTTCCTTGCTGCTTTAAATCTTGCCGGAAGGTCTTCAAGTTGGCTCCTCCCACCCACCCGGGTGGTAAAACTCTCGGCTCCGCCCCATGACGCCAGATCTTCCTTACCACTTGGAAGCTCAGGTTCTCTCCTTAACGCTCTGTGTGATAGACTGGATCCTAATTCTTCGGTTCACCTGAAACTCATTTTAAAAATTTCAAGACTTCAGTCATCTTTCTCCCTCATGGCTGCGATGGACAAATCGACTCCCAGATTTTGGCAGTGCCCTTGTGGGCAGATGATGTCCAGGACGGACCCGCACTCCACGTGCATCTACTGCCTCGGCCTAGAACATGACCTGCAGGCCTGCGAGTCATGCCGTTAATTTTTGGCCAACGTCCTGGAGAACCGCGCTGCCCGGTTACAGCTTGGGTGCCCCGAGAAGTGCTACCCGCCAGTTAAGTCAAAGGAGGCCCATTGGGTAGTTACTGCGGTGGCTGGCTCGGCTGAGCAACTCGAGCAGATGATCGCCCTCGAAGAGGATGGGGCCCAGGCTGCATCATCCTCTTCCTCAGTCGCGGCATTTATCCTGCTCTCACTGGGTAGCTCGTATTCAGCTTCATTCAAGGAGCTTTGCCAATCCCTTTCCACAAAGGGAGAGGGGCCATTGGGACATTCCTCTCGGTCCAAAAAGAAGGACTCAAAGGGTAAGTCTCATCGCTGGTGTTCGTGGGAGTGGGAGAGGTCTCCTTCCCTGGACAGCCAACTGTCGACTTTGGTCGAGGATGCGGCTGAGGCTGCTGGCTTCAAGGCGTCCCTGTCAGGCCAGCCGGCCAAGACACCTGTCGACGTGGTTGAGATTTTTCTCAACCCATCGGACGGGCTGTCGACTGGTGAGGCCGACAACCCTTCTTCACCGGTTCCCCCGGTGGAGATCGAGGACCTGCCTGTGCCCCCAGTGCCACAGTGCCTGGTTAAGGCTTCCGAGCTGAGGGAAGAGCGGGTGTCCCCCCGCTCCTTCCCAGACCCATCCTTGGAAACACCGAGGATCTCGGTCTTGGACATCATCTTGGTCCGGTCGATCCCACCAACATCGGCGGTCTTGGTCTTGGCACCAAGGTAAGCAGCGCCGCCACCCGTCCTTGTCTTCCTCCTCAGAAGAGGAGAGGCTTCAGCACAAATTGCATCGATGCTATGAGGACCTGATGTGACAGCAGTTACCTCTGTCCGGGAACAAGCCGTTGCCTTCCCCAGCCATCAAGTGGCTGTCACCTGAGCGGCTGAAACAACCCCTCGCTGTAGTTGAGGTACCCAAGCTTGGGACGGTTGTTTGGCTGAAACCAGCTGCCCCACCAGTTGTGGTGGAACCTCCGCCTCCACAACCAAAATCGGGGGCGCCGACCAAGGACTCTCGGTCGGGGCAAGGCCTACCCCACAGGTTGTCGGTCACCCTCACTCCCGACCGTCCTCGGCAGGTGGAGGGTAGCTCAGGCCCCAGGCAGCTCTTTGCGGACTCCCCTGAGTCTGATGACTCCTCTCTGTTCTCCAGGCCCACTGACCTGGAGTCCTCCGGGGGCCAGTCGATGGACGAAAGCCTATCGTCCTTCATAGGTTTGCTTCGGTTCATCTCAGAGTCCACTGGGATGTAGCTCGAGCCCGTATCCAAGCGGGCCAAGTATCCCCTGACGGAGATACTGAACCAAGGGGATTCACTCACGGAGGCCTTTCTGGTGGCTGAAGCCATTGTTGGCCCAGCCTTGGAGCTTTGGCAGCAGCCTGCTTCCTGTCCTGCGCCTTCGGCCAGGATGGCCAGAAAGTATGTGGTCCCCACCGGCTCTTTGCCAGGTTTTTTGGAACACCCCCTCGGCCGAGAGGTTGGTCACTGACAGCGTTTTCCGGTGTTCTGGGGAATGGTAGGGATGTGGACAAGCCCCCCCAACAAGGAGTCCAAAAAGCTGGACTACGCCAGGTGCAAGGTGTATGCTGCATCCTCCCTTGGCCTCCGCCAGGCCAGCTCGGCCGTGCTGATGGCACACTTCTCCCGCACCCTCGTGGGCTCCCTGGATGAGGTGATCCCTCATCTCCCGGCTGACCTGCAGACCACAGTCCGGCAGGTGAGGGACCAAGGTAGGGCAGTGGCTAAGCAGCAGCTCCAGAGAGCTCTGGACATGGGAGACTCCTGTGCCAGATCGGTTGTGGCTGCGGTGGCCATGCACTGCAGAGCATGGCTGAGGATATCCACCTTCACGGCGGATACCCAGTACAAATTGGTGGATGTCCCCTTCTTGGGGACTGACCTTTTCGACCCTGGAGTGGAAGGTCACCTCCAGTGGATCGAAAAGTCCAATGCCACTCTGGACTCAATCACCTCTGCCCAGAAGGACAAAGGCCGCCTACAACAGCAGCACCAGCCCTTTCGTCCTTCTGTGCCTGGAGCATGTCCGGCCCAACAGCACCAGCACCAGGGTCTGCAGGCTCGCGCTTGGCATCCCAAACCCAAGCCCATGGCTTCCTCCAACAGGAAGCAGGGAAGTAAAGGCCCAGGAGGTCCCTCGGCCGGTCTCTCCTCCAAGTCTGCCCAATGATGGGTTGAGGGGTGTCACCCCCAGCCTTGTCACTTTCCCCTGGGTTCCCCCATGGGGGGACGGCTCCGCCACTTCCTTTCCACCTGGTCCGCTATCACCATGGACTGGTGGGTGTTGGAGGTGGTAGGAAAGGGCCTGCCTCCGGAGTTTTAGCAGGCCCCACCTTTCCGAGCTGTTGCCCCTCGGGGGGCTATGGGGTCCGCAGCCTCTCTGTTGGCTCGCTGAGCTGATATTACCCTGCTCCTCAAAAAAGAGGTGATCAGGAAAGTGGCGGATCCTCCCTCAGACCCGGGGTTTGTGTCCGGGTACTTCCTAGTCCCAAAACAGACGGGGGGCTGGCACCCCATTCTTGACCTACACGACCTGAACAGGTTCCTAAGGTCTTGGACCTTCAGGACGGTCACTCTGGCTCAGATAATCCCATCCTTGGAACGAGGCATGTGGTTCTGTTTTCTGGACCTTCAGGATGTGTTCTTTCATGTCCCAATCCGTCCGTCCCACCAGAGATTCCTCCACTTCAGAGCAGAGGGATCCCCTTACGAGTTCCAGACCATGCCCTTTGGCCTTTCCCTAGCTCCCAGGGTCTTCACCAAATGCATGGCAGTGGTGACAGCATTCCTGCAGCACCAAAGGGTCTGGGTGTACCCCTACTCAGATGACTGGCTGATTGCAGCCCCCTCCAGAGCGGACGTGGAGCGGTCCAGAGATCTGGCCCTCCAGGTTTGCTCTCAGGTTGGCCTCCTTATCAATGAGGCCAAGTCAGAACGTGTGCCAAAGCAGATGATACAATTCATCGGGGCAGAGCTCGACTCTCTATGAGCCAGAGCATGGCTCCTGGCAGACAGGGCCGAGGTTCTTTCCTCCTTTGCCCAGTCATTTCTGGTTGGGCAACAGCACTCTGCTTGGGACTTCCTGGGCCTCATGGAGGCCTGCACCAGCATGGTCCATTGGGCCCGCTGGTACATGCATCCCTTCCAATGGGGGCTGGCCAGCCAATGGTCACAACACTTTGATCCCTGGATCAACTAGTGACAGTGACCCAGGGGATGTGGAACGCCCTCCAGTGGTGGACAGTTCCAGCACATCTGCAGGAGGGCATACCATTTGTCTGCCCCGAGCCAATGGTCTCGCTATCGACTAATGCCTCTCTGATGGGTTGGGGTGCCCATCTGGGGGAGCACAGAGTGCACGGCCTTTGGTCCCCTCAGGAGTCCCAATTCCATATCAACCTGCTGGAGCTTTGAGCGGTTCATCTAGCCCTCTCTGCCTTCGCCTCGTTTCTATGGGGTCAAGTGGTCCAGTTCCAGATGGACAATACCATGACCATGTACTACCTAAACTGCCAGGGCGGGACGCGCTGCATGCCTCTGTGCAGGGAAGCTCTCTGCATTTGGTCACTCGTGCACAGCCTGGAGGCGGATCTCCTTGCCATTCACGTGGCAGGAGCCTCCAACACCCTGGCCGATGCCCTAAGCCGGATAGGGGCTGCGTCTCATGAGTGGTCTCTCCTGCCGGAGGTAGTACAAGATCTCTTCTCCCACTGGGGCACGCCTCAGGCAGACCTGTTTGCCTCCAGGGAGAATGGGAAGCTGAGAATGTTTCATGCCGCCCCCTCATCAGGGCTCGCTGCAGGGGGATGCCTTCTCAAGGCCGTGGATCCCGGGCCTCTTCTACACTTTTCCCCCATTTCCCTTGATCCACAAGGTGCTTCTTCAGGTGAGGAGGGACAAGGCACAGGTGATTCTGGTAGCCCCAGACTGGCCTCGCCAGTTCTGGTATCCAGATCTCCTCAGTCGCAGCTCCAGGCTCCCGAGGCAGCTTCCAGTCTGCCCGGACATGATCTCTGTCAGTCAGGGGAAGGTATTCCATCTGGACCTTCAATCCCTGCACCTGATGGCCTGGTTCCTGAGTGGCTAGAGTTCCAGGCTTTGGATCTTTCTGATGAGGTCCTCAACGTCATTGAGGCATCCTGTAAGGAGTCGACCAGAAAATGCTATGCCTTCAAATGGAAGAGATTCTCCATTTGGTGTCAGGGCAAGGGCCTGGACCCTTCCTCCTGTTCCTTGGCAAGCACTCTGTACTACCTGTGGTCCCTTTCTCAGCAAGGGCTTCGGTTGACGACCCTTAAGGTGCACCTGGCAGCCATCTCTGCTTACCGGGCGCGGGCTGGGAAGCAGTCGGAGGTGCAGGAGAAGGTGATCGGGCACTTTTTCAAAGGCCTTGATCAGATATCCCCTCCAGTGCAAGAACCTCCACCTCTGTGGGATCTACTGCTGGTATTGGCTAAACTCATGGGCAAGCCATTCGAACTGATGCACAGGTGTGAACTCTCTCACCTGTCATGGAAGACTGCCTTTTTGGTGGCTATCATGTCAGCCAGTCGGATGAGAGAGCTCCAAGCGCTTTCCATCGAGTCTCCTTATCTGGTCTTCCACAGGGACAAGGTTGTCCTGTGCCCCCACCCGAAATTCCTTCCGAAGGTGGTGTCGGAGTTTCACCTGAACCAGGTGTTGACTCTGCCGGTGTTCTACCCCAGTCACACCTCTGAGGCCGAATATAGGCTCCATATTTTGGACTCTAGAAGAGTGCTCGCTTATTATAAGGAGCAGATGGCTGAAGTTCGGCGAGAGGTTCGCCAGCTGTTTGTCACCTACGCTGAAGCCGCACCTGGCAGACCTGCAGCCAAGTGGACAATAGGCAGGTGGGTCACCTCCAGCACAGATCTCTGCTATAGGTTGGCAGGCATGGAGCCTCCCAGAGGGATAAGAGCTCATTCTACCCGCCATACCGCTGCATCGGTGGCTGCTTCCAGGGATGTCCCTATCCAGGAAATCTGCAGGGCTGCTACCTGGAAGTCAGCACACACCTTCATTTCCCACTACCACATCAACCTTGAGTCACGCAGGGATGCTGGTTTTGGGGCCTCGGTTCTCCAGTCATTTTTCACTAAGTAGGGGGTGTGCATCTTGCCTCCCTCCTCCCAGAGAACTGCTAGGAGTCTGCCAGACAGTGTGGATGAACAACATATCCATGTCCCTAGAAATACAGGTTACTCACCTGTAACAGGAGTTCTCATACCTCTCAACTGTCCCTGATTTTCAGGGACGTCCCTGATTTTGCCTCACAATTTTCCTCTGTCCCTCATAAAATTTGCAGTTTTTGTGACAGAACCATGGGATTCAAATCACAAAATAATGTCAAACATTAAAGTTATAGACTTGTTCTTCTTCAGAAAATGCATCTTAACACATATCCTTTTATTATATCAGTTTTCTGAGTGAATAGTACCAATTTTTAAGATGTGTCCCTGATTTGGGGTCTTTGTCCCTGATTTTTTTAAGCCTTGTCCCTGATTCATGAGGCAAGAGGTTGAGAGGTATGGGAGTTCTAGGAATGGTATATGTTGTTCATCCACACGACCCACCCGACCTCCCCGGCTTCGATGCACAACCTGGCTTCCAGCGGGCTAGATCTGGTGTCATGGGGTGGAGCCGAGAATTTTACCACCCGGGAGGGTGGGAGGAGCCAGCTTGAAGACCTTCCGGCAAGATTTAAAGCGGCAAGGAACCTGCCAGACAGTGTGGATGAACAACATATACCATTCTTAGAACTCCTGTTACAGGTGAGTAACCTGTATTTCTTCCTCCTCTCACAAAAATGATGGAGGTAAAGCCAAGGACCCTGACAGGAGTTCAGATAAATCTGAACAAGGTAAAACAAAAAGGGCTGTGGAAACAGGCTCTGAACCTGTTCCATTAAAGAAAAAGTGTAAAGAAAAACATGTCGCTGTGCCTCCAGCCGAGAAGGCTAAGGAGCTCCCAGCAGACAAGCATATTATGCCCTTAGCTGAGGACGTTGCTAAGGCATTACAAGCCCTACAGGGTGCAATCGCGGTTCCTACACCGACTGCCCCGGTTCCTCCTACAGCCCCAGCAAGACAAGAAGTGCTGAAAGTGTTTGGAGAGGAGGATGACTTTGAAGGGGAACCTATAGATCCAGACGTTTCTCCTGATCAAGAGTTTGGATCTCCTCCCAGGGGTCCTGAGGAATACTCCTCCCACTATGCTTTTGTTAAGAACATGGTGGAAACCCTGAACCTTCCTCTTCAGGAAACAGAGGAGGATTTGTAGGAGGCAGACTTTCTAGAAATGATGGTGTTAATCCCCATGAAACTTTTACTTCTGCCCATGCATAAATCTTTAAAGAAGGCTGCAGTGCAGATTTTTAAAACTCCAACCTCTATTCCTGGTGTGGGTAAGAAAGCTGACAAGAAATACCAGCTGGACAGAACTACAGCTGGTTTTCTGTTTACTCATCCTGATCCTGAGAGAGTAGTCCAAGCTGCTGCCTGTGACAAGGCCAGGATCCCATTGGCTACCCATCCCCCAGACAAAGATTCAAGAAAAATGGATGCTATGGGAAAGAAAGGGTACATGGCTGCCTCTTTATTAGTTCAGCAAGCCAGTTACATGGCATATTCACTGCAGTACCAAAAAACTGTATGGAACACCATTCTAGCTTTGGCTGATAAGGTCCCAGATGAAGTGGCTACAGACTTACAAGATACAGCAAGGGCTGCACTTGATGCTACCAGGTACCAATTTCATATGGCAGTGGATGCCAGTGATACTGCATCCAGGTTAATGACTTTGTCAGTTTCACTCAGAAGATTTGCATGGCTCAGAGCCACCAACCTAACCTTAGACACCCGGGCCAAAGCAATGGATTTCCCCCTGGAGAACAACTCCTTGTTTGGGGATAAAACTGAGGCATACATGGAAACGGTGGAGGAATGTAAATCCACCTATCAGAGCAATTCCAAGGATAGGCCCTTCACCTCTTATAGATCCCAGAGTAGGGGAGGTAGGGGCAGGGGTTTTTACCCCAGACCTTTCTTTCAGGCACAAGCCTCCCAGCCTCAGCAGCAGGCTAGAGGTTATTTTAGAGGAAGGGGCAGGAGAACCATGAGAAGAGCAGCTCCTGCACCACAGGTTCAGACACAGCCTGCACAGAATCCCTGACAGGCTAGTGCAGGTCGCATCCCCTATTACAGGTCCACCAGTAGGTGGCAGACTGGCTCATTACCTTCACGCATGGCAGTCCATCACCACAGACAAGTGGGTGTCGGAGGTAGTGAGCCAGGGCTTGGCGCTCAGTTCTAAATCATTCCCAAAGCTGAGAACAAGAACCTTTGCTCCAACAACAGCTGCACACAGAATTTTGTTGGAAGCAAGGTAAAACATCTGCTAGCAATCAAAGCAGTAGAGGTAGCGCCTCTAATAAGCAGAAGAAAAGGTTTTTGTTCCAGGTACTTCATCATAAGGAAGAAAAACGGGGATTGGCGGCCTATTTTGTATCTAAGACTTCTGAACAAGCACATCTTGAAACCAAAGTTCAAAATGGTCACTCTTGCCATCATTCCTTCATTGCAAAAGGGAGACTGGCTAGCCTCCCTAGATCTAAGGGATGCTCATTTCCATATTCCCATCAGACCATCTCATAGAAAATTCTTGAGATTCAGGCTGGCTTCAGGCCATTATCAGTTTGCAGCTCTCCCTTTTAGGCTAACCTCGGCACCAAGGGTTTGTACAAAGTGTCTATCAGTGGTGGTAGAGTTTTTGAGAAAACAAGGTATAACAGTCTTTCCCTACCTGGACAACTGGTTGTTTTTTTTAAATTTATTTATTTATTTAGTTTTTGTTGACCGGGTAAGTGCACTAGACCAATCCTGCCTATTTTCAGGCACGATCCGGGGGGGGATACAGATGAATGCCAACTGACCTTGAACCAGATTAAGCTGTCGGTGGTATTTTAGTGAATGAGGGAAATTTGGCCAGGACACTGGGAAATTTCCTACTCTTTTCGATAAGTGCTATGGGATCTTTAACATCCACCTGAACTACCACCAATCCAGGCAGATGGGACCTCGGTTTAACATCTCATCCGAAAGACGGTACCTCAGAAGTGCAGCACCCCTCTCATACTGCACTACAGTGTCAGTACTAGGATATTAACCCAAGTGCCAGATGTCTGAACTGAACCCACAGCCCTCTGATCTCCTGGCCTCAGAGGTGAGTGTGCTACCTACTGAGCCACTGACACTGGTTAATAGGACAGTCTCTGCAGCATGCAGTACAGTCACTGACACACACAAAATCCACGCTAGAGTCCCCGGGATTTTTGATAAATGAAGAAAAATCTCAACAGGTACCATTCCAGGTGCTGTAGTTTATTGAAGCAGAACTAAATACCAGACAGGGCAGAACCCTCCTGCCACAAGACAGGACAACAAGCATTCTGCAGATGACAAAATCCTTTGTCTCTGGGAGACCCAGAACAGCCAGAGAATTTCTCAGGTTACTAGGCCACATGGCATCTGCCACTGCAGTGGTAATGGGCTCCAGATTTCAAATGAGAGATATTCAGTTCCATCTCAGACAGTATTGGTCTCAAAGGACGGATCCTGTGTCCAAACTGGTTCCAGTCACAGAAAGTTTAGTCCAGGCCTAACAATGGTGGCTGGAAGAGCACAACCTCAGGGTGGGTGTGCATTTTATAAGGGAACAATCTTCAGTAATCCTCACAACAGATGCCTCTCTTCTAGGCTGGGGGACACACATGAAAGAGCACACAGCAAGTAGCACATGGTCCCCTCAGGAGTCTCTGTTGCACACAAATCTCTTGGAGCTCAGGGCTGTTTACCTGGCTTTGAAACATTTGCTCCTTATCTGCAGAACAGGGTGGTGCAGGTTAGAACAGACAACACCACAACCATGTATCACATCAACAAGCAAGGAGGTACCAGATCACATCTACTGTGCACAGAAGCAATGAGACTGTGGTCCCTGGTATACTCCATGGGAGTGTCCCTGTCAGCCATACACCTTCCAGGGAAGGACAATGTGCTGGCAGACTCTTTAAGCAGGATAAGTCAGGACCACCACGAGTGGTGCCTGAATACTCAGGTACTCAGTACAATTTTCAGAAAGTGGGGCACTCCAGAGGTGGATCTCTTCGCCTCCCAAGAAAACCACCAACTTCCAATGTATTGTTGCAGGCCTCCTCTAAGGGGCACAATCCCCCTGGATGCCTTGGCCCTGGATTGGACAGGGAAATTTCTGTATGCATTCCCTCCTTTCCCTATGATATTCAGGACCCTACTGAAATTGAGGTCCCAACCAGCAAAAATGATACTAGTGGCTCTGGATTGGGCGAGACAGCACTGGTAGTCTCTTCTGCTGTCTCTGTCAGTGGTTTCCCCAATCCATCTGCCCAGCAGGCACAACCTACCCCAATCTCAAATCTGTGAGGCTCAAGGCATGGCTCTTGAGGACTTAGAGTTTGCTAACCTTAGTCTATTAGAACAGGTGCTGACAGTGCTTAGAGGTTCCAGGAGGTCTTCTACTAAGAAGACATATGCCTCTAAGTGGAAAAGATTTACAATATGGTGTACAGGTAAAGGTTTGAGCCCTTTCCGGGCTGATTTGGCTATTCTGTTAGATTACCTTACACATTTACATGCTTTCGGCCTGTCAGGTTCACTTCGGCCTGTAAGGTTCAAGCTTCACTTAGCTTCAGTCTCTGCTTACCTGTCAGTTGGTAAGGGAGAGATCTTCCCTTGTCAATCTTCACCATTCATTACTGCTTGGGGTTAAGCCGGAGCCGCGCACCCGCTACGGGAGTTTTTTTTTTTTTTTGAGTCGGCTCCAACAGCACCGCCCTCGAGGATGACGTATCGTCATGTGAGGGGCGGCCATCAGGGTGCCGTGACTCCTCCCTCCATCTCAGTTCTGTTTCTCCCGCCGTCGAGGCTGCACCTGCTGCGTGGTAGCGATAGTTTATTGGGTTTTTTCCTCTCAGCTGAAGACTCCTCGTGTTCCTCTCAGACATCCACTTGACACCGTATACCGGTAAGACCGTTCCTTTTATTTCTATATTGCGGCGCCGAGTGCTTTATCTCTTTTTTTTCTCGTTTAGTTTGCATCATGTCCGGTTCGGGAGCAAGGCGTAAATTGAAGCGGGCGCGCTCATAGCCGGTGCTCCTGTGGCGGCATTTCTCTATCTCGGACGGCATGATGTCTGTCTCGTTGCCTGGGACCCAACCATGACATGGATGCGTCGTAGCTTGTTCTCTGTGGACCACCGTGTCCCTTGAAGTCCAGGCGTTCAAGCTTGGCAAGACCCGCCGACCTTGAGGGCGGTGTGCTCAAGGATTCCAGGTAAGGTCTCTAAGCCCTTCCCCGGGTCCCCTCCCGGGCCTATCTGATCTGTGGAGGAGGAGCTTCCTCTCTTCTCTTGCGAAGAGAGCTTCTTCAGCGGTGTCGAGGGCGTCGTGGTCCCCCTGGGGCAGTGACGGGGACACCGCCTCGGCAGTCACCTCCTCGAGGTGCAGGCTCCCAGTGTTGAGGCCCTCGATTTCTGGGCCTGGCACGGTGGACCTTGCGCCGCCCTCCGGCACCATTTCGGATCCGGCACTGCTTGCGGTGCTGGTGATCGAGCTTGAGCGGCGCAGGTCGGCGTGTCACCATGCGGCCCAGTCTCTGCTCCCAGTGGTGCCAGGTTGGGTTCCGATGCGGGAGGCGGTGCCGTGGCCCTATCTGGTGCGGTGGGGGAGTCAGGACCAGGCCTGGCTGTCGCGAGTGGCCGGGGGTCGTCCGGCGCCGTCCCTGGCACCGGCGCCGTTCGCGGCACTGTTGCACCGGGGATCCCTGGGGTTGCCAGCATTGAGGTTCTGCTGATCTCGTCCTCTTCGGAGGACGATGACATGGATGTGGACCCATCCTGGCACCCTGACTCTTCGGGTTCAGGGTCCCCGGTGGCACTGGGTGCTAGGCGGCACAGTGGGCCCCTTCCACTGTCCCCACTCCCATCCCTGCCTGAGGATCCTTGGGCTAGGGGTGGCCCTGGGTCCCAGGGGGGTGATGTGGTGGAGACTGAGGAGGAGGCTCCCCCTCCTAGGGGTCCTGTGACAGCTGCCCTCCCGGGTGCTGTTGCCTCCTCTCAGGATGGGGGAACACTGCAGTCAAGGAGGAGGAGGGCTCTCTCAGAGTCCGAGGGGTTGAGGGGCAGGGGATGGGTGCCACGGTCTCCCCCGGCCACCCCTCATGGCGTGGCTAGGAGCCATAGCGCCGAACCCCATCCTTCCCTCTTGGGCCCCGGGGTTCCCTCCGGTGGTGTTGCTGTGGACTGCCCTTCTGGACCCATGCAGTCCCGGGTTCATCACAGGGGAAGTTCCCCCCCTGGGCTCTTCCAGGCATCGCATCCTCAGGGTCTCATCTTGCGGCCTGGTTTGTTGTCCGGGATCCCGATAGCTCGGGCTCCGTTCCCCGGATTTCAGAGCCCTGGCAGAGGTCACTTGCCTCTTCGTAGGTGCCCTTCTCCAGTACCTCTGCATCCACCCCCCACTCTTCCAGGCCATGTCGGTTCTACGGGGCCGTTATCCTGGGAGCAGTTCAGAGGTTCTGCGGCGGCCTTCCCCTCATACGTTAGATACATGCATGAGTGGGTCTTTCGACTCTCCCCACCGCTGCAGGAATCTTCTGGACATTCGAGCTCTCCATCATCCTCGTCTTCCCCCTCTGAGGAAGAGGAACCCCTTGCTCATCTTTCTTCCGATGCTGATTTCACTGAATATCAGCGATTCCTCTCGAGGATGGTGGCAGATCTTCGAATCTTTTACATTCGGCGAGACAATACCGAATGGGAGACGCGTGAATTCCTTGGAGAATTCAGTGCCCAGCACCTGGTGGTACCTTCCTGGCCTATCCCCTTCCAGGAGGCATCTATCCGTTCCTGGCAGTCGCCAGCCGCCCTTTCTCCAGCCCCGGCAGACTGTCGTCAAAGGTATTGTGCCTCCTCGGGATCTCTGGGTACCCTTCCCAACCCGTCCTCGGGTTTGGTATACCTAGAGACTCCTTCGGGCGCCGCCGCTGGCTCTGACCGCCCACCAGATTCGGATTCCCTACAATTCGACCGGTGGGGACGAAGTGTGTTCTCTTCTTCTCATGCAGTGGCTTGCATTGCATCACATCAGGCTCACCACGCTGCCTACAGTCGGCATCTGTGGTCGATGCTCTCCCAGCTCCTAGCATCAATGCCTGATATGGAGCAAACCAGACAGGCTATTGCCCTCTCCGCTATAGGCCTGGAGCTGGCAAGACACTAAGCAAGGGCATCTTATGATGCCAGTGAGGTGGCTTGCAGGGACAGCGATCTGCATTAGGCAGACAGCATGGCCTCGTCTATCAAGGTTGTCACCCCTGGCCCGGCATAGGGTGATGCGCTCCGCTTTCCGGGGGACCCGTCTTTTTTCCTCCAGAGCTAAGAGACTTTTGCAAGGGCTTTCTCCGTCTCCCCGTCCTCGGGGACACCTCCTAGCTCTTCTCCCACTTAGGCTTCCCTTGTGTTAGCCAGGGTCTTCCCCTTCTGTTCCTCACCAACAGGAGGCTGGGGGTCTTGTTCCTTCAGGGTTCTACCCCCCTTTTTGTCAAGGGGGGGGCTTGGTACTCACCCAAGCAGTAATGAATGGTGAAGATTGACAAGGGAAGATATGAAAATTACGTACCTACCGTAATTCTTGATCTTCTCTTGTATCTTCACCATTCATTACTGATACCCACCCACCTTTCCCTCAGTGGCCTCATTCTGTGGCGTCTCCCCCTCCCATCTCATTCCTCTCTCTCCCCCTTGGCCTTTATGCCAAAAAAAAAAAAAATCTATTTTTTCCCCCATTCTCTTGAATGGATTCTCTTTTTTCCTCAAGGTAGAGAGGAATGGGTACAGTTGCAAAATTCTTTAATTCTGAGGGAACTCTTTCTGACTGCCCTATGGTGCGATTCCTTACTTTCTTCAGGTCATGTAGTTTCACAGCCTGGTGGCCATGCCCTGTCTTGGCCTCCTCAAAGTTTGGAATCCCTCTGACAGGCATTATTTTGCAAAAGCTTCTGTCTGCCTTATCTTAGCAAGTCGGATCGAGTTCCTCTCTATTTTTCTTACCAACTGCCTCCGAAAAGGCATGTTTTCTTCCCATATTTTCTGTGGTAGCACTTAACAAGGTGCTAAGGAACTTAGTCCTCTTCCTGGATGGGCTCTTCGGAACAGGTTCTGCTCGGACAGTCTAGGAGCCCTCAGCTGGGATGAAGGGACTTGGCATGTTGAGATTAGAGAGTCTGCCCTCTCTTGGGTCTGTTTGGAGGTTCGGTGGAACCTCTCCTCAGTCCTAACAACTGGGATTCTTGCTCCCTTATTAGTTTCGAGCCTATAAGCCTCTCAACCAACAATGCTCGATGGGCACTGTTCTCCTTCTTAACATGCCTCTTTCTTTCTTTCTTCTTCTTTTTCTTCTTCTTCTGCTCCTCTCCCTCTCTCTGTTCCTCCCCTAGAGCCGCCCCGGAAAGGAGGCCCTGCAGTCCCTTAGGGTAGGAATTCTCTCTCCTCTGTCTATTCTCCATCGGCTTATTCCTTTTTCAGTTTATTTCCTTTCCTTTTTCTATCCTCGGCTCTCTTGCCTCACTTTCTTTTCTTATACTTTATTTTAGCCTCTCTGGCTACAGAACTGAGATGGAGGAGGGTCCTGCGGCACCTAACGGCCCGCCTCATGTGGCGTATGTCATCCTCTGAGGGCGCGCCTTGGAGCCGACTCAAAAAAAAAAAAACTCCTATATGGTGCGTGCCTCCGGCTTAACCCCAAGCAGTAATGAATGGTGAAGATACAAGAGAAGATCAAGAATTATGGTAGGTACGTAATTTTCATATCTATGGCTTCTCATCCGGTATTTAGAAAATATTTTAAAGGCCTTAATCTTCTGCATCCTCCCTTAAGGGAACCAGTTCTGGCCTGGAATCTAAATATTTGCATTGCAAAACTCATGGATGCACCATTCGAACCTATGGCAACCACAGATTTGAAGTATGTCACTTGGAAAACTGTTTTCCTGGTTGCCATTACTTCAGCCAGAAGGATCAGTGAATTACAAGCCCTGTGTACAGATGTGGACTGCACCTCATTCCACAGGGACAAGGTGGTCCTTAGGACTAATAGAAAATTCCTTCCCAAGATGGTATCTGATTTGCACTTGAATCAGTCTGTCACTCTACCTGTCTTCTTTACAGACAACACCAGTTCTCCAGAAAGAAGACTTCACTACATTGACAGAACCAGATCTTACAGGACAAGTCAATCACAGCTCTTTCTCACATATGGTGAAGTTGGTAAGGGCAGAGCTACAGCACAACATACAATTGCTCTCTGGATAGTGGCATGTATACAGTTTTGTTATAGTAAGGTGGGTAAACAAGTACCTCTGGGCCTGAGAGCACATACCACCAGGGGCACAGCTGCTTCACTGGCAGCTTCAAGAGCAATTCCGCTACTGGAAATCTGTAAAGCAGCTACATGGAAAACAGTACACACCTTCACAAAGCATTACAGCCTGGACTTGCAATCCAGAGGTGATGCTAGGTTTGGTACAGCAGTACTGCAGATCCTGTTTCCAAAATAGGTTCTCTGCCCAACCTCTAAAGGTACTGCTTGGTAGTCTGCATTAAATTTAATCATAATGAGTGATTCCTGGGTTTAGAAGAAAACATTACTTACCGTAGTAATCTTGTTTCTTCAAAGGGATCACTCATTACGATTAAAGACCCTCCCTTCCTCCCCTACTAGAACCTATAGAAGTTGCTCTGCATCCCTGCATTAGGATTTTTTCTTTCTCTTACATAGGTTAAGGTAGAGACTCACTTTGTTTAGCCAGTTGGTGTCCAGGTGGTCTCAAGTTTCTTAGGTTTGTTGGTTAAGGATGTTTTGACCTGAAAGGGCAAAAAATATATTTTTTAAGGTTGTTAATTTTTAGCTAGTGGGTCTTTTACCCAATTAGGCTCCATTAGAATCTGAATCTGAAGCACTCAGAGTGCAGCAGTTGCTAGGGCAGCAGTTTGAAAGTGGCATGAGCCAACTGAAAATTCCACAATTTGCATAAAATTCCATCTCTCCAGGCAATTCAACACAGGAGGCTGACTGCATTAAGTTTAATCATAATGAGTGATCCCTTTGAAGAAACAAGATTACTATGGTGAGTAATTTTTTCTTTCAGCACTCTTCCCCTGTGGTTCAGCTGTCATCCTACCAGGCAGGACATCTGTATCAGCAGCAGACTCAAGCTTGGCACCCTCGGCTCAAGTCCTGGAGCCTCCTCCAAGCCTGCTCAGTGATGGGGTGGAGGTTGACACCCCTATTTCTGTCATGCCAACTCTGGGTCTTCCCGTGGGTGGCCGGCTCCGCCACTTCCTTTCCAAATGGTCCACTATCACTACGAGCAGGTGGATTCTCGAAGTGGTTGGTCAGGGACTGCTTCTAGAATTCCAGCAGTACCCTCCCAGCTGAGCCCACGCCCCTCAGGAAGAAGAGATTTCTGCATGCACCCAGTCAGCTTTTTGAGATGACACTGTTCAGCTCCTCCTCAAGGAGGCAGTAGCTCTTGTGTCGGATCCATCTACAGACCCAGGCTTTGTCTCCAGGTACTTCCTGGTGCCCAAGCGGACAGGGGGCTGGTGCCCCATTCTAGATCTGCACAACCTGAATCAATACCTCAGGTCACGCACCTTTCAGATGTTCACTCTGTCACAGATCATACCATCCTTGGAGCGAAACATGTTGTTCTGTTCTTTCATGTCCCAATGCATCCGTCCCATCAGCAGTTCCTCCACTTCAGGGTCGAAGGGGCCCTCTACGAGTTCCAAGCCATGCCATTCGGCCTGTCATCGGCCTCACGGGTCTTCACCAAATGCATTGCAGTGGTGGCGGCCCATCTTCGGCATCGGGGGGTCAGAATTTACCCCTACCTCGATGATTGGCTTCTGGCAGGTTCCACCCAACAGGAGGTGGAGAGGTCCAGGGATCTGACCCTCCAAACCTGCTCCCAGCTCAGCCTCCTGATCAACAAGGCCAAGTCGGAACTCATGCCTTCTCAAGTGATGGGCTTCATTGGGGCAGAGCTCGGATCCCAGCGGACAGGGCGGAGGTTCTCTCCTCCTTTGCCCAATCATTTCTGGTTGGGCACTTGCACCCAGCCCGGGACTTTCTGTGCCTTCTGGGATACATGGCGACATGCACCTTGATGGTCCGTTTGGCCCAGTTGCACATGCGCCCCTTCCAATGGGAGCTGGCCGCCTAGTGGACTCAGCGCCATGGTCATTTTGACCAGCTGATCACTGTAACCCAGAAGATGTGGGACACTCTCCAATGGTGGATCGCCCCAGTTGCAGGAAGGGATTCCATTTGTATGCCCCGAGCCGACGGTCGTTCTCATGACTAGTGCCTCTCTCATGGGCTGGGGAGCCGATATGGGGGACAAAAGAGCCCACGGGCTCTGAACCCCCTAGGAGTCCCGATGCCACATCAACCTGTTGGAGCTCAGAGCAGTCAGACTGGCACTGTCAGCTTTCACTCCTCAGCTCCGGGGTCAAGTGGTTCAAGTCCAGACGGCCATGACCATGTACTACCTCAACAAACAGGGTGGCATGCACTCCCGTCTGCTGTGCAAGGAGACGCTCCACATCTGGACCCTCGTGAGCTGGTTGGAGGTGGATCTCCTAGCCATCCAAGTGGCAGGAGTCTCGAACCAGCTGGTGGATGCTCTCAGCCGCATAGGCCAGACATCCCACGAGTGGTCTCTCCATCCAGAGGTAGCTCACAGCCTGTTCTCCCATTGGGGCAAACCGATGGTGGACCTGTTTGCCTCAGGGAAAACACCAAGCTGAGGCTGTTTCATGCCCGCCCCCCTCAGCAGGGCTCACTGCAGGGGGATGCCTTCTCGAGGCCGTGGACCCCAGGCCTCCTCTACACCTTCCCTCCATTTCCCTTGATCCACAAGTTGTTACTCAAGGTGAGGAGGGACAATGAGAAGGTGATTCTGGTAGCCCCAGACTGGCCACGCCAGTTCTGATATCCAGATCTCCTCAGTCTCAGCTGCAGGCCCCCATAGCAGTTTTGTACACGCCCGGACCTGATATCTCTGAATCAGGGGAACGTATTCCATCTGGACCTTCAATCCCTGCACCTCACAGCCTGGTACCTGAGTGACTAGAGTTCCAGGCTTTGGGTCTTTCCAAAGATTTCTACACCGTGGTGGAGGCATCCAGAAAGGAATTGACCAGGAAATGTTATGCCTTCAAATGGAAAAGGTTTTCCATTTGGTGTCAGGGTAAGGGTCTGGATCCCTCCTTATCCTGTTCTGTGGCTAACATTCTCGACTACCTTTGGTCTCTCTCCAAAGGGGGTCTGCGGTCATCGACCCTCAAGGTGCACCTGGCAGTGATATCTGCTTACCGGGCATGGACCGGTAAGCCGACATTGGCGCAGGAGACAGTGGTCGGGCACTTTTTCAAAGGCCTGGATCACATATCCCCTCTGGTGTGTGAACCTTCACCTCCAAGGGATCTACTGCTGGTACTGGCAAAGCTCATGGGCAAGCCATTGAAACCCATGCACAAGTGTGAGTTGTCACACTTTTGGAAGGCTGCCTTCCTGTTGCTATCACATCAGCCAGAAGGACAGGGGAGCTCCATGCGCTTTCGGTGTACTCCCCTTATCTGGTCTTCCACAGGGACAAAGTTGTCCTGCTATCCCACCTGAAATTCCTTCCGAAGGTTGTGTCAGAGTTTCACCTTAACCAGGTGTTGACTCTGCCGATATACTACCCTAATTACCCCTCAGAGGCCGAGTACAGGCTCCATACTTTGGAACCGAGACGTGCTCTCTCCTATTAAGGAGAGGACAGCGGAAATTCGTGGAGAGGTTCGCCAGCGGTTTGTCACCTATGCTGAAGCCGCTTCTGGTAGACCTGCACCCAAACTGACTTTTGCAAGATGGATTACATCATGCATAGGTCTGTGCTATGAGTTGGTGGGCAGGGAGCCTCCCAGAGGGATAAGAGCTCATTCTACCCACCATACTGCTGCATTGGTGGCTGCTTCCAGGGACATCCTATCCAGGAAATCTGTTGGGCTGCTACCTGGAAGTCAGCAAACACCTTCATCACCCACTACCACATCAACCTTGAGTCACGCTGAAATGCTGGTTTTGGTGCCTCGGCTCTCCAGTTTCTCTTCTCTAAGTAGGAGGTGTGCGCCTTGCCTCCCTCCTCCTGGAGAACTGCTAGGAGTCTGCCTATAAGTGTGGATTAACAACATATCCACGATCCTAGAAAAACAGGTTACTCACCCGTAACAGTAGTTCTAGGAGTGGTATATGTTGTTCATCTACACAGACCCACCCGACCTCCCCGGCTGTGGACGGACACAACCTGGCTTCCAGCAGGCTAAGATCTAGCATCACGGGCAGAGCCGAGGTATACACCACCCGGGTGGGTGGGAGGAGCCAGCTTGAAGATTTCTGGCAAGATTGAAAGGGACATACCAGTAAGTGTGGATGAACAACATATACCACTCCTAGAACTACTGTTACAGGTGAGTAACCTGTTTTTCTGGGCCAGCCTGCATGTTCACCCCATGCTCACCATCACCCAAGGCCAGAACAATTTTTTTCTGCATGTGTACCAAGTCTGCCAGGCCTGACCCTCCACTGACCATCAACAGCAAGTGACAGGAGCTTGGCACGGGCCTGGCAGACTGGTATACATGCATAAAAAAATTGTTCTGGACTAGACTGCACATCCGCCCCATGCCCACCATCACCTGAGGCCAGAACAATTTTTTTCTGCATGTGTGCCAAGTCTGTCAGGCCCGACCCTCTACAACAAGCAACGGGAGCATGGCACAGAACTGTTGGACTGGTAAACATGCAGAAAAAATTGTTCTAGAAGCGTGGATATGTTGTTCATCCATACTGTTTGGCATGTCCCCTTCCACTTTAAATCTTGCCAGAAGTCTTCAAGCTGGCTCCTCCCACCCAATCTGGTGGTATATACTTCAGCTCCACCCCATGACGCCCGATCTTCCTTTGCACTGGAAGATACAGGTTCCCTCGTGCTTTCAGCATTTCGTAGGCCCTGGCTTTCAAATTGTCAGTTTTACCCAGAATCAAACTCGTTCAAGTTAGCCATCGCGCTTTAGTCGTATCAACTATGGAGGAAAAATCTTCCCCAGGATTTTGCCAGTGCCCCTGTGGCCAGAAGATGTCAAGCACCGATCCCCACTTCACGTGTGTTTACTGCCTAGCTGTCGGCCATGACGCCACATTATCAGTGGCGGAGGAAGAGAAAGATGGGCTCAGTACAGGTTACAATTTGGGCCCCATACGGTAGCCTCAACACCCCACCCCCACCCAAGCTGGAACCCCCGATTTTTTTTTTTTTTACCTGTTTACTTACTTACGCACCCTTCACCCATCTCCCTCAAATATCGGTCACGGTGCGGTGTCGGTAATTCCTATTTCCTGAATCCTTCTGTTCTATTTTAACCCCCCCCCACACAGCCAGGAAGCAGAAGCGGAACATGAATAAACAAATTAAAAAATAATCCCTAAGGGTGAGGGTCCCATTCCCAATTCCCATTCATCAACTAATGCTGCAGCAGCACAGCTAGCCTGCGTGCTAGGAGTACAGACAGGTCACTCGTCTCAAGTCACTCACAAGTGCTGCTGAGGGGAGTCGGGAGGGACCGGATCAACTCATCCAGGTAGCCAGAAGAACTTTACTGAAGCTAGCAGTGACTCACTCACTCAGTCTCCGGAGAGACGGAGACTGTCACCGGACTAAAGTTAGAAACAGTAAACACAACAGCCACTAAGGCCAGGCATTATATTAGGGCAAGGGAGGCACCAGGGCAGGGCAAGAAAAGAACAACAAGCAATTTAAACTTGTGGCAGGCTAAGCAGTGAACCTGATCCATTATCCTACCTCCTCCTCGCCTCCAGGCTCCAGCTAGCTCCCAGACTAGTCCCAGACAGTCCCAGCCTCTATACAGCAACACTAACACTCACTGTCTAACAGCATTGATTCGCTGCCAGCTGCCAACATGGTCGGTCCACCTTTTGTTTTTTAACATACTTTTCTTTTTTACTTATTATTGTTTGTGTGGGGGGGCAGGGGGCACTGCTGCTGTGTGCACAGTGCTCAATGGCAACACGTACCTCCAGTTAACTCCCGAAACTCTCTCTGTGGTCAGTGCTGCCATCTGCAGTCGGGGGGGTGGTGGTGGCAGCAAGCTGAGTGAGTCAGTTACACAGACAGATCTGTCAAAAAAGACAACGTGAATAAATGTGAGTCGTGATCCGAATTGCTGATTGATTCTTACTATGGGCCCCTATGTGTGTCGGGCCCCTGTGCCACTGCACCGGCTATTCTTCCACCACTGCACGTTATGCAGTGTTTGCTTGGCCTTCCATCCTAATGTCCTGAATGACCACAAGGCACGTTTGAAGCTGGGGAGACTGGAAAAAAGAAACCCGCCAGTGAAATCGAAGGAGGATAGGTGGGCAGCGGCCGCAGGCTCTGTCGAACACCTAGAACAGATGAAGGCATTCGAGGAGGAAGCAACTCGTGCTTCGGCCAATCAAAGCTTCTTCATCCAGCTTTACCTAGGCACTACCTTTATGGGTTCCTTCAAGGAGTTGTGCCAGTCTCTCCCCACTCAGGGTGAGGTGCCCTCGGGCTTGCACTCCTCCCGTTCTCGAAAGAGGGAGAAGGACCCGTCGTCTTCATCTCGACGGAGACGTTCTTGGGACTGGGAGAGGTCCAAGTCCTAAGAACATGTAATCATGACCTCTGTCGAGATCACATCCTCAGCTGCTGGCTTTTTGGACCTTCTGTCTGGTCAAGGGACCAAGGAAGTGGCCAATGAGGTCGAAATTATCATTTACCCTTTATCATTGGCTGTGCCTGACAGCTCTTTAGAATGGACTCCAGTCCTGGTCTTTCCAGATGAGGAGACGCAGCCTGCTGGTGTCCCCATCAAGGACCCAGTCCCGGACCCTCGGGTCTCACTGATCCCGGGTGTCTCCCGACCGACCAAGTCAGCCTGCCCAGTCTTGGTCCAGGACCCTCTTGGCCAAATGACAGAGGAAGAGCCATAAGCGCTCATAAAAGAGGCGACACCTCAGGTCCTCATCCTCCTTGGACAAGGAGAGACTCCGGCGGAAACTCTGGCGCTATGAAGACCTTATGTGGCAGCAGCTGATCTTGACCGGGCAGAGGCCTGCTCCACCACCTACCCCTGCCATCACTTGGCTGTCGCCTCCTAGGCCGAAGCCGACCCCTCCGGAACCAAAGCCATCGATTCCTCCACCCATGGGTCTGGCCCATCTCCTGGTTTGGCCTGTTTTGATCTCCCTGCCAATTCGGGTGGAACCACTGCCTAAGCAGCCTGAGGGAGGGGCGCCCTCGAAAGAAGACTGACAGGACACCGGGCTTCCCCGACGTCTGTCGATTACAGTCACCCCGGATTGCTCTCGGCGTATCGAGGATGACTTAGGCGGTAGACCGCTGTATCATGACTCTTTGGACTCGGACATCACCAGACTGCACTCACATCTGGGGATGATGAGTCGTCAGTTGGCGCAGGGATGGAGGAAGCATTTCCTCTTTCCAGGGCATTCTCCGCCTCATCTTCAATTCCACCGGAATGCCCCTGGAGCCCATACAGAAGAAGGCGGATTGCCCTCTCACTGACATACTCAACAGAGGGGATGCCCCGACGGAGGCCTTTACAGTGGCCGAGGCCATTGTTTCATAGATTTCATAGATGTTTACAAGCAATTAGACTTGTGTCCGTAAAGCTTGCCCAAATATCCCTAGCATCAAAACTTAATTTTCATATCACCACAACGAAGGTCCAAACTATTTTTAAACCGGTTCATACTACCGCTGTCTATTACTGCCGTAGGTAAGGTATTCAAAGGAGTAACAACCCTCTGGCTATACCAGTGTTTACGTATGTTGTGTTTCCATTTGGATTGTATTAATTGTTTATTATGCCTTCTAGTACCATATTCATCCATTCTTGGGTAAATACCAACTCAGTACAATAATCAGAATTTCCAATTACCTTATATAAGAGACACATATCTCCTCTAAACCTCCTATAGTGTAATGAATATAGATTTAGAGACATTAATCTAGATGGATATGATGTCTTCATCCCCCCTTAATAGATTTGGTAAATCTTCTCTGTACAGATTCTATTTTAACAATATCCTCCCTGTTTTGAGGAGACCATACCTGTACAGTATACTCTAAATGGGGTCTGACCAGAGCTACGTATAATGGAATTAACACTTTAGCTTCCCTACTAGCAATGTATCATAAAATAGAGTTTAAGTTTTGATTAGCTTTTTTTATCTGAAGTCTACAATGTGTACTGAACTCAAAGTCAGGGCCAACGCCTTGGAATACTATTCCGTAACCATCAATTTCTAAATCAAGCGGCATTGAGAATAGCTATACAGAGTTCCATAATCTCAATCATTGACTATGGCCTTATTATTTATGGCTCAGCTACCTCCACTGCTCTAAGACGTATCTCAATCACTCTAAATAAGGCCTGCCGGCTCCTCACGGGGGGCTCAAAGACTGACTCACACGTGTGATCTGTACTATGAATCAGGCTGGTTGAACCTATCAAATCGTCTTATTTATCTCACCTGCACAATGGCAAAAAAATCTATCTTGGGACTGACTCCATTATGTATTCAAAACCTACTCCGACTGAATCCTGGCTCACGACCCTCCACCAGATCTGAGCGCCAACCTTTCCTGGTTCGAGATGCGGACTGCACAGGGACAAAGATCTTTCGCATACAGGGGCCCGACATGGTTCAATGTGCTTAGTCCACCTACTCTATCCTCAACCTCGCTTGAAGCTTTCAAATCCATGCTCTATACCTCACCACCACTAGCAACTGTGATTGCGCTAGATAAAGACTACTACTCCTCATGTCCATCCTCACATCTGAGGCCTCTTCCTCCCTGACTAATGAACCCTCTGGTACCTCTACTACTTCCTGTCTCCCACCCAAACTCACTCCCCTTTTTCCTGTCCCTCTCACTTACTCTCCCACTCACCACCTTTCCCTCCTCTCAGCCTCCTTTTGGCCTAATGATCACCCTCTCCTGGAAGTTTCCTTAACCTTGAGGTATCTACTCGCTTGAACCTGTTATAGCTTGTTTTTCTATGAAACTTAAAAACGTTACTGCCTTAAACTGTTAATAGCAAATTTATGATGTAACTTTCCTGTCTGGTTTTACCTGTAATGTGTATCGTGCTTTGTTAAATGTTCTTTGTGATGTGGAACCTTTGTAAAAGAGCCCTGGCTCAAAGGTATTAATTCCTAGACTAATAAACTAAACTAAACATATTATAACTCCAAGATCTTTTTCTTCGGTGGTGCTTGTAAGTGGTATATTGGCAAGTGTGTAGTTATTGTGTTTATTCTTTTTGCCCATATGCATAATTTTACATTTGGTAATGTTCTGAGATAGTTTATTAGTAGTAGTCCAATCTAAAATTTTATTTATTATATTTTGTAATTCCAATGGCTCCTCATGAGTATTCACAACAGCCTCTAACCTGCAGTCATCAGCAAATTTGTATAACCATACCCTAGGATTATCTGATTGTAGAGTAGCTATATATATGTTGAAGAGACAAGGACCCAAAATGGAACCTTGAGGGACTCCGCTGGAAATGGTTGACCAGTTAGAAAAAGTCCCCTTCATAGTTACCCTCTGTTGTCTCCCTTGTAACCATGATGATACCCAGTTACAGATATTAGGGTTCAGTTTGATCTTCTCTAACAGATTCAATAGCTCGAAATGGGGTAATTTATCAAAGGCTTTAGTGAAGTCCAAATATACCACATCAACCGAATTTCCCTGGTCTAACTCCCTGTTTACATTTTCATAGAAGGCTAATAGGTTTGTCTGACAAGATTTGGATTCGGTGAACCCATGTTGAGAATGGTCCAGCAATTCATTTGGCTCTAAGTGCATTAGGATATAATCCTTTATAACCCCTTCCAAGATCTTACCCATTAGTGAAGTCAGACTTGGTCTAAAATTTTCTGCTTTTGTCATGACTCCTTTTTTAAGAATGGGGACAACTAAGGTATGTTTCCAATCTTCAGGTACTAACCCTTGATCTAAGGAGGTCTGAAACACATATGTAAGGGGGGGCCAATACAACTGCCAGTTGACCGGGCCCTTGAACTTTGGCAGCGTCCTGCCTCCTGCCCTGCACCATCTGCTCACAAGTACGTGGTGCCAATGGGGACCCTTGTGGGGATCAAAGAGCACCCTTCGGCCGAGAGCCTGGTGACCGCTTCTGTGTTCAGGCGTACTGGTAGTTCAGCCGACACTGATTGACCCCCGGACAAGGAGTCCAAAAATATGGACCACACTGCCCAGAAGGTCTATGCGGCCTCTTCTCTTCATCCGGCCAGCTCGGCTGTCATTATGGCACACTTCTCTCGTGCCCTTCTTGGGTCATTAGACAAGGTCCACCCACATCTCCCAGTGGAAATGCAGACCACGGTCAAGCAGGTCCATGACCAGGGCCGTGCAGTTGCCAAACAGCAGCTCCAGACAGCCTTGGACATCGGAGATTCTAGGGACATGGATATGTTGTTCATCCACACTGTCTGGCAGGTTCCTTGCCACTTTAAATCTTGCTGGAAGGTCTTCAAGCTGGCTCCTCCCACCCACCCGGGTGGTAAAACTCTTGGCTCCGCCCCATGATGTCAGATCTTCCTTACCGCTTGGAAGCTCAGGTTCCCTCCTTAACACTCTGCGTGTAGACTGGATCCTAATTCTTTGGTTCGCCCAAAAGTAGTTTTAAAATTCTCAAGACTTCGGTCAAATTCCTCCCTCGTGGCTGCGATGGACAAATCGACTCCCAGATTTCGGCGGTGCCCATGTGGGCAGAAGATGTCCAGGACAGACCCGCACTCCACGTGCGTCTACTGCCTCGGCCTTGATCACGACTGCGCGGGCCTGCGAGTTATGTAGAGATCGTTTGGCCAGCGTCCTTGAAGACCGCGCTGCCTGGTTACAGCTTGGCGCCCGAAGCATAACCGCGGTGTGGTCAAGGAGGCCTGTTGGGCAGTGTCCGTGGGCTGGCTCAGCTGAGCAACTCGAGCAGATGATCGCCCTCGAGGAGGAGGAGGCTCCGGACGCATCCTCATCTTCCTCGGTCGCGGCATTTATCCCGCTCTCTCTGGGATCCTCTTACACAGCTTCTTTTAAGGAGCTTTGCCAACCCCTTTCCACGAAGGGAGAGGGGCCATCGGGACACTCTTTTCGGTCCAAAAAGAAGGACTCGAAGGGTAAGTCCCACCGTCGACGTTTGTGGAAGTGGGAGAAGTCCCCTTCCCCGGGCAGTTGACACTCGACTTCGGTCGAGGTTGTGGCTAAGGCCACTGGCTTCATGGTGTCCCCGTCAAGTCAGCCGGCCGAGACACCCATCGACGCGGTCGAGATTTTTCTCAACCCGTCGGATGGGCTGTCGATTGGTGAAGCCGACAACCCTTCTTCACCGGTTTCCTCGGTGGAAACTGAGAACTTGCCTGTGCCTCCTGTGCCAGAGTCCCTGGTCAAGGCTTCTGAGCCGAGGGAGGAGCGGGTGTCCCCCGCTCCCTCCCAGACCTGCCCTCGGAAACACAGAGGGTCTCGGACTCGGACCTCGTCTCGGTCCAGCCGATCCTGCTGACATCGGCGGTCTCAGTCTCGGCACCGAGGTAAGTGGTGGCGCCGCTCATCCTCATCTTCCTCCTCGGAAGAGGAGAGACTTCAACGCAAATTGCATTGACACTACGAGGACTTAATGTGGCAGCAGCTCCTTTTGTCTGGGAACAAGCCGACGTCGTTGCCTTCCCTGGCCATTAAGTGGCTGTCACCCGAAAGGCCGAAACAACCCCTCGCGGTGGTCGAGGTGCCCAAGCCTGGGCTGGTTGTTGGGCCAAAACCAGCTGCCCCACCGATTGTGGTGGAACCTCCACCTCCACAACTGAAATCGGGGGGCGCCGACCAAGGACTCTCAGTCGGGTCAGGATCTGCCCCACCGGTTGTCAGTCACCCTCACTCCTGACCATCCTCAGCAGGTGGAGGGTGGCTCAGGCCCCAGGCAGCTCTTCGCAGACTCCTAGGAGTCTGACGATGACTCTTCCCTGTTTTCCAGGACCCTTGACCTGGAGTCCTCCGGGGGGCAGTCGATGGATGAGAGCCCATCGTCGTTCATGGGTCTGCTTCAGCTCATCTCGGAGTCAACCGGGATGCAGCTCGAGCCCATATCCAAGCAGGCCAGCTATCCCCTCATGGAGATACTGGACCGAGGGGATTCACCCTCGGAGGCCTTTCCAGTGGCTGAAGCCATTGTTGGCCCAGCTTTGACAGTGGCCGGCTTTCTGTCCTGTGCCTTCAGCCAGGATGGCTAGGAAGTATGCGGTCCCTACCGGCTCTTTGTCTGGTTTTTCGGAGCACCCCTCTGTGGAGGGGTTGGTCACCGATAGCATTTTCAGGCGTTCCAGGAATGCTAGAGATGTGGATAAGCTCCCCGACAAGGAGTCCAAAAAGCTGGACTATCCCGGGTGCAAGGTGTACACTGCATCCTCCCTAGGCTTCCACCAGGCCAGCTCGGCCGTGCTGATGGCACACTTCTCCCACGCCCTCATGGGCTCCCTGAATGAGGTGATCCCTCATCTCCCGGCTGACCTGCAGACCACGGTCAAGCAGGTGCGGGATCAGGGAAGGGCAGTGGTGAAACAGCAGCTCCAAATGGCTCTAGACATTGGAGACTCCTGTGCCCGATCAGTAGCGGCCGCAGTGGCCATGCACCGCAGAGCATGACTGAGGATATCCACCTTCACGGCGAATACCCAGCACAAATTGTCGGACGTCTCCTTCTTGGGGACTGACCTGTTCGGCCCTGGAGTGGAAGGCCACCTCCAGCAGATTGAAAAGTCCAACGCTACCCTGGACTCAGTCACCTCCACCCACAAGGACAAGGGCTGTCATCAGCAATATAAGTCCTTTCACCCTTCTGCGCCTGTAGCACTTCGGGCCCAGCAACACTAGCATCAGGGCCAGCAGGCTCGCGCTTGGCACCCCAAAGCCATGCCGACGGCTTCCTCTAATAGGAAGCAGGGAAGAAAAGGCCCAGGAGGTCCCTCAGCCGGCCCTCCTCCAAGTCTGCCCAGTGACGGGTTGAGGGGTGTCGCCCCCAGCCTCGTCACTCCCACCTGGGATCCCCCCATGGGGGGATGGCTCCACCACTTCTTTTCCACCTGGTCCACTATAACCATGGACCATAGGATGTTGGAGGTGGTAGGAAAGGGCCTGCCTCTGGAGTTTGAGCAGGCCCCACCCTTCCGAGCCGTCGCCCCTCGGGGGACTATGGGGTCCTCAGCCTCTCTGTTGGCTCACCGAGCCGACATTGCCCTGCTCCTTGAAAAAGAGGTGATCAGAAAGGTGGTGGATCCTCCACCAGACCCAGGGTTTGTGTCCAGGTACTTCCTGCTCCCGAAACGGACGGGGGGCTGGTGCCCCATTCTAGACCTGCATGACCTGAACAGGTTCCTAATGTCTCAAACCTTCAGGACGGTCACTCTGGCTCAGATCATTCCATCCTTGGAATGAGGCATATGGTTCTGTTCTCTGGACCTCCAGGACATGTTCTTTCATGTCCCAATCCAGCTGTCCCACTGGAGATTCCTCCGCTTCAGGGCAGAGGGATCCCTCTACAAGTTCTGGGCCATGCCCCTCGGCCTTTCTCTAGCTCCTAGGGTCTTCACCAAATGCATGACAGTGGTGACAGCATTCCTGCGGCACCGAAGGGTCCAGGTGTACCCCTACCTGGATGACTGGCTGATTGCAGCCTCCTCCAGAATGGAGGTGGAGCGGTCCAGGTATCTGGCCCTCCAGGTTTGCTCTCAGGTTGGCCTCCTTATCAATGAGACCAAGTCGGAACTTGTGCCAAACCAGGTGATACAATTCATCGGGGCAGAGCTTGACTCTCTACAAGCCAGAGCACTGCTCCCGGTGGACAGGGCCAAGGTTCTTTTCTCCTTTGCCCAATCATTTCAGGTTGGGCAATTGCACCCTGCCCAAGACTTCCTGCGCCTCCTGGGCCTCATGGCGACCTGCACCAGTGTGGTCCATTGGGCCCGTTGATACATGCGTCCCCTACAATGGGGACTGGCCAGTCAATGGTCACAACACTCCGATTCTTTGGATCAGCTAGTGCCAGTGACCCAGGAGATGTGGAATGCTCTCCAGTGGTGGATCGTTCCAGCTCATCTGTAGGAGGGCACCCCATTTTTGTCCGCCCCGAGCTGACGGTCTCTCTACCAACCGACGCCTCTCTGGTGGGTTGGGGTGCCCATCTGGGGAGCACAAAGCGCATGACCTTTGGTCCCCTCAGGAGTCCCAATGCCACATCAACCTGCTGGAGCTTCGAGCGGTTCATCTAGCCCTCACCACCTTTGCTCTGTTTGTTTGGGGTCAAGGGGTCCAGGTCCAGATCCAGATGGACAATGCCACAACCATGTACTACCTAAACTGCCAGGGTGGGACACGCTCCATGCATCTGTGCAGGGAAGCTCTCCGCATTTGGTCCCTCGTGCGCAACCTGGAGGCGGATCTCCTTGCCATCCATGTGGCAGGAGCCTCCAGCATTCTGGCCAATGCCCTAAGCCAGATAGGGGCTGTGTCCCACGAGTGGTCTGTCCTGCCAGAGGTGGTACAAGATCTGTTCTCCCACTGGGGCATGCCTCAGGTGTACCTGTTTGCCTCCAGGGAGAATGTGACCCCGGGCCTCTTCTACGCCTTTCCCTCATTTCCCTTGATCCACAAGGTGCTCCTCAAGGTGAGGAGGGACAAGGCACAGGTGATTCTGGTAGCCTCAGACTGGCCTCGCCAGTTCTGGTATCCAGATCTCCTCAGTCTCAGCTCCAGGCTCCCGAGGCGGCTTTCAGCCCGCCTGGACCTGATCTTAGTCAATCAGGGGACGGTATTCCATCCGGAACTTCAATCCCTGCACCTGATGGCCTGGTTCCTGAGTGGCTAGAGTTCCAGGCCTTGGATCTTTCCGAAGAGGTCCTCAACGTGGTTGAGGTGTCCCGTAAGGAGTCGACGAGAAAATGCTATGCCTTTAAATGGAAGAGAAGAGTAGTTCTAGGAATGGTATATGTTGTTCATCCACATGACCCACCCGGCTTCGATGCACAACCTGGCTTCCAGTGGGCTAGATCTGGTGTCATGGGGCGGAGCCGAGAGTTTTACTACCCAGGTGGGTGGGAGGAGCCAGCTTGAAGACCCTCCAGCAAGATTTAAGGTGGCAAGGAACCTGCCAGACAGTGTGGATGAACAACATATACCATTCCTAGAACTCCTGTTACAGGTGAGTAACCTGTATTTCTTGTGCCCGCTCGCTGGCAGCTGCAGTGGCCTCTCACCGCAGGGCTTGGCTAAGGCTTTCCTCCTTCCCGGCGGATACTCAGCATAAGCTTGCTGATGTGCTCTTCCTGGGTACCGACTTGTTCGGTCCAGGAGTGGCCAGTCACCTTCAGCGTATAGAGCAGTCCAATGCCACCTTGGAGGCTACTTCTGCCAAGGGTTCTTTGATCAAGAACCAGCAGAAGAGAAAGAAGAAGCCATTTTGGCACTCTTCCCCTGCAGTCTGGCAGCCATCCTATCAAGGAGGATAGCAACATCTGCAGCATTAGCAGGCTCAAGTTTGGCACCCTCAGCTCAAGCAAGGTCCTCAGCAGCTTTGTAAAGGAGGCCAAGGCTCAGGTCCTGGAGCCTCCTCCTCCTCCCAGCCTGCTCAGTGACGGGTTGGGGGTTGCCACCCCTATACCCGTCACACCAGCTCTGGGTCCTCCCGTGGGGGGTCGGCTCCGCCACTTCCTTTCCACTTGGTCTGCTATCACTTCAGACAGGTGGGTTCTGGAAGTGGTCAGTCGGGGACTGCCTCTAGAATTTGAGCACTACCCTCCCAAATGAGCCCACGCCCCTTTGGAGGAATGGATTTCCACATACACCCAGTCAGCTCTCTGAGATGATGTAGCTCAGCTGCTCCGCAAGGAAGCAGTAGCTCCAGTGCCAGATCGTCCGACAGACCCAGGCTTTGTCTCCAGGTACTTGCTGGTGCTCAAGCAGACGGGGGGTTGGTGGCCCATTTTAGATCTCCAAGACCTGAATCAATATCTCAGATCCCGCACCTTTCGGATGGTCACTCTGAACCAGATCATACCATCTGTGGAACGAAACACGTGGTTCTGTTCACTGGATCTACAGGACGTGTTCTTTCACATCCCAATCCGTCCGTCCCATCAGCGGTTCCTCCGCTTCAGGGTTGAGGGACCCTGTACAAGTTCCAAGCCATGCGTTCAGCCTGTCATCAGCCCCATGGGTCTTCACCAAATGCATTGCAGTGGTGATGGCCCACCTTAGGTGTCGAGGAGTCAGAATCCACCCTTATCTCGACGATTGGCTCTTGGCAGGTTCCACCCATCAGGAGGTGGAGAGGTCCAGGGATCTGGCCCTCCAAACCTGCTCCCAACTCGGCCTCCTGATCAATGAGGCCAAGTCGGAACTCGTGCCTTCTCAGGTGATGGGCTTCATTGGGGCAGAGCTCTACTCTTGTCAAGCCAGAGCTCGGCACCCAGCGGACAGGGTGGAGGTTCTCTCTTTTTTGCCCAATCATTTCTGGTTGGGCATTTGTGCCCTGCCCGGGACTTTCTGCGCCTTCTGGGTTACATTGCGGCATGCACCTCCATGGTCCGTTGGGTCCAGTGGAACATGTGCACCCTTCAATGGGAGATGGTCATCCAGTGGACTCAGCTATATGGTCATTTTGACCAGCTGACCACTGTAACCCAGAATATGTGGGACACTCTCCAATGGTGGACCACCCCAGACCAGTTGCAGGAAGGGATCCCATTGGTCGGCCCCGAGCTGACGGTGGTCCTTATAACCGATGCCTCTCTCATGGCCTGGAGAGCCCACATGGGGGACAACAAGGCCCACGAGTTCTGGACCCCCCAGGAGTCCCTATGCCACATCAACCTGTTGGAGCTCAGAGCAGTCAGACTGGAACTGTCAGCTTTCACACCTCAGCTTCGGGGTCGAGTGGTTCAAGTCCAGATGGACAATACCACAACTATGTACTACCTCAACAATCAGGGTGGCATGCACTCCCGTCTGCTGTGCAAGGAGGCACTCCACATCTGGACTCTCGTAAGCTGGTTGGAGGTGGATCTCTTAGCCATCCATGTGGCAGAAGCCTCGAACCAGCTGGTGGATGCTCTCAGCCGCATATGCCAGACATCCCACGATTGGGCTCTCCATCCAGAGTTAGCTTACAGCCTGTTCTCCCATTGGGGCAAACCACTGGTGGACCTGTTTGCCTCCAGGGAAAACACCAAGCTGAGGCTGTATTGTGCCCGCCCCCCTCAGCAGGGCTCACTGCAGGGGGATGCCTTCTCAAGGCCGTGGACCCCAGGCCTCCTCTATGCCTTCCCTCCATTTCCCTTGATCCACAAGATGTTACTCAAGGTGTGGAGGGACAAGGCAAAGGTGATTCTGGTAGTCCCAGACTGACCACGCCAGTACTAGTACCCAGATCTCCTCAGCCTCAGCTGCAGGCCCCTGGAGCAGTTTTGTACATGCCCGGACCTGATATCTCTCAATCAGGGGTAGGTCTTCCATCTAGACCTTCAAATTCCCTGCACCTCACAGCCTGGTAACTGAGTGGCTGGAGTTCCAGGCTTTGGGTCTTTCCGAAGATGTCTACATCATGGTGGAGGAATCTAGAAAGGAATCGACCAGGAAATGTTACGCCTTCAAATGGAAAAGGTTTTCCATTTGGTGTAAGGGTAAGAGTCTGGACCCCTTATCCTGTCCTGTGGCTAACATTCTCGACTTCCTTTGGTCTCTCTCTCTCCAAAGGGGGTCTACGGTCATCGACCCTTAGGGTGCACCTGGCAGCCATTTCCGCTTACCGGGCACAGGCTGGTCAGCCGACATTGGCACAGGAGACAGTGGTCGGGCGCTTCTTCAAAGGCCTGGATCACATATCTCCTCTGGTGCATGAACCTCCACCTCCATGGGATCTGTTGCTGGTTTTGGCAAAGCTCATGGGAAAACCCATGCACAAGTGTGAGCTCTCACACTTGTGGAAGATGGCCTTCCTGGTGGCTATCACGTTAGCCAGAAGGACAGGGGAGCTCCAGGCACTTTCGGTGGACTCCTCTTACCTGATCTTTCACAGGGTCAAAGTTGTCCTGTGCCCCCACCTGAAATTCCTTCCGAAGGTGGTGTCAGAGTTTCACCTTAACCAGGTGTTGACTCTGCCGGTTTACTACCCTAATTACTCCTCGGACGCCGAGTACAGACTCCATACCTTGAATCTGAGATGTGCTCCCTGCTACTACGAGGAGAGGACGGTGGAAATTTGTGGAGAGGTTCGCCAGCTGTTTGTCACCTATGCTGAAGCTGCTTCTGGTAGACCTGCAGCCAGACGGACCATAGCAAGATGGATTACATCATGCATACGTCTGTGCTATGAGTTGGTGGGCAAGGAGCCTCCCAGAGGGATAAGAGCTCATTCTACCCGCAATACTGCTGCATCAGTGGCTGCTTCCAGGGACATCCCTATCCAGGAAATCTGTCGAGCTGCTAACTGGAAATCAGCTAACACATTTTTCACCCACTACCACATCAACCTTGAGTCATGCCGGGATGCTGGTTTTGGGGCCTCAGTTCTCCAATCTCTGTTTCCTAAGTAGGGGGTGTGCGCCTTGCCTCCCTTCTCCCAGAGAACTGCTTGGAGTCTGCCAAACAGTGTGGATGAACAACATATCCACGCTCCTAGAAGAACAGGTTACTCACGTGTAGCAGTAGTTCTAGGAGTGGTATATGTTGTTCATCGACACACACCCACCCGACCTCCCCGGCTTCGGGCGCACAACCTTGCTTCCAGCAGGCTAAGATCTGGTGTCATGGGGCGGAGCCGAGGTATATACCACCCAGGTGGATGGGAGGAGCCAGCTTGAAGACTTCCGGCAAGATTTAAAGTGGAAAGGACATGCCAAACAGTGTGGATGTACGACATATACCACTCCTAGAACTACTTTTACAGGTGAGTAACCTGTTCTCTGCCAGCATTCCTGTCCGCCTCTCTGCCACCATCTCCCAAGACCAGAACCATTTTTTTTATTTGGCCAGACCTGACCCTAAGCTGACCACAGTGAATGACTGACCACAGGAAACTGATCTGCCCCTCTGCCCCCTCGTAGAATGTAAAAAATTACAAGGAGTACAGTACACTCAGCACCATTCTATATACTTTTTTTCTCTACCATGCCCTCCCTCAAACATTCCTGTGCCTCTCTCACTCTCCCATGCCAAACTAGCCAACAAAATAGTCTTACCTTACCAAGCTCAGGCAGGCACTCTGGGCAGTCCTTCAGTTCCTTAGGTGGCTGGATGCAGGCAGGACAAGTCAGCAGGCAGAAAGCAGCAGACAGGACAAATCAGGGCTACCAAGCGATTCAGCATTTGACTCCTTCCCAGCCAAGTGCTTGAACTGCTGCAGCACCAGAGTGCAAAAAAATGATTTACAGCCCCTTTGTGAGAGCTCACTTTCTCACTAGGTATCTCTTGGGTCTTTCAGCTTATTTTTCTAATGCCCACTTCAAACCCGCTACTCGCTGCTACCTCCTACGATGTGTGGCTCCATTTCTGGACATTGCTCAGGTGAAGCACCTGTCTCTCCTCCCCCCCGCAAACAAGCCAAATTTACAAGGTTTAAGTGGACCTGAGGTGGGACACAATGGAAGCAAGAGCGCAAAAGTTTTTTAAACATTCCCTCAAGGTGTTCGGCCCCTTTTGTGATGTCAGTGGCTAGGGCAGAACAACCTTGGGGTGGGGGAGGAACAAGGCACGTCCTCACTAGCAAGGAGGAGCAGTAGAATGCCAAACCACACTGCAGGGAACAAAAGAAAGTCACCTGCCTCCCACTAAAAGCGCAAGCATGCACAATATCGTGCTGGGGTCATGGGGGGGCCCACAAATCATGGAAATGGCGTGAAAATCACACCCATGATTTTCCAATGCCCCTGGCCCTTTGATAGCAGCCATGGATGCATATGATACAGCTTCCAGAGTGGCCACTGCTGGAATCTGCATTAGAAGACATTCCTGGCTCCGGACAGATGGTCTTTACTCAGATGTTCAACAGCGGGTTATGAATGTTCCCTTTGACTGTACCTATCTGTTTGGCTAGCAGGTGGAACAAGCCTTGGAGGCCTCTTAGAAAACCAGGGCTGCCATCAAGATAGCCAGGCCAGTTCCTTCAGCCCCTGAGAGAGGCAGGAACTGCCAGATCTTACTTTGAAAGGGTTCCTGCAGTAGGTCTTCACACACAGGACTGTGCCTCCTGGCGTCAGGACCGCATGGCAAATTTGTAGCTAACAATCGTCGGGGACCACCCCCCATCATCAGGTGATGCGACGTCAGCATGACTATAAAAGGGGTGGTCCCACGCCTGCCCCCCAGTTCTTTCCTGCCATCGCCAGTTCGTTCAACATACACGGTAGAACAGCATTCAGTCGCCTGCCATTTTAGTGATTTCTGATGTTTTTTCTTCCCAAGTTCTCAGTTTTCTTACCATCGCCTGTTATGGTGTATGTCGGCTAGCCAGTCCAAAAAGAAGTGCTCCAAGTGTGGCTCACAGATCCCACACGGGGTCTGGGGCCCAAGCACAACTCGGCCGAGTGTGCCATCTGCCAGGGCTTTAACCAGGCGACATACACCCATCGCAAGAGGACCCTCGAAGCCCATCTGTTGACTCAGAGACTGGCTTCCATGGGAAAGGAGCTTTAGGAGCTGCACGAAAGATCATCATTGCTGGCCCCAGAAAAGAAAAAGAAGAAAAAGGACAAGGAGAGTCGCTGAGAGCAGAGCCGTTCTCCTCAAGGGAAGACCAGACAGACAACTGACACTGGCCAGGGTGGGCCCTCCACCTTGGTGAGTACCCCACCTGCAGGGTCTTCATCCGCTCTAACGGATCGGACGCCCAACCTCCCCCCACCCGAGGTTAGCGGACAATCAGGGGTCGCCTCTTTGGAGGTCTCTGTAAGGGCTCCTACTCTGAGCTCCACCGATAAGTGCCCTCCGGCTCTGCCGCTGGGCGCCCGGCCCAGGCCAATCAGCCTGCCCTGAGTCCTTCCACTCTTGTCAGCCCAGCTGCATCCAGTAAGCCAGTTGACCGCTCCTCCACCAACCGCATGGATGCCCACACTCTCCCATCGGGCTCCCTTGAGGCCCCCGATGCCAGGACGAGTACGATCACAGATGCACCTTCTCTACCAGACACCTCTCTTCTTCAGATGGATACCTTTCCGGAACTGTCACTGGAGGATTTGCCTGATCTCTCCCCCCCCCTCGTCAGGCTTCCCTCCGCCGTCTGATCCACACTTGCCTGTGGATCCTTCGCCGGACCTACACAGGCCAGGCATGGACCCTCCCCCCACAGGACCTTCGGGTCCTCTGCCGGACTCATTTCCCAGTGGGCCTTCGGCACCTCCTCTGGTGGGTCCTTCTGCTCCTTATTCAGGCCCTGCAGGTGACCTTCTGGAACATCCCCATGTCCCTCAATACCTGCCGCCGGGGGTCTGTCACCAGGTTACAATATTCGACACCAGGATATCCTACACCAGGCTACCAGAGTTAGGCTTTCTACCAATACCCGTATTGTTACCAGGCTCCCAGCTACCCCCCCTTCCCCATAGGGGGTACCTGGGTTATCAGCCTCTGCCTCCCCCACCACCGCAGCCTGACCATGGATCCTTCCCTGCGTGGTGGAGGGATGCCAAGTCCCAGCTCTTCTTCGGGAGCTAGGTCAGCCTCAGGTCACAGCTAGGGCCTTCCCTCCTTATGGGGCATCCCCACCTAGTCCTGTCCCCTCTAGCCAAGTTTCTGACAGGGACTTGGGTGCTCTGCCCTCAAGGGTTTTTAAACCCCTGGACCAGGCTCATGAAGAGCCTTCCTTGCCTAGCAGACCAGAATCTTCGGAGTTGGATGAGAAGTCGGACCTAGGGAACCAGTCCAAGCCTCACTCCCTGGTCAAGTCTCAACCGAAAGAGTTACCTAAGTCTCCCCGTGGGGGCCCCTCCTTTGGGGAGCTGCTCAGAACCATTCAAAAATCCTGCGGCTGAGCCTCCAAAGAGCTGGACCTCCAATGCAAGAGACTTGCACAACACCTGGACCTGGTCTGTGTGGCTCCTCTTCCCATTCCCCCCTGGATGGGACCACATAAGGACTTTGTGTCCACTATTTGGCAACAGCCCTCTTCCATTCCAGCTGTGTCACAGAAGGTGGATTGGACTTATTTCCCCATGGAAGGGGTCTCTCATATGACCTCCCAACCCAAGGCCAACTCCATGGTCATTACTGCCGCCCATGACATATCGGCCCAACCCAAACACCTTAGTGCCTCCTTGCCAGATAAGGACTCAAAACAGCTGGACCAGTGCAGTAGAAAAATCTATGCCTCTTCCACCTGTGCCATCAGATCCCTCAACTATGTCGCCCACATGGTGGCCTTCCAAAAGTCCTCCTTTGCTGAATTGGAGAAGGACAGTCAGAAGATTCCTGATGAACAGCTTAGGAATAAACTCCTGGAAAAAAGTCAGGATGAATAAGTCATCCTGCCGCCATGCCCTCCGCACCACATATGACACCGTTGAGTCTGTGGTTCGGGGTGCGGCCACTGGGATTTGTCTTAGATGCTTTGCCTGGCGGGGTTAGCACAAGATATTCAATATTCACTCCTGGACACTCTTTTCAGGGGTCCAGTTCTGTTTGGCGGTGACGCCAAGGATATATTAACTGAGCTGCAGGTCCATGTACCGTTTTGGCCAAAAGCAACGGCAGTGCCCTTTTTGCCACCAACGGAAGAGAGGAACAGACAGAACCAGGGCAGATGACAAAACAAACGTTGTGCCCCAGGTTCTGGTACCCAAACTCCTCAGGCCAAATTTGCAAAAGCTGCCTCTGGGGAAGAGGTACCACTCCCCTCCGCAGCCTGACTCCCTACCTCTCCTTTCGCTCCCTCTGAGGAACCGTTAGGGGGAAGGTTCGGCCTCCACCTGGAAGGGTGGAAGGCTGTCACCGCTGATGCATGGGTTCTTCAACTCCTAGAAAGAGGTTACTCTATAGAGTTCCTGGAGAGACCTCCTCCCAATCCACCGGGAAGATCCGGTTACCCATCAGACCAGCTTCATCTGGTCAGGCAGGAAATAGACTCTGCTACAAAAAGTTGCTATAGAGCCTATTCCTCAGGAACAGAAGGGAAGGGGATTCTACTCCCGCTTCTTCCTGGTTCCAAAGAAGATGGGTGATCTAAGACCCATCTTAGATCTCAGCATGCTTAACCTCTTAGTCGAGTACAAGAGATTTTGCATGTTGACTCTCCAGATACTGTTACCCCTGCTCCTACCCAACACTTGGCTGTGCTCCCTGGATATGCAGGATGCTTACCTCCACATCCCCATTCTGCCAGCCCACCACCGCTTCCTGAGATTCTCCTTCCCAGAGGATCTTTTCCAGTTCAGAGCCTTCCCATTTGGCCTCTCCTCAGCACCTCGGGTCTTCACCATGTGCTTAGCGGTGGTAGCGGCGTTTTTACGCCACTGGGGCATTTACATGTTCCCGTACCTGGACGACTGGCTCTTTTCAGCTCCTTCACTGGACAGTCTGTAGGAATCCCTCTCCTTCACTCTGGACCTCATTTCCAGTCTGGGAGTTTCGATCAGTCTCCCCAAATCCCAGCTAGCACCCTGCCGGCAACTCCGATTCATTGGAGCAGTACTGGACACAGTCCAGAGCAAGGCCTTCCTCCCAGCCGACCGAGTGGAGACTTTAATCTCACAAGCCACACTCGTGGCTTCCTCTCAGTGGACCACAGCTCGTTCGGTCCTACGACTCTTGGGTCTGATGGCTGCAGCCATTCCCACAGTCCTGCTGGCCAGACTGCACATGAGGGTCACCCAATGGTCTCTCCGTGTCCAATGGGACCAACTCTTGGATGACATGGACCAGAGAGTCCTTGCCTCCAGCAGCCTTCAAAAGGATCTCCTTTGGTGGAAGGACCCACCAATCTATTGGCAGGGGCATCATTTCACCTTCCATCTCCCTCTCAAATCCTTACTTCAGATGTCTCGAACTTGGGATGGGAAGTGCATCTGGGAGACCACAGAACCCAAGGCTCTTGGTCTCCCACGGAGGAGAACCTGCATATCAAAATTGTGGAGATGCAAGCGGTGCTCTGTGCTCTCCAGTCCTTCCAGTCACTCCTCACTCCGGGAACACTCCTCATCCAGACAGACAGCATGGCCACTGTCCAGTATCTAAACAAGCAGGGAGGCACTCGGTCGAACCCTCTCTGCAGGGAAGAGATGCAGGTATGGTAATGGACAGTTCAGCATGGCCTATTCTTGTCAGCAGTCCACGTGCCAGGTGTTCACAACATTCTGGCGGACAGTCTCAGCCGATCAGTTGCCAGGGCTCATGAGTGGGCTCTAAAGCAGCTGGTAGTAGAAGACCTGTTTCTTCACTGGGGTCGACCAGACCTAGATCTGTTTGCCTCCCCATCCAATGCAAAACTACCCAGCTTTTGCGCGCTCATTCCCAGGTATGGTGCTTTTTGGTGAGATGCACTCTTTTCCCTGGACAGGGAGGTTTCTGTATGCCTTTCCTCTGTTACTGAAGGTTCTGCTGAAGCTACAGGTGGAGGGGGTTCACATGATCCTCATCACTCCCTGTGGCCTTGGCAGATATGGTTCCCATTGTTACAGCAACTGGCACTGGAATCCCCAGTACCTCTGCCTCTCTCTCATGACCTTCTGTCCCAAGAGCAGGGCACCCTGATACATCTGAGCCTCAAGTCCCTCCATCTTCATGCGTGGCACCTGTAGACATAGCGATTTCTTGCTATGGGGTATTCACAGGGGTAGCTCAGGTCATAGTGGAGGCCAGAAAGCCTTCTACTAGATCCACCTACGCCATGAAGTGGAAGAGATTTTCTATCTGGGCCTCAGCGAAGGGCCTAGACCCCTTTTCCTGCTCGGTTCCCCAGGTGCTAGAGTACCTCTTACATTTGTCAGAGTTGGGTCTCGGTTATTCCTCACTGAAGGTCCATCTCTCTGCGGTGTCAGACTACCACTTTCTGGTGGAAGTCAAAACCCTAGCACAGCTAAGTTTCCAAGACTTTTCTGAAGGGGATCCTCCATATCAAACCTCTGGTCCAGAATCCTGTTCCTCCCTGGGTTCTCAATTTTATGTTGGAAATGCTTACTTTGCCCCCTTTTGAACTGGCAGCAAGCTGTGATATGTGTTTTTTAGCGTAGAGAACGCTCTTTTTAGTTGCTATCACCTTGGCTCAAAGAGTTTCAGAGCTTCAGGCTCTAGTTTGCAGAGAGTCTTATTTAATTTTCCACAAGGACCGGGTGGTCCTGCAGACTAATCTTTTGTTTCTTCCGAAAGTGGTTTCGGAAATGACTCTAAATCAGAGTGTTGAACTGCCGGTCTTTTTCCCAGAGCACTCCAACAGGGGGGAATACCTCTTGCACACCCTTGATGTGCACAGGATTTTGAGGTATTATACCTCTCAGACTAATGAAGTTTGAAAATTGAACCAGCTCTTTTGTTGCCTTTGCTTCCCAGTGTCGGGCAAGGCGATCACAAAGCAGACTCAACAGAAGTACAAAAAAACCCTTCTGGGGTGGTTAAAGGCCACTGCATCAGGAGTATAGCTACTTCTACTGCCTTTTCCAGGAATGTGTCTACTGCGGACATCTTTGCAGCAGCCACTTGGTCTTCCATCCACACCTTCAATAAGCATTACAGTCTGGACATTGCCTCTAGGCATCAAGCTGGTTTCAGCCTTGCAGTTTTGCAAGATCTTCTGTCTTGAACAGACCCTTAGTTGGCAGACATCTTCCTCCCCCCGGAACCTTGTCTTGGACTTCTTTTCTTAAGTTAGACTGCTTGATATTCAGTACTATGTGTGAAGACCTACTTCAGGAACCCTCTTGAAGTAAGATATAGCAGTTACATAAGAACCTACATAACAGTAGATCTTCGAGAGAGGTTCCTGCAATAGGTCTAGTTTCCCACCCACCTTTCCCTCAGCTCCTGAATTTTCCCTTTTTCCAGGCCCAGGACTCTGTCTTTTCTAGGTGCTCAGGAAAACAGGAGTCTATCGCTCCTCTTTTCTGCTCTCTCTCTTTAGGTCTCCGGTGGAAAAGAACTGGAGGGTGGGCGCGGGACCGCCCTTTTTATAGTCACACTGATGTCATGTCACCTGATGAAGGGGGGAGGTCCCCGCTGACGATTGCTAGCTATAAGTTTGCCGTGCGGTCCTGACGCCAGGGGGTGCAGTCCTATGTGTGAAGACCTACTGCGGGAACCTCTCTCGAAGATCTACTGATATGGTAAGTTCTTACGAAACTATTTCTTTTTTTTTTGGCCATCTCAGCACCAGGTTATCAGCCTGGTCATGCCCCCTGTCACCCCTCGCTCTCATATGAGCTGTTCTCCCAGTGCCCCCTGGCTTACACCCCAGGGCAGGGTCACGGCACCGGCGCCAAGGTGCCACGGACACAGTTCGGGATAGTGGGAGCCAGCCTGAGAGCGATAAAGAGGGGCGATGAAGCAGCATCATAGAGGTGCTGAGGCTAGATTTTCTGTGGTTACTCCCTCTGGAGCCAGGTGCATGCAGTGATGCCAACCGAGGCAGAGCATGCACTCTCCTGTGCGCGCTCCCCTTGAAATGTCTGCACTCGGCTCCCCCCATGCTCACGCACGTCACCTTGCTCCCCCAGTCTCCACCAGAGGGCACTCAGGTGCTGATGCAGCAGATCCCCCCCTCTCCCCGGGGAAGGAGAGCAGTCCTCCAGATGCTCAATCCTTCCCCGCCCCTGCCAACTCCCGGTGGCCAGTGCCTGTTCCCAAACACGGGTCGCCGGCGTGACGTGAGGTGTGGCATCCAGCGCCTCAACCCTTAGTGCCACCAGGCCAGCACATAACTATTTCTTTCATAACAAGCAGCTCTTTTGAGGAAGAGGCAGAGGAGCCCAGAACAAACAATATGGCGGTTATCTTCTACATCAACAAGCAAGGGGGTACTCATTCGTATCCCTTTTGCAGGGAGGCGATGAGAGTCTGGCACTGGGTGCTGGAGTGGCACATTCTGCTGTCCGCAGTGCATGTTCCAGGCATCCTGAACAATCTGGCCGACAGCTTAAGCAGGTCTCGTTCCAGAGTGCACGAGTGGGAGCTGCTACAGTCCGTAGCAGATCAGCTCTTCAACAAGTGGGGTCATCCAGAGCTGGATCTCTTTGCGTCACCACGCAATGCCAAATTGCCAATTTTTTGCTCGTGAGAGCATGCGCCTGGAGTTTTCTGGCCAGACGCGTTATCCCTTTGCTGGGCAGAGAGGTTTCTCTATGCCTTCCCGCCCTTCCCTCTCATTCAGAGAGTTCTGCTGAAGTTACAGGCAGAAGGGGCTCGAATGATTCTAGTAGCCCCCAGATGGCCTCAGCAGATTTGGTTCCCAGTCCTGCAGCGGTTATCCACGGAACCTCCAACTCCGCTGCCCATATGCTCGCAGTTGCTATCCCAGGATCGGGGTCGCTGGTCCATCCAGATCTTCATTCCTTACATCTGCATGCTTGGCTCCTTCAGACGTAGCCCAGCAAAGATACGGGGTTTCCCCAAAGGTGGCGGCAGTCCTAGCGTCAGCAAGGAAGCCCTCCACCCGCTCTGCCTATGCTATGAAATGGAAGCGGTTTTGTTTATGGGCCTTGTCACAGCATTTGGACCCCATCACCTGTCCAGTGAACTCAGCGTTACAGTACCTCCTCTCCTTGTACCAACATGGCCTGAGTTACTCCCCTATTAAGGTGCACATGTGGGCTGTCTCCACATATGCTCTAATTGGAGACAAGGCGTTAGCACAGTTGGATGTAGCCTGCACCTTTTTGAGAGGAATTTTGCATATGAGACCTCCCATTAGGGATCCTATCCCACCCTGGGATCTCCTTTTTTGTTCGAGAAGCTCACCCACCCTCTCTTTGAGCCGGCAGTGGATTGTGAACTGAGTTATCTTTCTTGGAAAGTGTGTTTTTTAGTTGCTATTACCTCAGCTCAGAGTTTCTGAGCTTCAGGCTCTGATGTGTAAAGAGATGTATTTGGTTTTCCACAGGGAAAGGGTTTCCCTTAGAACAAATCCTAAGTTTCTTCCGAAAGTGGTCTTGGAGTTGACCCTCAACCAGTCAGTTGACCTTCCAGTCTATTTTCCTTCCCATCTAATGGAGGGAAAGCTCTCCTTTACACATTGGACGTCCACAGGACTTTGAGGTATTACCTCAAGAGGACGGCTATGCACTGTCAGTCGGAGCAACTCTTTGTGGCTTTTGCACCACAATGCTTGGGCAAACCGGTGACCAAGCAGACGATTTCAAAGTGGATCATCCACTGCATATCCTTCTGCTATGAAAAGCACAATAAACCCCTACTGGGTTCGGTCAGGGGTCACTCCACCAGGGGAGTGTCTGCTTCCTTTGCTGCTCTGAGAAATGTCTCTATCAGGGACATATGTGCGGCTGCTACCTGGAATTCGGTGCATACCTTTGTCAAGCATTACAGCTTGGATATCATCTCCAGATGCAGAGCCGGTTTTGGTCTGGCTGTTTTGCAGGGACTTTTGTCCTAGGCCTCTGGAGTCAGTAAATTCCAACTCCTGGGGTTGACTACCTCTTTGGCGAGGGACTGCTTGGTATTCAGTCCTAATTGTTATAGCCTGCTGCAAGAGCTCCCACTCGAAGTAAGATAGTACAGTTATGTAAGAACTTACCATAACAGTAGATCTTCGAGAGGAGCTCTTGCAGCAGGCGTCACTTTCCCACCTGCCTTCCCCCTCGAGGTGTGCAGATCTTCATCTACATCTTTTTCAAGTGCTTCATCTCCTTCTCTTGTCAGGGCTTGTTCGCGGGCCTTGGTGAGGGAACTGAGGTGGAGCTGGGTCCGCCCACTTTTTGTACCAGGGCTGACGGGGTGGGGCCGACGTCGGGGGCAGACCCTGCTGTATACTGCTGGCTGAAAATTTTTTCGGAGGGTCCTAGTACCTGCGTCATAGTCCTAATTGTTATAGCCTGCTGCAAGAGCTCCTCTCAAAGATCTGCTGTTACGGTAAGTTCTTACGTAACTGTACTTTTTATTTCTCGGTTCCTCACTGTTCCTTTGAACCGAGGGGTAACTGATTCTCTACTTGTTTAAACTGAAACCTTTTTTAAGGGCTCCAGTTACTTTATTGTATTTTTATTTAAAATTCACCACATTTGAACCGAGGTTTATCAGTTCCCTCTGCTGTTTTCTCGGTTCCGGATCCGATTGCAACCGCTGGTCTCTGGACTTTATCGGTTCCTGAACTGACCGTTATTTCTCTTGGAACCGACTGCAAATATTTAAATTTAGCCTATTTTTGTTGGTTCCCGGTTTCTGTTTTCTAAAATGTCAGATAAGCCAAAAAACAAAACGGGACCCCTTCGGTTTAAGAATTGCTTGAAGTGTTCAGAGAGGTATTTGCCAAGGCAGATAAGCATGATCTTTGCTTGACCTGCCTTGGGCAGCAGCATTTCAGTGGAAATTGTGATATCTGTAAGTTTTTCCCTGACAAGACAGTGGAAAAATGCAGAGAGAGGCTTAAAGGAGACTGGGGGGCGGGGTCCATGGGCTCTAGCTAGTCCACCCCCTCTAAGACTGTGGCTGTTCTTTCCAGAGCCTCCAAATCCACCCCTGATATGGGTGAGAGCTCTGGCAAGAGAGGCAAAGAACCAGCTGACTCCCCAGTGCCTGCCAAAAAATTGAAGAAAACAAAGCACACTGAAACCCTGGCTGAAACGCTTCAAGGGGTCCCTCGTGCCCATTCCTGCTCCTTCTCCTGCTGATTTGACTCAGGCGTTAGCCTTACTCCAGGTGCTGCAGGGTTTAATACCCCCTCAGCAGCCTGTGCATGCGACTGCTGAAAAAGCTACTGTTGTTGCCCCTCTTTTGCCTACTGCTACAGTGGCATATGAGGAGGATAATCAGGATGAGGAGGGTACTGAACCTGAGGTCTCACCAGAACAAGATTCTGGTTCTCCTCCCAGACCCACAGAGGATTTCTCATCCCATTTTTCTTTTGCTAAAAAATGGTAGAAACCCTGGATCTGCAAACAGCTGAAGAGATCCAGGATGAGGAAGAGGCACAGTATATGCAGCTTATGGGTCTGACACCCACTAAAAGGCTCCTTTTGCCTATGTGCAAATTCTTTTAAAAGGATGTTCTGGAAATCCTCAAGTCTTCCAATACTATGACACCCACTGATAAAAAGTGTGACAAGAAATACCAGCTAGAAAGGTCTGGGGCTGAGTTTCCGTTCAGTCACCCAGACCACCAAGGGATTGTTCAACAGGCTGCTTGTGTAAAGGCAAAAACTTCCTTATCCTCTCACCACCCTGAGAAGGATTCGAGGAAGGTGGACAACATGGCAAAAAAGGGGTATCTTCCGGCATCCCTGGCAGTACACCAAGCCAGCTACCAGGCTTATGCAGCCCTCTATCAGAAGGCTCTATGGCAATCAGTGATAGACAATGCTGAGGCAAATCCCTCTTTGACAGTGTCAGAACTGCTGGACATGGCAAGACTGGTCTTGGAGGCTTCCAAGCACCAGTTTCAAATGGCAGCTGACACGAACGATACAGCTACTAGATGGATGGCTGGTACCATAGCATTAAGGAGATTTGCCTGGCTGAGAGCTACTAATCTCACCCAGGACACCCAGAGTAAGGCTATGGACTTCCCAGTTGAAGGCCACTCTCTTTTTGGTGCCCAGGCTGAGGCATATAAGAAAATAGTAGATGAATACAAAGCTACTTTTAGGAGCAATTCCACCAGGGATAGGGCTTCTCCTTCAACTTCATCCTATGCTAGGGAAGGCAGGGGTAGGTCCTTTTTAAGGAGGCCTTTTTTCAAGTACAGGTTGTTTCCCAGCAGCAGTACCAACCACAGCAGGGTGTTTTTTTTACAGAGCTAAAGGTAGAAGGGGTTCCAGGAGAGGATCCAAATCTGCCCAGCCTCAACAGCAAGCAAAGCAGAACCCCTGACTTTTCCCTTCAGACTGCCTCTCCATTTCCTGTAGGAGGCAGACTCGCCCATTATTTCAGAAGTGGTTGAAAATAACCACAGACAAGTGGGTCCTGGAAATAGTCAGGATCTCTTCCCTGTTTCAAGTCCCTTCCTCCTCCTCCAAGGTTAAAACAGTTTACACCAGCTCCTTTCTTGGAAATAAAACTGCTGGTGCAGGCTTTACTGCTGGCAAAAGCAGTCGGTCCTGTTCCTCTCAACCAAAGAGGGCAAGGGTTTTATTCAAGATACTTCCTAACAACAGAAAAGAATGGGGAGTGGCGGCCTATACTAGACCTCTGACTGTTAAACAAGTACCTGGTAAAACCCAGGTTCAAGATGATCACAATGGCCATGATTTTTACAGCTGTGCAAAAAGGAGACTAGCTAGCCTCCTTAGACCTAAAAGACACATATTTCCATATTCCCATAAGGGAGCCGCACAGAAAATATCTTGGGTTCAGACTCCCATCAGGCCACTACCAGTTCTCAACACTTCCCTTCTGCCTTACCTCTGCACTAAGGGTTTTTACCAAGCGTGTAGCAGTAGTAGTGGCACACCTGAGAAGGCTGGGTGTCAGTTTTTCCTTACCTGGACGATTGGCTAATCGTAGGAAAATCCCACCAGCAGGTGTTAGACCACCTTCAGTTAACCCAGGATCTGCTTCTCTCCCTGGTATTCCTCCTCAACACCAAAAAGTCAGTCCTGACCCCTGTGCAGGTTTTGCTGTTCATAGGTGCAGAACTGGATACAGTAGTGGGAAGAGCCTTTCTAGGATTGTGGATATGTAGTTCATCCACACTCTTTGGCATGTCTCCTTCCACTTTAAATCTTGCTGGAAGTCTTCAAGCTGGCTCATCCCACCCACCCAGGTGGTATAAACCTCAGCTCTGCCCCATGATGCCAGATCTTCCTTTCTGCTGGGAGATTCAGGTTGCCTCCCTCATGCGCACGCATTTTGTAGGCCCTGGCTTCAAAACCTTTGGTTATTCTGAAAATCCATCTAGTTTGAATTAGCAATCATGACTCTATACCTTCGATTATGGAAGACAAGTCTTCCCACGGATTTCACCGGTATCCTTGCGGCCAGAAGATGTCGCACACCGATCCCCATACCATGTGCGTTTACTGTCTCTGTGACGACCATGACACCTCGAAATGTGATCTCTGTCTCGCTTTTCATCCTAACGTCCTCGACGACTTTCTCGCATGCCTGAAGTTGGGGAGGCCAGAGAAACAGAACCTTCCGGTGAAATCCAAGGAGGCTTGGTGGGCGGTTTCTGTGGCTGAGGGATCCGCTGAGCAATTGGAATGCATGCAAGCATTCAAAGAGGAAGCGACTCGGGCTGCAGAAACTACTCTGAGCTTCTTCGTTCCACTCAATCTGGGCTCCACCTTCTTGGGTTCCTTCCGAGAGTTGTGCCAGTCTCTCCTGACCAAGGACTCCTTTCAATCCCATAAGCGGGAGAAGGATCCGAGATTGTCTTCGTCCCGATGGAGATGCTCTTGGGAGCGGGAGAGATCTCTGTCCCAGGAACGTGTGATCTCGACTTTGGTCAAGATTGCTTCTTCGGCTGCTGGCTTCTCAGCTTTGCCATCTGGCCAGTCAACTGAAATGTCGATTGACGATGTGGAAATTGTTATCAACCTGATCGATCCATTATCGCCGAATCCAGTCAACGATTCTCTCGGTCGAACTCCAATTCTGATCTTCCCCGACGAGGAGACCCAGCCTGCTGGGACTCCCATCAAGGAAGTTGTTCCCGACCCCGGGAAATCGCCGGTCCCGCCAATGTCTCCCGAGCGACTGAATTGGCCTGTCTGATCTCGATTGAGGTCCTGGACCCCCTCGACAGAAAAGCCAAGGAAGAGCCATAAATGTTCTAAAAAGAGGCGAAGCCATCGGTCGTCTTCGTCCTCCTCAGATGAGGAGAGGTTCCGGCACAAACTCCAGCACTACGAGGACCTCATGTAGCAGCAGCTTATTTTGACCGGGCACAAGCCGACCCCAGCTTCCACCCCAGCCATTACTTGGCTTTCGCCTCCTAGGCCAAAGCCGATTATTTCATAGCTGATCAGGTCTGTTCCCCCACCCGCAGAGCTGGCGAAACCTCCGATTCGGCCTAAACTGGTCTCTCCACTGATAGTGGTGGAACCACCACCCAAGCAGCCTGTGGGAGGGGCTCCTTCTAAAGAAGATAGACTGGACACCGGGCTTCCCTGGCATCTTTCAGTCACTGTCACCCCAGACCACCCTCGGCCGGTCGAAGGTGACCTGGGCGGTCGATCATTGTATCCGGATTCCTTGGATTCGGATGTGACCGGCTTGCATTCTCATCCCAGGGATGATGAATCAGCCAGTGGGTTAGAGACTGAGGAAGGTTCTTCATCCTTTCAGGGCATTTCTCGCCTCATCTCTGAGTCCACAGGTATGCTTCTGGAGCCAATTCAGAAAAAGGCAGAGTACCCTCTCTTGGACATCATCAAGAGAGGGGATACCCTGACTGAGGCTTTTCCTGTAGCCGAGGCCATTGTTGACCCAGCCCTAGAACTTTGGCAGCACCCCGCCTCTTGTTCAGCACCATCTGCCCACAAGTATACGGTGTCCATGGGGTCCCTTGCGAGGTTCACAGAGCACCCTTTGGCTGAGAGCCTGGTGACCACCTCTGTGTTCAGGCGTACTAGCAGTTCTGCCGATATTGACCAACCTCCTGAGAAAGAGTCCAAGCTTTTGGACCATTCGATCAGGAAGGTCTGTGCGGCTTCTTCCTTGGGCCTTCATCAGGTGAATTTGGCCATCATCATAGCACACTTCTCCCACGCCCTCTTGGGGTCTTTGGATGAAGTCCTCCCACATCTTCCCACGGACATGCACACCACAGTCAAGCAGGTCCGGGACCAGGGCCAAGCTGTTGCTAAACAGCAGCTTCAGACAGCCCCGGACATTGGGGATTCTTGTGCCCGTTCAATGGCAGCCACAGTTGCCTCTCATTGCAGGGCTTGGCTGAGACTCCCCTCCTTCCTGGTGGATACTCAACACAAACTAGCTGATGTGCCTTTCCTGGGGAACAATCTTTTCAGCCCAGGTGTGGCTAGTCACCTTCAGCGCATTGAGCAGTCCAATGCCACCCTGGATGCTACTTCTGCCAAGGGTTCTTTGGGCAAGAACCAGCAGAAGAAAAAGAAGAAGCCTTTTCAGCACTCTTCCCCTGTAGCACAGCAGCCCTCCTTTCAAGGAGCACAACAGCAGCAGGCTCAAGCTTGGAGCCCCCGGCCCAAGCCCAGGCCCTCCCAGACCTGTAAAGGAAGCCAAGGTTGGGGTCCTGGATCCTCCTCCAAGCTTGCTTAGTGATGAGGTGGGGGCTGCCTCTCCCTCTCCAGTCATGCCAGCTCTGGGTCCTCCCGTGGGGCGCCGGCTCCACCACTTCCTTTCCGCCTGGTCTGCTGTCACTTCAGACAGGTGGGTTCTCGAAGTGGTCGGTCAGGGACTGCCTTTGGAATTCGAGCAGTACCCTCCAAGCTGAGCCCGCACCCCTCAGGAAGAAAGAGTATCCACCCAGACTCAGTCGGCTCTCCGAGCCGACATTGCTCAGCTCCTCCTCAAGGAGGCAGTAGCTCCAGTGGCGGATCCTCCAGCAAACCCAGGCTTTGCCTCCAGGTACTTCCTGGTACCCAAGCGGCCAAGAGGCTGGCGCCCCATTCTAGATCTGCATGACCATAATCAATATCTCAGGTCATGCACCTTTCGGATGGTCACTCTGTCCCAGATCATACCATCCTTGGAGTGAAACATGTGGTTCTGTTCACTGGATCTGCAGGAAGCGTTCTTTCATGTCCCAATCCATCCGTTCCATCAGTGGTTCCTCTGCTTCAGGGTTGAGGGGACCCTGTATGAGTTCCAAGCCATGCCGTTCGCCCTGTCATCAGCCCCACGGGTCTTCACCAAATGCATTGCATTGATGGCAGCCCATCTCAGGCATCGGGGGGGTCGAGATTTATCCCTAACTTGACAAGTGGCTCCTAGCAAGTTCCACCCAAAAGGAGGTGGAAAGGTCCAAGGACCTGGCCCTCCAGACCTGCTCCCAACTCGGCCTCCTGATCAACGAGGCCAAGTCAGAACTCGTGCCTTCTCAGGTGATGGGATTCATGAGGGCACAGCTAGACTCTTGTCAAGCCAGAGCTCGGCTCCCAGCAGACAGGGTGGAGGTTCTTTCCTCCTTTACCCAATCATTTCTGGTTGGGCAATTGCGCCTTGCCTGGGACTTTCTGCGCCTTCTGGGTTACATGGCAGTTTGCAGCTCAGTGGTCCATTGGGCCCGGTTGCACATGCGCCCCCTCCAATGGGAGCTGGCCGCCCAGTGGACTCAGTGCCATGGTCATTTTAACCAGCTGATCACTGTAACCCAGAAGATGTGGGACGCTCTCCACTGGTGGACCATCCCAGACTGGTTGCAGGAAGAGATCCCATTTGTCCGCCCCAAGCCGATGGTTATCCTTACAACCGATGCCTCTCTCATGGGCTGGGGAGCCCTCATGGGGGACAAAAGGGCCCATGGGCTCTGGACCCCCGAGGAGTCCAGATGCCACATCAACCTGTTGGAGCTCAGAGCAGTCAGACTGGCACAGCTTTCACTCCTCAGCTCCAGGGTCAAGTGGTTCCAAGTCCAGATGGACAATACCATGACCATGTTCTACCTCAACAAACAGGCCGGCACGCACTCCTATCTGCTGTACAGGAAGGTACTCCGCATCTGGACCCTTGTGAGCTGTTTGGAGGCAGATCTCCTAGCCATCCATGTGGCAGGAGCCTTAAACCATCTGGCGGATGCTCTTAGCCGCTTAGGCAAGACATCCCATGAGTGCTCTCTCCATCTGGAGGTAGCTTACAGCCTGTTCTCCCACTGAGGCAAACCGATAGTGGACCTGTTTGCCTCCAGGGACAACATGCCCGCCCCCTCAGCAGGGCTCGCTGCAGTGGGATACCTTCTTGAGGCCATGGACCCCAGGCCTCCTCTAAGCCTTCCCTTCATTTCCCTAGATCCACAAAGTGTTTGTCATGGTGAGGAGGGACAAGGCGAAGGTGATCCTGGTAGCCCCAGACTGGCCGCACCAGTTCTGGTATCCAGATCTCCTCAGCCTCAGCTGCAGGCCCCTAGAGCAGGTTTCCAGTATGCCCAGACCTGATATCTTTCAATCAGGGGAAGGTATACCATCAGGACCTTCAGTCCCTGCACCTCACAGCCTGGAATCTGAGCAGCTAGAGTTCCAGGCTTTGGGTCTTTCCGAAGATGTCTTCACTGTGGTGGAGGCATCCAGAAAGGAATCGAACAGGAAATGTTACGCCTTCAAATGGAAAAGGTTTTTGCACATCAGTGGCTCAGCAGGTAGCACACTCGCCTCTGAGGCTGGGAGATCAGTAGGCTGTGGGTTTTATCCCCACACCAGGCACTTGGGTTAATATCCCAATACTGACACTGTAGTGCAGCATGGGGGGGTGCTGCACTCCTGAGGTGCTGTCTTTCGGATGAAATGTTAAACTGAGGTCCCATCTACCTGTTCTGGTGGTAGTTCAGGTGGATGTTAAAGATCCCACAGGGGAAGTTCCCCTGTGCAATGGCCAAATTTCCTCCATTCATGAAAAATACCACCAACAGCTTAATCTGGTTCAAGGTCAGTTGTCATTCATCTGTATCCCCCTCCCCCGGGTCGTGCCTGAAAATAGGCAGGATTTATCTAGTGCACTTACCCGGTCAACAAAAACTAAATAAAATAAAATAAATAAATAAATAAATTTGGTGTCAGGGCAAGGGCCTGGATCCTTCATCCTGTCCAGTGGCTAACCTTCTTTTCTACCTTTGGTCTCTCTCTCCAAAAGGGGTCTGTGGTCATCAACCCTTAGGGTGCACCTGGCAGTCACCTCTGCTTACCGGGCCGGTCAGCTGACATTGGCACAGGAGACAGTGGTCAGGCACTTTTTCAAAGGCCTGGATCACATATCCCCTCTGGTGCATGAACCTCCACCTCCTTGGGATCTTCTGCTGGTACTGGCAAAGCTCATGGGCAAGCCATTCAAACCAATGCACAAGTGTGCCTTGTCACACTTGTTATGGAAGACGGCCTTCCTGGTGGCTATCACATCTGCCAGAAGGACAGGGGAGCTCCAGGTGCTCTCAGTGGACTCCCCTTATCTGGTCTTCCAAAGGGACAAGGTTGTCCTACGCCCCCACCCGAAATTCCTTCCGAAGGTGGTGTTAGAGTTTCACCTTAACCAGGTGTTAACTCTGCTGGTTTACTACCTCAACTACACCTTGGAGGCAGAGTACAGGCTCCATACTTTGGACCTGAGATGTGCTCTCCTCTGTTATAAGGAGAGGTTCGCCAGCTGTTTGTCACCTACTCTGACGCTGCTTCTGGCAGACCTGCAGCTAAGTGGTCGATTGCAAGATGGATTACATTATGCATTAGTCTGTGTTATGAGTTGGCGGGCAAGGAGCCTCTCAGAGGGATAAGAGCTCATTCTGCCTGCCATACCGCTGCATCAGTGGCTGCTTCCAGGGACATCCCTGTCCAGAAAATCTGCCAGGCTGCATCCTGGAAGTCAGCAAACACCTTCATCACCCATTACCACATCAACCTTGAGTCACACCGAGATGCTGGTTTTGGGGCCTCAGTTCTCCAATCTCTGATTCCCAAGTAGGGGGTGTGCACCTTGCCTCCCTCCTCCCAGAGAACAGCTAGAAGTCTGGCAAAGAGTGTGGATGAACAACATAGCCACGATCCTAGAAAAACAGGTTACTCACTTGTGACGGTAGATCTTCCACGGAATGGTCTCTTGCAGTAAGTCATTACTTCTGGGACTTTCCCTTAGGTGACGCTCTCACACAGTAGTTTTCTCCAGCAGTCTCTACACCAGGGACCACCCACATGACCTCACTTCCTGGGCTGTGCCTATAAAAGTGGGTGGTCCCTGGTAGTCTCCATTCATTTTCCCGCTGGCTTCTGCTCTCACAGCAGCTAGAATACTCTCCTGCTAAGTGATCTATGATGTGGATTGAGCCCACACCTTGGGGTGCCTGGGCTTAATACACGGCACCATATTCCTATACTCAAACAAGAGTTTTAAGAATGGATGACTCAAGTAGATCTATTTACAGGCTCTGACAACATTGAGTCCTTTTCAAGAAGCATCGGAGTAGAAGGCATACCCTCACCCTAAGTCCTGCCTGACCGCCTTTCAATGGTCACGTATGCTAAACATATATTATCATGGAGACTTTCTTCATCGATGGAAGACAAATACCCCATCAACGGTAGGCATTTCTACATCATGTTCATCACAGAACAGACTACAGAGGCATACACTATATTGCTGTTGACTGAGGCCTCCAAGAACACTACAGAGGCTCACACTATGTTCCCATCGACGGATGCATAATACCTGTCGACGGAGGCCTCCTACATACTTCTCATCAATGGGAGGTTCATTCCCCATTGACGGAGGCCTTCTACATATTTCACGTTGATGGGAGGATCATTCCCTGTCGACGAAGGCCTCCTACATACTTCTCGTCGATGGAAGGTTCATTCCCCATTGACAGAGACCTCCTGCATGATCCCCGTTGATGGACCCTTCATCCAACATTGACGGAGGCCTCCTTCATGATTTCTCATTGACGGGATATTCATCCACAGTCGACGGAGGCCTCCTACATGATTCTCATCAATGGACCACTCATGCCACATCAACAGAGGCTTTCTACATACTTCTCGTTGACGGGAGGTTCATTCTCCATCAACGGAGGCCTTCTCCAAGACTATCATCTGCGGTGGCTTCATATAAGAACAAGCCTGTCTCATCGATGGGCGTAGCACCCCCCCATCAAAGAGGCACATTATCTTCATCTGTTGTTGATGAGACACATTCCACTGTTGACGAGACACGCTCCCCTTCTTTCATCGTCGACGCAGCATGATTTCTACTAATCATCATAGATGGCTTTCATTCCACTGTCTATGGGGCATAATATTCCTTCTACACCATCGACGGGGATGATCCCACCACCAGTGGTCAACATTCCATCGTCCACAGACCATGCCTTACAATATAGATATATTATTAATGGGAAACATTTTCCATCAACAGAACATTAACATGGTTACATATTCTCATCAACAGGGTGTATCCCTTTGACGGATGTCTCTTGGCTGCCTCCTCTATCAACGAGGGTACAGGGCTTTTTCACACTCATTTATGGAGCAGAAAACCCTCCAGTCGACGATGCCAATGTATAAAACTATGAGGCTATTTATTTATCAACAAAATATATGGCATACCCCTACTATTCACAGGGACTTATTTTGTGGCCATCAACTTCATATTTTACTACAATCAACATTCAGATTCTTTGGTGTCCACCACTCAGGACCCAGAAATGACGAAGAATGCATCATACTATCACCTATGCCTTGCGGATAACCTCGCCAATATTATAGAGACACACCTCAGCGCGGAAGGTAACATGTTTATCATGTTCATATATATATATTTAATAGAGGTATGACTGTTACAGGCCATTACAGTCACTTCATCGGGATGTCTCTCGGCTTGTTATGCACCGGACCCTCGTGTCCCTCCCATGAACAGAGCCTACTACTACTCACATGCTGAAAAACAATCGATATATCCTGATAATATTATAATATGAATCATAATATTCTTACCAAACGTCTATTGCTACATGCAGTCTTCACGTGGCTATAAATAAAGGCCACAGAAACAAAGGTGAGTACATATATATTATAAACTTTATAAACTCTGCAAGACTTAGCAATTTTCTGATCCACGCTACTTGGACAACAAAATGTGGGCTTGTCATAAACCTTATGACTTTTTCTCAGATTAGCATGCTTAGAATCTCAAAGATGAGATCTAATGGCTCATAATTTACAGTTTTCCAGATCATTATTTAAACTTCTGTTCACCCGACAGCATAAAAGGCCCACCATACTAACATTTCATGTTACAATTTTCCAGATCATTATTTAAACTTCTGTTCACCCGACAGCATAAATAAAAGGCCCACCATACTAACATTTCATGTTTACACCTAACAAGGCTGCAGATCCTGACATACTTGGGACCCCCTTGCAAATGAGACTACTAATACACTATGGAACTGACTACATCATTCTGTTCCATTCCATGTCTTTACTCTAAAATGGGTACAATATTGACTACAACTATACTACGGATTCTGAGCCACTGGATTCCATTATGAAATAGATACATTGTTTAATTTCACAACCTCATTGTTTGATACTTATGTAGCCTATTTATGCCAAAAATGGATACATTTCTCTAATGACTTGACAAACATGGCAAAAAAAACACAAAAAAAAACTACTAACTTGCTGTATTGTAGCACTACAAAATAATATTGTATTATTTGGGTCACTGTTCAAAACTCAGAACCCAATAAGCTTTGACATATAGGCCCAGATATTCAAAAGGGTTGCGCATGGCGCAACAGTGTTGCGCCACGGTGCAATATTTAAAAGGGAAAAGTGCACCTGCACAAATCCCGATGCGCCGGGGCACATCAGTAATGTATGCAGGCACAGGTGGGGGGGTGTGCCCTTGCATAAACTGCACAGCCCGATATTCAGCCGGGCCGTGCAGAGTTATGCAGGTGCAACCCCTACCTGTGCCTGCACAACTGTACGTGGAAAAAAAAAGGATCCCCGCTCCCCCCCGTCAGCCAGTGGGCGGCAGCACCCCACCCGCCTGCCACCCGCCGACTGACAGCTCGGTGAGGCTGCACGCCCATTGGTTCAGAGCATGAGCCAATGGGCGTCAATCCCGTCGTAGATCCAGATATGTGAATGAATGGTGCGGGTGGTGGGGCTCGTGGGCGGGTGGGGTGGGGGCCACTAGATCACCAGGAATAACATACTTGGGGGTAAGGATGCGCCCGCGATCGGGCTACTCTAGGTCCACTGGACCACCAGGGATATTGGACATTGGGGAAGGTCTGATGCCCTTAATCGGGCTACTCGAAGTGTTGCATTCATGCCCTTGGGTGGGCTATTCGGGGGTTGGAACCGTTATGCCCTTGATGGGCTGCTGGGGGGAAGACTACTGTGCTGCCCACGATCGGGTTACAGAAATAATATTATGCCAGCGATCAGACTCACAGAGAATACTATCATGCCACAGCGGCCGGGCTGTAAAGGCGTCTGTCCCAGCGGCTGCTGCCTGGCAGGGCGCCAGGCACAAGTCGCCGGGGATCGCACACCTGCATGCTAATGACATGCAAATGGCCCCCCATGTGCCTTGCATACAGTAAATTATGGCCCCATTTGCATGTCACCTTTTGAATATCGCAGGTGCTGCGCATGGCATAATGGAACTTGCACCGCATCTGAGTAGCCACTGACTACTTGCGTTGGCACAGTTCCACTCGCCGCATACACAGTGGGTGTGGCCAGGGCGATATTCAAAGAAGTTGCTCAATAGCGCAGCTCCGTTGAATGTAGCCCTGGCCACACCCCTGCGCAACTTTTTTGAGCAGTGCAGGGGCTTGCACCTCAGAATGGTGCAGTTTGAATATCTGGGCCATACTGTCTTTTCCAGTGCATGCCACTAAAACCAACCAGTTACTCCATTATATAGCTACATGATTTATTACAGTATCTGATATGCCATACCCTGATCAGGTTTATATCTGCTTAATTCATCTGATGATGCCAAGTAATAGCCAGTCTGGCTTGTCTTTCAACCATAACCCTATAACGAATACTGTAATGGAGTACTTAGATGGAATACAAAATTCTCTTTATATGGTGATATACTGCTCGCAGCACCTACCGGTCCTAAGACCACACTATATATATGGCAGAATGCCATATCTGGCCACCCCAGTGCCATATAACTGCTTAGGAATCTCCCAGAAGTAATGACTTACTGCAAGAGATCATTCTGTGGAAGATAGATCAGTTACTCCAAAGAGGGGTTACTAGTGGGGTACCGCAGGGTTCAGTACTGGGTCCAGTCCTTTTTAATGTCTTTATAAGTGACATTGCAGAGGGACTGGAAGGAAAAGTACACCTCTTTGCAGATGACACAAAGATCTGCAACACGGTTGATACACAAGGAGGCGTGGAAAGGATGAAAAGGGACTTGGCAAGGTTGGAGGAATGGTCAGAAGTATGGCAGCTTGGATTCAATGCAAAGAAGTGCAAAATAATGCACCTGGGAAACAAAAACCCAGGGGAAGATTACACAATGGGGGGGGAGGTAATAACAACAACAAAAATGGAAAGGGAACTGGGGGTAATCATATCAGATGAACTTAAGGTTAGCAGGCAATGTGAGAAGGCAGTAGGGAGGGCTGGGGGTATACTGGGATGTATAGGGAGAGGCATCACCAGCAGAAAATAGGAAGTTGTTATCCCTCTGTACAGACAGTTGGTGAGACCCCATCTGGAGTACTGCTTCCAGTTCTGGAGACCCCTCTCCAGCAGGACATAGACAGGATAGAGGCAGTCCAGAGGAGGGCAACTAAAATGGTGCAGGGTCTGCAAGAGGAGCCATCACGAGGAGAGACTAAAGGAGCTTAATATGTATACCCTTGAGGAAGGGGGCATGATAGAAACTTTCAAGTACCTCAGTGGAATCAACGAGTCCAAGAGGGTAGCATCTTTCAGAAAAAGAGATGTGCAAGAACAAGGGGATACAATTTAAAGATAGAGGGGGTGGTTCAGGGGCAATGTGAGGAAGTATTTTTTCACAGAGAGACTGGTGGATGCATGGAACAGCCTTCCTGAGGAGGTTGTGAGGTCTAAAAATGTGGGAGAATTCAAGAATACATGGGATAGACATAAGGCAATTTTTGTGGGGGGTAAGAAGAAATAGGCTGTTGGTTAACTAGGATCTGCAGCTTGTCCTGTATTTAGGCAAATGGGCAGACTAGGTGGGACAAGCGGTACTTATCTGACGTCAAAGTCTATGTTTCTATAACAGTAGATCTTCTAGGAATGTCTCTTGCAGTAAGTAGCTTCCCTCCCTCCGACCCCCTGCCATTCTGTAACAGGGAAAACGATGTAGGGTCGGGAGGCTTTGGTACCTCGGTTCCCCTCGGTCCCTCGCCTTCACGAGCTGAAACCAGCGGGGAACGGAGACTACCAGGGACCACCCACTTTTATAGGCACAGCCCAGGAAGTGAGGTCATGTGGGTGGTCCCTGGTGCAGAGACTGCTGGAGAAAACTACCATGTGAGAGTGCCACCTAAGGGAAACTCCCAGAAGTAATGATGCTGCAAGAGACATTCCTAGAAGATCTACTGTTATAGCAAAAGTCTTTGCGTAACTGATCTTTCTAGGAGTGGTATATGTTGTTCATCCACATGGACCCACTCAACCTCCCCGGCTGTGGATGCACAACACCTGGCTTCCAGTGGGCTAAGATCTGGCATCATGGGATGGAGCCAAGATTTATACCACCAAGGTGGGTGGGAGGAGCCCAATTGAAGACTTCCGGCAAGATTTAAAGTGGAAGGGGACATGACAGAGTGTGGATGAACAACATATACTACTCCTAAAACTACTGTTACAGGTGAGTAACCTGTTTTTCTTCCTCAGGAGAGGGTAGAAAGCATTCAGGTTTTAGCAGGCTCATTTGCCCTGGGCAGGCCAAAGCCAGCAAGACACTTTCTTCAACTGTTAGGGCACACGGCTTCAGCAACAAGCACAGTCATAGGTGCCAGGTTTCAAATGAGAGATATTTGGTTCCACCTCAGAGCGCACTGGTGCCAAAGGTGGGACCCCCTCTCAAAGCCAGTACCAGTCACACAAATGTTACTGCAGGCCCTCCAGTGGTGAAGGGAGCTGGAGAATTTAAGGGAAGGTGTTCCATTTCTGCAGGAGCCTCCTCTGGTTCTCACAACAGATGCTTCCCTGCTAGGATGGGGTGCTCATTTAGGGGAACACACCATGCACGGCATCTGGGAGAGTGCAGACTCACTCCTGCACATAAACTTGCTGGAGTTAAGAGTAATTTATCTGGCCCGTCAGGCCTTCACTCATCTCATACAGGGAAAGGTGGTACAAGTCAGAACAGACAATACCACAACAATGTATTACATCAACAAACAAGGAGGAACAAGGTCCACTCCACTGTGTACAGAGGCAATGAAGATATGGAACCTTGCTTATTCTCGAAGTGCCTCCCTGCAGACAATTCATCTGCCTGGCAAGGGCAACACCTTGGCAGATGCCTTGAGCAGGATAAACCAGGCCCATCATGAATGGGCATTGATCAAGCAAGTGGTGAATGCTCTATTCAGGAGGTGGTGAACCTCAGAAATAGATCTCTTTGTTTTCCACTAAAATCAAAACTTACCTCTCTATTGTTGCAGGGCCCCAGTGAAAGGGACAGTTCCCATGGATGCCCTGATCTTGGATTGGACAGGCAGGCATTGTCACAAACCCACTCAGCAGGTCATCCCTCTACTCCCAAAATGCCAACCTCCGAACGCAGTCTTGTGAACAGAAACAGAGTAACCCTCCCGTCTGTTTTGTGGGTTCGAATCGACCTTTGGTCTCAAGTCTTGGAGGGATTCAAACTGTGAACCTCTTGCTAGCGTATGCAATGCACAGGCTCAGATATTTCTGTCTTCAGGGGGGCCAGATATCTTTGCCTCAGTGGCGTCACCACGTTGATTTTGGGGAGGCTACAGCCCCCCCAATCTAAGTTAAAGCCCCCCCAATCATTTGCACTAAAAAATAAATTCCGTTTCTTAATTGTTTAACTTTAAAATAAAAATTCTCTGCATCTGAAGCGGATGCGATGCACATAAGTCACAAGTAACGCAGACACCACTGTTACTGACACAGCATGCAGCAATCAGCCTGGCTTTCCCGTTTCCCTGTGGTCCCGAGTCCCGACCGACTCTGAAGTTACAGAGACACTACAGTACAGACTACATACAGAGTATGACTCCGCCGGGGATCCGATCCTCATTCCCAAACTCTGCTTTGCCCGGATACAATTATTCCCATAATTCAGATTCCCGACCTCGTAATAGTAACACTGCGAACTATGCTTTCCTCGAATACAAGTATTCCCGTAATTCCGATTCCTGACCTTGTAATAATATCACTGCAACCTGTAGTTTATGCCAGCAGCCACATGGTGAGATTTTTAAAAACCTGCTGTTGTTTGTTGTTGCAAACGTTAATGCATTAGCCTTTTTGGTTTTTGCCACCTGGCTGTTAAATGTTTTCAATAGAGCTGAAGACAGTGATGACAGAGTTCAGCACTCCTCCCGTTCAGTGGTTCGAGGAAAATTACATTTTGGGGCGCATTAGAAGGCAGATGCGAATTGCGAAACAAAACTACAGTTTGCTGCCGGCCCATTTTCCAACCTGCATTTTGGTCAGTAGATGAACAGCTCGGACAAGGCTTACCAAGGACACAGGACAGTGTGGAGGAGGGAGTGGCACCGTAGACTTGCGGGTTCGGCTCTGATCAGAGGTTCACATGTGAGATTGCATAGATTCATATCGAGACTATGCATTGCAAAGTACAGACAAACACAGAGCCCCCATTGAGAAAATGAAGCACAGTCTGCCTAAATCTCCCCAAAGAAATGCTATGCACTCATGAGGAAAAGTCAAGATTGTGGTGAGCAGAGGGCACAGATGCCATCGCTGGAGTACATCAGAGGAATCGCACACAGCTTGGTTATCTGAGACATTTAATTCTTATTTTAATTTTTAATAACTTTTTAAAATGGTTGAACAACACGGAACACTGCAAAAAGTAGTAAGGAGAATTATACCATATATTTAGTTTAGTTGTTACACTAATGCACTAAAGCACTGCCCCTTGTTTTGTTCTTCAGACACCACTGACAGCAGACGATTTAAGGTGATACAGTAATTATTTTATTGAGTCAGTATTGTATGGCTTTCATAAACATATGTTTGAAAAGTATACGTGTAGTTTTGTTTGCTGTTTTAATATTACATGTTGTCGGGCTAATGGGCTTCGGGAATGTTTAATGTTGGGCACTAGTATCGACTGCAATGCAGTCATGGGATTTTGGGCAATGGGCAAATGGTCGGCGCCGGCGGGATTAAGTATGGATCCCGTAACAGTATACTGGTATGAAAGTGTATGTAAGTGGCATGATACTGATGCCATGACAAAATTTACTAACCGCGATAACCATCATCAACGGTATATTATACTGTCTGTCACATAAAAGATGCAGAACTCTCTATTTTCAGCTTTTCCACCACAATTTTGTACCTCTCCAGCAAGCCATGAATGGTAAAGCGACTGGCACTGTAGCTGACCAAATGAAATGGAAAAGAAGCACCCTGGCTACTGCCCAATCAACTATGTTTGGGGCCGGGGAGTGACACATAGTTTTTAGAATGCAGCAATGCCTTGCTTTCTTGTCACCCTGCTCTCAGAATGTGCGGTAGCTCGTTGGTGCTGTCCAATCACTGTGTGCTTGCTGTGGCCCAGAGACGTACAGTGCTCCATATGAAACAAGTTGAATCTGCAAAATCTGCATCTATATGGGCCAAAGTCTAAAAGGAGAACTTGAAGATCAGCAAGCATTTATTAAAAAAAAAAAAAGTTTGTTTCAGCCCTCTATTTCGTGTGTGTGTGGTGCGACTCGTTTAAGTTTATTATATATTATAAATGATTATATGTCCCTGTCCCTGATCTCAGCGAGATCAGGGACATATAATCATTTATAAACTTCCAATCACTTCACTGTCGGGTGCGGATTCAGCAACTGAAGCAAGGCGATCACTGAGCTTTCCAACCCATCCCCGAAGAAATTCTTCGGGGATGGGTTAGGAAGCTCACTACTAGCACCATTGGCTGTAGGGAAGGGGAGGCTCATTTGCAGAGGCATCATTGATTCCTAGCGTGCCACACCTCCGGGGCTCTCTTTTTGACACTTACATGATTTACATTCCAAATAAGCGTCCTTGCATTGTGCAAGCAAACATAATGTGTGTGTGTGTGTATTTGCGGGGGCAGGGTGCATATCTCAAGTGCTAATATGGATTTCGCATAGTACGATGTATTTTACACCCTAATGTAACCTTATGCCAGGAAAATCTCACGTTTGATCCATTTCCGGAGTCTGGCTTGCATCACATGGTGTCAAGCTGAGCAAGCCAAGGACTGCAGCAGTCATCAGTGCCAGTTGTCTCTGGTGTGTGTGTGTGTGTGTGGGCGGGAGCAGCGCCCCGGGGGATGATAGACAGAACACAGAAGGAGGCGAGCAGGGAGGGTTCATTGTATTCTGTGACTGGCACCCGCCTCATACTCTGCCTACCAACTGCACAGCAGCTTGCTTGCACAGTGAGCCAATCAGTGGACAAACACGTGGTGTGCTTCTCCAACACACACGTGGTACACACTAGTAGTCTCATAGTGTGCAGTAAGAAAAACTGTGACGCAGTTGTAGTTGGTAGAGGCAGTGGAGCGAGCAACAGAGCAGAGGCACTATTTGGGAATTGGGAGATTCAAATTGGAATTCATCTATCTATATATCTAGAAAGTTATGATCAAATGTTGGGCTAAGAGGCTTGAGAGCTAAATAAAAGTGTAGTGTGTTTTTTTTTTTACATTTTTTTCTCTGAGTGAAATACAAGGGGGGGGGTTGTGTTTGTGTGTGTCTTGGGGTAAATTGAAAAGCTCAGACACAGACAACCTGCTGTGAGTGCTGCCATACAGCAGCATTACTAACTACTGCATATATGTTTATTTTTTTTTCTTACTTGCAACTTATTTCAACATTTACTATTTTACTCATTTACTGAGTGATCACTAGTGAAGAGCTGACAGCTCAGAAAGACTGAAGAACATCACTTTGGTGGTTTATGTTTTTAGGCTCACAAATTTAGAATAAAAATAGCAGAACAGTTCTTTTCCTAAATTGCCTTATACCCTGACCCATGCCTCGGGTTTGTATTGTGGCAAGCTTAACATCACAAGCAAGGAGTTAGCCAGTTCAATTTCAGACACTTTTTTTTATGAACAAGGGGAACCTTCTGCTTTATAAAAAAACAGTTCCAGTAGCAAACATACTCATTTTGCTTCACATACTGTGAGCCCTGTGTGTGTTAGGCTCCGTCTACTGTATTAAATAGCAGTTTTCCATTTCCAGTAGGTGTTTAATACTCATTACTTGTATGCTATGAGTCCTGTGTGTGTTAGGCTCTGTCTACTGTATTAAATAGCAGTTTTCATTTCCAGTAGGTGTTTAATACTCATTACTTCGCATACTGTGAGCCCTGTGTGTGTTAGGCTCCGTCTACTGTATTAAATAGCAGTTTCCATTTCAGTAGGTGTTTAATACTCATTACTTGTACTGTGAGCCCTGTGTGTGTTAGGCTCCGTCTACTGTATTAAATAGCAGTTTTCCATTTCCAGTAGGTGTTTAATACTCATTACTTCGCGTACTGTGAGCCCTGTGTGTGTTAGGCTCCGTCTACTGTATTAAATAGCAGTTTTCCATTTCCAGTAGGTGTTTAATACTCATTACTTCGCGTACTGTGAGCCCTGTGTGTGTTAGGCTCCGTCTACTGTATTAAATAGCAGTTTTCCATTTCCAGTAGGTGTTTAATACTCATTACTTCACGTACTGTGAGCCCTGTGTGTGTTAGGCTCCGTCTACTGTATTAAATAGCAGTTTTCCATTTCCAGTAGGTGTTTAATACTCATTACTTCACGTACTGTGAGTCCTGTGTGTGTTAGGCTCTGTCTACTGTATTAAATAGCAGTTTTTCATTTCCAGTAGGTGTTTAATACTCATTACTTGCACTACTGAGCCCTGTGTGTGTTAGGCTCCGTCTACTGTATTAAATAGCAGTTTTCCATTTCCAGTAGGTGTTTAATACTCATTACTTAGCGTACTATGAGCCCTGTGTGTTGTTAGGCTCCGTCTACTGTATTAAATAGCAGTTTCCATTTCCAGTAGGTGTTTAATACTCATTACTTCACGTACTGTGAGCCCTGTGTGTGTTAGGCTCCGTCTACTTATTAAATAGCAGTTTTCCATTTCAGTAGGTGTTTAATACTCATTACTTCACGTACTGTGAGCCCTGTGTGTGTTGAGCTCCGTCTACTGTATTAAATAGCAGTTTCCATTTCCAGTAGGTGTTTAATACTCATTACTCCATACTATGAGCCCTGTATGTTAGACTAAGTCTGTCACATAAACATTTCATCCCTGTGTACCAGACCCAATAAGAGGACAATTTTTCTTATAATTTACTTTTTAGTTAGTTCTTGTCACCGCTCATCAGCCTTGTTAAAATGAGTATCCGTGACTTCTTCCGTCAAAATCAAAAATCAGAATAAAGAAAGTAACTTCCTAGACCCCAGTGATGCTCAACAGCTGCAACCAGAGCAGGCATTAAGAAATGAAGTGGAAGTTCCACCAGTACAAGAAGATGTAGCAAACACATCATCACCTCCCGGAACATCTCATGATGCACTTGAATCAGTAGCAAGATTTACGTCTGCTGCTACTGTTGTACCTAATGATCTGGGAACCAAAGAGGCTGATCCTGTGCAGCCAAAGCTGTCTAGTTTTCCACAAAGGGATTTTGGAAAGCAGAAGCATTCATTTTCAAGCAGCTGGTATGCATCATTTAAATGGCTTGAATATAGTGTAAGCAATGATGTCATATTTTGCTTTGCCTGCAGAATGTTTTCAAGTTGCACTAGATGCGGACACTGCTTTCACGTCCAGAGGGTTTAACAACTGGAAGAAGGCAATAGACAAGATGAGAGAACACCAACAAACAACAACACATACAGGAGCAATGGAGCCTGGTCTACTTATGTGAAATCTAAAGAAAGAGGCAATATTATACAGCTAATGGATTCAGCAATGATTGCAGATATTAAAAAAGCAAGGAGTACCTGAGAAGAATAGTTGAGATTGTTTTGTTGTTTGGCAGACGAGAACTGCCTTTCGAGGCCATAGGGAGTGTGAAGGGAGCTCAAACAGGGGTATCTTTTTAGAGACTTTTGATCTTCTAAAAATGTTTGATCCTGAATTGCAAAATTTGCAGATTCACATGCCAGGAAATGCCACCTATCTCTCACATCTCAGTCAAAATCAGATGATAGAATGTTGTGCAAAATTAATAAGAAAATTTTAAATGTGGTAAAAGAAGCAAAGTATTTTGCAATACTTGCTGATGAATCTAGAGATGTTGCTTGCAGAGAACAAATGAGTATTTGCCTTCGTTATATTCACCATGGTTCCCCTGTAGAAAATTTTTGTGCTTCCGTCAAGTAACAGCATTAGATGCCCAGAGTCTGACAAATGAACTGTGTTCAAAGCTGACTAACTGGGACCTCCATGAGAATTCATTGACTTGCGTAGCTCAGACTTATAATGATGCATCTGTTATGGCGAGCAACTTAAATGGAGTCCAGGAACTATTTCGTCATAAGCATCCATATGCTATATATGTTCATTGCTATGCACATATTCTGAATTTGGTCCTTGTAGATGCCTGTTCATCACTTCTTCCTGTAACGGAAATTCTTTGATATGCTTCAAGAGATACACACGTTCTTTTCCAAATCTGTCCTGACTCACCAGGGGTTCTTAAATGTTCAAAAGGAGCTTGGGTTGACTAGAATTCTTGAGATACCAGAGTTAAGTTCTACCAGGTGGGCTTGTCAAAAGCGAGCAACAAAGGCAGTAATAGAAACTTATCCAGCTCTGCTAAAATATCTTTCAGAATGTGAAGAAAGGAGAAACTGCAAAGGCCAGAGGACTCCACAGCAAGCTTCTAGAATTCAACAATATATTTCTCCTTAAAATGTTTGACAAACTACTGTCAGTGGCTGATGGAACAAATAACTTACTTCAGACTCAGGCTTTGGACTTTGGATGTGCAGTGACTGCTGTATCTGCGCTGAGAGACACAATTGCACAATTTCGTACTGAAGAGAGATTTCTAGTTCTCTACACGGAAGCTGAAAATATGGCAGAAAAATATGAGACACAGACACCCGAAAATACTCCGGGTCCACAGAGGCAAAGGAAGCTACCTCGTACTTGGGAGCACTTTGTTCCAACTTCACGAACTGGAACTGAACAAAGTGCATCAGCATCGCATGAAACAAGAACTGCTGTGCATTTGAGAAGCACTGTTTTTTACCCTGTGATTGACAAAATGATTGGAGAGATTGACAGAAGGTTTTCCAAGCATAACCAAACACTGATGGTTGCGATCAATGCTCTCAGACCACAGTCTAACACATTCTTGGACCAGGACAAACTGAGGCCACTTGGAGAGATGTATGACTGTCCAGTTCTGGAAGAGGAACTGGTAGTAGCAAGAAACTTCATTTGCCGTCTGCCAGAAAATGAACGTCCACATGATATGACCAATCTTTATAATGTACTTCCAGAAATCATGTATCCGACGCTGCATAAATCACTATAGATTGCTCTAACAATCCCAGTTACCACATGTATTTGTGACATCGCCCTTTAGTTCCATGAGTCGCATTAAGACATATCTGAGAAACAAGACAGAAAATGACAGATTGAGTTCACTTGAATTCTCAACATTCAGACCGAAGAAAGCAGACAACTTGACACTGATGATGTGATTGACGAATTTGCATCCATGACAAACAGAAAGGTTGAGCTACTTCGCCCAAAATCAGCACGATAATAGTAAAACCTGTATGACACTGATATCCAGCAGATCTGCTGGGATAATGGTGTGTCTGGCTGTTCTGGTTTCTCATTTGCTCTGGGGTTTTCCTGCATCCTTCCCAGCAGATCTGCTGGGATAATGATGTGTCTGGCTGTTCTGGTCTCTCATTTGCTCTGGGGTCCTCCTGCAACCTTCCCAGCAGATCTGCTGGGATAATGATGTGTCTGGCTGTTCTGGTCTCTCATTTGCTCTGGGGTCCTTCTGCAACCTTCCCAGCAGATCTGCTGGGATAATGGTTGGTGTGTCTGGCTGTTCTGGTCTCTCATTTGCTCTGGGGTCCTCCTGCATCCTTCCCAGCAGATCTGCTGGGATAATGATGTGTCTGGCTGTTCTGGTCTCTCATTTGCTCTGGGGTCCTCCTGCAACCTTCCCAGCAGATCTGCTGGGATAATGATGTGTCTGGCTGTTCTGGTCTCTCATTTGCTCTGGGGTCCTTCTGCAACCTTCCCAGCAGATCTGCTGGGATAATGGTTGGTGTGTCTGGCTGTTCTGGTCTCTCATTTGCTCTGAGGTCCTCCTGCAACCTGTCCTCGGTGGACCAGTAATCAAATTTTTACACATGTACCATATTAAACACATGGCTGATAATTAGGCTTCTCAAACATATTTTTCACCACTAATATGCAGGAAAAGCCACCATTTGAAGGTAAAATTTCAAAATTTTCCGGGGGGGGCATGCCCCCGGACCCCCCTAGCTTTGTTAGGATTTTGACTAAAGGGCATCAGCCCCCCCAACTTTGTATCCCTGGTGACGCCCCTGCTTTGCCTATGGGCACCTAACCAGGTGTACAGAAACAAACCCTTAAAAACTGTAATAAAAGACCTCAGATTAAAACGCTTACCTTTTTCCAGTTTGGTATCACCATTCAAGCTTATGTACAGTGTCTGCTTTAATCATATATACTCCACTTGTAAAAGAAAATAAATCAAAGACAGACCAAGTAGGCTCTAAAAATAGAGTTTTACTAAAATAGATAAAAAATGTGTAAAACATAAAAATACAGAACCATAAATCACAAAACATACAAATCTTTTAAAAGAACAAGGTTTTAACAGTGCACTTCCTACTACAGTACTTAGATTTTGTTTCTCTCTCTAAATACCTGCTTAAAGTGCTCAAAGATGTTTCTTTGTCAGAGTATAGATAAAAGTCTCTGGAGGAAAACAGAATTCTGTTTAAAAGCTGGCTTTGCCCAACTCTTTGCATGAGGTCACCTAGCTCCTCCTCTGTTAGAATATATAAAAAAATATATCTATATAAAAACAGGATGTCTTTTCCAAGTATTAAATTCTGTAACCTCAACATAACTCATTTTCTTCAAATGACTCTCTTTGATCTTATGAGCAGCTTCCCCTTTCCAGGACATCAAAGCATCTTTTATGACTTTGCTCTAAAATGTCATAACCTGCTCTTCTTCCTCTAAACGTTATAAAAGTTTATGATCTATCTTGGCAGTTAGGTATCTTCTAGCCTGTAATTAACTTCTGGCCTTCCAGGTAACACCTTGTATCTAAAACCTGTGTGTGATATCTCACATACTGTTTCAGAATCTCTCATGAGAGACCAGTCCATAGCACATTTTTATATTACAAAAAATGATACAGTAATCAGAACCAGCTGTCCAAATGTCACAATTCCTCCCCACCTAGACTGAATTTGGGGGCTCTGTCCCCTGCATGGGATGAGCTTCCCAAATCATTTCACTCCTCATAGACCCTAGACAGCCCATCTGAGTTCTGATTTTTGGCTCCAGCCCTATGTACAATTGTCATACCATACCCTTGCAAAGCAAGATTCCATCTTAGCAATCTACCATTCATCTTTCCCATCTGCGTCAGCCAAACCAGGGGGTTGTGGTCAGTCTACACCACAAAATGCTGCCCATATAAGTATGGCTCCAACTTCTTTAGGGCCACACTATGGCAAGACATTATTTTTCCACTGTGGAATATGCCTGCTCCCTGGCAAGTAACTTCCTACTCAGGTACACTACTGGGTGATCTGTCCCTTGGCTGGATGTCTGACTCAGTGCTGACCCAATACCCACGTCTGAGGCATCAGTCTGAACTATAAAGGTTTTACTATAGTCAGGACTTGTCAAAACAGGAGCACTGCACAGTGCCTCCTTTAGTTTGGAAAAGGCTTCCTCACAGGCTGGGCCCCAGGTAATTTTCTTGGGCATCCTTTTCTTTGTCAGGTCAGATGGGGAGCAGCCAGGGCACTATAATTGGGTACAAATTTCTTGTAGTACCCTGCTGTCCCTAGAAAACTCCTGACCTGCTTCTGTGTTTCTGGTCTGGGCCATGCCTAGATTACCTCTATTTTTATTTGGTTAGGATGAAGCTGTCCCCATCATACCACATGCCCGATGTATGCCACTTCTCCCATGGCCACCTGGTGCTTCCCGGCTTTGACAGTAAGCCCGGCCCTCTGTATCCTGCCCAGCACTTCCCTAAGGTGGGATAGGTGTTCCTCCCAGCTGGTACTAAAGATGGCAATGTCATCCAGGTACGCTACGGTATACTCCTCAGCACCATTTAACACCTGGTTCACCAACCTTTGAAAAGTAGCCGAGGCATTCTTCATTCTGAAATGCATTACTTTAAACTCAAATAAGCCTATCAGACTGATGAAGGCCAACCTCTCCCTAGCTCTGTCTGTCAACTCTATCTGCCAATACCCCTTGGTCAGGTCAATCATCGTAAGGTAGGTCGCCCATCCCAACTTGTCCAGGAGTTCATCCGTCCAGTGCATTGGGTGTGCATCTGACTTCGTGACTGCATTCAATCCATGATAGTCCACACAGAAACAAGTAGAGCTATCTGGCTTAGGTTCATAGACTACGGGTGAGGCCCAGGGGCTGTGGGATCTCTGGATTACCCCTAAATCCAGCAACTCCTCCACTTCCCTCCTAATGTCCTTTTGGACAGCCTCTGATACCCGATATGCTGTCCACTACATGGGCGTCTGTGTCCCTGTCTCCACATCATGTGTCGCTAAGGGGGTTAGTCCAGACTTGGCGCTAAACAATGGGACAAAGTCTGCTAAAACGTCCCTTACTTTCTGGATCTGGTCTGGGGCCAGCTGGGGAGACAATTTTCTGCCTCCACAGAGGACTCCCGCTTACTTTCTTCCAGCAAATCCAGAAGGGGGTCTCCTTCGTCCGTCCCTTCCCCAGGACTACACACTGCAAACACTATGTCAGCCCTATTTGCATATGGCTTCATCATGTTGACATGGTACATCCTTTCTGTCTGTCTTCTGTCAGGTAACTCCACAATGTAGTTCATGTCATTTACCTTTCTAACCACCTTATACGGTCCTTCCTACTCAGCCTGTAGCTTGTCTTTCCGGACCGGAATAAGGATCATGACTTCCTGACCCCCCATGTACGAGCGAGTTCTGGCTCTGCGGTCATACCACACTTTTTGTTTCTGTTGGGCAGCTGCCAGGTTGCTCTGGGCTGTCCCCATAAGCTCCTTCAGCCTTTCCCCAAACCTAAGGACGTAATCCACAATGGGAGTTCCCTGGGTGGCGTGTTTGCCTTCCCAGTCCTCCCGGATCAAGTCTAGTGGCCCCTGTACCCAGCGTCCATATAAGAGTTCAAAGGGGGAAAATCCTGTCAACTCTTGGGTCACTTCCCTGTATGCAAACAACAGGTGGGGAAGGTATTTCTCCCAGTCCCTCCCATGCTGTTCAGCAAACGCCCTGAACATTGACTTTAGGGTACCATTGAATCTTTCCATGAGGCCATTGGCTTGTGGGTGATACGGTGTCATGCATCTCTGCACCACCCACACTTCTCCCTTAAACATTTCATCAGGTCCGACATGAAGGAACCCCTTCGATCAGTGATTACCTCCTGCAGAAACTCAACACGGGAGAAAATCCCAAGTAAGGCATCTGCCACTTTGTCTGTCTTTAGTGAAGATAGGGCGACTGTCTCTGGGTACCGGGTGGCATAATCCACCACAGTCAGGATGAATCTCTTCCCTGAGGAGCTGGGGGTATTTAAAGGCCCCACAATATCCATTCCCACCCTCTGGAATGGCTCCTCCAAGATGGGCAATGGAATCTGGGTGGCTTGGGTTTCCTTGCCCGCCTTCCCTATTTCTTGGCATCGGTGACAAGACCTGCACTACTCCTTCACCTGCTGGGTGAAATTAGGCCAGTAGAAATTCTGGGCCAACTGCTGCATTGTGCACACAATTCCCAGATGACCAGACAAGGGAATATCATGTGCAATCTTGAGCAACTGCTCATGATACCCCTGGGGAATGACAAGCTGCCTGCCTAGCACCCCTCCCTCTGTCTGTACTGCCCGAGTATACATATGTCCATTTTCCCAATAAACCTTATGTCTGCCGTCACCTCCCTGTGCACCATCCGAGTCTGCCCAAGCCCTCAGCTTCTCTGAACTAGGGTCATTCTCTGAGCAGCTGTAAACCCCTCACACATTCCCAAGGCATGGGACAGGTCCCCTTCAGTCATTAAACTTGGATCCCTAGCACTAGAGTCAGGGCACTCAGGATCACTGTCAATCCCAACCCTCTGACAGTGGGTCACCCCTCCCTCTTTGGAGTAACCCTCTGTAGCTGTGTGGTAACTTGCTACTGGGGAAATTTCTACCCCTTTTTCGTTAGTCTCCCCATCTGGAGACACAGGCTGGGGAACCAACCTCTCAGTGGTTTCCACAATGACGTCTGTGGGGCTCAGGGAACTGCAATTTTCCCTTGCCACTTGGCTACGGGTAACTGCACATACCATAGAAACATAGAATTTGACGGCAGATAAGGGCCGCTTGGCCCACCTAGTCTGCCCATTTTCCTACCTAACAGATAAGCTGCAAATCCTAGTTAACAAACAGCTTACTTCCTCCTACCCCCCACTAGGACTGCCTTATGCCTGTCCCATGCATTCTTGAAGTCCCCCACTGTTCTTGACTCCACAACCTCCTCAGGGAGGCTGTTCCATGCATCCACAACCCTCTCAGTGAAAAAATACTTCCTCACATTTCCTCTGAGCCGTCCCCCCTCTATCTTCAAATTGTGCCCCCTTGTTCTTGTACATCTCTTTTTCTGGAAGATGCTACCCTCCCCTGTTTTAGATTGTTGCCCAGGATCACATCCACTGCTAAGGTTTTGGCTACAGCCACCTGTTGCACAGTTCCCCCTGTTTCACCCCAGTCCAGGAGAACACTAGCGAGGGGCAATGTTTTCACCTCACCAGTAAAGTCCTGTACAGTGATGTATTTATTGGGTATAAGCTGACCAGGCTCTACTAGATCCCCCCCTTTACCAATGTCAGAAATGCCCCTGTATCCCTTAACCCTTGTGTCTGTACACCTTTCACCATGACTGGGTGCATGTATTACTTGGTTCAGTAGAACAGAAAAAGGCCAAGGCCCATCGAGACTGTTCCCCACACAGTGTGGGACATTATTTAATAATTTTCCCAAATCCAAAGATCCAGTTTATTTTTAAAACTAGTAATACTAGAAGCCTCAATTAAATCTTGAGGCAGGGAGTTCCATACACAGGGAGCCCTTACTGTAAAAAAGTTTCCCCTTTTGCTAGTTCTATAGTTTTTAACTTCGAGCTGTTTATTATGTAATCCTGAAACTACTCTCCTTTTGGAGAATGTCAAACCACATTGTTCCATAAGATCTGGTGATTGAAGTAGATTAAACACTAGAAGCATATCGCCTCTTAGTCTTCTGTTTTCAAGAGAAGAGAGACCAGTAGCTTGTAGTCTAGCTTGATAGTCCAATTGTGCCAATCTAGGAACCATTTTTGTTGCTCTCCTTTGGACCTGTTCTAGTATGGCAATATTTTTTTTTAGGCCAGGGTTCCAGAAGGGGAAACCATAATCAAGATAAGATCTAATATAGGCCCTAAAGAGTGGAATAAGGCATTGTTCAGTATGGTTAGTGAAAGCTCGCTTAATTTCCCTTCAAAGACTGTTGGCCATACAAGCAGTTTTAATACAGTGATGCCTAGACATAAGTTTATTATTAATGTAAATACCTAGATCTTTCTCACAATTTGACGCATGATGTGGAAAGCCATTAATGTGGTATACCATATTTGGGTTGTTTTTACCAAAGTGTAGTACCATATATTTATCTTGATTAAAATGTATATAATTTTGGTTAGCCCACAGTATTAATTTCTCCAAATTTACCTTCAGTGAAGAAATATTGTCATCATTATTAACCTTGCCCCCTAGTTTAATGTCATCTGCGAATCTGATCATATAATTATTGGGCCCAGGCTGTAGAACACTAATAAAGAGATTAAATAGTGTAGGTCCCAGAACTGACCCCTGTGGGACACCACTTGTTACTTTACCCAGGTCAGATAAGGTGTCATTAATTTTAACTCTCTGGGTTCTATTGGTCAGCCAATCAGATGTCTAGTTAACAATGTCAGATGAGAAGCCTAAATTATAAATTTTTGTGATTAATTTTTTATGTGATACTTTGTCAAAAGCTCTACTAAAATCCAGTTGTATAACATCTGAAGGAATACCCACATCTAGTAAAGCACTTATATTGTTATAGAAAGATATAAAATTAGTAGTGCGTGAATACTTGGGAGTGAACCCATGCTGAAGGGAATCATGAATACCCAATTTCTCACATTCCTGTTCAGTCAAAGTCTTCATTACCCGTTCCATTAATTTGCCAGCCACAGAGGTCAAACTGATGGGACGATAATTCTGCACACAGCTTCTATTGTTCCCTCATGTTCACTGGCATGCTTCCAGGGACACACAAGCAACCCACTTCTTTTCTAGTACCATTCTGCATATTATTGATCATTCTTTTGGGACACTGTCTGGCAATATGCCCAGTTTCTTTACATAACCAACATTCACTTCTCCTTTCAGAGAAATCTTTTCTCTGAAACCTGGGGCTAACTGGTTTCGGTGGAGGCAGTGAGGGTTTTAGCTGCCCTAAAGGTGCACTTTTCCCTTTTTGCACTGCCACGCCTGCCCCATTCGCTCTCAGAGCAGGTCTGCTCTTGGCATAGTGGTCCAAGAGTTCAGCAGCCTCTTGCACTGTTTTGGGATCTCGGTCCTCTAGCCAGGTTTTTAGCTCTGCTAGGCATGCCCAATAAAACTGTTCTAACAAAATCACATTTTAAATTTTATCAACAGAGTTTGCCTCAATTCCTTCCCACCAACGTTTTAAAAACTGACATTGTTTTGTGGCTAGCTCCTCATAGTTTACATCAGGGCTTCTCCTGAGCTTACAGAATTTAGCTCTGTATGTTTCAGCAGTTAATTCAAACTTTTTTAACAGTGCAGCTTTTAGCTTTCTGTAATCATTGCTTTATTCATTGTCCATTTGACCTAATGCATCCCAAGCTTTCCCAGTAAGTAGCAGGGATAGCTGGAAGCTCCAGGACTCTCTAGGAATTTTAGCCTGAATACAAACTTTTTCAAAAGAATTTAAAAAGGCATACATATCCTCCACCTCTTTAAACTCAGCTATTAATTTGGAGTTCAATTTGTAACCCAGTCCTGTAGTCCCAGTTAAACCCAAGTCACTTACCTGCTCTGGTGCTGCTGGTAGGAGTCGTAGCTTCTCCAGTTCGTGTTTCCTCTGGTGCTCCTGCTCCTCATGGTCTGCATCTTGGTGTTCTCAGTCTCTCTTCTCCTCTGCAGCTTGCTGGTGCTCATGCTCCTCCTCCTGGTCTGCCTTCCATTGTTCACAGTCCCACTCTCTCTCCGGAACTCCAGCTCCATTCTGCGCAACTCAGTTTGCAGCTTGAGTACTTCTGGATCCAGGATACTGGTGACCTTCCCCTGCTGCTGTGGCCCTTCACTGACAGTGGCCCTGTTGCCCTTCTCATTGGATCTGGACACTGCACTGGCCACTAGCCCTGCCACACTTGAGGTCTGGTCCTTTTCAGTCATGGTCTGTGACTCACTGCTCTGGGTATCTGCTACCATCAGGGCATCTACGAGGTTCTGCTTTTTGGCTTTCACCTCAAACGGGACTCTTCTGTCCCTGCACAACTGCCTTAAGTAGTCTACAGTGTGCCTGCTGTAGTTGGAAGCCATCTTCTTCCCTAACTATGGCTACTCTGACTTGCACTTTAGAAAAAAAAATAAAATGGGTAGGAACTTGACTGTATGCCAAGTGATATAGTTCTGTTTCCTTTTAAAATAAAACTCTGCCTTTTTTCTTTCTTTGCAAGTGAGCTGACAGTCTCAAGCAGACATGTTGAACAATAAAAGCGTGTAATACCAAAATTATGCCACTGCTACCAACCAATCTGTCACAAACTCACTCAGCAGGTCGTCCCTCTACTTCTAAAGTGCCAACCTCCGAGCGCAGTCTTGTGAACAGCTAACAGAAACAGGGAACCCTCCTGTCTGTTTTGTGGGTTCGAATCAACCTTTTCTCTCAAGCCTTGGAGGGATTCAAACTGTGAGCCTCTTGCTAGCATATCCAGTGCACAGGCTCAGATATTTCTGTCTTCGGGGGGGGGGCCAGATATCTTTGCCTACGGTCACCAAACCAGGTGTACAGAAATGAACCCTTAAAAACTAATAAAAGACCTCAGATTAAAACGCTTACCTTTTTCCAGTTTGGTATCACCATTCTAGCTTATGTACAATGTCTGCTTTAACCATATATACTCAACTTGTAAAAGAAAAGAAAACAAAGACAGACCAAGTAGGCTGTAAAAATAGAGTTTTACTAAAATAGATAAAACAATATGTAAAACATAACATACAGAACCATATATCACAAAACATGTAAATATTTTAAAAGAACAAGGTTTTAACAGTGTAATTCCTACTACAGTACTTAGATTTTGACTCTCTCTCTAAATACCTGCTCAAAGTGCTCAAAGATGTTTCTTTCTCAGAGTGTAGATAAAAGTCTCTGAAGGAAAACAGAATTATGTTTAAAAGCTGACTTTGCCCATCTCTTTGCATGAGGTCACCTAGCTCCTCTGTTAGAATATATATAAAAAATTATATCTATATAAAAACAGGGTGTCTTTTCCAAGTATTAAATTCTGTAACCTCAGCATAACTCATTTTCTTCAAATAACTCTCTTTGATCTTATGAGCAGTTTCCCCTTTCCATGACAACAAAGCATCTTTTATGACTTTGCACTAAAATGTCATAACCTGCTCTTCTTCCTCTAAGCATTATAAAAGTTTATGATCTATCTTGGCAGTTAGGTAGTTTCTAGCCTGTGATTAGCTTCTGGCCTTCCAGGTAACACCTTGTATCTAAAACGTGTTTGTGTGTGTGTGTTTGATCTCACATGCTGTTTCAGCATCTCTCATGACAGACAGTCCATAACACATTTTTATATTACAAAAAAATGATACAGTGATCAGAACCAGCTGTCCAATTGTCATAGGCATTTTTATGCCTTTCCTCCTTTTCCATTGATACTCGGGGTGCTCCTCAAGCTCAGGTCCCAACCAGCTTCAATGATTTTGGTAGTCCCAGACTGGGCAAGACAGCCTTGATACTCCCTACTGCTCTCGGTGTCTGTAATCAAGCCGATTCACCTCCCTCAGAGGTGCAGTCTGCTGACTCCTTTCGGGGGGGTAGTATACCCCAATCTCAGGTCTGTCAAGGTGTGGCTCTTGAAGACTTAGAATATGCAGATTGACAATTCTCTGAAGGAGTTTTGGAAGTCCTTAGGGGCTACAAGAAACCTATGCCTCTAAATGGAAAAGATTTTCCATTTGGTGAAGTGATAAGGGTATAGTCCCAGCCCAAGCTGGAATCCCAAACCTTCTGGTTTACTTGTCTCACCTGTACTCCCAAGGGTTGCAGCATTCAACTCTGAAGGTGCACTTGGCTTCAGTCTCAGAATACCTTTCAGCTGGAAAGGATACCTCCCTGGCATATCCTTTATTTAAAAGGTTCTTCAAAGGGATCTCTCATTTGTTTCCCCCTCACAGGGAACCAGTGCCAGCATGAGATCTTAATATTTGCATTGCCCAGCTTATGCTTCTGTTCTTTGAGCCTATGGCATTGGCAGAGCTTAAATATTGTTACCTGGAAGGTAGTCTTTCTTGTAGCGCTCACTTCTGCCAGAAGGATAAGTGAGCTTCAGGCCCTTTATGCGGAAAAGGACTATGTTTCTTTTCACAGGGGTAAGGTAGTGTTGAGAACTAATAGAAAATTCCTCCCAAGGTGGTTTTTGACTTCCATTTGAACAAGTCTATAACATCGCCAGTTTTCTTTACTAAACACACAAGCTCAGGTGAGCATAGATTGCACAGCTTGGATGTAAAAAGAGCACTGAGTTATTACATGACTCATACTAAAGACCAAAGGCAGGGCAGACAACAACTGTTCCTCACCTATGGGTAAGTAGGTAAAGGCACTCCTGCTTCAAAGAGAACTATCTCTCGATGGATAGTTAATTGTATTCAGTTTTGCTATTCAGAAGCAGGTAGCGTACCCCCCCTGGTCTTAGGACCCACTCTACAAGGGGCACAGCTGCCACTATTGCAGCTGCCTGAGAGGTACTACTGATGGAAATATGTAAAGCACCTACCTGGAGGTCAGTCCACACCTTCACTAAGCATTATAGCCTGGACACTCCATCCAGGAGTGATTCCAAATTTGGCACAGCAGTTCTGCAGAGTCTTTTTCCTAAATAGATTCTTGCCCACCTCCTTGAGGAACTGCTGCATGGTGTGCAAGAGCAATAATATTGGTGGATTCCTGGGGTTAGAAAAAAAAAAATGACTCGCCTGTAGTAATCTTGTTTCTTCCAAAGGGATCCACTAATATTATTACTCCCCACCCTTGCCTCCCCTTCAGAATCAGTAAATGGAAAAATCCTCTCCACAGCTGATATGTATAGTTGGAGTGGCATGCCACCTACTGGCACTTTCTAGTAATGTTTTTTTTTTAACTTGTAGTTGTTTTTTTTAAGGCATATCTGGTTTTAAGAAAAAGGGGACATTTATTTCTTCTGGTCCCCTGGTTAATGTTATTAGTTACCCCAGTTGGGGCACCATTTTTTTCCTCTGGTTATTTATTTATTTATGTGTTGTTATGACCTCTTTGCAGGCTTCTAAGAAATCTGAGGTTAGAATGTAGGCAGTTACAATGGGCAGTTTGAAACTGAATGCACAAGCTAAAGATTCCATCATTAGCTTAGCATTTTATTTGGCTCAGGGGCAGGCAGTGCTGATTTAAAGGAGCACTGCAAGAGTAATATATTAGTGGATCCCTTTGGAGGAAACAAGATTACTGCAAGTAAGTAATTTTTTTCTTCTTCAGGGGTATCTCAGTCATCAGGTTAGACCTTAGGAGCTTCACCATCAGTGAATGGGGAATCCACACAGAGGATTTTCAGCAGTACAACTGGGTATACCCACGCTGTCAATGTTTGTCAATATTGCGGGCCTGTGTCCTCCTCAGTTCTTGCCCGCTGTTGACTTGGTAATACAGTCTCCACGGAACAGCCATCACAGTGTTCATGCCTTTCTGTGGCCTACGGCCTTTTTTCTCCACAACCCTCACAAATCTCTTTTCAGAGATTTTTTTTTGTTTGTTTGTTTTGTTTTTTTATGTCAAGAGTTAAACCTTCAGTTCTAGGATCATGGATATGTTGTTCTATCCACACTGTTTGGCATGTCCTTTCCCTTTAAGAATCTTGCCAGAAGGTCTTGAAGCTTGCCCCTCCCATCCACCCAGGTGGTATATCCCACGGCTCTGGTCCATGACGCCAGAGTGTCCTTTTTGCTGGAAGATATAGGTTCCCTCCTTACCAAGCTTGCGTTCAGTAGGCCCTGGCTTCAAAATCCTCAGATTTGCTTAAACTCATAAGAGTTAATAAAAATCGCTTTGCGATCTCGACCACTATGGAAGATCAATCTTCTCCCGGTTTCCACCGCTGCCCATGTGGGCAAAAGATGTCTCTCAAAGACCCGCATGCCAAGTGCATGTATTGCCCCAGGCCTGTGAGATGTGTTGCCTATTTCACCTGAACATCTTGGGCATACCTAAAATTGGGCAGACCAGAGAAACGGAATCTGCCGGTCAAATCTAAGGAAGCCTGATGGGCGGTCTCCATGTCTGCTGAGCAGCTTGAACAAATGAAGACTTTCAAGGAAAAGATGACTCAGGCCGCAGATTGGTCCTCGAAGTCCTTTTTTGTACTGCTCAACTTGTGCTCCACTTTCTCCGGATCCTTATGGGAGATGTGTCAGTCCCTTCCCACCAACAGTGAGGGGCCTTCAGGCACACACGTCTCTCAGTCCCGCAAAAAGGACAAGGAACCGAGAGAATCTTCATTTCACTGATGACATTCCTGGGATTGTGAGAGATCTCAGTCCCAGGTATCACCTGTCTCGACTTCAGTTGAGGTTGCAGCCTCGGCCACTGGTTTCATGGTTCCACCATCAGGCCAGCCAGCCCAGACACTGGAATGATCCAGTTGAGATCATTCTGAATCCAGTTGACTTGTAGTTGCCCAATGAGGCCAACAGCTCCTTATTTAGGACCCTGGTCCTACCTCTCCCCGATGAGGAGACCCAGCTCACTGGGAACCCCATCAGAGACCCGGTCCCCAGCCAAGAAGAACCACTGGTCTTCCCAGTGCCTTCTGATCAACCCTGTCATTCACCCTGATTATCGAGGTCAAGGTCTCGGACTCCTTTCTGCCAACACGCAGAAGAAGGCGCATAAGTGTTGTAAGAAGTGTCACCGACTATCTTTTTCTTCCTCCTTGGATGATGAGAAGCCGTCGACGCTATGAAGATCTAATCTGGCAACTGCTGATCTTGTCCGGTGAAAAGCTGATTCCAACTTCCAACCCAGCCATTACTTGACTATTGTCTCCCAGGCCAAAACTGACTCCTCCGGAGCTGGCCCGGACCGTTCCTCCTCCCACGGAGCTGGGCAAAACCATTCCAGTTCAGACAAAATCCACCTCTTCACTGGTCTTGGTGGAGCCACCACCTAAACAGTCCCCGGTGGGAGTGCCTGCCAAAGAGTTTCGTCCTGTTCTGGGTCTCCCGTGTAGGCTCTCTGTTTGTTACTCTCACTCCTGACCATCCTAAGCAGGTGGAGGGAAACTCAGGTGGCTGGCCGATTTATCTGGCGTCCGAGGAATTGGACCTTCACTCCCATCCCTTGGACAAGGACTTGGTCGTTAGTCTCTCAACTGAGGTAGGCCCCTCTTCCTTTATGGGCATCCTCCATCTTATCTCGGAGTCCATGTAGATGCCTCTCAAACCCATGCAGAAACAGGTTGAATATCCCCTGATGGATATCCTCAAATGGGGGGATTCACCAACAGAAGCCTTTTCAGTGGCTGAGGCCATTGTTGTCCGGCTTTGGAGCTATGGCAGCATCCTGCCTCCTGCATTGTTCCTTCTGCCCGTGTGGCCCTCAAATACGCGGTGCCCATTGGGTCCTTTTCGGGGTTCACAGAGCATCCCTCTGCAAAGGGTCTGGTGACTGAATCTGTGTTCAGACACTCAGGTAGTTCAGTAGATACAGATTGACCTCCGGACAAGGAGTACAAAAAACTGAGCCATTCTGCCCGTAAAGTGTATGCCACCTGCACATTGGACCTCCATCAGACAAGCTCAGCCATTGTCATGGCGCATTTCTCTCATGCCCTTCTGGGCTCCCCTGATGAGGTCATCCTTCACTTCCCGGCAGACCTCCAGACCATGGTCAAGCTGGGACCAGGGTCAGGCTGTTGCAAAGCAACAACTCCAGACAGTTCTGGACCTCAGGGATTCCTTCGCTCGTTTGGTGGCAATCATGGTTGCCATGTGCCTCAGAGCTTTGTTAAGGGTCTCCACCTTCACAGAGAACACCCAGCACAAGTTAATGGACGTCCCTTTCCTGGGTACCAACCTATTTGACCCAGGTGTGGGTGGTCACCTCCAATGCATCCAGAAGTTCAGTGCCACCTTGGACTCTGTAACTTCTGCACAAAAGGAATCCCAGAGTTTGAAAAAGCCATTCCAGTACTCTGCCCCTGTGGCCAAGCTGCCCCACTTCCAGGTGGTGCAGCAACAGCAGGCACAATCTTGTCACCCTTGGGCCCAAGCCCAGGCCTCCGGTGGTCAGTAAGCCTGAAGGACAGGACTCGGGCAGTTCCCAGTCTGGACTCTCTTCCTCCAGTCCTGCTCAGTGATGGGATGGGAGTGGCCACCCTCATACCGTTCACACAAGCTCTGGGTCCTCTCGTGGGGGACCAACTCCACTACTTCCTTTCCACTTGGTCTGCTATTTCCATGGACAGATGGGATCTAGAAGTGGTGGGCCAGGGACTGCCTCTGGAATTCGAGCAGTACCCTCCAAGCTGAGCCCATGCCCCATTGGAGGATATGGTGTCCATACACACTCAGTCAGCTATTCGAGACAACACTGCCCAACTCCTCCTCAAGGAGGTAGTTTCCAGAGTCATGGACCCCCCAGTCAACCCAGAGTTCATATCCAGGTGCTTTCTGGTTCCGAAGTAGACGGGGGATTGGCGCCCCATTCTAGCTCTGCATGACCTGAACCAGTTCCACAGGTCACGCACCTTCAGGATGGTAACTCTGTCCCAGATCATACCATCTCTCAAGCAGAACATGTGGTTTTGCTGTCTGGATCTCCAGAATGCATTCTTTCATGTCCTGATCTGTACATCTCACCAGAGGTTCCTTCACTTCTGAGCAGAAGGAGTCCAGTTCGAGTTCCGAGCTATGCCATTCGGCCTGTCATTGGCCCCATGAGTCTTAACCAAATGCATTTCAGAGGTGGTGGCCCATCTTCGACATCAAGGGGTCAGAGTTTACCCATATCTCAATGACTGGCTCTTGGAGGGTTCCACCAAGCAAGAGGTGGAGAGGTCCAAGGACCTGGCCATCCAGACCTGCACTGAACTTGGTCTCCTGATCAACGAGGCCAAGTCAGAACTTGTACCTTCACAGGTGATATGTTTCATTAGGGCAGAGCTCGACTCCTGCTGAGCCAGAGCCTTGCTTTTGATGGACAGGGTGGAGGTCTCTCCTCCTTTGCCCGGTCATTTCTGGTGGGGAATTTCCACCCTGCCTGGGACTTTCTGCACCTTCTGGGGTGCATGGCAGCCTGCACCACTGTGGTCTGATGGATCCGGTGGCATATGAGGCCATCCATTGGGAGCTGTTCAGCCAGTGGACTCAGCGTCATGGTCATTTTGACCAGCTGGTCACTGTGACCCTGAAGATGTGGGAAGGTCTCCAATACTGGACCATCCTGGATCACTTGCAGGAAGGGATCCCGTTTGTTCATCCCAAGCCAACAGCCATTCTCACGACCAGTGCCTCTCTCACAGGCTGCGGAGCCCTCATTGGGAGCCACAGAGCCCACGGGTTCTGGACCCCCGAGGAATCCTTATACCATATCAACCTGCTGGAGCTCAGAGCAGTCAGACTGACACTGTCAGCATTCGCTCTGCTCCTTTGGGGTCAAGTGGTACAAGTCCAGATGGACAGTACCATGACCATGTACTATCCCAACAAACAGGGCAGCACGCACACCTGGCTGCTGTGCAGGGAAGCACCTTGCATCTGGATCCTCATGAGCCAACTGGAGGCAGATCTAGCCATCCATGTTGCAAGAACCTCAAACCAACTGGTGGATGCTCTCAGCCATGTGGGTGAGACGTCCCACGAGTGGTCTCTTCATCCAGAGGTAGTACACAACCTGGTCTCACACTGGGTCAAACTTCAGGTGACTCTGTTCACCTCAAGGGAGAACACCAAGCTGAGGCTGTTTCATGCCCATGACCCTCAGCAGGGCTCGCTGCCTGGGGATGCCTTTTCGAGGTCATGGACCCCAGGCCTCTTCTATGCCTTCCCTCCACTTCCCTTGGTTCACAAGGTGATCCTCAATGTCAGGAGGGACAAGGCACAGGTGATCCTGGTAGTCCCAGACTGGTCTTGCCAGTTCTAGTATCCAGATCTCCTCAGCCTCAGCTCCAGGCCTCTGTGACATCTTCCTGTATTCCCAGACCTGTTATCTGTCAATCAGGGGAAGGTATTCTATCTGGACCTTCAGTCCCTGAACCTGACAGCCTGGTTCCTGACCATCTAGAGTTCCAGGCTCTGGGTCTCTCTGAAGATGTACTCACAGTAGTGGAAGCATCCAGGAAGGAGTTCACCAGGAGGTGCTATGTCTTCAAATGGAAACGGTTTTCCATTTGGTGTCAGGGTAAGGGCCTGGACCCTTTAACTTGTCCAGTGGCTAGTATCCTTGACTACCTTTGTCCCTGTCCAAAGGGGGTCTTCATTCTACAACACCAAGCTGAGGCTGTTTCATGCCTGCCCCCCTCAGCAGGGCTTGCTGCAGGGGGATGCCTTTTTGAGGCTGTGGACCCCAGGCCTCTTCTATGCCTGCCTTCCACTTCCCTTGGTTCACAAGGTGATCCTCAAGGCAAGGTCAGGAAGGGCAAGGCACAGGTGATACTAGTAGCCCCAGACTGGCCTTACCAGTTCTGGTATCCAGATCTCCTCAGCCTCAGCTCCAGGCCTCTGTGGCATCTTCCTGTATGCCCGGACCTGTTATCTGTCAATCAGGGGAAGGTATTCCATCTGGACCTTCAATCCCTGCACCTGACAGCCTGGTTCCTGTGTGGCTAGAGTTCCAGGCTCTAGGTCTCTCTGAGGATGTACTCACAGTAGTGGAAGCATCCAGGAAGGAGTTCACTAGGAGCAGGGACACTGGTTTACCGCATTATCGGTGACACAGACGGAAACCCGGAATTGTGATTGGTCCGTGGGAAAATGGCGCCAAAACGGAAACAGCGTTTGTTCTCGGGACTCCCGTGATGTGCAGGCTTTATAAGACAGTGCGGTAGCGTGCGTCTTTTCTTACTGCCTGCTCATTTTGCCATTATTGTCTCGCTGCTGGAGTCCTGGGGAAGTTCATTCTGTTCGTAAGTATTTGTGGCTTGTTTTTTCACTGTAATGCAAATGCTACTAAATGCTACTACCGGTACAGCCAAATAACGTTAACGGTAAATTGAAACTGCAATCGCAAGTTCTTTTTTTCCTGGCTGCAGTATCTCTCTGTTCGGTTGTTTCACTGAGGAGAAAAGTGCTTTCTGCATTCAGAGGGCTCAGAGTCAAACCGACAATATGTAAGTAACTTCGGGAGTATTTGCGCTAAATATATTACAAAATCAGTACATTTAACTTAAATACTCCGACATTACATATCGCAAAACCGTTGCCAGGTAGGGTTAAATCGGAGTTGACGAACCCCCTTGTTTGAAACCTCCTTTTGATTTTTTTCTTTGCCTTCCATTAATATTTTAACTGTCCCTTTAAATGTTGTCCAGTCCTCGGGCTGTAGTAAAAAGCGCCCACTGCCATTCGTCTCTCTCTGAGATGTGTGAGACCCCCCCCAAGCTGCTGCCTTACCTGTAGTATCTGTGATGCCTTTGACACCCCCCCACCTGTTTCTGATCTGTCCAATCAGGGTTCCAGCTGCTCGGTCTGATTAATCTCGTGCCGTGACCCCGGCCCCTTGCCCAGTCAGTTGCTACGCTGAGGAAGTGAATCACGGTGCCTCCCTGCCAAATGGGTGCACGTCGGTCTGCCCAGAAGTCACACTGTGACACAGCTTGAAGTGGGAGAACAAGGATGGAGCATGGTGATTGACGAGAATCGAGGAAAACGGCGAAAAAGACGCAGCTTGGGTGTATCTCAAACTCTTTCTACCAGCCTGGTAGGTGTCTGCAGCTGCCCGAGTCTATTTTGTGCCCCTTAATTTTTGTCAGAGGCCTCAGTTAAAGCGGCAAGTAATGGCCGCTCTGGTGGAGACACTGGTTGGGGTGATGAGGGGAGGGCAGAAGGACTGAGTGCTAAAAACTAAGTGAGGAGTTTAAAAAGTGGTAATTTCTCTGGCTGGCCAAAACGTTTGTGAGGACGGGACTTATTGGCTTCAGTTCATCGGGGGCTCCGTTTCAACTGCTGGGAGGAGGGGTCTGGATGAGTGAAAAAAAAACAAACAGGAATACTGTTAATTAGTGCTAAAACTGCCTGGCAGCACTGTGAGAGGACTGAATCTTAAGTTCTGGCCCAGTCACAACAGCCGAAGAGATGGTGGAGATTTGGGGGGGGGTGCTGGGTGAGTGAGAGAAAAACACAAAAACAGGAGTACTGTAAATTGAGGTTTATTTAAAGTGCTAAAACTCTGCAACAACCGACGAGATGGGGGAAGGGGGGTGGAACGAGCGCTAAGTAAACTGGCTACATTGTGCAATGCTCCCAGATTTGGCATTTTCCCTGTAGCTCCAGGGAAATTGTCCTTGTTTTCTGTAGATTTTCTGTAGATAACATTGCTTCCTATAGAAGTTTGATAGCTCTGTTTTCCTGTGTAACCCAGTACAACTCTAGGGAAACAATTTCCCTGTAAATGGCACACAATCCCTGCAAAATACAGGAATCCTTGTAGAACTGAGAGCACTGAGTGTGATAAATGACTGGCAGTGCTGAAGTCACAGCCTAGGCTGTGACTGCTAATATAAACCTCCAGACACAGTTAGGTATCTGCAGTTGATTCAGTGGCTGTGCTGGCATGTCGGGGAGGGGAGAGTGGCCCTTGTGGTCCATCGTGGTGGGGAAAGTGGCCCTGGTGGTCTGTCGGGGTGGGGGAGTGGCCATGCTGGCCCGTCTGTGCTAGGAGAGTGGCTGGGAGAGTCTATCTGAGGAAGCAGAGTTGATGTGCATCAGCATCTGGATTGGGATACTGCCCTGGTGGTCCATTGGGTTTGGGATGGGATGGGGAGAGTGACCCTGCTGGTACACTGCAGTAGCCCTGGTGGTCTGTGGGGAAAGTAGTCATACCAGCCCATCGGGGATAGTGTCCACTCTGGGTAAGCAGAGTGGCAGTGCATCAGCATCTGGATTGGGATAGCACCATGCAGCTTCTTGTGGGTTAGAGTTGCTGTAGTGGTCCATTAGGGTGGGGATAGTGACTGGGCTGGTCTGTCAGAGGGGACAGATTAGTGAGTGTCCAGGCTGGTCTGTCGGGGTGTAAAGAGTGGTCGTGCTCAACTGCCCTGCAAATGTTGTGCTGCTCACCTGCCCTACTGTACTAGCAGCCTCGTGCTCCTGACCTGCACTTTTGTCTGCCTTGTGCTGTGCTAGACCTGCCTTGCCATCTACTGCCGCAGGACTACTGCTTTTCTGTGTGCCTGCCGACTGGTAAGTTTTTTGTGTTTCGGATAGCCCTGCTGCTTTTATTTGAATGGGAAAGCAAGGGAGGGAAGATGTTGGGGGGGGGGGCATGAGATGATATGCATAATGTACCAAAAAATGAATGTATTTGCAAAATGGCAGACAGGGGAACATGGACAGAGCCGCACCATTTGTTCCAACATGTATTCTAGTCTGCCTTGTCCATGCCACGCTCTATTGGTTTGTTGGTTGATGGTCGGCAGATGGGCAGGCTGGGCGGACTGGTTCACATGCTGGGAAAAATGGTTCTGGCCTCAGAGGGAGGGGTGAATGGGCAGAGTGGCACAGAACCATTTTTCCAACATGTATTCTAGTCTGCCTTGTCCATGCCACGCTCTATTGGTTTGTTGGTTGTGTGTGTGTGTGTGTGTGTGTGTGTGCATGTGTGTGTGCATGCGCCCCTGTCTGTGAGCACATAGAAGAATGAATAATAATGATGATAAAAAAGAGACACAGTCAGACAAAATAACTTTATTAAGCCACATCAAACTGAACAACCGAAACCACTGTCGAAACTTCGGATTTTCCTCCTTTGTTTACCTAGAGGTTAAATAAAGAAAAAAATGATTTAAAGTATCTAACTGCACGTTAATAATCTTACCACCTTTCATTTTGGCTTTTGCGGGAATGTCTACTGGAATATTGTTAAGTTCGTAAAGGTGAATTACCAGCAGAGGTGAAGCCCTGACCACTGTGCAGATTGGGGCTTCACCTCTCAGCGCCCCCCCCTCCCCGCAGGCACTATATTAAAAAATAGTCTTTGCACTTGAGTGATCACTCAAATTGGTGATTGAGCACAAAGATAGGTATTTCTGTTGACTGCAGGGGGGGGATAGGAGAGAGGAAGTTACGAGCTGCACAGTGGTTTTATGGCTTTGCCTCTGCCGGTAGAACACCTTTCATCTGTTGAGCTCTGACTTAAAAACTAAGAGGCTCCATTTTCATGAGGTCCAAGTTAGAAAGTGCCTAATTTACTGTTGGTGCAATTCCTGATTGGTTTATTCTTCAGTACAGATTGCTGATCTCTCTCCATTAGCATCCTCAATCCCAATCCTCATTAATCATTGTGGATTTTTGTTTTAATTGGATGCACTTTGTTTACATATAAATAAACCAATCCAGGCAGCTAGATGTTAGGGACTGAACCGATGGAGTCCATCTTGGCGTCTGGTGGTTCAGCTTAATTTACGTCTGAGCTCTGTAAAGCTTTGGTACATGGCATTGGATGAGTACTGTCATTCTACCTCTGCGGGGTGGGGGCTGCACTTGCTGCCGTCACTCCTCCGGGGTGGGGGCTGCACTTGCTGCCGTCACTCCTGCGGGGTGGGGGCTGCACTTGCTGCTGTCACTCCTGCGGGGTGGGGGCTGCATTTGCTGCTGTCACACCTGCGGGGTGGGGGCTGCACTTGCTGCTGTCACACACCTGCTTGAGTGGGGGCTGCACTTGCTGCCGTCACTCCTGCGGGGTGGGGAGCTGCACTTGCTGCCGTCACTCCTGCGGGGATGAGGCTGCACTTGCTGCCGTCCACCTGAGGTGGGGCTGCACTTGCTGCCGTCACCTCCCTGCGGGGTGGGGCTGCACTTGCGTCACACCCTGTGGGGTGGGGGCCACCTGCTGCCGTCACTCCTGCGGGATGGGGGCTGCACTTGCTGCTGCTGTCTATCCTGGAGAATTGATGAACCTGCTGGTGTCACCCATCTTGCTGGGAGTCGGAAAGTGAAGTCTTCATGAACATCATGCCTGTGCGCTGCTGCAGATTCCTTCTGATGTGGAACCACCTGCCAGCACTGCTACCAGTGCCTCATGCTTGTCCCTTTGCACCACTCTTCAAGTAAGTAGGTGTGGGTGTTGGTGGCAAGCTGTGATTGGAGAATGCATTGATGAGGATGAGGATGTGGATGATAATGATGCTGATGATCTTTTTAACAGTTATGTGTACATTTTTCTGTGGGCCACATGTAAACATTTCAATTACGATTTCAGGCCTTGAAGTGCTATCAGAGCCGATCTGCCGCAGGGGCTACTATCCTCCATTGTAAAAGGTACAGTTTGCTTTCTTTTTGCCCACTAGTGGGTCTTCCATGCTAAAAATGTGAATGCTGTGTTGGTGTTGCAGAGTTAGGATTTACTGTGTTTTTTTTTTTTTTTAGGTCAAACTGTGAAAGTGCTGTTGGTGGTCTGCTGCTGTGAGTCCTTGCCCTTCAGAAAAGGTATTGTTGTACTTCTTTGCACTCACAGTGACTCAAAGTCTAGATTGTATGTTTCTGACATCACAGTGGTTTCTTTTTGGTACCCTTCTCCACATAGTCTCCCATAAGCAGTTAGTGAGATTTGGCAGAGATATGTAAGTAACTCGGAAATGGTGGCCAGGAACTGGCTGAGAATGGGATAGATGTAGATAAATAGCGATAATGTAGTCTGGAATTTAAGTGGCTGAGGTCAGCATAAAATCTGTAGCTGCTCCTCCCCACTCTCGTAGACATGGTCTTGTTTCTTACTATATAGATAGTTCTAGTCTGGACTGTAAACTTCGAAGGGCAGCATGATTTCTGTAGCTGTTCCTCCTCAGTCTCAAAGCTGGACAAGAATTATTAGCCGAGATATATTTCAAATGCCGATCTTGTTCTCTTGCTATTGTACTGTGACATTCTGACATCAGCGTGATGATTTTGTCAGCTACTCCTAACTCTGAAATGGTGGCCAGGAATTGGCTGAGAATGGGATAGATGTCAATAAATAGCGATAATGTAGTCTGGAATTTAAGTTGCTGAGGTCAACGTAAAATCTGTAGCTGCTCCTCCCCATTCTCGTAGACATGGTCTTGTTTCTTACTATATAGATAGTTCTAGTCTGGACTGTAAACTTTGAAGGGCAGCATGATTTCTGTAGCTGTTCCTCCTCAGTCTCAAAGCTGGACAAGAATTATTAGCCGAGATATATTTCAAATGCCGATCTTGTTCTCTTGCTATTGTACTGTGACATTCTGACGTCAGCGTGATGATTTTGTCAGCTATTCCTAACTCTGAAATGGTGGCCAGGAATTGGCTGAGAATGGGATAGATGTCGATAAATAGCGATAATGTAGTCTGGAATTTAAGTGGCTGAGGTCAGCGTAAAATCTGTAGCTGCTCCTCCCCACTCTCGTAGACATAGTCTTACATTAGCGGGGAGATTTTGATGCTTGTTTCTTACTATATAGATAGTTCTAGTCTAGACTGTAAACTTCGAAGGGCAGCATGATTTCTGTCTTGATTTGAGAGATTGAGTAATTAGTTGTGAAGTTTTAATAGTTGTGCTGCACAGTTGTAAATATATTTTCTATATCTCCCAACTGTTTCAATTTTAGTTTGTTGGGAGTCGTCCACACTACATGTGTAGCAATGGCAACACCACCACCAAGCAAAATGGCCAAAATCTCATCTCTTACCGCTAAAGACCGTGCGTTTCAATTCAAGTCCTATGGCATGTATGAAGATGGAGGGAAGATGTTCTGTCGCTTCTGTGAGCACCCTGTTGACCACATCAGGAAGGACACAGTGGTGGATCACTGTAAAAGCAAAAAACACACCAAGAACACAAGCCAGAAGAGTAACAGCAGACAGGTGACCCTGCACACCAGCTTTAATGCCACAACAGCTGCAGCTGCTGCAAGGAAGGAAACCATTTTGGACACGTTGAGGGCTTGGTGTGGTGCCAATATACCAATTGAAAAGCTGGATCAGCCCTGCTTGAGAGACTGGATGGGGAAGTATATCAAAGGAATTGGGCGCTTCAAGAAGACACTTTACGACAGAATTACTTGCCCGACTAAATAGGGAAATGGAGCGGGAATTAGCCAGCTGGAAAGAGGCAAGACACTCGCAGTAATGTGCAATGAAACAACTGATGCAGACTCCGCTGTGTAATGAACATTATTTTTGTAATGGAGGGTGCAAAATCTATAATAGCAGACACCATAGAGCTAACAGCGGTAAACCACTCCACTGTTGCCCAAAGTGTTTTAAAGACCTTGCATAAATATGGTGTGGAGATGGTAGCATTTGTTAGTGACAATGCACGTTACATGACAAAGTGCTTTAATGATGTATTACGTGGCCTAATTGGTGAACATGTAGTCCATGTGGGTTGTTGGGCACACGTTTTATCATTGGTGGGTGATACCTGGATTGACCACTTTGAGCAGGTGAATAAGCTTGTGGCACTTATAAAATATGCCTTTCAACAATCACCAAAACGTAAACGAGAGTACATTGCATTCCTGGAGGAGAGGGGTGCGGAAAAAACAATATTGCCTCCTGTTCCTGTCTTGACCCGTTGGAACACCTGGTTCGAAGCAGTAAAATACCACTCTGCATATCTGGAACACCTACGAGAGTTCTTCAAGGATAAAACCAGTGATGCCAACTCCATGAGGTCCTTAAAAAACTATTTGAAGAATGGTTCACAGAGCTGCAGGTTTAAACTGCATTCATTGCTGAAAACTGCACTGACCTTATTGATGCAATCGAGCTTTTGCAAAGCAAGAAAAAACCCTTGGCTGTTTTGCTGTATGACACTATTAGCAAAATCAAAAAGTGGTTTGAAGCAGGAGTGTTGAAAACAGAACGATTTGGTGACAGAACTGATGGGTCTGAGGCTATGAGGCCACGGGTCAAGCGGGAAAATGTTGCCCTTTTCCAAGGAGCATTTGGTGTTGCTTTAAACATGCTTTCTAAGCATATGGACACAAACCCATTAGTTGAATTCTTTAAGGCTTGCCATATTTTGGACCCCAGAAATTTACCAAAACTGAATAGGGATTTGACACGGCATGCCAGTGACATTCCTCTGTTAGCACTGCACAACCAAACAGAACTGCAAAATGACTGGGATGTATATGCTAGGGAGGATATAAGAGAACTTCCATGCATATTGGAGTTGGATGTTGGGCAGTACTGGCTTTCAAGGCAGTCACAACTAACTGTACTCTCCAGAGCTGCTCTACAAGCTATCTGGATACCTGTGTCAAGTGCAGATGGGAGAGATCCTTCTCCGATATGGACAGATCACACATATCAAAGGAAGAACCTGTTGGTAGAAAATCTGAAACTGCTATCCCAGCTCATGTACAACAAGTAGCTGGATTATATATTTTTGCATGGTTTCCTCAACATGTTTGATGCCCATTTTTATACTTCTATTAACGTATTCAAGCCAGTCACCAGTGCCATCCTCGCCATGAAATAATGGGCTGGTTCCTCCCTCTAACTTCAGACTGTTGCCCCGTTGTCCTTCCCTCTTTTTGGCCTCTTAGGTACTTGAAGGTCTCACTCATGTCACGTTCCTTTCTATCTTCTAGGTTGTACATGTTGAGCTCCCTCTCTCTCCTCATGTAGCCTGTCTGTCACCCTTCCCCAGGATAATTCGTCACCCTAAGTTGGACCCCTGTCCCCCACCATCACTGGTAAACACTAAACAGCAGTACTTGTTTAGTACTTGCACCTGCTCTGACCCTTGCTGTACCCACCTCCTTCTTAACAGTCTTCCTTTCCCTCCCTTCTTTGCGGATAGAGATTTGATTGCTCCTCCTTCTGCCTTTCTATTGGGGGTTGGAGACTGATGGACTCCTTTGCATGGTGGCGCGGTTTACTGCCCACACCACACAGTCACCCTGCCTGCTTTAAGTTATACGTTTCTATAATAAACTGTCCCAGATTTTTCTTTAAAATCCCTGAGCTCTACAAACTGTGGTGCAGCCTATCCTGTGCATACATGTCTTGGTTCTCCAGGACACCGTATGCTACCCCATTAATACACATGATGTGAGGAACACCTTTTTGCACAGTTTTCCACATTTCATATAATATGCCTTTGCACATTTAATGTATTTATAGTTGGTTAGATACCATATGTTTATACTGTAGGTTTTAGTTCACTTGCTTTTTCACTGTAGTTAGGTTTTACACATTTTCTTTGATAGAGCTTTAGTTTAATTGCTGTACTTATATGTTATGTTCCAGATTTTGCATATTTTATCGTATATGGGTTTCCATTCAAATGTCTGTTCTTCACTGTTTCTACACTTTCAGTGTACCGTTTTCTAACAGTTTTGTATAGATTGTATAGAATCTGGTTTCTCGTATTACACACACCTTTTTATGCTTTTTTTAATACTTTTGCATATTTTTACTGTATGGTTGTTTTTGTATTTCTATTTACTTTTTCTGCACATTTTTTATAAACGCTATTCTATTTAATGCAGCTGTTCTCTGTATTTCATTTTATTCATTTCTGAATTAGTGATATGACAAGACATGCAGAGCAATGGTTCCATGACGTATAGCCTAGACCAAAGTACAAAGTCATGGTACCAGTGTCATAGAGGGCCAAAAGTCTGGTTGGGGGGGCTTTGGGAAAATACCCATGCCCAACAGGGAATTACCATGGCATTGCTCAGTAGAGAACCCACTGAAAATGGATGACTGGGCAGGGGAAATTCTGTTCATTAAACCATGGATTTGGTTGCATGAGTGGCTATCCTGTATGTTCAGGGCTGTCTGTGTTGGTGCTTGGGGGAGAGCTGACTGCATGCAATTTTTGGCGACTGGATTGGTTGTATTTGTGCACACTGTTGCATCTGGGGGGGGGCATTGTGGGGAGAAGCTATATTGGCACCTGGAGGAGTTGGCTGTGCTGGTGTCACCATGACATCTGAGGGACGAGTTCATGCTGCAGTCAAACCTGAGGAATAGGGACATAGTGCTGTTGCTGCTGCTGTAACACCTGCGGAATTAGAGCTGTAGTCCTTCTGCAGACAATGCAATAGAGGGTGGGGACTACAGTGCAGTATCTGAGGGATAGAGCAAGGCTATATAGTGCTGTTGACACTGCCATCGCACTTGAGGGTTGGGCACAACTGTGCTGCTGCTGCCATCACATCTTGTACCTATCAAAATAACAAAATTGGTGCAAGGATGGATGTATGTACAATAGTGGACATCAAAATTGCTAATATGCATGGTAGCAGAGCAAAAATTTGTTAAATAAATTACCCAAAACAAAACACCAGTAAAAACGGATTTTGGATTCGCAGACACCGGTGACAATACGGTTTTTCCAATGTGCAAAACGGAATTTGCTGTTTCTCAATCACGGTAAACCAGTGTCCCTGACTAGGAGGTGCTGTCTTCAAATGGAAACGGTTTTCCATTTGATGTCAGAGTAAGGGCCTGGACCCTTTAACCTGTTCAGTGGCTAGTATCCTAGACTACCTTTGGTTCCTGTCCTAAGGGGGTCTTCAGTCTATGACCCTTAAGATGCACCTGGCAGCCATCTCTGCTTAATGGGGTGCAAGCCGGTCAGCAGACGGTGGCACAGGAAAAGGTGGTTTGACGTTTCTTTAAAGGCCTTGACTGCATATCCTCTCCAGTGTGTGAATCTCCACCTCTGTGAGATCTACTGCTGGTACTGACAAAGTTCAACAGCAAGCCATTTGAACCACTGCACAAGTGTGAGGTGTCATATTTGTCATGAAAGACCACCTTCCTGGTGGCTATTACGTCAGCCAGAAGGACTGGGAAGTTCCAGGTGCTTTAGGTGGTGTCTCCTTACCTGGTCTTCCACAGAGACAAGGTTGTCCTGCACCCCCACCTGAAATTCCTTCCGAAGGTGGTGTCAACGTTCGATCTTAACCAGGTGCTGACTGCCTGTGTTCTACCTGAACTACACCTCTAAGGCCAAGTACAGGCTCCATACTCTGGACCTGAGACGAGCACTTTCTATCCAACACTGCCCTCACTGTATGTACTCCCACTGGCTCCCCACTCGAGTAGGTCACCTTTTTCACTTACCTCGGTGTTACCCTTGACTCCTTCCTCACATTTAATGATCATACAGCCCTGACAGTAAAAAGATTAATCAGAAACTAGGTGCGGCGTATCGCGCAATTCACCTGCTTTCCCCTGAAGCTCACCTCACCATTACGCAAGGAAAAATTCTCCCTCTCCTGGACTACTGCCCCTCCATCTAGTCCCCACCACCAATTAAGCAACACTCCCACCTATACACGGCATAAAATGCTATCTGTCACTTTGTCCTCAAAGCCCCCCTCATTAACCCACCACCACAACCTCTATCAGTTCCTAGGTTGGCTCTCCCTCCAGGCACACCTGAACTATTCTGCGGGCTGCCTGGTGGACAACACTCTCAGAAGTAACCAGCTGTCCCCTTATGCTCCCCTACCCGTACCTAGAGCAGCCACTAGACCCCTTAGGACCTCTTCTTTTCCAAACCTCAAAGTTCCTCATGTCTCTATGATGATGGGCAGCAAGACTTTCTCTGTAATGGCTCCCTCCCTCTGGAATAGTCTTCCCACTTCCATTCACACACCCCCATCCCGTGCGTCTTTCAAAGTCAACCTTAACTCCTAGCTTCTGAAGGGGTCCACCTGCAAATGCTTGCTGGGCAGAGTGGAAACCCATGAGCCACCCTAAACTACCATAACTGCTGGCCACTGCCCCCTACTCTCTGGAGCTCTACAAACAAATGTGACTCGCTCGATGACTCACATTGCCTACCTTGCATGCTACCACTACCCAGCTGGCCCTGGCAACCAGCCAGGGCAGGTCTCTCCACCTAGTTTCAGATTAATAGTAGTCTGATGGGCTCAAACTGCTCATTTTTGCCTAGCTTGTGAAACTGTTTAGCTATTCTGTTCATATACTTAACAGTTTCTTCCCAGTATCTCAGCCTGTATTCTTTGTCAAATGCTATGTTATCTCTATGCCTGTAAACATTATGTAAATGATGACCATTCTTACTGTCCTAATGTTGTTGTAACCACCGTACACTACAATGTGAATTTGTATCTACTCCTGTAATCGTATTTCCCTGTATTGCCACCTTGTGGCCCAGGTCGTGACTGAAAATGGTCCACTGGATCAGTGCACTTACCTGGTTACCAAAAACATAAATAAAATAAGGAGCGGAGGGCGGACGTTCAGGGAGAAGTTTGCCAGCTGTTTGTCACCTACGCTGAAGCTGCATCTGGAGACCTGCAGCAAACAGGACAATTGGCAGATATATTACATCCTGCACTGATCTCTTCTACCGGTTGGTGGGCAAGGAGCCTCCCAGAGGGATAACAGCTCATTCTACCCACCATACTGCTGTGTCGGTGGCTGCTTCCAGGGACATCCCTATCCAGGAAATCTGCTGGGCTGCCACCTGGAAAACAGCAAACACCTTTATTACCCACTGCCGTATCGACCTAGAGTCATGCCAGGATGCTGATTTTGGGGCCTCTGTTCCCCAAGTAAGTATATCGAGGGGGTGCACCTTGCCTCCCTCCTGCCAGAGAACTGTTTGGAATCTACTAAATAGTGTGGCTAGAACAGCATATCCACGATCCTAGAAAAACAGTCTACTCACCTGTAACAGTAGATCTTCTACGGAATGCTCTCTTGCAGTAGATTATTACTTCTGGGAGGTTCCAGTAAAGGGCGTTCTCACACGGCAGCTTCTTCTAGCCATCTTTCACCCAGGACTGCCCACCTATGACATCATCTCCTTGCTCCCTATATAAACGTGGGCAGTCCCTGGTATCCTCTGTTCATTTTCTCGCCATCTTCAGCTCACACAGCAGCTTGCTCAGTCTTCTGTGTAGCAGTCATCAACGAGAATCTGAATCAGACGAATGTCTAAGAAACTATCTGCAAGCAAGCCAAGCTTTATTTAGTTCCTGCACTTGTGGCAGGAAGATTTACAGATCTGATAACCATTTATATTGTGTTAGGTGTCTGGGACCCACACATGACACCACCTCCTGTGCTTTTTGTCAAGAATTTATTTAGCAACCCTTCGACAACGGTTGCAGCAGATCAACACTCTTCTTATGGAACAGAGTTTCATTGTTAGAGACCAAGGGGGGGCTCATTCCAAGGGCTCCCCCACCTCAGGGTCTCATTCTCGGCACAAAAGGGAAAAGGAGAAACCCTCCTTACACTCTCTGCCAAGACGCACATCGACGGAGATTTCTCCTTCATGCCCACCATCGAAGGAGCATTCCCGTGTGCCTTCCTTGTCGAAGGAAACGGTTGTCTTGTTGACAGCAGTTTCACAGGCACTTAGAACAGTGCAAAACACTATTCTTCCATTGATGAAGGCTTCTGTTCCTTCATTGATGACCACTGTATTTCAGGCAGCCAAGCAAATGGCTACTCCATCAACGGGAGCCCCTTTCCCATCGATGACAATCACTCACTAGTGTGACAATGCTAGCTCTGCCTCGTCATCAATGACGCAACATCATTTGCATTTCTTAACACACCTTCACCTTCTCAGGTGGCCTCCTATCAGGGTGCGGGTGATCTACAAAGAGGCCCTGGTCTATATTTTTCTAAGGCTCATCCGGCTACTTCCCACCAGCCTATTCCTTCTATCACCCCTATTATTTCTACTCACCATCAGATGGATGTACATACTATACTACAGTCAATGGGCTATAGCCAGTCTGCTTCTCAGACACTGGCTCATCCTCCCCATTGTTTGCCTTCCCCTCCACCTAAACATCTTCCTACGGACCAGGATGTACCATCTTGGTCATTCCCACCTCCTCTGCTGGAGGGTTATTTGTCGGATGATCCTGACTTGGTGGGGGATCTACCTGAAGATATTTACAAAGAGGACTTTGTTTTCTCAGACCAAGGATTCTTCCTTCTCCATGGTTTCTTCCTTGGATAAGGATTTACCTGCTCCCATGGCTGTCTCTCCTCCAGATGACTCCTCATTCAATGAGATGATGGTGCAAATCCAGAAAGTTATGGGGTTTTCCACTACAGAGCAGGATAAACAACGTAGGGACATGGCCAAGTACCTCGAGCTACCCGAGGAGCCTGTCCTGGTCATTCCTCCACTGATACCTACTTACCAAAATGCTATCTCTGATGCATGGTACCAGTCTTCCGCCTTCACAGTCGTGCCTCGTAAGGCTAACTGACTATACCAGGCCCCCATGGACCACCCCTATTTGGCCTCTGTTCCTACGGCTGACTGTATGGTCATCAAGGCCGTTCATGATCATACTAAAAAAACAAAACATATGAGTTTTTTGCCTCTGGATCAAGAATCTGAGAGATTGAACTACCTGGGGAAGAAGGTCTTTGCCTCGGGCACCATGAACATAAGAATCTTAAACTATATGGGTCACATGGTAAAATACCAACATATCCTGGGTGCTTCTGTTATACAAGTTACCTCCTTCTCCGGAGAAGAAACAAATGCTCCTAACTATGTCAACCATTACATCCATTTCTTGCCACCTTCTCAGGTCAGGCTATGATGTGGTTGATACTTCAACTTGTTTATCTGCCTCTGACATCACCTTGCATAGCCATGTTTGGCTCCAAGTATGTGGACTGGCACCAGATGTCCAGAATAAAGTGTTGAATGTACCCTTCTGTGGCGATAAACCTTTTGGTGTTGGTACCCAAATTATTTAGGATGACCTCCAGTCCTCGGGATGTACCTTCGCACAGTGCAAGGCATGTACTATATGCCTAAACCCCAGTTTTCAGACTACAGTTAGAAAGGCAACTGTGATGCTTAGCAGCTGTTTTTGATTGTTCTATGCTATTTGTAATATAAAAATATAGCCTGTGCTTATGGGTGCCCTTCCCCCGGGTCAGAGAAGCTACGGGATATATTAACCTGAAACCTGGAGGTAATTAAAGGACCAGAGAGACTTAATTAGAACAGATCCAGCTGTCAGGATATAGGGCTCATAAACTTTTATGATGTCTTAGAGGAAAAACATGTTATACCACCATGGTGTGAAAAGTTGTGAAATCTTTGATCTGCCTTGTGAACAGGCAACCACACAAGATCGAAGGAAAGGCTTGATTAAAGACTGTCATAATTTGGGAAATTAGTTTTTGCTGAAGTCACAGTATTTAAAATATCTCCTGACAGGAAGATCATTGTTTGTATATTTTTTATATTCTAAAAGGAGGAGCTAGATGACATCATAGAAGGGGTGTGTGAGAGAGACACAGTTTAATTAGGACTTGTGTCTGATCTTTGAGATATATCTTTTTGGACTCTTAAGAAACAAGATCTCTGATCTAATTTAAGCACTGTACAGAGGTAATACATTAGATAGAAAAAGTCTAATTGTATTGTGGTAGGAGTTTATATTTTGTACTTTAACCTTGTTCTTTTAAGTGACTGTATGCTTTTTGATATAGTGTTCTGTGTTTACATTTTACATATTTTTATCCATTTTAGTAAATATATTATTTTGAAAGACTGCCTGGGTGTGTCTTCAAAGTTCTTTTTGCATGTGACGTATAGAGGGTTAAGATTGACAAAAACTGTTCAAAACTTGATGGTGTTACAAAACTGGGAGAAGGTAAGAATATACCTAAGGTCTTTTCTAGAGTTTTAAGGGTTCATTTTGGATACCTAGTTAGGCGAAAGATATATTGCATCCCCCAAAGATAATTTTATTTGAGCCTGTACATTTGGGTATGCTACCATAAGGTTCACAGTTCGAATCCCTCCAGAACTTGAGACCAAAGGTGATTCGGACCCACAAGCAGATAGGAGGGTTACCCTGTCTGTTACCTGTTCACATTACTGCGCTCGGAGGTTGGCACTGTGGGAGCTGTGGGAGCAGAGAGCCTGACCTGCTGAGTGTGTTTGTGACAATAACCCCTACAAGTATTCCAACCACTGTGATTTTCAAGGATGCAATCAAAATAAGAGCCAATTCTTTCGCCACGCATCCCTCTAGTGCCCATCCCTCAGCAGGGACCGGCAACTCCAGTTGTCAGTGACTTCCTCAGGCTCTCCCCTCGCCTCTTCGTACAGGCTTTAGAGGCAGTAGGTGCTCACTTTGCCCATCATTTAGAGGCCTGGCAACAAATAATGACAGACAAATGGGTACTCAAGCTTATTCAAACTGGCTATACACTGGAACTAATTTCTGTACCTCATCCGCATCTTCAGATGCTCTATTATCCTCAGGAACACCTTCCTATACTTCAGGAGAAGCTTACGGGCTTACTAGCCAAACATGCCATTGTTCCAGTTCCATTGTCACAACAACAAGAATTTTATTGCCATTTCTTTCTGGTACCCAAGAAAACTGGAGACCTCAGACCTATACTGGATTTGAGATACTAAACCAGTACATTCAGTACAAACACTTTTGCATAGTTACCTTAGCGTCCATCACACCTCTCCTTCACCAAGGAGATTGGATGTGCTCTCTGGATATGAAATATGCCTATATTCATATCCCTATCCATCCAGCCCATCAGAAATATCTGCAATTCCACCTGCTTGGCCAAAACTACCAATTCCAGGCTTTAACCTTCAGCCTCTCCTCGGCCTCATGGGTCTTTACCAAATGCCTAGCAGTGGTTGCAAGGGCCTTGTGGAAAAGGGGTCTTCCCTTATTTGGACGATTCACTAATAAAAAGTGGACACAAGAGAACATCTGCTATCCTCCCTCTCGGAGACGCTTCAGTTATTCCACGACCTTGGGATTATGGTCAACTGGCTGAAGTCCAGTCCTCATCTGACCCATTCACTCCAGTACATAGGAGCTATTCTGGACATGAGCATCCCCAGGGCCTATCTGCCACCTGCTCGCCAGGATACCCTGATCAGCCTGGCCTTACAGATCCAGTCCCAAAAGATTGTCACTGCCTGACTCATGTTACGCCTCTTAGGACACATGACAGCAGCTGTATTGACAGTGGAGTTTGAAAGCCTCCAGATGAATCCCATCCAGTGGGCCGTGCAAGATCAATGGTGCCATAAAACAGTACAGTTCGAAGACCGCATCAGGGTGACTCCAGCTCTCAAGTCTGCTCTCACCTGGTGAACACTCCAGTCCAGTCTTAACCAGGATATGCCCTTCTGCACTTCCCCTCCTTGGCAAGTGCTCACAACAGATACATCTCTCAAAGTTTGGGGTACCCATCTCGGTCCGTACTGGACTTGGTGCCCGTGGCCTGCAGGTCACCATTGTTGTCATATCAGTCTGGAAATGTGAGCAGTCCTTCTGGCACTGTAAGCCTTCAGATCTTATTTGACACCAGGTCACCTGCTTATTCAGTCAGACAACATGACAGTGGGCTGTTACCTCAACAAACAAGGGGGTACCCACTCTTGATCCCTTTGCATGGAGTCGATCAAGGTGTAGCACGAAGCGACCAGCCAATGCCTGACACTAACAGACATCCATCTACCAGGACATCACAGCCAGTTAGTGGATCTCTTGAGTCACCAGTCCCCGTCTCATGAATGGACCCTGCTAAACTCAGTCCTCCAAGATCTCTCTCATCTATGGAGCACTCCACGAATAAACCTGTTGCATCCCCAGTGAATCACAGACTTCCCAAATATTACTGTGTTATCCCGGACAAAAAGGGAAGCTCTATAGATGCCCTGTCCCAACCTTGGACAGGACTCTTCTTATATGCCTTCCCCCCACTCCCTCTCCTTCTCTGCACATTATCGAAACTACAAATGGAGGGAGCCATGATGATTCTCATAGCTCCTCTGTGGCCTCAACAAGCCTGGTTTCCACTGCTTCAACAGCTGTCGATTGTGGAATCTATTCCGTTGCTGTTCAGGCTGACCTCTTGAAACAATGCCAAGGCTCTCTTCTGCATCCCAGTCTGAAGACCCTATGTCTTCATACCTGGCTCCTGAGGATGTCTTCATACATAAATTACAAGTGTCTTCTCAGGTGGCTGATATTCTGCTGGCCACTTGAAAGCCGGCTACCAGAGATACCTATAATTCTAAATGGAAACATTTCTCCATTTGGTCACCTTCTCAATTGCTTGGCCCTTATTCCTGCCCTCTCACAAAGGTCCTGGACTATTTTGCCTCCTTATCAGTGGAGGGCCTTAGTTATTCTTCTGTCAAGGTTCATTTCGCTGCCATTTCAGCTTTCTACAAACCAGTGGATGGCAGATTATTGTGTTAACATCACTTAGCCAAGATGTTTTTGAAAGGCATAATCTTCCTGGACATAAAGTCTCCACCACTCATTCACACTAATGGGATCTACGCTGAAGGCACCAGGACCTAGCGGGAGCAAACTTTTTGCAAGAGGGCCGGCACCAGAGATGGAGCCATGAGGAGCGGTTCCATGAGCCTCAGCTTGTGTGACAGTGACTATCTCAGCATCGACCCTCCAGCCACCTCAGTTCCTTTTTTCCTGTCGCTGAGTGCACTTCAGTGATGACGTCGCTCACCCACCGGGAGTCAAACTTCAAACTAGCAGCATAATTTTCAGTTTATTGTTTTGTAATATGTCTCCAAATAAGTACAGCTTAATTTTAACTATACTTATTAAAGAAAAGAAGTCTTCAGCCTACATTGACAGAGTCTACCATGAGCGGGTCAGGTGATGGTAGGGAGGCTTCGTATGAAAGCTGTTCAGTCAGCCAGGCTGGGTCCGGTCTGCCACCCTCTCCAGAGGGGGGAGGTCTGACAACGGATGGTCCGATGCTCAAGAGGATGGGCGGTCTCCCCAAAGCATAAAAGAAAACGGTCGCACTCTCAGCACCGTTCGGCTTCAAGCTTTTCTTCAGCCCACAGATCAAAAAAGAGAAGGCATCACTCAAGGCCACCTTCTGGTATGTCTGCGCATTGATGGTTGGTTATTAGGGTCAGGTGTCAGTCACCAGTTTCTATCTCTGGTGACCGACCTCTTCGACATCGAAGCCCTTCCCTGCCTTTTGGAAGGGCTTTCAATGAGCAGTTTCATCAGTGGGCCACTCTTATGGAGCAATGAGCTCAGAGGTTGGTCCTGCTGCCTGGCCTGGTCACTCCATGGCCCTCGGGCCTTTCGAGGGAGGGTGGTTGGACCTCCCTAGTTACACAGCACCTTCTTCCGTGCCATCAACTCCATGCTCTGGTGTTTTCCTCCCTCACATGGCTGCAGCACAGAGGGCCACACTGATGCCTCCATCTCCTAGTATTTCTCCTACTTTTTCTTCAAATCACAGTTTTTGGAGCCCTGGATTGCTTTTGGTGGTGTTGGCGTCGATGGGTCTCATGGTGCCATCTTCGGTGCTGATGCACCTGTCGGCACCACCCTCAGTGCCGCTTGTGTTGTTGGCGCTGTCTTTGGCACTGGGCAGTCTTTCCACTCTGTCCTCAGTGCCACAGGCTTCTTCAGCACCATGGTCTCTGTCGGCGCCATGTGCTGGGCTTTTTCAGATGGCACCGACTTCCTTGCCTTTGGTACTGTGTTCCTCTTCAGTGCTGAGGCTTGGTGCAGCATCATCCAGCCTTCAGGGCTTCTCGACTCTGATTCCTTTCTCTTCTTCATTTCCTACTGACTTTCACTCCTTTCCTGTCCATACAGTCCCTCCTGGGCTGTCAGGACATGATATTGAGCCTGACACAGACCTTCCGCTGGGTGATGATGTTGAAGGAGCAGGAATTAATCCTGTTGCAGAGCCTGTGGTCGAAGACCTGTCATTTAAGTCTCTGCTGAAAAATTTAAACTCTACTTTTTCTCTCCAGACTACCGATATTGAGCCTGGGAATCTCTTAAGACTCCAATACTTTCATGTCCTGGAGATCCCTATGGATTTAACTCCCCCGGTACAACCATCCTTTGAGATGCTCTCTCAGATGGTATGGAATAATCCTGCTCTCATTCCTTCTGTAGCTAAGTCCATAGACAGGAAGTATGCTGCTCCCAAGGTTCAACCCATTTTGGCCTCCCAGGCCTTTGCGGACCCTATTGTAGTCTTGGCAGAGAATGATAAGGCCGTTCTTACTCAGGCCTCTACAGCCTGGCCTATAAACAAAGAATCTTGTAAGATAGACACCTTAGGTAAAAGAGTCTTTGCTGCCTCCACCCTGGGTATGCATATTGCCAGCTACCAGGGCTATTTCTCTTAATATGAGTATTTTCTTTGGCATTCACCCAAACAAATGGTGGAAGCTCTGCCTGAGTCTGACACTAGTTCAGAGCTATTTCACACTATAACCAGGGGTATCAACTCCAACAACCAACAGGTTAAAGCAGCTATGGACGCTTTCTATACTGCTTCCCGAGTGGTGGCAGTGGGCATTTGTGCCCGTCGTCACTCCTGGTTTCGCACTTCGGGCTTCATGAATGATGCCCAACAGCAGGTCATGGCATTACCCTTTGACGGTATATATCTGTTCGGACCTCAAGTGGAGCAAGTTCTGGAGGCCACGCAGAAGACTAGGTCAGCCATTAAAATGGCTCGACCTGCTCCCACCCCTTCTCGGGGTTGGGGGGGTGTTAATAATCATCAATTTCACAATCGTTAGTCCTTTCGGGGCAAGGGCAGGGGAGATTTTAACAAAAACCAAGCCCCCTAGCCTCAAAAGAAAATGCAACAGAAGGCACAAGGGCCCAAAGTGCCCAGTGCCACCTTCTGAGTTTCTGGCCCAGGTCCTACCTTAACTGCCCGAGGGGGACTCTTCCTCAGCAGTGGGAGGACGTCTGACTCAGTTCTACAACCAGTGAAAGTCCATAACATCATACAAATGGGTCCTCTGGATAATTCGTGAGGGGTGCTCCCTCAACCTTTCAGAAACCTCTCTGGATCGTCCCCCCAAACGACAGTCCAGGCTGTCAACAATCCAGTCAGACCTTCTTGCCTCTGAGATACAAGGCCTTCTGAACAACAGGGCAGTAGAAATAGTTCCGCTGGATCAACGAAACACAGGTTTCTACTCCCATTACTTCCTGGTCCTGAAAAAGACCAGTGGCATGCACCCCATTCTGGACTTTGGAAAGTTAAACAAGTTTCTTCTCAAGGAAAAGTTCAAGATGATATCGTTAGGGACCCTGTTACCCTTGCTTCATCAACATGATTGGCTAGCTTCCCTGGACATGCAGGATGCTTACCAACATATTCCTGTACACCTGAAGCACAGCAGACACCTAAGGTTTGTGGCACTGGGCCAACATTATCAGTTCAGAGTCCTGCCCATTGGGCTATCCTCTGCACCACAAGTTTTTACAAAGTGTTGTGCAATTCTCACAGTGCATCTTAGAAAAATCAGAATAGAAGTGTTCCCATATCTGGATGACTGGCTTCTAGCAACTCCTTCCAGGCAAGGAACTCACAATGCCGTAGCCATGGCCTCGGACTTTCTCATGTCCATGGGAGTCCTGCTAAATCTCAAGGAATCACAGTTGCAGCCCTCCCAGAAGCTCCAGAACTCTTCTGGACCCCTCCTGTGTGAAAACTTTTCTTCCAGAGGACAGAAGGAGCGATATCCTACAGATGGCCCGATACATCGGAGACAACAGCTCAGTTCTAGCTATCATGATGCAACGGATGCTGGGTCTCATGGCATCCTCCGTGTTCACTGTACCCCTACATCTCCACATGAGAACCTCTCAATGGATGCTCAATACTCAGTGGTCCCCAACCACTCACCCTCAGTCCTTTCTCATCAAGGTGACAGAACCTCTGAAGAGATTACTCACCTGGTGGTCGCAAGAGGAGAACCTTCTGAAAGGGTATCCCTTTGCTCATCTGGATCATCAGAATTCCATTACCACGGATGCGTCCCTGATGTGGTGGGGAGCTCACTGTCAGGATCTCCACACTTGAGGTTCGTGGACTCAGGGTCAAGTCCCAGCTTCACATAAACGTCCTAGAAATGAAAGCCGTCCTCTATGCAGTCCAGGCTTTGAAGGACATTCTCTGCCACAAGAACATTCTCCTTCAAACAGACAACAAAGCAGTGATGTATTACATCAACAAGCAGGGTGGGGCACACTCTTACCCTTTATGCAGAGAAGCGATGAGAGTGTGAGAATGGTGCCTAGAGCACACGGCTGTAATTCAGGTGGTCTACCTGCTGGGAGTGCAGAACAAACTGGCAGATTGTCTCAGTAGAATGGAGACAGATCCTCATGAATGGTCTCTTGACTCAACCGTAGTTCAGACACTATTCACAGAGTGGGGAACTCCAGACCTGGACCTTTTTGCATCCCCACTCAACACAAAACTGCCTCTCTTCTGCTTCAGAAATCCACGGCCTGGCATTTTCTGTCAGGATGCATTCAGGCTGCAGTGGACAAAACGCTTTCTATACGCCTTTCCTCCTCTTCCTCAATTCAGAAGGTACTTCTCAAATTCGAGTCCCAGAGGGACAAAATGATCCTCATTGCTCCCTTCTGGCCTCGACAGATATGGATCTTATCTGTCTCAATCTTCACCATTCATCACCTTTGAGTATGTGGGAGCTTTATTTTTTTTTGATGGGTGGAGTCAACGCACCATCTGCGCCACCCTCGAGGGCCGACGAACTGCGTGGCACTCGTGGGTTGGCCGTTAGATGTTGTCGACTCCACCCTCCCGCCAGTTGTTCGTCTCCCGCTGTCGAGGTAATTTCATGGGTAGCTAAGAAGGGAAGATTTCTAGAGGCCTACCTCTATTTTTGAAGCCTTCAAGTGTCGCAGTTCGTTGACTCCATGTCACAGTCCGTCGACTCTGAAATTATCCTGCCGGTTATGTTCGCTCCACTCGATGTCGCCTGGTAAGACTGTTCCTTATTTTATCTTGCGACATCAGATCTTGTTTTGGTGTTCTTTTTCTTGTAGGTCATGTCTTGGTTGGAGGGTAACAAAACCTCTAAGATGGGATGGCCTCCCCATGGGTCAGTGACCATGTGGCCGAAAAGTACTCTGTCACCGACCAGCATGACCGTTGCCTCACGTGTCTTGGCCCACTTCATGACATGGATTCATGTGCGCCTGCTTCTCCATGAACCATTGTGTCATCGAACAAAGCGTGTGAAAAGATGGACGAGCTTCGCCGACTTTTGGGGGATGGGCGTGCACTCGTCGGGCCAAGCTGCGTTCTCTTTTCCTTTCTTCCGGGTCCCATCCCGGTTCTATTCGGACCGAGGAGGTGGGGGCTTCTGCCTCTTGTAGCCTAGTTATGGCAGAGGCCCCTTCTGAGGTGCAGAAGGCCCAGTCTGTCCCCCCTGGGAGATAGGTGGGAGGCACCGCCGTGGCAATCATGCCTTCACAGGTGAAGGCTCCCCCAGTGTCGTACCCTTGGCTTGGAAGGGCTGGGTCTGCACTGCCTTGGGCCTCGGTGCCATTCATGGTGCTGTGGGCCCTGATGGTGCTGTCGTTGGCACCAGTCTGTCACTCTGCGCTGTTGCTGCTGTCGGCACCGTTCGCGGTGCCAGTGGTGCCATGGGAGGCTCTGCAGCACTGTCTTTGACTGTCTCTTGCCCTGACGCCATCCACAGCACCGTGGTTGAGCACGGTGCCGTATCCAGCTCTGGAGTCGCTCATGGCTCAGAGTGAGGGGATGGTGCCGTGGGGGTTTTGGAGCTCAGCGGCATGGAGAGCATGGTCGGGGCCATCATCAGCACCGTCTCTGTCCTCAGCACCATGAGTGATGCCATGCGGCAGGTCAGCACCATGGGGCTTTCCGACCTCAGTGCCTTTTGCAGTGCTGAGAGTGTGGTCGGCGCCGTCTCTGGTCTTGGCGCCTTGGGCCAGGACAGCACCATGACATTGTTGGAGCCATGTCTTCTTCTGACACCATTCGCAATGCAGCTGGGGACATTGGCACCGACTCTGGTGCGGTCTCTAGTTCTGGTGTCCTTTTCAGTCGGGATGGTAGCGGGCATCCATGCACTATTTGGCACAGAACTTCGATCTCCAGCTCTTCAGAGGAGAAATCAGACTCTGAATCAGACAGGCAGTCTGACTTTGAAGTTGGCTGCTCATGTGGACACCTTGGTAGTGTCCTCGACAGGCTGTGGCCAGCCCCCCCTCTGAGGAGCAGACAGTGACTCCCAGAGCCAGGGTCAGGGGTGCTGACCAGCAGACAGTGGTGCAGGCCACCATTGCTCCGCAGCCTGGTCTCAGAGGGTTATCTGACCCCTCAGTGGTGGTACCCCCTCATGTGGTGTGCCTGGATTGCCCAACTTTAGGGCCAATCAGAGCACCCATGGGAGGGAAAGGTGCTGCTCCCTGGATAGCTCTTTTGAGGGTTGACCAAGGCTGCCTAGGCTGTCTCTCTTGAGGAGGAGGGCACTCTCAGATTCAGAGGGGTCAAGGGGTATGGGGTCCATGTGGCAGCCTTTTTCTGGGGCCCACCCAGGCTCTTGGAGAAGCCATAGTGCAGATCTCCACCCTTCCCTTTTAGTTTCCTCAAGAGGGCCACGTTCTTTGGAGGTAGGGGACTGTCCTTTTGGATTTTCACAGCCCCGGTTACCTCACAGGGGGGGATTCTTCAGAGTGCAGCCTAGGCAGTTCCAGTTTGGTTGATCAGCTGTCAGCAGTGGAGGTTTCCAGAGCTCCTTCTTACCTTAGGGCTCCTGGTGTACTCCCTAGTCTAGGCAGAGATCAGCCGATTCCTGTTGTTGGCTCTGTCCCCACTCCTCTGCCACATTCTCCTGCACTCCCAGGTATTCTTGATCCTAGCGGTCCTCTCTCCTGGAAGCAGTTCAGAGTGGTAGCAGCTCAATTTCCCTCTTATGTTAGGGCTATGGAGAGACAGGTTTTCCAAACTACCCCTGAGCAGCCAGCTTCTGAACTCTTGAGGTCCTCTAACTCCTCATCCCCCTCTTCTGGGGAGGAGGAGCCGTCTGTCCACATCTCTCCAGCTGCTGATCTTGCAGAGTATCAGTGATTCTTTGTGAGGATATTGGAGGACCTGCACATCACTCCTACCACTCAACACAATCCAGAGCACTTGACGCGCGCCTTCCTAGGTGATTTCAGTGTGAACACACTGTGATGCCCCCTCGGCCTGCTCCCTTTCGGGAGGTGTCGTTGCGTTCCTGGCAGAGACCCTTTTCCAGAGTCCCAGACCCTAGGGATCTCTGCCACTGGTATTGTGCCCCCTCCAGAGTTTCCAGGTTCCATGCCTCATCCTAGCTCAGGATTGACACAATTGGATACTCCAGATAGGCTTTGTGCCCTGCACCGTAATCAGCCCCCAGATCAAGATTCCTTGGATTTTGACTTCCGTGGGAAGAGGTCATTCTACTTGGCATGGTTGCTGCTTTCTATTGCAACACATCAGGCCCACTATGCATCCTATGACAGGTTCTTGTGGTCCAGGCTAGGTCAACTCCTTGCTTCGATGCCTGACCCGGATGAAACAAGAAAAGCCATTGCACTCTCTGCACATGGCCTGGAGCTAGCAAGGCACCAAGCAAGGGCATCGTATGACACCAATGAGGTAGCTACCAGGGGCGTAGGGACAATGATCTGCACTAGGCGGACGACATGGCTGCATCTCTCCTGGTTGTCACCCTTGGCCCGGCATAGAGTGATTAACTCCACTCACCAAAGAACCTATCTTTTCTCCTGTAGGGGTGAGACTGCATCTGTCAGAACAACTTCCAACCCCTCTGGGGGGGGTCCCCGTCTCACTCTCGGACCTCTCCAGGCCCGTGAAGGTTCTCCTTCTTAGTGTCACCCACTGAGAGCTAAGGGACTCAGTCCCTTAGGGTTAAAACTCCCTTCGGGGGGGGGTTCAGCACTCACCCAAAGGTGATGAATGGTGAAGATTGACACAGATAAGATATGGAAATTATGTACCTACCACAATTCTGATCTTTCTGTGTTTCTTCACCATTCATCACCATCCCCTGAGGCATCAGTCTCTGGGTCCCCCTCCCTCCCTGTGCCCATTCTTCACCCCCCTCCTTTCTGTTAATCAGGAGTGGGGTAAAGTGGGCACATAGGGGATAATTTTTTTAAGGGGCAGAGTGGTCAGGATGGGGGGCACTCCATCTTCAGTGCTTCGGCTCCACCCCATGGGGTGGGAGTTGGCAGTTGCCCTCCTTTCTTTCCTTCTCCTTGTCAATCCTTTAATTTCCTTGTCCTTTGGACATAACCTCAGTTAATTTAAGAAACTAGATTACTTACACCAAAATTTCCTTTTTGAGAGGGGGGGGGAAATAGCCCTGTATCCTGTCTTTCTTCAAGAATAGCCAATTCTGCATTTGTTGGAGTTATTGCCAGTGATTCTGTGCCTTGAATTCTGGCAGTTAGCCTCTTGGCTACTCCTTCACAGTTCCTATACAATCTAGAGACAGGTCAAGGTTCTGGGGTATGTTTTTCCTATTCCCCCCCTCACTCTTATCCCTATTTCTAAAAATCCTTAACCCACCCTCCCTTTTCCTTTCTACTTCCAGAGATTGGGGTCCCTACCCAGCCCCCTTAGTCTTTCAAGCTCGTTCTGTCCTCAGTCATTTATTTCTCCTTTTAGTTTATATATCTTTTCCTTTTTTCTGTCCCTTGGACTTCCTTGCCCTGCCCTCCAAACCCTTTTCTCATCTCTACAGTGACTAGGAACTGGCAGGAGGGTGGAGTCTACAACACCTACTGGCCAACCCTCGAGCGCCACGCAGTGCGTCAGCCTCGAGGGCGGTGCTGATGGTGCATCGACTCTGCCCATTCCAAAAATAAATAATAGCTCCCGCAGGGTCACAACCTCCAGCCAAGTACCCAAAGGTGATGAATGATGAAGATACACAGAAAGAACAGAATTACAGTAGATACATTACTTCCATTTTCCGTTACTCAACAGTATGTAGGAAACCCCTCCGAAGGCACTTCTCCTTCAGACGAACCTTCTGACCCAGGGTCCTGTGGTCTATCCCAATCTGAGGTCACTTCACCGTCACGCTTTGCTCCTGAAGAAATAGAGGTGAACAGGTTCAATGTCTCTCGGAGAGTTTCAGATATCCTTTTGGCTGCGCGCAAGCCAGCCACCAGAAAAACTTACAAAGCCAAATGGAAGCTTTTCTCTCTCTGGTGTGCAAAATCCTCTTTGAATCCTTTTTCCTGGCCACCAAATAAAGTTCTAGAGTACCTCTTAGACCTCTCAAATTCAGGTCTACAATACTCTACAGTCAAAGTTCACCTTTGTGCCATTTCAGCTTATCATGAGCCAGTACTTTCCTTGCCACTGGCTCAGTTACCTGTAGTTAAGAGGTTTCTTAAGGGTATTCTGCATACCAGACCTCCTATCAGACATCCAGTCGCAGCCTGGCACATCAATCTTGTGCTAAACATGCTCACTCGAAAGCCTTTCAAGCCTCTTGCTGCCTGTGAACTGAAATTTCTCACTTGGAAAACAGCATTCCCAGTGGCCATTACCTCAGCCTGCAGGGTTTCTGAAATACATGCTTTGGTCACAGACCCTCCGTATACTGTATTTCATAAGGACAAAGTAGTTCTTAGGACCCATCCTAAGTTTATCCCGAAGGTTGTTTCAGAATTCCATCTAAACCAACCTTTGGTCCTACCTACTTACTTTGTGAACTTTCAAAATGAAGGAGAGCGTACCCTTCATTCTTTAGATGTCAAAAGAGCTCTGCGTTTCTATTTGGATAGAACAAAAGAAATTTGCAAAGCTCAACAACTGTTTGTTTCCTTCAGCAAGACCCAGCTGGGTCAGCCTGTCACTACCAGATGCATTTCGGCATGGCTAGTGGCATGCCTTCGCCGCTTTTATTCCATGGCGCAAGTTAAGCTGGAGGGCAGAGTGTACGCTCACTCTACTAGAGCAGTCGTGGCATTCCTGGTGGGAATCTGCAGCATGCCCATTGCAGACATTTGCAATGCAGCTACCTGGAGCTCAGTGCATACTTTCATCAAGCACTATGCCCTGGATTTCCATGACAGGCGACATCTTTCGTTTGGCAGGACTATCCTTAACAGACTTCTGTCCTAAATTTGTGAGCTCTTGGTTTCTCCTGCCACCCTCTTGGGGAATTATTAGCTCAGTACGCGCCCATCAGTGTGAATGAGTGATGGAGACTTTGTCCAGGAAGATATGGAAATTACATACCTATCGTAATTCTTGATCTTCTTGGATGAAGTCTCCACCACTCATTCATATGCCCACCCACAATCCCCCGAGTTCACCTCTCTGTTGTTGGTCTTCACTCCCTCATTGTTTAGGCTGTGAAGACTTCTTTGTTGACCCTTCTTATATGGGTCATTCGGACTATCTTATGTCCGGTTTTTGTTAGGCTAATCATTCTAGGTTAGTTACACTGCACCTCCTCAGAAAAAAGGTACTGAGGCGGTTGGCAGGTCGACACTGAGGTTGTCATTGCCACACGATCTAAGGCTCACGGTGCCGCTTCTTGCAGTTCCATCTCTGGCGCCGGCCCTCTTGCAAAAACTTTGCTCCTGCTGGGTCCTGGCACCTCTGGCATAGGTCCCATCAGTGTGAATGAGTGGTGGAGACTTCGTCCAAGAAAATCAAGAATTACGGTAGGTACGTAATTTCCATTTACATATAAAGCCTCCAATTCATCGTCCCTTTCCCCCATGGGACTTGAATTTTATGACTGAAAAATGAACTGCCTAATCTTTTGAACCGGTGGCCACCTGTGACCTCCATTTCCTGGCTTCTTCGTATGTTCGTATTTCATCTCTTGGAAAACATTATTCCTTGTGGCCATTACCTCTGCTAAACGAATATCCAAGCTTCATGCTCTCATGTGCAGAGAGCCTTACCTTATCTTTCATAAGGACAGAGTTGTGCTGCACACTAACCCCTCCTTTCTACCTAAAGTTGTCTCGGAACAAACTTTGAATCAATCCCTGGAGTTACCGGTCTTCTACCCCGAGTACTCCAACCCTGGTGAATATCTTTTACATGCGATGGATGTTCACTGCATCCTTCGCTATTACACTGATAGAACTAAATATTTTCAGAAAACCTCGCAACTATTTGTAATGTTTGCTCCAGGGTGTGAAGGCCTTCTGGTGGTGAAGTGTACCCTCTCTTGCTGGCTAGCCCATTGCATTACATTTTATTACAAAAAATACAATAAGCTCTTACTAAGCCAGGTACAAGTCCATTCTACCTGAGCGGTTGCAGCCACTGCAGTTTGTTTCAAAGGTGCCTCCCTTTCAGACGTATGCAATAGGGTGACCTGGTCTACCATCCATACCTTTACCAGGCATTATAATCTGGATGTTGTCTCTCGACGCAGAACGGCCTTTGGCTGAGCTGTACTACAGGGCATCCTTTCATAATGGTCCTCCTACATGGACGTAACTTCTGGGAACTCTCCCAGAAGTAATGATCTACTGCAAGAGATCATTCTGTAGAAGATAGTGTGGTTACATAAGAAATTACCATAACAGTAGAGCTTTGAGGAGTGTCTCTTGCAGTAGGTAAGATTCTGCCCTCCATCCCCGTGGCTTCTCTAACAGATAAATTCTGATCTAAGGACTTAGGGTTGGGACTCACCGGTACTTCGATTTTCCTCGATAATTGTCTTTGCAAGCTGAATCTGGCAGGAAACTGAGGGTAACAGGGACTTCCCATGTTTATATAGGGAGCAAGGAGATGATGTCATGGGTGGCCGGTCCCTGGTGAAAGACTACTAGAAGAAGCTGCCATGTGACAGTTCCCTCTGCTGGAACCTCCGAGAAGTAATGACCTACTGCAAGAGACATTCCTTGAAAATCTACGGTAACAGTAAGTGCTTAAGTAACCGTACTTTCTAGGAGTGGTATATGTTGTTCATCCACACAAACCCACCCGACCTCCCCGGCATTGATGCACAACCTGAATTTCCAGTGGGCAAAGATCTGGCATCATGGGGCGGAGCCAAAGGTTATACCACCTGGGTGGGTGGGAGGCACCAGCTTCAAGACCTTCCTGCAAGATCCTTAAAGGGAAAGGATATGCCAAACAGTGTGGATGAACAACATATACCACTCCTAGAACTACTGTTACAGAAGAGTAACCTGTTTTTTCTCTCTTCCATTGCTGCTGCTGCTGCAGGAAGAAGATTGCCTCCAACGACGAACACTCTGTTTGCTGTCTTGGGCCTGATCACACCTCGGACTGTGAGCTCTACCAACAGTTTAACCAAACCACCCCTAGGTGACACAGAAAGTCTCTCTGTACCTTCATGGAACAGCAGGTAGCCAGCTCTGAGCCGGGGTCCTCAACGCCCCAGCCAGCCAGTCACCCTTCGGGTCCAAGAACTCCAAGGCCTCCCAGGACAAAGACAGGTCCTCTGGGAAAAGTCATAAAAAAGACTGGGTTCGCAACTGCTCCCCTCTGTGGCCATCCCAATCCCCATTGGCCTCTCCTTCTTTGGAAGGCTCTTCAGCAGCACTGCCCTAACAAAGAGACCTGCTGCCCAGGTCCTGGTTCACTCCAGCCCATACTGTCAGCCTCCCCACCCAACTCTTAGGGCGCTCAACTATCGACCTGTGGGTCGTGTGCCTCTCCTCTATCAATAATGGGCTAATTGGTGATGGCCTCCTCGAGACCCGGACCCTTCCCAGTCGAAGGCTATAGACTCATCGGTCATGTAGTCTGGTGTGATGATGTCAATGCCGTCGAACCCTCCGATGACCATGGACTTGAATGAAGTTCTAGTCCACTTCACTAATGTGATTGTCAAGCAGTTTGCAGCTTTTAACAGGCCTTTGTAAACTCCTGTTCATCTGCCCCAGAAGCCAGCCTGTGGACTGTCAGCGGTGCATCATATGCATGACCCAGATGAAGAGGTCGACATTGAGGAGGAATACCACCTTGACCTTCTACTTCCTGTGGAGGTAGGCAAAGAAGAGCAGTATTACACTTCAGAAAAGTCCACTGCCTCCTCTGTCATGGAAGAATCTGTTAAGCATAACCCCAGGTCTCTGCCTGAGGATGCTTCATTCTGCAACATTATAAAGCAATTGTCTTCCACTTTGGGGTTTCAGACAGAGGAGGAGAATGCCACCAGGAAGGACCTGGCAGACTATCTGGAGATCCCTGAATCTTCCCCCAAAGATTATTCCTCCCATGCTTCCAGCTTCAGGAATGCTCCCACCTTATGGAAAAATAAAGGGATTCTTTTGCTTGGGGATATTGTGGATCCACTTACTGGGATTCTAAGGTTCTTCTTAGAACTAAGAGAGAAATATGGCCTACCTAGTACACAATTTTGCTCCTATTTACAGATAAGAAGTGCACTGCATAGTTTTACAGGGGGTAGCTCAGTTCCTCCAACCATGGTGGATTTTGAAAATATAGTAACATTAGCAAATATTAAGGGGGGGAGGCGGGAAACTTTATCAACTATTAAATAAGTCCGGGCTAGATTTAACAAATAAATCCAGGGAAAGATGGGAGGAATGTCTCGCTTGCCCCATACATGAATCATCTTGGAATCATGTGGAAAAATGCTTACAAGTCTAGTATGGACCTACAAGGTCATTTAATCCAGTTTAAAATATTACACAATTGGTACTGTATGGCTGATAAGTTGCATTCATGGGGCCTCTCCTCTGATAGTTGCTGCTGGAGATGTGGGGATGGTAATACTAATCTTCTGCATATGCTGTGGAATTGCCCCACATTAATTCCAGGGTGGACAGTGATTTGGGAGATACGTAAAGCCATTTTACAGATTAACTTTCCTTTTGACCATGGAATTTTTATTTTAGGGGATTCGGAAAATTTATACTCCCTGTTGGGCCCTGAAAAGAGATAGCTTTCGGTAGCTTCTTTATGTTTTAAAAAACTTATATTGCTCCACTGAAAAGATACACACCCTCCTATCCTGAATCAATCAATCAATCGATCAAAGCTTTATTTTTAAAAGACACTTTTCTCAAACCAAAGCGCCTGTACAATTTCATAAAACAATAAATAAACAAAATTTAAAACTATTATGAATCATTAAAAGCTATACTAAAAAGGTGGGTCTTCAAGGCTCCTTTAAAGCTTAGGACAGTCGGACTATGTCACACCTGATGAGCTAGAGAATTCCACAGGGTCGGGGCCACAAAACTAAATGATCTAGCCTGATTGGATTAAATCTATAGCAAAAATAGCCATTAATGCATCAGCCATCTTAATAATCAAATCTTACACAAATATGAAGTAGAATGGGCATTCTTCTTTCATTGGCTAAATACCGTTTGAGTTATTCACTACTCAATATTCACTGATGTTATGTTATTATTACTATGTGTTATCCTACTAGGCAATTACATGCTTACTAATTAACTTTCAATCTGTATTTTGGTAGATGTATTTGTCTCTTATATATCCTCATGATTGTTTTTATGTACAGTATAGTGTTATGTTCTTGTATGGCATGTTATGTCAAGCTTCATTTGATTTAGATACATTTCCTGATATGTATTTTCATGGAAAAACTAAATAAAAATTTTTTTTGGGAAAAAAAAAAAGGAATGCTACCACGGCAGCCTGGCACAGACTAGATATGGTGCCAGCAATGCACCGCAGAGCTGATAAGCTCTATAGTGCCCCTCAGGGCATTCCTTACTTGGCTGCCCAGGCTGAAACTGAGTCCGTGGTCATCAGGGTGGCACATGGCAGGTCTAAGATGCCCAAGCGCCCTAGACATTACTTTGAGAAATGGCTCTTGCAGCAGGATACACCATAAGGACTGAAGCCGTCAGGCTGCAGGACCCTATGAGAAACTTCTAGGTAGCTATACCCAGCAGGGGACCGCCCCCAACTTCATCCCCACCCGACATCATATACCTGTAAAAGGGGCAGTCCCCCAGCATCCCTCAGTACTTTTCCTGATGTAGACTCACAAGCATCGGCTCCACGAATGCCATCAGCTTCCTAACAATGGCAGAACTTTTTTCCGCAGAGTTTATTCAATTATACATATTCTTCTTCTCACATGTTGTCTTCCCCAACTCCTTCTGTCCAAGGATGCTCCTCCAAGTGTGCGTGTGACAAGCAGATACCATTTAAAAACAAGCATGCAGCCTGCGTGCGGTGCTAGGCCCTGACCAAGGCCGGCACCATTTGCCAGTATTTTAATAGCCGCACACAGATCCGCCACCAGAAGGCTCTTGAAACTTTTCTTTTGGAACAAAAGGCAAAGGCAATGGAGAGAAGCACTTCCTCCCGAGGGGGAATCATCCCATAGATCAGGGAAGCATAAAGAGAAAAGGAGGGAGAAACACAGAGAGCGAGCCCCGTCTACCCGCATTTCGGACTCCCGGGCCAGCTCGGGCTCTGCTCATTTGGACAGGTCCCCTTCCCAGGGAAAATCTCAGCCTCCACCAGCTAAGGTTCGGACAACCGGTGGTTCTGGTATGTCCTCCTCTCTTCAGCCTCTTAAGATCCAGCGTAAGGACTCCTCCCTTAGCCGGCCTACAGGTTCCTCTAGCCAATCTGGTGCTTCAGATAGGCACCACAAGGCGCATTCCAAGTCGGCCATCAGAGTAGGCCCCGACTCCCTGGACTGGCGCTAGGACACCGACAAGAGATCAGTCTCCCAACCTCTGAGGGGTCCTTCAGAAATGGCCACTAGGTGGACTACAGATTTGACATCCCTCAAGCGGGCATCGGACCCTAAGCGGTCGACGGATCAGATGACTGCCAAGCGTCCCAAGGATTCTACTCCTAGGGCAGACGTCCCTCTGTCCGCACCTGATACATAGATACATACATAGATACATAGACAGTGTCGGCAGATAAGGGTCTATGGCCCACCCAGTCTGCCCATTTGAGCTTGTAAGTTCAGTTTGTTTTCCTAGAAGTCTGTTGCCCCTTACCCCTGACCTCCAGAATTCCTTTATGTCTATCCCATGCATTCTTAAATCCCGTGATTGTTTCAGCCCCCATCACTTCCTTTGGCAGGGTGTTCCACTTGTCCACCACCCGTTCTGTGAAGAAATTCTTTCTCATGTTTCCTCTGAATCGTCCTCCATCCAACTTCATCCCATGCCCTCTAGTCCTGGAACATCTTTTTGCTTAAAATAGTGTTTTCCTGCACCCTGTTCCTCCTGTAAGATACTTGTATGTCTCTATCATATCCCTCTCCTCCTCTCCTCCAGGGAGTACATGTTCAGTTCCTTCAACCTGTTTTCATAGGACTTGTGATGCAATCCATGCACCATCTTTGTTGCCCTCCTCTGAACCTTCTCTACCTGTCTATGTCCTTACGTAGGTATGGTCTCCAGAACTGTACACTGTACTCCAGGTGGGGCCTCACTAGTGTCTTGTATAGTGGAATTATGACCTCCTTTTCCTGTTGGTGATGCCCCTGCCTATACATCCCAGCATCCTATTTGCTTTACCTGCTGCCTTGTCACACTGTTTCCCTACCTTGAGGTCATCAGAGATGATAACCCCAAGATCCCTTTCCTGCTTGGTGCATGCTATATCCTCACCCCCAACTGATATATTGTGCCAGGGTTTTTGTGCCCCATATGCATTATCTTGCACTTCTTTGCATTGAATTTCAACTGCCAAACCCCTGACCATTCTTCAAGTTTCTGCAGGTCACTTCTCATTCTGTCTACACCCTCTGGTGTGTCTACTCTGTTACAGAGCTTTGTGTCATCAGCGAACAGTGAAATTCTGCCTTCTAGGTCCTGTGCCATGTCACTGATGAAGATGTTAAATAAGACCGGTCCCAGCACTGATCCCTGTGGTACCCCACTGGTCACTCTTCCCTCTGTGGAGTGACAGCCACTTACCACCACCCTCTGTGTCCTGCCACCCAGCCAGTTACCTACCCACCACACTACTGTCCTGCCCACACCCATATTCCCCAGTTTGTGTAATAGTCTTCTATGTGGCACAGTGTCAAAGGCCTTGCTGAAGTCCAGATAGGCCATGTCCACTGCCCTCCCCTGATCCACCTCCCTAGTCACCCAGTCAAAAAATTCAATGAGGTTGGTCTGACATGGCCTCCCCCTGGTGAAGCCATGCTGCCTTGGGTCCTGTAGTCCATTGACAACCAGATGTTCCACCAATCTCTCCTTCAGTAGTGCTTCCATGATCTTCCCCACTACCGAGGTGAGGCTGACTGGTCTGTAGTTCCCTGCTTCCTCTTTGTTCCCACTTTTGTATAAGGGGACTACATCTGCTGTCCTCCAGTCTTTGGGTACCTCCCCTGTTTCCAGTGATCGGCTAAACAGGATAGCCAGAGGTTCAGCCACCACCTCTCTTAGTTCTTTAAGGACCCTGGTGCACCCCATCTGGCCCCATTGCTTTATCAACTCTTATTGCTTCCAGTTCCTTCAGGACCCTTTCTCGTGTAAAGGGACTTGTGTCCATTTCTGCACCATTCTCACTCCTTGTACTCCTTCAGACCCATTACCCTCCTCTTCCTCAGTAAAGACTGAGCAGAAATACCTGTTCAGTATGTCAGCTTTACTGTTGTCATCCTCCACGCGCCCCATCCTCCCCTTCAGTCTCACTATCCTCCTTTGTCTTTCTTTTTCACTTATGTACCTGTAAAAGGTTTTGTCCTTCTACCCACTGATTTTGCAATGTGTTCTTCTGTCTGAGCTTTGGCTTCCCTTACTGACCTCCTGCCTCCCTTTGCTTCTCCTGGTACTCTCCCTATCCTCTTCTGCCTGTGTCTTTTTGTATTGCCTGAATGCAATCTTTTTGGCTTTCACTTTCTTTGCTACCTCTTTGGAAACCATAATGGTCTCCTCTTCCTTTTCCTCTTGCTAACCTGCTTAATACATAATTCTGTTGTTCTTGTAATCCCCATTTTAAATACTGCCCACTGTTCCTCAACCCTGATTCCTGTCCGATTCCCTAATGCCTCTTTTCAAGTATCTCCCATTTTCTCAAAGTCTGCCCCTAAAATCCAGGATACATGTTTTTGTGTGGTTTGGTCTGCTCTTTCTGTGATTTCAAACCACAATGACTGGTGGTCACTGTTTCCCAGGTGCTCCCCACTGTTACCCCCATCACACTGTCCCTGTTTGTGAGCACAAGGTCCAGTATTGCCTTCTGCCGAGTTGGTTCCATGACCAGTTGCTTGAAGAAGGCACCCTGAAGGAGTCCAGGATAAATCTGCTCCTAGTTGATGCTGCTGCTGGGATGCTCCAATCCACGCCTGGAATATTGAAGTCTCCAACCAGTACTACCTCACTTTGTCTGCCATCCTTGGATGGCTAGCATCAGCTCCCATCTATTTTCTTCCTCCTGGGCTGGTGGTCTATAGACCACACCTGTGTGATGGCTGTCCCCATTTTCCTTTCCAGCTTAACCCACAGTATCTCTCCCCCATTTTGTTCCTCCTGGATCTCTGTGGCCCTTATGTCATTTTTCACATACAGTGCCACTCCTCCTCCCTTCCTGCCTGCTCTGTCTCTTCTGAATATGTTGTAGCCAGGTATGGCCATCTCCCAGTTGTGGTTATCATTACACCAGGTTTTAGTGATGGCCACAATGTCCAGGTCTGACTGCACCATGACAGCCTCCAGATCTTCCATCTTGTTGCTAAGGCTCCTGGCATTTGCACACATGGCTTTCCATGATTTGACCTCCCCAGACTGTCTCACTGTTCTACTCCAGCCCCTTCCTTGGTTGTCATTTATCCCTGGTTCTCCTTGCTGTCTGCCCGTCTGCTGAATTTTGCCCCTTTTCTGCTTATCCACCTCTTGGACACTAATCTCCATCTTTTGCACACTGCTTTGCAGAGATAGCCACTCCTCTGGTTCCGCTTCTGGTTGGATACTGGACATCAGGCCCCATTGGAAGATGATGGTATGGACATCGGTGCACAGCAGGTCACCGACAACCAGGCACCTGGGGACAAAGATGAGGGCACTCCCCCCAACCCCCATGTCACCTAAAGACCTGTCGACGGGCACCTCAGTCCCCCAAGGACCAGACCCCTGTCCAACGGAAGGAAAGGACCCAATGCTGGGACCATTAGGCCTTAACATAGAGGAGGTTAAGGAGTTATTCTCCTATTGGTGGGAGACCATCAGAAAGGATATGGTCCCCGCAAAGCCTACAGGGGAGGACTTACTCCCACCCAGGTTGACGACCCTTGACATACCACCCCTAAGGAGGACATCCCTCCACCTAGGAGCAGGTCTTGGGGAAGGGGGGACATAGCAAGCAGAACAAACAGAAGCGGTCCCATTCTCTGACCCCTTCCTGATCACCTACAGGGCTAGAAATTTGTTTTAAAAAGTGGTGTAATGCATGTATTACCAGTTCCCCAGATTTGGTATTCCATCCTAGAAAGTGGTATGCCACCCCCTTTTTTTGTATACCTGCTGGAAAATGTCACCAACCATTAGTACATTCTTGTTTGACTAAATAAAAGACAAAAAACAAGTTCTAAAAATTCTCCATTTATTTTTCTTTATTTTTCAAACAACTTGAAGTCTTGCAGTATTCTGACTATTGTATTCTGACTATTGCACTGATATCCAACCTTTGAACTGCCCCAGAGTAGAGGAAAGAGTTAACTTTCCATGCAAGGCATGGAACACTGAGCTCGAGCTCGGTTGAGACTCTGTCTGTTGTTGTTTGAACCCAAACCGCCAGATTCTTTACTCCGCCTCACTGAACAGTCACTCCGGAGATTTCTCCTTCTCTCGGTTCAATTTAGAAGGTTAAAGTGTGTTTTTTGTTTCCTCGGTTCAACCGAATTTCTTCTATCTAACCTGTCGGTTCAATCTCTGTCTGTGGTACCATGAGTACTAGATAGGTTTATTATTATTAGTTTCTGTGTGGAACTTGTAAACATCGGATCGGTTCGGTTTGAACCGATCAGATTTGTAAAAAAAAGTTTGTTCTGCTTTTTAGAGTGTGATAACCTGTCCTTATCGGTTCTAAAAGAAACGGATTTCATTACGTTTTTTTCCACGACTCATAACACGGTCAGGAACCGATAGGGGTGTCTTGCCTGGTGGATTGCCAAAAAGGGTAAGTTTGGTTAGGACTGGCCATGTCTGAGAAACCCAAGAGAAAAACCGGGCTCACTGGGTTTCAACACTGTAGTGAGTGTGGGGAAGCCTTTGCTAAGGCTGACCCCCACACCACCTGTGTTTATTGTCTGGGGTTTTACCACCTCGATTCAGACTGCCAGATTTGCAAAAGTTTTCCCACAGCTACCCTGGAAAAGAGAGTAGGTAGGCTGAGGGAAAGGGAGGCCAAGAAGTCAGCTGACCCAGATGGCCAGCCCGGTTCGGTTCCAACCGAACCAGAAGGAGTGCCCTCTGACCAGGGCGAATCTTCTTTGGGCAAAAGGAGAACCAACTCTGAGGAGTCGGTTCCGGTTAAAAGAAAAAGAAGGGATAAGTCAGCCGGTTCGGATCCACAAGTTCTTTCTCCGACTGCTGATCAAATAGCCAAAGCGATAAGGATTGTTCAATCGCTAACTTTGGTTCTGACTGAACCAGCACCATCGGTTAGGGGCTCGGTTCGGTTGGTTCACCCAGTTCCGGATTATAATTTAGAGGATTTTTATGAACCGGAGGAGGAGGAGGAGGGAGAGTATGAGGATAGTGATGGTGATTATGAAAGTCTGGATGTGCCCATTGACCCGGACAGCTCCCCAGACAGACCTTCAGGTGTTTCTCCTCCTAGGCTTTCTGAGTCCCCTTCCCACTTTATGTTCTACAAAAAAGTGGCTGAATCTCTCCAGCTTCCTATGGAGGAAGCAGTAGAGGATCAAGAGGAGCCTGATTATGTTGAGATGATGGACATCTCAGAGTCCAGGAGACTGTCTATTCCCCTCCATAAGTCTTTTGGGAAACAGACATTTAAAATTTTAAAGACTCCTAATTCCATACCTCCTGTGGACAGAAGAATGGACAAGAGGTATACTCTTTCAGACTCAGATACGGAGTTCCTTTCCCAGCAATGCAGCCATGTTGGGGTAGTGCAGGCTGCTGCCTGTGATAAGGCAAATATACCCTTGGCTTCACACACCCCAGATAAGGACTCCAGGAGGATTGATGCCATGGCAAAGAAACAGTACATTGCAGCATCTTTGGGACTCAGGCAGGCTAATTACTGTATATGGCCTACACAGCTAGATACCAGAAGTCTAGATGGGACACTGTGATGGCTCTAGCTAAACAGGTCCCTGACCAGCTTGCCAAGGAGCTGGAGCAGGTGGCTGCAGATGGTATTGAGGCATCCAAGGTGCAATTTCATGCTGCAGTGGATTCCAATGATGTTTCATCTAGAGTCATGGCTACATCTAACATACTAACATACTAAAATGCCAGCAGAATAGGCCTAACGGTCTTTCGTGTCTGCTTGTTTGGTCAGCCCCACCCTGGGTGCTGACCTTGCTGTCCCCCTCGCCTTCTCTGGCTTCTCCCTTCCCAGTTCTGGATATTCTTGCTGCATTGGATTTTGCTTCCAGAACCCTTCCCCTGTACCTGTCCCACCCCCTCTTGAACCCTCCACTGTCTCTGCCTCCACCAGCCCCAGGCAGTGCATTCCATGGTTCCACCACCCTCTCAGTGAAGTAGCACCTCCTCCTTTCTCCCTGAATCTTCCCCTCCAGCTTCCACCCATGCCTCTAGTGGCCCTTCCTCCTTCCTTCAAGCACCCTGACTGTTCCTCCCTATTTACCCTCTTCATGTACCTGAAGACCTCTATCATGTCCCCCGGTCCCTTCTCTCTTCCAATGTGTACATATTTAGCTCTTCGAGCCTCCTCATAGGTCCTGTCCCCAAGCCCCAAATCATTTTGGTTGCCCTCCTGGACCCTCTCCAGGAGGTTAATGTCCCTCTTTAAGTGTGGCCTCCAAAACTGCACGCAGTACTCAAGGTGCGGCCTCACCAAGCAGTTATACAGAGGGAGTATCACTTCCCTCCTTCTGGAGGTGATCCCCCTAGTGATGCATCCCAGCATCCTCTTGGCCTTGGCTGCTGCCCTCCTACAAGTCTCAGAGTTGTTCATCTTGACATCCACCACCACCCCCAGGTCCCTCTCAGCCATCGAGACTTGTAGCATCCCCCAGGGTGTACACTTGGCCTGGGTTTCTGGCCCCCAGGTGGAGTACCTTGCATTTCCCTGCATTGAACCTCAGCTTCCACTTTCTAGACCATCTTTCCAGAGCCTCCAGGTCCCCCTGTAGGGCCACCCTCCCTCCTCCCCATCCACCACCACCCCAGTTTCGAGTCATCTGCAAAGAGACTCATCTCACTCCTGATTCCTGTCCTTATGTCAGATACGTAGGCGTTGAACAGAAGGGGCCCAAGGACTGATCCCTGTGGGACCCCACTAATGACCCTCCTTGGGGATGAGACTATCCCACCAACTATGACCCTCTGGGTCCGGTCCTGGAGCCAATTGCCTATCCATCTGATCATCTGGTTCCCCACCCCCATTTCTCCCAGCTTATCCAACAGGCCCACGTGAGGAACAGAGTCAAATGCCTTGCTGAAGTCTAGAAAGAGGACATCCACTGGTCTACCCAGGTCCAAGGCACTTGTCACCCAGTCATAGAACTCCACCAGGTTTGTCTGACACGATTTCCCCGGGATGAATCCATGCTGTCTCATCGTCCAGGCACCCTGACTTATCCAGGTCCCCCCCAGCCTCTCCTTGACAATGCCCTCCATCACCTTGCCCACCACCGATGTCAGGCTGACAGGCCTGTAGTTCCCTGCCACCTCCCTTGATCCCCCCTTGTGGATAGGCACTATATGCGCCACCTTCCGGTCTTGGGGCACCCTCCCTACCCGCCATCTGTGGCCCTTCGTAGGATGGCTTGGCTCAGATGTACTAGCCTGTCACAGGATACCCAGACTAAGGCCATGGATTTTTCTTTTATTGGTAATTTTCTGTTTGGGGAGCAGACAGAGAACTACAGTCAGACCTGGTTAATCCGTGCCTTGTTAATCCATATGTCTGATTATCTGAATGAAGAACAGTGCATACAGATTTCTTGTTGGGCTATTGACCTCTTTATTATCACTGTCTGGTTACTACGTAGATTTGTATTATGTAACAAAATTGGCAAACACAAATGTGTATGGATTAACCAGGTCTGACGAAGGTCATGAAGAAAATGGATGAGTACAGGACCACCTATAGGAGTGCTGAGGCCAAGGAAAGGCAAGCCACTCCTCAGAGGCAGCTTTCCAGGGGCAGGGGCAGGTCTTTTCATAGGCCTTTTTACCAAGCCCAGGCCTTCTCTTCTGCTTATGCTCAGAGGGGGTTCTTCAGAGGGAGAGGCAGGCAGACAGGGTATATAGGCAGGCCTGCTACCACCCCTCAGCCTAAAGGCACCCTGATGGGTTTGCCCGGGCCGATTCTCCACTACCCTTAGGGGGCAGGCTGGCTTACTTTGTCCAGGACTGGATGTCTTTAACATCAGACAAATGGGTCCCGGAAGTAGTAAGCCAGGGACTGGTTCTCAGCTTCAAACAATTTCCCAAGATGAGAACCAGATCCTTTCCACCTGCAAATCTTTCAGAGGCCCTTGCCCTACAGGCAGAGGTCTCTTCCCTCTTGGCTCTCAGAGCCATAGAAAGGGTTCCACCCCTATACAGGGGCAAAGGATTGTACTCCAGGTACTTCCTAACCCCAAAAAAGACAGCAGAATGGCGGTCCATCCTGGATCTCAGATATTTAAACAAGCATCTTTTAAAGCCAAAGTTCAAAATGGTGACTCTGGGAATAATTCTACCCTCTCTAAGACCAGGGGACTGGCTAGTCTCCCTGGACCTTAAGGATGCCTATTTCCACATTCTCATCAGATGCTCCACAGAAAGTACCTCAGGTTCGAGTTGCCCTCCGGCCACTATCAATTCAGAGCAATGCCCTTTGGCCTAACATCAGCTCCAAGGGTGTTCATAAAATGCCTGACAGTAGTGGTTGCTTTCCTAAGAGGAAAAAAGATCTCCATCTTTCCATACCTGGACGACTGACTCATAGTGAGTCAGTCTCCAGACCAAGTCAAGTCACACCTACAGATAACTCAGCAACTGCACACTTCTCTAGGATTCCTCCTAAATCTTTCAAAGTCAGTTCTAGAGCCAGTGTAGCTCCTCACCTTCATAGAGGCGGAGCTGGATACAATAAGGGCAAGATCCTTCCTTCCCCTGGACAGGGCAAGGACCCTTGTGACACTAGCCTCTTCATTCACCCTTCAGGTGTCTCGACCAGCAAGGCATTTTCTGCAGCTCCTGGGCCACATGGCTGCCTCTACAGCAGTGGTCCAAGGAGCAAGATTTCAGATGAGGGACATTCAGTTCCACTTAAGAGCCTTCTGGTCCCAGAGAAAGGATTCTCTGACCAAGCTAATCTCAGTGACTTGAACCCTGATCCAGGCTTTGCAATGGTGGCAAGATCAGGACAACCTAAGGCAAGGAGTTCCCTTTGTCACTCAATCTCATTCTCTAATCCTTACCACAGATGCCTCCCTCTTGGGCTGGGGAGCCCACTTGGGGGATCTGACCACCCAAGGGTTGTGGTCACCTCAAGAATCTCTGCTTGACATCAATCTCTTAGAACTCAGAGCAGTGTTTCTAGCACTTCAAGTTTTTTCCAAGTTTGTTCAGAACAAACTAGTTCAGATCCGGACAGACAATATCACCACAATGTGGTACATCAACAAGCAAGGGGGCACTCGGTCTACGGCCTTGTGCACAGAAGCAATGAAGTTGTGGTCTCTGGCCTATTCCCTGAATACCTCTCTGACAGCAGTGCACCTCCCAGGGAAGGACAATGTCCTGGCAGATGCTTTCAGCAGGATATCTCAGGACCATCACGAATGGTCCCTGGATCCCCTAATTTTGAAGGAGATCTTCTTCAGATGGGGCACTCCACAGATAGATCTTTTTTCAGCCCCAGACAATCACCAACTTCTACTTTTTGCTGCAGACCCCTGTTGTTGATCTCAGTCCCCCTGGATGCTCTAGTTCTCAGTTGGGAAGGGAAATTCCTGTATACTTTTCCTCTTTTCCCTCTCCTGTTCAAGGTACTAGTCAAAATCAGGTCTCAACCCTGCAAAGTGATTCTGATTGCTCCAGAATGGGTCAGACAGCCATGGTACCCTCTCTTGCTGTCCTTAGCAGTCCACCTTCCCCTGTCTCTTCCCAGGAATTACAACCTGGCTCTTGAAGAGTTAGAGTTTGCTGATTTGCATCTCTCTCAAGACATTCTGGATATTCTAAAGGCTTCTAGAAAGCCTTCCACCAGAAAGACTTACAACTCCAAATCAAAAAGGTTTATTATTTGGTGCTCTGGTAAGCATATTTCAACAGAGTCTGCTGGGTTGCCTACAGTCCTGGACTATATGGTTCATCTCAATAACTTGGGACTCAGACCAGCTACACTTAGACTGCCTTCTTGTCAGCAGGCAAGCCCTCTTCCCTTTCAGCTCATCCTGCATTCTGTAAATTCTTCAAGGGATTGCTGCATACCAATCCTCCCTTCAGGGACCCTGCCCCTGCTTGGGACCTTAATGTTTGCATTGCTCAGCTTATGCAGCCCCCTTTTGAGCCTTTGTCCTCAGCAGAGCTTAAGTACTTGACTTGGAAAACTGTGTTCTTGGTAGCCATTACTTCTGCCAGATGCATAAGTGAGTTACAGACCCTGTCAGTGGAGCCTGATTTTATCTCTTTCTATAGAGACAAGGTGGTCCTCAGGACTAATAGGAAGTTTTTGCCTAAGGTGGTTTCAGATTTCACCTTAATCAGTCTGTGTCTCTTCCTATTTTTTTCACTGACCATTCCTCCTCTAGGGAGAGGAGGCTACACAGCCTAGATGTGAAAAGGGCCCTTAGCTACTACATAGAGCACACCAAGGGTCACAGGTTTGACTCCCCTCCAATTGTTCCTCACTTATGGTGAGGTTGGTAAGGGAAAACCTGCCACTAAGAGATCTATTGCCAGGTGGATTGTCTCTTGTATACAATTCTGTTATGAAAAATTAGGTAGAATCCCACCCTCAGGCCTGAGGGCTCACTCTACTAGAGGTACAGCTGCTTCCCTGGCTGCTGCCAGGGATATTCCTATCTTAGAGATTTGTCAAGCAGCCACCTGGAAAACAGTACATACTTTCACCAAGCATTACTCTCTGGATATCCAGGCTAGGAGTGATGCTCGGTTTGGCACAGCAGCGCTTCAGAGCTTGTTCCCAAAGTAGGTTCAAACAACATGAAGTCTTGCTATATTATGACATATGCAGTGAGTCCCAACCTTCGAACTGCTCTGGAGGTGAAAGAGTTAACTTTCCATGCCAGGCATGGAACTTCGAGCGCAAGCTTGGTTGAAAACTCTGTCTGTTGTTCTTCAAACTCAAACTGTCAGATTCTTTACTCCGCCTCACTGAACAGTCGCTCCGGAGATTTCTCCTTCTGCTCGGTTCGTTTTGTCGGTTAAAGTATTATTTTATCGGTTTTTTGACCGAAATTAAACCGCAACCGGTCGGTTCAAGCTCTGTCTGTGGTATTGTAAGTAATAGATAGGCTTACATTTATATTTATTCTGTGTGGAACTTGTAAACGCTTTTCGGTTCGGTTTGAACCGATCAGGTTATTTTCAAAATTTACTAGTCCTTATTTAGAGTGCGGTTCCCGGTTCTTATCGGTTCTAAAAAAACATATTTCATTACGGTTTTTTCCACGACCCGTGACACGGTTGGGAACCGATAAGAGAGTCTTGCTTGGCGGATTGCCATAAACGGGCAAGTTTGGTTAGGCTGGCACTATGTCTGAGAAACCCAAAAGAAAAACCGGGCCCACTGGGTTTCAGCACTGTAGTGTTTGTGGGGAAGCCTTTGCTAAGGCTGACCCACACACCACTTGTGTGTATTGTCTGGGGTTTGACCACCTCAATGCAGACTGCCAGATTTGTAAGAATTTTCCTGCTGCCACCATAGAAAAGAGAGTTGGTAGGCTCAGGGAAAGGGAGGCCAAAAAGTCCGCTGACCCGGATGGCCAGCCCGGTTCGGTTCCAACCGAACCGGAGGGAGTGCCCTCTGACCAGGGCAATACTTCTTCAGGCAAACGAAGAGCCAGCTCTGAGGAGCCAGTTCCAACTAAAAGGACTAGAAAGTCAGCTGGTATGGAGCCAAAAGTTCTCTCTCCAACTGCTGAGGAAATAGCTAAAGCAATTCAAATTGTCCAGTCACTTTCCCCGGTTCCGACCGAACCGACACCATCAGGGAAGCGCTGGGTTCGACCGGTTCCACCGGTTCAAGATTATGATTTTGAGGATTTTTATGAACCGGAGGAAGGGGAAGAGGAGTATGAGGAGAGTGAATGTGGTTTTGAAAGTCTGGATGTGCCCATTGAACCGGACATCTCTCCAGACAGACCATCAGAGGTTTCTCCCCCCAGGCTCTCTGAGTCCCCTTCCCATTTTATGTTCTATAAAAAAGTTGCTGAAACTCTCCAGCTCCCTGTTGAGGAAGCTGTTGATGACCAAGAGGAGCCTGATTATGCAGAAATGATGGATATTCCAGAGTCTAGGAGACTGTCTATTCCTTTGCATAAATCTTTTCGGAAACAGACAGTAAAAATTCTAACAATTCCTCACACTATACCTCCTGTTGATAAAAGGATGGACAAGAGGTATACATTATCAGGCTCTGATACGGAGTTCCTCACACAGCAATGCAGCCATGTGGGGGTAGTGCAGGCTGCAGCCTGTGACAAGGCAAATATTCCTCTAGCTTCGCACCCCCCTGAAAAGGACTCCAGGAGGATTGATGCCATGGCAAAGAAACAGTACATGGCAGCATCTTTGGGACTCAGACAGGCAAATTATATGGCTTATGCTGCTAGGTACCAGAAATCCAGATGGGATACTGTGCTGGCTCTAGCAAAACAGGTCCCTGACCAGCTTGCCAGGGAGCTGGAACAGGTGGCTGCGGATGGTATTGAGGCATCCAAGGTGCAATTTCATGCTGCAGTAGGCTCTAATGATGTGTCATCAAGGGTCATGGCTACATCTGTGGCACTTCGCAGAATGGCTTGGCTCAGATGTATTACCCTGTCACAGGATACCCAGTCTAAGGCCATGGATTTTCCTTGTTAGGCAATTTCTGTTTGGGGAGCAGACAGAGAATTACATGAAGAAAATGGATGAATATAGGACCACCTATAGGAGTGCACAGGCCAAGAAAAGGCAGGCCACTCCTCAAAGGCAGCATCCCAGGGGCAGGGGCAGGCCTTTTTACCAAGCCCAGGCCTCCTCTTCTGCTTATGCCCAGAGGGGGTTCTTTAGAGGGAGAGGCAGATGGGGTGCAAGCAAGCCTGCTTCCACCTCTCAGCCCAAGGCCCTTGCCAAGCAGGCACCCTGATGGGTAGCCAGGGCTGATTCTCCTCTACCAGTAGGGGGCAGGCTGGCTTACTTTGTCCAGCACCGGAAGTCTCTAACATCAGACAAGTGGGTCCTGGAAGTAGTAAGCCAGGGACTGGTTCTCAGCTTCAAAAAATTTCCAAAGATGAGAGCCAGTCCTTTCCACCTGCAAATCCATCAGAGGCACTTGCCCTAGAAACAGAAGTTTCTACCTCCTGGCCTCAGAGCTGTGGAAAGGGTTCCACCCTACACCAGGGCAAAGGGTTGTACTCCAGGTACTTCCTTACCCCAAAAAGACAGGAGAATGGCGCCCATCCTGGATCTCAGATATCTAAACAAGCACCTTTAAAACCAAAATTCAAAATGGTGAGACTGGGAATTATTTTACCCTCTCTAAGGCTAGGGACTGGCTAGCATTCTGGACCTCAAGGATGCCTACTCCATGTTCTTATCAGAAGCTCCCATCGAAAGTACCTCAGATTCGAACTGCCCTCAGGCCATTACCATTTCAGAGCAATGCCCTTCGGCCTCACCTCTGCCCCGAGGGTATTCACAAAATGCCTGGCAGTAGCAGTTGCCCGCTTAAGAAGGCAAAAGATTGCCATTTTTCCTTACCTGGACGACTGGCTCATATTAGGCCAGTCTCCAGAACAAGTCAAACTACACCTTCAGGTAACTCAGCAACTGCTCACATCTCTAGGTTTCCTTCTCAATCTTCCAAAGTCAGTTCTAGAGCCTGTCCAGCTTCTCACCTTCATAGGTGCAGAACCGAACACAAAAGAGGCCAGAGCCTTCCTTCCTCTGGAAAGAGCAAGGACCTTGGTGTGTCTGGCCTCCTCTTTCACCCTGCAGGTCTCTCGACCAGCAAGGCATTTTCTGCAACTTCTGGGGCACATGGCTACTTCTGCATCAGTGGTGCAGGGAGCAAGATTTCAGATGAGGGACATCCAGTTCCATTTGAGAGCCTTTTGGTCTCAAAGGAGAGACCCTCTAACCAAATTGATCCCAGTGACTCAAACCCTGATCCAAGCCCTTCAGTGGTGGCAGGACCAGAGCAATCTGAGACAGATGGTCCCCTTCACCCCTCAGTCTCACTCCTTAATCCTTACTACAGATGCATCCCTCTTGGGGTGGGGAGCTCACATGTGCGATCTTATTACCCAGGGATTGTGGTCCCCTCAGGAATCTCTGCTCCACATCAATCTGTTGGAACTCAGAGCAGTTTTTCTAGCACTTCAAGTTTTTCCACCTCTGTTCAGAACAAAGTTGTACAGATCAGAACAGACAACATGACTACAATGTGGTACATCAACAAGCAAGGAGGCACTCGGTCTATGGCCTTGTGCACCTAAGAAATGAAGTTGTGGTCTCTGGCGTATTCCCTGAACTCCTCCCTTATGGCAGTTCACATCCCAGGCAAGGACAATGTCCTGGCAGATGCTCTCAGCAGGATTTCCCAGGGCCATCACGAATGGTCACTGGATCCCCTAGTATTGGAGGTAGTATTTGCCAGATGGGGCACCCCGCAGATAGATCTTTTTGCAGCCCCAGACAATCACCAACTTCTCCTTTTTTGCTGCAGGCTCCCGGTGTTGGGCTCAGTCCCTCTGGATGCCTTCCTTCTCAGTTGGGAAGGGAAGTTTCTATGCTTCCCCTTCCCTCTTCTGTTCAAGGTGCTAGTCAAAATCAGATCTCAACCCTGCAAGATGATCCTGATTGCTCCAGATTGGGCCAGACAGCCCTGGTACTCACTCCTTGTGTCCTTAGCAGTCCACCTTCCCCTGTGTCTTCCCAGGAATCACAACCTGTTAACCTGTGCTCAGGGGAGGGTTTGGTACCCGAATCTCAGATCTCTCAATCTCAAGACCTGGCTCTTGAAGAGTTAGAGTTTGCTGACCTACACCTTTCCCAAGGTGTATTGGATATATTGAAGGATTCTAGGAAGCCATCCACCAGGGCTACTTATAATTCCAAATGGAAGAGATTTTCCATTTGGTGCTCTGGCAAGCATATTTCCCCAGAATCTGCTGACTTACCCACAGTCCTGGATTATATGGTGCTTTGAATACTTTGGGGCTGAGACCAGCTACCCTAAAAGTGCACCTGGCAGTCGTGTCTGCTTTCTTATCAGCAGGTAAACCCTCTTCTCTTTCAGCTCATCCTGTATTCTCCAAGTTTTTCAAGGGGTTGCTTCACACCAGCCCTCCATTCAGGGACCCTGCCCCTGCCTGGGATCTTAATATTTGCATTGCTCAGTTTATGCAGCCCCCTTTTGAGCCCTTGTCTTCAGCAGAGCTTAAGTACTTGATTTGGAAAACTGTGTTTTTGGTAGCCATCACTTCTGCCAGGCGCATAAGTGAATTACAAGCATTGTCAGTGGAACCTGATTTTATCTCCTTTCATAGAGATAAGGTGGTCCTCAGGACTAACAGAAAGTTCTTGCCTAAGGTGGTTTCAGACTTCCACCTTAATCAATCTATGTCTCTCCCTGTGTACTTCACTGACCATTCCTCCTCTGGTGAGAGGAGACTGCACAGTTTAGATGTCAAAAGAACCCTTAGTTACTACATAGAACGTACCAAGGGTCACAGGTTTGACTCCCTCAAATTGTTCCTCACTTATGGTGAGGTTGGTAAAGGGAAACCTGCCACTAAAAGATCCATTGCCAGGTGGATTGTCTCTTGTATCCAATTTTGCTATGAAAAACTGGGTAAGGTTCCTCCCTCAGGCCTGAGGGCTCACTCTACCAGAGGTACAGCTGCATCTCTGGCTGCTGCCAGGGACATCCTATCCTAGAGATATGTCAAGCAGCTACCTGGAAAACAGTTCACACTTTTACCAAGCATTACTCCCTGACATCCAGGCTAGGAGTGATGCTCGTTTGGCACAGCTGTGCTTCAGAGCCTATTTCCAGTAGGTTCTGTCTCTCCTCCATGGAGGTACTGCTGTGTAGTTCGTATATAAAATAATATAGCAAGACTTCATGTTGTTTGAAGAAAAATTACCACCTTAGTAATGTTGTTTCTTCTAATGGAGTCTTGCTATTTTTGACCTCCCCCTGCCTGCCCCTCTCAGAACCTCTACGTTTGGGATGTGGGTGGGCAGTGTAGTGTTGGCACTTAGATGCCCACCTTATTTTTTCACTCCTCCTTTTTGGGGTGTTTGGGTGTTATGTTTTTAATTTTTTGGATCCCATGACTTGAGTCTTTGTTTTGGGACCAAGAAAAATGTGTTCTTATATTTAGTAGCCAGTTGACTAGTGTAGGTTTACGGCTTCCACACAGAACCTTAGTGAGTTTTGCTCGTAAAGATCTGACAGTTTGAATTTGAAGAACAACAGACAGAGTTTTCAACCGATCAATGCTCAAAGTTCCATGCCTGGCATGGAAAGTTAACTCTTTCACTCCGGAGCAGTTCAAGGTTGGGACTCACTGCATATGTCATAATATAGCAAGACTCCATTAGAAGAAACAAAATTACTAAGGTGAGTAATTTTTCTTTGTCCTCTTCCATGGAGGTACTGCTTGGTAGTCTGTAGTAGTCAGAATACAGCAAGACTTCATGTTGTTTGAAGAAAAGATTACTCACCTTAGTAATGTTGTTTCTTCTAATGGAGTCTTGTTGTATTCTGACCTCCCCCCCATGCCTCCCCTCTCAGAACCTGGGTTTTGGGATGTGGGTGGGCAGGAACAGTGTTGGCACCCTAGAGGTGCCCCCTTTTTCTCACCCTCTTATTTTTTGGGTGTGTGTTGTGTTTTGTTTTTTGGGCTTCCTGACTTGAGTCTTTGCCTTGGAACCAAAAAATCTTTTTATTAAATTTAGTTGTCAGTTGGCTAGTTTGAGTTTACAGTTTCCACACAGGATTCCCAGTGAGTATAGATTGTAAAGTTCTGGCGGTTTGGGTTCAAACAACAACAGACAGAGTCTCAACCGAGCTCGAGCTCAGCGTTCCATGCCTTGCATGGAAAGTTAACTCTTTCCTCTACTCCAGGGCAGTTCAAAGGTTGGATATCACTGCAATAGTCCGAATACAGCAAGACTCCATTAGAAGAAACAACATTACTAAGGTGAGTAATTTTTCTTTTCTTTTCTCTTTACCATGTAGGCAAGGTGTTGAACTTCCACTTTATTCTGTGCGTGTACAGAAAGAGTGATGCACAGAATGAAAAATATAGCACAGCCAGGCATTACATACATTTTTATGTTTACTTGCAAGCATGCGCAAGAAACATTATGCGGCAGCTTAGGAGAGAAGTGGGTAGTGGAGGTGCGGCACTGTGGTAGCCAGTGGTGGCACTGCATTTGGGGGCTTTGCACTGGTGGACCAATGCAGGCACACTGTGCTGATGACATTGGTTTCCAAAAGTGCCACCAAGTTGAAACATTTTAGCTGCTGCAATCAGAGGCTGCCTTGTCATTGCAGCATCAGCCATTTCACTGCAGTGAGGGACTGGCCCATCATTGCAGGGTGGTACCTTGCCATCCACATCCTCTGACCCAGTTTATTTGCCAACAGGAGAGCCCACTCCCTGTTGGCATACTGTAACCCCTCCCCCATTTGTTGTGTGCCAAGGGGGTGCCCAATCCCCCTTGGCATCATGCGCCCCCCTCAGCAGTCTTTCTTTGCCACCGTGGGGCCCCAATCCCATCAGCTTCAGTCCCACCCCCTTCCTAGTTCAGTTTACCGATGAGGGAGCCCACTCTCCATCAGCATAATGTGTCCCCCCCCAATTTTTTGTGTGCCAAGGGGGTGCCCAATCCCCCTCGGCTCTCTCTCCCCAACTTCGGTATGTGCTGACGAGGATGCCCAATCCCTGTTGGCTACAGCCCTAAAAAAAAACACTCAGGTGGCATGCTGGGAACCCGCCAGTGTGCCAAATGTCCCTGTAAAAAAAAAAAAAAAGTCCCGTAATGTCTTTTCTTTTTAAAACCTGTAAACAGAAAATGATCCTCATTGAGTTGGTGGCCTCAACCTGCACCCACCCTCTCACTTCCTGCCTTCCCACCCTCACCTCCTTACTTACCTCTGGAGCCCAGCGCGATGATCTTCGGTGGGCCAGGAACATGTCTGCACTCTTCAAAGCCAATCGTGAACTGAAGAAATGCTGGTAAGCTGTAAAATGGCATAAACTGGGATCTTATCTGTGTCAATTTTCACCATTCATCACTTTTAGGTCGATGGCCAGAGGTCATGACCCCGCGGGAGCTCTTTTTTTTTTTTTTTGGTAGGCGGAGCTGACGAACCATTGGCGCCGCTCTCAAGGCTGATGCACTGTGTGGCACTTGCGGGTTGGCCATTATACGCTGTCGACTCCACCTGTCTGCCAGTTCTTCATCTCCCACTATCAAGGTCACCTCTTGGGAAGCTCTAGAGAACTTCTACAGCAAAAAACTTCAAGACCTACCACCTACGCAGCAAAGTATCGACTCTGTTGACTATTTTCTCCGTCAGCTCCTTTCCCTGCCGGTTCTAGTCACCTTACTCGACGTCGCTTGGTAAGACCTTTCCGATTATTTTATTCTCTGTGACGTTGAGTCTGTTTTTGGTGTTTTTTTCCTCGTAGGTTATGTCTGGGTCAGAGGGCAAGAAGATTTCAAAGACGGAACAGCTCCCCATGCGACGTTGCCCTTGCGGCTGTAAATTTTCCATCACCAACCAGCACGACTGTTGCCTTACGTGTTATGGCCTGCTTTATGACATGGATTCATACGATGCCTGTTTCTCCATGGACCACCAGATCATCGAGCAATGTGCCTGGAAAGTGGGGCAAGCTCCGCCAACTTTTGGGGGTCGGGCATGCACTCGGGCTAATTCACGTACTCCCAGCCTTTCCTCCGGGTCCCCTCTCAATTTTTTACGGACCGAGGAGGAGGGAGCCTCAGCTTCTAGTAGCCTGGCTGTCACCGAGGCTCCTTCTGTGGTGCAGGAGGCCACGCTCCGCTCTTATGGGGGCGGGCGGAGGTGTCCTACATGGCAGTGCCCTTCAGGGTGAAGGCTCCCCAGTGTGCGACCCACGATGCACAAGGTCTGGTCAGCACTGCCCCTGACGCTGTCAGTTGGTGCCATTTTGGGCCTCGATGGAGCCATTATTGGCACCGTTCACAGTGCTGATAGTGCTAGCCATGCCGTGGGAGTCTCTATGGTGCCATCTTTGTCCTCTTCTCACCTCGGCACCATTCGCGGCACCAAGGTTGAGCATGGTGTCATGTCTGGCTCAAGACACACGCCGTGGGGGCTTCAGAATCCGCTGTCGACCATCGCCAGCACCGCCCCTGCTCTTGGTGCTGCCTCCCAGTGCCGGTGGAGCTGGGCAGCACCAATGGCAATCATGAAGCCGTTGGGCCATTGCCGTCCCCACCCTCATGGCTGGACGGCGCCCGTGACTGGTTCCTGACTCGGGCTGCTGTTCGGGTAGGGGCCATGTCCTAAGTGGATACCACTCACGGTGCTGTGGCGGGCACTGGCTCAGGTAAGGTCTTGGTTTCTGGCACCCCATTTGGCAAGGATGGCAGTGGGCACCCTCCTATGGCCTGGCACAGGGCCACGGCCTCTACCTCTCGGAGATGGAGTTGGACTCTGAGTCAGATGAGCAGTCTGACTCCTTGGGGTTGACTGTTGGTGTGGGCAGCCCTGTAGTGTCCTCGACAAGCTGGAGTCAGCCCCCTTCTGAGGTGCGGTCAGTGGCTGCTGAGACTGGGGTCAGGGGTGCTGACCAGCGGGCAGTAGTGCATGCCACCATTGCTCTGCAACCCGGTCTTGGTGGGTTCACTGATCCCTCAGCAGTGGTACCCCCGCCTGTGGTGTGCCTGCATCGCCCAACTTTGGGGGCCGATCAGAGCATCTACAGGAGGGGAGGGTACTGTGCCCTGGGTAGCTCCTTCGGGTGCTGGCCAGAGCTGTCAGCTACCTAGGCTGGCCCTCTCAAGGAGGAGGACTCTCTTGGATTCTGAGGGGTTGAGGGGCATTGGGTCTGCATGGCGACCTTTTTCTGGGGCCCACCCGGGCTCAGGGAGAAGCCATAGTGTGGATCTCACTCTTCCTCCTCCTCCTCGATCTCTGTGAGAGAGCCCAATTCTTTTGAGGTAGGGGACCATCCTTCTGGACCTATATGGCCCTGGTCATCTCACAGGGGGGATTCTTCCAGGTGCAGCTAAGGCAGTACCAAAATGGTTGTTCAGCTGTCAGCTGTGGAGTCTTCTGGAGCACCTTCTTCTTCGGGTGCTCCTGGTCCACTCCCTAGCCCAGGCGGAGGTCAGCCGACTTCTCTTCTTGGCTCTGTCCCCATCCCTCTACCACATTCTCCTGCGCTCCCAGGCATCCTTGGTCCTAGCGGGCCTCTCTCCTGGGAGCAGTTCAGGGCTGTGGCTGCTTGGTTCCCAGCTTACGTTAGGGCAATGGACAGACAGGTTTTTCAACCTCCCCCCGAGCAGCCACCCTCAGAGCAGTCGGTGCCCTCCAGCTCTTCATCCCCCTCTTCTGGGGGAGAGGAGTCTTCTGTCCACATCTCTCCAGCTCCTGATCTCACTGAGAATCAGCATTTCCTCATGAGGATGTTGGAGGACTTGCGCCTCAACCTTCCACTCAGAGCAATCCTGAGCACTCAGCACACACCTTTAGGTGACTCTCAGTGAGGACACCCTTGTGGTACCCCCTTGGCCTGCTCCCTTTAAGGAGTTGTTATTGCGTTCCTGGCAGAGACCTTTCTCCAGAGTTCCTGCCCCTAGGGGTCTCTGCTAGAGGTATTACACACCCCCTGTGTCTATGCCTCGGCCTCAGTCAGGACTGACACAGCTGGATACTCCTGATGGGCTTCGTGCCCTTCAGCGTGACTGGCCCCCAGACCAGGATTCCTTGGACTTTGATTTCTGGGGGAGGAGGATTTTCTACTCGGCACAGTTGCTGCTTTCAGTTTCTGCACATCAGGCCCCCTATGCAGCCTATGACAGATTCTTGTGGTCCAGGCTAGGTCAGTTCCTAGCCTTGTTGCCTGATAAGGAGCAAACCAGATAAGCCATTGCACACTCTGCACATGGCCTGGAGCTAGCAAGGCACCAAGTGAGGGCATCTTATGATGCCAACAAGGTAGCTTCCGGAGTCGTAGGGACAGCAATCTGAACTAGGCAGACGGCATGGCTGCGTCTTTCCCAGTTGTCACCCCTGGCCCAGCGTAAGGTGATTAACTCCACTCAACAGAGAACCTACCTCTTCTCCCATAGAGCAAGACAGCATTTGTTGGGGCAACTTTCTTCCCACTCCAGGGGGTCCCCATCTCACTCTCCCCAATCTCGGGCCTCTCCAGGCCCTGAAGGTTCTCCCTCTTAGTGTGTCACCCACTGGACTCTGTCCCTTAGGGTTAAAAAGAAATCCCCCTTTATGGGGCTCGGCACTCACCCAAAAGCGATGAATGGTGAAGATTGGCACAGATAAGATATGAAAATTAACTACCTACCGTAATTATGATCTTTCTGTGTATCTTCACCATTCATCACAATCCCGCCTTCCATCCCCCTGGGGCCTCAGTCTCTGGGTCCCCCTCCCTCTCTTTCTTTCTTTCTTTGTAAGGAGTGGGGTAAACAGGGGCACATAGGGGGACAATATTCTGGGGAGAGTGGTCAGCATGGGGGGCACTTCTTCTCCAGTGCTTAGCTCCACCCCTGTGGGGTGGGAGTTGGTAGTTGCCCTCCATTCTCTCCTCCTCCTCCTTGTTCCCGTCCATCTTATTTTCCTTGTGCTTTGACTATTCTTTATTATTATTAAAAAAAAAAACTTTCCTTTTTCACCAAAAATTCTTTCCGTGAGAGGGTGATAATTCTCTGTGCCCTGTCCTTCTTCCAGAATAAGCCTATTCTGCTAAAATGGAGTTTTGTCAGACATTCTGTGCCTTGAATTCTGGCAAGAAGCCTTTGGCTACTCCTTGCAATTCCTATGCAATATGGAGTCGGACCAAGGTTCAGGGTATGGTGAAACCTTTCTCCCTTCTCACCCTCATCCTAATTCCTAGAATCCTTATCCCGCCCTTCCTCCCTCCTATTTCCAGAGATTGGGACCCCTCCCAATCCCTCTAGTTTCCTACTTCTTCTTTTTCTGTCCTCTCAGTCATTATTTCACCTTTTAGTTTGTATATCTTTTCCTTTTTCTGTCTCTTGGACTTCCTTGTCCCACCCTCCACTGCCTTCCTCTTACCTCTCCGGTGACTCAGAACTGGCAGGCAGGCAGAGTCGACAAGATATCTGCTAACTCCATGAAAGCACCATACAATGCATCGCCTTGAGGGCGGTGCCATAGGTGCGCCAGCTCCGCTACCAAAAACAAGAAAAGAGCTCCTTCGGGGTCATGACCTCCGGCCATCGACCCAAAAGTGATGAATGGTGAAGATACACAGAAAGATCATAATTATGGTAGGTATGTAATTTTCATTTTTTTCAACACTGGTGCATATCTCAGGCATTTTTGGGAATTTTGGCACCCCATTTTCAGCATGGGGTTTTTGGGACCCCTTCTCATTAATTCTGTCACTGTCATGGCGTTATTTGGCCCCGAAAGGTGATTTCTAGTTACTGTGCGTGGAACTCTTTTGGACTGACTAACAAAATGACAGTGCCAGTGTTCATGAGGTGGGCTTCCTCAAAAAGCCTATGTTGCAAATTTGGTGGAAAAAATCTAAAAAAAATGTCTTTTACGAGCGTGCGTTGTGCAGTTGCTATGCACGCTTGTAACTTCGTGAATCTGCAATATTTTCACGCCAGATTTTCAACTTTGGCATCTTTTCACACCTCCTTGTGAACAGTACAGCTGTCATTTTTTGCATCCTGGACGAAATGTGTTTTTGCAGATCTGGCGCAGAATAGCATGGTCGCTGTGGGAAATCCGTGTTCAAGACACATCATGAAAATGACAGTGACACTGTTCATTAGCAGAGGTCATAAAATGCCTATGTTGAAAATTTGCTGACGTTACTCCATAAAATGACTGTGTTACGAGCGTGCATTGCACAGTTTGCACGCACGCTCATAACTTCGCGAATTAATAATATTTTCAGTCCAGATTTTCAACATTGCCATTCTTCTGCATCTCCTTATGAACAGTACAGATGTTATTTTTCACATCCTGGCCAAAATGCTGTTGACAGTTTGGCAGAATAGTGCGGTCGCTGTGGGAACCGTGTTTGGGACACATTATGAAAATGACAGTGACACTGTTCATTAGCAGAGGTCCTGAAATGCTCTATGTTAAAATTTGGTGACAAATGTCCATAAATGAGTGTTATAGACGCGCGCTAAAGTAGTTTCCACGCACGCCGTATCTCTTCAAGTAACTTTGCAATATTTTCACTCCAGATTTTCAACATTGCCATTTTTCCATGTCTCCTTATGAACAGTGCAGCTGTCATTTTTCACATCTTGGCTGGAATGTATTGTCCGTCTTCTGGCACACAATAGCGCAGTCGCTGAAGGGAATCAGTGTTCGGGACACATTAAGAAAATCACACTGTCGCTGTTCATGAGCAGACATCCTAAAATGCCTAAGTTGAAAATTTTGTGATGAAACTCCATAAAATGACTGTGTTACAAGCGTGCGTTGTGCAGTTTCCACGCACCCTTGTAAGTTGGCAAATTAGTAATATTTTCACGCCAGATTTTCAACACTGGCATTTTTTCACACCTCCTTATGAACAGTACAGCTGTCATTTTTCACATCCTGGCTGAAATGTGTTTTCATGCTTCCGGTGCACAATACCGCAGTCGCTGTCGGAAATCAGTGTTTGGGACAGATTAGGATTGGGGGAGTGACCAAGCTCAACTCAGCTCAGTTGGGACTGCTGAAGATTTCTTTGTGGGCAGGAAAAGGCACCAATGCAGGCAGGAGCCCAGTGCTAAAGGGCAGCCTGCAGCACCGGGAGACACAGAACGAGCAAGTGAGGGAGGGGGACTGAGTGAGCTCAACGGAGCTCTGATGAGAGTGCTGTGGATTTCTTTGTGGGCAGAAAAAGGCAGCAATGCATTCAGGGGTCCAGTACAAAAGGGCAACCTGCAGTGGCAGGAGAAACAGAACGAGCAACTCAGCGAGGGGGAGTGAGCAAGCTCAACGAAGCTCTATTGTGACTGCTGCAGATTTCTTTGTGGGCAGAAAGGGCGGCAACGCAGGCAGGAGCCCAGTACAAAAGGCCAGCATGCAGCACCAGCAGAAATGGAATGAGCAAGTGAGAGAGGGGAAGTGAGTGAGGTCAACAGAGCTATGTTGGGACTGCTGCAGATTTCTTTGTGGGCAGGAAAAGGTGCCAACAGAGGCAGGAGCCCAGTACAAAAGGACAGCCTGCAGCGCCAGGGGAAACAGAATGAGTGAGTGAGACAGGTGGAGGGAACAACCTCAACAGAGCTGCGTCGAGACACCTGCAGATTTCTTTGTGGGCAGAAAAAGGTGCCAACACAGGCAGAAGCCCAGTACAAAAGGGCAGCCTGCTGTGCCGGGAGAAACACAATGAGCGAGTGAGAGAGGGGGAGTGAGCGAGCTCAGTGGAGGTCTATTATGACTGCTGTGGATTTCTTTGTGGCAGGAAAAGGCGGCAATGCAGGCAGGAGCCCAGTACAAAAGGTCAGCCTGCAGCGCTGGCAGAAACGGAACGAGTGAGTGAGAGAGAGGGAGTGAGCGAGCTGTATGGAGCTGTGTCAAGAGTGCTGCAGATTTCTTTGTGGGCAGAAAAAGCTGCCAACGCAGGCAGGAGCCCAGTACAAAAGGGCAGGCTGCAACAGTGGGAGACACTGAATGAGTGAGTGAGGGAGGGGGACTGAGTGAGCTCAACGGAGCTCTGTCATGACTGCTGTGGATTTCTTTGTGGGCCGAAAAAGGCAGCAATGCACGCAAGGGCCCAGTACTAAAGGGAAGCCTGCAGCGGCAGGAGAAACAGAATGAGCGAGTGAGAGACGGGGAGTAAGCGAGCTCAATGGAGCTCTATCATGACTGCTGCTGATTTCATTATGGGCAGAAGAAGGTGGCAACACAGGCAGGAGCCCACTACAGAAGGGCAACCTGCAACATGGGCAGAAACGGAACAAGCGAATGAGAGAGGGGGATTGAGTGAGGTCAACGGTGCTGTGTCGGGACTACTGCAGATTTCTTTGTGGGCAGGAAAAGGTGCCAACAGAGGCAGGAGCCCAGTATAAAAGGACAGCATGCAGCGCCAGGAGAAACAGAATGAGTGAGTGAGACAGGTGGAGTGAACGACCTCAACAGAGCTGTGTCGGGACACCTGCAGATTTCTTTGTGGGCAGAAAAAGGTGCCAACGCAGGCAGGAGCCCAGTACAAAAGGGCAGCCTGCAGTGCTGGGAGAAACCCAACAAGTGAGTGGGGGGGGGTGAGCGAGCTCAACGGGGTCTATCATGACTGCTGCGGATTTCTTTGTGGGCAGAAAAAGGTGGCAACGCAGGCAGGAGCCCAGTATAAAAGGCCAGCCTGCAGCACCAGCAGAAACGGAACGAATGAGTGAGAGAGGGGGAGTGAGCGAGCTGTACGGAGCTGTGTCGGGAGTGCTGCAGATTTCTTTGTGGGCAGAAAAAGCTGCCAAAGCAGGCAGGAGCCCAGTACTGAACTACCCTTGATTGCCTTGTAATGCAATGTAATGTAATCCTTCATTTTATACTGTACTTTACTGTCATCTCTGTTTGCAAATGTTTCCTATGTACCTTAATGTTTGACATGGAACCTTTGTAAATGAGTCTCTGACTCAAAGGTCTTTCCGAATATTTACCAATAAACAATAAACAAAACAAAAGGGCAGGCTGCAGCATCGGAAGACACAGAATGAGCGAGTGAGGAAGGGGGACTGAGTGAGCTCAACGGAGCTCTGTTGGGAGTGCTGCGGATTTCTTTGGGGGCAGAAAAAGGCAGCAATTTACACAGGGGCCCAGTACAAAAGGGTAGCCTGCAGCACCAGGAGAAACACAATGAGCGAGTGAGAGAGGGGGACTGAGCGAGCTCAATGGAGCTGTATCATGACTGCTGCAGTTTTTTTGTGGGCAGAACAAGACGGCAATGTAGGCAGGAGCCCTGAGGTGCCAACTCAGGCAGAAGCCCAGAGGGCATGGGCAGAAACGGAACAAGCGAGTGAGAGATGGGGAGTGAGCAAGTTCATCGAACCTGTGTCAGGACTGCTGCAGATTTCTTTGTGGGCAGAAAAAGCCACCAACAGAGGCAGGAGCCCAGTGCAACAGGGCAGCCTGCAGCGCCAGGAGTAACAAAATGAGCGAGTGAGAGAGGGGGAGTGAGCCCCCTCAATGGAGCTCTGTCAGGCAGCTGCAGATTTCTTTGAGGACAGAAAAAGGTGCCAACACAGGCAGAAGCCCAGTACAAAAGAGCAGCCTGCAGCACCGGGAGAAACAGAACAAGCGAGTGACAGAGGGGCACTGAGCGACCTCAACAGACCAACGCAATCAACATTCGGCATTGACAAATGCTTGTTTGCAAAATAGTATGGACAAACAGATGTTTCTCTTTTTTCCCACAAAACATCTAGCATGAAAGACATAATGAGCAGAGCAGAGAAGTGTCACTAGGAGAGAGCAGAAATGGCACTATTATGCAGCACAAAGTCTGTCTAGCACTGCTGCAGCCAGTAGTTGTGAGAGAGACACAGAACTGTCCTCTGTCTTCTGTCTGTGTTGTGTGCTGCCAGGAGAGTGACTGCAGAGAGGCAAGACATTCCCTTTCTGTCAGCATTGCTCCTGGATATTCTGCTTCTTACAATGACATTTCTCATGTCAGGAATCCCCCAAGTCATCTAGAACTGGTTTGCACCCTTCAAACAACAAATCTGTTACGTACTGGCTGATATCCAGTACAGTAGTTAGAAAACAAAATGTGTAAAACAAGCAAAAAAAATGTTTTAAAATCTCCACTATTTTGTTTCTTCCTTGTCTGCTTCAGTTAGCTCAATTTATATAATGGCACACTTCTTGGTTTCAGTAAAGACATACTCCAGGTCCTCAGTCCTCCTGTAGCCCTCTATGACTTTATATAAATATACATTTTACATGATGATTTCATCAAGTGTCTGCATACTGTTGTGGTTCTCTCTACAGCCTGCTGCCTGGTAAGATTGTCTTTTTGGTGAGTGGGAGCCCACCTACATTAGTCATATGTGTGTGTGTCCTCTTATATTTTCATTAATATTTTGCAGCCAGTTCCTAAACCATAACCCTGGTGCTGCTATCTGCCAACTTAATGCCTTAAATATTTAACTTTCTTTAAGATTGGCCCCTCGCTGGTGAGAAGGCTCCTGCTCTCTGAGACACACACAAACACACACACTGTTTAGCAATTAGCCTCGGTCATGATGGATTTCTTTATCAGTGTGGTACCACCACCTGCTCGGCTTGGTTCCTTCTCTCTGGTAAATATGGACAGTGGTATTTTTCTCTTTTTCCCACAGAACATTTGCCAGGAAGGACATGCAGAGCAGAGAGGTCACTAGGAGAGAGCAGGAGAAGCAGCATTATTATGGAGAGCAAAGTCCATCTAGCACTGTAGCAGCCAGTATGAGAGACACACATAACTGTCCTGTATCTTCTGTCTGTTATGTGCTGCCAGGAGGGTGACTAGGGACAAGCAATATGTCTGGGAGTAGCATCAGTGACCATCGTTTAGCTACACTGTGGTCGCCATTGGATACTTTGTTTGGTGAACATCAGAGATACAGTATAGTAGTGGCGGGAAGTGTGCAAAACAATCTGTAGTTTAAAATCTCCACTAATTTGTTTCTTCCTTGTCTACTTTAATAAGCTCAATTTTTATTAACAGTACATTTCTGGGTTTCAATAAAGACATAGTCCAGGTCCCTGGCCCTCCTCTAGCCCTCTATCCCTTTATTTTATATAAATATGCATGTTATATGATGATTTCATCACGTGTCTGTGTAGTGTTGGGGTTCTGTCTGCAGCCTGCTGCTACCTGGTACGATTGTGCCTTTTTGAAGTGAGTTGGATCGCACCTGCATTAGTCTTGCATACGTTTGCAAGCCACCGCCCATCTCCTGCCATACCTAGCAGACTTTTTTGTTATGGGCACTGAATCTCACAAGGAGTGTATGTGGGGCATTGGGCTTCACAGTTAGCTAAACCTTGCATCTGAAGATGCAATCACAAAAACTGTGGAAACCAAGGCTTATTTTTGGATTGTAAACGTGATTTAACTGCGTAAAATATGAATTGTAGCTTTAATGTCTGCCTCTGTAACAAAGAGAATGAGCTCCTTTCAATGTGAGACAGTATCTTTACTATTGGGAATAACAACAATGAATTGGGGTTGGAGGGGTGATGAAAGTATAGTAACCTATACTGCATGGGAGAACTGAGAGATATCTGTTCACATTTCAGGGTCGGCATGGGTGTTCAAGCTTGCTAGTAGTTGGCTCCTCCATAACATTGGCTTGCTCCTGTGCCACAGCTGCATCTAATGAAAAAAAAATGTAAATGATTGGGCAGCTGCCTTCCTCTCTTACTAAGACATGTGAAGGACCCTTCTGCAGTGAGGTCGGCTTGCTGGAAGGGGATCCCCAGCCTCTGACATGACTTGCTTTTTTTTCCACGCAAAACTACTAGCGCTCCAACTGAACTGCTAGTCTACTGCACCCCTCATGTATTGTAGGATCACTCTGGTATGCAGTCCATTTCATGACTGGGCGCTGAACTGCCTGATCAACCTGCTCTCCACCCCTAATATCAGCTTAGTTGTCCAGATTCTAGGGTGGGCTGTGGTGTACAAACTTGCTAGTACTTGGCTCCTCCATGACATTGGCTTGGGGTCCTGTGCAGCAGCTGCTTATCATGAAAACAATATTGAAAATGACTGGACAGCTGCCTGTCTCACTTGCCAAGTCATGGGGGAACCCTTCTGTAGTGGTGTCATATTTAAGAATATTTTGATGTTTTTTCTAATGAGTTCATCTATCAATTTCCTATCATATGTTTTACATTAAAATAAATTGCCCCATACTCTATGCTTTTCTAGACCATGCAGACCCGAAATCCCCCATACGCTATGCTTTTCTAGACCGTGCAGACCCGAAATCTCCCCATACTCTATGCTTTTCTAGACAGTGCAGACCCAAATGTGACAGCCTTTCTTTGCACAATAAATGTTCCAATCCCACAGCCATTTTACATGTCATGTGGTGAATGTTTTCTATTTTAATATATTCCTCCATGTTTAGACCCCACCCCCCAAATTGAGATCCATAGTCAATCAGCAGTGTAACATATGATTTCTACAGGGGAAGAAGAGCCTGTTTGGAACAATGTGTAAAATTATTTTTGATTGGCTATTTGGTGGCTTTAGCATAAATAGCACCCGTCTTATGTTTGCTTGCACGCATGTGCAAGAAGCATATTGAAGCAGCTTGCTGCAGTAGCAAATTGTGGAGGCACGGCAATGTTTTGCCAATGCCAGCAGCCCATTTTGGGGCTGATCTGTGTGGTACCACTAGAAGATCACGCTGTCCATGACTGCAGTAGTGTAGCTTGCCACCAACTTGAAAGAAACTTGCCGCTGCAATCAGGGAGTGCCCCATCATTAACAATCAGCTGTTTTTGTGGGGTGGTCCCTGACTGCAGCAGTGAATTAGAGCTGCTTTGTCTGGTGTCCCTTTTCAAACAAACATGCCGGTGGCTTTGCTCTCAGCTTCTCACAGTCCTCAGGGAAGCCGATGGAACAGCTGCCACCTCTCACAGTCCCCATTAAAGCCAGAAATGCCCAATCCCCCTGTCGGCATGCCCCCTTCAGTTAATTTGCTGAGGGGGTAGCCCAATCCCCATTGCCATGATGCCCCCCCCATCTGTTGTGTCCCAATGGGGTGCCCAGTCCCCCTCATCTCATGTGCCCACCCCTCAAACACTCTGCCAACAGGGGTGCACAATCCCCACTGGCTGCAGACCCCCCCCCCAGGAAACACTCAGGTGGCACGATGGGAGCCACCCCAGTGTGTCAAAGTACCTGCAAAACTGGAACACCTTCCCACATTTTTTTTCTTTCCTGTAAAAGAAAAATGGTTCCTCATTGTGTCCACTGCCTCTCCCCAACCTGCACCCACCCTCTTTGCACCCCACCTCCCCACCCCCTCACCCTATACATACCTCCAGAACCCAGTGCGACAATCTGGGGTGGACCAGGCATGTCTGAACTCTTCAAAACTGACTGAGAACTGAAGAAATGCTGGTAAGCTGTATAATGCCATAACTGAGGTTTTTTAAACTTATGTGGATATATTGGCAAATTCGGAACACATTAACAAAATCACAGTGCCACTGTTCAAGAGCAGAGGTCCTAAATGCTTTCATGAGGTGGGGTCACAAAAAGGCCATGTTGAAAATCTGTAGTGCAATTAACCTTAACGTCCTACCCTATACAGACTGACAGGCATCAGGGGTGTGCCTGTGAATTGCCGGCTGTAATGCTCACACCATTCCACCCCCACCCTGAAGCCACTGACAGGCATCACGGTGTGCCTTACACTCTTCAGCCCCAGACTTCACCCCATTCTCCCATACTGCACCCATTTCAGCATATGTCCTTATGAAATGAGGTACTCTGAAGCCAAACACCACAAGGCACACCTCAACACTTGCCACTGTCTACAGAATAGGGTGAGGTGAAATGCCATGAGCGTTATGTGCAACGACCCAAAGGTACACCCCAATTCCTGTCCATCTCTGCAGCATGGAGATGGGGTTGGCATGAGTTCAATACTTCACTGCCATTCCTATACTGCATCAGTCTAACCCCTGCATGTCCAATGCTAATATCAGCAAGCAAACATTCGGCATTGACACATGCTTGTTTCAAATGCTTCTGCAGCACTGGCTGACAGCAAATCTCTTCACAGTAATTTCACAAGCAGCGAAAAACAGAAAGTCTGTCTGAAATCCATGGCAGACTAGAGTAGAGACACACACTGCAATTTAACCCCAAAATGCAGCACAAAACCCTGGACAGTCATTTTGCTTTCAGTGATGAATGACAGTGAGCTTATGCACAATGAAATGTTCAAGCAGCAATTGACATGCATTGATGATTGAGTATTTTTTTGTCTTCTTATTTGTCTACCCCATCAAGGCAAGTTGCTATGAAAAAATGAATCTGGCCAGTGTAAACAGAAGCTTTTGGTTCTGTTAATCCAATATGATTTGTTCCAGCACTGTGAGAGTACGTAATAGTTTTATTAGCGTGACATGATCAGTTGGCCAGATTTTACAAATTTAAAACACCCCGCTTCTAGATTCGTGATAGATTTTTGTAATGTTTACATGAAATTCAATTTGGCCAGAATGTTACTGTACCATTCCCATTATATGATATTTTGCTGTGCTAAAGTGGTCCATAAGCCACATCTCATATTGGTGCGACAGACTCCAGGATTATTTTATTGTAGAAAGTCAGGCCCACTAAGAAGGGAAGCAAAATTATGAAGACTGAAAGATATTATGCTCACATGCCCAAATCTGGACTACTTGGTGCTCAGCTGCCTACCTCAGATCAATTCCAGGCACATTTAATTGTAAGATAAAACAGTTCTTGATTGGTGCATTATTTTCAGTTCCTGCCTCCTGGACTTGTACTTGACTGATGGACTGTGCTAGGACTGGCTGTCTGCAGCTGCTCGACAAGTTAGCATTAGTCTACTACGCAGCCATGTCTGTTATAACAAAACTGAAATTAGTAGAACAAGGACTGAGACAGCTCACAGAATGAGATTTGACAAATTAGACTGTACTGATCAACCTACCCGTGACTTGTAAATCTGGCACTGTGACCAGGCAAAATTATTTTTGCCACCTAAAACCTGAAGTGACACTAGTGGAATGCAAATGTAGCAATATTAACTGTTTTATAGGAAAAATGAAGACAGTCCAAGCAGGACTCAACAGTTAGGTGGCAAAGAAAGGCCAAACCTTAAATGTGGAGGACATGATCACAACAGATTCATGTCATCATCACGAGAGTACACAGTGATGCACGGATCCCCCTCTCCCCACAGTTAAGTTTCCCGTGAACTAGTAGTACTAGGGCACAACACTGACATGGGAGTACATTCACGTTCTTCATCAGATATAACATGAGAATCATCATCAGACAAAAGTTTTTCAGAATAAGTTTCAGATATGACAGATTCATCTAAATCTACTTCAGAGTCTGAGCTGTCTGCCTCTTCTTCCTCCTACTCATTGCTTTGTTTTTGTTCCGTGGACCATATGGCTGAAAAGAAGGCCTTTTTTTGTCTACCGCTTTTTAACCAATACTCAGCGACCGGAACTGGATCAAATTCCTGCTCGCATGATGTATGTAACAAGATCCTTATTAAGTCTATGAGACTGTCCTTTCCTAATGAACTTCGCCAATTGGATTTTATTATTTTCATTAGGCTAAACCCATGTTCACAAACAGCTGTACTTGCCGGTAGAGTACGGATTAAGGTTACTAGTCCCAAAATGTTGTGGCATTTGTCATGGCAAGCCTGAGGAATATCTGGCCACTTTACTTGTACAGTATTGGCGTACCTTTGGGGGGGACAAACATGTAATACCCTGACCTGATCTGCAGCCTGACAGCATTGAGAATTTGCTGATTGTTAGTGGTAGAAGAAGAAACATCACCTTCTCTTTATGTGATTTTTTTAGTTTGGTCTACTCTGCTACACACACATGTGGATCTATGTTCTGTTCTGTGAGGACTGGTCTGAACTCCTCTATGACACCAGCTGATGCATCCTCTGCATAATCTGAAACAAATTGGAAAAACAACTGTCTCACCTTCACCTTGCTAAGCTAAATATGATTCTCCCAGTGCCACCCAGTCAGAATTATTTTCCCACCCTAACACACCTGTCAAGTCCACATGGCTTGTTGGCCACTGTTTAAAGTTCACAATGTGATTCATGGCCACCATAATGGAGTCCGGCTGGTGCATGTCTTCAAACCTGTTTGTGACATTTAGGATCATGGCTGTCAGTAGTGTCTCTCTGTCAATGGAAACTGGTCCGCTTCCTCAACAGATAGGGTGTGTCCATGGAATTCAGGTCCCTCCAAGGCATCCAGATTTCATAAGTGCTTTCCAGATCTAGAAAACAAGAACAAAAGGAAAAACACAGACTTATCCCCCTGGCCTGATCTAACTGCCCTGACAGAGATAAAGTTTTTTTTTCCCTGGCTAGGGTGGAGGGAAAATACTACAGTCTAGCTAAAACCAATCTGGAAAAAAAAAATTACCTTGTTTTCAGCTTTACAAGGGAGGTCTTCAGGTCCTGAAGTGATTCAAACATCTCTCCCACTGAAGTATCATTTGCTTGAAGAAGCAAGGTGACTTTTGTGAACTCTTCCAGGATGTCTGCCATCAGGTGAATGTAGCGTAGACATCTCCAGGTCTGCATGGTCTTCATGTAGTCCTTGGCCTTCGCTGCTTGGTCCCCTTGGGCTCCACCGAGTTGCATCTGAGAAGACAAAAAATGGCACAAGTTGTTGCTTTAGTAGTTCCAATTTTAAAACAAATCTATACTGTGCTTAAAATGGAGTCTGGGACAGTGCATACCTGTTGGAAGTGCAGCAGGATCCTTGGGGTAGTCTGTGATGAGCACTTTCAGTGCAGTTAATGTGTGTTGTGCCCATCTGGTTCCTCCCACTCTGGTTGGAATAAGGCATCTTACTCCCACTGCCTGACAGGATTCTCAGATTTTCACAGTTTAGTGGTGAAAAATGATAAAACAGATAGATCCCCAGCAGTAATAGGTCTATTTTTTAATGATATGTGATGTTTTTTAAGACATCCTTCAGGGCTAACTCCAGCCTATGTGCATTGCAGTGGATTGTGACTAGATGAGGGCAATCCTTTTTCAGTAGTGCGGCCATCACTGCTGCCCCATTGGTGGTAAGCCCTATAACAATTTGTTTTCCCACTCTACTGACTCTGTCTGCGACAGCGTGGCCTGATCGATGCATGCCGTGATTGATGCTGCATCAGCTTTGTGTGGATTTTCCAGGGACACAAAAAAACACCTGACACCCCCTTATTTACTGTTCTTATGTAAATTATTTCCTGTTCTTTTATACTGGAATCTGTAGAACCATCTATCATTACGAACATGAAGTCCACATTCTTCACCACATCCACCGGCTTCTTACGTTCCACCTCAGCGATATTACTAATGAACATGCGGCATGATTTGTCATTGTGATAGGTTTCCCCAATATCAACCCCTTTACATTTGTCAAGGTCACACATCCACTGGAAGTCTGTATATGGCCTAGCGTATTTGGCCAAGGCATGTGCATTTCGAATTAAGATCTGCACATGACGTGCCACATTGGAATTGAGCATTTCGATTGCTCTGTCAGCAGCAGGTGCCTGCTGGATTCGCCACAATCTGGGCATCAGCGAGGGAGTTTTAGACTTGGCATGTTTTGTAAAGACTGCTCAGTGAAATTATTGCAGCCCCTTCATAATATGCTGATGTTATGTCTGCAATGTCTGATAATTTCCACATGCTTTTACAAAACATTACATTTTCTCAGGGTCAAGCTCAACCCAAGCGTACTTTGTTACCCAGTGTTCTTGAAAAGTACGCACTCATTTACTTTTGTCATAAGCAACGTCTCTCTCCTTTTTTCTCAGAGCCTCCTTCTCTGCTGCTATGGCCTTAGGGTTCTTTACTCCATTCCAAAAATGCCACATCTTGGCAGTTCTGGCAATTTCTTATAATTTGCCAGCAAAGAAGCACGTCCTGACCAAACAGGCAGGGGCCAGGGGATGCAAAACTAACTGGGATAAACCCACCCCGTGACACCCCAGAGAGAATGGGTACCCGCAGCAATCGAGATAATTTGCTATGCAAGGTGAGTGTCAAGCAGACTTATGATCATAATTTATTTTTAGCCCTGGGGGAGCCTCGCTAAAATGTTTTTGCTGTGTTGCAGATTCAACTGCAGAGGAGAGTGAGTGTTGAGGTTTTGTTATTCGTCCTCAGACCAGGTAAGAACATTTATTCTTGGCTAATTGCAAATTTGTTAACTGCCTAGAATCTAATTTTTTCCTCCACAGGGTGAAGACTGCCCAAAAAAGAAAATCAGCTGCACAAAATAAAGCTGCTTCAATGAAATGTTACAGCCTAATGTGTTTTTTTCAATAAAAAATGTAAAAGAAATGTCTGGTGTCTTTTTGGGGGGGGGGTGTACCAAAACAAAGGAAAACATCAGCCCTTTTTGCCACACCAAATCAGGGAGATTAGGGCATGATTGCCTGTTATTTTGTGGTACAGTGCCCCTCCCTGAATGAAACTGGGCAATTAATCTATCTCTGGGCTGGAACGTATGCCCTGAGTACTGTAAGGCAAAAGTTGTTTTTTCCTTGGCTTGTTTTATTCCCTTCTTGCCTTTTATGTTCTCTGCCAGGGAATCTGTGCCCAAAATATCTAAATGTAGTTTTTTTCAGGCTATTTATTGCCTTTGTTTTTTTCTGGCAGTGCCCTTCCTGTAAAAGTTTTCCCTTGTTAGCCTTTTTCATTTTATTTCTCCTTTTTTAGGCAGTCTGCCTAATTTTTGAAAACTGGCTAGTCTGCAAAACACAGCAAAATGGCACATTTTCCCTCCATTATTCCAGATCCCCCACCATTTCCTAAGCTCATTGACACTCATTCAGCTGCAGAAAATCTAGGTCTCCCAACAAATCCACCCTCCCTCCCTCCCTCCCAATATCCTGACTGTACTGTTCATTCAAACAACATGAAGTCTTGCTGCATTCTGACAATTTGCAGTGAGGTCCAACCTTGAACTGCCCGGAGATGAAAGAATTAACTTTCCATGCCAGGCATGGAACGCTGAGCTCGAGCTTGGTTGAGACTCTGTCTGTTGCTGTTTGAACTCAAACCGTCAGATTCTTTACTCTGCCTCACTGAACAGTCGCTCCGGAGATTTCTCCTTTGCTCGGTTCAATTTGTCGGTTAAAGTACCGTTTTTTTCGGTTTTCGACCAAATTTAAACCGCAAACTATCGGTTCAGTCTCTGTCTGTGGTATTCGTTAGTACTAAATAGGTTTATTTTTGTTATTATTCTGTGTGGAACTTGTAAACGTGGGATTGGTTCGGTTTAAACCGATCAGGTCGTTTAAAAGTCTTTATTTCTACTTTTAGAGTGTGGTTACCGGTTCTTATTGGTTCCAAAACAAACGGATTTATTACTTTTTTTTCCATGACCTGTAACACGGTCAGGAACCGATAAGGGTGTCTTGCCTGGCAGATTGCCGAAAAAAGGGTACGTTTTTGATTAGGACTGGCCATGTCTGAGAAACCCAAAAGAAAAACCGGGCCCACTGGGTTTCAACACTGTAGTGTGTGTGGGGAAGTCTGCTAAGGCTGATCCCCACACCACCTGTGTTTATTGTCTGGGGTTTGACCACCTTGATTCAGACTGCCAGATTTGTAAAAATTTTCCTGCAGCTACCCTGGAAAAAAGAGTTGGTAGGCTCAGGGAAAGGGAGGCCAAAAAGTCCGCTGACCCGGATGGCCAGCCCGGTTCGGTTCAACCGAACCAGAAGGAGTGCCCTCTGACCAGGGTGAAACTTCTTCGGGCAAAAGGAGAACCGATTTTGAGAAATCGGTTCTGGTTAAGAGAACAAGAAGGGATAAATCAGCCAGTGTGGATCCAAATGTTTCTTCTCCAACTGCTGATGAAATAGCCAAAGCGATAAAAATTGTTCAGTCGCTATCCCTGGTTCCGACCGAACCGGCACCATTAGGAAGGCACTTGATTCGGTCGGTTCCACTGGTTCCGGATTATGATTTAGAGGAATTTTATGAACCGGAGGAGGAGGAAGGAGAGTATGAGGAAAGTGAATGTGATTATGAAAGTCTGGATGTGCCCATTGACCCAGACATCTCCCCAGACAGACCTTCAGGAGTGTCTCCTCCTAGGCTTTCTGAGTCCCCTTCCCATTTCATGTTTTACAAGAAAGTGGTTGAAACTCTTCAGCTTCCTATGGAAGAAGCTGTGGATGACCAGGAGGAGCCTGACTGTGTTGACATGATGGATATCCCAGAGTCCAGGAGGCTGTCTATTCACTTACACAAGTCTTTTGGGAAACAGACATTTAAGGTTTTAAAGACTCCTAATTCTATACCTCCTGTGGATAAAAGAATGGACAAGAGGTATACTCTGTCAGGCTCAGATACGGAGTTCCTTACCCAGCAATGCAGCCATGTTGGGGTAGTGCAGGCTGCAGCCTGTGACAAGGCTAATATACCCTTGGCTTCACACCCCCAGATAAGGACTCCAGGAGGATTGATGCCATGGCAAAGAAACAGTACATGGCAGCATCCTTGGGACTCAGGCAGGCCAATTATATGGCCTATACAGCTAGATATCTGAAATCTAGATGGGACACTGTAATGGCTTTAGCTAAACAGGTCCCTGGCCAGCTTGCCAAGGAGCTGGAGCAGGTGGCTGCTGATGGTATTGAAGCATCCAAGGTGCAATTCCATGCTGCAGTGGACTCCAATGATGTTTCATCTAGAGTCATGGCTACATCTGTGGCCCTTTGTAGGATGGCTTGGCTCAGATGTACTAGCCTGTCTCAGGATACCCAGACTAAGGCCATGGATTTTCCTGTTGTGGGTAATTCTCTGTTTGGGGAGCAAACAGAGAACTACATGAAGAAAATGGATGAGTACAGGACCACCTATAGGAGTGCTCAGGCCAAGGAAAGGCAAGCCACTCCTCAGAGGCAGCAACCCAGGGGCAGGGGCAGGCCTTTTCATAGGCCTTTCTACCAAGCCCAGGCCTCCTCTTCTGCTTATGCTCATAGGGGCTTCTTTAGAGGGAGAGGCAGATGGGGTACAAGCAGGCCTGCTTCCACCCCTCAGCCTAAAGCCCCTGCCAAACAGGCACCCTGATGGGTTTGCCAGGGCCAATTCTCCACTACCTGTAGGGGGCAGGCTGGCTTACTTTGTCCAGGACTGGATGTCTTTAACATCAGACAAATGTTTCCTGAAAGTAGTAAGCCAGGGACTGGTTCTCAGCTTCAAAAATTTTCCAAAGATGAGAACCAGATCCTTTCCACCTGCAAATCCTTTAGAGGCACTTGCCCTAGAGGCAGAGGTCTCTTTCCTCTTGGCTGTCAGAGCTATAGAAAGGGTTCCACCCCTACACAAAGGAAAGGATTGTACTCCAGGTACTTCCTCACCCCAAAAAGACAGGAGAATGGCGGCCCATCCTGGATCTCAGATATTTAAACAAGCACCTTTTAAAGCCAAAGTTCAAAATGGTGACTCTGGGAATAATTCTACCTCTCTAAGGCCAGGGACTGGCTAGTCTCCCTGGACCTCAAGGATGTCTATTTCCATATTCTCATCAGAAGCTCCCATCGAAAATACCTCAGGTTCGAGCTGCCCTCAGGCCACTACCAATTCAGAGCAATGCCCTTCAGCCTAACCTCTGCTCCAAGGGTGTTCACAAAATGCCTGGCAGTAGTAGTTGCCTTCCTAAGAAGGAAAGGATTTCCATCTTCCCATACCTGGACGACTGGCTCATAGTAGGCCAGTCCCCAGACCAAGTCAAGTTACACCTACAGATAACTCAGCAACTGCTTACTTCTCTAGGTTTCCTTCTGAATCTTTCAAAGTCAGTTCTAGAGCCTGCACAGCTCCTCACCTTCATAGGCACAGAGCTAGATACAGTAAAGGCAAAAGCCTTCCTTCCCCTGGACAGGGCAAGGACCTTTATTTCACTGGCCTCTTCATTCACCCTCCAGATGTCTCGACCAGCAAGGCATTTTCTACAGCTCCTAGGGCACAGGGTTGCTTCTATAGCAGTGGTGCATGGAGCAAGATTTCAGATGAGGGACATTTAGTTCCAATTGAGAGCCTTTTGGTCTCAGAAAAAGGATCCTCTGACCAAACTAATTCCAGTGACTGGAACCCTGATCCAGGCATTGCAGTGGTGGCAGGATCAGGACAATCTAAGACAGGGAGTTCCTTTTCTCACTCAGTCTTACTCTCTAATCCTTACTACGGATGCCTCCCTCTTGGGGTGGGGAGCCCACTTGGGAGACCTGAACACCCAAGGGTTGTGGTCTCCTCAGGAATCTCTGCTTCACATCAATCTATTAGAACTCAGAGCAATGTTTCTAGCACTTCAGGCTTTTTCCAAGTCTGTTCAGAACAAAGTAGTTCAGATCAGGATATACAATACCACCGCAATGTGTTATATCAACAAGCAAGGGGGCACTTGGTCTACGGCCTTGTGCACAGAAGCAATGAAGTTATGGTCTCTGGCCTATTCCCTGAACACCTCTCTTACAGCAGTACACCTCCCAGGCAAGGACAATGTCCTGGCAGATGCTCTCAGCAGGATATCTCAGGGCCATCATGAATGGTCCCTGGATCCCTGGTTTTGAGGTGATCTTCCAGATGGGGCACCCACAGATAGATCTTTTGCAGCCCCAGACAATCACCAACTTCCCCTCTTTTGCTGCAGGCCCCAGTGTTGGGCTCAGTCCCCCTGATGCCCTAGTTCTCATTGGGAAGGAAGTTCCTGCATGCTTCCCTCCTTCCTGTTCAAGGTGTTAGTCAAAATCAGGTCTCAGCCCTGCAAGGTGATTCTGATTGCTCCAGACTGGGCCAGACAGCCCTGGTACCCTCTCCTGTTGTCCTTAGCAGTCCACCTTTCCCTGTTTCTCCCCAGGAATTGCAACCTGTTAACCTGTGCTCAGGTGAGGGTTTGGTATCCGAATCTCAAATCTCTCTATCTCAAGGCTTGGCTCTTGAAGAGTTAGAGTTTGCTGATTTACACCTCTCTCAAGGTGCTATGGATATCCTAAAGGCTTCTCGGAAGCCTTCCACCAGAAGCACTTAAAACTCCAAATGGAAAAGATTCTCCATATGGTGCTCTGGGAAGCATATTTCTCCAGAGTCTGCTGGCCTGCCCACATTCCTTGACTATATGGTTCATCTTAATAGCTTGGGACTCAGACCAGCTACACTAAGAGTGCATCTGGCAGCTGTCTCTGCTTTTCTTTCAGCAGGTAAGCCTTCTTCCCTTTCAGCTCATCCTGTATTCTCTAAGTTTTTCAAGGGATTGCTTCATACCAATCCACCATTCAGGGACCATGCCCCTGTCTGGGACCTTATTGTTTGCATAGCTCAGCTTATGCAACCCCCACGTTGAGCCTTTGTCCTCAGCAGAGCTTAAGTACTTGATTTTGGAAAACTGTTTTTTTGGTGGCCATCACTTCTGCCAGGTGCATAAGTGAGTTACAAGCCCTATCAATGGAGCCTGATTTTATCTCTTTCCATAGAGATAAGGTGGTTCTCAGGACTAACAGGAAGTTTTTACCTAAGGTGGTTTCAGACTTCTACCTTAACCAGTCAATGTCTCTTCCTGTTTTCTTCACTGACCATTTCTCCTCTGGTGAGAGGAGGCTGCACAGTTTGGATGTGAAAAGAGCCCTTAGCTACTACATAGAGCATACCAAGGGTCATAGGTTTGACTCCCTCCAACTGTTCCTCACTTATGGTGAGGTTGGTAAGGGAAAACCTGCCACTAAGAGATCCATTGCCAGGTGGATTGTCTCTTGTATTCAATTTTGCTATGAAAAACTAGGCAGATTCCACCTCAGGCCTGAGGGCTCACTCTACCAGAGGTACAGCTGCTTCCTGGGGGCCAGGGATATTCCTATCTTAGAGATATGTCAAGCAACTACCTGGAAAACAGTTCACACTTTTACCAAGCATTACTCTCTGGATATCCAGGCTAGAAGTGATGCTCGGTTTGGCACAGCAATGCTTCAGAGCCTATTTCCTAAGTAGGTTCTGTCCCTCCTCCATGGAGCTACTGCTTGGTAGTCTGCAACTTGTCAGAATACAGCAATTATTCACCTTAGTAATGTTGTTTCTTCTAATGGAGTCTTGCTGTATTCTGATCTCCCCCCCGCCTTCCCTTCTCAGAACCTTTGTTTTGGGATGTGGGTGGGCAGTAGCAGTGTTGGCACTCAAGAGGTGCCCCATCTTTTATTTATCACCCCTTTACTTTGGGTGAGTGGGTGTTGTGTTTGTTTCATTTTTTGGGTTTCCTGACATGAGTCTTTGTTTTGAAACCAAAAAATCTGTTTATTATATTTAGTAGCCAGTTGGCTAGTGTAGGTTTACAGCTTCCACACAGGACACTCAGTGAGTTTAGCTGGTAAAGATCTGACAGTTTGAGTTCAAACAGCAACTGACAGAGTCTCAACTGAGCTCGAGCTCAGCATTCCATGCCTGGCATGGAAAGTTAACTCTTTCATCTCTGGGGCAGTTTGAAGGTTGGACCTCACTGCAAATTGTCAGAATACAGCAAGACTCCATTAGAAGAAACAACATTACTAAGGTGAGTAATTTTTTCTTCTCTGCACCCTCCCGTTTCAGTCAGCCCCCCCCAATTTACCAGACCATTCGGAGCAGCAGTGATGTCCAGAGAGAGAAGCCTGGAGCAAGAGAGTCCTGTCTACATGGTTGCCACCCCAGGAGTGAGAGAAAGCAAGTGAGCAATGGCTCAGCCCAAGACCGAAATCTCAACAGTGAACATAAGATTTTGATCGGTCTTGGGCTGGGCAGACAAAATACGTCATTCTGGTTGGCTGGAGCATCTTATAAGGTGCCAAACAGTCTCCAGAGCCAAAATGGGAGCAAGAAAAAAAACACATGGGCAAAATGGGCGCAAATCAAAATGGCGGCTGGCTCGAACCTTGCTCCTTAAAGCGGTATACTCCGCGGTTTGCCTGGGGGCAGAATCTGGTGTTCCTTTCTAACTTTTTGGTGTGCACAGAACACCATTTCAGTGGGAATTTCGAGCCCTGGCCTAGCACTCACAGGCATAAGAAGTCTTGCAGGATGTCCGACTCTTCCTCTTAAGAAGAGTCCCACCCTGACACATTGGACACTTCCAGATCACCTTTGCCTTTCAGTGTTCCTTCACCTGACCCTAGGGATCTTCCAAGATCATCCACATATGATCCATCATTTATGGATATAATGAGGCAGATCCAAGAAAATATGGGCTGGGACACAGAAGACTTGATTGGACCCTGAGAGACAATGCCTGGTGAGGTATTTACATCAAACAGATCCAAAACCTGCGGTGGTTCCACGTTGGTGGACACCTTTCAGGATGAAACAAAAGCCGTGTGGAAATGCCCATACTCTTTGCCCGTGGTCCCTAAGAAAGCAGACCATTTGTATAGGGCTCCTTTAGAGGACCCGTACCTAGGACAACAACCACTGGTGGACTGTCTAGTAATTATGGCCACCCATGACGGATCCCAAAGGCCCCAGCATCTTAGTATGCAAACCCCAGATCACAAGTCCAAGCAGCTGGACTCCATGGGGAGACGTATGTGTGCAGCGGCCACCTGTTCCATGAGGTCACTAAATTATCTGACCCATATGGTGCAGTTTCAAACTGCCTTGTGGGAACAAGGTCAAGATCTAGTGAAGGACCTCCCAGAAGGAGACAAGAAGGAGGAACTCCTGAAGCTTTTTCAGACAGGCTCTGATGTGGGGACATAAGTCCTCTGGGTTGCCTATGATTCAGCAGATTCAGCCGCTCGAGGAGCAGCAGCGGGTGTCTGCCTAAGAAGGCACTCTTGGCTGAGGGTCTCTGGCTTCACACACGATGTCCAGAAGGGCATCCTGGATGTCCTGTATAACAGATTCATCCTCTTCAGGGAGGAGTCCGAGAAGGTTATTACTAGACTGCAGGACACTGGTAAGGCCATCAGGTCCATACAAGCAATGTACAGACAGAGGCAGAAACCCTTTCGAAAAGGCCAGAACCGTTTTCTTAACAAACAAGGTCAACAACCCCGGTCTGGCCAGCAGCCCAGAGGCAACTTCAACTGTAAAGGACAATCCTGTTTTACTGGGTACCAGGGAGCCTTTCTGGGTGGCAAAGAATAACCTCCAACCAATGAATACTACAGCTCGTCAAATGAGGGCAATCTAGCAAGTTCCTCAGACGCCCCCCCTTCAAGACCGCCTCTGCACTCACGTTACTTGGGACAGCACATGGCACTCATTCAACAGGAAATCTCTGCCCTCCTGGAAAAGGAGACCACAGAAGTGGTTCCATGGAACCAAAGAGGAAGGGGATATTAGTCCCACTTCTTTCTGGCCACAAAAAAGACGGGGGACCTACGCCCGATCATGGATCTGAGTGGCCTCAACATCTCAGTAGTGTACAAGTGCTTCTGTGTGGTCACCCTTCCAGGTCTCATCCCAGTGCTCAGACCAAATGCTTGGCTAGCCTCACTGGACATGCAAGATGCATTTCTTCATGTCCCCATCGCTCACCCACACAGGAAATTCTTGTGGTTTGAGTTTCTGGGATGCCCCTACCAGTTTCAGAGCCTCCTGTTCGGCCTCTCATTGGCACCGTGGGTGTTCACCAAGTGCTTAGTGGTAGTAGCAGCAACCCTCAGTAGGCAAGGCCACTATTTCTTCCCCCCATTTAGATGACTGGTTTCTCATGGCACCATCTCAAGGGGAACTGAACAGGGCACTGCAGGACACTTACACCCTGTTCAGATCGCTGGACATTACCATCAGTCTGGAAAAGTTGTTGCTGGTTCCCACACAAAGACTACAGTTCATAGGCCTGGTACTTGATACCTGCAGTGGCAGAGCCTTTCTTCTGGAAGACTGGGCAGAACACCTACAAGCACTGATTCAATCAGTCAGTACGAGGAAACAGGTCCCCGTAAGAACCTTGCTACACCTCCTCGGGCACATGGCGGCAGCCATTGCCACAGTTCTCCTCGTAAGTCTTCATATCAGGGTCACTTAGTGGACCCTCAGAGTCCTGTGGGATCAACGCCAAGATCATTTGGGTCACCCAGCATCTGTTCCCAACTCCATGATAAAACCCCTACAGTGGTGGCTCACTCTGGAGCACCTTGCAATAGATGTCCCCTTTTCTGCTCCCGTGCCATCTCTAACACTCACCACGGACTCATCTGGGTCTGGCTGGGGAGCTCACCTGAACGGCTTAAGGACACAGGACACATGGTCACCAGTGGAGAGACATCTCCACATCAGTGTTTTGGTGATGAGAGCTGTCCTATATGCACTTCAGGCTTTGAATTATGAAATTCCCCCAAGCCACTTGTTAATTCAGATGGACAACACCTCTGTGGTGTTCTACATCAACAAACAAGGGGCACTCATTCCTACTGGCTCTGCTGGGTGGCTATGAGAGTTTGGAATTGGGCTCTGCAACATGGCATCACTTTCTCTGCAGTGCATGTTCCAGGAGTTTGCAACACATTAGCAGACCTTCTGGGTAGGTCACAATCCAGCACCCATGAATGGGAGCTCCTTCAGCCAGTCGCAGAAATGCTGTTCGACAAATGTGGAACATCAGACCTAGATCTGTTTGCATCCCCATGCAACGCAAAACTGCCTAATTTCTGCTTGCTAGATCCAGAGCCTGGTGAGACGTGTTGTCCCTCTCTATGCCTTCCAGCCCTTCTCTTTGATCCAGAGAGTACATCCCAAGTTGCAGGCAGAAGGAGCGACCATGATCATGGTAGCACCATTCTGGCCCAGACAGATCTGGTTTCCGCTTCTCCACCAGTTGGCGCAGGAATCTCCAATTCCCTTTCCATTCAGCTCACACTTGCTGTCCCAGGAAGGAGGGTCCCTGTTTCACCCAAACCTCAGATCTCTGAACCTGCACACTTGGCTTCTAAAGACATAGCCATCCTTAGACACGAAATGTCACAAGGAGTGGGCGATGTCCCGGTGGCAGCTAGGAAACCCTCAACTTATGCCACCTATGCCATGAAGTGGTGCTGGTTTTGTCTCTGGGCTACTGCACGGAGTCTAGATCCACTTAGCTATTTGGAAAAGTCAGTTCTAGACCATCTGTATTCCTTATTCAGAATGGGGCTGGCATACTCCTCTCTTAAGGTGCACCTCTGTGCCATTTCAGCATATCATGCACTGATCAGTCAAAAATCTCTAACGCAACTAGAGGTTTCATGGGCATTTCTTCATGGCATTTTCCACCTGAAGCCACCCATTCAAGAGCCAGTTCCCCTATGGGACCTTCTCTTTGTATTAGAGCAACTGACACTGCCTCCTTTTGAACCAGTCACGAGTTGCGAGCTACGCCTTTCAAGGAATGCGTTACTTTTAGTTGCGGTTACTTCAGCTCAGAGAATTTTGGAGCGCCATGCACTTATGTGCAAGGAACCCTATTTAATTTTTCACAAGGACAGGGTGTCCTTGAGAACTAATCCCAAGTTCCTTCCTAAGGTAGTGTCAGAACTTACACTCAACCAAGATATTGACTTACCAGTATATTTTCCCAAGTACTCCAACAAAGGAGAGGCTCTCCTCCGTACCCTGGATGTTCACCGTATACTCAAATTCTATCTGAACAGGACAAAGCCTCTCCAGAAATGGATCAGCTTTTTGTGTCCTTCATCTGTGCAATGAGCTCCCTGAACTAGTGGCGTTGATGGAAGAGGGATGCCTGGATATTGTGGCAGTCACTGAAACACGGTATACAGAGAACCATGACTGGGGTGTCATCATACTAGGATACACAGTCTACAGGAGGGACAGGGTGGGTAAAAGAGGAGGAGTAGTAGCTCTCAATATAAGTGAAGGGACTAAAGCAACAGAACTAGAGAGTAAACAGGAAGTTGATGAGTCACTATGGATCACCCTGGAGAGAGGAAATGGCACCACAATCTGCATGGGGGTTATGTACAGGCCCCCATCTCAGGGGGAGGAAATGGACAAGAAAATGATAGAAGGCATCCTTAAAATGGCAGAAAAAGGGGAGATATTGTTGATGGGGGACCTGAACATGCCAAATGTTAACTGGAGTACCTTTGCTGCAGGCACATCCAGGAGCAGGGTCATTCTAGATGCCCTACAGGGGGCATGCCTCAGACAGCTAGTGTTGGAACCCACTTGGGAGGGAGCAATCTCAGACCTGGTACTCTCAAACAGGGACAGAGAAAGAATCTCAGATTTAGAAGTGGGTAGCCATAAGCCATCTGGCAACAAGTGACCACCAAACAGTGTGGTTCACAATAAACACAGCCATAGAGTCAAGCCATACAAAAACAAGAATATTGGACTTTAGGAAGGCTGACTTTGGGAAAATGAGAGTGCATCAGAAAAGCACTAGCAAATGGGCAAGAAGGAGGGATGGAGAAACAATGGGGGATAATCAAAACAGCCATCACAGAGGGAACAAGCTTTTGTGTGAAGCAAATCAACAAAACAAAACGAAGAAAAAAAACACTATGGTTCTCAAAAGAGGTGGCAGGGACAGTTAAGGAGAAAAGGATACCATTCAGGAAATATAAGGAAACACAGAAGGAGCAGGACACAGACAGTTATCAGTTAAAGCAGAAGGAGGCAGGGAAGGCAGTCAGCATAGCAAAGGCACACACTGAGGAAAAGATAGCCAACTCTGATAAGAAGGGAGCTAAAACCTTTTATAGTTACATGAGGGAGTGAAGAAAGACCAAGGGAAGGATACAGACACTTAATAAAGTGGAGGGAATGTGGGCAGATGGTGACAGCGAAAAAGCAGGGATGCTGAACGAATATTTCTGCTCAGTATCCACAACGGAAGAGGAGGGGGAGATACCTAAACCAAACAAGAGAGAAACTCTGAATAGGGAGATCGATACTAGTCTATTCACAGAAGAAAGTGCTTTGAAAGAACTCTTGAAACTGAGGGTGGACAAAGCAATGGGGCCTGATGGGATTCACCCAAGAATTCTAAAAGCGGTGCACCCCTTTTTGGTGACACCCCGATGGCAAAACAGGAAAAAAGACCATTATGGCGACATTCATGGTAATGGTCCTTTTTCCCTGTTTCACCTTCCCCCAATGTTCCCGCCCCTCCCTGGACCAACTCAGACCTGGAGTTGGAATCTTAAAGTCCAGGGGCATGGGGACAGAGTCCCCCACATGGGGGGTGTCAGGGGCACAGCCCCCTTCACAGAAAACATCCACAGAACAGGCAGCACAATACCTGTGTTGGTATTGTGCCATCGCTTTGGGGGAGGTCGGCATTGTCGCTGCTGAAATAACTTGGTGTTTCCTTCTAAAAGAACTAAGGGTAGAACTAGTAACACCACTGACTACTCGCTTTAACAAATCATGGGAGGATGGGGTGGTACCTGAGGACTGGAGGAGAACAAATGTGATTCCACTTCACAAAAGTGGGAGCAGGACAGAGATGGGAAACTACAGAGCAGTTAGTTTGACTTCAATGGTAGGGAAAATGATGGAATCACTTCTGAAGGAAAGAATTGTTGAGTACGTAGAGGCCAGTGGGGCACAGGACCCAAGGCAGTATGGTTTCACTGCAGGAAGGTCATGTCAGATGAACCTAATAGATTTCTTTGACTGGGTGACCAAAGTAGTAGACCAGGGAGGGGCGGTGGATATGGCCTACCTAGATTTTAGCAAGGCATTTGACATAGTCTCACACAAAAGATTAATATACAAGTTAGCCAGCCTTGAAGTGGGTCCCAGGGTGGTAGCCTGGACAAAAAAAAACTGGCTGGACAACAGGACGCAAAGGGTAATAATAAATGGAGTCCACAGTGAAGAAAGGAGGGTAACTAGTGGGGGTACCTCAGGGTTCAGTACTGGGGCCGGTCCTCTTTAATGTCTTTATAAGTGACATTGGAGAGCACTTGGAAGGAAAGGTCTGTCTCTTTGTAGATGACACAACAATCTGCAACAAGGTTGGTACACAAGGTGGGGGGGTGGAAAGGATGAAAAGAAACTTGTCAAGGTTGGTGGAATGGTTAAATATGTGGCAGCTCAGATTCAATGTTGAGAAGTGCAAGGTAATGCATCTGGGAAACAAAAACCCAGGGGAAGAGTACACAATGAGGGGTGAGTTAATAACAACAACAAAAATAGAAAGAGACCTAGGAGTAATTATATCAGATGACCTAAAGGTGGGCAAGCAATGTGAGAAGGCAGTAAGGAGGGCTTGGGGGGGCACTGGGATGCATAGGAGAGGAATCAACAGTATAAAACAGGAAGTTGTTATCCCTCTGTACAGACAGTTAGTGAGACCCCATCTGGAGTACTGCGTGCAATTCTGAAGACCCCATCTCCGCACACACATAGACAGAGTGGAGGCTGTTCAGAGGTGGGCAACCAAAATGGTGCAGGGTCTGCACCAGAAGAGACACGAGGAGAGACTAAAGCAGCTTAATATGTATACCCTTGAGGGAGAGGGGGGGGCATGATAGAAACTTTCAAGTATCTCTAGGGAATTAACAAAGTACAAGAGGGTAGCATCTTTCAGAAGAAGAGATGTGCAAGAACAAAGGGGCACAATTTGAAGATAGACGGGGGATGGCTCAGAGGTAATGTTAGAAAGTATTTTTCACAGAGAGGGGTGTGGATGCATGGAATAGCGTAGCCTTCCTGAGGAGGTTGTGGAGTCAGGAACAGTGGGAGAATTCAAGAATGCATGGGACAGGCATACGGCAATTCTAGTGGGAAGGGTAGGAGGAAGTAAGCTGTTGATTAACTAGAATCTGCAGCTTATCCATCAGGTAGGGAAATAGGCAGACTAGGTGGGCCAAGTGGTCCTTATCTGCTGTCAAATTCTATGTTACACTCGGATCTGATACTGTTGCCAGGGCAGCAGCCACAGGCGTCTGCCTCTATAGGCATTCATGGCTCATGGTTTTTGGGTTTGCTGCTGATGTGCAAAACACGTTGCTGGATGCCCCTTTTAATGGCACTAAAATCTTTGGTCCAGATGTCCAGGACATCATTAACAATCTACAGGCCTCAGGTATGGCCATTAAGTCCATCCATTCCCTTTACCACACTCAGTAGCGTGGTAGGGGGTGCCCTACTTTTTGTGAGCAAGCTAACAGACCAGGCTCTGGCTTCCATCCTCGGGGCAAACACAGAGCCCAGTCCTCCATGCCTGCTTCCTCCCATACTGGAGCTGCAGCCAAGTGGCCCAGGGCTGAGGGTCCCGCTTCATCCACTGACCAGCTTGAATCATTGGCAGACCCCACCCCCCCTCTAGTCCAGGCCCAGGAGGTGACGGTCGGAGGTTGGTTCTCCCTCCATTTGAATCAATGGAGAACCATAGCATCAGACACCTGGATCATGCAGATCATAGAATGTGATCATACTCTGCAGCTCATCCAGCAGCCTACAGATACCACCCCCCTTCCACACACACACACACACACACACACACACCCTTCCCTCAGATTACCCCCCAGCTCATCTGTCTGTTCTCTGGGAGGAAGTGCAGTCTCTCTTGTGCAAGCAGGTGATCAAACTGGTGCCAAAGAGGCTGAGAAACCAGGGGTTCTATTCAGGGGTCCTCTTGGTTCCCAAAAAAACTGGAGATTTGAGGCCAACCTTGGATCTGAAAGACCTCAATCTTTATGTCCGGTACAAAAAGTTCAGAATGATAACCTTACCAGGCCTGTTCCCCCTCCTGATGTCCGGGGACTGGCTCTGCTCACTGGACATGGAGGACACCTACCTGCACATCGTGGTCTTCCCTCCTCACAAGAGAGTTCTCCACTTCATCTTTCAAGGAGAACATTACCAGTTCAAGGTATTTATTTATTTATTGAAATGTTTCATCAGGAAGGCACACTGAGCGACAAGTCACTCATCTCCCGGTGCGACCTGGGGGAAGGGGTCCCCTTTGCCCTCTGACTTATCTTCTGCACTGCCTGTCTTTACTAAGTGCTTAGCAGCAGTCGCAGTAGCCCTCAGAAGAGAGGGACTGTATGTCTTTCCTTACCTAGACTGGCTTCTCAAGGCACTGTCCAGAAAACAGCTGTTGCACACTCTGGTGCATGCTCTTCAGCTTTTTCAGTCTCTCTTTGTGTAACAGTCAATCTGCCCAGATCTGTGCTAGTTCTGTCCCAAAGGCTTCAGTACATCAGGGTGGTCTTGGACTCTGGGCAGGGAAAGGCCTTCCTACCCCAGAGCAGAGCGGATTGCCTCATATCCCAAGCGCAGGAGGTTGCCCAGAGTTAGTGCATCCCTGCTAGGCTGTAACTATGGCTCCTAGGACTCATGGCCCCAGCCATTCCAACGGTTCCGCTAGCCAGACTCCACATGTGCACCTTGCAGTGTGGACCCTTGGGGTGCAGTGGGACTAGCGGATGGACGATTTGGACCAACTAGTCCTGGTCTCCTCCCCAGTACTTAAGGTAAGGTACTTGATTCCTACCTGCTGTCTATGCTCAAATAAGTCTCACATTTGTTATTACAAATGTGGCTACTGCCCATTGCTGGAACTTATCTCCCTGTATGCAATATGTGCTACTTGAAATTACTGTACACTATATGCTATTCAAATGTTTGCAGCAAATGTTGAAACTGTCTACTATTGTAAATTATTCTGTTACTCTTTTGCTGTATGTGCAATGTTGTACAGTATTTTACTATGCAACTCCAACTCCCCTCTCCCCCAGGTCACACCAGGAGATGAGCAACTTGTTGTTCAGTGTGCCTTACCTGGTGAAACTTTTCAATAAATAAATACTTCAGTGGTGGTTAGTCCCCTCGAACCTCCTTCTAAGGGGTCCCTTTGCAGCTTTCCTCCCTGAGTCTGATCCTAACCACAGATGCCTTGGGTCTGGGTTGGGGAGCACACCTGGGTCCCATCCAAACTCGGGGATCCTGGTCCCAGTGGGAGGCCACCCTGCATATCAATGTCCTGGAGATGGGAGCGGTGCTCTATGAGCTGCACATCTTCCAGGTTCATGTGGACCCTAGCCAGCTGTTGGTGCAGTCAGACAATCTGAGTGTTGTCTACTATATCAATAAGCAGGGCGGGACTCACTCATACCCCCTTTGCAGGGAGGCCATAAGAGTGTGGTACTGGGCACTGGACCACAATCTGACTGTGAGAAAGTGTCCTATGCTCCCTATGTTCAGACAAAAATAACTCTAACTGATGAACCCTTTTCTGTCTTCTTTCCTCTTTCCCTCTAAAACCTTCTGTTGTGCAACAGTACCCCTTTATATTCTTATGTTTATTTACTTTACCCTAGGTAGGCCACCTAGGATAAGGCTGTACTATCTGCCTTATATCCACAAAAACTCTTCTTGGTATCTTTTTTGGTTTTCTCCTCCTCTTGGTTCATCCAGTCCCCCCATTAAACAAAACTGTACAGGTAGAATAAAACGTTTGTGGTAATAAAGAAAATGTTGGTTGTAATGTAATCTTTTGTTTTATATAGGAGCCGGTAGGAGTTATGCATCTTTCTGGTTTAATTATGATTTTTGATCACAGACCTTGATTGGAGCCGCTGTACTAACTCGAGGCAGGCACGATCTGATTTTGAAGCCACCCAAGTTAGAGAAAATGTTTAAGTGTTTAAATAAATGGTGTTTAGGTCTAAATGCTGGAAAATATCCCTTTTTAGTCTCTTGGCATCAGCTCCTATTGCACCGAAAGACGAGGAGCTGTAAATGGGACTGTGTAAGCAGAGGAGGTGCGGCATGTGGAAATGTCAGCCGCCGGCCAGAAAGTAAAAGTGAAGCGCTTTCCCTTTTGCAAGTCGCGCTGCAGGCAACTCATGCCAGAAAGGAGCCTTCTGCCCTTAGCCTCCTCTGAAAGCCGTAGTAGGCTGCTCCTGGGGTACATCATGCTCCGGTAAGCATGCATCATGCATGCAGTCTGGGGCCAGAATGTGAACAAACGGCCAGATGAAAGCTAAGGCAACCTGCAAAATAAGAGTTTTGCTATTGCAAGCTGTTGCTCCTACAGAACTGAGAGCGCTATAAGCTCTACTGACTCCAGACACTGAAAAGAGAAGTAATGACTCAGGAGAGTGTGTATAAAGCAATTCCAGACTACAACTGAAATAAAATGCTACCCTCAAGGCTACTACCCCTGCCTGCCCCCACAGAGACAGGGTAAGGGGCCTAGATCCGTGGACGGGTGCCTCCACCTAGAGGTCGGGATCAATTTTGTCAAGATTGCTTCGGTTACAGCCCTCTGGTTTACCGCAACCCCCCGTTCGTCCCACTAGTGGCTCACACTGGGTACAAATAACACTTTTCACCAACACGCTCACCCCCCACCTAATACCTTTCCACTTCCTCTGGAGACCCCCTGTAAAATAAGGCACGGTTATATTATAGTCACCAGGCAGCAGTCCACCAGTAATGTACACAATAGCCAGGGTGTAGTTGCACAAGAACAATCGGATTTATTCAGGGAAGAAATAACAAGGACAGGGGGGAATCAAGTTGATTAGCTTATCACTATAATTTTCTGCCTAGGGCTCTATGCACAGGCCTAACCCTAAGAGCTACTGTCCATGGGTACCCAAGCTCTAATGGCTAGTCCACCATGGCAGCTGGTTGGGGCCTTATTACAGATAGCTTTACAAATCCTGCCCAGGTTAGATGGGAAAAAAATTCAGTTAGGCAGTCAGAAGTGTAATTTAACAACTTAGGACCACTGTTGCAAACTTAACAGGGAGCTACCCTGATTTAGCACTCACGAATCCAGCAAGCAACGATTTCTTCACCACTGGCAGGGCTGAGCCTGAATTCCACCAACCTCCTCACACATTTATATGGCAAACCACAGAGGGGTACAACACCAGGCAGCTGCTTTCAAGGCTCACACAAACTCACAGCCGCTGAAATGCTGCAACGGCAGCTTCAACTCTCCCTCGGAACGAGCGCTATTCAGCAAATTCTCCAGTACTCCAACAGGTTGAGACTGGTGGGTAGCTGTGCTGAACACAGCCTCCTCCGACTGCCCGCCGACGGATTTAGTCCGATTTGGATTCACTGAAAAAAACAGCCTCCTCCGGCCTTCATGCGCTTCCCGCGCAAACTCTCTGCAGCACAGAAGCACAGAGCTCCTCACTCCTCACCAGCCACAATGCATCTGTCTTTGGCAGCATTGAGTACTCTCCCTCACACGGGCGCTACCTGTTTTTATTGGCTGGCTGAGCATGCCAGTCATTTCTTCCGATTCTCAGTGGTGCAAAAAAGTGCCATGGCCCATAATACCTCTCTCAAGGACAACCAGTTTCCTATTGGTCATCCGACTCTGTAGGGTCCCGGGGTATTGATTGGCCCAATCTGACAGTTCTGGACCAAAATGGCAGAGACCACCGAACAGTCCTCACTGCAAAAGGAAGGCAGGTTAAAACAACCACATTATCATTATTATTTTACATCATTCCCGCAAACAATCACATCCTCCAACAGAACTCCCTCTGCACCACTAGTGATGGCAGACGGGAGTTATTTTTTCAGTGTCCCGGTTGGGACTCGGGCATACAAACACACAGTCCCCCTCCATTTTAGTTACGTATGGCTGCAACAGGCAGCCCTTAAAGGGACAGCTTATGGAGGCTTTTAGGAGCGCTCAACTGTTCCCCATTTAAGCGACTTTTATGCCGATTACTAACCAGGCATGGAGCATAAAACAAGCTCCGAGAAAGCATTCACGAACCCCCATTTACAAGGGGGTTACAATTAGTTGCCAAAACATGCTTTAGGCTTACTGTCTGAAACCTGTAGGGAACTATTAGCATTATTAAATAATACTGTGTTATTTTAGGATAGAAATAACAGTAATATTGTACAAACAGACTTACTGGAGCACACAGTCTGTTTCAGTACTATCCTCAGCAGGGCTGCCTCTCTTGTGTTGGATTTCTTTATTTTTTTTAAATGCATGTTTATTTAAAAAATCAGGCAACATTACATAGTATTTCTCACAAGGTACAAATTTGATTCAAATTATACATTTCTGTATATATCACAGCAACAATTAATTATATCTTACTTTTGGGGAAACCCGTTTCAGGTGCAGAGTTCTGGGCAGTCCCTAGTGTCAGTTCTCAGTTTAAAGTTTCTCAGGAACGTAGGAGAAAAATCCTGGGTCCGGCTCCTTTTAAGGAGGAAGTGATTTGTTGGTACTCATTTCTACATTGTAGTGGCCTGCACCTTGTTCCTCTCTCTCTCTCACCCTTCTCAGAGTTTCTCCCTCCCCCTCACTTTCTAGCTCCACCTCTCTGAACCTAATCCATCTGGTCCATTTCTTCACAAAGAGGAGAAGTCGCGTTGATTTTATGAGTTAGTTCCTCCATTTCTTGTATCTCTTTTATAATCTCAAATGACTGTCCCAGTGTGGGTGTTTCTGGTGAGAGCCACCGCCTGGTGACAGTTTTATGGCAGCTGCCCCCAGAATATTCCACAAGTAGTTCTGATCCCTACCCCGCACCCCTGCAGGAACCAGGCCCAGAACCAGGTGTTCAATTGTTAGTGCCTCACTTAGGGAGAAAACTATTCCCATAGTTTCTGTTATTCCCTGCCAGAATCGGGCTAAATGTGGACATTGTCCTAGTATATGCAAGGGACCCGCCTGTGTTTCTCTGCGCACTCGCCAACATTTTGCTGGCTGCCCAATATCCCATTTATTTTTTACTACCAGAGTGATAAAGAACCTTGTTCAAATCTTTCATTCTAATTCTTTCACCTCTGGGAGCAGGTAGTTTTTTGGGCTTGTGTGAAAATACTGTCCTATTCTTTCTCAGTGTGTGCTTCCCCCAGTTCCCCCCTCCCATCTGTCCTTGATGAAGGTAGTGTGTTCTTTTCATAACTCTCTAATGGCCCCATAAATGGCTGAAATGAGGCCTTTGTTCCTTTGAGACTTCAGTATATCCCTCATAATTCCCTGAATACCAAGAGGTTCCGACTTCTGCTCATATTGTTTCTGTAGTTTTTATGTTTGCTTGCACGCATGTGCAAGAAACATAATGCCATTATCCGAGATTTCGAAGGTGTGTCACCCCCTCTTCCAATTCAGTCAGTGTGTTGGCAGGCACGGCCCCTGTAAGCCAGTGCATGCTGGAACTGTCTATGACAAGCTCCAAAATGCAGTGGCATACAGTTGAAAGGGGGAGCTACGCTTCAGTGAGCAGCGATATGATATCGCCTGCTCATGCGCAGCTCCCCCTACACATACACACACACACACACACACGCATACTGCCTGCTGCCCCCCCACGCACACACTCTATAGCCGACGGGGGTGCCCAATCCCCCGTCGGCTGTGCTGCGCTCCCCCCAAACCCTTTCAAATGCCACGCTGGGTGCCCACCCCAGCATGGCAACTCGATGGTATAGCCAATGGGGTGCCTAATCCCCTGTTGGCTTCTGTCTCTCCCCATGGTATCGCCGATGGGGTGCCCATCCCTCGTCGGCTTCACTCCCCCTCCGAATACAAGATGCCACGCTGGGAGCCCACCCCAGCATGGCAACAAATACAATGGCCGACAGGGTGCCCAATCCCCGCCGGCTCCACGCCCCCCCAGCCCTCGTTCAGCCACGCTGGAAGCCCACCTCAGCGTGGCAAACGTCCCACGCCGTCCTTTTTTTTTTTTTAACCTGTAAAGCAAAAACAGTCCCATGCAGTCTTCCTGCCCCCACAACCCGCACCTACCTACTGTGCACCTGCCTCCCACACCCCCTCACCCCATACTTACCTCCGGACCTCAAGCGGCGATCTTGGTGGACGGGAACATGTCTACACTCTTCAAAGCCGACCGCGAACTGAGGAAATGCCGGTAAGCTGTATAATGGGCTAGATAGGGTTTTTCAACTTTGTTGCATACCTCAGGCATTTTTTGGAATTTTTGCACCAAATTTTCAACATGGGGTTTTGGGACCCCTTCTCATGACAGCTGTCACTGTCATGCCCAAGGGTGATATTTGCAGTCACTGCGCAAAATCACCTTTCAGGACTGATTAATGAAACAACACTGCCAGTGTTCATAAGGTGAGCTCTCAAGCCTATTTGAAAATTTGGTGGAAAATTCAAAACGACTGTTTTATTTAGCCATGCTATGCGAGTTCTCACAGACGGTCGTAAGTTCTAATTTTCAATATTTTCTCCAGATTTTCAACATTGCCATTTTGCCACACCTTCTTATGAGTAGTACAGTTGTCATTTTCACATCACCCAAAATGTGTTTCCGCCCATGTAGTGCACAATGGCGCAGTCGATTTGAAACCAATGTACAGGACAAATTAAGAAAACCACAGTGACACTGTTCATGAGCAGAGGTCTTAAAATGGCTATGTTGAAAATTTGGTGAAAAAATTCCTAAAAGTGACTGTTTTATGAGCGTGCATTGCCCAGTTCCTACGCACGCGCGTAGCTTTGCGAATTTCCAATATTTTCACTCCAGATTTTCAACATTGCCATTTTACCACACCTTCTTATGAGTAGTACAGCTGTCATTTTTCATGTCTCACCCAAAACGTGTTTCCGCCCATATAGCGCACAATGGTGCAGTCGGTGTGCAAAATCAATGTACAGGACAAATTAAGAAAATCACAGTGACACTGTTCATGAGCAGAGGTCTTAAAATGGCTATGTTGAAAATCTGATGAAAAAATTCCAAAAAATGACTGTTTTATGAGCATGCGTATTACAGTTCCTACGTACTCTCGTAAGTTCGCGAATTTCCAATATTTTCACTCCAGATTTTTCAACATTGCCATTTTACCACACCTTCTTATGAGTACTACAGCTGTCATTTTTCACATCTTATCCAAAATGTGTTTCTGCCCATGTAGCGCGCAATGGCGCAGTCGATGTGCAAAATCAATGTATGGGACACATTAAGAAAATCACAGTGACACTGTTCATGAGCAGAGGTCTTAAAATAGCTATGTTGAAAATTTGGTGAAAAAATTCCTAAAAATGACTGTTTTTCGAGCATGCATTATGCAGTTCCTATGCATGCTCATAAGTTTTCAAATTTAATATTTTCACTCCAGATTTTCAGCATTGCCATTTTATTACACTTCCTTATGAACAGCACAGCTGCCATTTTTCATATGCAACCCAAAATGTGTTTTCGCACATGTAGCGCACAATGATGCTGTTAGTGTGCGAAAGCAATGTTTGGGACAGATTAAGAAAATCACAGTTACTCTGTTCATGAGCAGAAGTCTTAAAATGGCTATGTTGAAAATTTGGTGACAAAAGTCCATAAAATGACTGTGTAACTGTGCACAAACTGGGGAATATGGGTGTGGGCAGGACAGTAGTGCGGTGGGTAGGTAACTGGCTGGGCAGTAGGACACAGAGGGTGGTGGTAAATGGCTGTCACTCCACAGAGGGAAGAGTGACCAGTGGGGTACCACAGGGATCAGTGCTGGGACTGGTACTATTCAATATCTTCATCAGTGACATTGCGCAGGACCTAGAAGGCAGAATTTCACTGTTCGCTGATGACACAAAGCTCTGTAACAGAGTAGACACACCAGAGGGTGTAGACAGAATGAGAAGGGACCTGCAGAAACTTGAAGAATGGTCAAGGGTTTGGCAGTTGAAATTCAATGCAAGGAAGTGCAAGATAATGCATATGGGGCACAAAAACCCTGGCACAATATATCAGTTGGGGGGTGAGGATATAGCATGCACCAAGCAGGAAAGGGATCTTGGAGTTATCATCTCTGATGACCTCAAGGCAGGGGAACAGTGTGACAAGGCAGCAGGTAAAGCAAATAGGATGCTGGGATGCATAGGCAGGGGCATCACCAGCAGGAAAAGGGAGGTCATAATTCCACTATACAAGACACTAGTGAGGCGCCCACCTGAGTACAGTGTACAGTTCTGGAGACCATACCTACGTAAGGACATAGACAGGGTAGAGAAGGTTCAGAGGAGGGCAACAAAGATGGTGCATGGATTGCATCACAAGTCCTATGAGGACAGGTTGAAGGCACTGAACATGTACTCCCTGGAGGAGAGGAGGGAGAGGGATATGATAGAGACATACAAGTATCTTACAGGGAGGAACAGGGTGCAGGAATGTACTATTTTTAAGCGAAAAAGATGTTCCAGGACTAGAGGGCATGGGATGAAGTTGGAGGGAGGACGATTCAGAGGAAACGTGAGGAAGAATTTCTTCACAGAACGGGTGGTGGACAAGTGGAACACCCTGCCAGAGGAAGTGGTGGGGGCTGAAACAATCACGGGTTTTAAGAATGCATGGGATAGACATAAAGGAATTCTGGAGGTCAGGGTAAGGGGCAACAGACTTCCTGGAAAACAAACTGAACTTACAAGCTCAAATGGGCAGACTAGGTGGGCCATAGGCCCTTATCTGCCGACACTGTCTATGTATCTATGTATCTATGTAAAAGTCCATAAAATGATTGTGTTACAAGTGAGCATTGCGCAGTTTCCACGCACCCTCGTAAGTTCATGACTTTGTAATATTTTAAGTCCAGATTTTCACCAGTGGCATTTTTCCACACTTCCTTACTTACAGTACAGCTGTCATTTTTCACAACATGGCCGAAGTGTGTTTTCACACTTTCAGCACAGAGATGTGTGGTCAGTGTGGGAAATCATTGTTCGGGACAGATAAAGAAAACCACAGTGACACTGTTCATGATCGGAGGCACCAAAATGCCTGAGTTGACAAACTGCTGTAAAAAAAATCCCCAACCTAATTATATTATGGGTGTGCATTGCACAATTTCTATGTACGCTCATGACTTCACCATTTTTTTAAATATTTTTACTGCAGATTTACAACATTGCCATTTTTTACACCTCCCCATGAGCAGTACAGCTGTCATTTTTTACATCCTGTTCGGAATGCTTTTGCACCTGTGGTGTTAAATGCCGTAGTCGCTGTGCATAAGCAGCTTTCGGCTAACAAATTAATATTCCCCCTGTTCATGAGGTGGGTTCATAAAAAAAACATGTTGAACATTTGGAGTGAAAATACCAACACGAATGCCTGAGGTATTAGGGTTTCCAACCATAACGCCCAACCCTGTAGAGAATGACAGGCATCAGGGGTGTGACTTGGGATTCTTGCCTGTAATGCTCATACCATTCCACACCCTGCAGCCAGTGAGAGGCATCAAGGTATGCCTTGGACTCTTCGGCCCCAAAGTTCACCCCATTCTCCTATATCACACCCATCTCACCGTATTTCCTAATGGAATGGGGTGTGCATAAGGGCCAAAGACCCCAAGAAACACCGTGACACTTGTCAGTGTCTGCAGGGTAGAGTGTGATGAAATGGTGTGGCTGTTATGCCTGACGATCCAAAAGCACACCCCAATGCCTGTCACTCTCTGCAGGGTGGTGGGGGGGGGTTGGCTTCAGTTCAATACTTCACTGCCATTCCTATTATGCAGTTCTGTAACTTCTACACTACCACTGCCAATGCCAGCAAGCAAACATTCAGCATTGACAAATGCTTGTTGAATATGAGTGTGCATTTGCAAGTATCTGAAATGATTTGGCTGCCTAAGCTGGACGGATATTTTGAGGTGTAGAAAATCCCTGATCATTGCTCCTTCCAGAAAATGTCCATAAGTAGTCAGGCCCAGTCTACTCATCTCCGAAAAGTGAAATTCTGCCTGTTTGGGGTGAACTCTCCATCCCAGGCAAACCACATGTCCCCCTGGATTTCTGGTTAACCCATATTCTATGTACTGCTTCTGTAGTGTTTTTAACTGATTTTAAGGTAATTCCCTTGCTCTTAATCCCTATTGCAGGAGTGAATACTCTGGCTAGCAATGGAGCCCCTTCTGTGTCTTCCTTTTCTATTGCTTTCCAGAGTGCTTGGTAACCTGGTACTGCCCACATCAGGGCATTCTTTAGTTGTGTGGCTAAATAATAATCCTCCAAGTTTGGAACTGCTCTACCCCCCCCCCCCCCAAGCTTTATTAGTTTGCATGGCCAAGCTTTTTAGTCTAGGCTTTTTATTGTCCCAGATAAATATCATGAGTGTTCTTTGGCAGATCTTGAATTGTACTGGTAGTATTTTGATAGGTAGACATTGGAAGAGGTACAAAAATCTTGGTAAAACACTCACAGAGATTGTTTCTATCCGAGAATAAAAGGGAAGCCTGAGGACCTCCCATCTTTTGATGTCCTGCTTAATCTGTCCAAAAGGGGATCAAATTATCTGAGAGAAGATGACTTAGATTTTGAGGTACAAATGTCCCTAGATATTTTATTTTCGTGGAGTTCCACTTTATGGGGAGCAGTTCTTGTATTTTTGGGGAAGGGGTGTAATAAAACTTTAGTATTTCTGTTTTATTTTTATTTAATGCATACTCTGAAAGGCAGCCACATTTATTTAGTATGTCCCATACCTTGGGTAAGGATTCTTCTGGTTTTGTTATGTAGAGCATAACATCATCCGCGTACAAGGACATTTTTTGTTCCTTCCTCCCTGTTCTTAAACAACCGGTACCGCGCTCCTCCCTTATTGGCTGAGCTAGGGGCTCAGTGTACACTGCAAATGACAATGGCGATAAGGAGTATCCCTGCCGAGTTCCTCTTCCAAGTGTGAACCATTGTGAAATCCCCCCATTTACACGAACATAGGCTTGTGAGGCTGCATACAGGGCTTTAACTGCCTCCAAGAGGCTATCAGGGAAACCGAACCTCTGTAAAACTGCAAACAGAAAGTTCCAGTCCACCCTGCCAAATGCCTTCTCGGCATCTAATCCGAGGAGGCATGCAGGGGTACGATGTCTGTGTATGAGGTCGATTATGTGTAGTGTTCTCCTAACCCCTTCCTGAGCCTGTCTCCCCTCAACAAAACCCGTCTGATCTAGTTGTATGATTTGGGACAGTATAGGATTAACTCTTGCAGCTATAATGGCTGTGAAAATCTTATAATCTACGTTCAGTAGGGATATGGGTCTGTAGAAGCTGCATTCTTTATGGTCCTTCCCTTCTTTGGGTATTACTGTTACAGTGGTATAGTTCCAGGAAGGGGGGACAGGTTCCCTCTCTTTCCAAATCAATTTGTAAACATTTTGTAGGAGTGGGGCTGTTTCTGGGACAAACATTTTATAGAACTCCCCTCCGAATCCATCAGGACCAGGGCATTTGCTTGGTTTTAAGGCCTTTATAGTGGCCTGGATTTCTGTTGTGGAGATTGGAGCCTCTAGGCTTCGTACATGGGCTTCAGTCAGCTCAGGCAGTCTCATATCTCTCAGAAACTCAGATGTCTGGGCTGTGGGTGCTCCCCCCCGTTTGTATAGGGCCTTATAGTAAGTAACGAAGGAATTAGTAATTTGTTACCGTTTCTGCCTGAGCACCCCTGTCTTTGGGTCTTTAATCCCAGTGATCGTGGCCTTGGAAGCCCTCTGCCTAAGGTGATATGCCAGCTGTTTGGCTCCCCTAGCCCCTCCTTCATAATAGGTCTGCTTTAGGTAGTGCAGGGCTTTTTCTGTTTTTGTATTTTACTTTTCAGGGCATTGATTTCTGTATCTCTTTCCTTCTTCCATAGTTTTTTGTGTTGTATTTCTTGAGTTTGTACTTGTTCTATGAGGCTTTGCTGATATTTAAGCCTCTCTCTCTCTCTGTATGAGGCCACAGAAATCAGCTTTCCCCTTACCATAGTCATTATTGTCTCCCATAGAATCTGGGAAATCATTTCCGGTCTGTCATTGAGTTCTATAGTTTGTTTAATCACTTGTCTTACCTCCTCTTTTATTGGTTCCTCCCTTAGGAGGCTTGTATTCAGCTGCCAATATGTGGGTTTCTTGGGGTGCTGCAGACCTAGCTCCAAGAAAACTGGTTGGTGATCTAAAAAGGTAGATGTACCCACCCACATTGAATTAAAAACTGAGACATCCTTGCCATATGTGAGGAATCTATCTAGTCTGGAGTATGCTTTATGTCTACTCGAGTGAAATGTGTACTCTTGGGCAGCAGGATATTTCTCCCTCCAAATATCCACTAAATTACTATCTCTCGTAAGTCTGACAAAATGAGCTATGACCTTCCTTTCTTGTGTAGGAATCCTTGCGGTGGAGTCCAGTCTTCTATTTAATATTAGGTTTCAGTCTCCCTCGGCCACCAGCACTCCCTTGGCTTCCTGGGCTATTAACTGAACTAAGTTCGAGAAAAATGAGGCTAGGGACCCTGGTGGTGCATATACATTAACTAGAGTGATCCAAGTTTCTTGAACCTTCACCACTACCATTAAGTAACAGGCCTCCGGATCAGGCACCACCTCCTCGACAGGAGACTCTCTGATAACAAAATCACTACTCATCTCTTCCTCCCTCCCTCCCTCTTTCTAGAGAAGCCTGATAAAGAACGGGGAAGCCCTTTGTTTTGAGTTTAACAGCTTCAGTGGGGGATAGGTGTGTCTCCTGCAGGAAACTGATTCCACTTATTTGGTCCCTAAAGATTTTTTTGTATTTGTTTACTTTTAATGGGATGGTTAATCCCATTAACATTATAGGATAATACTTTTATTCTGATTGTAGCCATTTTTATTCGTGGGGTGGGTTCTAAGTATTTTGTGGACATTCCCAGTCTCCGTCAGGCTCTGAGTTTTCTCAAATCTTCTCAGACTAACTCTGCACCTGTCTCTATATCTCTCAGTATGCTGCCCGTGAATTGAACCATTTTGTTGAGTACCATTTCTTTGCCCTATATTAGTGTGCCTTTCTTTTCTCTGAAACAACTTGAACCAAAGCCAGAGTTCATCCTGGCACTTATAACCTTTTAAACATATATAATAACATCAACTTTCTCCACTAGAGGGGAGTATAACATTCTTAACTGTGGTAACACGTTTACCAACTTTTAAAACTCTAGTTGAACAAGCGTTTGTCAATGCCGAATGTTTGCTTGCTGGCATTGGCAGTGGTAGTGTAGAAGTTACAGAGCTGCGTAATAGGAATGCCAGTGAAGTACTGAACTGAAGCCAACCCCACCGCCACCCTGCAGAGAGTGACAGGCATTGGGGTGTGCCTTTGGGTCGTCAGGCATAACGGCCATGCCATTTCACCACACCCCACCCTGCAGACACTGACAAGTGTCACGGTGTTCCTTGGGGTCTTTGGCCCTTATGCACCCCATTCCATTAGGAAATATGGTGAGATGGGTGTGATATAGGAGAATGGGGTGAACTTTGGGGCCGAAGAGTCCAAGGCATACCTCGATGCCTCTCACTGGCTGCAGGGTGTGGAATGGTATGAGCATTACAGGCAAGAATCCCAAGTCACACCCTGATGCCTGTCATTCTCTCACAGGGTTGGGCGTTATGGTTGAAACCCTAATACCTCAGGCATTCGTTGGTATTTTCACTCCAAATTTTCAACATGTTTTTTGTGACCCCACCTCATGAACAGTGGCAATATCAGTTTGTTAGCGGAAAGCTGCTTATGCACAGCGACTACAGCATTTAGCACCACAGGCGCAAAAACATTCCGAACAGGATGTAAAAAATGACAGCTGTACTGTTCATGGGGAGGTGTAAAAAATGGAAATGTTGCAAATCTGCAGTAAAAATATTAAAAAAACTGGTGAAGTCACGAGCGTACATAGAAACTGTGCAACGCACACCCATAATATAATTAGGTTGAGGATTTTTTACAGCAGATTGTCAAGCAGGCATTTTGGTGCCTCCGATCATGAACAGTGTCACTGTGATTTTCTTCATCTGTCCCGAACAATGATTTCCCACAGCGACCACGCATCTCTGCGCTTAATGTGTGAAAACACACTTCGGCCATGTTGTGAAAATGACAGCTGTACTGTTCATAAGGAAGTGTGAAAAAATGCCACTGGTGAAAATCTGGACTGAAAATATTACAGTGTCATGAACTTACGAGTGCGTGGAAACTGCGCAATGCTCACTCGTAACACAGTCATTTTATGGACTTTTGTCACCAAATTTTCAACATAGCCATTTAAGACCTCTGCTCATGAACAGTGTAACTGTGATTTTCGTAATCTGTCCCAAACATTGCTTTCAACACCAACAGCACCATTCATGCGCTACATGTCAAAAATACATTTTGGGTGACATATGAAAATGGCAGCTGTACTGTTCATAAGGAAGTGTAATAAATGGCCATTTTGAAAATCTGGAGTGAAAATATTAAATTACAAACTTATGAGCATGCATTGGAACTGCGCAACGCATGCTCGTAAAACAGTCATTTTTAGGAATTTTGTCACCAAATTTTCAACATAGCTATTTTAAGACCTCTGCTCATGAACAGTGTCACTGTGATTTTCTTAATGTGTTCCATACATTGATTTCGCACATCGACTGCGCCATTGCGCGCTATATGGGCGGAAACACATTTTGGGCAAGATGTGATAAATGACAGCTGTTCTGCTCATAAGGAGGTGTGGTAAAATGGCAATGTTGAAAATCTGATGAAAATATTGAAAATTCGCGAACTTATGACGTGCGTAGGATCTGCATAGCACACTACATAAAACAGTCATTTTAGAATTTTTCACCAAATTTTAACATAGCCATTTTAAAACCTCTGCTCATGAACAGTGTCACTGTGATTTTCTTAATTTGTCCCATACATTGATTTTGCCTGACGACTGCGCCATTGTGCGCTACATGGGCAGAAACACATTTTGGGTGAGGTGTGAAAAATGACAGCTGTACCACTCATAAGAAGGTGTGGTAAAATGGCAATGTTGAAAATCTGGAGTGAAAATACTGAAATTTGCGATCTTCTGGCGTGCGTAGGAACTGCTAATGCTGCGCTCGTAAAACAGTCATTTTGGAATTTTTCACCAAATCTTCAACATAGCCATTTTAAGACCTCTGCTCATAAACAGTGTCACTGTGATTTTCTTAATTTGTCCCATACATTGATTTCACTTACGACTGCGCCATTGTGTGCTACATGGGCAGAAACACGTTTTGGGTGAGATGAAAATGACAGCTGTACTACTCATAAGAAGGTGTGGTAAAATGGCAATGTTGAAAATCTGGAGTGAAAATATTGAAAATTTGCAAACTTACAAGCGTGCGTAGGAACTGTGCAATGCACGCTCATAAAACAGTCATTTTATGGAATTTTTCCACCAAATTTTCAAAATAAGCTTCTTGAGAGCCCACCTTATGAACACTGGCAGTGTCGTTTCATTAATTGGTCCCAAAAGATGATTTCACGCAGTGACTGCGTAATCACCCTTCAGGCCCGAATAACACCATGACAGTGACAGCATTCATGAGAAGGGGTCCCAAAAACCCCATGTTGAAAATTTGGTGAAAAAAATTCCAAAAAATACCTGAGATATGCAACAAAGTTGAAAAAACCCTATCTATCCCATTATACAGCTTACCACTATTTCCTCAGTTCACGGTCGGCTTTGAAGAGTGCAGACATGTTCCTGGTCCATCGAAGATCATCGCGCCGGACTCCGCAGGTAAGTATGGGGTGAGGGGGGTGTGGGGAGGCAGGGTGCGAGTGGGTGGAGTGCGGGTTGTGGGAGGGGCAGGGAGACTGCTTGGGACCATTTTTTCTTCAGAGGTTGTTTTTTTTTCAAATGACGCGGGATGTTTGCCACGCTGGGGTGGGCTCCCAGCGTGGCACAAGGACGGCTGGTTGGGGAGGCGTGGAGCTGACGGGGAATTGGGCACCCCCGTCGGCCATAGCATCTATTGCCACGCTGGGGTGGGCTCCCAGCGTGGCACCCTGTACTCTGGGGTGGAGGACAGTGGAGCCGAAGGGGGATTGGGCACCCCGGTTGGCTATACCATGAGTTGTCACGCTGGGGTGGGCACCCAGCGTGGCATGTGGATGGCTTTGGGGGGGAGTGCAGCACAGCCGACGGGGGATTGGACACCCCCGTCGGCTATACAATGTGTGCGTGGGGGGGCAGCACGCGCTGCCGGACTGTACTTTTCAGAAAAAGCGGCTGTTCTCATGGAAAATTGCTGACTTTTGGACTGCTTTCTGTGACCTGGGCTAGGAGCGCCACTCTCCAGTACCTCTCTCCCCGCTTGAGGAGAACTCTAAATGGTCACAATAAGCAAGTGGTACAGCTCCTCCTGTGCCCATCTGTTCTGGCTTCTCTGCAAGAGTTCAAATTTGTCTTTCTGCCTTAGAGTTTGAGCTCTAGTTTTTCTGCTTAAAGATTGCTTGAAATAAGTTTAGAACTTTAATTCTACATGCATGATAAAACCCACAGAAAGTATAGACCCTAGTTTACCTGCCTTAAAGTTGTAAAAGTTACCTAATCTTCCCACTGTTCCTGAATCTCCTCCTCTCTTTCTCACTTCCTGCCCTTTTCTTTGTTCTCCGAACCTCGCCTTGCTGCACTGCTCTCCTACATAAAGCCTCTCCCTTGCTGTCCTCCTTAGGTCCTCTCCAGGCCCATCGGGGCTTTGGAATGCTCCTCCTCACTCCCAAGGACTGCCGTGGACCCTCCGCTATAGACCCAGGAACCCACTACCAGGCCCGCTTGCCCAGCGGCAACCGACGAAGTCTGCACCTTGCTCCTCCAGGAAGACCTGTTGCCAGGGGCCGCCCGCTAAACTCTCGCCCAGAAGCGGAACCAGAAGCCCGGCCACATCCTAGTCCCTTGTGCCGGTAAAGCCGTAAACAGCTGTAAGATACGTTTTCTACCGATTTCAGCTGACGGCTCCCTCCAGCTTAGTCTGAGGCGCTGCTGGACTGTACTTTTCAGAAAAAGCGGCTGTTCTCATGGAAAATTGCTGACTTTTAGACTGCTTTCTGCGACCTGGGCTAGGAGTGCCGCTCTCCGGTGCCTCTCTCCCCGCTTGAGGAGAACTCTAAACGGTCACAATAAGCAAGTGGTACAGCTCCTCCTGTGCCCATCTGTCCCGCCTGCCCCCCACCTCACCCACCCTGGTCGACCCTCTAGCTTTATAGGACTCTGCTGGTCATATGAATAAGTGTCTACTTTCCCATTGGTTCCTTATATTTTCTCACCACTGGGGGTGATCAACCTGCTCAACTACTGCCAAAAATTTTAGTCTCACTTCGCGCCAAATCCACCTCCCCTGATCCTATCTCTTTCTCCTGAACTGACATTTCGGCTATTTTCCTTCCCCCTCTCCCTCCATAACTCCCTCATCCCTGAGCTCTCCATCTGTTTCTCTGAACCTCACTCTAGCTATATTTCTCTAGCCAATCCTTCCCTGCAAATTTCTAGCTGCTCAGATAAACTGGTCACAGCCCCCAAGCGCTAAAATGTCTCTCTACCTATATGCTCCCAGCCCCAAGTGGCAGATTAAAAGCGCTAACCATTCCAATCTGCCTTGTCCTTCTCTGGAGCATGAATGAAATCTCTCTGACACTGTGGTGCGAGAAACACCAGTACCCCCCCCCCAGCCATGGACTTCAGTTTCTCAAACCTTATGATAGCCAATTCCTGGCCCAAACCCTCCTGAGAACACTTACTCCTCAACAAAGGTTGCACTTATCAAGCACTGATTGCCCTCAAAAATAGGTGAAGGAAACACCGGGAAGCTTTAAATCACAACAGCATAATGTTCACGTTCCTGGCATCACTCCTGCTGAAACTGACTAGCAACATAGAACTGAATCCAGGCCCCCCCTGCAACAGTGCTCCCCTGAAAGCAAAAGGTAAAGCAAATAAAGGACTATCCATAGCCCATATGAACATCCGCAGCTTACTGAATCACCAGTCTGAACTAGAAGCATGGCTTAAAATGTATGATCCTGACATATTGTGCCTATCAGAAACCTGGCTGATACCAAGGACCCCCGATACCATGTGCGTCATGCCTGGCTATTCATTCATACGGCAGGACAGACCTGGGCCAAAGAGAGGTGGAGGCGCTGCCATCCACCACAAGTCTCACCTCAGCCTCAGTACAGTCCCTGCCCAAAACCCCCCAACAACTTGTGAATCAATTCATGTTCTCCTGTCCCTTGGCACTAAGAAACTACACATAATCTGCCTCTACAACCCGCCCTCTGGGGGAATGGATGGTTTCCAGGAAGTACTCAATCTAACGCTACAATCCATCAACAGCAATGAAGCCGTTATCCTTGGCGATGTTAACCTAAATTGGCTGGGTCCCTCCCACAATGTCCTTGCATCACTGGTACAAGGCTTTAACTTCCACCAGCTAATAACCGAGAATACCAGGCTGAAAACACCGCAGTCTGGTACATTGATTGACAAGGATTCTTACAAACCGACCCGAACATATAGGCACACCAGGGATTCTGGCTGATTCAATACCGATCACTCTCTATCTTCTGTCAGTGGCACTCTGTTGATCACTCCCCGGCTGGTCACTTTCACAAACTTTGCCCACTTGGACACAAATGCCTTCCTCCTCGAAATATCAAACTTAGACTGGTCAGAAATTTACCATGTAGTTAATGTGGAAGATGCCTAAAAGTATTCCTACTGCAGTTTACCTCAGTACAAAACAAACATGCGAAAGCCACAAGAAGAGTCAGGAAACAAACCAGATGGCTCCACAAAACCTCCTACAGCAACTTAGGCACAGGGACAAACTATGGAAGCACTACAAAAGCTCTGGTTTGCCCAGTGACCACATAATATACAGGCAACATAGAAATTCGGTAGAAAAGACATAAGGCTAGCTAAGCATGTACTACCAGAACTTACTGAACAACTCAGCCCATAATCCCCAGAAATTCTGGAGCCACATAAAACCTCCTTGGCTCTCCTCAATCTATTACCCCTCAGAGATGGTCATTAATGGATCCACTGTAATAACCCCCTCACCATAGCAAAGCTTTCAATAACTTGTTCTCTGACCTCTCATCTTATACCTGTACTTTACCACTGGCACCCTCACGTCCTCCCCTCACCTGACAGTGTGCCAGTAACTGTCTATCCCTCCCAAACTACTGATCCAAAACTCAGCCTTTCCACTTCAAAGCCATCACATGCACTCAGGTTCTGAATCTCCTGAAGAAGATATCCAAAAACACCAGTCCTGGTTCTGACCACCGGAACCCCGCTTGCTAAAATTAGCTGCACATCTTATCTCAAAACCGCTGGCTAAAATCTTCACACTGTCCCTTGCCAGTGGTACAGTCCGGACCTCTGGAAAACTGCCAGGATTACCCCAATCCACAAGAAAGGAACAAAATGAAATCTCCAACTACAGGCCGATTGCAATCCTGGCAGTACTAAGCAAAATCTTAGAAAAACTCTAAGCAAATCAGATCCTGGAATACCTTGATTCTACAAAACAGCTCAGTGATGCACATGGGTTCAGAAAAAGCCATAGCCCTTCGACCGCCCTTGCCAAGTTCTCCTCGGACATCCTCTCGAACATGGACAAAGGCAGGTTTACAGGAGCTGTTTTATTGATCTCACCAAGGCTTTTGACCTTGTGGATCACCTTGCTCCTGTCACCCTCCAGAAAATAGGCTGCTCCTCCCCCGTGCTAAACTGGTTCAGGAGCTACCTAGCTGACAGATCCCAGACTGTTAAATTCAACTCTGCTAACTCCAACAATGTCAAAACCAACGTCAGTGTTCCTCAAGGTTTGATTCTGGGTCCTCTTCTTTTTACACTCTTCATTAACAACCTCCCTGATAACATACCAGTCTGCTCCTCTCTTCTCTATGCAGATGACCTGGTCATCTATGCCAGCTCTCACAATGTGGAGCACATTAACCGATCATTTAACGCAGCCTACAACAGTGTACAGACCTGGCTCAACTCCCATTGCCTTATCCTCAACTCCAGCAAGACTAATGCCATGCTCCTGGGCACAGCACAAAAGCTTCGGTCATGCACCACTCCACTGAATATTCTTGATCTTAATGAGAAAACCCTTCAGACCGTCACCTCCTTCCGCTACCTGGGTATCTTACTTGATCAGTCTCTGGACCTAAACCTACACATCCAAACCACCTGCAAAACTGTGAACTGCAAGCTGGGGGCGGCCTATAGAACCAGCTATATGCTCACAACACCAGCTAAGTTGGCCATTGCCAGAGGAATCCTTCTACCTACACTTATCTACTGTGCCCCCTTACTAACTACTGCCCACAAAACAGCCCTGCAGAAATGGGACGTCACTTATAACAACGTGTGCTGATATGTAGCCAAGGCTTCTGACTTCAACATCACTGTCAGTTATACAGAGACCTTGGGTGGCTCTCCCCCTCTGCCACCAGGCTCTATTACCTGGGCTGCCTAAACGACTCTATCCTCAGGCTAGGACAGCCAGCAGCCCTTGCTGAGCTGCTTCATCCTGCTATACCAAACCGGGAACTAAGATCGGCAGATAAAGCCCTCCTGGAAGTCCCACGATGCCATACCTAGTGAAGAACTGGATCCTTCAATTCACGCTGCCCCCAAAATGTGGAACCAGCTCCCTCTGGATCTCAGGCAAGCATCTTCACACCATGCATTCAAACGTGGGTTGAGACACTACCTGGCCACCTCTGACCAATGCACCTGCTTTGACCCTACCTTTACAGCCTTACCTACCCTACCTTCTTACTCCTTCCCCTTGGCTACCTACCTTCCTATTTCTCTCCTCCCACACCTCCTATTTCTCTCCTCCCACACCTCCTGCTGCCCTCAGCTCCTTAAGCTCTCCTGCCTAAAACTACTTCTCTATAAACTTCATTGATGTTAAGTTCAATTTTATTGCTGTGTTGTGAAGATCTTACTGTTTTTTTAAACTTTTTGTAAACTGCCGCTATTATCTTGTATTGGTAATCTCCAAATAACTGTTTTGTTATGTTATTTTTGCTACTTGTCTCAGGCTCATCTATCTAATCTGGCAGGGTTACCTCTGACCAGACAGGTACTGGTACTGCGAGGGTCCCTAACCCCCTCCCCCTCCTGCTCCTAGTTCTTTGCCTCTAGATGTCCTGGGGCAGGGACTGACTTATGATCCCATGCCCAGCTTCGGTACTGCAAGCCCGGCTACATGTACCTTCCTCTAACCGCTAAAGCCGTAAGTGAGCCACCCTGTCTGTTTATCCCTGACCGCTCCTTACTCTCATGCCCAACCGCGGGACCATGAACCCGGCGCTTATTCCAACTCTTTGCCGCTAAAGCCGTAGGCGTGCCTGACAGTCTCCAGAAACCATGGTACGCCTACCGCCGTACGCCCGCCTATGGTGCAGGTACTGCGAAGGTCCTAAACCCCCTCCCCCTCCTGCTCCTAGCTCTTTGCTTCCGGATGTCCCGGGCCAGGGACTGACTTTTTGATCCCATGCCCAGCTTCGGAACCACGAGCCCGGCTGCATGTACCTTCCTCCAACCGGTAAAGCCATAAGTGCGCCGCTTTGTCTTTATCCCTGACTGCTCCTTACTCTCTTGCCCAACCGCGAAACCATGAACCCGGCATGTATCCCTACACCTTGCCGCTAAAGCCGTACGCTTACCTAACTGTCCCCAGATGCCATGGAATGCCTGCCGCTGTATGCCTGCATATGACGCTTTCCAGCCCAGCCTCATGTACACAGCTTTTGCTGGGTGCCTTGCTATCTCCCCCTCTGGTCACTTTTCCACAAATGACGAAACAGCAAGCCCGGTTGCCTGCCCCTTCTAAAAAACTTCTACGGCTTTGTAGTTTACTGACCGCTTTTAACCCTCTTGCCCAGCTGTGAGACCATAAGCCCGGCTTCTACTCCTACGCTCTACCGCAAAAGCCGCTAGATTACCTGACTGTCCTCAAGACTCCTGACTGCTTGCTGCTCGCCCACCCGACTTCGGTACCCAACAGCCCAGCCCATCCCCTTCTCCCCATCGCCATATCTAGGAGCCATGCTTACTCCCTCTAAATCCCCAACGCCGGACCTGGGTGGTTTCAGCTATCTGAAACCCATCTCCATTACTCCCCCCTTCCCTCTATCTCCTTACCTTTATACCTGTCCTTTCTGGGGTGAAATCACTCTGACTTCGTACCAGTACCTACACTCCCTTGTAACACCTCCTGTACTTTCTATCCAAACGTTTTGCCTAGTTCTAGCTGACTCAATGTTAGCCTAGCTGAAACTGCCTCCCTGTATGTATGTACTTTGCACTGCCATTCAAATTGTATTGTTAAACCTTCCTTGGTATATCCTGTATTGTACTCTCCCGGGTCATGCCTGAAAATAGTCACTTCCTGGCTAGTGCACCTACCCGGTAAACAAAAACTAAATAAAATAAATAAAAATAAATAAATAAATAAAATGTGTGTGTGTGTGTATGTGTGTATGAAGGGGGAGCTGTGCATGAGCAGGAGGTATCTGATCGCTGCTCACTGAAGCGTAGCTCCCCCTTTCAACTGTATGCCACTGCATTTTGGAGCTGTCATAGACAGCTCCAGCATGCATTGGAGGACTGGGGCCGCGCCTGCCAACACACTGACTGAACTGGAAGAGGGGGTGACACACCTCCGAATACTCGAATGACGGCACTATGTTTCTTGCACATGCGTGCAAGCAAACATAAAAATGAAACTGAGTACAAATGTCTAATGCCTCATTAGGGAGATCTTCCACTTTCCCCTCCCTCAACATGTGGGTTGGGGAAACATGTCCAACCAATGTCGGTGAAGGCTGAGTGAAATTCCAACCCTCCTGAGGAGGTGGCAAGTTGAGTAATAACTGCCCTCCGGAGGAATCCCTCCCCTGCACCAAACTTGACCAATTGTCTGAGGAAGAGGCCCGACTGTCAGTTTCCAACTTCCTTGGTCAGCATGGGTGATATCTACTCAGCTGGGCAGTGTCCCATCTGGAAAAATTAACCCATGTTGGTATATGGGTCCAAACCAAATGGTGGGGAATTTATCGAGTCTCGGCCCTTCCCCATGGTATAAGGCCAACGTCAGCGACAAAATCAGCACTCACAATCTCATGTGGAGTCCCCTATGCCATTTGCTTCCATCTCGCCTTGTAGAACAAATACATATGGGGGGAGAGAAGTATCAAGTTACTCAGTTCTGTGGTTCAAAATTGCTTCTCAGCCCTTCCCCTTGTACACTTATGCATCCGTTTCTTGATTCCGTCTCCTTCAGCTCCCAGTATGTCTTCACTTTAGGCTTTACAAATTATTTCCTGGGAACTTATTATTAATAAATTCTGTGCTTCTTAAAACCCCTTCATAGTCCCCACCCTCCCATTTACCTCCAGTCCTTCAAAGTCTTCAATATCTATTGTTTCTATACATCTAAATAGATTGAGTCCAACTATAAAATTTCCATATTGAGTCACCAGATGTCCCATAAGACCTGGAGAGCTCACCGCCAAGTCCAGAATGATTCAGTTTTGCCAGTGTCCTTCCATGAAAGACAACTCTAGAGCCTTCTGAATCCGGGGTGAGTCACCAGCAACGCTGTGCCCTTTTGGTGGTATCAGGTCCCTCCAAAGTCCTCTGCTCCCCAAATCACCATCTCCACCCTCCCTTCTACATATTTCCCAGCTACAGTGCCTTCTGAGTGTGGAACGTTCCAGCAGGGGTTGGGGGTTCTTCATGTATCATGGTCACAGGGCAAGCAAGTCTGTTCAAGTAGACTGATTAGACATTGGATTTCCTCTGTTTTGCCTCTCTTTTGTCATGATAGAGTTGATTTGTACCACAGAGCTGTACGGTTTCAGGGTAGAACAAATGTCTGCATGCAGAGTCGAGGAGCAGGAACCATCTGACTGTTGAGAGAGGGGGGAGCCCTTTTGAGCCACTGCCCACGCTGAACGAATAAGTTCCTTCTCAAGCCTTTCCTTAACTAGGTGTGGGACAGCGATGCTAATACTTTCCAGGTACTGCGAAGCAGCTACCAAGTCCTCGAAACATTTGGTGCCTCCCTCCATCTCTATGTGCTGTCTGGCTGGGTACAATATTTGAGCCTTCAGGTTTTTGGCGCAAAGCTGTTTCATGATGGGCCAAAGGGTCTTTCTGTTTTCCTGCACCAGGTTGGTATAGTCGTTGTCAATCTGTATTTGATGTTCCCCATACTTAATAGCACTCCTTCTCCAGGCTAGTTTTAGTATTTCTTCCTTTGCTGCAAGGGAGGTTAGTTTTGCTATGAAGGACCGTGGTCTGGCCCTGGGGTTGGTTGGCCTGTGAGCTAGCGAGCGGTGAGCTCTATCCATTGAAAGATTGAAGTCCATGGGTAGATTCAGAGCTTCCCTTAACACTTGTTGCAAAAAAGTTATCAGATCTGCTACTCCATCCTCCGAGCCCTCCGGTACACTGTAGACCCGAATATTTTGATGACGACTCCTACCCTCTAAATCGTCGAGTTTATTAGTGAGTTCTCATTCCCTGGCGAGCAGGAATAGGAGTCAGTCATGGCGGTCAGCCTGTTCGGTGACATTTGTTAGGCTGATTTCAATCTGGTCCACCCTGTGCTCGATTTTATTAATGTCCTCCTTGAGCTCAGTTAGAGTAGTATCTATCTTTTTAACGATCTTTGCCATTTGAAGAATTGATGAGACTAATTGTGAGCAGTCATCTTCCTCTGCAGTGACTATCTCTGTCCCGGGATCCTCGCCCAGCAGGTCAGGAGCAGAACCTCATTATTCTTGTTGCAGCATATTGTAGAGCTTTTGTATTGGGGTCTGCGAGTTCCTGCTGAGGAGTACCTTTGAACGAGTCCCTGTAGCAGGGGATTGCATGCTTGCTTTCAGTGGATGCCGATAGATTTTTTTCCAGGCGAGATGGAGCTCAGAAGTTAAGCTGCCATATTGCCACTGACGTCACCGGAAGTCCTCTTGTGTTGGATTTCTTAAGGAGAGAGCACCCTCTAATGTCTCTGTTTTATAGGACAGTCTGATTATGAACTGTCACTCTTTCTGTAACCAAGGTAGCTACCTCAGGGTTATTAGGCAGTTAATGGCCTCATTACTGTGTTTTCTTTAATATGTCCAGCTACACTGTGATATAGTGGGATGTTGGTATACTGGAGAAGGTAGAAAGGATTATTGTACTGAAGACACTTTTACCTGTCCTAAATCACTACCTTGGAGTAGGAAACATGCTTTTCATGTTAAGGGTCTGGGTCATGTGACCATGATCCAGGGGTATAAATATCCCCCTCTCTTGGACATCAGGCAGTTGAGCCTGGGAAATGACAAGGAAAGGTCAACTGAGAGTGAGTAGATACAGAGGTATGGAGAGTTCATAGCATTTCTACAAATCCAAGGCTGTACTGAATAAATTAAAAAGCAAGAAACCACTGAAAGGGCAAGTGGTCGGTTATATTGTTGAACATTTTTACCCGACTTTAAGGTTAATTGGTTTTCTTATTTTCTGTTTTTTTTCTTCTTTTCTGTGATAAATAAGTTCTTTGTTAATTGTCCTGTCTGTTTATTTCTCACCCTCTGTGACATTGACACTCTCTGCCATGCCCATGCCAGGCGTTCTAAACACCCTGGCGGACAACCTCAACAGGACTCAGTCCAGCATGCACAAATGAGAAACTTCTCTCACCTGTAGCAGAAGATCTGTTCGACAGATGGGGTAATGTAGCTTTGGACATTTTTGCGTCCCCACACAATGCAAAACTGCCCAATTTCTGCTCACTAGATCCAGGGCCTGGATTTTCTGGCAAGACGCGTTGTCCCTCTCTTGGAGTGGAAGATTTCTGTATGCATTCCCTCTGTTCCCACTAATGCAGAGGGTGCTGATCAAATTGCAGATGGAAGGGGCCAGCATGAACCTGGTGGCTCCATTCTGACCTCGCAAGATATGGTTTCCATTGTTTTAGCAGTTGACAGAAGAACCTCTGGTCCCTCTTCCCCTTTGTAGGAATTTGCTGACCCAGGATCAGGGGGTCCTTGGTCTGTCCCAATCTGAGGTCCCTCCATCTGCATGCATGGCTCCTGAGGACATAGCCATTGCCAGGTTTGGCATCTCCAGCATGGTAGCAGACGTTCTAGTGGCTGCTTGCAAGCCCCCCTCTCTTGCCACTTATGCCATGAAGTGGAAACGGTTTTCCATCTGGGCTGCCAGACATTCCCTTGACCCCCTTCACCTCCCCGGTGAAGCATGTCCTGGACTACTTGATCTCTTTGTCTGACGCAGGCCTCCAGCAGTCCTCCCTCAAGGTCCACCTTTTGGCTGTTTCTGCCTTCCACAAGCCCGTGGGTGACCACTTTATTGTTCAGCTGGCTGTCTCTCGTACCTTTCTCCTGGGCATCCTATATCTGAAACCCCCAATTTGTTCTCCTGTCCTGGCCTGGGACTTGAATTTTATTTTGGAAAAGTTGGCCATGTCTCCTTTTAAGCCAGTTGTGACTTGCACTTTCTCTCTTGGAAAGCATTCTTTTTAGTTGCAATTACTTCTGCTCGAAGAATTTCAGAGCTTCAGGCCCTCTGGTATGAGGAGCTTTATTTGATTTTTCACAAAGACAGGGTGTCTTTGCACACAAATCCTAAGATCTTCCTGGACATATAGTGTCCACCACTCATTCACACTAATGGGAGTATGCCGGAGGCGCTAGGACCCAGTAGGAGCAAACATTTTTAGGAGGGCCAGCGCCTGAGATGGAGCTGCGAGGAAGTGGCACCATGAGCCTGGCATGTGCAGTAATGACTATCTTGGCATCAACCCTCCAACTGCCTCAGTTCCTTTTTTCCCCGCCGTCGAGTGCGCTTCAGTGACGATGACACTCGCCCACCTGGAGTCAAACTTCAAACTAGCTTAGTTTTCAGTTTATTATTTTGTATTTTATCTCGATAAGTACCTATTACATTAATAAATTCTGCTTATAAGAGAGAAGTCTTCAGCCTTCCATTGACAGAGTAGACCATGAGTGGGGCAGGTGATGGTAGGGAGACTTCGTATGAAAGCTGTTCAGCCAGCAGGGCCGAGTCTGGTCTGCCGCCCTCCCTGGAGGGGGGTCTGACAATGGACAGTTCAGTGCTCAGGGAGATGGGCAGTCTCCCAGGAAGCATAAAAAGAAATGGTCCCATTCTCGGCACTGTTTGGCCTCAAGCTTTTCTTCAGCATCATTCGAGGTTGCCCTCTGGTATGTCTGCGCTTGGACGGTTGGTTATTAGGGCCAGGTGCCGGTCTCCACCTCTGTCAGAGTCACCGGTTTCTGTCTCTGCTGGATGACCTCTTCAACACCAGAGCTTCTCTCCGCCCACTGGAGGGGTTTTCGATGAGCAGTTTCACCAGTGGGCTGCTTTTATGGAGCAGTGGCTCAGAGGGTGGCCCGATTGCCTGAACCACCTGTCTGACTCTGGGGCCTTTGGGCCCTTTGGTTCTGGGATGGCAGGTGGGGCGGTTAGGTCTTCCTAGTCGCATGGCGCCTTCTTTGGTGCTGTAGACTCCACGCTTTGGTGTCTATCCCCCTCACATGGCTGCGGCACAGGGATCTACACCAATGCCCTTATCTGCTATCAGTATTCATCCTGTAACTTCAAATCGCAGTTCTCAGACTTCTGTGACATTGCCGTCATCTGTGGTGCCGACTTCTCTGGCATTGAGGTCCCTTGCGGCGCCGTGAGTGCTATCAGTGCCATCTGTGGTGCCGCGGGCTCTGTCAGCACCATCCTCAGTGTCAGGGATGGTGGCAGCATCGCACTATTCATCAGCACCTCCGATGTCAGGGATGGCGCCGGCATCGGGTGTGGCATCACGCTCTTTGTCAGCGCCATGTACGACACCATTTTCTGTGATGGCTACTCCCTTGTTCTCGGTGCCATTTTCTTCAATGGCGCCAGGGATGGGTGTGGTGCCATCTAGTTTTCAGAGGTTTTTGACTCCGATTCATACTCGTCTTCTTCCTCCTGGTTTTCACTCCAGTCCTGTCTATACGGTCCCTTCTGGACTGTCAGGAGATGATTTTGAGCCAGATCCAGATCTTCACCTGGGTGATGATGTTGATGCTGATACTGCCCTGTGGCAGGGATCAATCCTCCTGCAGAGCCTGTTATTGAGCACCTTTCCTTTAAGTCTCTGCTCAAGATTTTAAATTCTACCCTTTCTGTCCAGACCACAGAAATCGATCCTGGGAAGCTTTGCGTCTCCAGTATCTTCATGTCCCGGAAATCCCTATGGATTTAACCCCTCTGATACAGCCCTCTTTCAAGACTCTTTTACAGATGATGTGGAAGAATCCAGCTCTTATTCCTTCTGTGGCCAAGTCCATAGATAGGAAATATGCCCCTCCCAAGGATCGCCCCATCTTGGCCTCTCAAACCTTTGCTGATGCCATAGTGGTCCTGGCAGAGAATGATAAGGCTGTCCTTCCTCAGAAATCTACAACCCGTCCTTTAAACAAAGAATCTCACAAGATAGACACCTTAGGTAAGACAGTCTTTGCTGCCTCAACCCTGGGCATGCGCATTGCCAGCTACCAGTGCTATTTTTCTCAATGTGAGTATGTTCTTTGGCATTCACTCAAAGCAATGGTAGAAGCTCTGCCCAAATCAGAGGTTAACTCAGAGCTACTTCGAACCATAACTAGGGGTATTGAGTCCAATAACCAACAGGTTAAAGCTGCAATGGATGCCTTCAATACCGCTTCTCGGACAGTGGTGGCTGGCATCTGCACCCATCACCACTCTTGGCTGCATACTTTGGGCTTCACGAATGATGCTCAGCAGCAGGTCATGGCCTTACCTTTCAACGGTATGTATCTGTTCGGACATCAGGTGGAGCAAGCACTAGAGGCAACACAGAAGACTAGGTCTGCCATTAAGACAGCTAGACCTATGCCCGTCCCCTTCCGAGGAGGTGGGAACAAGTGCCAGTTTCATAACCATCTGTTCTTTCGGGGAAAAGGCAGAGGAGGTTTTAACAAAAATCAGAACCCTCAGCTGCAAAAGAAAGTGCAGCAGAAGACACAAGGACCCAAAGCGCCCAGTGCCACCTTCTGAGTTTCCGGCCCAGGTCCCACCTCAGCTGCCCGAGGGGAACTCCTCCTCAGCAGTGGGAGGACATCTGACTCATTTCTACAAGCAGTGGAAATCTATAACATCAGACAAATGGGTCCTCAGGATAATCCACGAGGGATACTCTCTCAATCTTTCAGAAATACCTCCAGATCATCCTTCCAAATGACAGCCCAGGCTGCCGGCAGTACAGTCAGACCTTGCTTCCAAGATACAAGGCCTTCTGAACAACAGGGCAGTAGAAGTAGTTCCACTGGATCAACAAAACAGGTTTCTACTCCCATTACTTTCTGGTCCCAAAGAAAACTGATGGCATGCGCCCTATTCTGGATCTCAGAAAGTTAAACAAATTCCTGCACAAGGAAAAGTTCAAGATGATATCACTTGGTACCCTGCTAACTTTGATTCATCAAAACAATTGGCTAGCCTCCCTAGACATGCAGGATGCCTACCAGCACATTCTCATACATCCAAAGCACCACAGATACCTAAGGTCCATGGCATTGGGTCAACACTATCAGTTCAGAGTCCTAACCTTTGGGCTATCCTCGGCGCCTCGAGTTTTCATAAAGTGTTTTGCAATTCTTGTGGTGCACCTCAGGAAAATCGGAATACAAGTGTCCCCATATCTGGATGACTGTCTCCCAGCAAATCCCTCCAGGCAAGAGACTCTGAAGGCTGTGGCCATGGCCTCAGACTTCCTCACATCCATGGGAGTTCTGCTGAACCTCAACAAGTCACAGTTGCAGCCCTCCCAGAAGCTCCTCTTCATAGGAACTCTTCTGGACACCTCTTGTGTGAAGGCTTTTCTTCCAGAAGACAGAAGGAGTGATATCTTACAGATGGCCTGACACATCAGAGAGCACAGCTCGGTTTGAGCTATCTCGATGCAGTGGGTACTGGGCCTCATGGCATCCTCGATGTTCACTGTACCCTTGGCTCATCTACACATAAGAATCTCTCAGTGGATGCTCAGTGCTCAGTAGCCCCCTACCACTCACCCTCGGTCCTTTCTCATCATGGTGATGGAACCTCTGAAGAGGTTGCTCACCTGGTGGTCTCAGGAGGACAACCTGCTGGAAGGATATTCCTTCTTCTCCTTGGATCATCAGATCTCCATTGCCAAGGATGCATCTCTGATGGGTTGGGAAGCTCACTGCCGGGATCTCCACATCCAGAGTACATGGACTCAGGATGATCTCAACTTCACATAAACGTCCTGGAAATGAGAGCCGTCCTCTATGCAGTCCAAGCTTTGGAGGACATACTCTGTCACAAGAACATTCTCCTTCAAACGGACAACAAGGCAGTGATGTTCCACATCAACAAACAGGGCAGCACACACTCTTACCCATTAAGCAGGGAAGCAATGAGAGTGTGGGAATGGAGCCTGGAGCACAAGGCTCTGATTCAGGTGGTTTACCTGCCAGGAGTACAAAACAAGCTGCCAGAATGGAGGCAGATCCTCACAAGTGGTCTCTCGACTCAACCATCATTCGGTCACTCTTCAAAGAGTGGGGAACTCCAGACCTGGACCTTTTTGCGTCCCCACTCAATGCAAAACTGCTTCTCTTCTGCTCCAGAAATCCAGGACCTGTTTTTTTTTTTGTCAGGATGCGTTCACGGTGCGGCGGACAAAATGGTTTCTATATGCTTTTCCTTCTCTTCCCCTAATTCAGAGGGTACAGCTCAAAGTGGAGTCCCAGGGGGCAGAATGATTCTCATTGCCCCCTTCTGGCCTCATCAGATATGGTTCCCGCTACTCAACAGACTACTGGAACTCCCCCCTTCCCGAAAATGCTTCCCCTTCAGATGAACCTTCTGACCCAGGGTCCTGTGGTCCATCCTAACTTGAGGTCGCTTCACCTTCATGTTTGGCTGCTGAAGAGATAGAGGTGAATAGGTTCAATGTTTCTCATAGAGTTTCAGATATTCTTTTGGCTGCACATAAGCCGGCCACTAGAAAAACCTACACAGCTAAATGGAAGCGTCTCTCTATCTGGTGTGCAAAATCCTCTTGGAACCCTTTTTCCTGCCCACTGAATAAAGTCTTGGAGTATCCTTTAGACCTCTCAAACACAGGTCTGCAGTATTGCACAGTCAAAGTTCATCTTTGTGCCATTTTGACATATCATGAGCTGGTACTTTCCATGTCGCTGGCTCAGTTGCCTGTAGTTAAGAGGTTTCTTATGGGCATTCTGCATACTAGACCTCCTATTAGATGTCCAGTTGCAGCCTGGGACATTAACCTTGTGCAAGACATGCTCACTCGTAAACCTTTCGAGCCTCTAGCTACTTGCGAGTTGAAGTTCCTCACTTGGAAAACGGCTTTCCTGGTGGCCATTACTTCAGCCCATAGAGTTTCTGAAATACACGCACTGGTCACAGACGCCCTCCCCAGTACACTGTATTTCACGAGGACAAAGTTGTTCTTAGGATTCATCCTAAGTTTCTCCCTAAGGTTGTCTCACAATTCCATCTAAACCAACCTTTAGTCCTTCCTACCTACTTTGCGAACTTCCAGAATGAAGGGGAGCGTACCCTTCATTTGCTGGATGTTAAGAGAGTGTTGCGGTTCTATCTAGCTAGAATAAAAGAAATTTGGAAAGCTCAACAACTGTTTGTCTCCTTCAGCGAGACCTGGCTGGTCAACCTGTTGCTTTCAGTTGCATTTCAGCGTGGCTGGTGGCATGCCTTTGCCACTGCTATTTTATGGCACATGTCAAGCTAGAAGGCAGAGTGCACGCTCACTCTACCAGAGCAGTCGCAGCATCTCCGACGGAAATCCATAATGTGCCCATTTCAAATATTTGCAATGCAGCTACCTGGAGCTCCATGCATACATTCATTAAACATTATGCCTTGGATGTCCATGCCAGATGACATCTGTTGTTTGGCAGGACCATTCTTAACAGACTTCTGTCCTAAACACGTGAGCTCTTAATCTCCTGCCACCCGTCTCGGGGGATTATTTAGCTCGGTACTTTCTCATTAGTGTGAATGAGTGATGGGGACTTTATGTCCAGGAAGATATGGAAATTACATATCTACTGTAATTCTTGATCTTCTTGGATGAAATCCCCACCACTCATTCACACGTCCACCCACCATCCCCTGAGCTCACTTCCCTGTTTGTGGTCTTCACTCCCTCAATGGCTGAGCTGTGAAGACTTTATTGTTGGCCCTTCTTACACGGGACATTCGTACTATCCCATGTCCAATTTTAAGGTTAGTCCTTTCTAGGTTAGTTACGCTGCACCTCTTCAGAAAAAAGGTGCTGAGACAGTTGGAGGGTCGATGCCAAGATAGTCATTACTGCATGCCAGGCTCATGGTGCTGCTTCCTCACGGCTCCACCTCAGGCACTGGCCCTACTGAAAAAGTTTACTCCTGCAAGGTCCTAGCACTTCCAATGTACTCACATTAGTGTGAATGAGTGGTGGAGACTTTGTCCAAGAAGATCAAGAATTACGGTAGGTACGTCATTTCCATTTTTTTCCTAAGGTGGTTTCTGAGTTTACCTTCCTATTTATTTTGCAGAATGTACCAATCCAGGGGAAGCACTGCTCCATACTTCAAATGTGGGTAGAACTTTGAAGTACTACCTGCTCAGGACTAAGGAGTTCAGAAAGTCTAAGCAGTTGTTTGTTTCTTCCGCCTCAGGTAGAGACAGCGCTTCAGTTTTTAATAAGTGTTTATCCAAATGGTTAGCAAATTGCATTAAGTTCTGCTACAATAAGTATGGCAATGAATTGCCTGGTGCTATCAAAGCTCATTCCACCAGAGGCATTGCTACCTCTGTGGCTTGTTTCAAAGGGGTCTCAGTCACTGACATTTGTGCTGCTGCCACCTGAAGTACAGTCTGCCCTTCACCAAGCATTACAGTCTGGACATCGCTTCTAGAGCCAGTGCAGGATTTGACAGGGCTGTTCTGCAAGGACTCCTGTCAAATTAGTTTTAATTATTATTGTGTTTTATTGTATTGTTATTGAACTGTTATTGTTTACTGATCTGTGTATGGTGCCCAGAGCCTCAGGGATTGGGTGTCTTTTAAATATAATTTGCCTTAAGATTATGGAGTTCCTTGATCAGTTCATTTCTCAAGGTCTTTTGTCTTAAGTTTAAGAAGTTCCATGACTGGGCAGGTTGTTCTACCTCACCTGTCTTAGGTTTATGGAGATCCAGCCTCCCAGACTGTTCATAGACTCTTGTTACTGCTTGGGACTCATTCATACAGTGTAACCTGATGACTGAGATACCCCTGAAAAAGACAGAACAGTTTCTGAAGAACTTACTGTAACAGTAGATCTTTGAGGGATATCTGTCATCAGGCCTGTTCCCTACCACCATTTTTGGGGCTCTTATTCAGGACCTGGCTGTCTGCTGTTTCCATTATTTCTCTGAGGGCTGAGTCCGTCACTCCCCTTGGGTCCCAAGGGCATCAGCCTTACTCTCTTCATCTCCAGAGGGGAAAAAACTTAGGGGGGCACAAACCTGCCTGCTCCTTTATAGGGTTGGCGACATCAACTGACGGTGAGGGCAGGCTCAGTTGTACTGCTGAAAATCTGTGTGGATTCCTCATTCACCGATGGTGAAGTGCCTACAGTGTAACCTGATGACTGAGATCCCCTGGAAGATCTACTGTTACAGTAAGTTCTTACAGTACATAACTGTTCTTTTCTACTCCCATTACTTTCTGGTTCCAAAAAAGACAGGGGCATGCTCCTCACTCTCGTTCTCAGAAAGCTGAACAAGTTCTTGTATCGTGAGAAGTTCAAGATGGTCTTCCTGGGGTCACTTCTACCACTTCCCAAGCAACACAACTGGCTGGCATCCCTGGACATGCAAGATGCCTACCAGCATATCCCAGTACACCCAAACCATTACAAGTTCCTTTGCTCTGTGATCTTGGGACTGTGACGTGGACAACCAGTTCTGAGTGCTGTATCATTTTTTTTTTTAAATATAAAATGTATTACTGGCTGTCTCTGCTGAAAAATCTGGTGCTCTTAGAATGACCTCACTCACCCCCCCCCCAGGTTTCAGCTGAAAGATGAAAGCCATGAGAAAATGCTGAAACAGCATGTGAGATCACACACACAGTTTTAGATACTAGGTGTTTCATGGAAGGCCTTAATCAAGGATCTCCTGTTTGTCTGAGTTAATTACAGCCGTAGTTGCTAAATCATATCCATTTTATGACACTGGAGGGGAAAACCCAGGTTATTACATAGAAGTGCGAAATCATAAAGAATCTTTCATGTCCTGGAAGGAGGAAGCTTATTATGAGATCAACAAAGTGTCATTTGAAGGACATGAATCATGCTGAAGTTGCAGAATGTAATACTTTGAAAAGACATCCTGTTTTTGTATAAGATATACATATTTATATTTTAATATATATTCTGACAGAGGAGGAGCTAGTGACCTCACACAAAAAGGGGTTGGCAAATACAGTTTGTTTAAGGAATATTCTGTTTTACTTAGACACTTTTATGTAGACTCAGACAACTAAACATCTTGAGCACTTGTAAACAGGTATTTAGAAAGAGAGTCAAATCTAAGTTCTATAAGTAGGAATTGCACTGTTTTAACCTTATTCTTTTAAAAGATTTGTATGTCTTGTGATATAAGAGTTCTGTATTTTGTGTTTTACATATTTTTATCTATTATAGTAAAATTCTTTTTAGAGCATACTTGGTCCATCTTTGAATTTTCTTCCATTTGTAAGAAAAGTATATATGGTTATATCAGATATTGGACATAAGCTTGAATGGTGGTACTAAACTGGAAACAGAAGCATTTTAAATCTGAGGTCTTTATTAAAGTTTTAAAGGGTTCATCTCTGTATACCTGGTTAGGTACCCATAGGCAAAGATATCTGGCCCCCCAAAGACAGAAATATCTGAGCCTGTGCATTGGCTACGCTAGTAATAGATTCACAGTTTGAATCCCTCCGAGACTCGAGACCAAAGGTTGATCCGAACTCACAAAACAGACAAGAGGGTTACTTTGTTCTGTTAAACTGTTCACAATATACTCGGAGGCTGGCCCTTTGGGAGTAGAGGGCCTGACCTGCTGAGTGGGCTTGTGACAGGGGCAACACTACCAATTCAGAGTCTTGTCCTTTGGGCTCTCCTCGGTACCTCAAGTCTTTACAAAGTGCTTTGCATTTCTTGCAGGGCACCTTCGAAAGCTCAGCATTCAAGTCTTTCCCTGCCTTGATGACTGGCTCTTACCAAGCCTGTCAAGACAGGTTATAGAGAGAGAGAGAGAGAGAGTGGTAGCCACAACATCTCAGTTCCTTACTTCCATGGGGGTTCTGTTGAACCTGCAAAAGTCGCAGCTTCAACTCTCACAGCAGTTCCTCTTCATAGGGTGCTTGTTGGACACCACAAAATTGAGGACCTTTCTCCTGGAGGACAGGAGGAATGGCATCCTACCTTTCCTGTGGAGGACAGGAGGAACAAAATCCTTCAAATGGCTTGTTTCATCATGGAAAACAATGCTGCCTGGGCTTGCTCCATGCAACGGATATTAGGCCTCATGGCCTCTTCTGTCTTCACAGTGCCTCTAGCTCGACTGCACATGAGAACCACTTAGTGGATGCTCAGCACACATTGGTCCCCAACAAACATCCTCAGTCTTACCCCATCAAAGTGACGGAGCCTCTGCAGCAATCACTTGCATGGTGGACATAGCAGGACAATCTGCTTCAAGATCTTCCTTCACTCCACCGGACTCTCAAATAACCATCACCACAGATGCATCTCTCTTCGACTGGGGAGCCCACTGACAGGGCCATCGCACTCAGAGTCTTTGGACCCAGGCAGAGTCACATCTCTACATCATCCTTCTCGAGATAAGGGCAGTCCCGTATGCCCTCAGAGTCCTTGAAGATGTCAGTCACAAGGTAATCCTTCAGACGGATAACAAAGCAATGATGTATTACATCAACAAGGGAGAACACATTCCTACCCTCTCTGCAGAGAAGTCATGAGGGTCTGAGAGTGTTTTCTCAACCACAATGCCCTAATTCAAGCAGTTTATCTGCCAGTGACTGAGAATGATCTGGCAGATCACCTCAGCCAGACAGAAGCGGATCCTTATGACTGGTCATTACCACCAGATGTGCAGTTGCTCTTTGATGAGTGGGGTACTCAAGACCTGGACCTTTTTGTATCCCCACTCAATGCAAACGCCCTTAATTCTGCTCCTAAAATTCAGAACCTGACATTTTCTGTCAGGATGTATTCTCGCTGCAGTGGAAAAATTGCTTTGTGTACACTTTGCCTCCACTTCCATTAATTCAGAGGGTGCTGCACAGACTGGAGATGCACGGGGGCAACGTGATTCTCATTGCACCATATTGACTCAACGTTTTGGTTTCCCTTGATCAGCAAGTTTGTCAGTGCTCCCTCCACGGCGTTTACAGCTATGGACAAACCTTCTGATGCAGGGATCCTTGGTCCATCCCAACATACGCTCCCTTCATCTCCACAGCTGGCTCCTGAGGAGATATAAGTGGGTAGGCTGAATCTTATCATTGAGGTGCAGGTTAGGAAGCATAGGAAAAACCAAGTGCAGCTGTAGCATTTGCAAAAAGTGTTTATTAGTACTAGCAGTAACATAAAAAAATTAAATTGTTCAGAATAACTATTTACAAAGGCAGAATAAACAGAGAAGATCCATCTAAGTTTTCTTTCAATCTGTCTCTCTTGCAAGCAATTGTAGCTCTGTTTTTATAAGTCTTTGCAACCCCCCTCCTTAACTAGCATCCTGTTTTTTTCTAAAATGTTCTTGTAAATTTCAGGCAGGTGCAACAAGAACACAATGTCCCGGAACTGAGGCCCCTTCTCCACAGCTTCCGAAAAAAAGGCTTAAAACTGTTCTCAGGTTAACCCCTTGAGTTCCCAATCGCCTTTTGCAATCATCTCAAACTACAATTATATACATTTCAACAGTAACAGTATATAATTTCTAAAAAAAGGGATCCCAACGTCAGTTACATTTCCACACAATGATTTGCATATATTTTTATACCATCAGATATGCAAGGGAGGAAAAGACAGAAACTGCAAGGAAAGACTGAGAGACAGTGAGAGGCAAAGAATTACGAGACTGTTGGGGTGATCAAATCCTAGGTCTCACAGGAAAATTTGGTTGTGCAACCAGACAGACAAGAGACAGGAAAGGAAAGAACAGAACAGATCTCTGCATTAAAACTCTCCATAACAACTGGGACAGGGTTCTATTCAACCCTGTCACAAATGAGTCACAGAGATCCTCCTGGCTGCACGTAAGCCTTTGACTAGAAAAACTTATGCAGCCAAATGGAAACATTTCTCAGAATGGTATGCTAAGATCTCCATGGACCATTTCCAGTATCCCCCTGACAAAGTATTGGAGTATGTGCTAGAACTTTCAGACATGGGACTTTGGTACTGTTCTGGAAAAGGTACATCTCTGTGCAGTCTCTGCCTATCATGAGCCAGTCCAGAACATGACCCTGGCCCAACTGCCTCTGTTCAAGAGATTCTTCAAGGCATTCTGCATACAAGGTCCCCTGTCAAAAAACAGTTGCCCCCTGTGATATTAACCTTGTTCTAGACATGCTCACTCGTAAATCTTTTGAGCCTCTAGCCAGATGTGATCTAAAATTTCTGACCTGGAAAACCACCTTTCTGGTGGCCATCACTTCCACTCATTGGATCTCTGAGATGCTTTGGTCACAGACCCTCCATATACTGTCTTTCATAAAGAAAAGTGGTTCTCCATGCACACCCTAAGTTCCTACCCAAAGTGGTTTCAGAATTCCACTTCAACCAGCCTTTGATGCTGCCAGAATGAAGGGGAGTGCACCCTTCACTCTCTGGATGTTGAAACAGCCCTTCAGTTCTACATCAATAGAACAAAGGACATCCATAAATCCAAGCAGCTTTTCATGTCCTTCAGTGCTGCCCAACTGGGTCAGCCAGTTTCCATTAAGTGTATTTATGCTTGGATAGTGGCATGCCTTCACCACTGTTACTTTATGGCGCAGGTCAAGTTGGAGGGCCAAGTGCGTGCCCACTCTACCAGAACTGTTGCTGCATCTCTGGCAGAGATCTTCTCTGTTCCCATTGATAACGTTTGCAAAGCGAGTACTTTGATCTTAGCGCATACTTTTGTTATACACTATATCCTGGCTGTTCATGCCAGACAGCATGCTTTCTTTGGCAAGACAAGCCTTAATGAACTTCTCTCCTGAGTGAGTGCAGTCTCTTACTGTCCTGCTTGAAGGATTTGGTTTTAGCTTGGTACTGTAACCAGCAGCATGAATAAACAGTAAAGACTTAAGTCCAGGAAGATAAGAAAATTACGTACTCAGCATAATTCTTGATCTTCTTGGACAAGTCTTCACCATTTATTCATATGCCCACCCACCATCCCCGAGCTCACTGGATCTGTTCCTGGTCTTCATCCCTTTGTTTATGTTTGGGCTGTGAAGATAGTGTTCTTAATTGATGCTTCTTAATGTGGGTCAGAAGGACTATCTTATGCCCTTGTTAGGTCAGGTGTTTGTGTAGTTAGCATACACTACACCTTCTCGGTAAAAAGGTACTGAGGTGGTTACAAGGTCAACGCCAAGATAGCCTATATGGCGCCAGGCAGTCTCATGTCACCGTGCATGCATGGTCTCTATTTTGGCACCAGCCCTCCTGAAGATTTTTGGCTCCTGCAGGGTTCAGCACCTCTGGCTTGAACTCAACAGTATGAATAAATGGTGAAGACTTGTCTAAGAAGAACAAGAATTATGGTAGGTACATCATTTTCATTTCTGGGGACATGAATATGTTGTTTATCCACATTTTTTGGCATGTCCCTTTCCCTTTTAATTCTTGACGGAAGGTCTTAAAGCTGGCTCCTCCCACCCACCCGGGTGGATAACCATCAACTCTGCCCCATGATGCTAGATCTTCCTTTCCACTGGAAGATTCCGGTTGCCTCCTCACCGCTCCTGCGTTTTGTATGCCCTGGCTTCGTTTTCTTTGGATTCTTTGAAAATTAAGCTCGTTCGAGCTAGTGTTTGCAATCGTTGTTTCTCAATCATGGAAGATAAATCTTCCCCTGGTTTCTGCCGGTGCCCATGCAGCCACAAAATGTCATGCACAGACCCGCACAACTCATGTGTTAACTGCTTAGGTGTAGGCCATGACACTCGGGCCTGCGAGATTTGTCTCACTTTCCACCCAAATGTTTTCGATGACCATCTCACACAACTCAAGCTGGGCAGGCCTGAAAAACTGAATCCTCCAGTGAAATCGAAGGAGGCCCAGAGGGCGATCTCCATAGCTGTGAGCAAATGCAGGCCTTCAAGAAAGAGGTGTCGCAGGCCTCAGAGCTCTCCTCTCGGCCGATTTTTGTTCCACTCAGTCTGGGCTCCACCTTCTCAGGCTCCTTTTGGGAGATGTGCCAGTCTCTCCCCACCGAGGGTGAGGGTCCTTCGAGCATGCATATCTCCCGGTCCCGTAAAAAGGACAAGGAACCAAAAGATTCTTTGTCTTGGCGAAGATGTTCTTGGGATCGAGAGCGATCTCCAGTCTCGACTTTGGTCGAGACTGCTACTTAGTCCGCCAGCTTCTTGGCTTTGCTGACTGGTCAGCCAGTGGAAGTCTCAATCAATGACGTGCTGGAGATCACTCTCGACCCTGTCGATCTGTTGTCGCCTGATGAGGCCGACAACTCACTTACCAGGACTCTGGTCCTGCCTCTTCCCGATGAGGAAACAGTCCCTGATCTGGGAAAATCACCGGATTCCCCAGTGTCTCCCAAGTGGCCCAGTCGGCCAGTCTGATCGAGGTCAAGATCTCGGACCCCCTCAACCAACAGGCCGAGGAAGGTGGATAAGCACTCTAAAAAGAGGTGACACCGATATTCATCTTTGTCCTCCTTGGATGAGGAAACACTTCAGCGGAAACTCTGTCAATGCTACTAAGATTTAATATGGCAACAGCCGATATTGTCTGGTCAGAAGCCCTCTACAGTTTCCACCCTGGCCATTACTTGGCTTTTGCCTACCAGACCGAAGCTGACGTCATTGGAAATGGTAAAATCGGTTCCTCCACCAGTGGAGCCCGTAAAACCCACCCCGGTTTGGCCAAAATCAACCTTTCCACCGATAGTGGTGGAGCTGCCACCTAAACAGCCTTTGGGAGGGGCTCCTATGAAGGAATCTCTGACTGTTCTGGGTCTTCCTCGCAGAATCTTGGTTACCCTCATACCTGACCACCCCAGGCATGTAGAAGGGGACCTTGGTGGCTGGTCAATTTATCCGTATACTCTGTCGATGGAGGAGGGCCCTTCATCATTTCTGGGAATTCTCCACCTTATCTCCAAATCCACAGGGTTACCCCTGTAACCAGTCCAGGAATGGGTGGAGTACCCTCTTATGGATATCCTTAAAAGAGGGGATACCCCGAGTTTGAAGCTTTGGCAGCACCCTGCCTTTTGCCCAGTGACGTCTGCCCGGATGGCCGGCAAGTATGCAGTGCCCATTGAGTCCCTGTCAGAATTCACAGAACACCCATCGGCCAAGGAGTTGGTGACTGCTTCTGTGTTCAGATGCACAGGCAGCTCTGCTGACACGGACAGACCTCCAGACAAGGAGTCAAACAAATTGGACCACTCTGCCAGGAAGGTCTATGCCGCCTCTTTTCTAGGCATCCGTCAGGCAAGCTCAGCCATCATCATGGCGTATTTCTCTCATGCCCTTCTGGGTTCCTTGGATGAAGTTCTCCTACACCTCCCTGTGGGTCTTTAAACTACGGTCAAGCAGGTCTGGGACCATGTCTGTTCCATTGCCAAGCAGAAACTCCAGATGGCTCTGGACCTCGGGGACTCATGCACCCGTTAGGTGGCAGATGCAGTTTCCATGCACCATAGGGCTTGGGTGAGACTTTCCACCTTCATGGTGGATACCCAGCACAAACTCACTGATGTTCCTTTCCTGGGCATCGATCTCTTTGGCCCAGGTGTGGATGGTCACCTTCAGCGAATTGAGCAGTCCAGTGCCACCTTGGACTCCACTATGTCTGCTCAGAAAGACACCCCTGGTGCCAAGAAGCAGCAGAAGAAGAAGCCATTTTGGCACCCTGCGGCCAAGCAGCCTTCCTTTCAGGGTGGGCAGCAAAAGCAGGCACAGGTTTGGTGCCCTCAGCCCAAGTCTGGGCCTCCAGCAGCCTGTAGACAGGGAGGTTGGGGTTTAGGTGGCTTCCAATCTGGATCCTCTTCCTCTAGGCCTGCTCAGTGATAGGATCGGGGCTGCCACCCCTATTCCTGTCATGCTAGCTCTGGGTCCTCCTGTGGGGGGTCGGCTCCACCACTTTCTTTCCACTTGGTCCACTGTTACCATGGACAGGTGGGTTGTAGAAGTGATCAGCCAGGATCTGCCTCTAGAGTTCCAGCAGTACCCTCCCAGCTGAGCCCATGCCCCATGGGAGGAAAGGGTATCAGTCCACACTCGGTCAGCTCTGATAGATGACATAGCCCAACTCCTCCTCAAGGATGTAGCGGCCCAAGTGACAGATCCCGCAGTCAACTCAGGGTTTGTTTCCAGGTATTTCCTGGTCCTGAACTAGTTTCTCAGGCCATGCACCTTTTGGATGGTAACTCTGTTCCAGATCATACCATCCCTGGAGCAAAACATGTGGTTCTGCTCAGTGGATCTCCAGGATGCATTCTTTCATGTCCCAATCCATCCATCTCACCAACGGTTCCTCCACTTCAGAGCATAGGGTACCCTTTACGAGTTCCATGCCATGCCATTCAGCCTGTCATCAGCCCCACAGGTCTTCACCAAATGCATCGCAGTGGTGGCAGCCCATCTCAGGCATTGAAGGGTCAGAGTATACCCTTACCTCGAAAGATTGGCTCTTGGCAGGTTCCACCCCAGCAAGATGTGGAGAGGTCCTGGAAATTGGCCCTCCAGACCTGCTCTCAACTTGGCCTCCTGATCAACGAGTCCAAATCAGAGCTCATGCCTTCTCAGGTAATATGCTTCATCAGGGCAGCGCTCAACTCTCTCTGAGCCAAAGCTCGGCTCCCGGTGGACAGGGTGGAGGTTCTCTCCTTCTTTGCCCAATCATTTCTGATTGGGCAACTGTGCCCTGCCCGGGACTTTCTGTGCCTTCTGGGTTACATGGTGGCCTATACCACTGTGGTCCATTGGGCCAGGTGGCACATGTGCCTCCTTCAATGGGAGCTGGCAGCCCAGTGTACTCAGCGCCATGGTCATTTCGACCAGCTGATCACTGTGACCCAGAAGATGTGGGACACTGTCCAGTGGTGGACCATCCTAGACTGGTTGCAGGAAGGGATCCCATTTGTCTGCCCTGAGCCGACGGTCATCCTTATGACCGATGCCTCTCTCGTGGGCTGGAAAGCCCACATGGGGGGCAACAGGGCCCATGGGTTCTGGACCCCCGACGAGTCCCGATACCATATCAACCTGTTGGAGCTCAGAGTGGTCAGACTGGCACACCTGTGAGGATTGTGGTGCCATTGTCTGTCTCCAAGTTGACCCACAGTGCTTCCTTTCCTCCCTGTTTACTCTTTTGTTCTGTTGCTTTGATTCATTCCCTTATGTAGAGAGCTACTCCACCTCCTCTTTTACGCTCCCTGTCCCTCCTGTAGATAGTGTACCCTGGTTTGTTCACATCCCTGTCATGGTTCCATGTGTACCATGTTTCTGTGACTGCCACGATATTCAGATGTTCCTCTTCCATCAAGGCCACTAGTTTAGGAAGCTTGTTACCCAGACTACGAGCATTGGTACTCATTACTGTCCATTGTTTGATTGCTTTTCCTCTGGTAGCCCCATCCCTGCCCTTACTAACTTTGCTTTCCCCATTTACCACAGTCCTGCTCCCTACTGACCTTTCTACCTTGGTCTTTACCTCATTTAGTACCTGTTTTTGGAGGAGGAGGCTGGGAATTCCCTGCTGCTTACCAGTGCCTCCCCCCCTTGGCTAGTTTAAAAGCTTGCCAATGAAGCATTTAAACCGATCACTGAGGAGACTGGTTCCTTTCCCAGACAGATGCAGACCATTGTGCCAGTATAGGTGGGTATCCCTCGAGGTGGAACCCCAGTCCCCAGTGAAGCCAAAACCCTGTGCTCTGCACCAGTTTTTCAACCATTCATTGTACTGCACAGTGCGGAGTATCCTCACCTCACCCATGCCATAGATAGGTAGCACCTCTGAGAAGGATACTGTATGAGCTACTTGTCTAAGGCCCCTCCCCAACTATACAAACTCCACCTGAACTGCTCTAATCCCATATGTGGCCATGTCATTTGTCCCTAGGTGAACAATGACATCCAGCACTGTCTCCCGTGCAGCTGCTGTTGTGATCCTTCGACTCTGCTTCCTGTCACTCCAAGCCATGGTGCCAGGCAGGCACCTTACTTCACTTTCTCTTGCCTCCCCAGTTCTATCCCCCTGATAACTGAGTGCCCCACCAGGAGCTGCTTCCTTTCCCTGCTGTGTCCTGTGCCACCTTCCCATGGGCCTCTCTTGTGACGGTTGCCAGCAATCTCAGTTGTCAACTAGGATTGGTCCCCAATAAAGTTGGCCCCCAATATTGACACGGCCCTCAACTATTTCATACACTCCTTTAACAGGGCCTGCTACACCTATGCACCCCTCTCCAAATCCCTAGTTAAGAAACACAATGCTCCCTGGATTACCCCCACCCTCATCAAGCACATGCATCTCAGGGACAACCTCTGGCACATAGCCCTGGAATCTGGGAAACCCACAGATAGACAAAACTATAGGGCCTCCTGTAATGAGTGCACCTGGGCTATCCATAATGTAAAAGCAGCATACTATAGGAATACCCTAGCTTCCACCTGGGGCTCAGCACGCAAGTTCTGGGACAACCTTAAGGAACTGAATGATAAAACCCAGTCCCCGCCCCATTCCCAACTCAGTATAGATGGTGCAATCACCATTGACCCACAAGGTATCACTGATGGCCTAAAATCAAGATTTCTATCAATAAAGCCTGTTGGCTACTCACTGGGGCTGAGAGGCTCACCCACATCTATACACTATACTCCTTGTCAAACCTCCTCTCCTTTGATGAATGACTACTCTACCAAACCTGTTTACTCACCAAAAAAATTTGCTCTGGTTTGTCCAAAATACTTAGCACAACCCCACCCACTGTCTCCACCTGTGAAGCTCTTCCAAAACCACTCTATTAGTTCCCAAGGTCAGGATATCCCTTGCTCAGAGGTCCTTCCAGCATTGAGCCCCCACCTGGTTTAACACCCTCCCTCCTAATATCACATCTGAACACAGAATTGGTCCATTTAAAGCCACCATCTGTAACCACCTGCTCAACTCTTGCAGCTGCAGATGCTCCTAATGATACCAAGGTGGGCACCTGCCACACCCAGTGATCTATTTTAGCCTGCACAATGTGTGTATCTTGGGGTTACTCTCTACTATTTGCTACAATAATGTATAGGCCTGTTACATGAAAAAAGGAGTTTGTTTTGCTTTGTTTTTTTTCTCGCTCTTACTGCTATTGGTACACTCTATGTATATAATATAAATAACGTATGTACGTGCACTGCTGTCTGTTAATTTCCTCCTCTCACTGTATTTTACACCTGCCTGTCCTTTTTATGATGAGGAACATTTGTAAATGAGTCCGTGACTCAAAGGTTGTAATTCCAATACAATAAATAAATAAACTAGCCTGTGGTAATTTTTCAACCCATTTCTTCAAGAGGTTAGCGTGATATATCTTAGTAGGATTTTTCCTGTCAGGGGTCTCAGTCTCATAGTTAACTTGTGCCTGTACATCTAAACACTTTATAAGGCCCTTGCCACTTCATTAACAGTTTATCTTCTGTAGTGGGTAACAGTAGCAAGACCTTTTCACCTGGCTCAAAAACTTCTTTTACCCCATGGCTAGAATACACCTTCTGCTAGTTTTGGGCTTCTTCTTGATTGCTATGGGCAATTTCAATGTATTTTGCCAGCTTCTTTCTCAGGGCACTCATATAAGATGTAATAATTTTTTCTGAGTTGGGTTATGTTCCCGTGTTTCTTTTATTACATCTAGTGGCACTTTAGGTCATCTACCGTATAGCATTTCAAATGATGAAAAATCTGTTGATGTCTGTGGTACTTCTCTGTAAGCAAAAAGCAGGTAAGGTAAGTATTGGTCCCAGTCTTTCCCTTCCCCTTTTACAAGCCATTTTAACATGTGTTTTAAAGTTTGATTAAAGCACTTGGCAAGACCGTCTGTCTGAAGGTGATAAGGGGAGGTTCTTATGGCAGTGATACCTAGTAGTCGGCACAGCTCCTTCAGTAATGCAGCACCAAAATTACTATCCTGATCAGTAATAATCTCTTTAATTACTGTATGCCCACCGTGCTGAACATTTTGGGAAGCTCTGCTGCCACTTTTGGGGCTGTGACAGTACACATAGGAACTTGCCTCTAGGTATCGAGCATAGTCACATACTGTATTACCAAAATGAATCGATTAAGTGGCCAACCACATCCATTGTGAGTCTCTCAAAAAGACACATCTATCAAGGGTAGGAACATCTTGCCTTTTTAGTCACTGGGGCTACTTTCTCACACTCAACACAAGAACTGCAATAGGTAGCAGCATCTTCTGTATTCTGACTTATGCAGTATGGTTTCACCATAGGACTGCCCCAGAGCCGAAATTTTTTTTTTTTGAAATTTCTTTTTATCCCTTCTGAACGCCCTCGCCATTCCACATTCAGGCTTACTCAGCACCCCCAACCCTCACTAAGTCTGCCCCTAGAGTGCCTCTGGTGACCCCTACCTGCCTCCTTTCTCCCTCCTCAGAGCACCTTTTGCACAGCAGTGTCTGCCTGTGATTACAGGCTGGGTGGCTGGAGCGGCCATCATCCGGAACATCGAGGGGGGTTTCCGGTTTTCTTGTCCCTTCCCCTCAATCCCGCTGAGGACACCTGGCTCAGGCAGAATGTGCGTATGCACACCTGCCAAGTGCCTGATGACATCCTTCCCTCTCCAGCTTCCCCCCAATGGAAGCTGCCATTGCCCCGAGAGTCAGCGCTTCCACCAGATCTCCTGGATGTCGGGTGTATTAAACACCCCTGGTATCCCTCCCCAAAGGAGGAGAGCATCTGTGGGGATGCTTGAGCCTCCTTCCCCCTGCCGACCCCCGGCAACTCGAGTCCGTATCCGAACCCGGGTCGCTGGCGTGGTGCGAGGTGTGGCATCCAGCGCCTCAACCCTCAGCGCCACTGGGCCAGCCTGAAATGGTTAATAGAACCTATGCAAAAGATGGAATGCTAGGCTTGAGCTTGGTTTTCAAACCACTGTCCCTGGTAAACTGTTCTAAACTGTCAGATTCTTTATTCTGCTTGCCTCAGTAAGACTTCTCCGGAATTCTTGTAGAAACTTTATTTTCTTGGTTTTTACCTAGTACTCTTTAGTTTATTTGGTTTTTCGATCACTGTCCTTGGTTTTCAGGTAGAATTTGTTTAGATTTTAATTTTAACCAGTGTAACTCCTGAGTTTTTTATCGGTTAGCGTAACCAACCAAAAAAATATATACAGTATATAAGAGTTAGTTGTTCTTTGTTTCCTTCTGGGTTATGTCACAGAAAATCAAGAAGAGAACAGGACATATAGGTTTCCAGCACCATACAGACTGCGGGGAACCTTTTGCTACAGCTGATCCACACTTAATTTGTTTATTCTGCCTTGGGTTTGAAAACCTTAAAACAGATTGTGAGATCTGCAAGAACTTTCCACAGTATACGGTCTAGAGACGTTTAAAAAGACTGCAGGAAAGGATGACTGACAAGGCTGCTGACCCAGCTGTTGAGAAATCGGTTCCTCTTCAATCTGAACTAGAGAAAAGCTGCCCTCTGAAAGGTGCAATAGCTCTTCTAGCAAAAAACTAACCACTGACATGGCCGCTGAACCGGCCATCGTGGTTAATTAGAAGAAAAAAGAAAAATATCAGGAACCGCAACTGAAAAAAGTGGTGGTTCCTTCTGCAAAAGAGATTGCTAACATGATCAGGATTATTCAGTTGCTACAAAACCCGGTTCCAGTTGAGAAGCAACCACTACTGATAATGGTCCAGACTCCCAGTTTAACTCAGGCCCCCGGTTTAATGGACCTTGGTGGGGACCGATTTGAAGAAGAGGCAATGAGGAGGATGAAGAGGATAAGGATTTGGGGGAACCCATTGACCCGTACATTTCCCCTGATGCTCACAGACCAGACTCCCCTGACAAGGGAACAGAGGATTTTACATCCTACTACTTATTTATGAAGCAAATAGCACAGACCCTCAACCTCCCAACCCAAGAATCCACAGAGGATGAGGAGAAAGAGGATTATAGGGAGATAATGGATGTGCCAGCATCCAAAAGGTTACTGCTGCCGCTCCACAAGTCCCTCAGAAAGCAGACTCAAACTTTTGCAGACGCCCACTTCAGTTCTACCTACAGATAAAAAGGTGGACAAGATGTATTTGGGTTGATGAGACTGGTGCTGAATTCCTTTTTGGGCACCCAAGTCATGAACCCGTGGCGCAGGCTGCAGCTTGTGACAAAGCTAGCATTCCCCTGGCCTCTCACCCTCTGGACAAAGACTCTAGAATGGTAGATTCAGATGCAAAAAAAGTGTACCTAGGGTCTTCCCTGGCTTTTAGGCAGGCCACATACGTGTCTTGCTAGCCAGGTATCAGAAAAAATCTTTGGTCTACTGTGCTAGAGATTTCTAAAGCAGTTCTTTCTCCCATGACTGCTGACCTGGAAGAAGATACAACAAGAGGAATTGAGACTGCAAAATTGCAGTTTACAATGGCAGTGAACTCTAATGATACTGCATCCAGACAAACTGCAGCATCATGCATCAGTGTCACGAAGGAGGTTTGCCTGGCTCAGAACTACTAATCTAACACTGGACACACAAACCATAGCCACGGATTTTCCCTGTGACCCTATGTCTCTGTTTGGGGAGCAAACGGAGGCATATATGAAAAAGACGGATGAGAATAAGGCTGCTTATAAAAGTGCAGCAGCAAAAGAGAGAGAGAGAGAGAGAGCATCTACACCCCAGAAGCTCCAGGATAGAGGTGGCAGGGGCAGAGCTCACTACAGGCCTTTTTTCCAGCCTGAAGATTTTCCACAGTATCAGCAACAAAGGGGATACTTTAGAGGCAGAGGTAGAAGGGGCAGTGCCCATACCAGCCCCAGTGTGCAGCCAGCAGTCCAGACAAAGCAGACACCCCTGAGGTGTCTGGCAAATCCCCTCCCAGTACCAGTAGAGGGGTACAGGCTCGCTACTACTCTAGGAGTGGAAAATATCACCACAGACAAATGGGTCCTGAAAGTAATGGGCCAGGGTCTTGTCCTCAGCTTCAAGGTCATGCCAAAGCTGAGGTCAAGGGCCTTCAAGCCCTCTTCCCTAGCAGAAACAACTTTGCTACAGTAAGAAATGTCAAGCCTTCTGTCACAAAAAGTAATAGAACTAGTTCCCTCTGACCAAAAGGGAAAGGGCTTGTATTCAAGGTACTTCCTCACAATAAAGAAAACAGGGGAGTGGCAACCCATTCTGGATCTTCGACACCTAAAAAAACATTTGTCAAAACCAAAATTGAAGATGGTGACACTGACTACTATTTTACCAGTCCTAAGGCAGGGAGACTGGCTAGCATCCCTAGACCTAAAGGATGCTTACTTCCACATCCCAATAAGAAGGTCACAGAGGAAGTACCTCAGGCTCAGACTGCCATCAGGCCATTAATAATTCAGGGCAATGCCCTTTGGACTAACATCCATGCTAACGGTGTTCACAAATTGTCTAGCTGTGGTCGTGGCACATCTAAGGCAACAAGGGGTGTCAGTATTCCCCTACCTAGATGACTGGCTGACAGTAGGTCAGTCATATCAGCAAGTGAAAGAGGCATTGGCACTCATACAGGTTACCCTGCATTCACTGGGGTTCCTGGTGAACCAAAAATAGTCTGTTTTGGAACAAGTCCAGTTACTCAGATTCATAGGAGCAGACCTTGTCCTCCTGATCATGAATATGAGTCACAAACTGTCTAATATCCATATTTTGGACCCTCTGGGTAATAGCGACCACTATTCAATCTTATTTGGCTTAATAGGAAATCACTATAGTTTAAAAAGCAAGTCAACATATAAAAATTATGACACTTCTAATTTTAATGCCATCAACAGTAAAATTAGCAAAACGCAGTGTGAAAAGGTTTTCCAGGGCCTTTCTGTTAATGAGGCATGGAACTCATTAAAAAACTTAATCCACTCCCTTGAAAACAAATATGTACCCACAAAAAAAAGTATAATAAAAAGGGTAGGATACCAAAATGGTTGAATAAATCCATTAGATCATAAATTAAAAGGAAAAAAAACCTCTTTAAGAAACTCAAAACTAGTCAGTATAAGGATAACAGTGCAGTCTTTACCGAATACAAAAAATCTCTACAGAAATTGAAATATATGATTAAGCAAGCTAAAATGAAAATCAAATTTAAATTGGCACATACAAAAGACATATGCAAAGCTCTATTCTCATATCTAAACAATGAAAAGGGTATATCAATTAAGGTTGGACTACTTTTATATAATTGGACTCCCATGCAATTAGACTCTGACATAGTTAACCTTTTTAATACCTACTCTTGTTCAGTCTTCACTAAAAAAACCTTCCATCCCCCTAAAATAAGTCCCATGCCTCATTCGAAATCAATCAAGACATATAGCATTAAGGTTTCTGATATTATCCCACTCCTTAAATCTCTAAAGAAAACTACGAGCCCAGTGCTGGATCAAATTAGTGCCAGATTCCTTATTGAAACTACTGAGGCAATTGCGATTCCATTGGAAATAATCTTTTATAAATCTCTTTATAAAGCTGAAATCCCCGCAGATTGATTATTAGCATTTGTTACCCCAATTCATAAAAAGGGTAGTAGATCTTATGTTCAGAACTATCGTCCTATTAGTCTCACATCAATTATTTGTAAAATTATGGAAAACATGATAAAATAATTTCTTGAAAAAGAAATGACAGAACTCAGTCTTAACAATACTACACAACATGGGTTCAGATGTGGTCATTCTTGCATGTCTAATTTACTATCATTTTATAACAACATCGGTCAAGGCCTTGATAATAAACACAAGCTTGATGTTATTCTGTTGGACTATAGTAAAGCATTTGATAAGGTCCCTCATGGTAACCTTATTAAAGAAAATGGAATCCTTGGGCTTTTCCTACCATCTGGTCAATTGGGTTAGTGCATGGCTAACAAATAGATCTCAGAGAGTTGTCTTGAATGACTGCTCTTCTGATTCAGGTGCAGTTACTAGTGGGGTTCTGCAGGGCTCAGTGTTGGGCCCAATTTTATTTAACATCTATATTAGTGATATGCAAATAACCACTAATAACTGGCTGTCCAAATTTGTAGATGACTCAAAACTTGGGGGCCATGTGAATAACCAATTAGACTCTGATTTACTCAAATCAGATTTACAGCTGGTTGAAAATGGGCTATTGATAACATGATGGAATTCAACACCGAAAAATGTGTGGTTTTGCACTTTGGGACTCACAACCCCAAAAAAAAATATTATATTAATAACACAATGTTGAAATCCACTGATTTGGAAAGGGACTTAGGAATATTAGTTAATTCAAAACTTACATCAGTTGACCATTGTATAAAAGTAACAAACACAACGAATGGATTGCTAGGACAAATTTGGTGCTCTTTTGTTGCTAAAACTGAACAATGTATGATTACCCTTTACCAAACATGTGTTAGACTGTTTATTGATTATGGGTCCTCTTTTTGGAGTCCTTATTTCGAATCTGATATTGATCATTTGGAGAGAATTCAGAGACGTGCAACCAGGATGGTGCCTAGTTTAGCAAAAATTCCCTATCAATCAAGACCTATTAAAACAGGCTTACATTCCTTGCAGGGTAGAAGAATCAGAGGTGACCTATTTTTAACATATAAGTTACAAAAGAATCCTGATCTTATGAAAAAATGTGGACTTGTTCCTGTCACTAGGTGAATTGTGCCCAGATGCCACTTCAGGCAACTTATTGTGCCAAAAGCAAGAACAAATCAAAGACTCAATTTCTTCTCTGTGAGGGCGCCCAGATTATGGGATAAACAACCACAAGAATTAGTGGACTCAGGCAATATTGAAGTATTCGAGAAGGGACTGGATATCTGGCTTGTCCAGAATTACTTCATGTAAATTGTTCCCACATAGGGTGGGGGAAAATCTAGATGGGCCTCGACCTTCTTTTTTCCAGAAAAACCAAGTAAACTGTACACAAGAAAGGGAAAGGCTTTCCTCCCTCAGGACAGAGTGGACAACCTTATTCAGGTAGCCATTTCCTTCAAGCTACATGTCCCAAGGCCAGCAAGCCATTTTGTTCAACTGCTAAGCCAAATGGCAGCGTCCACAGCAACTGTATGAGGAGCCAGGTTCCAAATGAGGGACATTCAGTTCTACCTGAGAGTTCATTGGCTTCAAAATAGGGATTCTCTGTCAAAGCTAGTACCTGTCACAGTAACATTTCTTCAAGCTTTACAATGGTGGCAAGACAAGGCCAAACTCAGACAAGGGGTGCCTTTCTTGCAGCAAGCCCCCTCACTGGTACTGACCACAGATGCATTCCTCCTAGGGTGGGGGGACACATCTGGGGATCACATGGACAAAGCAAGAATCACTTCTGCATATCAACTTGCTGGAGCTCAGGGCAGTTCTCCTGGATATTCAGTCATTCGCCAATCAAGTAAAGGGCAAGGTGGTTCAGGTCAGAACAGACAATACAACCACCATGTATTACATGAACAAACAAGGGGGCACAAGGCCGACTCCTCTGTGCATGGAGGCAATGAAAATCTGGACCTTGGCATACTCCCTGGAGGTTTCTCTCTCAGCTGTCCATCTCCTAGGAAAGGACAATGTTCTGGCAGATGCTCTCAGCAGAATCAACCAGAACCACCATGAGTGGTCACTGAACAAGCAGGCCCTAGAGGCCATCTTCAGGAGATGGGGCACTCCAGAAGTGGATTTGTTTGCAGCTCCAAGCAATCATCAGCTACCACAGTTCTGCTGCAGACCCCCTATCAAGGGCACAATCCCTCTGGATGCACTTCTGCTGGATTGGACAGGGAGGTTTCTATATGCATTCCTTCCCTTCCCCCTGCTTTTAAGGGTGCTGAACAAACTCAGAGCCCAGTCAGTAACAGTGATTCTCTGCCCCAGACAGCCCTGGCACTCCATGATTCTATCAATGTTAGTAACCAAAGCAATCAGTCTCCCCAGAAGGCATAACCTATTGTCATCCTCGCTGGGCAGGATCATGTCTCCCAAATTGCAATCCCTCAGGCACAAAGCTTGGCTCTTGAGGACTTAGAATATGCAGATCTGCACCTGTCAGAAGGGGTTATGGAAATTCTTAAGCGTATCTAGATGCGAATCTGATGCGCAGTTCCCATCCCTGTAATCCACCGCTAAGCATGTAGAAACAAAGAAGGATAAAGAAACGGAAAAAAGCTTTGAGGTTGTGAAACAGAGAAACTGTGCTAGAGAAGAAGGCTCAAAAAACCCGAACCTTCAGCTGCAGCTGGACAACCAGCATACTGTTCTAGAAGAGCAGTAAAATAAGTGCACGCACTTTAATTTGGATGGAAGAATGCTGGTTCCCCTTTCTTTGTGTGGTTCTTGGTAACTAAATTACAGCTATGGAACACCTTGTCATCACAGAACTGTGCCCATTTTGTGAACTGCAGCAGGCAGGAGAATCTCTGAAGTGCAATTTTTGGGATCACCTGCATCATGGAAGAAGCACAAAGCATTACAGCTGTTGCCTGTCTTCAGTGGACTCTGAACAGGAACAGGTGTCTGTAACACCAGAGATCTTCAGCTAATTGTTGGTAGAGAAAACTTTTACCAAGTAGTGGTCCATGTCCTTTTGTATTATTTCCCAGCTGGGAAACTGCAGTCAGCGAGTGGTCATTTCAAAATCCTTGTGCCTCCCAGGGATTCCACGGCTACCACTACCCTCCACCCTGTGCTTATCCCCCTCCTCCTCCTCCTCCTCCTCCTCCAGCACCTCACCTGCCTCCACCTCTTCTTCCCCCCTCCTCAACCCCCTCTGGCTCCTCAACTGAATATTAGTACTTTTATCCAGTCCTGGTGGAAGGAGGCACAGTCCGAGCTGGTGATGGACATGGAGAGCAGACTCCCACATCCTCGCTCTCCTCCCAGGTGCTCATCCCCTGTGGGCTCTCAGTCCAATACAGTCCATGTCAGGGGATCAGATACTAAAGACATTCAACTTATGGATCTTGAACCAGGAGACAATCCAGACTCAGGGGGCGGAATCCTTGGAGGACTCATCCGACTGCGAATCCCTGGTCCCTGCAGGGAAGGATTCTCTCAAATCTCCGCCTATGGATCCTTCTTTCTTGGACCTTTTGAGGTCCATTCAGAAATTTTATGAGTGGGAGTACAGGAACATGACCCAATGTGGCAAAGGCTCACTGAGCATTTGGCCTGGAGTCTTTGTCCCCCATTCCAGTTCCTCCATAGACAGGACCTCACCAAGATCGTCTGGCAACTGCCCCACTCCATCCCGACCATCCCTAAGAGAGAGGACATGACTTACTGGGTGCCTTAGGAGGCCCCTTTCTTGTCAGGGCACCCTAAGGCAGACTCTGTTGTCATCTCAGCTGCTAAGGACCACTCTAATGTACCTAAGCACATGAGCACTTCTCTTCCAGAAAAAGAATTGAAGCAGTTTGACCAGTTTGGGAAGAAAGTTTTTTTTGGGCTACGTGCGTGTTGCGGTCACTAAATTACATAGCCCATATGGTGTCTCACCAGAAAACCACATTAGCCAGGCTGGAGGACTGTATCCAATCTATGCCGATTTGGATCTCAAAGAGGAGCTCGCCCGGGACATTCGCCAGTCAAAGATTTCTTGTAGGCATGCTCTTCGTGCCAATGTTCAAAATAAAAATAAGAGCACCATCCATCATCATGTTAGTAAAATTTTATTGCTTCCAAAAGGTTTTTAAAGCAAGCACATTCCCAAACACATTAGTGCAGAACACTCCCCCTGTGGTCTCGACCGGTTTTACGCATGCGCGCTTCCTCAGGGAGACCGGTCTGATGGAGGGTAATTAGAATTTAAAGAGATGCTCACAGCTGAACATAATTGTATATTATTAAAAGTGCACCCATTACCACCAAAATAAAAAACACATACAATACTATGCATTTAAGCAGTAGATGATACTTCATACTTATAATTCCTGCATACCAAAAATCAAGATAGATAATATTCTGCTTGTTCTATAATTTTTCATATAAAAAGAAGAAAAAATGTTCCCAAGCCCCTTTGTATTTTATACCAGATGGTCAACTAAGGTCAATATATGCTCATAAGTGTATAAACATCTACATAAGTGCAAAAAGCATCTATATAAAACACAGTAGTATTAAATAATTAGACCTAAGGCCAACTGGGGTAAATGTATGCACGGAAGTAACTATAGAAGGAACAAAGTGCAAAAAGCATCTATACTCATTTTAAACCTAAGCATGTACATAATAATAATATAGTATACGGTCAAGGCTTATTGTGTATGGAAAACATAGAATAGTGTATGGTTGTCCATACACAACAAGGCTATGTTGCCATCGAGGGGATATGATGACGTCATACAGACCTCAAGAGCGAAGCTCGAGAGGTCTGTATGACGGCATCATATCCCCGAGATGGCAACAGTCTTGTTGTGTATGGACAACCATACACTGTTTTATATAGTATATAGTCCCCCAAAATATACCAAATTTATCATTTCACAAGGTTTAATTGTAGTTGCTCCTTCATACCCTGTATTCACGCTACCGCTCCTCGGTGCAGTCCTGCTCTACTCCCAAATCCAGTCATCACTGCTGTACTGCTCTGCTCCTTCCTGCTATTATTTTCGGATGCCAGTGATTTAAAATAAAAAGGCAAAGTGGCAGTTTGGACACACGGTGCTCACTCAGTCCGTGTACAAACTATCTAATGCAACCGCTTGCCCGTCCGCTCGCTAACGGCACCATCATTTTAATTCTGTTTGTTTTTTAACTGAGCTGTTTCCACCAATCTAGTGGCAGATGAAGGCTAAAAAGTTGTTGTATTATCGATGTGACGTCAGAACGATAGTACAACAACTTTTCTGACCTTTGAACTGTCCTACAACAAGATTTGAAAACCTTTGTTTTTCCATACGCAATAAGCCTTGTCCTCTAGATACGTGACAGTTCTTTCCTTCAGAAGTGATTCCATCATAAACTAACAGGTCTGTAGTTTCCTGCTTCTGCCTTGCTCCCACTTTTGTGAAGGGGAATCACATCTGCCCTCCTCCAGTCCTCAGGTACCACCTCATCCTCCCATGATTTGTTAAAGAGGGTAGTCAGTGGTCTCACTAGTTCTACCCTTAGTTCTTTTAGAATTCTGGGATGAATCCCATCAGGCCCCATTGCTTTGTCCACCATCAGTTTTAAGAGTTCTTTCAGAACCCTTTCTTCTGTAAATGGGCCGGTATCAACTTCTGTATCCAGAGTGTTTCTACTGTTTGTTTTAGGTACCTCCCCCTCTTCATTTGTAAATACTGAGCAAATATATTTGTTTAGTATCTCTGCCTTTTAACAGTCATCCTCTGCCCACCCTCCTCCCTCCCTTTATTAAGCCTCATTATCCCTCCTTTGGTCTTCCTTCGCTCCTGATGTACCTATAAAGGTTTTATCCCCTTCTTAACTGAGTTGGCTATCTTTTCCTCGGTTTGGGCATTTGCTGTTCTGACTGCCTTCCCAGCTTCCTTTTGCTTTAACTGATACAGTTCTCTGTCCTTCTCCTTCTGTGATTCCTTGTACTTCCTGAATGCTTTCTTTTTCTCTTGAACCTTCACTGCCACTTCCTTTGAGAACCATAGTGGTTTCTTACATAGTTTTATTTTGATTATTTGCTTCACACAAAGGCTTGTTACCTCTGTGATGGCACTTTTATTATTCCCCATTGTTCTTCCACCCCTCCTTCCTGCCCATTTGCTAGTGCATTCCTTAGGCACTCACCCATTTTAGGCAAAGTCAGCCCTCCTAAAGTCCAGTACTTTTGCCTTTGTATGGCTTGACTCTATTGCTGTGTTTATTGTGAACCATACTGTTCGATGGTCGCTAGTTCCCAGATGGCTACCACTTTACATCTGTGATCCTCTTTCCATCTCCATTTGAGAGAACCAGGTCTAAGATTACTCCTCTTGAGTGGGCTCAATACTAGTTGTTCAAGGCATGCCCCTGTAGGGCATCTAGAATAACCCCACTCTTCGAAGTGGCTGCTGCAACTGCACTCCAGTTAACATCTGGCATATTCAGATCACCCATCAGCAATATCTCCCCTTTTTCTGCCATTCTAAGTATACTTTCTATCATTTCCTTGTCCATTTCTTCCCCCTGAGAAGGGGGTCTGTATACAACCCCTGTGCAGATTGTGGTGCCATTGCCGGTTTCCAAATTTACCTACAGAGCTTCTTCTCCTCCCTGTTTACCCTTTTCTTCTGTTGCTTTGACTCCTTCTCTTATGTAAAGAGCTACTCCTCCTCCTCCTCTTTTACCCTCTCTGTCCCTCCTGTAGATAGTGTATCCTGGTATGTTTACATCCCAGACATGGTTTTGTGTGTACCATGTTTCTGTGACTGCCACGATATCCAGATGTTCCTCCTCCATCAAGGCCACTAATTCAGGAAGCTTGTTACTCAGACTACGGGCATTGGTACTCATTGCTCTCCATTTTTTGATGGCTTTACCTTCTGTTGCAGCATCCCCACTGACCTTTCTACCCGGTCTTTTCTCATTTAGTACCCTGTTTTGTAGGGAGAGGCTGGGATTTTCCTGTTGCTTATCAGTGCCTCCCTTGACTAGTTTAAAAGCTTGCCAATGAAGCATTTAAACCGATTGTTCAAAAGACTTGTTCCCTTCCTGGACAGATGCAGACCATCCTGCCAGTATAGGCTGGTGTCCCTCCTGGTGGAACCCCAGTCCCCAATGAAGCCAAACCCCTGTGCTCCACACCATTTTTTCAACCATTCATTAAACTGCATGGCACAAAGTACCCTTGCCTCACCCATGCCATTGACAGGCAGCACCTCTGAGAAGGATACTATGTGTGCTACTTGTCTTAGGCCCCTCCCCAACTCTACAAAGTCCTCCTGCACTGCTCTAATCTCATGATAAGCCAAGTCATTTGTCCCTAGGTGGACAATGATGTCCAGCTCAGACTCCCGTGCAGCTGTTCTCATGATCCTGAGGATGCACTTCCTGTTCCTCCAAGCCATGGCACCAGGCAGGCACCTTACTTCAGTTTTCTCTGTTCCCCCCAGTTCTGTCCCACTAATAATTGAATCCCCCACCAGGAGTTGCTTCCTTTCCTTGTGGTGTCCTCTGCCTCCTTCTTGTGGGCCTCCCTTCTTACAGTTGTCCTCAGCTTCCTTAGTCTCCTCTGTGGGTGCATCCATAGGGGAGCTATGCTCCCCCAGAATGGTGTATGGATTGTGGAGTGGAACAACTGACTGGGGGTGCCTCTGTTCCACCATTCTCACCCTCCCTGAGCCCACTGTGATCCAACTGCTGTGCTTTCTTCGCAACCTCTGAGGTAGTGGTGGTGGCTCTGGTGCTCCCTGGATGGGGGAGGTTCCCTTCCTACTGTCCAGTGTGGCCTGGGGGAAGGTTTCCTTACTACTGTCCAGTGTGGCCTGAAGATGGACAACTTCCTCCCTCAGGGCGGAGAGTTGTCTGCAAATAGGGCAGTATCTCAGCCACCAGAAAGACTCCCAGAAGACTGCTGCCCCACAGCCATTACATTGCACTACTCCCCACATGTTTATCTACTCTTTTTTTGTGTGTGTGTGTCTGTGTGTGTGTGATTGGTTTGTTATATAGAAATATATATATTATACAATGTGTATACTTATATTGTCAGTGCAGTGTGCTAGAGAGGATATGAGAGTGATATGCACCTTGTATTCTTGAGGAAATGATGTCAGAACCCCAGGTATAAAGGAACTATTTCCAGGGTGGGTGGGGTAGGGGTGGGCAGGGGTTGGGCCTAAACTGTGCCCTCATGAAACAATCAGATAAAAGCTTTGACTCACCGCTGCGATGAGTGCCTTCCTGTCAGCAGGAAGTCCTACACAACAATTTGACAGATAAAATACCTTGCTAATAAAACAGAAAAAATTCCAGACATCCAAGTCAGACACAGGTAAACCTCCCCAGCCCCAAAACAGCCTGGTGGTTTGTGCTCTGAAAACAATCAGCCCCAAAATAAGTCAGCTGTGCTTTAAACTCTTCCTGCACTGAAAATCTTGAGAATTATAACAAAAGTAAAGCTAGATCCACCTCCCTCTGTTGCTTGAAAGACTGTCTTTTCCTGATAATTCTAAGTTCCTTATTTCACCTTTCAGTTAGAAGTAGCCTCCACCTGCAGAATATCTGCTACAAACCAAAGACAATTGTAAGGTTCACCTCCCTCTGTTGTGAGCACAAAACGCTTTCTTGCAAATCCTATGTTCAGTATTGCAGCTTCCAACCAGAGGTAGCTTCACCTGAAGAATATTAGCTGTTCTGATGAGTTTGCTATAAAACATTTGCTTATAATACTATTGTTCTCAGGTCTGTAAGACTCTTCCAAAGTTATTGGCTGATAAGTAGCTATGATGTAAGCACTTCCTGACACAGTCTGGTCTGGCCTTTTAAGACACAAACAGGTAAACACAAAAAACAGTTTCCACCCCCTGTGGCACTGTCTGGGTCAAATACACAGCCTGTACCTGCACTTACTTCAGGACTTATGACAAATTTGTAGCCCAGGGTTTAAACTCTTCCTGCACTGAAAATCTAAGAATTGGAACAAAAGTAAAGCTAGATCCACCTCATAGAGGATTGTCTATGGGGAGGCATTCACAACAAGGATATTCTCGATCGAGAGGTATCCTTGGCAACATTCAACCTCGAGAGCGAAGCTCAAGAGGTTGTCCGTTGCTAAGGATACCGAGATCTGAGAAGATCCTTAGCTTGTGAATGACTCCCCATAGACAATCTTTTATAGTGTATGGGGAGTCTATTCATTTCAAAACAGTGAATGGAAGCAGCATTTTTTAAAATAATGCCTTACTTGGCTTCTGTGTTGAGACTCGCTCCAGGGCTACTAGCTCCCTCGCCGACACGGCTTTTAAATCGTGTTTACGTGAATGCATTCGATCTTGTGGTGCTGCACCGGTGACATACCCAGTGCAGCACAACAAGATCATGACACACTGAGGCGAGCACAACAACGCTGTTGGGAGCATGGATTTCCATGCTCAACAGCGTTCCACCATACACTATACCTTTGTTGTTTGAAAGACTGTCTTTTCCTGATAATTCTAAGTTCCTTATTTCACCTTTCAATTAGAAATAGCCTCCACCTGCAGAATATCTGCTACAAACCAAAGACAATTGTAAGGTTCACCTCCTCTGTTGTGAGCACAACTCGCTTTCTTGCAAATCCTATGTTCAGTATTGCAGCTTCCAGCCAGAGGTAGCTTCACCTGAAGAATATTAGCTGTTCTGATGAGTTTGCTATAAAACACTTGCTTATAATACTATTGTTCTCAGGTCTGTAAGACTCTTCCAAAGCTATTGGTTGATAAGTAGCTATGATGTAAGGACTTCCTGATACAGTCTGGTCTGGCCTTTTAAGGCACACACAGATAAACACAAAAAACAGTTTCCACCCCCTAGGGCACTGTCTAGGTCAAATACACAGCCTGTACCTGCACTTACTTCAGGACTTATGACAAATTCTTAGCCCAGGGTTTAAACTTTTCCTGCACTGAAAATCTTAAGAATTGGAATAAAAGTAAAGCTAGATCCACCTCCGTCGGTTGCTTAAAAGACTGTCTTTTCCTGAAAATTCTATGTTCCTTATTTCACCTTTCAATTAGAAGTAGCCTCCACCTGCAGAATATCTGCTACAAACCAAAGACAATTGTAAGGTTCACCTCCTCTGTTGTGAGCACAACTTGCTTTCTTGCAAATCCTTTGTTCAGTATTGCAGCTTCCAACCAGAGATAGCTTCAGCTGAAGAATATTATGTGTTGGAGGTGGGGAGGTCCAGGGACCTGGACCTCAAGACCTGTCTTGAATTTGGCCTGCTAATCAACAAAGCCAAGTCAGAACTCATGCCTTCACAGGTGATCTGCTTCATCGGGGCAGAGCTCAACTCTTGCTGAGCCAGAGCCCGGAGGACAGGGCGGAGGTTCTCTCCTCCTTTGCCCAGTCATTTCTGGTTGGACAGTTGTGCCCTGCCCGGAACTTTCTGCATCTCTTGGGTTACATGGCGGCCTGCACCACCACCATGGTCTGTTGGGCCCGGTGGTGAATGGGTCCAGTTCAATTGGGCTTGCCAGCCACTGGTCCCAGCGACTAGGTCATTTCAACCAGCTGGTCACGGTAACCCAGAGGCTTTTTGGATGCTCTCCAGTGGTGAACCATCTGAGAACATCTGCAGGGAGGAATCCCATTTGCCCACCCCGAACCAATGGTCACCCTTCTGACTGATGCCTCTCTCATGGGCTGGGGAGCCCACATGGGGAACCACAGAGTCCATGGGCTCTGGAACCCTGAGGAGTCCTGATGCCACATCAACTTGCTGAAGCTCCGAGCAGTATGGCTGGCGCTGGCTGCATTAGCACCATTTCTGTGGGGTCTAGTGGTCCAAGTCCAGATGGACAGCACTACAACCAAGCACGATCTCAACAAACAGGATGGCACCCACTCCCAGCCTTTATGCAGGGAAGCACTCCACATCTGGACCCTTGTGAGCTAACTGGTGGCAGATCTCCTAGCCATCCATGTGGCAGGAGCCTCAAACCAACTAGTGGATGCCCTCAGCTGTGTAGGCAAGGTATCCCATGAGTGGTCACTTCATCCAGAGGTAGTCCACAACCTGTTCTCTCTGTGAGGCTTCCCTCAGGTGGACCTGTTCATCTCCTGGGAGAACACAAAGCTGAGGCTGTTTCATGCCCGCCCTCTTCAGCAGGGCTCACTGCAGGGAGATGCCTTTTTGAGGCTGTGGACCCCAGGCCTTTTCTACACCTTCCCTCCATTTCTCTTGAACTACAAGGTGCTTCTCAAGGTGAGGAGGGACATGGCAAAGGTGATCCTGGTAGCCCCAGATTGGCCATGCCAGTCCTGGTATCCAGATCTCCTCAGCTTCAGCAATAGGCTTCCGAGGCATCTCCTGGAACACCCGGACCTGATATCAGTCAGTCAGGGGAAGGTATTCAATCCAGACCTTCAGTCCCTGCACCTGACAGCCTGGTATTTGAGCGGCTAGAGTTCAAGGCTTTGGGTCTTTCCAATGATGTCCTCACCGTAGTTGAGGTATCTAAGAAGGAGTCAACCAGGAGGTGCTATGTCTTCAAATGGAAAAGGTTTTCCATTTGGTGTCCAGGCAAGGGCCTAGACCCTAGTTTCTGTCCTGTGGCCAGTATCCTCGACTACCTTTGATCCCTCTCCAAAGGAGGTCTCCAGGCTACTACCCTTAAGGTGCACCTGGCACCTATCTCCACTTACCAGGTGTGGACTGGTCAGCAGTCAGTGGTGCAGGAGACAGTGGTCTGGTGCTTTTTCAAGGGTCTCAATCACATATCCCTTCCAGTACATGAACCTCTGCCTCCGTGGGACTTAGTGCTGGTATTGGTTAAACTCATGGGCAAGCCATTCGAACCGATGCACAGGTGTGAGATGTCACATCTGTCGTGAAAGGCTGCCTTTCTGGTGGCTATCACATCAGCCAGAAGGACTGAGGCACTCCAGACACTCTCTGTGGAGTCTCCCTTACCTGGTCTTCCACAAGGACAAGGTTGTCCTGCGCCTTAAGCCAAAGTTCCTTTCAAAGGTGATGTTGGAGTTTCAGCTTAACCAGGTTTTAACTCTGCCTGTGTTCTACCTGAACTACACCTCGGAGGCCGAGTACAGGCTCCATACTCTGGACCTGAGACGAGCGCTCTCTGATTATAAGGAGCGGATGACTGAAGTTCGGGGAGAGGTTCACCTGCTGTTTGTCACCTACGCTGAAGCCGCACCTGGCAGACCTGCAGCAAAGCGGGCGATTGGCAGATGGATTATATCTTTTTTTTTTTAATTTAGTTTTTATTCATATTTTGATTATATACAATACAGTGTACTTACAATGCAGGCCGGAATAGTTTTGGTTTTAAACAGTTCATATAGCAAATTTCAACAACACTTGTTTCAATGTATAATGTTTTATAAATACGTCATAATTTCTTTTTTTTTTCCTCATTTCTTTCCTTTTCATTGCAGGTTGATACTTCAGATCTTACAATGCAGCAAGACTATACAATAATTAACTATACTTTATTTCCTTGCCTCCCAGAAAACCTGTAAATCTAGTTTATCCAGGTGGCAGTGGCCTGTTCTAGTCTACTAGGATCTATTTACTTTTGCATTTCAGTTCCCTATTCATCTCTTCTCAATATTGCCTTACTCATAGAACAAAATCTGTGTAGTCATCCAATTGATATTTAACTAATTTTTGCCACGAGGAGTGAAAACTCTTCAGGCGATTAGTTATTTTGGCTTTTATATGCTCTAATGCATAGATTTCTCTGACCTGTGCATTCCAACATTCTCTTGTGGGGATTTTTTTTGTTCCCCATAAATGAGTGATTGCCTTGAGCGCTGCCAATGTCAGGAGTGTAACTTGTTTGTATGTGGCTTTGTTGACCTTTATGCCTTCTTGGAGTGTGAACATTAGAATGTAAGTTGGGGTAAGCCACTGTGCACATTCATATATCTTATTTATAATTTGAGTCACTTCACTCCAGTATTGTGTAAGTTGGGCACAACTCCACAAGATGTGTGTTTGTGCTGCCTGCTGTGTCGCACAATCCCTCCAGCATTTACCAGTTTTGTCTCCTCCATATTGTGCGACTATTTTGGGGGTATGGAAAAAAAAGACTCCATAATTTCCATATGAATTCCCTCCAATAGGTGGAACTTGAGACTTTATATGTTGGAAGGGCAGTGCTCAGCCATCCCTTCAGTGGTATTTCTGTTTGGAGTTCTGTTTCCCATTTTTGTCTGATTTGTTCTGTCGAATCCTGTGTAACAGCCCCTCTTGTCTTACTCACCTGGGCTGCCCTGGAGCCCTCAATGTACTTCCCCAAGGGGGCCGGGCCTGAGTCCTGGCCGGATCACCAGTGGTGACTTGGTGCCTCCACCTGGGGCAATGGTACGGCCTCCTGTGGGCAAGACAGGTTACCACCCCCCAGGAACAATGATATATCCCCTTAGCGGCTGACCCCTCTGGCACAGTTAGATCAACACTCCCACCCCGCAACAATAACAAAGAACAAACACTTATGTAAGATAGCAAACAATAATCCCTCTTTATTTAAAATGACCTAAGGCAGAAGAGGTGAGGGCTACTCCCTCAAGACTCCACATAATCAGGCACACAACCCAGTATGAGTGCTCTCCTTCCCCCTCCCCTGGGAGCACCCAGAACAATCCCAGAAGGTGGGTACCTCACCATTCTCAGTTGCAGGCCTGCAGTCTCCTGTTGGGGGCCCTTGCAGGGCAACACAGGTTCAAGGAAAATCAGTCTGTCATTGGGGGTGGGGCTCGTCCCCAACCCTCCTAGCTGATGCAAACAAAGAATCCCAGAGCTGCAGCTCGGGGTACTCATGGCTTCTCTAGGAGGATGATGATCTCCCTGATTCAAGGATATGCATGGAGGGTGGAGGAGGCACTGTCCTTCACCTGCCTGGCCTTTCAAGCTTGGCCTGAGGGCTTTTGTATACAGTATTCACCTGGCAGGCCTATTCATCCTTCTATTTCCCTGGTTTCTACTGCAGCAGTGGATTCACACTGTAGGCACAGGGTGGATCAGCTTCCCCTCAGCCAGACCTGGGCTAGTGGCCACTCAACTTGCAGGGCTCTCCCCTGGCTGGAATTCAAGGGCCCCTGCATGGAGCAGTCCCCAAAGCCAGAGGCTCACTTTAACTGTCCCTTCTTCCAGTCCAGTCCCTTAGCCCACCGTCCCCTCTGGGAAAACCTCTTGCTCTCCCTCTCCCACCAGCTCTGCCTCTCTTCTCCTTTTTCTTCCTGCCACAGGGTAGGGGTAGCCAGAGAGCCTCCCTTCCAGCAAGCAGTCTTCCTCCTTTCTTGCTTTTTTTTTGGGGGGAAGAGGGGTACAGCTGCCTTTTCTCTTTGTTCCAGCAGGTAAGCCCATTTTGGGGGCTTACACCTGTAATGATTGCCTATGTGCCTCATAGGTTCTGCTGATTATGTGTTCTGTGGGTGTTCCACTTATGGATGTAGTTATTAGTGTTATGAGTTTAGGTGGGTTCTCTACTATCTCCACTAAATATGATTCGAGTGGTTGCAGAAATCTTTTAATCTGGAGGTAATTGTATGTAACCCATAGATGGCACTATCCCAAGGGCCACTACCCCTAGCTGGTGGGCTAGTAGCAGGTTAAGGGGGCCTGGGTACTGAAATGGGTGCCTTCACCCGGAGGTCAGGGTTGTTAGTTGGTCAAGCTGACCTTGGCACAGCCCTCTGGGACACTGTAAGCCCCCTCTTTCCCTTCTAGTGGCCTGAACAATATACAATAATTACTTTCACAATGACCCTTAGTCACCAGGCAATTACCCACACTATTTGCACTTACCACCAGGGCTGGTTCCTCTAGCTTGACCCGGGGGACCCCCTGTAAAACAAGGTTATGCACAGTAAATAGCAACAGTACAGTACTCTTGGCACAAACTGGAACCAAAGTCAGGTTAAATGCAAAAAGAATTAGATCTGATTTATTCAGGGGACTTAAACAAGAGAGCGGCATGATCAGGTTGATTTGCTTAAAGGTTATATCAATCAGACAGTATGCATGCATGTCGGAGTCCCTACACAGCCACACACTCTGGGTACCCAGGTAGGAAGTGAGTGGGCTAGCCAGGAATGTTGCCCGGGGTAGGCCATCTCGCAGCTGGTTGGGGTCCTGTGATGGAAGAAAGCAACATACACAACACACTATTTGTAATCTGGAACCGGAAGGCTCAGTTCATGAAGGAAAAGACCACAAAGCAATCAGATGATAACACTTTAGATTTAGCTCTTGTTGCAGGGAGCTACCCTGATGTTTACTCATGATACCCAATACAGGACACAGGCAGGACAAAATCGAGATAGCAGGTTGTTGAACTGGAGTGCCAGGAGAAGCAGGGCCCACATGAATCACTGAGGCGTCGTTCCTGTTCAAAGCGTGAGCAGGGGGCTGATCCCCAGGCAGGTCTTTCGTCGATGACTTTCTCTGTGCAGCGGGTAGTCTGGCTGGGCCAGTGTGGCAAAGCCCAGGCCCAATGGAGATGAATACGGATTCAGTCCGTGGGAGCTGAATGCAGCCTCCAGCAAGCAGAAAACAGTTCAGCATACAGCGGTGAACCAAATCATGACCCACTAACAGCACACAACACATTTACATGTAAGAAATTCTACTATACCAGGCAGATTGCTATTCGGTCACAATTGCAGAGTCTCTGCACAAACCAGGAGTGCAAAGGTGGCTGGAAATCCTGACAGGCCAATCACATTCAGCAAATCTTTGGTCTTCTTCAGGTTAAATCCTGGTTTCAGTTCTGTGGCTTAAATCGTCCACACAATTCGGATTCAGTCCGAATAAACTCTCTTCTCCTTTTCAGGGACAGCAGGCAGGCCAAAACTCAGCCCTTTCACAGTTCTCCTGTGCGAATCCACACAGGATTGCTGCTGGACTATCTCGAGCTGTTACCTCTTTCACTTCCCAACTCAAACTGAAACTAGCTACAAGTAGCCTGGGAATTTCCCCAAGATCCAAAAGGTTCGGTCGGCTGATTCTTCTGTCAGTTACAACAAGGGCTCCCCTTCCAGGTCTGTCTTGGCGCCAAAATGCAAAAACTACAACTCCTATAGAATTTTGCTCCCACCAAGCCCCTGTAGGCAGGCTCCATTTTAGAGTCCTAAATGTACTGATTGGCCCATTCTGCAGTCCAGGACCAAGATGATGGAAACAAACAGAACTGTCCGTGCTGCAAAGAAAGCAGGTTAGAACAAACTGCAATATTATTACTGCTCTAACAAATGATCAGCAAACAAGTATATCTTCTAACAGAGCTCCCTCTCTGATTAATTATGACTGCAATCCAGGCAGCTCTTGAAGAGACAATACACAGAGGCTATACAGGCACTCTCTGGCAGTGCATTTAAACTGCTAAAACGCAGGACACCAGCCTGGCAGTGAGCATTTAAGCAAGCTCAAGGAAGACTTTTCGGGAACCCTAATTTGTAGGTGGCTTACATGTAGGAAAGGTTTTGCGGTAAGCTCTATGCTTCTTGCACAGTCACAAAGGGTTAGAGGCCTGTTGTGAAACTAACCGAATCCCACATTGAGCCCATCTGTTTATGATCTTAGATCTCATTTTATTGGGTGGCCAGTCCGCTTCAGCTGTGAGGGCTGTTATGAAGAGCCTCTGATTTTTATTCAAGTATTTTTTTTTCATGGTATTCCACCCTTTCAGAGTTTCCTTGGTGTGCTGTGGGAGGGCCTGTAACAAGTTCTCTTCAATGGGCCTCCCCAATACCAATTCAGTTAAAGTATTTTGTTGATTTATGTCTATTTCTATTTGTTTCCAGTGCATCAGGTACCCAGGGCTCAACCAGCTAAGGACCATTCTTACCTGAGTGGCTGAAGCGTATTGCTCAAAGTTTGGGAGAGCTACCCCCCCCCCCCAACTCTCTGGGGAGCTGTAAGATTGTGTATCTGATTCTTGGGCGTTTACCTTTCCAGGTAGATCTGGATGTTATCCTATTCCAAGTGTGATACAGTGCACTCCACATATAACGGATACTGTTATAATGGACAGTCAGTTATTGTGGACAAAAACTGATTTCCCAAACCAAATATATCAAATCCAACGCATTTTCCTCTGGTTATAATGGACAGAAACATTGCAGTAGCTTTTATCTGGGGGTATTGGCAGCATCTGGATGAGTACAAGATCTGGGGTAAGATATTTTGTTTTATGACCTCTATTCTGTTTATAAAACTCAGTGGTAGTTTTGTCCATCTGGATAGGTCTTCAGTTAATTGCTTGATTAGGGGCTCGTAGTTAATGAGGTCCGTTACTTGTAATTTTTTAGCTAGCTTAACCCCCAAATGTCTAATCATGAATTTAGACCACTTAAAGGGGAACTTAGATTTCAACTGGCCTAAGTGTGTAAAGTTAAAGGTGAGAACTTCTGTTTTCTGGTTATTGGTTTTGTAGCCAGCCACTTGTCCAAATTGCTTGATGGGAGGGGGTGGATCGAGTAAGGGCAAGGAATGAGTTCCATAGTTTGGGGGCATAGTTGGCAAATGCCCGATCGCCCACAAGGGTACATGTTCTAGGGACCACGCAATTTAGTGCCGCTCTTGACCTAAGGTGGTGAGAAGAGTTGCCGGGGAAGAAGGACAGGGCGAGGGCTGAGGGGGTGGCTGTTCTAATGATGTTGTCAATGAAATTCCCTACTACGAAGGCGTGATGTTTCTCCAGGGGGAGCCACTCAAGGTGTGTATAGAGGTCACAGCGGTGTGTCAGGGGAGGGGCGGAGAGTGCAAAGCGGCAGATGCTGTTGTAGGCGGTGTCCCATTTTGAGAGGTTGAATTTTGGCATGGGGCGAAGGCCACTAGCCCATAACAGAGGGAGGGGAGGAGAACACCCCTGGGTAGGGCCATCCGAGCGGCCAGTGTGAGGCAGTTTTTGGCTCTATATGCGAGTCTGAGTTTGACATTCATAGCCTTGCAGATGTTCCTGATATGCAGGGAAAGGTCCAGCTGGGGGTCTAGGGTAACGCCAAGGTACTTGACAGCAGCAGCTAGCTGCACGGGCAGGCCATCAGCCCCATGTATTAGAAGGGGGGAAGGGCAGGATTTTGTTTTATTCAGGGACCTGAAGAGCATAGCCTGGGTTTTTTGGAGGTTGATGACAAGCTTATGCTCACACAGCCAGGCTTGTATCTGCTTGAAGTCAGAGTTCAATTGGGAATTGATGGTGCTGATGTCTCGGGCACTATCCAATATGACGAGGTCATCGGCGTACAGCGTTGCAAGCCCATGGATGATGATGGATGGTAATTCATTGATGAAAAGGGAGAAGAGCGTCGGGCTGAGGACAGACTCCTGGGGGACGCCACATTGTACAGTGGTGAGAGTGGAGAGGGATCTGTTGAAGTTTGTGTGTTGCTTCCGACCAGTGAGGTAATTGTGGAACCAGGCATGAGCGGGGTCTGAGAGTCCAAGGGAGAGCAGAGTGGCACTGAGGAGGGAGTGATCTACCCTGTCAAAGACCTTGGATAAGTCCACGAAAATTGCACCAGTGAGGTTGCCCTGGTCTGTTGCAGTTCAGATCTGCGAGGTGACTACAGCGAGGGCGGTAGCTGTGCTGTGCCACTTCCTAAACCTGTGTTGGGCCAGGGAGAGGAGATTGTACTCCTGTAGGTACTCAGTTAACTGAGAGGTCACAGCTTTCTCTAGGAGTTTAGATGCGGCCGAGAGAATAGCAATCGGCTGATAGTTCAGGGGATCTTTCGGGTTTCCTTGTTTGAGGACGGGGTGATCTTTGCTATTTTCCAGATATCAGGGATGACACTGGTGGTGAGGGAGGTGTTAAAGATGTGTGTCATTGGCCAGGCTAGGAGGTGGGCACCTAACCTGAACAGTTTTGGCTCGAGGTTATCGTGCCCTGGGTCAGTGTGGGGGGGGAGGCTAGCGAGCAGCCTCTGGGTCTCGGTGATAGACATCTGCTGTAGAAAGAAGGAGGATCTGGGTGTGTGTCCGGGTCGAGCGGAGTTGGGGAGTTACGTTACAGGTGGTTTATAGTTTGAGGGCTTGGGGGCAGCGGGGGCAGGAGGAAGGGGGATGGCCTGTTCGGAGAACATAGTGTTAAAGGTGTTAGCAATTGTGTGTGGGCTATTGCAGCTGACCCCATCAATGAGCAAATCCGTGGTTTGTCCTCTCGCAGAGCCCCCGACCGCGCTTTTTATGTTCTGCCAAAAACTCCTTGGGTTGTTGGTTGAAGAGAGTAGTGCGGATCGGCAGAACTTGATTTTTGCAGCCCTGATGGCTTTTTTGCAGGAGTTTCTGAGGCACTTGTAGTTGTCTAGATCACTGACCCTGAGAGAGGCCTTATAGGTCTCCCAGCACTTGTCCCTGTGTTTCATTAGGGAGAATAGATCCCCATGAAGTCATTTGGTGACAGTACCTCACACCCTCCTTCTAGTGAGGGGCGCATGCTTGTCCTGCACTGGGATATATTTGGCTAGGAAAGTGTCCAGTGCTAGATTTGGATCCAAGGAGGTGGTGACCCCAGACCTGTCAGTAGATCTGAGGTCGCTGAGGAAGTCGGGCAAGTGGAGCTTTGAGTAGTCCCTCATCTGTATCACTTTGCTAGGTATTTTTGCCTGAGGGATGCCCCAGGTACAGAAGGTGGGCAAGTGGTCTGAGATGGCATCTGGTAGGATGCCCGAGGATGTGATTCTGTCGGGCCTGTTGGTCAGGACCCAGTCGATCAGTGATCCTTTATCCCCTCTGGGGGAAAGATTTCATTGGTTCGGTGATAACCTGACTCAGAGCAAGGCCTGATAGCAATTGCTCATAGGATTTAGAATTGGATCCCATCCAGTCAAGGTTGAAGTCTCCAATAATGAGGACTTCACTTGTCCCCACCCTGGAGCTGAGGCTGTGCAGTAGTGAGGAGAGTCCGGGTATTCCACCACTGGGAGGGTTATAGCAGCAAATCAGGTGGATTTTCTTTGTGAGCCCAAGAAGGAGAAGGGTGTGCAGGAACTCACATGCTGAGGGGGTAGTTGGTTGGTGGTCAATGGTAGACACGTTGAGGTGGGCTTTGTAATAAAGTAACACCCCCCCTCCATGTTTGTTACCCTTGCGATCGCACCTGATGTGGCTATAACTTGGCTATAATATAGCATCAGGAGTGTGGGGTTTTAGCCACGTTTCTGTGATACCCAAAATATCCGGATTATAGTGGGCAACCCAGGCAGTGAGCTCAGCAAGGTTGAATAGGAGGCTGCAGACATTTAGATGGACGATTTTTAGCCCCTTGACAGCTAGCCATGGGGGGGGTTGAGGTTACGCAGCAGGTCATCCTGTTTGTGAGTGATAGCTCCACCCCTGGTGGGCCCTAGGGGAAGGGGGGTTGAGGAGGGGTGCATGCTAGCGGGGGGGGGGGATAGTAGAGCAAAAGAGGAACCTAGTTAGCTTGAGATTAATTAGGTCTGCCCTTTTAGTGCAGTACCTTGAAAAAATTATTATAGAAACATAGAAGTTGACGGCAGATAAGGACTGCAAGGCCCATCCAGTCTGCCCATTTCTTTTTCTACCTTATAAATGTGCCATCGGCCTTTGCTCTGTCAGTGGCCTATCTATTCATAGTCATTTGTATTGCTCCCTTATGCCTATCCCATGCCTGTTTGAAGCCCTGCACTGTATTCATAGCCACCACTTCTTGTGGTAAGCCATTCCATGCATCCACCACCCTTTCTGTGAAAAAGAATTTCCTCACATTCCCCCTTAATTGGCCTCCCTCTAATCTCATGCTGTGTCCTCTTGTCCTGCTATTTTTCTTATATTTAAACATGTTAGACTCTTTCACCTTGTTTATGCCCTTAAGGTGTTTGAATGCCTTGATCATATCACCTCTCTCCCTCCTTTGCACAAGGGTATACATATTGAGCTCCGTTAATCTGTCCTCATATGTCTTCTGATGCAGTCCCTGCACCATTTTGGTTGCCCTTCTCTGGACTGCCTCAATTTGGTTAATGTCCATGTGAAGGTGTGGCTCTCAATACTGCAGCAGTACTCAGGATGGGGCCTAACCAGTGTCTTGTACAGAGGGATTAATACCTCCCTCTTACGACTTGTGATACCCCTACTAATACACCCTAACACCCCTAGCCTTACCTACTGCTTTAGAGGTCTGCTTGGATGATTTTAGGTCATCAGTGATGATGATGCCCAAGTCTCTTTCTTCCTTTGTGACTGCTAGCAACTCCCTCCCAGCCTATAGGTGGCTTCAGGGTTTCTCTTCCCTATGTGCATGATTTGCACTTCTTTGCATTAAATCCCAGTTGCCACTCTTCTGACCATTCTGCTAGTTTATCCAGATCTCTTCTCATTCTGCCCACACCATCTGGATCATCTACTCTGTTGCAGATCTTGGTGTCATCTGCAAACAGACAAGCCTTACCCTCTAGTCCATCTGCAAGGTCACTAATGAAGATGTTGAAGAGGACTGGCCCCAGGGCTGATCCCTGAGGTACCCCACTTGTGACCTGCATTTCTTCTGACTGTATACCATTTACCACCACTCTCTGTTTTCTGCCCGTCAACCAGTTTGCCACCCAGTTGACCAACTTCTGACCCACCCCGAGCCTACCCAGCTTATTTATCAATCTTCTATGTGGAACAGTGTCAGAAGCTTGCTGAAGTCAAGGTAGGCGACATCAACTGCTCCCCTTGGTCACCACTCTGGTTACCCAGTCAAAGAAATCTATGAGATTAGTTTGACAGGACCTTCCTTTTGTAAACCCATGCTGTCTTGGATCCTGTGCCCCTATGGATTCCAGGTGTTGCACTATCCTTTCCTTAAGGAGTGCCTCCATAATCTTGCCCACTACTGAGGTAAGACTGACTGGTCTGTAGTTCCCCGCCTCCTCCCTGCTACCACTCTTGTGGAGCGGGATCACATGAGCCCTTCTCCAGTTTTCTGGGACCTCCTGTGCTCAGAGACTCACTAAACAATTCTGATAATGGCTCTGCTAGTTCCTCCTTTAGCTCCTTAAGTACCCTGGGATGTATGCCATCAGGTCCCATTGCCTTATCCACCCTGAGCTTAGCAAGCTCTTGTAGGACCCTTTCTTTTGTGAAGGGTAGTGCTCACCTCCTCCCCTGTGTCCATGATGCTGAGCTGTGGGCCCTGCCCTACCTTCTCTTCAGTAAATACTGAGCAAAAGTATCTATTTAGGATAGATGCCTTTACAGGGTCCTCCTCCTCATGCTCCTTTTCTCCATTAAGCTTAGTAATACCCTCTGGACTTTCTCCTTTCACTAATGTATCTATAGAAAGTCTTGTCACCTTCTTTTACTGTTTGTGCTAGTGTTTCCTCAGTTTGGGACTTTGCCTGCCTTACTGCCTTACCTGCTTCCTTAGGGCAGTTTGGTATGCCTCCCTATCTTCATCCCGCTGTGTTCCCTTATATTTCCTGAAGGCCAGCCTTTTGGCTCTGACCTTTTCTGCTACTGTATTTGAGAACCAAAGTGGTTTCCTTCTTCTTTTGCACTTCCTTTTCTGTCTAACACAATGGGATGTTGCTTCAAGTATTGCATCCTTAATGCTTGCCCACTTTGCCTGTACCCCCCACCTGTGTTTCTTTTTGCCAGGGCTAGCTTAACTCTGTTGGCCATCTTATCAAAGTCAGCTCCTCTGAAGTCCCATATTTTTGCCTTGGAATGGGATGATTAGATTATCATGCAATTCAGTGCACAGTCCTCAAGGGGAAGGGTGTCTCCAGTTCTTCCACTTTCTGAGGCATAAAAAAAACTATCTTCACATGTGCGGGGACAGTAATTCCATTAAAGTACATAAAAGCAATCACAGGAACTCAGATGGGAAGCGTCGAGTCTGTTGCAATTACCTTGAATTCCTGTCCTCCGGTAGGTGGGGGGGCCGTAGAGCACCCCGCGACCTCGGGGTCCAAAGCTCGAACTTCTGTCCTCCGGTAGGCGGGAGGGACAGAGCACCCTCGTGACCTCGGGGTCCAAAGCTCGAATTCCTGTCCTCCGTAGGGCGGGAGGGAGGCCGAGAGCACCCTCGTGACCGGGGGTCCAAAGCTCGAATTCCTGTCCTCCAGTAGGCAGGGGAGAGGGCCGTAGAGCACCCTCGCGACCTTGGGGGTCCAAAGCTGTGGAGCCGCTACAGTATGATGGCATAACACCAAGATGGGGGGGATTCTCCCTCCTGAATAGTACAGTAGGATGCATGCAGAGTTGGCAGAAGCAGATTTTTTAACTACTTATAGAATTCAGCAGGGTATCCGTCTGGACCCAGTGCTTTCTGATTTTTAGTTTTAATTAGGGCCTGTTTAATTTCTTCTGTATTAATTGGGGATATTAGCTTATTTGCTTTGTCTGGGCTCAGCTAGGGTAGATCTAATTTTTCTAGGTAGTCCCTAATTAAGTCTGCTTGTGGGGGAGCAGGTTCTGTGTATAATGATTGGTAAATTTTTTCTAAGATTTCTCTTATTTCTCTGGAGAGCGTGTGGGCCTTACCTGTGCTCAGGTCTATTAGGCTGGTTATACAAGTCTTGGCTTTTCTTTCCCTGAGTTTCCTTGCCAGATTCTTTGCTCCTCTAGCCCCCTTCATGACTTTCCAATTTTAAATACATTAATTGCTGTTTTATTTTGTGTTCTGTCATTTTTTGTATTTGTTGTTTAATGTTGTTAATTTGAATTCTTGTTTTCACCTTTGTTTGATTTTCCTGGGCCTGCAGTTCTTTTAATTTCACATGCAGGGCATTCCATTTCCTCTCCCTTTCTTCTTTTTGTCTAGATGTGTATTTTATTATTTCTACCCTTATTACTGTTTTTGAAGTATCCCACGGGATCGGTGTCGAAGTGTCTGGGTTGGTATTATCTGCTACTATTCTGGGGATCATTTCTTTCATTAATGTTTTGAAATTTGGGTCCCTCAGATGCATCAGGTTAAACCTCCAATGTGTATTCTCCCCCCCCCCCAGTTCAAATTTTGCCATTAGTGGGACTTGATCCAAGAGTACTGTCGCTCCATGCCATATGTCTGCCAAACCTTCCTGAGATTCCACATTTGTTAAAATGTATTCTGTTTTTGCTGCTGTGTTAGAGTGGGCATGTATTCCTTTCTTGTAGAGAAACTCCTCCTCCACCTGTCTACTGGGCCCAAAGAGGTCATATTCTGTTGTATGCATTTCTGTAAAGCGTTAGTTCATTGAGGGAGGGGCTTAGCGGCATCCAGATGGGGTTGTAAGGTAATGCTGAGGTCCCCCCTAGTATAAGTTGTCCTTGCATTTTCATTGCCAGTTTAGAAAAAAAGGATTGGGCCAGGCCTCTGTGATCCCGGGGGAATGTAAAGTGAAGCTATTGTCACTGTACATGCACAGACCTGGGCCACCACCACCACGCACCTTCCCTCCTCATCTATTTCTTGATCTAAAATCTGTAATGGTAAATGCCGAGAAGCCAACATGGCCACACCTCTGCACCTGCCTGAGGAGTGAGCTGATTCTGCTATCAACCTATATCTAGAATTGTGAAGCCTATGGTGCTCTGGGGAGGACAAGTGCGTCTCATGCAAGAGCACTATATTTGGGTTTTGAGATATTGCTAGAGGCCTGCATGCTTTACCGGGCTATGTATCCCGTTTATATTAAGGGATAGCGCTAATGTTGGCCTAGCCATCTTTATATATTTGGGGGTCAGTCTGAAGTCCCAAGTTCAGCTTACTCGCCTCCCTCAGTAAAGCTCTATGATAGCTGTTTTCCCAGCTTGTTAACCTGCTATTATATTTCGGTGTCCAACATATAGTAACATCCTCTCCAACATAGAGAACTCTTAACAACAAACAATTCTTTAAAACTTTAAAAATAACCTTTTGCCAACAGGGCTTGAAACCATCTAATTCAATATGCCTATTGGCAGTCTTTGATTTGCTTGTATATGAAACACATCGAGACGTTCTTTTTGCTTAGGCTGTTTTTTTTATATTGCAGGTATTCAACTTCCTAGGTCTGGAGAGTAGAAGGTGCTCTCCACAATTGGGGTTGCTATTTACTCCCTCGGGGGTAAGTCCCCGACTAATCTGGGGGCCCACTGCACTGTACCCCCAGTGGTACCGACTGCCTCATGAATACGCCCCACCTGGATCAGCACAAAAGGAGCAAGAGCATTGAGCCCATTATAGGTTTTCCTATGTGCACTTAAGGACATCATCGGGGAAATGTAAAGTAAACTTTTAAACTTGCAGAATAGGAGTAGGGGCTGGCTCCTTTTATTCAATAGTCAAGGGGCAGATGTCAATGCGCCTTTTCTATGCGTGCCCCCCTGCAGGATGTTGGCCCCCAATACAAGGTGCTGGTGGATCTTTCTTTTAAATTTATAGCCAGAAGTGTTTTGATTTATATTAACAGCAATTAAACATTTTTTATACTCGGTTATCAAGTACTTGTATCTGTGTTACCACCGTGTTATTAATTTTACCCTTTCACAGAGGCCCTCTATTAAATGTGCCTACCAATCTAATCTGAAAAAGACATGTTACTCTCTTATTATTTTCAATAGAAAGATCGAAACATCCATGCCTGTCTTGGGATTTGGTACTTTAAGACTGGATTTCTTAACATTAAGGAACTCCCACCCTTATAACTTTAATGTGAGAAACGTTCTTGGTAGTCTTTTAATTTTCAGTCTCTTAGATGCTGATGCAGTCTGAGCGTTGCTCTCTTGCTATGGAGAGAACATTTTCACAGTACCTGGTTTAGTGTTATCAGTTTCAGGCTGGAGTGTCCCTACCAAATTTTCGCAGCAGCTCTTTGGCATCCTGGAGCATTGTGAGTCCCTGTCACCTTCTGGTTTACAGCTCTTGTTTTTTCTCCCATATTTCATTCCTGGTGTTCCATTGATCATCCTCTATCATCTGTCTGGCCGCCATTGGAACAGTAATTTCCCTGCGGTTTGGTGCTCGCGTTTCTTCTTCTGGTGTGTCAAAGGATTTCTGGCCCTCCAGAAACATGACCACGAGGCAGGCCGGATATAGCATAGTAAATTTTAGTTGCTGGGTCTTCAAGGTTTGCAGAATCAGGGCATAGGCTCTCCATTTGGCAGTCACTATAGGTGAATAATCGTTATCAAAGTAAATTCAGGTTCCTTTGTATCGAAGCTCTTTCATGCGCCATGCTCTGGGTAACAGTTTTTGTTTGACTTGGTATCTTAAAAACTTAAGGAGTATTGCTCTGGGTCTGTTATCGAGTTGATGGGGTTTTGGTTGGAGGGTCCTGTGAGTTCTCTCTATATCAATTGGAAATGCTTGGTCTAACTGCAGTATGTCTCACAGGAATTGGTCCAAAAATGCTAGCATGTCCGATCAGTCCTCATCTTCGGGGACCCCCGGTATCCTGAGATTGCACCTTCTGGATCTATTTTCCAAGTCATCGCACTTGTCTGTTAGCTCCTGATTACTGTCCACCAAATGCATAACCAGGCATTCCAGTCTATCCGTTCTGGTGTCGGTGGTGGTCTGTTGAGTCTCCAGCTCTGTACATTTCTGCCCCATTTGTGTTATCTCAGCTTTAATGTGATCTTTGAAATTTCGGATGTCTTTTCTGAATTCCTGAAATTCAGCCAAAATGTCTGCGTTACTGGGTTGTTGCTGCGCGCCTTGTTGGGTCGCCATGTCAGCCGTGGTCGCTGAGTCAGCTTGAGCATTAGCCTGTGATCCATTGCAATCTGGTTGTTTCTCAGCCTTAGTTTTTTTCCTCCTGCCTCCCATTAACTTTCTGAGCTCCCAAATGTTGTAAATTTCAGTTTTTGAAACTCGAATAGCAAGGTTTTGGGCGCAATTTGTCCCCAATGGTCCGAGCTCTCACTTAAGTGCTGCATTCCAGGCGGTGATGTCACCGGAAGTCCAGATGGATTACATCTTGCATTGATCTCTGCTATAGGTTGGTGGGTAGGGAGCCTCTCACAAGGCTAAGGGCTCACTCCACCTGCCATACTGCTGCATCAGTGGCTGCTTCTAGGGATGTCCCTATCCAAGATATCTGCAGGGTTGCTACCTGGAAGACAGCAAACACCTTCATTACCCATTTCCACATTGACCAGCCGGGATGCTGGTTTTGGAGCTTCAGTTCTCCAGTCTCTATTCCCGAAGTAGGAGGTGCGCACCTTGCCTCTCTTCTCCTGGAGAACTGCTAGGAGTCTGCCAAACAGTGTGGATGAACAACATATCCACGATCCTAGAAAAACAGGTTACTCACCTGTAACAGTAGATCTTCCACAGAATGGTCTCTTGCAGTAGGTAATTACTTCTGGGAGTTTCCAGCAGAGGGCTCTGTAACACAGCAGCTCTTCTTGCAGTTTTGTACCAGGGATCGCCCACACATGACATCATCTTCCTGCTTCCTATATAAGTGTGGGCGATCCCTGGTATCCTCAGTTCATTTTTCTTCTGTCTTCAGCTTGCACAGCAGCCAGTTCAGCTTCTGTGTAGCAGTCATCGACGAGAATTGGATTCCAAAAATGAGTGTCTAAAGATTCTTCGAACCAGCAAGCTCTATTTCATTCCTGCCACTGTGGCAGGAAGATTTATAGATTTGACAATCACAAATATTGTGTAAGGTGTCTGGGACCCACACACGACACCAATTCTTGCAACTCCTGTCAGGAGTTTAACAGAGCAACCTGTCGACGACGGTTGCTTGAAATTCAGCATCTCTTAATTGAGCGGAAAATGTCTCTTTTAGAGAACCAGGGGGCTACATACTAAGGGCTCCCCCAGCTCTGGTTCTTGTCCTTGGCAGAAGAAAGAAAGGGAGAAACCCTCTTCTCACTCTCTGCCGAATCGCCCGTCGATGACCACTGTTTCTGTGGCTTCTCCGTCAATGGAGCATCTTCCTCCAGCTTCCTCGTTGATGGAGGCTCACACCCTCTCGTAGACGACACTTTCCAGCACTTTAAATGCAGTGCAGGCTCTGTCTGCTCCATCGATGGGGGCTTATACCCTCTCATCGATGACGCTATCTAGTGTCTTAAATCCAGCCAAATACACAGCTGCTCCATCAATGGGGGCTCCTCTCCCATCGATGGCATCTGACATATTTAGTAAACATAATTCTATGGGCTCATTGATGAGATCCTGTCTTCCTCAAGGCAAGCCAATGGCCTCTGCACTACAGAATGCCCCTCCACCCTCACAGATAGCATTTTACAGGGGGCAAGCGGACAGAGACCGCAACCCTGGTTCATACTTTCCAGGGGCAAGACCTGCTCACACTGCCTGTCCCATCCCCTCCATCACCCCATTGTCTCTCAAACCCCCCCACTGCTAACCCTCCCTTCTTCCCAAGAACGGGACATCACCAAGGTGGTACAGCATGTCTTGCATGCCATACACCACTCCTAGTCCTCTGACCCAAGAGAGCTGGAGGAGCCTTTCCAGTCTCAGTCTCCTCCACCTTAAAAAATTCACGGTGACAGGGATATACTGCCACTCTGGTCTCCTCCTCTTAATATGGAAGACTATTTGTCAGATGAACCTGGACTACCGGTGGATCTCTCCTGTGATATTGATGAAGAAGAGTTCCAAGATCTGGATTTCCCAAATCTGGAATCCTCCTACTTGGAAATCTCTTTCCTGGATGAGGACTTGCCCATGTCAGTCACCACCTCTCCTCCAGATGATCCAACCTCTAGTGACATGATGGTTCAAATACAAAAGGTCATGGGGTTCTCTACCACAGAACATGACAAACAATGTAAGGATATGGCAGAATATCTTGAATTGCCAGAGGAACCAGCCCTAGTGGTGCCCCCACTGATTCTGACCTACCAAAATGCCATCATGGCTGCCTGGCATCAGCTGTCAGCTATTATCAGTGCCCCCTGAAAAGCAGATCACTTATATCAGGCTCCCCTGGATCATCCCTTTCTGTCTACCGTCCCAGAAGTGGATTCAGTGGTCATTACTGCCACTCATGATCGTACTGAAAGACCCAAACGTATGAGTTCCTTACCTCCTGGTAAAGAATCCTGAAGGACTGACTACCTGGGGGAAAAAGGTTTTTGCCTCAGGCACAATGAATATTAGAATTCTGAACTATATGGGACATATGGTTAAATACCAACATACCCTTGGGGCTTCGGTTATCGACATTATCAGTAAACTTTCTCCTTCCCAGGAAAAGGACATCCACCTACCAGGACGGTACAATCATTTAGCAGATTGGCTAAGTCACCAGTCATCCACTCACAAATGGACACGGAAGTACTCCAAGAAATCTTAGATCTGTGGGGAACCCCACAGCTGAATCTGTTTGCCTCCCCAGTCACTCACCAGCTTCCCAGTTACTTCTCCATTATTCCAAACAACAAGAGATGATCTATAGATGCCGTGTCCCAACCTTGGACAGGACTCTACTTATATTCCTTCCCCCGTCCCTCTATTGCAATGGACTCTATTCAAATGGAGCCAGCCACCATGATTCTCATAGCACCAATGTGGCCTCATCAACCGTGGTACCCTCTACTCCAACAACTGTCAGTAAGGGAACTCATTCAGTTGCCAGTCAACTCAGTGTCACGGATCCCTCCTACACCCCAGCCTGAAAACCCTTCATCTTCACGCTTGGCTCCTGAGGACACATTCATAAATAGACTTCAAGTGTCCTCTCCTGTTGTCAATATTCTCCGGGCTTCTCGTAAACCAGCAACCGGAGAAACATATAATTCCAAATGGAAAGGTTTTTCCATATGGTCTGCCTCTTGCTCACTGGACCCTTACTCTTGTCCACTGATGAAGGTCTTGGACTACCTGACCTCATTAGTCAGGCTTAAGTTACTCCTCCATCAAAGTCCACCTAGCTGCCATCTCGACTTTTCACAAACCTTTCGATGGCAAACTATTGTACCAACGTCATTTAGCCAAGATGTTTTTGAGAGGAATGATGTATATTATGCCTCCTAACAGAAGACTCACTCCTCTGTGGGATCTCAGTTTCATCATAAAAGAGCTGACCCTCAAACCTTTTGTGCCAGCGGCCACCTGTGATCTCCATTTCCTTTCATGGAAAACATTGTTTCTAGTGGCTATTACTTCAGCTCACCATATTTCCAAGCTTCATGTCCTCATGTGTAGGGAACGTTACTGGATTTTTCACAAGGACGGGGCAGTCCTTTATACCAACCCATCCTTCCTTCCTAAAGTAGTCTCCTAACATACTCTAAATCAGTCCTTGGAGCTTCCAGTCTACTACCCTGAATACTCCAATCCTGGTGAACATCTTTTACATACCTTAGATGTCCATCGTATACTACGCTATTACACTAATCGTACCCAGTCGATTAGGAAAATGTCTCAATTGTTCATCACCTTTGCCTCTGGCAGAGAAGGGCTTCCTTTTGCTAAACGAACCCTCTCTTCATGGTTGGCGAATTGTATTACCTATTGTTATTTGTTCTTCTGACGGGGAACCTATGTAAAAGAGCTTTGCTCAAAGGTGTTATCCAAACTCAAATAAATAAATTAAAAAGTACAACAAAGGGACTTCCGGTGATATCACCGTTCAAATGGCGGCTTAGACTTTAGAGCTCCACATACCCAACCACTATCTAACTCCATTGCACAGCAAAATCATAGTTTAAGTGCTTAATACATTTAGCATAGTTTGCCAGAAATGTCTACTAGGCAAAAACATTGAGATCTGGTGGCAAATACTAGGCCAAAGCTCTCTAAGCAAGTGACCTTGGAATGGCAGTGGGCTAATATAGGGCCTTCTACCAACATGCAGCCAGCCCCACAGGACGGAGGTGAGTTGAGGGCAGAATTGCTATTAGAGCCCGACTTCACAATTACCTCCTGGCAGCGGGTGGAACAACTTCAGAAGATCGGCGATACCCTGCAGAAGATGGAAATGCTGGTGGCGGACAACACAAAGGATATTCAGGCCCTCGAGACTCAGATCGCCACTTCAGAGGAAATGGTGATGGAATACACCCACCTGGTTGATGTCCATAATGGAGTATTATTAGACCTGCACCGCCAGGAAGTGGAGCGCCAGCTCAGGCTCGAAAAGCTGGAAAATCGAAACCAGAGAAATAATGTAAGATTACATGGGCTGCCGGAAAAGCAGAAACGGGAGATATGGTCCAGTTTATGGAGACATTCCTGAAAGAAATTTTACCTTTGCCGAAAGATCTCCAGCTGAATATCATCAGAGCCCATAGGTCCCTGATTGCACCACCCAAAGATGAAAAGGCAAGACCGAGGTCAATTGTGATGACTTTTTTAGACTTTTGAATGAAAGAGCTGGTTCTGTGAACAGCCTGGGGAAGAAAGAGGTCTTCTTTGGTGACAGACAGCTCTTCCTTGAGTACGATTATACCCCTGCCACTGTGCAACAGAGAAGGTGAGTTCTAGCAGTGCAGAGACTCCTGAAAGAGAGAGGGGGTAAAGGCCTTCTTAGAATACCTGGCACGGCTGAAGATAATTACCAAGGAGGGCACTAGAAGATACCCAGAGCTTTCAGATGCAAAAGATCTCTTGACCACTTATGGCATAACTTTAGAGGAGGTGCTTTCCAGGTTCCCTGAAGGAGAACTGACAAGGATGGACTGGCAAACAAATTGGGGAGTACGTACAAGCCGCAAGAAACAACAGGATACTTGGTCCAGAGACTAGAGCCGAGATGTCCCAGGAAAGCAAGGATGGGCCTAGGGGAGAGATTCAGAAGAGAATCAGGCAAAGGGCACCCAAGACAACAGTCAAGCAGATGGAGAACGCTGAGCCTCGGTTACCAGTCAGAGAGGTTTGGCTGTTCCTACTTTGAGAATTAGCGCCGATAGGCAAAATTCTGCACTTAAACATTTAGCCAATCGGGATGGTGGGGGTAGGGAACCCCCATTCAATTATTTCTACAAGATGGAGTTACATAGCTTTTTTTTTTATCTTTATGGTCTGTACTGTTTGAGCAGATTGAGAGGTTCACATCCCTCCACGGGCATCCAAAGTTTACCTTGCACAGACTGACAAGGATCCAGGTATCTCACTAAAGACATGGGGGATGGAATTGCATTAACTAAGGGCCAATTTGAGCATTACAGGTCAGGAAAGGTGGCTATTTAGCTCAAGACCCCTGTACTTCTAAGTAATTTTCCTTTTGGCCGGTCTACATTGCGCCTGCAAGAAGAGTGGCGGACACCAAGAGTGGCATAGTGCCTTCAGCTTTGCGTGGTTCACATTTAAACAGCAAAGCCACCTGCAAGTGACTACTTGTTCCCTCTCCCCCCCCCACACATTTCTCCAGCCTGCGGTTGGGGGGAAGTTACTGAAGGTTTTATCACCTTGAAGTCACAGATAGAGGGTCATGAGTTTTCACTGGCCCCATGTAGATGTATATAGTTATTTGCAAAAGTTACATTCTCTGTGTACAGGTTTAATTGTTGATAGTTTTGTACTGTTTAAAGTGTGCGATCTGAATGTAATACTCTTAATGACAGCTATGAGGGTTACTAAGAAAAGAACAAAGCTAGGCAGGAAGGGAACACTTTGCTGGGCAACACATTCTGTAATCCAAAAAGATGGGGGCATTAAAATAGTGACGTATAATGTTAGAGGCCTGCACAGCCCAATTAAATGATCCAGAGTGCTACAAGAATTAAACAGGTTAAGTGCAGACATAGTCTTCTTACAGGACATGCACTTGAGTGCAGAGGAACATCTAAAGTTTAAAAGGTCCTGGGTGGGAGAGGTGTTTGCGTCTCACTGTGTTAGTAGTACCCAAAAAAGGTATGTAGCAATATTAGTAAGAAAAACAGTTCCTTTTCAGGTGCTAGAGGAAATAAGAGACCCAGAGGGAAGATTTGTGAAAGTTCAGGGGGAACTGGGAGAGCACACTTATCCTGGTGAACATCTATGCTCCCAGCGAGGACCACAACAGGTATGATTTGTTTCTTAGAAACTTAACCCAAACACAGTTAGATTCCTCATACATAAACATTATGGGAGAAGACTTTAATAGAATCTTAACCCCCTCACTCGATAGATCGGGAAGGGGAGAAAGAGGGAGCTGCTCTAGAGCGACTTCCACATTAACCAAAATTATGACAAGAGTTTGGCCTCCTGGATGTACGGAGATTTCTTAATCCTACAGTGCGGGACTATAGTTTCTACTTCCCAAGACATGATCAATACTCTTGGGTGGATTACTTTTTGGTGTCTGCCGAGTGGGCTCATGTAGTGGGGAAGGCAGATATTGGGCTCTCGACTCTCTCCGATCATGCCCCGGTGGGCATTTCCTTGGAGTTTGATGCATCTGTTTGGCTTCTAAATGCTAGCTTACTGAACAGAGAGGACTTTGAGGAGATGGTGGTGGGAGAAATAAAAACGTTCCTGGATTTAAATCCTCCAGAGAACACCACTTCCCCCATCCGCTGGGATGCCTTAAAGGCGTATCTAAGAGGGAAGATCATCTCTTTTGCCTCTAGGCTAAAAAAGGAAAACATGCTGCACCAGCACCAGCTGGAACAAGAAACAGTAACCTGAGAAGCAAAGCACAGACAAGAACTAGACCCCCCAGTGTGGAAAAGTTAAAAGAAGCTAGAACAAAATTAGGACAGCTAATAGAACAGAAAATAGAGGGGAGACTGAGATATGCCAAGCAGCTCTACTATGAGACAAGAAATAGGGCTGGAGCTCTATTGGCAGCCCAAACCCGAAAGGAATGGTTAAACAGAACAGTTTTGAAAAGCAAGAAAGGACCCCATCTAGATTGTACTTCTAAGCCCAAGGAAATTGTCCAGTGTTTTGCCAAATTCTATAAAGCCCTTTATACAGCAGAGAGGAGTCTAGGGCATGAACTAGAGGTAACAAATTTCCTGGAAAGCCTGGCCTTGCCCTCCCTAGAAAAAGCAAAGGCAGATGCAATAGGGGCCCCTATCACCAGGAAAGAAGTAAGTCAATACATTTCTTCCCTCAAAAATTCAGAAGCCCCAGGGCTGGATGGTTTCCCATCTGAATTCTAAAAAACTTTCTCAGCAGATCTGCTCCCCATTTTACAAATTCCATTGCTGAATTCCATTCTTACCGAAGCCACTCCTATTCCCCCCTCCTGGCGATATGCCCAAATCACGGTTATACATCAACCTGGCAAAGACCCACAGGAATGTGATTCATATAGACCCATCTCCTTGCTAAACACAGACTTGAAAATATTAATTGGCATCCCAGCTGCCGACATTGACAACAGATAAGGACCGCAAGGCCCATCCAGTCTGCCCATTTCTTTTTCTACCTTATGAATGTGCCGTAGGCCTTTGCTCTGTCAATGGCATATCTATTCATACTCATCTGTATTGCTCCCTTATGCCTATCCCATGCCTGTTTGAAGCCCTGCACTGTATTCATATCCACCAGTTCCTGAGGTAGGCCATTCCATGCATCCACCACTCTTTCTGTGAAAAAGAACTTCCTCACATTACCCCTTAATCGGCCTCCCTCTAATCTCATGCTGTGTCCTCTTGTCCTGCTATTTTTCTTATATTGAAACATGTTAGACTCTTTCACCTCGTTAATGCTCTTAAGGTGTTTGAATGTTTCAATCATATCACCTCTCTCCCTTCTTGCTCTAGGGTACACATATTGAATTCAGTTAATCTGTCCTCGTATGTTTTCTGATGCAGTCCCTGCACCATTTTGGTTGCCCTTCTCTGGACTGTCTTAATTTGGTTAATGTCCTTGTGAAGGTGTGGCTTCCAGTACTGCATGCAGTACTCCAGATGGGGCCTACCCAGTGTCTTGTAAAGAGGGATTATTACCTCCCTCTTACGACTTGTGATACCTCTACTAATACACCTCAACATCCCTCTAGTCTTACCTACTGCTTTAGAGGTCTTCTTGGATGATTTTAGGTCATCGATGATGATGATGCCCAAGTCTCTTTCTTCCCTTGTGACTGCCAGCAACTCCCCTCCCAGCCTGTAGGTGGCTTCAGGGTTTCTCTTCCCTATGTGCATGATCTTGCACTTCCCTGCGTTAAACCCAGCTGTCACTCTTCTGACCATTCTGCTAGCTTTTCCAGATCTCTTGTCATTCTGCCCACACCATCTGGATCATCTACTCTGTTGCAGATCTTGGTGTCATCTGCAAACAGACAAACTTTACCCTCCAGTCCATCTGCAATGTCACTGATGAAGACATTGAAGAGGACTGGCTCCAGGACTGATCCCTGAGGTACTCCACTTGTGACTTGCATCTCTTCTGACTGTATACCATTTACCACCACTCTCTGTTTTCTGCCCGTCAACCAGTTTGCCACCCAGTTGACCAACGTCTGACCAACCCCGAGCCTACCCAGCTTATTAATCAATCTTATATGTGGAACAGTATTGAAAGCTTTGCTGAAATCAAGGTAGGCAACATCAACTGCTCCCCCTTGGTCCACTACTCTGGTTACCCAGTCAAAGAAATCCATGAGATTTGTTTGACAGGACCCTCCTTTTGTAAACCCATGCTGTCTTGGATCCTGTGCTCCAATGGATTCCAGGTGTTGCACTAGCCTTTTCTTAAGGAGTGGCTCCCTAATCTTGCCCACTACTGAGGTAAGACTGACTGGTCTGTAGTTCCTTGCCTTCTCTCTCCTACCACTCTTGTGGAGTGGGATCACATGAACCCTTCTCCAGTCTTCTGTGACCTCTCCTGTGCTCAGAGACTCACTAAACAGTTCTGATATTGGCTCTGCTAGTCCCACCCTTAGCTCCTTTAGTACCCTGGGATGTATGCCATCAGATCCCATTGCCTTGTCCACCCTAAGCTTATCGAGCTCTTGTAGGACCCTTTCTTTTCGCAGCTGCATAAGCCACACTGGAATGTTGCAGTTGGAGGTTAGTGTAGAACGTTGGGGATTTTGAATTCAGTCTGTGTGCAGTCTGAGTGAGAGACAGTAGTACAGCTGAGTGTGTGCAGGCTCTCAGAGCTTTAAGCTCTGTTTTAGAGCTACTTTTGGAAGGTGTGTGTTTCCACCTGAAGAGAAACACAGGAATTGGTAATTGAAGTGGTGGAGACCGCTTTCAATGGTTCAAGAGCCCCATCCCTGAGGTGATGGGGGGAAGGTTTTTGCTTGTTTTCCAGGGGCAGCCCTCCTGTGTCCAGCTAAGGGAAAGAAGCTGCCTATTCAAGTTGTGCTGAGGCACCAGAAGCTCTGAGAGACAAATTCCTTGTGGAGGAATCGCCTGTGGGGCACCTGCAACCAAAGGGTGAGTTTGCTCTAAAAAAGAGCAAAGTGTTTTTTCACCTGAACAGTTGGAAAGTGGGGATTGAACTGCTTAACTCAGTGGGGGGGGTCTAGAGAAATGGACAATGCCACTTAAAAGTATGTTCAAGTCCAGCACAAATGGGAAGCAAGACAAGCAGATGGAATGTGATATACATTTAGCAAGAATCTACATTGCAAAGCTTTACAGGATGAGGTGTTTACTGTCCAGAGAAATGGCTGGGTATGAATTGTGGGAGCTAGAGGTGGGAGACCCCCCCCATCAGTAGTAACCAAATTCACCTCTACGGATTTGCTCTGAGACACCTTTTACTTACTCTCAGGTACTTGGCCAGTGCCTCAGGAAAGTACCCAGACGTGGGATTAAGAGGAAGAATTCCCTGATGAAGCCAAGGTGTTCTTAGGTGGTTTAGAGAGCCACCAGAAAATGTTTCCATGAAGTATGGAAATTGTCCAAGTGGCTGGCAAGGGAGCCGAGCCAGGGAAAACCCAGAACAGTGTACAAGTTCGGGCTGTGTAACCCAATGCAGTGTACAAGTCCGGGCTGTGTGCCGGGTAGGTTCAGAGCCTGAGGGCTAAAGTGTTGAGGAAGTGTTTTTGTTTCTTTTAATCTGCATTACCAGTAGTGTAGCCCCATGGGGGGCCATCTATGCTTTGCTTAGTCTGTTTAGATGTGAATAAAAAGCCACACTTTAGAATCCCACTTCTGATATTGGACATTAGTTATTGCTTCCTGTGTTTGGAATTACTTGGGTGCCCCTGTGCAGAGTAGCCAAACCTAGCCTTTGTGCCGAGTGACCTATTCCTCTCCAAACCCAGCCCACCTGGTATTGCTGTCAGATTCAAGCGGCATACCAGCCTGGGGTTACATCAAGAATTATGGTAGGTACGTAATTTTCATTCTTTCCCCTTAAGTGGTTTTCTTCCTTCAGAGCCAGGCAAATCTTACTCTCTTGGTTGGCATGGTGTTTCTTCTTTTACTCTGTTGCTTATTAAGTCCAGGGCCCCATGTTCACTGTGGCAAACTGGACCTACATTCTATGGCAGGACCTCATGCTTGCTGTGGTCAGGCTATGAGCAATTCTTTGGCGATTCCGTGATGGGCTTTACATTCTTTGGCAACTCAAATGAGCCCCAAAATAAAATATAGTTACCCAGAAAGAATGCTCAGGAAAAGGCAGCCTGGGGCAGTTTGACAGATGCACAAGCAAGGCAATGCAAAGCAATTCTGGCATCATGATTTGGATTGGATGTAGGGTATGGGGGAACTGAAAAGTTATTTTTTTTACTGCAGTCTTTTTTATTGTCCCATGGTTCCCTCCCACCTGACTAGTGCTGGTTTACCACAGCTATGCTCCTAAGAATTTCTCCCCCTGCCTGCCCAGTTGCTTGAAGACCAGTATTGCCTGGTTGCAAAACAGCGTTGCTCCAGTGACTCCCTTCCACCCACTGGCTTGAAGCCTGGTGGTGATGTGAAGTGCTGTAATGCTGCTCTAGCTGCTTCCTCCTCATTGCGCAGTTCAACACTGGTGGTGTCATTTGTGTCAATATCACTTGGCTTCCATATCTTCTGCTCTCCCACTCTGTAAAGATTTACTGTGAAGCTAGAAAGTAGCTGGACCGTTTTACATTAAATGGTCCAGAAAGTGATCAATCCAGTAGTGTTGAGGGTTGAGGCATTGGACGCCACACCTCGCGCCATACTGGCGACCTGGGTTTGGGAACGACCTTGGGTCACCAGGGTGCCAGTCGGGGGGGAGCGTTGGAGTGGGATTTCCCCTCCAGGGGCGGACACCTGCTCCTCTGTAGTCCCGCACCCATCAGGTGGAGGTCCGTTGGGTGCGCAGGTGGCAGGATCGGCGACAGAAGTCTGGGGTGGGGTGGAAGGGGTCACTGGAGCCTGGCATGCGCATACGCATGTGTACGCCATGACCCCAGGTGGGGAAGTAAAAAGGGAAAATATAAAACCTGTAAATGGAAAAAAAAAGGTCCAGAAAGCCTCCCATTTTTGTCTGCAGTAATTACTAATACATTTTATTTTTTTTGAACTTGTATAATTTTTTTATTAATCATATTAAAATACAGATTAAGTCATACAATTAATTTACTGATTACAATCTATAATCCATAATACACTGTTCTTAACAGTCCTTTTCTTTTGATATGTTTCTAGATTGTCCATCTGTTAACTTGGGTTGAAGAAGATTTGGATGATCTATTGTCCTTACTCCCTCGTGGTCTGTTCTCTATACAAATGTGCTATCTCAGCTCTCAGTTTTACATACTTCATGTTTATCCTCATGTAACCCCTAGGTGGCACTATCCCAAGGGCTACTACCCCTGCCTGTTTGGCTACTGACAGGTTGAGGGGCCTAGGTTCTATGACGGATGCCTTCACCCAGAGGTCAGGGTTGGTAGTGGTTAAACTAGCTCGGGCACAGCCCTCCGGGACACTGTGACCCCCCCCCTTTGTTCTCACTAGTGGCCCACACAGTACACGGGGATTACCTTCCCAACACCCCACATATGAACACGTTTTACACATATAGATACCACTTACCCTCGAGACGGATTCTGCAGCACGTCTCTGAGAACCTCCAGTAAAACAAGGTTAAACAACATACACAACACAAACTGTAATGCTGGTTCTATATGTACTGACACCACAGACAGTATAAAGTTCAATAACAACAAATCTGATTTATTTAGGGGACAGTAACATAGGAGGGGCAATCAGGTTGATTTAGTTTAGCAAAGTTCAAATCACAGTACTGTGCATGCATATAGGGTCCAAAAAGTCACACTCTGGGTACCCAGGATGGGGGGGGGGTGCTAGCCAGGTCCGTTGCCCGGGGTTGGCCGGCTGGTGCAGATGGATGGAGCCCTGTAGGAAGAAAATATATGCACAACACACACTTGTAATCTGGAGCCAGATGGCTCAGTCAGTAGAAAGAAAACACACAGAAATCAGTTGACACACTTTTATTAAAGGAAAGATGCAGGGAGATTCTCTGATTTGTACTCACAATACCCCAAGCAGAGAACCTGATGGAAGTCGGTGTTCTGGATTGCCAGAAGAGCAGGGCATGGAGATGGGACCCTCGTGACAGGGCTCAACTGATTTGGATAGCAGACGGATTCAGTCCGATTAAATTGAGTTCAGCTTCCAGCTTCAGCTCACAACTCACAGTAAAATGGGAAATGGAATCGCGATCCCCACAAGCACTAGACACATTTATATGTAAAGGAAATTACTATACCAGGCAGCTGCTTCTCGATCCCGATCACAAACACTGCAAATTGCCCAGGAGCGCTCACAGCATCAGCAGTCCCTGACAGGCCGATCACTCTTCAGCACAATCTCCGGTCTTCTTGAGGTTAAGCCTGGTTTCCACACTTCTGACGTCCTTCTCCTTCCTCACATGCTCGGATTCAGTCCGAACTAGCACTCACAATGGCTACAGGCCGACTTTAGGGCCTCCTACGCACTTTCTGCGTGAACTACACACCACAGCAAGAGCAGAGCTCCTTCTCTCTTCACTGTCACTACCAAACTTAGCTTTCCAGCAACAGTGCAGGGCATTTCCTTTGGGTTCCCTCCAGTTCGGGTGGCTGGTTTGGCTGTCAATCACAGTAGGGCTCCTTCTGTTGGTGTAAAAATGCGCCAAGGTCCAAACTACATTTCCCAGAAGCACTGGCCATATATTGCCCTTTTGTAGCAGGCTCCAGGTGAGAGTCCAAGTTCTGGTTGGCTCAAGCAGTCTCCATTTTAGGGCTCCCCTAACTCAATTGGCCCAGATCAGCAGTTCAGGACCAAAATGGAGGGGCAACACACACAGAGTCCCTGTTGCAATAAAGGCAGGTTAGACAAACTGCAATTTTACTAATGCTCTAAATAATTTCAGGCAAACAGTTACACCTTTTATGTGGGCTCCCTCTGCGCTTTTAGCGACTGCAGAAACGGAGCAATCAGACAGCAGCTCGGGTGGGATTCCAGCATTAAATACACAGTCCCCCCATTCAAACTAATTTAACCTGCGAGCAGGCAGCTCTTAAAGAGACAGTACCAGAGGCTCTAAAAGCATTTACAGTTAAGCGGCTTAAACACCGAACACCATTCAGGCTAGGAGCACTTAGCCAGCTCCTAGAAGACTTTTGGGAACCCCCATTTGCATGGGGGTTACACTCACAGCCATGACTGTCTCCTGTAATTACTAAATCAACAAATATCTACTATTCCAAAAAGAAAAAAAAGGATTAAAATACATTAAACAAAATCATAAATTAAAATCAACTTGTGTGGAGTCTTCTTTCTTGTTTTTACAGTTCTTAAGTTTATTTACTGTAACTGTGGTTAACTATATACTTGATGACTGCCTAGGGTTTGGAGTATCTAGTGGGGTTTCTATATATGGAATTTCTATATTCAAGGTTTCTTCTCTGGTTAGTAAGATGATGTGGGAGTTCTCCAAGTACCATGAGAGCAGCTGTTGTTCTATTACTGCTATCCTGTCCCTTTTCTCTACATAATCATAACAAGCATTTGTCAATGCCGAACGTTCGCTTGCAGGTATTTGCAGTGGTATTTGGCACTTGGACATGGCTTAAAAAAGTCAGTGACAAAGAAGTACAAGCATTTGTCAATGCCAAATGTTGCTTGCTTCTATATGCTGTTTAGGTATTTGGAAGTCATTCGAGTGCAAATATTGAAAATTCGCGAACTCATTTAGGCCGCATGAGAACTCGTTAACGACGCTTGTAAACAGTCATTTTAGAATTTTTTCACCAAATTTTCAACATAGCCATTTTAAGACCTCTGCTCATGAACAGTGTCACCGTGATTTTCTTAATGTGTCCCATACATTGATTTGCATACCGACTGCGCCATTGTGCTTCATGAAGTGAGGAAACATGTTTTGGAGCAGGATGTGAAAAATGACAGCTGTACTGCTCATAAGGAGGTGTGGTAAAATGGCAATGGTGAAAAATCTGGGTGAAAATATTGAATTAAATAAACTTCTGATGCGTAGGAACTTCATGGCGCCGCTCGTATTGCAGTCATTTTTAGGAATTTTTTCACCAAATTTTCAACATAGCCATTTTAAGACCTCTGCTCATAAACAGTGGCACTGTGATTTTCTTAATGT